>JAMXBC010000006.1:74424236-75684236 GCA_024138005.1 Lumnitzera racemosa
ACGAAAAATTTACACTCAATTCGATAAAAAGCTTGAATCGACAATTTTACGTAACTAAGTGAAATAAACCTTACACATTATAACACTAGTTAGCTTTAAATTCTCTAGCTTACAAATTTTCATTATTTTCAGGTGATATCGATATCAATCCTGAGCTGCCGCCAGACTATTACGATCCTTGAGCTAGCCATGGCCGAGTGAGTTTTTCCTTATGATTCCATACTTATTTATGCTTGTAACTTGTGAATCTAAATTATGATTTATAAATGAATGTGTATAGGGTTGGGTTATGGTTGTGCATGATAATTGTTGTGAATAGTGAATCTACTTTAAATGTCAATAATATAATGTTTGTTGCATAGTAGATTTAATAGATTGATTGTTTGTGACTTTGAATGATAATTGATTAAATATGACTTAACTTTTTATTCGACTAGAAAATGTTAACTTAGACCATGCATAAATCATGCACTGCATAACTAATTCCGGGCAGTTACATTATACGGAGGTAGTGAAAGGCCATACGTGGGTTGATTATTGATTGTTATTGATTTCGTACGGTGCATACGTGCGATATGACCTTACCCTGGTGTACAGGATGACTAGGCGTTGGAGGCGCCAACCGTCCGGCTATGGGTCGAGTCTAAAGGCCTTCGTTTAGGGGTGAGTGAGGGCTGCGTAAACCTACTCACAATCATATATAGAACTCGTTTTAATAAAGCTGATAATGGATGTACCATTACATTTTAAATACAAAACGCGGAGTTTCGTTATGAAATAAGTTCTAATATGATACCCGGATTTGACTGTACCGATGAATCTCTAACCCTGACTTCGGAGGGCGTTAAATTTGAGTTGCATGAGTAGCTGATCACCTGTATGTATTTGTTTGGCATACTGCTTGTTCATACATTCATTTGGTTGAACTTAACTGTGGTATAACTTGATTGTTGTATGCTTGAGGGAAAAATATCTCACTAAGCTAGTAAGCTTATACCCTTGTAGACTTCTCTTGCAGGCCGACTTATTCATGGAGTCAGGCCGTTGTATGCCCAAGGTTAGCTTTCTCTACGGGGTCAATGTGGGAGCTGTTTGAGGATAGAGAGTACTTTTGATTAAATGTAGATTTGAATATATAATTTTTATATTAGTCTGACTTTAGACATGTTTCAAACTCTATATTTGTAAACTTTTATACACATATATTATGTGTTATGTTTTACTATATTATTATTTGTCATGAAATGATATTGCTTAAGCTTGTGCACTCTTGGTAGTTAGTAGTAGTTGTAACCTTGTGTATTGTATAAAGGGGTCGTCGATTGTAAGGGAACTCAATTTACAATCCTTTGCACGGTATACAGCGACTGCTATGACTAGCCCCCTCGAGTTGCGATAGTTCCACTTCAAGGTTAAGCTTCATTACTCAAACGGAACCATGGCCAACCTTAGGCTCTTCCTGCAGATGTTTTGTAAACCCTAGAAAATTGATAGTTTGAACTGTAATTTAAGTTAGAGTATCTTAAACTATGTAATGAGTCAATAAGGTTAGTAACAATAAAAAATTATGAAACTTAATAAATCAAATATAACATTGATAATAAAAACCCTAGAAATTGATCGAAATCGATCGAAATCCTAAATCGCTTACTAAAACCCTGAATCTGATTTATGCACAATTAACAAAAATTTAACTCGAATTTGATCAAAACCTTAAAACTATAACTTTAAGCCTATAAAATAGTTAAATATCAGTCAATAGTGATATAATTATAGTTGATTGCAATTATCGACTAAATCATTTAATTGCATAAAATATTTAACGAAATAGTTATAATAACTTGTAAAAATTATAATTATAACGAGTGTCAATTAAATTGATAAATTTTTACAAAATTCTAAAAATTAATTTATGATGATTATTTTTATGATTTTTATGTTTAAAAAAATTACATATATTTATTTTTAGTTTCTATTTTCTTCCTTTTTCTTTCTTTCTTTTTCTCTTTTTTTTTTTCTTTTCTTCTTCTCTTCTTCTTTCCTCAATCTTACATGTGAATTTCAACTGAAAAAATTCAACAGCCCATGTGCATAAAATAAATGGACATGTGTAAACCAATTAAGGGAGAAAAGACAAATTGATAAAGAAAATGTCATTTCTAATTTAATGCCTAATCTAATGGGATAAGGATCTTGTATTTTTTTTTATTATTTCCTTGCTTCCATTTGCTAAATCACGTCCTAAATCTTGGAAAAAAGAAAAGAAACCTAACCAAAAACACAAAGTGAAAAACAAAAGAAAACAAAACAAAACAAAACAAGAACAAAACCATGAAGAACGAGGAGAAGAATAAGAAGAAAAAAAAAAAGAAGAAGGAGGAAAAGAAGAAGAAAATCAAATATAAATAGGTAAGTAAAATTATTTTAGTAGTATATGTGTATATTATATGGTATGTACATGTATATACTAAGTATTTGTGTTGTATTTTATTAAATATATCATTACATATACATGTATGTATGCATAAGTAGATAACTTAATATATATATATATATATGTATGTATGTATGTATGTATGTATGTATGTATGTATGTATGTACAAAGATATGTATGTAGACATGTATGTATATAGTTATAATATATAGTATGTGTATGTATCCATAAGACTATATATAGGATGTATTTAGTATTTTTTTACAAAATAAATATATATATATATATGTATATAGTTGTACATGTGAAAAGGATTATGTATGTATTTATGCATACAAGCTTTATTTTCATATGTATATATATATATATATATATATATAAGAATATGTATTTGTATAGTATATATAAGTATTTTGTAATTATATATTCATATATACATGTAAGCTATATTTTAGGTATACCTATATATATATCTACATATGACGTGAGTATATGTATAATATATAGTATATATGTAGTATATTGAATATTAAGTAGTATATATGATATAATAATATTTACTAAATAAAATAAATTCATAAATATGTAAGGAGTAGGTATATATATATAGATTACTATAAATTAGGAATTACTAATTAAAGTAAATTATAAAATTAATCAAATATAGTATAGGTACATAGATATATGTATATTGTAAAATACAAATGAATGATAAGAAAATAATAAATAATAAAAATAACAGTAATAATAATAATAATAATTGCAATAAATGTAAAATCTCAAAAATAAGTAAAAAAGAGTAACTAAGGTAAAATATGCTTAAAATAATAAAATTATCGATTATATGATTTAATTAGTAAATCATAAATATATTAAGAAAAAGCTCAAATTAATATTTTATAATTTTTTAAAATTAAAATAAATTTGGTGATAATTCTATATCACAATTCAAACTGTGAGTCACAATGTCCAAAATGGACCTCGTTATGAGAAAATATATTATAAAACAATCAAAATGAACTATAAGTTCATAACAATCTGAGCTAAAATAAAAAAGTTATACGCGATTCAATAAAAAGCTCGAATCGATAATTTTGTGTAACTAGGTGAAGTAAAACTTACGAATTACAATATTAGTATAGTTTTAAATTCCCAAACTTACAAATTTTTATTATTCTCAAGTGATCATGACATTGACCTTGAGCTGCCGCCAGATTATTACGACCATTAAGTGGACTATGGCTGAGTAAGTTTTCCTGATGATTTTATACTTGTTTGTGTTTGTAGTTAATGCATATAAGTTATGATCAACAATGGAATAATGTATAGGGTTGGGTTATGTTTGTATATGATGATTGGTTGTTAATGGTGAACTTACCTTAAATTACAATAATGTATTGATTGTTGCATAGTAGATTCATTAGAAATTGATTATTTATGACTTTGAATGATCACTGAATAATAAGACTTAATTTTACTCAACTAGAAAAAGTTAACTTAAAACATACATAATCATATACCGCATAACTAATTCTGGCAATCACATTACACGGAGATAGTGAGAGGCTATACGTAGGTTGATTATTGATTGTTATAGATTTCGTACCGTGTACACGTATGATATGACCTTACCTTGATATAAACCTTGTAAATTTAGCTACTTAAGAGTAGAATTAAATCTTAATACTGTAGATGACTTGATAAGTTATTAAAGCTGAGTAAGATAAAAATTTAATAAGTTATAAATTTGAATATATTATAAGTAATAAAAACTATAGAAAAATCTATCAAAACCTAAATCATGTATAAAAAACCCTAAATCCGATGTACGCGTAAATACTCGAAATCAAACCCAGACTTGATCGAAACTCTAAAACTATAACTTTAATCCTATAAAATAATTAAATATCACTTAATAGTGATATGATTGTAGTCGATTGTAAATATCGACTAAATCACGTAAAATTTTAACAAAATCACTATAATAACTTGTTAAAATTATAATTTAACGGGTACCAATTAAATTGATAAATTTTCATAAAATTCCAAAATTAATTTATGATGAGTATTTTAATAATTTTTATGTTTAGAAAAATTACATATAATTATTTTTAATTTCCATTTTCTTTCTTTCTTTTCTCTTTTCCTTTCTTTTCTTTTCTTCTTCTCTTCTATTTTCCTTCTCCTACACGAGAATTTCAGCTGCACAATTTCAGCAACCCATGTGCTTAAAATAAATGGACATGTGTCAACCAATTAAGGGGGAAAGGACAAAGTAATCATATACTATCTAATCCTAATTAATAAAGGAGATAAGCTTCTCTATTTTTATATTATTTACCTCAAAAAAATTAGAAACAAATCATGCCCAAATCCTGGAAATTTCAAAACCGAAAATACAAAAGAAAAAATAAAGAAAAGAAAGAAAGAAGAGCAAAACAAAGCCAAAACCCAAATTGTGAAGAACAAGGAGAAGAATGAGAAGAAAGGAAGAAGAAGAAGAATGAAGAAAAGAAGAAGAAAAAATTAAAAATAATAGGTAAGTAAAAGTATTTTAGTAGTATATGTGTCTAGCATATGGTATGTACATGTATATGTGTAGTATTTGTATTGTATTTTAGTGAATATTACATTACTATTTCATGTATATATGCATAAGTACTTAAATTGAAATACATATGTATGTATAAAGATATGTATGTATACATGTATGTATATAGGTATATTATATGGTAGGAGCATGTAGTATGTATTTTTTTTTTTAGATTACATATAATAGGTATTAAGTATTTTTACAAAATAACTATAGGAATATACATATATATATGTATACGTGAACTACATATTGATAAATATATGTATAAACTATTTTCGTATGTATATATATATGAATATGTGGTCGTATAGTATGTATAAGTATTTGTATATTACCTATATATATTTATGTATTCGGTAGTTATATTTATGTACACATGTAAACTATATTATATGAGTATATCTATATGTATAAATAAAAAGTACATGAATATATGTATGTGTACATAAAAGTATGACAAATAAATATTTATTGTTTTCATAAAATAAATATATACATATGTCTACATATGGTGTATAACATATAGTTATATATGTAGTATATTGAATATAGATATGATATAATAATATCTATTAACTAAAATAAATTCATAAATAAGTAAGGAGTAGATATATATATATTACCATAAATTAGGATTTACTAATTAAAGTAAATTATAAGATTTATCAAATATAGTATAAAAATGTATATATATGTATGTGTGTATCATGAAATACAAATTGATAATAAGAAAATAATAAATAATAAAAATAATAACAATAATAATAGTAACAATTGTAATAAGACTAAAATCTCAAAAATAAGAAAAAAGAGTAAAAATAGGAAAATATGCTTAAAATAATAAAAATATCAATTATATGATTTAAATAATTATTAAATCATAAATATATTAAGAAAAAGCTGAAATTAATATTTTATAATTTTTAAAATAATAAATTTTGTAATATTTTTATATCATAATTCAAACTGTAAGTCACAACGTTCAAAACGGGCCTCGCTATAAGAAAATACACTCGAAAATGATCAAAATAGACTATAAGTTCATAATGATCTGAGCTAAAACGAAAAAGTTATACGCGATTTAATAAAAAGCTTGAATCGATGATTTCACATAAATCAATAACTAATTTAAGTAAACGGTACAATTTAGCATACTAGTTTAGTTATTTAATTCCCAAACTTACTACTTTTCATATTCCCCTATTGTTAGGTGATCTTGAGATCAAGACTAACTTACCTTTGGACTATTCAAGACATCATTTATGACCAAATGAGTACTCCCGACGACTCTATACTTGTTTTGTGCTTGTAGTTAGTGCACATGAATTAATTATTAATAACTTGATGCATAGGGATTCGAGTTATGCATGCGACTGATATTGATTGATTACTGTACAAAATACTATTAAATGTGATAGTTGAAGATTTGGTTATATAATTGATTGTCGCATTATTTGAATGATTTGTTGATAATGTTTGACCACCTCATAAATTGACTTAATCATATTCAACCCAACTAAAATTAAACGGATCATGCATAAAACATGAACATTGCATATAATGTTCCGGCCATCACCTCACGCTGTTGGTAATGAAGGGCTTTAGAGAGATGGATTCCCACATGATTTGATTAGTACAGTACAGGAGTATTGGTATAACAAGACCCTACCTTTAGCTCGCGGGATCTATTGGTGCCGGAGACGCTAATCGTGGGTGGTTGGGGGTTGCGTTTAGAGACCACTACTGTAGGGTGTGACTGTGGACTGCGTGGGTTACCTCACCGCTAGACCTATATATTTGTATACTATTGATTGTTGGAAATAGAAACATGTTTTGTGATTCAGAGAATTCATATATATATATATATATATATAATGATATAAGGTTAAAAACCCTGGTGCTAGAGCCCGGTTGTGATTGGTGCCAATGTATCTTTAACCCTTACTTCGGAGGGCGTTAAATCTGATGTTGTATGCAGCACCGGTCAACTATATTTATACTGTTTGGCATATTGCTTGTTCATGTATTCATATGTTTGATAATAAACTGTTTGATAACTTGTTTGTTGGTATAGTACGAGGGATAACTCATTAAGCTCTTATAGCTTACTTCCCAATAGTTTTCTTTTGCAGGTTATTAGATGATTGGGCATGAGTTAAGAACTGAGAGTTGAATGTCAACATCGGGATGCATAGAAGTTAAACTCTGAGGACAGACTATATAGTTCATTTGAATTATTATATATATATATAATTATTAATGCTACATTTCAATTTTGTAACTTTAGTAAGTTTGAGTTTTAGAAGTTTACTACCTAATCTTATTGTTTGGTAAGGGATACCGATTCTCTGCGGTTCTGATGGACTGTGGCTTGATATCTATAGTCACATATATGTGGTCGTAAGTTAATTAAATTAAGAAAAATAAATAAATAAATAAAAACATTAGTGACTAATTATTTAGAATCTTGCAATCTTTGACTTACAAGATGATTTTCAAATCATGGGTGCACACATGATATGAAAATTTTAGGAAATCCTACTAAGCTCCCTTTAGTGTTATGACACCTGGCCCATGGGATTATTAGGTATTGGAGGTGTTAACTGCCTGGCAAAGGGTCGAGTTCAGAGACCTCTGTTTAAGGGTAAGTGAGGGCTATGTGAACTTATTCACAATCATATGTAGAACTTGTTTTTGATAAAATTGATAATGGATATACCGTTACATTTTAAATACAAAACGTGGAGTTTCATTATGAAATAAGTTCTAGTATGATACTCGGATCTAATTATGCCGACGTATTTCCAACCCTGACTTCGGAGGGTATTAAATCTAAGTTACATGTAGTACCTGGTCACTTGAATGTATTTATTTGGCATACTGATTAACATGCATTCATTTGATTGAACTTAATTGTTGTATAACTTGATTGCTTTATGGTTGAGGGGATTATCTCACTAAGCTAGTTAGCTTATACCCTTGTAGTCTTATTTTACAGGTAGAGTTATTTGTGGAGTCGGGCCATCGCATGCCTGAGGTTAGTGGTTCATTAGGGGGTTAGTGTAGGAGCAGGACGTATTCGGAGGGTTCACATAGCTGTTTACTAGATTTTAGACTTGAATATGTGATAAACTGATATTAGTTTGAGTTAAAAGTTCTAAAGACTTTATATGTGTGAATTCTTATATAAATAGATTATGTGATATGTTTACTATATTTTATTATTACTTATGCTTGTGCAACTCTTGGTTGTTAGTTGTAGCTATAGTCTTGTGTATCGTATGAAGGGTAATCGATTATAAGGAAATTTAGTCTACAATCCTTTGTATCGTATACGACAACTGCTATGACTAGCCCTCTCTGGTCGTGATATGTTTTATAAGTGTAAGGCCTTCGCTCTAGAGTACCAAGCATCAATTAATTGTGTTCATTAAATTTGATATATTGAAGTATTAGCTGCTTCTCCCTTAGTTGATGGGATGTCACAACATGATGAGATAGCAACTCATGATTCAAAGGATATCTTTCTCATCTCATCTTATGAATCCTTCTATACTTGCTTAAGTAATAATGAATTGTCAATTAAAGTACATCATGAGGTTACTTCCACTCCTTTGTGATTATCTATGTGCTTAAGGATGATGGCATTATGGTTATGCAGCTTTACTGAAGATAGGATCCAATAGTAGTTTGTTTTAAACTTGCATCAAATGGACTACTTTGATCTTGGTGGTTGCAAAAGATCGTTAATGGAGGGTACAACAACTTTAGCCTTTCCTATTAATGAGACAACTCTTATGTCTATGGACGCTTTTGTTCAAGTGCTACTTACTGGTGAGAAGGTTACTCTGACCATTTGCATAAGAGATCAATTTGGTCTCAATAGTTGACAACTAGTGTCAACGAGAAGACATTAGTTGATGAAGATCATTACTTCAACATTGGAACTTTGACTTTGAAAAATAAGCATGTCATGGGCTTGCTTCAAATGTTCATGACCAAGATTACTTTGATGTCGAGATTAGATAAAGTGGCACTGTGATTTGTTGAGCCTACTATATGATTGCTTTGATCCATCATAATTGAGGTTGCTTTGACCCCATGATTGCATAGAGTTGTAGAAAGGCATTGTCCTACCATGTGCTTAGGAATGAATGCCACTATCAAGTGGGAGCAACTATTGTAAACCCCTAAATTTTTTGATCTAGCTTCTGAAGTTGACTTAAGTATGTTGTATAATCTAGGAGTTGACAAGGCTAATAAAAGTGAAAACCTTAAAACAACTAGTCAATTGCGTATAAAATTTTTCTATCCTAAATATATGTAAACATTAAAGATTTCATTTGAAAGTGATAAAAACTTTAAAATATAACTTTAAAGATCAACGATCACTAATTCACTATAATATACCCTAAAACCCTAATTGATAATATAACCTTCGTATTTTGCCAAATCATTAGTGAAAGATTAGAGATAACTTTTAATCATGCATACATATTTAGAATCCTTATGTAATCCTTTAGAAACTAATATATTGTATCATGGATCACATTTATCTTCTAAGTATATAATTAAGATAGTAATACATAGAGTTAGGGGTTTAGTTGATGCTTAGGTTATATGTAGTAAACCTTAATACCCTAATTGATACTTTTCATACTAGTTATACTAAGTAGCCTACCAAATGATGTATATAAGATAAAAACCTAAAGTAAGATCTCATCATCTATTTTTACTAATCAATTCACCAAATGTCTCATTTCCATTTATTCCCTTAATTTTCCTTAATTTTACTTAATTACTACATTATGTATACTAAATGGCATATGCTTTCGGAAAGTTGACCAAGTTAGCACATGTTGACCAAGGTCAAAAGGTTGACTAAGTCAACACATATTGACTAAAGTCAACATGTAGAAAAGTCAACAAAAGTCACTTTCACTTTAGAAAATATTTATGTCTTCTAATGATTTCTTTTCTTTTCTTTTCTTTTAGCTTTTTCTTCCCTTTCTTTTCTTTCATTGTTGTCCACACCTTATCCCTTCTAGACCCCACTTTCTTCTTCTTTTTAACCATAATACAAAACAAAAATCAAACCCTTACCCCACCTCCATTGCCGTGACCTTCCCTTTCCCTTTCACTTTCCAAATTTGCTTCTATATTTCAAGAACAAACTAAGGTATGTTATTATGTTATTATGTATTGCTTTATATTATTTACTAGTTAGGTGAAGAGGTAGATTAGAAGAGTAGTTTATGTGTTGTGTACATCTATCTTGAAGAAGGCATAAAGCTTCAATCTTTAGGTGTAGAAGAGTAGGAATCATTGTAAAGTAGAAGAAGATGCATGTGCATATGTCTTTAAGTATGTGTACATAAAGGTATACTAGAGAAACACAAGTATAGAGACCATTATACATAAGTATTCATTATGTACATGACCTAAACTAAGACATATACTAGCTATGTATACCTATACCATGCTAAATACACCCTTAAAACACAAAAAGAATGAAATTATAGAAGCTTTTTTAAGAGGAATTTTAGGCATACGAAATTTGTATAAAAATACGTATGTGACTATATGTATATATGGTTATATATACAAGTATAAATATGGTATAAGTATATGTAAAAGTATACTAGTGTATGTATAAGTATAGTAAAGGTATAAGTATATAGTTAGCATATGTAAAGTGTACATAAGACACTTAAATATGACATAAGTGTAAGACTTATGTAATTAAATGATGATGTAAGCAATAATGCAATTAAAAGATGACATAAGCCATGACATAAGCAGATGATGACATAAGCCATGATACAGGCAATTGATGATGTAAACGATGACATAAGTATAAGCTTATAAAATAATAACTTATAAGATTATATAAGAGTATAACATAAGTATGTACATGTACTTAGGGTCCAAAAATCCTTTAAACCCTAATACACTTCCTAAATTGAATTAAACTTAATTAAGTACATGAGTTAGTAATACTAATATAAAATTCCCTAAGTGTAACAATCTAATAGCTAATTAAATCATTATATCCAAAAATAGGATATAAATATAAGTAATAAGAATAATTAAGTTTCCATAGTTAAAATTTCTATAAATTTAATCCATATCGTAAAACACGGGTCTTAATGTCCAAAACAGACATCATCGTATGAATGTGCATCCGAAAACGATGAAAAACGATTATAAATTCGTAAATATCAGAAATAGAATGAAAAAGTTACATATGATTAGTGGTAGTCTAACCGGATAAAAGTTGATAGTAATTTAAGTAGAATTAGGTAAATAGATATTTAGAATTACTAGTTAAATCAATTACTTACTAGTGTTATTATATCGTAATGATTAGGTGATCTCAAGGTGAGTAAGGATCTCCCGATTGATTACTACGACTAGAGTGAGTCGTTATGGCTGAGTGAGTATTTATCCTATGATTCCATGCTTGTATGTGATTGCAGATAGTAGCCTTAAATGTTATTGTTAATTGACTGTTATGTGGGGTCGGGATATGCTTGTGTATGTTATTATGTGCTGAGTTGTAAATTTACCTTAAGTACAAAATAATACTTTGTTTGCTGCATGGTAGTATAGAAAATTATTGTGTGTACTATTGAATGGTCACATCATAATTTGACTTAATTACACTTGGCTCATAATAAGAAATTGGTACATGCATTAATAAGCATTGCATAGACTTAATTTCGGTCTTCATATCACACGGAGGTAAAGAGAGGTCATTCGGGGGTTATTATTATAAATTTATTGGTTATGTACAGTGCACTCGTACAAAATGACCTTACCCTGGCCCATGGGAATAGTAGGCGTTGGAGGCACCAACCGCCTAGCTAAGGGTCGAGTCTAGAGGCCTTTGTTTAGGGGTAAGTATGGAGTGCGGGGGCCTACTCACGATTATACTAGAACTTGGTTTTTATGAAAATAAAAGACTTGCTTTATTTAAGTACGGAACATGAAGTTCTGTAGTAAAGTAAGTTCTAGTATAATACTTGGATCTGATTGGTGCCCTGTATACTCCAACTCAGACTTCAGAGGGCATTAAATCTGAGTTACGTATATGGACTAGTTAACCATACGTATTGTTTGATATTTTATTTGATCATTCATTCATATGCATGAATATAATGTATTTACAACTTACTTGTGGTGTGGTTGAGGGTTTTGCTCACTAAGCTTAGGCTTATACCCTCTTAGACTTTTGCTGCAGGATAACTTGTTCGTAGAGGTTGATCGAGGGATGCTACAGGTTAGCTTAGGGACTTGGGCAAGAGTGAGCCATCCTGTGTATTGAGAGAGAATAGATTATGTAGACTCTTACTTATGTATTTTTGTTTTAGTAGTAATATAGACCTAGATGTAATAAATTACTGTATATTGTAAACGTTATAGTTTAAATTTTATATAAATATTTTTGTGTGATGATATCGTATGGATCTATATGTTCTTAGGAAACTAGTGGTTGTAGAGCCTATATATTGTGTGAAGAGTTCGTGATTAGAAGGGTAACCAATCAGAGGTTTTTCATACAGTATACGGTGTCTGCCACAACTAGGCTGTCCTCAGTTCGTGATAACTATCATGAAGTGATTACTTCAACCATTCATGTATAGGATTGTTTTAATCACAAGTTTTGTAAAATTGCATTATGGTTGGTAGGCCTATTGTGGGATCACTTCGACCCATCATAGTAGAGATTGGTTCAATCTCATAAGTGGTGTTGAAGAATGGGCATTGCGTCTACTACATACTCAGGAGCATATGCTTCTATTGAGTAATGACAGCTACAGTAATATAACTACTTCAATCATTCATGGATGAGGTTGCTTTGATGTTGACTTTGTAGAAAGGCATTACGGCTACTAAGCTTGTTGTAAGATTACTTCGACCCATCATAGTTGATATCACTTTGATCTCATGAATAATGTTGTAACAATGGGCATTAAGCCCGCTGCATACTCAGGAGTATACGCTTCTACTAAGGAACTAACCATGATTTGATTGCTTCAACCATTTATGGATAAGGTTGCTTTGACCTTGACTCTGTTGTAAGGCATTACCGTTGCCAAGCTTACTATGGGATTGCTTCAACCCTTCATAGTTGATCTCACTTTTAACTTATGAATTATTTCGTAGAAATGGGCATTGTACCCACTATACGCTTAAGAGAATACACTTCTACTAAGTGGCTATAGCTACCATGATTTTATTGTTTCAACCATACATGAATGAGGTCGCTAGGACCTCAACTCTACGAAAAGGCATTACAGCTACAAAGCCTGCTGTAGGATCACTTTAACCCATTATAGCCGAGATTGCTTTGATCTCATGATTGAGGAATACTAAACAATGATCTTGGATAAATCCGTGTATCTAAGGATTATGGTAGCAATGTTAGCTATATCAAATCAGATGGCAATGTTAGTCCCACCAATTTTATTTCATAAAAATTATTAGTAAGGAATAGTAGGTTGCAACGTTAGCTACACCTAATTATACCCATGAATAAGTTACTTAGTAACAATAATAGCTGTACCATGATGGTTGGAAGGCGCTTATCAATAAGATTCTTCAATTGCTTAACAACAAAAGGTTGTTAGGTGACGATGTTAGCTATACTTGATCATCTTCTGCGGGTATGGAAATTTCAAATCTAGAATGTTGGTAGAAAATGCTGCTTGCATTTGCCTCATAAACTTCTCCATGTCTTCCTTCGTTACATAGGACAAAGCAATGGGTGTGGGATTGGCTACCACTTAAAGCATTGGTGTAAGGTTACGTGGTGCAACCATGCTAGTTGTTAGTGGTTGTTGGTTGTACCTCAAAGAACAGGACCCTCTAAGATAGGCCCTTATTTTCTCAATTGCAAGTGTCTGATGCTCTAAGGTTGAGTGTTTCAATAGGTTTGTAAGGTCTTCTTATTGCCTTCCTTTACCTTCTATGGGGGTTGGGTTAGTTTGTTCATGTTGTTGAGTGTCTTCTAGGGTAATAGCAATAGGTATGGATCCTTGGACTTATACGTTAGTGTAAGTATAGCTATCCTAGAAGACACACTAATAAGTGTGATGACAATAACAGGTGCTTATAGGCTCAACCCAAGTAATGCAGTAGCATTTACTAATGAGGTAGTTGCCATAGTTAGTGATGGTAGAGCCATACAAGGTAATCTACTAGTATTTGCAATAACTGCAGTTACCATGCCTAGTGGGAACTACATGAAAGTGGTAAAGAGTTGGTTCATCATATGGATATTTTCTTTTATTGCATGCAATATAGGTGAATCATCAGTAGCGGTCGGTTACATAGTTTTGAGTGCTTACATAGCCCCATGTACTTAAGCAGAGCTAGATCCTTGCATAGTTCTAAGCAGTTGCACGATCCCTGGTGCTTATATAGTTGTTGGAGCATGATATCTTGTGTTCTTGAATGTGTATATTGTTTCCACTATTCTTATATGTTGGTGCCATTCCGTTAAGTCTCTCCTTCCTTAGTGGAGTTGCCAAATAATGTTTAGTAGGGTTATCATAGTTAGCCAATCACTTGCAATAAATACGCTGGTCGACCTAGGAGATGTCTTAAACTGATGACATGTAAAGGGATGTTGTTAAGAAGAGGCGTAGGAGCAAGAATAGGTAAACTTGGTATCTCGAATATATGCGTGTGATAGTAGATCGAACTTAGTGTTCTTCATCGTTCTTGGATTGTTCTTGATACATCACTTATTTGATCATCTTTAGAGTAATTTCAATAGAGCTTTGGTATTTGGCTTAAGCTTGCCAATGTTCTAAATCCACCAAATGAGAAAAGAAGCTTCCTATTTATAGAGTTTGGAGGTTAATTTTGTTAACATAAGCTTAAAATTTTAGGCCAAGTGGTTGAAATGAGCCCATTAGTGTTTGTTGGGCTAATAACTACTTTTGGCTTTGGGCATTACATAACTGGTATTGGCCTCTATTCAAATGTCAAACCTAGATAGACAATTATATAGATGCTTTATTCTATCTATGAATACCATTTGACTTACTAGGGTAAATCCTATTCTTGGATGGGATTCACCAATAAAGAAGTAGATAAGAGGAAACAAGTGTTGAATCTAAAGAATTCAATTACCGGAACAAATAATGGTGCAGAGGTAATCTACTGTCCAATGCAATGATATGAAATAGACATCTAATTTAGTAAATAGCCATAAAACTAGGTAATGACAATTCAATTGAGGTAGAGCATGAGTGTATTTTTCAAGTTGTTTGTGAGAAGACAAATCTAATAAAAATCAATATCTATAGCATTCAGAACATCCCATCTAATTATTGAAGAAAATAATTAAAAGCACCAAAAGAAAAGGTATAGCTCTAGTAACTGTTGTAGGAGGAGCTTTTACATGCCTTCCAAGAAATCATTTGCGAAATGTAAGCAACATTAAAAATGTCATTTGTGAATTGTGAGAGAAGAGAGAAGGAGAAGTTATGAGGATAGATTATAGACTGTATGTGCTCTACTATCTCTACTCCAAACTATATGTGGATGTTGTAATTTCTAGCTCGTCTCATTACATAAATTTATTGAGATTTTCTTTTCTTTATATGTGTACTAATTGTAGAATCAAATAAATTTAACTTATCAAAAGATTCGTAAGCATCATAGTCCTTTGGGTTAGTCTCATAGGCACCTATTTGTATCAAATCATAAAGCCATGCGAAGGAAAGAAAGAGGAACAATGTTAACAACCTAGCCAAATTAAAACAAATAATTGTTGTAAGTTTAAAGGAGGCTTATGATTTCCTATTAAGTTGATTAGTTATGGTGTTGGTGTGTCATATCTTTTGCTTGTTGTCTTGTTAGTGTGTTGAATAGTTTGTGTCATATGTGTTGTGTATGTGTAGTCTTGTAGTATGGAGTTGTTGTGTGATGCAGGCATCCCTTTCCCAACTGTTATTAGAAATAGATATTATCTAGATGGTGATATAACCTTAAGGATACATCAACCATTGCTATAAGTTTATAGGAGGCTTGAGCTTCCTATTAAGTTGATAATTTGTGGTGTTGGTGTTGTATAGTTTGTATTGTATAAGTTATGTTGTTAGTGTATTTTATAGTATGCGTTGTATGTGGTGTATATGTAGTTGTATACTGTAGAGTTGTTGTGTAGTGTTTGTATTTCTATGGAGTGTTTATGTTTGAGTCCATTGCCGTGTAGAGTAGTTAGTGTTGTCTTACATTAGGGTATTGTATGTTGTAAGTAGTGAAGTAAGGGTACGAGTGGAGTTGGTTAAGAAGTTAGTTACATTTTGGAGGGAAAATTAGAATTTGAGTAGAATAGAACCATTTTACCTATCTAGCTTCTCTATTACTAGTTGTAAGGAACCCTAAGAGGTGATTTGCTTTACAATTGAGATCTTTGGATCTACCACACATCTAAGGAACTCTCATTTCCATGTCACTCAACATTTTATGAGCCTTGATTATATCAATTTAGGCACTATTTGTAGGAAACCCTCCATAGGAGAAATGACTAGAATGGAATTTTAAGTAGAAAATTTAGGGAAGAATGTTTGCACATTAAAATAGATGTGAAAGAGATTAAGGATGAGTTGAGAGGAAATTTTACTAAGTTGTAAGTATTTGTGTTGGAATGAAGTGCAAACATGAGTGGATTTGGTTTAAAAGCTTCCATCATTGGATTAGAGGCTTGCATTGCTTCGATGTATGATAAGTAGTGAGAGGTCCTTATGTGGTCCATCTATGCTTCTCTAGACATCTACTATAGTAGCTTTTATTAAATCTTTTGAAACCTTGACCTCACAAGTTCTTTATCTAAGGAATTTGGCTTTGTTACTAATACTGGAGCTAGTAAGGAAACTCGTAATCAACAGTATAGGGTTCCTAAGCCAATGACTTATTCTGAATTATTGAATGAAGGAATAAGGGTTCATGTTTCAAATGTGAATAACCTTGTCAACTAAGCCATAAATGCTCTAAGAAGACACTATGAGTTCTTATCCTTGAAGAAGAAGGTAAATTGCTAAAAGAAGATTGGATTGGTATAGGTGTATATAACCAAGATGGGAAAGAAAGTGAAGTAAATAAGTTAAAGATAGCAAATTTGGAACTTTTACTCCTAGCACTCAATGGATTTATTAGTCCAAGACAATAAAGATTTGTGGTAAGCTTCTTTGCTATTCTATTTCTATTCTTGTGTGCAGTTAGGTGACTCATAATGTCATTTCTAAAAGGTTGGTGGAACACCATAACTTACTGACTTGCTTTCTAAATTCTTTGATGTGTTTGCTGAATTGAAGGGGTTAATACCTTCTCAAGTTGTTGATAATAGAATTCCTTAAAAAATGGTGTATGAACTCTTAATGTTTAGATATGTACAAGTTCAAAAAGATGAAATTGAAAGGCTAATTGAGGACATGTTGAATGTTAATATGGTTTGCCCTAGTGTAAGTCCATTCTCCAATCCTATAATTTTGGTGAAAGAAAGATAGTTCTTGGAGTTTTTACATGGATTATAGACCTTAGAATGATGCCATAATGTTAGAAAAGCTCAATTCCAATGATTGATGAACTTTTAGATGAATTATTCAGTGTAGTTGTCTTCTCTAAAGTTGATTTAAGTTCAAACTATCATCAAATTAAGGTTACCTTGATGATATACCTAATACGACTTTTAGATTTCACCAAGGACATTATGAGTTCCCGATGATGTTGCTTAGATTAACAGATGCGCCAGTTACATTCCAAGCTACCATGAATGATTTATTTTGACCATTTGTATTGGTTCTTGTTTTTTTTTCTAAAATTTTTTTGTTGATATACTCATCTATAGTGTAAATATGGCTAAATATGTGGAGCACTCAAGAGTTGGTTTAAGACCTTATGCGAGCATCATTTTTCTACCAACAAAAAGAAATGTGCATTTGGAATAGCTTCACTAGAATACTTGCTATATCATATAAATTGATGGTGTAAGGATGGATCCACCCAAGGTGTATAGCGTTCTGAATTGGCAAATACTTACTTTACTCAAAGCTTTGCATGAATTTCTCAGACTTTTTAGGTACTACTAGAAATTCATTAAGGAACATAGGAAGATAGCCTAACATTTGACACCTTTTCTTAAGAAGGATTCATTTGAATGGAATGATGAAGCCACATTTTCCTTTCATGCGCTACAGCAAGCTTTAATTCAGGTGCTAGTGCTAACCATGCTAAATTTCGATCAACCTTTTACCATTGACTCTGATGTTTTTGGCTTGGGTTTAGGTATAGTGTTAATGCAAAATTAATGGTCTATTGTGTACTTTAGTAAGGCTCTTTCTAATCAAACTTTACCAAAGTCCCCTCATGAAAAGGAATTGATGGCATTGGTATTAACTCTAAATCATTATAAGCCATATATATTAGGTTGTCAATTTGTTGTTAAAATAGACCAAAAGAGTTTAAAGCATCTATTGAGTCAACATATTACCACTCCTAATTAGCAACATAAGCTAGCTCAATCATTAGGCAAAGAGTTTGAAATACAATACAAAATTGGTAGCAAAAATGAAGCTGTTGATGCTCTTTCACAGGCTTATGAGGAAGGGGATCTAATGGGTATTGTTGGTCCTATTAGGACTGATCTATTAGCTATTAACAGGATGTTCAATTTTTGGCATCCATAACAAAGTTGCTACAGGAAGGGAAAGAGGCTAGTTTGGTTTTGCAATTGATTAATGGCACTTTAAATTGTTCTAGCCATTTAGTTATTCCAATTGGTTCTCCATGGGGTATAGTTGTTTTCACATGAGTTATACTTTACTCTAATGCGTGGACATGTAGGTCATGTATGCACTTATTGATGACTTGTAGCCAACTTGTATTGGGTAGTAATGAAGAGAAATGTTGCTAATTTTGTGGCTTCATGGCCAATCTATCAAAGACATAAAGTACAACACTTGTGTCTAGTAGGTCTCCTTAATCATTTACCCATTCCATAAGGGTTTTGGATGCTATCTTAGTGATTGTTGATTGGTTTTCCAAATACTGACATTTTCTACTTCCTAAATGTCGAGGTCACCTTTTCGTAATGCATTCATGCTAGCACCATCCCTCCTTTTGTACATTATTGTAACATAGAGGGACCTTTTTTTATTATAGCTTAGAACATTACTATTTTTATATAGTTTCCATTTTAGGAATGAGACTATTTCATGGATTTTTATGGTTCCTCCTACAAGGACTAGAAATGCCTATAAAGCTTTTTATGACAGTATGTGTACTCTTTTGATCGAAGTTCTTACTCATTATTTTAGTTGATCATGATTGAAGGCATCTTGGTATATACTAAACTCCTGTACACACAATTGTAACCTTAATTGGCTAATAAAAGTGTGTTGTATTTAATTATGATTTTTGCCCATGTTTCTTTTTATTATTATTGCCTTTTTATCTTGTTGTGTGTTGTTCGTAGATCTAGGCCTTATTGGCCATCACCATGTGAGTTAGGTTTACTTACAACTATAGAGGTAGGATAATAAGTTCCTTATAATCTATTTATGTGCTAA
The DNA here is from genome assembly GCA_024138005.1 of Lumnitzera racemosa. Taxonomy (NCBI): domain Eukaryota; kingdom Viridiplantae; phylum Streptophyta; class Magnoliopsida; order Myrtales; family Combretaceae; genus Lumnitzera; species Lumnitzera racemosa. The sequence continues at coordinate 74,443,853 of JAMXBC010000006.1, forward strand.
GAAAAGTCCTTGATAGTGACATTAAGCATCCTTATTAAGCTAGATTTATAGTTGAACTTTTTCATCAAGGAAGTTATGTGACTTTACGTTCTTCCTTGTATTATTGTAAGCGATTGTTACCTATTATTTGTTAGTGCTTTTTGGAAAGAGTTCTTTACTATACAAGGTACATTCTTGCATTTTAATATAGATTACCATTCGAAAATAGATGGTCAAATGGAAGTGTTGAATAAAAGCTTAGAGTGTTACTTATGTCGTTTCACTATTGAGCATCCTAATGTGTTGGCTATTTCATCAATTGCATTAAATCCTTATAATGACCCAACTTAGAACTCTTCTTATTGAGTTATTGTTTGCTTTGGTATAGCATGCTATACGGTTTTGTCCTTTGATGCAGCTAATCCTAAAAGGTCACCCATCTTGGGACTAACCTAGCTTGAGTATGCTTAACTTTATAATTTCGATGTACTCTAAGCCATTGAACCAGAAGGTGCCTCGATGATTAGAGCTTTATCATCTAGTATTTAAGGAGTATTACAATTTTCATATAGTACCTCTTTCTATTCTTTGGTTGGAATGACTCCTTTTAGGATTGTTTTCGGACGATCACCTTCCATTCCAATATATCTTTCGATGGAATAATATAATCTAACAGTATGTATGGTCTTATCTTCAAGAGATGAAAATTTGGTCCATTGTCAAGCTAATTTGGAGGAAACTCAACTTAGGAATTTTCGATTAGCTAACTAACATTACAGGGATAATGTTTATAAAGTGGGAGATTGGGTTTTTCTTTAGCTACAACTAGCACTTCAAACTAATGTTAGGCTTAAAATAGCTGCCAAATTAACTCCATGCTATAGTCACTCAAATTGGTAATATTGCTTATAAGTAATAATTTCCTCTAAGGTGCTGCATTCACTTGGTTTTGCATGTGTGTTTGCTAATATAATCTCATGGTTCCTTCCTTATTTTAACTAATCTTCTTACAAAGTTATTTTTTGATGGTGTTTTCGAGTTGAGGTCCATATAAAACTATTAGGCCATCGTCTTGAGATCCGTGATAGGCTTGATGTCAGTTGATCAAGTAGGTTGATCAATTGGCTAATGACGCGGCTTAGGAAGATACAAAGGCTATTCATGTAACGACCCAACAATATCGTTGTCGTGATAGGTCACCATGATAGGTCGCCGTGTACCGTATAAAGGTCTATTATCAACTCCCTTGTTGATCATAGGCCTTTCATACGACACACAAGGCTCCTTCCACTCTACGTTACCACTAGGCCCATAGACAACTAATATAGAGAAATTTAACTAAAATTACTTCTATGTTATAAATTAACTAATTGTGTGGGCTCGTGAGACCCACACTAAAACAATATTACAAACAAATGCAGTTCATAACGGAACTGCATAAAATCTAAGTTATAAATAAATACATAAAAGTATCTAAATATCTATCATCTATTACAAAATGTTCTCTTCGCTCTCTGATCACTACAACCCGTCTCTACCCGAGACTTGCCACGGGCATGCCTCGGCCCAGATTGACGAAGAGGTTCTCCTGCACCAATAAAAATCTATAGGAGAGTAAGCTTACACTTAGTGAGATAAATGCCCTCATCAGTACCATACGATAGAAATTTATTAGATGCACAATCATATGAATGCATGAACAAACAGTATGCCAAACAACGCATGCAGTGACTTAGGAACTGCATACGACTCAGAATTTCGCCCTCTGAAGTTGGGGTTTGGAGATAATTAACCGACCCAAACCAAAATCCGGGTTCTAGACCTTGGGTTTTATTTCATTTGCACTATCATGCTCATACTAAAACAAAACTCTACATATATATATATATATATATATATACTTCCTTTACCAAAATCAAATCTTATCCTTTAAAAATCCCAAGTCTAGTGGTATGGTGGCCCCCGCAGTCCACAAACACACGCCCTAAGCAGAAGCTACAAGACTCGGCCCCTCGCTGACGGTTGGCGTCTCCCAGCGCCTAGTAAGCCCATAACTTAAGAAAGAGACTCAATATATATGATGGCATAGTTAGTGCCTAATCCTGCAGGAAACTCGTATTCCTGTGAGTCCCTTCCCATCTTCTGCGTGAAGTGGCAGTCGATGTTACCCGTAGGCAATATGGGGAATGCATGATTCATTTTGAATTCTTAATCATATAAGTGATTAACTTGATTTTTAGGGTGATCAACCAATTTCATTCCATACAATTTACATATATATATTCATACAAACAATTCCCATTATTATATATAATTAACAAGTCATCGCATTCATCCATAAATTCATATACATGCATCTCCCATATCCCACAAGCATCTAAATTTATAAATATAAGATTAGGTGCATCTACTTTACAAGCACAATCAAGTAAAGAGTTATTGGGAATTTACTCACTCTGCCATGTGGTTAAATCAAAATAGTCTAGAGGCAAGTCGTCTCTGTAAACAGTGTGCCCTGGTCATTGAAATAATTTTTATAAGGAATTGAAGCAAACTTAAGAAACTATGTAAGTTTTCCTTCAGTTATATTATTAACTAGTTTTCGTAATTTTTCCCGGTTTTTACCTAAAGTTCAATCGCGTATAACTTTTTCGTTTTAAATCCGATTTTTATGATCTTATAGTCAATCTTCATTGTTTTCGAGTTACTTTAACATGGTAAGGTTAGATTTTTGAAATGAGGTATGCAATTCTGTCCATAGGTCAGAACAGTAGCATTCCTCATGCATTGGAGTGTTTTTGGGCCTTGTTTGGTAAATGGGCTTTTGATAACTTGAGGAATCCTTTGGGCTTAAAATACTCCTTGAGATCAGATTTACAACTTTGATTTATATTCCTAAGGCTAACAACCATTTCTTGGGCCCTTTAGTGAGCTTAAGTTATCAAATGGGCTTGTTTTTTGTTTAACCTAAAGTTAATGACTTTGGTGGGCTTGTGGGCCCTTAGGTGGATTTCTTATGGGCTTCAAAACAACATTTCTTGGTACTTTAAGGTGCTAATTAGATTTTTATTGAAAGCCCATCTTAGAGTTCTAGGCTTATTTTGGGAGTTTTAAGCTAGGTTTTGAGTTTTAGGCTTTATATGCTTACTATATTTGCTTTAGTTAATCTTTTCACTTTGTTCTTTCACTTTTATCATATTTTTAGGCCTCATTTTCCCACGTTCCATATCTGTTCATGTTGGTCCTAAGGGGTCCTTACTTGGTTTTTCAACTTGTTTCATCATTTCCTTAAGTTTAGGTGGTAGATTACGCACTTAACTACTTGTGTACAAATCTTAACTTAAGTTTCCTTCCATCAAACGATTCTTTAACTCATATTCCTCATAAAGAAATAAGAGATCTTATACTTAATACAACTCCCATATCATAGCTCATGTCATATAAAGTTGGTTTCTTCATAAAATTTCATGTGATGGATTTTTCCTTAACTTAAGTCTAGATTTGAGCGCGTTTAACTTAATGGAAACAAAATCAACATTCAAATGACCATGGAACCCTCATGTCCAGCATGCATATCCTCCATTAAAGTTCTCATTTCAAGATTTCCTTAGCTTAAAATCTTCCATTCAAAGCATTAAACAAATGTCTTCACAAAACGGCAACTTTACATGCTCATATTTCAACTTCATGCAAGGGTTTTATGGTTTGTCTCTTAAAACGATTTTTGATGTTCTAACAACTTAAACCTTACTCACATATTCAAGAAATCCAAGTCTCCTAACATAAATACTAATCCACACATCACAAGAAACACTTACTCATCCTTAACGCAAAGTTTGGTGGTTGTGCACTAAGGTTCCTCTTAAGCCTTTAACTTTGCTTCCTCCTTTTCGCTGCCTTATGAAACCCGAATCTTTTGGTCTTTTGAAATGGGATTTAAGGAAGATTCTAATGGTCTTAAATGATGAAATAAAATGACACAAGAACAAAGGAAAAAAAATGCCGTGAGTGAAGCTTCAAAATGGAAGAAAAAATTGATTTTGTGGGGTAAGGTTGTTTCCCCTGTTTATGTTTGTTTCAAAAGAGAAAAAGATGAAGTGAAAGTGAAATTAAAAGTGAGAGAAATGGGGAAGAGTGTGGCCGGTTGGAAATGGAGAGAGAAGGAGTGATTAAATGTCTTGAAAGTGTTGTCTTGTAGCTTACATAAAGTTAACAGCTGCAACTCTTGATGATGTAAGCATTAAGGGGTGAATAGTGATGTGTAAGAAGAAGTGATTGATGGGTGAATGACAAATGCATGGTGTAAACCCCACAAATTTAGCTTTCTAAGTATAGAAACAAACGTCCAAACTGTAAATGATTTTTCCTGAATTCACAAGAGCCAGTAAGATTTGAAACCGATTAAAATCTCAATCCAAAACCTAAAGTGGACACGAAAAACCTTAAATCATCAATTGAATCCCTAATCGCATACGAAGACCCTAAAACCTCGAACTTCATCAAAACCCTAAGATGACAATCGAAGATTTAATCGTGTAAGAACATATGGAACCCTAAATGTGTAAAAACATTAAAGATTGTGCCCTAAAGTAATAAAAATCTTAAAACTATAACTTTAAGGATATAAACACACTAATTCATCATGATATACCCTAAAACCCTAATTGATAATATAATGCTCATATTTTGCCAAATCATTAGTAAAAGGTTAGAGATGACCCTCATTCATGCTTATATGATTTGAATTCTCAAGTAATCCATTAGGAACTAAGATAATGAGTCATAGATTATAATTATCCCTTAAATATATGATTAAGATAGTCTTACTTAGGGTTAGGGTTATAGTTGAAGATTAGGTTACATATAGTGAACTTTAATACCCAAATTAGCACTTTTTACACTTGTTATCAAAAGTAGTTTATCAAATGAGATATATGGACTCTAAAGACCTAAAGTAAGATCTCATCAACCACATTAACACATCAATGCATCATATACCTCAATTCTTCTCAATTCCTTCATTTCTCTCCCAATTTCCCTTAATTACTACATTATGTGCACAAAATTACACATACTTAAGGAATGTTGACTAAGATAATACATGTTGACCAAAGTTCAAATGTTGACCAAGTCAACACATGTTGACTAAAGTCAACATTTTGACTAAAGTCAACATTTTGAAAAGTCAACAAAGGTTAAGAGATAAAGAAAATATCTCTTATGTAATGATGTCTTCCTTTTCTTTTCTTTTTTGATTTTTCTTTCTTCCTTTGTTTCAATTGTTACCGTCCACTTATTCCTCATTTCGGTCCCACCATTTGTTGTCTTCCATAATAAAAAACAAAGACAAAGAAACAAAACAAAAACACTCCTCATTGTCGTGAGCTTCTTCTTCCCATTTCACTCTCATCACTCCTCCTTTTGTCTTCTTAATTCCAACACAATTAAAGGTATGTCTTTAAGTTGTTTTATGTTTCTTTATATTATTCGTTAGTTAGTTAATTAAGTCTCCTCTTTAAGTGTAGAAATCTAGGAATCATGAAGAAGAGAAGGATATGCATGTTCATATGTCCTTAAGTATATGTATAAAAGGATATGCTAAAAGAATACAAGTATAAATACCTTTGTATATAAGTATACAATATGTACATAACCTAAAATAAGGTATATACTAACTATACATACATATATCATGTCAAATATACTCTTAAAATACAAAAAGAATGAAATTGTGAAGCTTTCTTATGGAGCTATGTAAGGCATACGAAAATACGTATAAAAATATGTATGTCACCGTATGTGTATATGGGTATATGTATTATTATATATATATTAGTACATAAGTATACATATTAGTATATTATGAGTATAGGTAGGTATATAACATATGTATATGTATAAGTACTTAATGACATATATATTTACATGTAATAAATGGATTACATAATCCATGACATCATCTAAATATTACATAAGCCATAACATCATCAATTGCTTACATAAGTGATGATGTAAGTGTAGGATTATAATAGAAGAAATAATAAGATTACATAAGCACATAACATAGGTATATACATGTATTTAGAAGTCGAAAATCCCTTAAACCCTAATACACTTCCTAGATTGAATTAAATTTTATCAAGTATGTGGATTAGTAGCACTAATGTAAAATTTCCTAAGTGTAAGAATCAAATAGTTAATTCAATCATTAAATCCTAAATTAGGGCGTAAACATAAGCAATAAGAATAATTAAACTTCAATAAGATAAAATTTCAATAAATTTAGCCCATATCGTAAAACACGGGTCATGACGTCCAAAAGGGACATCACCGTGTGAACGTGCGTTCGAAAACGATGAAAAACGACTATAAATTCATAAATATTGAAAATAGAATGAAAAAGTTACGTGCGATTAGCATTTAGGATTAATCGAATAAGGGCTGATAGTAATCTAAGTAGAATTAGGTAAATAGATATCTAGAACCATTCGTTGAGTCAACTACCTATTTATCCCTGTTATCTCGTAATGATCAGGTGATCTCGACGAGGGCGAGGATCTCCTGATCGGTTATTACAACTAGAACGAGTCGTCATAGTTAAGTGAGTACTCCCGATGACTCCATACTTGTTTGTGCTTGTAGTTAGTGCACTTAAATTGAATATCAATAACTTGATGCATGGGGTTTCGGGGTATGCGTGTGCTTGATATTGCTTGATTATTGTAAGAAATATTGTTAAATACGATAATTGATGATTTGATGATATGATTTATTTTTATATGATTTGGATGGTTGCTGATATTGATTGATCACCTCATAATTTGACCTAATTATATTTGGCTTTTCTTAAATTAAAAGGGTCATGCATTATCCATGCATCGCATTACTTGTTCCGGCCGTCACTTCACGCGGTTGGTAATGAAGGGCCTTGGAGGGATGGATTCCCACATGATTTGATTAGTACCGTGCAGGAGCATAGGTACAACAAGACCCTACCCTTGGCTCGCGGGTTCTATTGGCGCCGGAGACGCTAACCGTGGATGGCTGGGGGTCGTGTCTAGAGACCACCGCTGTAGGGTGTGAGTGTGGACTGCGGGGGCCACCTCACCGCTAGGCCTGGGACTTTGTGAACTACTGGATTTTTAGAAATGGAAATGTAGTTTTGTGAAATACGGAATTCAAAGTTATGGGTAAAAACCCAGGTGCTAGAGCTCGGTCGTGATTGGTGCCGATGAATCTCCAACCCTTATCTCGGAGGGCGTTAAATCCGATATTATATGCAGTACCGGTCAACTGCATATATTGTTTGGCATTTTGCGTGTGCATGCATTCATATGGTTGTAATAATTTGTTTGATAACTTGTTTGCCAGTATGGTATGAGGGATAGCTCACTAAGCTCTTGTAGCTTATTCCCCAATAGTCTTTCTTTTGCAGGTTTGCCTACGATGGGATTGGGATGAGTCTTTAGTGCTGAGTGCGAGATGAAGATATGTACATTAGTGTTAGGATTAGTTGAGATCTTTATAGGTGATACACAACACTCTTTTTAGAAAATATTCACATGTTAGAATTCAATATAATTCAATTCTACCTGTAGTTTTATAATGTTGGCATATCTTGTCCTATTATTTGGTAGGGGATACCGATTCTCTGCGGTTCTGAGGAACTGTGGGCTATCGGACATCCATAGGTATTTATAATTCTATATTATGTCATGTTACAATAAATTAATTACTTGAAAATCATTAACCTTAGTGATTTATAATTTAGAGTCTTGCAATCTCTGACTTGCAAGACGGTTTTCATATCATGGGTGCACACATGTTATGAAAATTTTAGGTAATCCTACTAGACCCCCTTTAGGGTCCTGACACATGGCCCCCCTTTCTCCCCTTTTTAGATCTTCCATAGGAAGTCTTTTTATGTCATAGAGTGGTCTTGTCTCCTTTATTAAAGTTAAGCTTATGAATTTTTGTGAAAAATTGTCCATATGTAGTATAAGTGAAGAGGTGATAAGAAAATTGTCTTATCACTAGATTTTGATAAGTTATCAATTGATAAATAATTCAAACTCTCAATTGATAAGTTATCTAAGGTGATTGGTTGGTCTTCTTATTTATGTGTAAGGCTTATACATGAAGATAAGGACATAGCCTTATAGAAAATTGTTTTAGGATTTTTATCCTACATTGTTTTGTAATTTATGATTTGATTTTTATAAAATTGTGAAATTTTCTAAAGTTGAATGAAATTATTCAAATTAAATTATCGATTAATTATTTAGGGTTAAAATTCCTCAATGGTTTTAAGGTCTAGGGTTTTAAGTGGCTTTAGAGCTCGTAGTTCTTCAAGCTTGGGTTTTATCGACAATTGGCTTTTGAATTGTAAAAATTTAATTCGTTTCTAGATATAAACTTAAGTTTTTAGTTTAGTTGATCTTTAGGAACGTTCGGAGAGTACTCTTAATCGAGTCTTAGGCCCATTAAAAGTAGGGTTTACAATTTACCTCCAATTTCTAGATATTGTCCATTGGGACAAGGACCCTATTCAAGGTGAAGGTATTGATACAACCTAAGGTCGCACAAACCATTGTTGTAAGTTTATAGGAGGTATCCATATAAAGTGTTGGGCCATAATTTTGAGATCAGAGATGGGCTTGAAGTCCTCAAGTATTAAAACCATTGTTACAAGTTTATAAGAGGTGTAAGCTTCCTCCTTAGTTGATAAGTTGTTATGATGCTAGTATGCTGTACAATTTCTATTATATAAGTTGCTATATTGTTTGTGTAGTAGTGTTTATGATGAGTATGTTGTTATATGGAGTAGTTTGTGTTGTTATGTGTCAGGGATGTAGGGTGTATGTGTTATAAGTGGTAAAGTAGGTTTAATTTTGTAAATATGCAAATAATTAGGGGACTATAAATATGATGATAAGGGAGTAGAGTTAGGTTATAAAGTTAGTTATATTTTGGGGGGAAAATTATAATTGGAGTAGGGGAGTTGTAGATTCTCTATTATGAGCTCTGAGGAGCCCTAAGAGGTGATTTGCTTCGCAATTGAGATCTTTAGATCAACTAAACTAATAGGTAACTCTCATTTCTATGTTACTCAACATTTTATGAACCCTTGTTGTATTAAGAAAAGAGATCTATTGGGCAGTGTCCCCATTAATGTTATGTCATACATAAACTTAGGAAAGGGGGGATAGAGAGAGATAAAAAATCTATAATAATTAAAGAACTTCAATAATAATGTGTAGGAGCTAAGGAATTAAATTACCATGTTTAGATTACTCAAATTTTCAAACTTAAACTTCTTCATGGGGTCGTGTTTTTATGATCTAACAAACAAACGGAGAAGTGTCTCCTTTTTTAGCCAACAACAATTGAAAATTTCTACACAATATTCCATACTATTATCATGAAATCAATCTATAGCCAGTGTACGCCCATGATGTGTGTGCTAAATAGTTCTCTAATTCATTTATTTGCATAAATATAGCTATTTACTAGAATACACAAACATGCACACATACACATGCATATATATATACATATATCTAAATCTATACACACACACACACATATATATATACATATACTTAGTGTATTTGTTTAAAGAAAAAAAAAAGAGCAACACAAAAGAGAAGAGTAGAGATAATCAAATACACAAAAGTTATTTCTATAAGCAACAGTTGCAAAACAAGAAGTAAGAAGATGAGAAATTATAAGGAGAGTTCAAAATGTAGAGGGAGCTCAAGAGAAAAGGATTTTTTTAAGGGATCTAAGAGAGAGAAACCCTTGAATTGTCAATAATGTCCTTACTCATGCAATTTTCTCGATCTATCTTGTAAAAATACAAAAAATGAAAATAAAAAAAAATAAATTTTGCCATGGATATGATGTTGGTGTTCTTCTAACATATGGATGTATTACAATTAAATAGAATACAAAAGTATGTGGAGACATATTAGTCCAATTTAAATTTACTATAATCTAATACTGTAATAGTTGCGCATTAATTATGAGCATATATGCATATAAGACAAAGATAATGCCTACAAATTAGGAGTAATTCCTAGGATCGTGGGTTTACCAATTTGTGAAATTCACCATGAGACTAATTTACAAAACCATCCTTGTTGAGTTAATTATTCGTATTAGTAAGTAATGATATCATAGTAACTTTCTTGGAAAAATTAACCGAGCACTTCTATGGATAGATATAGGTAAATAGATAGTGCAACACCAATAAATTTCCTTAAAAGTTTATTAGTTCGATTGGCGTGACTTTTACACTTTACTAGAAAACATTTGATGTAAACTCTATCCATATATGAAATATTAATCCACATCAAAGTGCTGATGCAACATAATCTTAGACAAAGCATAAGAAGTACAAAAACACAACATGAAATTTCAAGTGAAAATTTCCAAATTATCGAGATCTAGGGTTTTATGATTGGACCTCTTGTGCCTCTAAATTGAAGGTGAATTCTTGGCATCTTCTTTTGAAAACAATAAAAAAGAGAAATAAAAAAGCACCTAAATCACTTCGAGACTATCATTCATTTGCTCCTAGCAGAATTAAAAGGGAAAAAAAATCATCTAATGTTTTAAGTGTTACATACTAGTGAGACTTAGAGAGAACTTGGTTATGATATACTCGGTGATAGTGAAACCCACAAGTAATGGCTAGTTACAATTCCATTCTCTCTTCAAGAAAATCATGCATGGATTGAACTTGCTCATCTTCTTTGATTAGCTCTCTCTCTCTCTCTCTCTTGTCTCCTTCCTTCCCTCAATCCTTACCTCCTCCCTTCGGCACCCCCTCCTTTCTCTCTCTCTTTGTGAGCTACTGATTGATCCACTTTAGATTAGGCTTAGAAAATCTTATATGCAGGTTCATTTTCCTTGATTTTTGTAATAATGAAAAAATAAAAATTAATAATATATATTATTCAAGTAAAGTTATTAGAAATATAAAAAAATATTAAAAAAGAAAAATAAAATAAAAATTTGGAAACTTAAGTAACTAATATTCGCTTAAAAAAAACTTAAACAATTAATGTAATTAAGAAATCTTAAATGATTAAATATTTAAGATTATAAATAAATATTTAAAAATCATGAAAATTTAAAAAGAAAACCCTAAAAAAACAAAGTGGTGGCCAAGGAGAACTACCACCACTTTGTACAGGTAGCTTAAGACTCACTTAAAAGTTGGGATGCTTGACCCATCACTGTTAGAAGTTTGATCCTCAACTAACTTGGGGGGGGGGGGGGGGGGGGGGGGGTTCATGACATCTTAGGATATTGGGTAGTTGTCAAAAACTGAAGACAGCTTAGTCATGACAGACGGCATATACTATACGAAGAACCCCTGTCCGGTTACCCTTCCAATCAAGAACTCTTCACACAATATACAAGGCTCTACAACCACTAGTTTTCCCAAGAGCATACAGATTCACATGATATCTTCACACAAACATATTTATATAAAATTTGAACTGCAAAGCTTACAGGATACAGTAATTAAGTACATCTAAGTCTATAATACTAGTAAAATAAAAGTACATGAGTAAGAGTCTATATAAATTGTTCGCTCTCAATACATAGGACAGCTCGCTCTTGCCCAAGTCCCCAAGCTAACCTGTGGCATCCCTCGGCCAGCCTCTACAAATAAGCTATCCTGCAGCAAAAGTCTAAAGAGGTGTAAGCTTAAGCTTAGTAAGCAAAACCCTTAACCATACCACAAGCAAGTTATAAATACATTATATTCATGCATATGAATGAATGATCAAGCAAAGTGCCAAACAATACATATAATTAATTAGTTCATATACGTAACTCAGATTTAACGCTCTTTGAAGTCAGGGTTAGAGTATACACGGCACCAATTAGATCCGGATGTTATACTAGAACTTACTTTACTATGGAACTCTACGTTTTGTACTTAAATCATATAATTCTTTTATTTTCATAAAAACCAAGTTCTAGTATAATCGTGAGTGGGCCCTTGCAGTCTACACTTACCCTTAAATGGAGGCCTCTAGACTCGACCCTTCGCCACGCAGTTGGCGCCTTTAATGCCTAATGTTACCGCGGGCTAGGGTAAGGTCATTTTATACGATTGCACCATATAGAACCAGGAAATTAATAATAACCTCAAATGGCCTCTCTTTACCTCCGCGTGATGTGACGGCCGGAATTGTATCTATGCGATGCATGTTCCAATTTTTTTTTTTATAAGTCGAGTATAGTTAAGTTTAAGTTCAAACTATGCTGTGACCATCCAATAGTACACACAATCATTTTCTATATTACCATGCAACAAACAAAGTATTATCTGTACTTAAGGTAAATTCACAACTCAACATACAATATCATACACAGGCGTTTCCCAAACCCTACACAGTAATCAATTAACAATAATATTTAAGTCCACTATCTATAATCACATTTAAGCATGGAATCATAGGGTGAATACTTACTTAGCCATAGCGATTTGCTCTATTTATAGTAATCGATCGGGAGATCCTCGCTTACCTTGAGATCACCTGATCATTACAATATGATAACGCTAATAAGTAATTGAATTAACTAATAATTCTAAATATCTATTTACTTAATTCTGCTTAAATTACTATCAACTTTTATCCGGTTAGACTTTATTATTAATCGTATCTAACTTTTTCGTTCTATTTATGATATTTATGAATTTATAGTCGTTTTTTATCTTTTTCGGACGTACATTCACACGGTGATATCCGTTTTGGATGTTAAGACCCATGTTTTATGATATCGACTAAATTTATAGAAATTTTAGCTATGGAAACTTAATTACTCTTATTACTTATATTTATATCTTTTATTTATACTAAATGATTTAGTTAATCCTTAAATTCTTATACTTAGAGGATTTTACTTTCCTATTACTAATTCATGTACTTAATTAAGTATAATCCAATTTAGGAAGTGTATTAGGGTTTACTAATTTATGTACCTAATTATTATGCACTCTTCTTATTTCTTATTCTTTATAAACCTATGCTTATGTCATCACTTACATCATTATTCGCTTATGTCATCACTTGCTTATGTCATGGCTTATGTCATCTTTTAATTACCTCATTACTTACTTCATCATTTAATTACATATACCTTACCTCATGCTTATGTAATGTCTAAATGTCTTATGTACATTTCACTTAAACTACTATGTACATATACCCTTACTATACTTATATGTATACTAGTATACTTAGACATATACTTATACTTATACATATTTATACTTGTATACATACTCATATACTTATACAGTTATATACGTATTTTTGTACAAATTTCGTATGCCTAATTTTCCTCTTAAGAAAACCTTCCTAATTTCATTCTTTTGTGTTTTGAAATGTGTATTTAGTATAGTATAGGTATGTATAGTTAGGATTTGTCTTAGTTTAGGTTAAGTACATAGTAAATACTTATGTACAAAGATCCCCATACTTATATTCTTCTAGTATATCCTTATGTACATGTACTTAAGGGTATATACACATGTAGTCCTTTCCTCTTCATCATGATTCTTATTCTTCTACACTTAAAGATGAAAACTTTATGTCTTATTCTACAAGATCACACATAACATATATCTAACTTAACTAATGAGCAATATAAAGCAATATAAAGTAACATGATCACATACCTTAATTTGTGTTTGAATTATGGAGACAAAGAGGAAAGTTTTGAAAGTGAAAGGGAAAGGGGATGTCATGGCAATGGAGGTAGGGTTTGCTTTGTTTCTTTTTGTTTTGTTTTGATTATGGAAGGAAGAAGATGGTGGGGTCTAGAAGGAAACAAGTGGACTACAATTAAGGAGGAGAAGGGAAAAGAAAAACTAAAAGAAAAGAAATCATGAGATGGTTAGATATTTTCTTATGCATTAGTGTCTTTTATTGACTTTTCTAATTGTTGACTTATTCAACATATGTTGACTTATTCAACATATGTTGACTTAGTCAACCTTTTGACTTTAGTCAATATGTGTTGACTTGGTCAACTTTCCTTAAGCATATGTCATTTTGTATACATAATGTAGTAATTAAGGAAAATTAAGGGAAAAAATTAAGGAAATGAGGTATTTGGTGAATTGATTAGTAAAAATAGATAATGAGGTCTTACTTTAGGTATTTATAGCCTATATACATCATTTGGTAAGTTACTTAGTATAACTAGTATGGAAAGTACTAATTATGGTATTAAGGTTCACTACATTTAGCTTAAGCTTCAACTATACCCCTAACTCTATGTGATGTTATCTTAATCATATACTTAAGAGATAAATGTAATCTATGATTCATTATCTTAGTTTCTAAAGGACTACTTAAGGATTCTAAATATATATATACGATTGAAAGTTATCTCTAATCTTTCGCTAATGTTTTGGTAGAGTATGAAGGTTATATTATAAATTAGGGTTTTAGGGTATATTATGATGAATTAGTGCACATATATTTTTAAGGTGATCATTTTAAGGTTTTTATCACTTTTGAATGAAATTTTTAGCGTTTACATACATTTAGGGTAGAAGAGTTTCTTACGCCATTGATTAGTTCTTTTAGGGTTTTCACTTTCATTAGCTCTATCAACTCCTAATTATCTAACATACTCTAGTCTATATCAAAAGCTAGATCGAAAATTTTAAGGGTTTATAGTAGTTACCCTCACTCTTAAAATAATAGAATAAAAAAATTATGATAAACTCAACAGGTCATGTGACCCATGCAGCACTAAGATGAGTTCATCTATTACAGTTTATCACATTTTAATACTACGATTTTAAAGATTCATTTTGCGTGCTTAGGCAAGTGCACTTGTCATGTAATAGTAAACGGACACAAGAGTTTAAGGTTGTTGATTTGATTGCATACTTACTCATTCATGCATAATTACTCTACTTAAAAGATAATAACAATTATAATGATGAAATAAAAGATTAAAATGATTAAAAGTAATAAATATTAATTAATAACTAATGATTAATAACACGAACAACTAACAAGAACCTTAAATAACGATAAATAATGATATTTGGACTCTGATCACTAAGAGATGAACATGTAGTAATCTTAAGGTTTCTAAGTATTCCCTATTCTTATTAACGAAATTCAACTATTAAATTAATAAAATCACTTCTCTATTAATTCATGGTTCTAATTACATTTTATTCGAGTTGCTTTTGCAATAGAACAAATTAGAACACCATAAAAAATAGGAATTTTATAAGCATATAATATAACAATATTAATTTTGAAAGAAATCTACAACTTATTACTAAGTTTATAGTAGATCCCTTTAATTGGGGTAGATTTGATTATGTAAGGGTATCATGACCTCAATACATAAAATTTAATAGTAAAGTTAAAACTGTTGAAATAACAACTTAATAGATACAAAACATGTAATTGAATTAATAAGAATTAAGGAATTTCATTAAAATAATTGCAATGGAGTACTTTACGTATTACCTTAGTGTTTATAGGTCTAGATATCTACGAATCTACGCTATAGATAAAATGAATAAAATCCCCAAGAAATGTTATGGAGCTCTTTTATTCTTCTCTCCAATGCTCCTTCCCTTCTTTAATTGCGCATGTGTGGGCTCTATTTATATGATCTTAATAGAATGACCTTTAAATGGAAATTTTCATTAATTATGGTATGTCTATGGTTAAGAACCATAGGCGTGGAGTAGGGGTATGAATTGCTTCTTGTAATATTTCTTCGAGCAATTTACTTGAATTAAATTACAAGGGGATATGTCGAAACTCTAAAGTTAAGCATACGCAAGTTTTATTAATCCCAGGATGGGTGACCTCTTAGGAAGCTATTGCACCAAGAGATAAAACTGTATGAATTTTCATACCAAAGCAGACAATACCTTGATGGAAAGAGTTCTAGTTGGGGTCATTATACATGGTATCAGAGTAGTCTATTAGCCAAAAGGGTAGAGCCTTGCCTGGTGGTAGTCTTGGAAGGACATTAGTTCTGTAGGGGAGAGATTGTAATACCCCTTACATACTAAAAGAAGGAACTCTAATCATCGAGGTGCTTTTAATGTGGCGACTTAGAACATGTTGAAACTCTAAAGTTAAGTATACTCAAGCTAGGTTAATCTTAGGATGGGTGACCTCTTAGAAAGCTACTGCATCAGGGAATAAAACCGTACGATGTTCTATACTAAAGTGGATAATACCTTGGTGGGAGGAGCTTTGGTTTAGGCCGTTACCAACTATGATCTCATACTTAGTGTAAAAATTCTTCAAATTCAATTATACATTCAGGACAAGAGTTTCATGGCTAAGGAACATGGCCATGGAATGTAATCATGGTCTTCTTTGGCTCTTGATTTTTGAATAAATCCTCTCTAGCACTTGCTATCTTTAAATCATTTTTCAAAATTGGTGAAATTCTCTTCAAATATTACATAAATTTCATTCTTTTCACCTTATTGCTCCTTTAATGCTCTAAAATCAATAAATGACTTAATTCATTCGCAAAATCATCAAAATTATATCCAAATAACTCAAAATAAATGAAAATAATACAAGAAAGGAGTGTAAAATTACACTCATCATATCTCCCGATATATAGGAATTTGCTTGTGTGAACCCCTAAAATCACAATTAAGACAATCGAACCTAAATTTAGGGTCTTTGAAGAAAAGTTATATGATTAAGCTTAAACTTTATGAGTAATGTAGAAATATTAGTTGAAGTGACTCGATAATGTTAGATTAAAAGAATTACGACTCAAAATCCCAATTTTACCCTTAGAAATGTGATTATTTAATGTAGTGTAAAAATGATCGAAACATTTTTAATTGAGCTCAGAATGTGATGAAAACTTAGAAATAAGTTAATTAGGTTATAAAAGGAAATAATATAGTGTAATATACTATATGAGTATATACGTATTTTTATGAGTATATCCAGTATATATAATAATTATACCCATAAATTAACTTGGAATTATACAATTATATATAATATGAGATAAACTCATAAAATAAGTAGAAACTATATCTTAAAAATAAAAGATATGTTAGAAATGTAATTATATACATATAATTTCATGTTACACATGATACATATATAGGATATATATATGTATATTAGTAAATCTACAAAATATTAACCATAATATATATATATGTAATAAATACACTAAAATATCAACCAAATCTTATCCAAATTTCACCAAAACATCTAGAAAACTCCTGGAATTCATGGTAGCATCCTTATAGCAACTTGGATTTGTTGATTCAAAAGCAAATCACCTAAAATAGGCTACCTTATGCTTGATAAATGGAGAAGAAAATGAAGGAAAAAGAGGAAAAAAGGGGAGAAAATATTTAGATGATCCAATTTAGTATAAAAAGACCTTAGGACATCAGTTTAGACATTTAGGAACCTTAGATACTAAAAGAAAAATCAAAGAGAAATTATAAGAGAATAAGAAAAAAATTAGAAAAAACAAAGGAATCTACGTCCTAGCTTAGTTCCCCAACCCATTGTAATTTTGCTTTCAAACCCCATTGTCCCTTAGCAAAACTACCTACACCTTAGCCATCCGATAACCACCCCTTTAACTTGGCTATTGGAGTACTGATGAATAGGTTGATCAAGCTTTTGCTCTATTTTTCACTAAATTTAAAAAATTAGCAAATTCATCTAGAAAATTATGGAAAAATTTATATTTAGTTTATTTAGATATGCTTTCATGTAATGTTTTTATTTTTTCAAAATTTAGAATTTTTGATGTTACTAGTCATCCGAATTTTGACTTTGAAAATAAATATATCAAATAATATAGTTTCTAGCTTGCAATGTTTGTATAGAATATACATAATATATATTTGATTGCTATATAGCCAAATTTTTAATTTAATTATTTTTAGTATTTAATGTAATTTTTAGCCTTAAAAATAGCTAGAATTAGGGTGAACTTATGGACTAAATAGGTTTTTAAGAAATTAATTGATGAAAATGACATATATTGACTTTTGGTGATTTATAATGATGTTAGGATATATTGAAAATAATTTGGAATTAAAAGGATAGTATTAGAGTTATTAAATGTAATTTAAGGGTAAAATTGTATTTTTGAGTATATAGGTGATAAATCGATAAGTATAAAAACAAGAGATGATTGAATTCCTTATATTTTTAGGGGTTTATAAAAATTTTTGGGAAATTATTTAGTGACTCGAGCTATTTATTATGAATTTACGTAGTAAAATAGCTTTGATTACCATAAAAATGAAAATTTAATATATTTAATTATAGTTTTACAACTAGGGTATGTTATATACATATTAGGGTTATATAATACTTATATTATCAAGTTATATTAGCAAATTATTTTAAAAAAGTTTAATTACATAAAATAAGCATAATATGATAATATTCATTATAGACATGTATAAATATATTAGAAACTCAAACTACCCTTTAGAAGTCATCTTCAGAAATAAAACCCTGTAATATGTATCGTTAGTTTTATACGAACCTAATGATGCTACTTTTGTTAAAATTAGACAATCTTGTGTAATATAACCCATATCTCTATAATATTACGATAGTTTACGTACTATAACTTTACCATAATTAAAATCAGACAATCTTAAGTACATTTCCATACAATTAAAATGATATATTATACGTAATAGTATAACTACATATATTATTGATATTTAATTACTTAACTTAACTTATATAATAAAACTATATTCTATTATATAAGGAAAATAACAATATACTTTAGATATATAAATATATATTTATATATATAACTGTTTAGTGGAATATAGATAGATAGAACCTTAACATTTTCTTAATTCTTACGAAAATTAAATCTAGGTTACATATAAGGTCTCCTAGTGAACTCCATTGAAGACACAAGTCTTCCATAATGAGGGTTTGGATGGTAAGTTGGGATCGTGGCTTTACCACTTATTGATATACGGTATTAAAGTATTTGGAAGCTTAAGAGTACCTTGATTGTGATTGTAAATTAATTATTTGTGCGCATGCCATGTATGTGGTTGATATTTTGATTATAATAGGAGTTAAACTCCTTGGCATATTGTTTTGCATGATCATTTCATTTTGTTTTGTTGCGAACTTACTTAGCAACCTTTAAATGGAATTGAGAGTGTTTTGACTATTAACATAATTGGACATGCATAGCAACTATTAGGGTAACAATTAGGAGTGTTAGGCCAACTATTGACTTCCTTCGATAAGGATAGCTGAAATGATCATTTCCTCATCCTTAGTTAAATTAAGTGACAGGTAAGGAGGTTGCAGCAAAGGTGGGGGCCATGGTACAAAGGTAGTCATAGATGGAGGGTAATCTCTATTGTACAAGCTTAGGTTTGGTCTAATTTTGAGTCGCGTTAAACTCCTCAATCTGGGTTGGAGTAGATGTAATTTCTCTGACCTTATAATGGACCAAAAAACATTGCGTGATGTCTTAAGTGATTGATTGCATTACATTTTGTTATAATTAATAACCTTACTTGAAATTGTTTGGTACTCTTCTAATTTCGTCCCACTTATTGAGTTAGTTGTGCTTACTGCCCCATAAACTCTTTTGTAGGTGATGAGTGATGATTAAGATGTTTAGATATCGCTACCCCTAGGTTTATATGTAGTTGGTTGGGAAAGTGAGGAATGAAGAATCTACTAAATTTGGGTTTTTAACTTTTCTTTTTGAGTTTTGAGGAAACTAACTAGGAATTCCCTAGGATGTATAAATAGACTTTAAACCTATGGCTTTTAGTATACTTTGATTGTAAATTACAACTTTAAGTGTGAAACGTTTGTGTAAATACTGTTGTGTTATTCAACAACAGGTTAAACAGAATAGATATTTTGTAAAGCTATACCATAGGTTTAATCATTCATAGGTATCAAAATGGATGCTTCAAGTTAGTTGAGTTGTGTACGTCTTGTGTAGATTATATTTATGATAGCAGTCGTGAAGTTAACTTTTATCTTCGGTTAGTTTATATGGCAGGATTGTTACGACTTCTTCTATTTAGGGCATGATAGCTTATCCTAAGCAAATTAATCAATCTTTAACAAGGATTGATAAATCAAGACAAGACTACTAAATCTACTTACTATTATTTTAGATATTAGAATAATAAAAAAAAAAAAACTTATCAACCCTGTCATATTATAAGAGTCAATGATCCCTGAAAAGTTTTATAAAAAATTATTAGCAATTTTATAACCTTCTCCCTTTCTACCTTTCAATGTGATTGAGACATAAATATTAGAATTGAATAGCTAATTCTTGTAAATTAAAGTTTACTCATATTGTTTAACTAAGGATTCTCTCATAAATTAGTTCCATTTCATATAATAGGGAAAAAACCATATACACCCCACTTACATTTGGCTAGGATATACACAAATCTCTCCTCAGCCTTGCTAAGCACTGTAATCAAAGGTAAATACAATTTGTATTTATTTATCCCCTGATCATTCCCTTAACAAATGTTTTGGCTGACATGCTATTTAATTTAGTTGTTAATCATTTGCTAAAGCTTATTAGCAGCAGGAAAGCACTTTACTCTTTTAAGGGGCCATGGCCTATCTTTACTAATTTAGCCCTTCTATTTTTATGTTGATAGTAGGAAATAACCTTGCTGTTTTGAGGGATGAAGGTTGATTCATATTAATTTTTCTTTTTTCTCATCTTTTTTAAAAAGCAAATTGGTAGTGAGAAAGAATCTCACTCTTCTAAGGGACCAAGATTGATCCATACCAATTGCTTCTTGTCATTTTATTCTTATTTAAACTTCAGCAATCTAAAATTTTCAAGTGAAATTACAAGAGACAAGCTTTATTTACTTATTTACTTAGGATTATAGGGCTTTAAAATTAAGAAAAGGATAAGCATACATCTAAGTAAACTCTAGGAGTAGCATATGACTGGTGCTCGATATTTAATTTTTGCCTTGAAATCTCAAGCTCAATAATATGCAACTTCTACCTTACGAGAATTCCATCATTCAATTGTAGCATTGTATGAAATGTATAATAGTAACATAGAAAAGATTAAATGTAAGCACTGTTTATAGTATATATTACTAAACAAAAGGGGATTGTAGACTTGAAGATAAATTGGAGTTAGAAATTAACAAATTGATTTCTTGAATAATAGTATAAGATATACTATTTTTTGTCATACCCCTTCTTTACACTTAATTTAGATTGTCAACAAAATAAAACGTAATGGAGAAGAGAATATTGGGGAAATGGCACTCTCTTGAATAAGTGTAATTTGCATGTAAAAGTCCATGAGAATGATTGTTGCAAATGTTGTTTGTTTGTTTGTTGGCATAAGAGAGATCTAAAAGAAATTGGGAAGAAGAAAAAGAAAAGTATATGCAATAAATAAAAATTTTATTATTTCATTAGTGGAATGGAACTTGAACATAGACTTGGAAATTAAAAACATTAAAATTAAAAATTGCAATCTAACTAAAACTTATTTAGAACTAATATCGGAACATAAAAACATGAAATCTAGAAATTACAACTTATCATAAAAATTCAACATAAGAATACCTAAAAGAAGTCTAAATCATCTTTAGCCTCTATATTAATGGTGTCCTTTTCATCATCTCCCTTAGAATTTCCTTCATTGTCATCCCTTAAGTCGATTCTTCTCGCCACATCAATTAATTCCTCATTAGTTGGTGGAGGAATTTTCATCTTGACTTGATCGGTAAGGTTACTATAAAATTCCCTCATTTTAGTCTAATGGCAGAACAATATTTTGAGGGATTACTAAAAAATTTCTTGTAAAGTAACCAATTTTTGCACTTCCATCCTTAACTTCTTTGCTTCCCTAAACAAACTCTCTTGGTTGTTGAAAATTTCAGCTTCTTTTCCTTGCAAGGGGTTTTATTGATGTCATCCGAAAGAAGTCCCATCTAACAAAAAGTTGAGAGTGACATTTGGGTTACATCTCAAATCATGATCAGTTAGAGGTTATTAACAAGGAATTTCAACTTTTTAGCAAAGACTGTAGCATATGGTCTATACCTAATTTGATTGATATGGGCATCAGTAGCTTGGTGTCTTACATAGAAAGTTGAGACAATCACTAGATTGATTGCACACCCCCTCCACAAGGCTATAGAGGTAAAAGATTTCATGCATAGCAATAGCCCCTGTACTCTTCCCTCTTTTGTTAGTGGTGTGGGTGAACAACTAATGGAGCACCTGATGTATAGGATTTTTGAGGTAGGATCCTCTCGCAAATTTTGAGTTGTAAGCTTTCCCTCTACTAAACTTTTGCTAATAAATCACGAGGGTAACTTTGTGAGGGAGTTTACATGGTAGGGTATAAAAGTTAGGAGATTGTACACATGCCTTGTCGTAGCGCCCATAAAAACCCTGATTTTAACAATAGAGAGGTTGAATTCGATGTTTCTAAGTCTAAAGGAGAGTATATTTTGGGCTCTACATGGGATTTGGTCATGTTCCATAGAGAGGGTGGTAAGGAATTCTAGAGTGAGTTCCTTGTAAATAGGCTCCTAGATGCTAAATAGTCTTTCCCATCCTCCCTTCTCCATTATGGCTTAGATATCAAGTTCCATGTTGGCTTATTTGAAGATTTCCCAATCAATAAAGATAGATTGAGAAAAGGTCTTTTTGGTAAGGGTTTTGAATCTAGCTTGGTGTTCGGGATTATTAAACTCTAACATGTGTTTAGGGTGAGGTAATAGTGTTGCTAATGGCTCCTTTCTTGAGATTAGTCGAGAAGAGGTCCTTTTGGTGGTTTGGTAGGTGATTTTTGGGTTAGTAAGAGACAAGGATTATGATTAAGAGGTTTTCCTTACACTTAATTATTTGGTTATTGGAGTGAGAGTATTATTTTGGGAGTATAATGAATCACACAACATTAAAAGATAGATATAAATAAAACATACTTGTTGTGATATTGTCCCTTAAATTAGAAACCTACTTTTTATCAAATATGGAAAGTGTACAATCTCAATTTGGGTAATGGCTAAATTAATGAGATTTCTTTGAATATTCATCAAAGCTTAAAGAAGTAAGCTATTAGAAAGAAGGAAAGTGATTCTTTAGTAAAAGGAGTCCAAATTATGAAAGCTTGAAACAAAACAAGCAAGGAAGATTTGATCGTAGCTAAGTTGAATCATTATTTCAAGACTATGGTCAAGATTACGACCATGATCTTTGGCCATGGTTATTCCTTGAATTAATTCTTTGAATTTCAATTAAGTGGTATTTTATGATGAGAGGTCCATGGATAAGATCATAAGTGTGATCTTTGCCCGTAGTTCTCTTAGACCATTTTTTCAATTTCAAGTGAAATCTCTCAACGATAAGTCCATGGTTGGGATCATGGGCGTAGACCTTAACCATGGTTTTCTCTACCCTTGTTTGCCCCTTTAATTCCTTAAGCTTTGTGCCTTTGTTCATGATTATGATCATTTTTCTTCTTTTCCTTAGCAAATTTAACTCCTTGTTAAGTGTTTCCAACTTACAGCACTTAGAAAGATCGTAAGGAGTGATAAATGTTGAACTATTTTGCGATTAAATAAACTAAAAAAGAAAATAGAAGCCAAAATAAAAAGTAGCTTGGGTTGCCTTTGAAGGAACACTTTTGTTTACTGTCATTCACCCGATGAATTAAGATAGAGGTTACCCATTTTCCTTAATTTGGTAGAGGTTCAACTTAGTGTGATTCTCTTGATTAAACTTCCCCATGGATATGACTTCAATCAGTGGCTGTTTACCTTAAAAGTTCCTTGCTTGGAATTTCAAATCTCCATCGCTCCATACGAGAATACATGTATCACTTTATAGGGCTTGAACCATCAAGATTTGAGCTTACTTGGAAAAAGCTTCAATTGGGATTGGTATAAGAGAACCTTATCTTCGACTCGAAATTGTTTTCCTTGCTAATCCAATTGTCACGATAACGCTTGGCTTTTCTCTTGAATATCCTTGAGTTTTCGTAGGATGTATCATGCCATTCATATATCTTGTTCAGCTGAAGTTTCTTATATTCACGTGTACACCCATGACCAAGATTAGGATGTTTTATAGCCTAATAGGCTTTATGTTCAATTTCTATGGGTAAGTGGTATGCTTCTCCATATACTTGTTGATGTGGAGTTATTCCAAATAAGTGTCTTATATGTAGCTTGATATGCCTAAAGAGCATTGTCAACCTTCTTAGACCAATCTTTTTTATTGTGCTTGACTATCTTTTTTGACATTCATTTGAGTTCATTGTTTATAACTTTGACTTGTCGACTAGTTTGATGATGGTATGGAGTTGCAATTTAGTGCATAACACCATATTGCTTTAACACTTTTTCTAGTTGGAGATTACAAAATTAGGTTCCTCTATCACTAATGGATACTCTAGGAGCACCAAATCAAGAAAAAAAAACTTTTTAGGAACTGTTTCACCACCTTAGCATCATTAGTTTGTAAAGCTTGAGCTTCCACTCATTTAGATACGTAATCCACCGTTATTAAGATGTATTTATTTTCATTTTATTTGAGAAATGGTCCCATGAAATCAATTACCTAAATATCAAAGACCTTATAGATTAGTATGAGGTTCTACAGCATTTCATCCCTCTTAGATTTGTTCCTTGCCCTTTGACATTAGTCACACAACTCAACAAATTTCTAGGCATCCCTAAACAGTGTTGGCTAATAGAAATTGGGTTTGAAGACCTTATGAGCTATTTTGTTTACATTAAGATGTCCTTTAGTTGGGCCTGCATAACAATGTTCCAAATTTTCCAACCTTCTAAGTGAGATATACACTTGCAAATTATGCAATCTGTACAAATTTTAAACAAATAGGGGTCTTCTAAGAAATAACTTCTAACATTCTATCACATCCTAGCATAGCACATGACGTACCATCGTACAGGAATACCTATTTATATTAAATAAAAGTTCTATTTATAACAAATATTACTACAACGGAGTTTAGCTTTACATCTACCTATACAAAAGTATACATCTTTCAAACTTAATTAAACCTAAAGCACGGTATTTTTTTTTCTTTCATTACATATGATATGTACAAATCCTTTATGGAATTAAGGTTGAATATAGCTAAGCTTCTTTAAAAGTAGTTGATTCCATCTCAAGCACTTTCAAAAGTCTTTCCACTAGTAGATGATGATGTTAACTAGTTTTCTTCATAACCTAAGGATACACAAGCATCTCCTCAACTCTTTATAAGTGAAGTGAGAGTAGGTAATATAAAACACAGAATAAGTGTCAAGACACTAATGAGGGCCTAGTAGGATTGCCTAAAATTTTCATAATATATGTATACCCATGATATGAAAATCACTTTACAAATCAGAGATTACAAGACTTTAAATAATAAATTACTAAGATTACTGATTTTCAAGTAAGTAATTTATTGTAACATAACATAATATATAATTATAAATAACTATGGATATCCGATATCCCACAGTTCCTCAGAATCGTAGAGAATTGATATCTCCTACCAAAAATAGGACATGATATACCAACATTATAAAACTGTAGGAAAAATTAAATTATATTAAATTCTAACATATGAATATTTTCTACAGAGAATGTTTATGTATCACCTATAAAGATCTCAACTAACTCTAACACTAATGTACATATCTTCATCTCACACTCAGCACTCGGGACTTATCCCAATCTCATTGTAAGTAAACCTGCAAAAGAAAGACTATTGGGGAATAAGCTACAAGAGCTTAGTGAGCTATCTCTCATACCATACTGGAAAACAAGTTATCAAATAAATTGTTACAACCATATGAATGCATGCATGCACAGTATGCCAAACATTATATGCAGTTGACCAGTACTGCATATAATATCAGATTTTAATGCCCTCTGAGATAAGGGTTGGAGATTCATCGGCACGAATCACGATTGGGCTCTAGTACTTGGGTGTTTTACCCATAACTTTGATTATCATATTTCATAAAATATATTTCCATTTCTAAGTCGTCTAATAGTACATAAAATCCCAAGCTTAGCAGTGAGGTGGCCCCCGCGGTCCACACTCACAACCTACAGTAGAGATCTCTAGACTCAATCTTCAGTCATACGGTTGGTGTCTCCATCGTCTAGTAAGCTCGTAGGTTTGAGTAAGGTTATGTTGTACGAGTGCATCATACAGAAACACTTTAATATATGTAAACAATCCCCAAGGCCTCCCTTTATCTCTGCGTGAAGTGACGGTTGGAATAGGTAATGTAATGCATAGATAATGTGTGACCCTTTTAATTTAAGATAAGCCAAATATAATTAGGTCAAATTATGAGGCGATCAATCAATATTAGCAAACCATCCAAATCATGTAAAAATCAATCATACAATCAAATCATCAATTATCATATTTAACAATATTTCTCACAATAATCAATCAATATCAAGCATAAGCATATCTTAAAATCCCATGCATCAAGTTATTGATATTCAATTTAAGTGCACTAACTACAAGCACAAACAAGTATAGAGTCATCGGGAGTACTCACTTGACTATGACGACTCGCTCTAGTCGTAATAATCGATCGGAAGATCATTGCCCTCATTGGGATCGCCTGATCATTACGAGATAACAGAGATAATAAGTAATTGAATTAAATAACGGTTCTAGATATCTATCTACCTAATTCTACTTAGATTACTATTAGTTTTATCCAATTAAACCTAATTGTTAATCATATGTAACTTTTTCATTCTATTTTCGATATTTACGAATTTATAATCGTTTTTCATGGTTTTCAGACGTACATTCACACGGTGATGTTCGTTTTGGACGTTAAGACCTGTGTTTTACGATGTAGACTGAATTTATTAAAATTTTAACTATGAAAGTTTAATGATTCTTATTACTTATATTTATATCCTATTTTAGGATTTAATGATTCAATTAGCTATTAGATTCTTATACTTAGGGAATTTTACATTGGTATTACTAACTCATGTACTTAATTAGGTTTAATTTAATTTAGGATGTGTATTAAGGTTTTAAAGGATTTTTGGACCCTAAGTACATATACATACTTATGTTATATGCTTATGTAAACTTATAAGTTATTATTCTATAAACTTACACTTATGTCATCGCTTATGTTATCATTTGCTTATATCATGGCTTATGTCGTCTTTTAATTGCATCATTACTTACGTCATTATTTGATTACATAAGCCTTACCTCATGCTTATGTCATACTTAAGTGTCTTATGTACACTTTACATATGCTAACTATATACTTATACCTTTACTATACTTATATGTATACTAGTATACTTATACTTATATCGTATTTATATTTGCACATATACCCATATATATATATATACGGTCACATATGTATTTTTATACAAATTTTGTATGCCTAAAATTCCTCTTAAGAAGGCTCTTTTAATTTTATTCTTTTTGTGTTTTAAGAGTGTATTTAGCATGGTATAGGTATGTACAGTTAGGATATGTCTTAGTTTAGGTTATTTACATAATGAATACAAAGGTCTCTATACTTGTATTTCTCTAGTATACCCTTATGTACATATACTTAAAGACATATACACATGCTTCTCCTTCCACTTTACCATGATTTCTACTCTTTTACACCTAAAAATTGAATCTTTATGCTTTCTTTAACATGGATATACATAACACATAACTACTCATCTAATCTACCTCTCCACCTAACTAATAAATAATATAAAGCAATACATAATAACATAGTAACATTCTTTAGTTTGTTCTTGAAATATGGATGCAAATTTAGAAAGTAAAAGGGAAAGGGAAGGTCATGGCAATGGAGGTAGGTTAAGGGTTTGATTTTTTGTTTTGTGTTATGTTTGAAAAGAAGAAGGAAGTGGGGCCGAGAAGGAAAAGGTGTGGACGGCAATTGGAAAAGGAAAGGGAAAAAAAAAAAACCTAAAAGAAAAGAAAAGAAAAGAAATCATTAGAAGACTTAGATATTTTCTTAAGTGAAAGTGACTTTTGTTGACTTTTCTAGATGTTGACTTTAGTCAACATGTATTGACTTAGTCAACCTTTTGACCTTGGTCAACATGTGTTGACTTGGTCAACTTTCCAAAAGCATATGCCATTTAGTATACATAATATAGTAATTAAGGAAAATTAAGAGAAAAATTAAGAAAATGAGACATTTGGTGAATTGATTAGTAAAAATAGATAATGAGATCTTCCATTAGGTATTTATATCCTATATATACCATTTGGTAAGCTACTGAGTATAATTAAGATGAAAAGTGTCATTTAGGGTATTAATGTTCACTACATATAACCTAAGTATCAACTAAACCCTTAACTCTATGTAATACTAACCTAGTTATATACTTAGAAGATGAATGTGATCTATGAAGTAATATCTTAGTTTCTAATTGATAACTTTAGTATTGTATATATTTATGAGTGATTGAAAGTTATCTTTAATCTTTTACCAATGATTTAGTATAATACTAAGATTATATTATCAATTAGGGTTTTAGGGTAAATTATAGTAAGTTAGTGGTTTTATATCCTTAAAGTTATAATTTTAGGGTTTTATCACTTTCAAGCACAATCTCTAGTGTTTATGTACTTTTAGGGTATAAAATTTTTTTACGCGATTAAATCTTTGATTGTTATATTAGGGTTTTCATCTTAATTAACTTTGTCAACTCTTAGAGTCTTTAAGCATACTAAGGTCTACTTTGGGTATTAGGTTAAAAATTTTAGGAGTTTACAATAATCATGACATATGTTCACAAACATTAGCATCATAAAATATTCAATTTCATAGTTTAGAGTTATTAAGACAAGATGTCTGTATAGGGCATACATGCTATGCTCATGCACGTGATATGTATTGATATCAATATCCTAGCCCAGCCTAGTTTTTCTAATTTACTCATTTGGTTAGTTGGCATAACTGGACATCTAGATACAACATCTAGGAACCTAAGGCAATAAGGAGTTGCCAAAAGTAGCATCTAGTTGGCTTAGTTGAAACTACACATCGTGGCTAGAATATATTAAGCAATGCAATTCCATTATACATAATTAATACATATAATGTATATTCTACATAATTTCATGTATATTATATATAATTTAACTTCATTTATTATTTTTATAAGTTAAATAACTTATTTCTAATTCTTGATTTATCTCAAAGCTTAAACCTTACATTTTAAATAATTATCGGTTTTATTAATAAATTGATATTTTTTCTCAAATTTATTCTTTTATCTAGCTTATTTTAAGAACTTAACTTTATTAAGATACTTCTTCTAACTTATCTAGCTTTATTCTGAAGTTTAAACTAAAACAAGTAACGTTATCTTAGACCTTAAATTTAGAGGCTCGAAATTGAGGTTTATTGTATTGGCTCAAAACCTTAAGGTATTAACATTATGGAAAAACCTTTTTCTTTGTCTGTAATTTGGTCCCTTAGGAGAATTCTTGCTACCAAATAATTTGCTATGTCAGGAAACCAAGAGAGTTTCCTAAGGACTTACTTGGTACATTCTTTCTTTTAGAAATTCATCATTGATATCTTATTCATCAGCTTTTCCAATGATAGGTTTTCCAAACACAAGAGACGGTCTACTGCTAGATTTTCTACTCCTTTATTGTCTTTAATCTCTAGGTTGAATTCTTGAAGTTGTAATATCCATCTGACTAATCTTAGCCTAACATCAGTTTTATTTAACAAATATTGCAAAGAAAAATGGTTAGTGTAAACAATAACTTTAGAAAGGATTAGATACAACTTGAATTTATTGAATGCGAAGACTATAATTTTACGTTATTATTTCGAGTTAATAATTTAGGACGTGCATGGAAGTTAACTGATTAGGGTAATACTTCACTTATGAGTTCTAGAAATTAGACGATGACATGTTGTGAGTCCGGAATATATAAATATAATAAAATGATAATATTATAGCTAAAAATAGTAAATTTTATTAAATTATATTATATTGTAATTTACCCTACATAAATGCATAAATTAGGTAATAGAAATTAATCGAATTTTAAAGACGAATTATTTAGACACTAAAATTATAAAGTGACATAAAAATAATAAATAAAAATAGTTTGTCTATCTTGGGTGTGATTATTATATATAATTATATACCCAAAAATCCTTTAAAAACTCGAAAATTCATATAATTAACTAAAAATTATCAAGAATGTGATAAGAAATTAGAGAAAAACACTAACCACTAGAATCAAGATGGATTTGGTCATGGCAAAGTATGGGATAGCTATTGGCTAAGTAATAAACTTCAAATGACATACAACATACTTAGGATTTAGGATATTTAAACTAGAAATTAGAGAGAGAAATTCATTTTACCCTCAACCACTTGGGATTATCACCTAAACACACTCCAAGATCTCATTTAAGTTTTGGGAAATTTGAGAAAAATTTTGGAAAGGGAAGTTTAGTGAAGGAAAAATCTAAGGACAAAATAAAGAAAAGTAGCAAAATCGAGCAATATCTGTAAACATCAGTTAGAGGGAATATTGGAACTAAATCACCACCACCACTCAACAGTGGTGGTAGTGACTTAAAGGGCTAATAGAGATGTGGTTGGCATTAGTGGTTGAAAGTACAATTTTCCGATGAGTTAAATTCTAACCTGATTTTCAATAAATTTGTAAAAATATCAACCTAACTCCAAAAATTATAAGAAAAATTATTTTGGAGTACTTTTACATATACTTTTTGAGAAAAATATCAGTTTATAAAAATTTTAAGTAGATTTATGGCCTCCTTAAGAAATTGTGTGAAATTGATTAATTTGCAAAGTTGTTTTAAATAATCTTAAGGTTGTTGTTTTGAAACCAAAATTTTTCTAAAACTTCCCTATACTGTATGCATGAATCCTATAAAAAGATTTTGTCCAAAAATATTTTCTATAATTTTTTGTAATTTTTAAGCCTCTAAATTTGAGAAAAAATGCTATTTTTTCGGAAATTACACACCATTAACTTTGTAGTAAACAACATGTAATAGATCTGGAGCTTATTGGTGACACATGTCATGGTGGACAAAGATTTAGAGTTAGTTGGATGGATTAGAGATTGAGTTATACCCAAATCATTAATTATGGATTACAAGTAGTAAGGTGAAAATATATGGATTTAGAAGTTTAAGTAATATGGTGATCACAAGCATGTTGAACTTATTGTATGATCATGTTTATCATGCTTGTGAATTGGAATAGGTTATCAGGGCAAGTCGTTTTGAGCAAACTTGTACACTTAAACTGAGTAGAGAGTTCTTCAGATAATTGATTTGGTAAAAGAGTAACTTGAAATCTTGGTACAAATGCTTAATTAGAAGGATAGCTAGTGTAAGGATTTTGAATATAACCATGTTAGAGCCTTATCAGAATGATGTTTGGTAAAAGAAGCATGGTAGTGATGAATTCAAAGATATGTTTAGATGGTTGGTGAAGGAAGGAATTCTAACTATAAATATCTTAGAGCCACATTTAGAAAGTTAGCCCTTGAAAGAAGTATGATTGGAATGATTTTAGTGACTAGACTAGAATGTTGGTTGATTTAAAAATCTTAGATGAAATCACTTCAGAAACATCTTTAGAGGGTTGGTTTATGAAGAGAGAGACTTAATCTTTAGTTTAGAGTGTTGATTGGAAGGTTAAATTGTAAAAGGGACTCAACCGTACCCCATTATAGACTTGTTTGGAAGTATTTGGTAAGAGGAATGCAATTGAAATGGTTGTGGGGACTTCATCAAGGATTGAATGGCATGGATGCTTAGAGGAAATGACTTTAGAGGCTTGTTTAGAAAGTTGTGTGGAGAAAGCAATATAATTGGGATAATATCAAAGACTTAGATAAAGGGTTACAAGATTATAGACACTGATGGATTGTTGGCCTCTAGACCCTTTGCTCACGCCTATCTCTGAGGTCTTCAGTCTCTTGCTAGAAGAATTCTCTATTGTCAGCTTTCCAAAGACGAAATACAGTATACAAAGAACAGTGGTTGACCTCCTTAAGAACCTAGCTTGGATACACCTTGCTTTGTTTTGATCCTTATGTTGTTGCCAACCACTTATGTGTCGATGTCAAGGTTAATATGCACTAAGCCTTATTCCAATCTATAGGAACTTTATGTGTTAAGGCTGACCTATCAAATGTCGAGTCTAAGACCAAGTCACCTACGTATCGAACTCTTTCTTCTATCATATTGAACTGCCAACTGCTAAGGCTGACTTGACAAGTGCCAAGGCTGAGTGTCTACATGCTAAGTACTACTTACTCAGCTTATTGAGTTATAAAATCCTCTATTCGTTTTAGTAACTTTGAGTACCCTTCGTCAGTAGCATTCGTAACGTCAATACAACTCAACTCCAATGTCCCTAGACTCCACAACATATACCTAACCGCAATGTACTACCTATCGTTCCTTCTTTTGACATTATACTATATTCCTTTATTCTATTTATCCCTTTTTACCCTTTTTAAACTGTACTATGATGGTATTTTTGTATTACCCATTATTATATCTACTTAGGTTTTCTTGTTGCCTTAGGGACTTACTATAAATAGTGCTTATCATTGTAGTTATAAGGTATCCAACACCTTTTTGATGTTGGATATACTTATCCTTGTGAGGTATCCTTTTCTGAGTACATTTTCTTTACACTTTTATCTAATTTTTTCGAGTAGCTTGAGGTTAGTGGTGAGTGGACCTTCACTTTAACTTGTGAGTCATATCAAGCGATGTCACGAACTGA
Organism: Lumnitzera racemosa; assembly: GCA_024138005.1. NCBI lineage: Eukaryota > Viridiplantae > Streptophyta > Magnoliopsida > Myrtales > Combretaceae > Lumnitzera > Lumnitzera racemosa. The sequence goes on from JAMXBC010000006.1 coordinate 74,476,717, forward strand.
GGACGACCTAGTCGTAGCAGATGTTGTATATTGTACAAAGAACCCTTGATTGGTCACCTTTCCAATCAAGAACTCTTCACATAATATACAAGGCTCTATAACCACTAGTTTCCCAAGAACACACAGATTCACATGATACCATCTTATTAACATATTTATATAGAATTTGAACTACAAAGCTTATATTATATAGTAATGGTGTACATCTAAGTCTACAATACTAGTAAAACAAAAGTACATGAGTAAATGTCCACATCAACTGTTCTCTCTTAATATACAGGACAACTCACTCTTGCCTTGGTCCCTAAGTTGACCTGTGGCATCCCTCGGTCAACCTCTATAAACAGGCTATCCTGTAGCAAAAGTCTAAAGGGGTGTAAGCCTACGTTTAGGGAGCAAAACCCTCAGCTACACCACAAGCAAGTTATAAGTACATTATATTTACGCATATGAATGAATGATCAAACAAAATGTCAAACAATACGTATAATTAACTAGTTCATATACGTAACTCGGATTTAACGGCTTCCGAGGTGAGGGTTGGAGTACACATGGCACCAATCAGTTCCAGGTATTATACTAGAACTTTCTTTACTACGGAACTCCATACTCCGTACTCAAAGCAAATAATTCTTTTATTTTCATAAAAACCAAGCTCTAGTATAATCGTGAGTGGGCCCCCGCAGTCCACACTTACCCCTAAACGGAGGCCTCTAGACTCGACCCTTAGCCAAGAGGTTGGCACCTCCAACACCTAGTGTTACCGTGGGCCATAGTAAGGTCATTTTGTATGAGTGCACCATACATAACCAATAAATAAATAATAACAACTCCTGAATGGCCTCTCTTTACCTCTGTGTGATGTGACGGCCGGAATTGTATCTATGCAATGAATGTTAATGAATGTACTAGTTTCTTTTTATAAGCCAAGCATAGTTAAGGTCAAATTATGTTGTGACCATCCAACAGTATACACAATCATTTTCTATACTACCATGCAACAAATAAGGCATTATCTGTACTTAAGATAATTTCACAATTAAACACATAATATCATACTCAAGCATTTCCCAAACCCCACACAATAATCAATTAACAATAATATTTGAGTCCACTATTTACAATTACAAACAAGCATTGAATCATAGGGTAAATACTCACTCGGCCATAGCGATTTGCCCTAATCGTAATAATCGATCGGGAGATCCTCACTCACCTCGAGATCACCTGATCATTGTGATTTGATAACGCTAGTAAGTACTTGAATTAACTAATAATTCTAAACATCTAATTATCTAATTCTACTTAAATTACCATCAACTTTTATCTAGTTAGACCTTATTCTTAATCATCTGTAACTTTTTCGTTCTATTTCTGATATTTGTGAATTTATAGTCATTTTTCATGTTTTTGGACGTACGTTCACATGGTAATGTCTGTTTTGGACGTTATGACCCGTGTTTTACAATATGAACTAAATTTAGAGAAATTTTTAACTATGAAAACTTGAGTACTTTTATTACTTATATTTATATCTTTTGTTTATACTTAATGATTTAGTTAACCCTTAAATTCTTATACTTAGAGGATCTTACTTTGCTATTACTAATTCATGTACTTAATTCAATATAATCTAATTTAGAAAGTGTATTAGGGTTTACTAATTTAGGTACCTAATTATCATACACTTTTTATTTTCTTATTTTATATTCTATGCTTATGTCATTGCTTACATTATTATTCGCTTATGTCATCACTTGCTTATGTCATGGCTTATGTCATGGCTTATGTCATCATGTGATTACATCCTCACTTACTTCATCACTTGATTCCATAAGCCTCTCCCCATGCTTATGTCATGTATAAATGTCTTATGTACATTTCACTTAACTTCTTATGTACATGTACCTTTACTATACTTATATGTATATGAGTATACTTATAAATATCGTTATACTTATACTTATACCGTATTTATACTTATATACATACTCATATACCTATACGGTCATATACGTATTTTTGTACAATTTCGTATGCCTAATTTTGCTCTTAAAAAAATCCTCCTAATATCATTCTTTTGTGTTTTTAAGTGTGTATTTAGTTTAGTATAGGCATGTATAGTTAGGTTTTATCTTAATTTCGGTTATGTACATGGTAAATACCCATGTACAAAGATTCCCATACTTATATTCTTTTAGTATTCCCTTATATATACATACTTATGAGCACATATTCATGTATTCTTTTCTTCTTCTTCATGATTCCTAACTTCCTATACTTAAAGATGGGAACTTTATGCCCTCTTCTTCAAGATCACACATAACACATGTCTACTCATCTAATCTACCTAATTACCTAACTAATGAATAATATAAAGTAACATAAAGTAACTTAATTACATACCATAGTTTGTGTTGAAATTAAGGAGACAAAAAGAGAAGTGATGAAAGTGAAATGGAGAAGGGAAGCTCATGGAAATGGAGGGGCCTTTTTGTATTGTTTCTTTTTCTTTGCTTTGATTATGGAAGAAAGCAAATGGTGGAGTCTAGAAAGGGAATAAGTGGATGGCAATTAAGGAAGAGGAAGAGAAAAGAAAAATCAAAAGAAAAGGAAAGAAAAGCCATCATTAGAAGTTTAGATATTTTCTTTATGCATTAGTGTCTTTTGTTGACTTTAGTCAACATGTGTTGACTTGGTCAATTTTCCTTAAGCATATGTAATTTTGTACACATAATGTAGTAATTAAGGGAAATTAAGGAAATGAGAGGAAATGGGGTATTTGGTAAATTGATTAATAAAAATAGTTGATGAGGTCTTACTTTAGGTATTTATAGTCTATATATATCATTTGATAAACTACTTTGTGTAACTAGTGCAAAAAGTACTAATTAGAGTATTACGGTTCACTACATTTAACCTAATCTTCAACTATACCCCTAACTCTATGTAATACCATCTTAATCATATACTTAAGAAATAAATGTAATCTATGATTCATTATCTTAGTTTCTAAAGAACTAGAGGATTCAAAACATATATGGATGATTGAAAGTCATCTCTAACCTTTTACTAATGATTTGGCAAAATATGAGGGTTCTATTATCAATTAGGGTTTTAGGGTATATTATGATGAATTATTGCACATATGTCTTTAAAGTGACCATTTTAGGGTTTCTATCACTTTTGAATGCAATCTTTAGCATTTAGATGCATTTAGGGTAGAAAAGTTTCTTACACGATTAATGAATTCTCTTAGGGTTTTCTCTTTCATTAGCTTTGTCGACTCCTAAATTGTCTAACATAATTGAGTCTATTTCAAATATTAGATTGAAGATTTTAAGGGTTTACAAGCAAAGTGTTAAGTCGTGTTGATTCGTTGGTGTGTAATATCCTTTAAATAGATTACAAAAGCTACTATGCTTTCCAACTTCTTCACTTCATTTTATTTGTTGTCACAAAGGACCCATTCGATAACTATTTCCTATGGTAAGCCCTAGTGATTACTAAGCTCCTAGGCATATTATGTAATTTCTTGATATCAAAGCTTGAGGTGATGCTTGAGAGATAAGTTTCAAAGTAGTTGATTTTGTTATAGTATGTCTTAGTATGTTCTATTTTACTTTATTTTCGTACTGAAAAATAAAGTAAGTTCCGAATCACTGTAAGAAGTTGTGTTGTCAAGTTATGAGAGGATTTTCTATTAGAGAAGCCAATTTCTACAGTCTTGTATTGAATACGTTGATTCTTAGTGTCTAAGGAGAGATTAATGATGCTGAGAGCACTACTCATGGTTGTAGTCATGTTACCTAACATACCCTATGAACTATTGATGAGCAAATATAAGACTTGTTACTATTGTTGCTAATCCAATTGTTTCTATATAAAGGGTCATAAAGATTAGGCTTCGAGAAAGAGTTGTCGTTGAACAAGGTTAAGAAGTGAGAGAAAGGCTGGGAAGGTAGATGGGTGAGCAACAAGTGCTAAAACTAATTAATATGAACTAAGCTTCACCCTGACATGTTGATAGAGTTGTAGGAAGGAGATTCGAGTTAGATGAAGTTGAGGAGTATGGAGAGGAGGAAGAGTAATATGATGAAGTTATAGAGCGTGAGCTTAGAGCTCTTAGAGGATTCGAGTATCTTAAGGTACAGATTCCATGCTTTAATGGGTTTGGGTAATGCTGATGACTACCTAGACTAGGAAGAGAAGAATGAGAAGATATTTAACTTTCATGATTACAAAGATGTTGTTCGTATACAAGTGGTTGGATTAAAATTTTCTGGGTATGCAATAATATGGTGGAAAAATTTATAGAGCGCACACCAGAGTAGTCGACGTGAAATCTAAATGTAGAATGAGATGAAGAGAGTTCTAAGGAGAAGATTTATTCCAGAATACTATGAACAAGACACTTTCCGATGACTCTAAGACTTGAGGCAAGGCAATAGATCAGTGGATGAGTACGTTTAAGAATACCAATTGTTGATAATTCAATTTGATGTTGATGAACCCAAGACTTGAACTATTGTATGGTTCATTTCTAAGCTTAGAATTGAAGTTGGCAATGTAGTGGAGTTATAGAGGCTTAAGACTTTAGATGAGGCCATCCGGGTGGAACAAAAGGTCGAAAGGTAGAGGCAGAGCTAGATTAACCAAATGTTAAGCAGCCAATCGGGATTGCTAACCCTAAGTGGTATGCCAAGTTGACCTAAAAATAACCAAACACTAAATAGTTTCAAGGTGGACTACTGAAGATAGGTGTCGAGTTGATTAGATGATTATCGAAGCAAGGGTAACACCAAGGAGCTTGAGGTTCAAAGGGACTAAGGTCAAAGCTTAGGGAAGAAGACCCAAGAGATCAAGCTTTTCAAATCTCTCAGCTATGGATACGTAGCTTGCCAATGTCCGAACCAACGTATCATAATCATTAAAGGAGATAAGCCTGAGTTCAAAGTGGAGAGTGCTAGAGAAGGAGAGGACGAAGTGGGAGTTGATTAGGTGCTAGAAGGATTTATAGGAGATCCTAATGCTATAACCCTACCCTAACCAGGGGTCGAATATTGTTTCATTATTCGAAGATCTCTTAGTACCTTTATTTTTGAAGAGGATGAGCAGAGGGAGAGCTTCTTCCATACGAATTGCTGACTGAATGGCAAGCTCTACGCATTAATCATAGATGGAGGAAGTTATACCAACGTCATAGCGTAAGTAGTATTCAAGGCCTTAAAGTTTTTTACCTACCTATACCCTAAGCCTTATAAGATTCATTGGTTGAATGAGAAGGGATGTCTACCCGTTGCTAAGCAAGTTAAGGTATTGATTACTGTTGGTAGTAGATACTTGGACAAAGTGCTATGTGACGTCCTCCCTATGTGTGCCTTGCATATCTTACTTAGTTAACCCTGGTTATTTGATTTGAAAATGTTACATGATCGACATAAGAATACTTATATGTTCCAAAAGTATGGGAAGAAGATTCACTGACCCCAATGAGCCCTAAGGAGGTATAGGAGTCGTAAGAGAAGATTATCCTATTACTGCAGTAGAAGTCCTTAGTGATTTTTTTAGCCTAATTTTCTAAAGATGCCAAGATACAAGGATGTGTGCTCTTGTTAATCAAGAAGCTCTTAGAGTTGAGAGAAGCTGGAACTTTTCTTGTTGAGGTGCAAATATTACTTCAAGAGTATGTCAACTTATTTCCTATAGAGATGTCGAGAGGTTTGCCACCCATTAGATGAATAGAACATTGTATTGACCTTTAGCTTAGAGCTACTTTGCCTAATCAACTTGCTTATAGGATCAACCCTAAGCCAATTACCGAGTTGAAGAAATAGGTTGATGAGTTAATTGGTCATAGATTTGTCCAAGAGAGTATGAGCCCTAGTATTGTACCGGCTATTTTGGTGTCGAAAAAGGATGGCTTATAAAGAATGTATATTGATAGCTAAGAAATCAACAAAATCACTATTAAATAATGATATCCAATTCCTTAATTACATGATATGCTTGATGAGTTGCATAGTGCTCGAGTCTTTTCGAAGATTGATCTTAAGAGTGGCTATCATCAAATACAGATGAGACATGGATATGAATAAAAGGCTGTTTTCAAAATAAGGGATGGTCCATTTAAGTGGACGGTGATGTCATTTGGTTTGACAAATGCATCGAGCACTTTTATGTGACTTGTGAATTATGTCTTAAGACCATTGATTGGCAAATGCGTTGTCATATACTTTGATGATATTTTGGTATATAGTGCTAATCTAATGTCCCATGTTGTGCACTTGATATCTATATTTGATACCTACCATGCCGAGATACTATTTGGCAATTTGAGGAAGTGTATGTTCTATTAGAGTGAGATGGTATTTCTCAGATATGTCGTTTCTAGAGGAGGTGTTAGGGTTGATGAAGAGAAAGTCCAGGCAGTTCTCAAATGGCTAATGCCAACTAATGCTTGGAGTAAGGAGTCTCTACAGTCTACCTTCATTCTATCGAAGATTCATTCAGAACTTTAGTTCCATAGCTACCCTGCTGACCGAGCTGACCAGGAAGAACTTAGAATTCAAGTAGTTTGAGAAGACTCAAAAGAGTTTTGATGAGATCAAGTCTAGGTTGACTTTCGCCCTAGTACTCATCTTACCCAATTTCAAGAAAGTTTTTAGCTAGAATGTGATGTATCTAGAGTCAGCATTAGAGTTGTTCTTATGTAATAGCACGGACTAATTACCCATTTTAGTGAGAAGATTAGAGAAGCCACCCAAAATTACTCAGCATATGATAAGGAATTCTTCTCCCTTTTCCAAGCACTTCAGAACTGGAAACATTATTTGTTGTTGAGAGAGTTCATCATCTATACAAACCATAAATCTCTTATGCATCTTAGAGGATAATAGAAACTTTCATGACAACAAGCTAGGTGGTTGAGTTTTTGGAGACTTGTTGCTATGTCATATCATACAAGAAGGGAAGCACCAATATTATAGCCGATGTAATCTCTTGTCAACATGTTCTCATTACAGCATTTTAAGTTAGAATACATATATTTGGGACCTTATCTGATTAGTATGAGCTTGATCCGTATTTTGGGCCCTTAGTGGCCAAGTGCAAAATTGGAGGAGTTATAGATGGGTTCTATTTGAGATAAGGGTTTTTTATGAAGGGTAAGAAATTTTGTGTACCAAGTGATTCTATTAGGGAATTACTTGTTGAAGAGGCTTATGACGGAGGCTTAGTCAGCCACTTTGGTGAGAAGAAAATGACCTAGTTGCTGAAAGGACATTTTTATTAGCTAGCGATGATGAAGGATGTGCACCGCCAAGGGATAAAAGGAGTCGTAGGGTCCTTTGCCTATACCTGAATGACCATGGACCAATCTGAGCATGGATTTCATGCTTAGCTTACCTAAAACACCACAAAGGCATGATTCTATCATGGTTATGGTTGATTGATTTAGTAAGATAAGCCATTTCATCCCTTGCTACAAAACTAATGATGCTCTCTTTGTTGCTAACCTCTTTTTACAGGAGATCATATGGCTACATGAAGTGCTAAGGAGTATTGTATCTGATTGTGACATAAAGTTTATGAGCTTCTCTTAGAGAATCCTATGGAAGATATGGAAGAAGCTCGGCACTAAGCTTATGTTTAGTACTTCTTGCCACCTCTAGACAGATGACCAAACAAAAGTTGTGAATTGAATTGTTGGCAACCTCCTTTGAGCTACTATTGGAAATAATTTGCATTATTAGGATATATGCTTGCCTATCATCAAATTTGCTTACAATAGTGCAACTCATAGCTCAATGGGAAGGTCACCTTTTGAGGTCGTCTATAGACTTAACTTGAACTTACCTTTAGACATGGTTATCTACTTAATCTCTTAAGGAGAAAGTTGATTAGGCTTATAGTGCATTGAGGAGTTCCAAGGGTTGCCAAGCAACTAGCCAAGACTGTTGCCTGACAAAAGGAATAGGGAAGCCGGGGGAGGAAGCGAGTCATTTATAGCCTAGGAGACCTTATTTCGGTCTACCTCATCAAGGAACGTTTTTAAAGGAAGAGGGCGAATAAGTTATCCCCTTGGTTGGGTGGACCTTTTAAGATCCTTCGACATGTCAATGAAAATAGCTATGAGCTTTAGCTACCCGAAGGATACGGAGTATCTCCTACTTTCAACATTACTGACTTAGCGCCCTATGTGCCGAAAGAAGAAGAAGACCAAGATTTGAGGGAAAATCTTCAACAACCTTGGGGAATTGATAGACTATTGACCTCCAAACCCCTTACTCGTTCTCATCTCTGAGGCCTTTAGTCTATCACCAAAAGAATTCTCTCTTATCAACTTATCGAATGTGAAATACAGTATATAGAAGAACAGTAGGTGAACTCCTTAAGAACCTAGTTCAGATACACCTTACTTTATTTTGTTCCTTGTGCCATTACCAACTACTCATGTACCAAAGTCAACTAGCCAAGTGCTAAGGTTGAGGTCAAAACATACTAAGCCCTACTCTAACCTATAAGAATTTTACATGCCGAAGCCAACCTATTGAGTACCAAGTTTAAGGTTAAGTTACCGACATTCCAAACTCTTTCTTCCAACGTACTAAATTGCCAACTGTCGAGGCTAACTTGATAAGTGCGAGGCTAAGTACCAACATGCTAAATACTACTTATTTAGGCTATTGAGCTATAGAATCCTTTATTCATCTCAATAACGTCGAGTACCCTTTGTCAGCAAAATCCCCAACGCCAGTACAACTTAAATCCAACGTCCCTAGACTCTAAAACCTATACCCAATTGCAACGTACTACTTGTTGTTCCTTTTTCTAACATTATACTATAGTCCTTTATTTTATTTATTCCTTTTTACCCTTTTGAAAATGTATTATGATAGTATTTTTTTATTACTCATTATTGTAATTACTTAAGTTTCCTTATTGCCTTAGGGACTTACTATGAATAGTCCTTTTTACTATAGCCACAAGGTATCTAACACCTTTTTGATGTTGCATATACTTGTCCTTGTGAGATATCCTTCTTTAAGTACACTTTCTTTACACTCTTATCTAATCTTGTAAAGTAGCTCGAGGTTAATGGTGGGTAGACCTTAACATTAGCTTGTAGGTCATATTAAGCAAAGTGAGTGATGTTAAACTCCTCAAAACTGGACACAATTTCTCTGATCTCACGATAATTGGTTAACATTGATACAGATTTCATAAATGAGCATACAGACCCAATACCATGTATAACCAACTGGGATGGGTCTAAGCTACAAGAGTAAACGGTAGTCAAAGGTTAAGCATAGGTTCACATGTACCGATAAAAGATATGATGCACCAACACCTCACACGAGCTTTGGTCATACTTGATATGACGTATAAGTATGGTTAGAGGTCACTTTCAAAGTAAAAGTTTAGCATGTTGAGAATAAATGATAAGAGTAGCTTAAGAGTAAGAAGGACACTTAGCTTAAGAGAGTAAAAGTTCAGTATATTCTCTATATCTGATGATTACAACTATTACATTATGTGAGTATTTATAGTATTCAGTTAGGTAAGTCGTAAATTACAGAAAATTACATAATTGGATCACTAGTTGCTAAGAAAAGGAGAAATAATTTACATGGAAAACACGTAATCGTGCAAAAGAATATTCACCGTTAGAAAGGATAGTACGGATGTTAAAAAAGGATAGCGTGCGCCCGTTTTACTTTTTGTGGTCCTAATAACATTGAGAGTCGAATAGGGGTAGGTCTTGATGAAATCAATTCGACGTTAGTAGTTTGGTAGCTCAGACAATTGGGATTGGATTAGGTTGGTTTAAGGGAAACTCATTTTTAGGGGTGACTTCAGATGGTCAGCTCCTGATCATCATTAGCTTAACCTCGATATTGTAGAGTGTTGTGTTTAGATTTGTCACTTGGATTGGTGTATAGTATAGGGGTCGATTTAGCATGTTAGTTGTGCTACCTCAATAGCTTCCTAGATGGTGTTAAGGGAAAAGTAGCTTAGCAAATTGGATTAGGGTAAACACTGCTTTTTGGTGCATAACTTACCTCGAATAGCTCGACGAACCACCTAGGAAAGCCTTTGGGCTTGGTAGTGTTTGATCGGTCCTTGATCCCTATCATCCCCTCTGGTTTGTTTTAGATTTGGGATCAAATCTAGTTCAACTCTAAGTGGCTCGTCTTCGTGAGTGTAAGGTTGGAGATTGGCAATTTTGAAGGAGTTTAAGACTTCATATCCTTCAAGTAATTCAATCATATAGGCATTACGATTGATCTTTTTTAAGCACTTTGAAAAGGTCCGTTGGCTCTAGGAATCAACTTACTCTTTCTCAAGTTTAGGAATTTTCCTTGTTGAGATGTATGTAGACCAAATCACCTGGTTGAAATTCTCTCTTCCTCTATGCCCGGCCTCGCTTCTCAAGCTAAGTATTAGCTTGGTTCAATTGTTCTATAACCTTTTGGTGCATGGCTCTGATGGCCTCAACTCTTTCAATAGTTGGCTAGTCATCATTAGGTATTGGCTGGGGTACTTGGTCCATCAAGAGCTTGAGGTTGAATCCATAGGCGACCTCGAATGGAGACATGTTTGTTATACTGTAGGTAATCTTGTTCTAGGCGAACTTAATGATCAGCAGGCATAGATCCCAACGGCTATGTTACGTCCGACAGCAACCTGCAGTAAAGTTCCTATGGTTCTGTTGACAACTTTTGTCTATCCATCAGTCTATGGATGGCAGGACGTGTTGTATAATAGCTTGGTTCCCATTTGCCTCTACAACGTCCTCTAGAAGTGGCTCATGAACTTTAGTTCTTGGTTCAAAACGATGGTTCGGGTGTAGAATTTGTAAATTTAACCTTCTAAACATAGTATCAGACTCGAGTATCGTAGATATTTCCCTAAGTTGATAAAACCACATAAAATGAAAACCAACAAAAATTTTGAACTTGGAACTTAAAACAAACTTAAAAGACCCAATGATACAATTTGGAAACCCTTATCATGTAAGAAAACCCCAATCCCTACATACGTGTACTTTTAAAAAAAATGAAAACCTAAACTTAACAGAAATCGTAAATATGAAATTATAAAATTTTTTAAAACTCTATAAAATTATCTTAATGCTTGAAAAGCTATAAATCAATAAAATTATCAATAATTTTGTGAAATCATATAAAAATGATAACAAACGAATGAAGGATTATTTTAAGTAGTAATAAACATCAAAACTAAGCTAGTTAAAGGAATAAATTAATAAATTTACAAAAATTATTTTACTAATGTACATAAGTAGCCCTACAATAAGTACATATATTATATATATATAAATATATTATTAAGCAATTTCCTTCTCTTTTCTTAATCTATCATATGATATATATATCTTGCATAATAAAACTGTGTTCTTAAATAATTAAGTTAATTGATCCTTAAGCTCCTAAGTGTAAGCGAATTATTCCTAAGTTGGTGAAAAACCCTAAAACATACATAATCTCACTAGAACTCTAAAACATACATAAACTTACTCGAACCTTAAAACCTAGGATGATTAAGGGCTTACGATCTTAAATGAATAATTAAAAATATAATTTGAATAAATTTTATTCAACTCTAGAAAATTTTAAAATTTCTTAAGAAGCAAATCATAACCTACAAATTAAATTGAGAATCAAGCCCTAAAAAGAACTTCATATTAGACAATTCCCTTATTTTCACTTATAAGCCATGTTACGTATGGATAAATTGTAAACCCTACCTTTAGTGGACTTGTGATTTAACTAAGAGTACTTCCCAAATGATCTTAAGGATAAACTAAGCTAAGAATTCAAGTTTACATTTAAAAAATTAAATTAATTTTCCAATTCAAAACCCTATTATCGATGAAACTCGAATATAAGAACCATAGACTTTAAACCCAAAACCTTAAAACAATTAAAGACTTGTAACCCTAAGCGGCTAATTAAGAATTTAATTTGAATAATTTTATTCAACTCTAGAAATTTTCATAATTTTATAAGAATTAAATCATAACTTACAAATTAATTTAAGAGACAAACTCCAAAAGGGTTTCATATAAGATAATCTCCTTATCTTCATGCATAAGATTTGTGCACATGAATAAGTAAACCAACCAATCATCCTAAATAACTTATCAATTGATAAATATAAACCCTACTTTTAGTGGGCCCATGATTCAACTAAAAGTACTGTCTGCACGTTCCTAAGGATCAATGAAACTGAGAACTTAAGTTTGCATTTACAAACAAATTAAATTTTTCCACTTCAAAAACCAATTATCGAGAAAACCTGAGCTTGAAGAGCTACGAGCTCTAAACTCACCTAAGACCCTAAACCCTAAAACAATTAGGGAATTTTGACCCTAAGTGACTAATCGATAATTTAATTTGAATAATTTCATTCAACTTTAGAAAATTTCACAATTTTATAGGAATCGAATCATAAAGTACAAAACAATACAAGATGAAAATCCTAAAACAATTTTCTATAAGACCGTGCCCTTATCTTCATGTCTAAGTCTTACATATAAATAAGTAGACCAACCAATTACCTTAGATGACTTATCAATTGAAAGTTGGAATCATTTATCAATTGATAACTTATCAAAATCAAGTGATAAGACAATTTCCTTATCACCCATTCACTTATACTACATATGGACAACTTTTCACATGATTTCACATGCTTAACTTCATTAAATGAGACAAGACAATTCCATGGCCCCAAAGGATGCTCCGTGGCCCCAAAGGATGCTCCATGGCCGGTTTGAATATGAAGAAGAGGGCGGCCATACTCTTATCTTTCAACCATCAATCACTTTCTCTTACACACCAGTATTAACTCCTTATTACTTACATCATCAATAGTTGCAATTATTGACTTTTGTATAAGCTATAAGATAATCTATTAAAACTTCTTGCACATACTTCTTCTCCCATTCAAAAATTTGCCACTCTCTCCCTCTTTCACTTTCATTTTCACTTCCTTTTCTCTTACTTTAAACACAAATGAAAAGAAGAAATTCAACCCCACAAAAATCCCAACATTGCCGCCACTATTTTTACTTCCATACTCACGGCACCAAGATTTATTTTGTGCCCTCTATTTATCAACTTCAAAAACCACTTTTAGAAACTTTGAAATATTCTCAAAGCCCCACTTCAAAGATTAAGACTTTAGTTTCCAAAAGAGCTTGCAGGAAGAAGGAGGAAAAACAAGGAATATAATAGGGTACTTAGTTGCACAACCACCATTTCTATGCTTTTAGGACGAGTAAGTTGTTTCTTTGTGTTAGTGGTTTAGTGTTACATGCTACGAGACCATGTTTTCATGAAGATATTAGCATGATCATAAGATGATAAAATAGTTAGATCACCTTAAGAAGTAAGCTTGTGAACCCCTTTACATGAAAGTTGAAATATGAGTATGCTAAGTTGGTGTTATGTAAAGATATATATTTAACACTTAGAATGGAAGATTTTAAGTTAAGAAAATCATGAAATGTGTACATGAATGAGGAGACATCATGCTGGACATGGAGTACATGTGGGCTATTTAGATGTTATTTCTATTTCTATTAAGTTAAAGATACTCAAACCTAGGCAAAGGTAAAGGAAAATCCATTAATGAAGCTTTTATGAAGAAACCAACCTTGTGAGATATGAACTATGATATGGAAGTTGTGATAAGTATGAGATCTACTATTTTCATGTAAAGTATAAGCCAAGTAATCATCTCATGGAAGAGAAGTTAAGTTAAGATTTGAATATAAATAACTTGGGTTCATGATCTAACCCTTAAACTTAAGGAAATGATCAAACAAGTTGAAAAACCAAGTAAGAACCCCTTAGATTCATCATGACCAAATCTAAAACATAACTAAAAGCCACTTAAAAATATGATAAAACCAAGTGAATAAAGTAAAAAGATCAACTAAAGCAACTATAGGAAGTATACAAAGCCTAAAACTCAAAACCAAGCTCGAACTCTAAGTTAGGCCTTCATTAAAATTATGACCAGTACTTTACAATATTAAAAAAGGTTGTTTCGAAGCCCACAAGAAATCCACCTAAGACTCCATAGGCCCAACAAAGCCACTAACTTTAGTTTGAACTAAAAACAAGTCCATTTAACAACTTAAGCCCGCATAAAAGCTTAAGGAGTTGTTGTTGGCACTAAGAGTGTAAACCAAAGTTGGAAATATAACCTTAAGGAGTATTTTATGTTTGGAATAAAGTCTTAAGCCTAAGCCTAAAGAATTTCCTAAGTTACCAAAAAGCCTGTTAACCAAACAAAGCCCAAAAGCACTCCAAATAATGAGGGTCACCACTGTTCTGACCTATGGACAGTTTTGTATGCCTCATCACGAAAATATAACCTCACCACATTAAAGTACACTAAAAAATGGTGAAGATTGACCATAAGATCATAAAAATCGGATTTAAAACAAGAAAGTTATACACGATTGAACTTTTAAGTAAAACTGGGAAAAAATTATGAAACCAAGTCAAAAGTATAACTTAAAGGGTTTTAGCTTAGTTTTCTAGGTTTTATTTCAAATCCTTGTAGTATCGTATTTGCGATGTCTAGGAGACCCGACTTTGGGGAGACGACCTATCCCAGATTATTTTGATTGATCTGTATAGCTGAGTAAGTAAATTCTCGATGACTCTTTACTTGATTTTGCTTGTAGAATAGATGCACCTAAATGTATATATGTAAATTTGGATGCTTGTGGGATATGGAAAATGCATGTGTATGAATTCATCGATGAATGCGATGGCTTGTTAATTATATATAATAATGGGAATTGTTTATACTAATTTATACATACAAATTGTATGGAATGAAATTGTTTGATCACCTTAAAAATTAAGTTAATCACTTATACAATTAAGAAATTAAAATGAATCATGGATTCCCCATATTGCATATGGATAACACCGACTTCCACTTCAGGTAGAAGATAGGAAGGTACTTACTGGAATACGTGCCTCCTGCAGAATTGGGTACTAGCTATTTCATCATATATATTGAGTTTTTATCCTAAGCTGATGGGCTTACTAAGCGCTGGGAGACGTTAACCGTCGGTGAGGGGCCGGGTCTTGTAACTTCTGCTTAAGGCATGTGTTTGTGGATTGTAGAGGCTACCACACCACTAAACTTAGGATTTAAAAATATATATATTTATATGATTGTTATTCGGTAAAGAAAGTATATACATATATATGTATATATATATATATATATATAGTTTGGTTTTAGCTTAAGCACAATAGTGCAAATGAAATAAAACCTAAGGTCTAAAACTTGGATTTTGGTTTGAGTCGGTTAATTATCTCTAAACCTCGACTATAGGGGGCATAATTCTGAGTCGTATATAGGTTCTAGGCTACTGTATGCGTTGTTTGGCATACTGATTGTTCATGCATTCATATGATTATGCATTTAATAAATATCTATCATGTGGTATTGATGTGCGTAATTATCTCATTAAGCGTAAGCTTACACCCCAACAGTTCTTTTCCTTGCAGGTTGATCGATAGTTGGGACAAGGATAGGAATTGAGTGTAAAGTGCTACCATTGAATTAGTATGATGAAAAGCTATGTAGTTACTTTAAAATGCTCCGAAAAATGACTAATATTTCAATTAAGTTTAGTATCTTTAGTAAGTTTAGAATTTTCTAGAATTGTCTATTTTATTTCACTATTTTGGTAGGAGATACCAATTCTCTGTAGTTCTAAGGAATTGTGGAAAAATGGATATCCATAATTATTTATAATATATAATGAGTCAATGAACTAAAATTGAAGACCTTAGCAAATAACTATTTAGAATCTTGCAATCCTTGACTTGTAAGGTGATTTTCTTATCATGGGTACATATATGATATGAAAATTCTAGCCAATACTACTAGGCCCCGCTTAGGGTTGTTATATCGGGGAATTTCGTAATGCTTGATTATTTCCTATAGTAAAAGAAAAAAGATAGTTAAAGCATCATTAGTTTTAGAACAGGGCACGAAATGTGCCATCTTGCTAAATTGGTCCACAACCACCATGATGGAATCCTTCCCTTGGGATATCCTTGCCAATCCTAACATGAAGTCCATACTTAGCTTAGACCATGGTTTGGTCGAGATCGGCAACGATTGGTAGTATCATTGCTTGGCTCGTCTCTTTGCCTTTCAGTAGGTCGCATACTTTTCCAGCACGATTTGGACATCTCTCTTCATCCTTAACCAAAAGAATATGGAGAATAGTACCTCTTGGGTTTGGCATTGGCCAAAGTGTCCTGTTAATCCCCCTCTATGCACCTTGTACACAAGCAATTCTCTAGTAGAACAGGTCAGGATACATAGTTTCTTCTTCTTGAATAAGTGTTTGTCTTCCTTGTGATAGTCATCTAGTGTTCATCCTTCTCCATATCGGCATAAATTGGACTAAAATGTAGATCTGTAACATATGGATTCTTTATGGTTCAAAACCCAAGTAGCCTTATTTGCAGCTTGGTTAGGAGGGTATGTCGTCGTGATAAGGCATCGACTACTGCATTGTTTCTTCCATTCTTGTACTTTACGACATAAGAAAAACCCTCTATGAACTTGATCTATTTGGCTTATCTTCAAGATAGTTTAAGTTAGCTCTTCAAATACCTTAAAGACTCATGATCAATGTAGATCACAAACTCCTTAGGCAGCAGATAGTGTTGCCATATCGTTAGGGCTCAGATTAGGGAGTAAAACTCCTTGTCATAGACAGAATAGTTGAGTGTAGCTCCTTAAAGTTATTTGCTAAAGTAGGTAATAGGTTAGCCTTCCTACATCAACACAACATTTATGCCTAGTCCGGATGAATCACATTCCACTTTAAACACCCTGTTAAAGCTCGATAAAGATAAGATTGAGGTTGTAGTTAGCCCTTCTTTCACTTCCTCAAAAATCCTCCTCTCTTTTTCTTTCCATCTGAATTTAATATTCTTCTTTGATAGTTCGGTAAGCGGGGCTGCAATTATACTGAGATCTTTTATGAATTGGTGATAGAACGATGCTAGGCCATGGAAACTTCTCATGTCTATAGAATAGGTCAGTTTAAGCCATTCAATGATCATGTTTATTTTCTCATCATCGACTCAGATGCCACCTCCGCTCACAACAAACCCCAAGAAGATCACCTCAAATTGGAAAAAGTCACACTTCTTTCAAATTGGTGTATAGTTGTTGAGGTCGGAGTTTTACGAGGGCTCTTCAAAGATGCTCTTGGTGAGTCTCTAGGTCAGGGCTGTACACCATAATATCATCAAAATAAACTACTACAAACCTTCCTAATAATTCTCAGTGCACATGATTCGTCAAGCACATAAGTGTGCTCGGCACATTGGATAGTCCAAATGGCATCATAAGCCATTCATATAAACCATGTCGTATCTTGATTGTAGTCTTCCACTCATCACCTTCGTACATTCGAATATGATGGTATCCATATTTAATGTCATTCTTGGAGAACACACTTGCTCTACTTAATTCACCTTTGCGCATTCGAATAGTGATTTGATTGATTGCCCGACTATCCATACACAACCTCCAAGAATGATCTTTCTGTAATATTAATAAGGCTAGAATGACATAAGGGTTAAGGAACTCGTGCACATACCCCTTCTCCATTAGCTCATCTACTTACTTCTGTAGTTCGACCGCTTGTTTGGGATTCAGCCTATAGGAAGGCTTGTTTAGAAGTACGACTCCTGGTTATAGGTTTATTGCATGCTCAATACCTTAGATTAGGGGTAGACCTTTCGGTAATTCCTTTGGAAACAGGTCGGTAAATTCTTCTAGTAAGGTTTCTACTTTGACAAGAAACTCCTCTTTGAGCCTCATCATTAGAATCCTTTGGATAAGTAGATAGGTTGGACCTTCTAGCTCCATCTATCTTTTTAGTTCGGCTCGAGTTATCACTAAAGCCTCTTTCTTTAGGGCTTGGCTAAGTTGGGATTGCATGACCTTCACCTGCTTGGCAGCCATAGGACTCAATTTCATCTTTTTGCCTTCGTGCTCTACAGAACATGTATTCTTCCTTCCATCATACATAATAGCTCGATCAAACATCCATGGATGCCCAAGTAGAATGTGGGACGCACTCATGAGTAGCACATCATAGAGCACTTTATCTCAATATTGGCTAATGCAAATTAGCACATACACTTGCTTATTCACCTTCAAGGTGCTTTTATCACTAAGCCAATGAAGCTTGTAAGCTTTCTAGTAAGGCATGGTTAATAATTTCAACGGTTGGACCATAAATGTAGAGGTTACATTGGTGCAACTCCCACTGTCAACAACCAGCGCACATAGTGACTCATTTACCTTGTAACCAATATGGAAGAGATTTTCCCTTTATTCATCTTTGGGTACAGGACTGATGCTCATCATCTTCCTTAATACTAGGGTGGCCGGCATAAAGTTGCCTTCCTTACTATAGATAACCTCCTCTTCGGATAGTTTTGGTCTGTCTATCCTCTTTCAACTACTTCACTTCTTCATCAATATTGTTGACCTCAATAGTCAACACCTCACTTCGAACCACTATTGTTTCCAATTTGGACACTAAGCGGCCATGTGTCCAAATCCTTAGCATTTGAAACACTTGATTTCACTCATCTTCTTGTCAAAACTTTGGCCCTTCTTGAACTTCCTTAAGGGTTCCTTTTCTTTGGCTCGGGTAGTCGAAATGGGTCATGTCTCAACACCTTACTTGCTTCCATTTGCACTGGTCTGCTCAAAACAGTTTGGCTACTACTTGGTCAACTAACATGTGGTCAGAATCTTCCTGCTTGGTGCCTTTCTATCCTTTAGGTGGCTCGGATTGCATCATCAAGTGTTCTAACATCCAAGGTTTTTAAGACATCCCAATCTCATACTTCAACCCATTAATGAATCGAGATATAGATCGATCCTCTAGCTATACGACTTTACATTAGATCATTAACATTTGGAATTCCTTAATGTAAGCATCCATACTTAATCTTCCTTGTCTTAGTTATTGCAGTCTTTTAAAGGCATCTTGTAGATAATAACTTAGTACAAACCTTCTCCGCATAACTCTCTTCATTTTATCTTAACTCCTAATCTCTTGTTCTCCTTTTGTTCTTTTGGTGGCTTAGAAGTTCTTCTACTACAAGGTAGTATAATCAATGAACTCCAATACAACAAGTCTAACCTTTGCATTATTCGGCACTTTGTGGCATTCAAACTGCTTTTCAATTTTATTTACCTAATCTAGGTAATCCTTCGCATCACTATTTCTAGAAAAACTCAGAATACGCATCCTCAATTCTTTAACTCTGGGGGCTCGTACATTTCTTTCCTCAGGCTTGTAGTACTCTTTTGCTTTGTCATATCCTTCTGCTTCCTCCTCAATCTCTTCAAGCGCTAACCTTTGTCTAACATCCTTACCAACTCCTTCAACTCGGGGTGGTCAAGTTGGGGCATTAACTCAGCCAAACTAAGTTGTTCACATTCCTTAGTAGGGTTATTTCTTGCTCGTTGTTTGTCTTCTTGGATAACGGTCCCCAAACTAGCCAGCAAGTCAGTAAGCTTATCTAAGTGGTCACCTACTGAGTGAGGTGTAAAGTTTCCTTCCCGTCCTTAGCCATGCTAAGTACCACTTTCTTAGTTTCCCAAAATTCTTTAAACACTTGAGTCTAACATTGATGGTTACTTCGCAATAATAATAACTTAACAAACAAATAGTCAACCACACTTTGTTTTTGCCTATTGAAAACAAGGGAAAACAAAGCATAGAACAATTCTCAACTATTAAACCCCTGACTTGACAATAGGACCATTATCATACGAGAGTAGTAATGAACTACTCCAAGAACACAAAAACGGAATCCGACTTCGAACGTAGCTAGGCTTTGATACTAAGATGATACGGATTTCGTAGATTAACACATGGACCCAATATCATGTATAGCCAACAGGATGGGTTTGGGCTACGAGATTGCTTGAAGAGTAAATGGTAGTCAAAGGTTAAGCAGGGGTTTTCGTGCATCAATGAAGGATATGACACACTAATGCCTCATATAAGCTCAAGTCACACTTGATATGACACATAAGTATGGCTAGAGGTTACTAGCTACTAATCTATGCTCAGATGGACTAGATATGATAGCTTGAGAGTAAGGACACTTAGCTTAAGAGAGTAAAAGTTTAATGTATTCTCTGTATCTAATGATTACGATAGTTACATTATGCGAGTATTTATAGTATTCAGTTAAGGTAAGTCCTAAATTATAAAAGATTATATAATTGGATCACTAGTTGCTAAGAAAAGGAGAAACAGTTTACGGGGAAAATACATAATCATGCAAAAGAATGTTCACTGTTAGAAAGGATAGTACGAATGTTAGAAAAGGATAGCGTGTGCCTTTTACTGTCTATGGTCCTAAAACATTGCAAGCCAAGCAGGGGCGGATCTCGATTAAATCAGTTCGATGTTAGTAGTTCGGTAGCTTGGATAATTGGGACTAAACTAGGTTAGTTTAGAGGCAACTCATTTTTGAGGACGGCCTTGGATGGTCGGCTCTTGACCGTCATTAGCTCAGCCTTAACACTGTGGAGTGCTGTGTTTAGATTTGGCGCTTGGACTGGTGTGTAGTAGAGGAGTCGGTTCAATACGTTAGCTTGGTCACCTCAGCAGCTTCTTGGAATGTGGAGAGCAAAGTTGCTTAGCTAATCAGACTGGGATAAACACTGCTCCTTGGTACTTAACTTACCTTAGATAGCTTAATGAACCACTTGAGAAAGCCTTCAGGCTTAGGAGCATGTGATTGGTCCTTAATCTCTATCAAATGTCATGTGATGGAATTTGCTTAAGCATGCATTGCATCTAATTAACCTTGCTTAAAAACCTTGGTTGCTCTATGTTAGATATGTTTTGTTGTCTCCATCCCACTACTTGAGCAAGTTGTTGCTTATTCCCTTATAGTTGTTTTGCATGTTTCTTAGTAGATATATCGGTACTACTTCAAATTCTAAAAGAATTCAGAATGGGGCTAGGGAATGAGATTCAAGACCAATTGGATAGATTCTTATTTTGTTTATTGACTTTACTAACTCCTTGGGAAACTAATAGGATCTCTTCAGGTAATTCTCTAGTTTTTAATTATTGTTACCAGTATTATGTTCTGTAAACTTGTGGACTTTTATAAATCCTTATTATGTCATTTTTTGAAGTTATTTACGAAACTTGTTTCCTCTCAAACTTTTATACCCTGGAATCTCTTTCAATAGTTGTCACATCCCGACTTAGCAAAAGATATACCTTCGCACAAGAATACCTATTTAGATTTAACAAAAGTTCTATTTATAACAACAAAATACTACAATAGAGTTTGACATTACATACAAAAGAGTACATCTACCATATTATTATTTTTTTATTTCATAAGTACATATCATTTACAAAACTAAGATCAAAATACAGTAAGGCTTCTTCAAAAGTGTTTGACTTCATACTATGCACACTCAAAAGACTTTTTCCCCTTAACAAATGTTGATGCCTAGTCAATTCTTTTCATAACCTGAGGATATAAAAGTATTCCTTCAACTTTTTGTGAGCGAAGTAAGGGTAGATAAAATAAAGTATAAAACAAGCATAGTACACATTCATATGGATCAGTAGTATAGAACATTCAGTTTCATAATTTAAGCTATTAAGATAAACTGTTTATGTAGGGAATTCGTACTGTGCTTATGCATGTGACATGCACCGGTACTGATATCCTGTACTTTTCCAATTCCTTATCCAATTAGTCGATAAACCCAAGTATCTAGATACAATGTCTAGGAACCTTGGGTAAAAAGGAGCTGCTTGAGAGTAGGGCCCCTAAACTCAATAAAACAAAAACTACCCATTGTGGTTTGAAAACCCAATACATAGCTGGCCTAGCTGAAACCACCCATCTTCGCCAAAATAAGTTGAGCAATACAATTCTATATGCTTAAAACCTAACTCAGCAGTGTTCAAGCTTTCAGAAACTTGACTTGTAAGTCTTCTTGTGCCATTCCATGAATGCAATAAATAGTACAATATCCTAATATTAAGTATGAATCTCAAGTTCCACATCAAAAACAATTTGATTATCTCAACTTCAGCTTTGTTTCTCAGTTTAACAATACATTCCTTCACATAGGGTTCACTTCGGCAAATATCTTAAAGAACAGTTCAGTTTCCAAGTTTTCCAAATAGATATACACAACGATGAATCAATCATACATGAGGAAACATTTCACTTAGTCAACATACATTCAATAGAATCATGTATCTAATGAATCCACCACATCATCACAGTTTACGAGACAACTGACTCCAAGTTAAGTAGACATAGGTCTACTTGCATAAAAATAGAAAATCCACTTACCAGGGTTTAATAATAGCGTAAAATTCTAAGCTTCACGATGTAGTCCTTCCTCACCCATCGTACCTAGGAAAATACACATAGACCTTAAGCTAACTATGAGTTGATACCAAACTCTTATAAGGTTTTACTATCGCATTTTCGTACTTATTACAATTGTGTCTTATTCATTTCTTATTCGATTTTAATAAACTATATATTGTCACAATCGTCATTTTGAATACTATTGAAATATCTAATTAATTAAGACTAATCAATATTGTCAAAAGTCCAAAAATACCCTTTCATGTTACTGATTTGACTGTATGTTATTGTAACTTCGTAATTAAATCAAATAAACTCCAAATCTAAATTAAAAATCTTAAAATTCCATATTTCCCAAACCGATTAGCATCTATTATGTACCAAAAATATTAGTCTTTTGTAAATTCAACAATTATCTTACTAGTACTAATTACTATATCATATATTAGGTTAATATATAGGTTTATATTAGGAAAATATATAATAAATAGTATACGAGCCTAATTAATTATATGAAAAATATTGTGAACCCACAAAAATATACACTTTAGATATTGATCATCACTTATACTAAACTATCTTATCGCCTATATTTTAGCTTGAAATTAGTGAAAATTAAGCAAATAAGTGAATTTAATCACAAGATAAAAATTTAGTGTTTTAAAATTCATTATAAACTTCTAAAAATCAAAATATGTAGGGCTCATACATTGATTTTATAAAAAACTAATTAATCCAACTAAACGGAAAAGTTGCTAGTTTTATCCAAAATAATTATAGTTAATAGTAAACATGCTTATTTTAAAAAAAAATTGTTCTTGCAATTAAATAAGTATATTTATTATATTATGTACAAAAATTCAGCTTGAAAGGACATTATTTAACATTTCTAAAATTTAATTTAATTTTTCTCCAAACAAAGCATTTTCTTAAGAATCTTTTATTTCCAATAGTTATTTAACTAAATAAAATTACTACATTAATCTACACACAAAAATAACCTTAGAAAACCAAATTTCATAATTAAATAAGACTTTTTGATATTTTTAGAAATTTTGGTTCACTTGAATTGGTTGCCTCCAGCCACCGAACCTTGTCGGAAAAGCATGTTATGCCACCCTCTATTTAACCACAAAAGGCTATCCTAACAGGACGTTAACAGCCTATTAAACCTACTTGGACCAAGACCGTGCTTTATTTTTAATTTGATTTTCTTTTTTTTCTTTCTAAATTTTTCCTATTCAAATTTGGTTCACTAAAAGATCTAATATTTGATGTTGAAGGTCTATTTATAATTTTAGAGTTGGTTATGTTGATGAGTCATCGCGTCACGTGTCAATTTCCTAGCTTATATGTCACTTTTTGGTTAATTCAACATGCTATGTGTCAATTTTTTATATTTTAGCTTTTGACTCATCATTTTTAATTAATCTTAGGCTACCATATCATTTATTGACTCATCCATTCAATTTTTTCTATTAATTTTCCATTATTTTATACTAATTTACCTTATTTTAATAATTTATTATTATTATCTATATGTATTGAATACACATAATGCATATTCTATGTTAATACATGTATATTATACGTAATTCAACTTCATTTATTATTTTTTCAAGTTAATTAACTCATCTCTAATATCTTGCTATATCTTAAAGCTTAAATTTCACGTTTTCGATAATTATCGGCTTTATCGATAAATTGATATTTTACTTAAGTTAATCCTCTTAAATAGCTTATTTCAAAAAATTGACTTTACTTGGATACTTCGTTTAAATTTTCTAACCTTTCTATAAAGTTTGAACTAAAATAGATAACATAGCTTAGGGTCCTAAATATAAGGGCTCGAATCTTAGGGCTATTGTATAGGCTCGAAACCCTCAGGTATTATAATAGTTATTTTAGAAAGTTGTGCTACGGATTGATACCAAACAGATATGAATTGGATGGATCAAAGCTGTGGAGTGGTAAAGGCCTAGTATAAATTATAACTATGTTAGCGACTAAAGTGGCTAACTTCTAACTTAGGTTAGTTTATATGAGGACGCAATTACGACTCCTTAGTTTGGGGTATGACAAAGACCATTGTCAAAAGCTCTTTTTCTATGGTAGTATTATTCTCCTAAGCTTCAGTGAGGGTCTTGCTTGCATAAGAAATTGGTTGGAAGTGTTTTTATTGCCTTTAGCCTAAAACTACCCCTACAGTATAATCATTAGCATTGCACATTAGTTCAAATGGCAGCTACTATTATTGGGGCATGTGTTAATTTATCTTTTAAAGTATTAAATGCTTTTAGACAATCTAAAGAAAATATAAATGGAGCATCTTTTTCTAACAACCATGTTAATGGTTTAGCTATTTTTGAAAAATCTTTAATAAACCTCCTATAAAAACATGGCTCTAATAGATATGGAAGGGGCCAATTTCATAAAAGTGTCAATTTTTTCATTTTGTACCTCAATACCTCTCCAAAACACCTTATGTCCTATAATATGTCCTCTTGCACCATAAAGTGGCACTTTTCCCAATTTAATACTAAATTAGTTTCCTTACATCTTGCTAGTACTTTCTATAGATTCCTAAGTCAATGGTCAAATGAATTCCTGAAAACAGAGAAATTGTCCATAAATACTCCCACTATATCTTCTATAAATTTCTCAAAAATTGACATTATGCATTATTGAAATGTTACAAGTGCATTATAGAAGCCAAACGACATTCTCCTATAAGCAAAAGTGCCATAAGGACATGTAAAAGTAGTTTTTTCTTAGTCCTCTAGGGAAATAGGAATTTGAAAATAACCTGATAGGCCACCTGAAAGACATAACATATATGACTTGATAAGCGCTCCAACATTTGGTTGACAAATGGTAGAGGGAAGTGATCCTTTCATATGGAGTCATTGAGCTTCTAGTAGTTAATACAAAATCTCTAGCCTATAATTTCTATCACAGGGACTAGCTCATTTTGCTTGTTGGGTATTATCGCCATTCTTCCCTTTTTGGGTATTACTTGCATTGGACTAACCTAAGAATTATTAGAAATAAGATAAATCATATCTACATCTAGAAGTTTGATTACTTCTTTCATGATTGGGTTCAAACAACTCTATGGTTGCACTACTAGTTTGTGACACTCTTCCAACAAAATTTAATGAGTGAAAAATGATGGATTAATTCCCTTAATGTTAGAGATCTTCTAAGCGATCACTCTCTTGTGATTTCTCAACATCTTTAGAAGCTTTTCTTTTTGTTGCTTAGTTAATTTAGAAGATGCTATCATAGGGAAATTTGAATTTTATTCTATAAAAGCTTACTCTAGATAATCCAGTAGTTACTTTAATGCTAACTCGAGTGGATCCTCAATAGAAGGCTTTAACTTTGCTTCTTTAGCTTAATCAAACTTATCAAACCTTCTTCTCTCCAAAGATGGAGGATTGGCTTTTGTTGATAATAGAATTTCATCCATTAGTCTTACTCAGGACCTTGTAATCCACTTTGACTGAGTTCGTTGATTCAGCCTACTTAGATGAATTGCTAAATTGGGCCTAGCCTATCTAATGGGCCTAAGGGCCTAACTTACCCATTTACATACTTTGAATTTGAAAAGTGGCAGGGATAGTTGCGATTCTATCCAACTTCATTACATAACTGCCCACTACTCCTGTTTTATAGGTATATCCTTAATTAAGGAGCCATCATCTGGTCCATGACTAATGGTCATCTATTACAATAGTTATCTAACAAGCCTTTATAAATAAGGAGAGGAAAATACTGTAAGGACGCTCGATACATTAAAGCACTCTTAGCTCTTTTACTCATTTATTTCTCTACCTGAACACTTACCTAAGCAATGGAGCAGCTACATCAGGCTATCCCTGGCACTTACCTTAGCCTTTCTTTCTTACTTTTGTTGGACCAAACTTCTATACCATAATTGACCGATAACATTTTGGCATCGTTTGTTTTGGACCTACTTTCCATATGGCAAAAACAAACATGACCAAAAGTGTAGCTGTTGGCACTTATCCCCTAGTGTTCAAAGGGGAAGTAGGCATCCGATGAGCAAAGTTTGGCTAGGCTGGAGCAATTGTGTGTTGACCTAGCCAAGGAAAATTAAGAGCTTAATAAGAAAAATAATGAAATTTTAAATCTTCTCCACAAGAGCATGGCAAATTAGGATAAGGGGCATGGAATAGTGTCGACAACTTTGACAATTCAATCTATTCACCTTAATCCAAAAAGTAGGTAAGAGTGACACTTAGACCTTTGACCCTTGCTCTTAAGAAATTTGATAAAGGAAAGCAACCATAGTAAGTGCATCATGTTGGGCCATTGCATGTCGACATCCCTTCTTCAACTAGTAAGCAGTTTCAAATTAAGAAGAACCCTTTCATCCTTATGATTTTGGAGGAAGTGATACCATGGCATGTTAAGTTACCATGATTTGAAACATACCATGGGATGAAAGATTTAGAGGATCATCTTAAGCACTACCCTACTTTGGCCAAGCTATACGGCTTAAGTGATGCCGTGGCTTATTAAGCATTTCCTTCCACTTTGACGAATGCTACGATTACTTGGTTCAAGCATTTGAAATTAAATATGATTTCATGTTTTGAGGATTTAGCAGAAGTGTTCTTGCAATACTTCCTTATAAGTAAACTCCCTATTAAGGACTCATCTATCCTTAATACCATAAAGTAGAACTCTGACAAGTCTATTACTATATGGCTTGGTTTATGGTCGAGATTGTTAAAATCCTAGAATTAGACATGAGTGTTGTTCACAATGCAATGATCGATGGAGTAAAACTACATAGAGATTTCTTTAAATCTTTAACAAAGAACAAACTGAAAACCTCTCTACGAATTTAAGGCTAAGGCCATATCTTTTATTTGGAAGGAAGACAATATCAAAGCTTAGCATGAGGTCGATCAAAGTAGAGGTGACTGAAAAAATGATAAGAAGAAGAATGTGAGGGATTTACTTGATGTACATGATGACCTATTTTTACAAGGAAGTAATGGTAGAAGAAAGAGGTCGTGCATCCCAACCTACTCCATTTGTACCCTACTTAACAGCCCTATTTTTGACATATTGATGAAAGTGCGCAACCAAAAGGGGATGTTGCAGTGGCTAGAATAGATGAGAGGAAACTCATCACATAGGAATTCAAATAAGTATTGCAATTTTCATCACGATAGAAGCAATAATACTGACAAGTGTATTCAACTCAAGAATCCAATTGAGAATGTGATCTAACAAGGACATTTGAGTAGGTTCCTTACTCATGATGCTGAGAATATTGAGTGGCTTACCCAAAGATAAAGAGATGTATAAGAAAATGCAAATTGACCTCCTTTGCTTAGGCGGGAAGTAAGGGATGGAGGTAACAATAGAGCTCTAAATGTTGTAATAAACACCATTGTTGGTGGACCTTCCACCTTAGGCTAATCTAGTTCTTCGAGCTTGACTAACGCCATGTAATATGTTTAAAATCTATAGAGCAAGAAAGTCAAGGTTAACAATTTCATCTCCTTCATAGAGAAGGATTTTAAAAGGGTATAAAGGCCTCATGATGAGGTATTAGTGATTGGTGCAAGTATTGCCAACTTCGGGGTCAAAAAGATCTTAGTTGATACTAGAAGTTCAATAAACATTATTTTCCAACATTTGTTTGACCAAATGAAGCCAAAGATCAAGGTACAGCTAGGATCTTATAATTACAATCTATATGCTTTCAAATATTAACTCATACAAGTAATTAGAGCTATTTCCCTTCTGATTCGGATTGTAGATGATGAGAACATTGTAGAAGATAAGGTGCATTTGCTTGTTAAGTGTTGGTTTCCTTATAATATGATTATGGGTTGACCTCTCCAGCATTTGTTTGGCATGGTCCCCTCAATAGCACATCTCAAGGCAAAATTCTTGACTCTTACTAGAGTTAAAGTATGCAAAGGAGACCAACAACTTGCCAAATCTTTATATTTGAGAGTGCTTAGGCATAAAGAAGCTTTTTAGATTGTGATTGATGCAGAAAAGAAGTCCATCAGCATTTACAACATTAAAGAAGAGCTATAAGAAGTCCAGCTTAGGGATAAATCGAAAAAGAAAACAAAGATAAGGAGACCATTATCAGTAGACATCAGTTAAGACTTAATGAATTTTTTTCAAGATAAGGCCGACATTTTTACACAGACTCCCTTGAATATACTGGGCAGCCCTAGAGAGGTAATGACTTAAAAGTTGTAGATTGATCTAAATGTAAAGATAATTAAACAAAGGAAGAGGCATTTTACCCCTAAATGGCAAATAACCATAGAAGAAGAAGTTCATAAGTTACTAGAGGTAGGATTCATTAGGGAGGAACCTTATCTAACTTAGCTATCTAATTGTGTTTTAGTGAAGAAGTTGAACGACAAATGTCACATGTGCATAGACTTCATATATCTAAACAATGCTTACCCTAAAGACCGTTTCCCTTTGTTGAGGATTTATCAAATGGTAGATTTAGCTAATGGGCATGCCTTACTCTCTTTTATGGATGCATTTTTCTAGATACAATCAAATTAAGATGGAGAAAGATGATGTAGTCTACACATTGTTTGTCATAAATTTTAGGACATATTGCTATACCATAATGCCATTTAGGCTGAAGAATGTTAGCATATACTTATTAGAGGCTTGTAACCAAAATGTTTAAGCCCTAAATTCACCTCAATGTTGATGTTTATGTTGACGATTTGATAGTTAAAAGTAGAATAGAAGGTTAGTACCTTATTGTCCTGCAAGAGATGTTCGATACATTAAGGAAGTATAACATGAAACTCAACATGAAAAATATGTTTTTAGGGCTACCTCAGGCAAGTTTTTGGAATATATGGTCACTCAATGTGGTATTGAAGCAAATTCTAGGAAGATTGTTGTGATAAGGAACATAAAATTCCCTAGCACTGTTAAGGAAATTCAAGAATTGATTAGGTGAATTACTGCCTTGAACAGATTTGTATCCAAGAGTATGGATGGATATGTGGAATTTTTCAAAATTTTGAAGAACCCAAGGAAGTTTTGATGGATTGATAAATACGAGACGATATTCAAGGAATTAAAAGGAATTAATGCCTATCCTTAAGGAGGATTTGTTTTTATATTTATCAGTTAGCAGCTAAGCTCTTTCATTTGTTTTTATTTGGATAGAAGGAAAGGAGCATAGGCTGATTTATTATGTGAACCATGTTTTATAAGGTCCAAACTAGAGATATACAAAAATTGAGAATTTTGTATTAGCTATAGTAATCTCAATGAGAAAATTGAAGCCATACTTTAAAGCCCATCAAATTATAGTTCTCAGTTATTAGCTTATGTAGCAAGCCTTGTAATGACTAGATTCCTTAGGGAGAATGTTGAAGTATGCTTTGGATCCAAGTGCCCATGGAGTATAATACAAACCTAAAACGGCATTAAAAGCTTAAGTTTTGGAAGACTTTTTCGTAGAGTTCATTGGAGAAGAGGATAGCATAGACGTGCTTGAGAAACCTACGTAAAACTTATATGTAAATGGTTCCTCTACTAAAGAAGGGTATAGTGCAGGGCTTATCTTACAAGGACTGCATAATGTGAAAATTCAATACGCACTAAAGTTTGGATTTCTAACTAGTAATAATGAGGTCAAATATGAAGCCCTGATTGTCAAGTTGGAGTTAACGAAGGCAGTTAGAGTTGAGATAGTCAAAGTTTTCTCTAATTCACAGTTGATTATGAATCAAGTGAAAAGAAGCTAAGTAGTAAAGGAAGATGTGATGAGTAGGTACTTAATGATAGTATGAACGCTCATAGAAGATTTTTAGTCCTTTACAATTGAGAAGATCCTGAGAATTAGGAACATTGTTGCTGATAAGCTTTCAAAGTTAGCTAGTACGGTACTTACGAACTTGAATGATAAAGTCTCTATTGAATCTCCCTAATAAGAGTTTAGAAGAAATTGGATAGAGTTATGAAGTAACTCCTTCCCTAAGAGAGAGGTATTGGATGGATTCAATTACTAACTATCTAAAAGATGGTGTCCTACTTAAAGACAAGAAAGAAGCATGAAGGTTGATATAGTAGGTTGCAAATTACACATTGATTGATGACTAGTTATACAAACGTAGCCTCTTACAACCCTACCTTTGATGTCTTCTTTCGAAGGATGCTCAATAAGTTCTTTTTAAATTGCACGAAGGTGTTTGCAGTAATCACGTGAAAGCTCTGACTTTGTATATTTGGGTATTTAGACTCGGACATTATTGTCCAACCATGAAAGAAGATGATAAGGTTACTACATAGCAATATCTACAATGCAAAAAATGTAAGACTCTAAGCCATGAGCCTTCAATTGAATTGCTTAGTTTGACCAGCCCTTAGCTTTTCACTCAATGGGGACTAGATATACTTGGACCTTTTCTATGAGCTGTTGCGTAGCAGTAATTCATAATAGTAGTGGCAATGGACTATTTCAATAAATGGGTAGAGATTGAGGCGGTAGTGAAGATTATAGAACATAAGATAGAGTCGTTTTTTTTTTTAACTTTATTATCGTAGTTTGGGTTTCCTTTCATGATAATAATTGACAATGGGCCATAATTTGACAAGAAAAAGCTTTGAATTTCTATGAAAGGCATGGCATTTGATTGAGCTACACTTCAATGGCTCATCCCCAAGCAAACAAACAAGTGGAAGCTATTAATAAGACTATCTCGTATAGTATGAGAAGAAGAGTTAATTAGGCTAAAGGTAGATGGATGATGAATTGCCTAACAATTTATGTAACATAGGACCACCCATAGGACTTTGATAGGGGAGATAACCTTCATATTGGCTTTTGGATTGAAAGCGATTCTACTAATTAAATTAGAGTGGCCTAACTTACGAGGTTAAAAGTTTGATATCATGATGAATCAAGTCAGCTTAACGGCCAATTTGGATATGATTAAGGAAATAAGAGACATCACAAGAGCAAGAGTTGTCGCCTATTAGCATAAGGTGGCAAGGTACTATAACTGGAAGGTTATGCATAAAATATTTCAACTTGGAGACCTGATTTGCAAGAAACTTGAGGCAATAAGCGTATGAGATAGTCAAAGGAAACTTGACACAAATTGGGAGGACCAAGTAAAGGTTTGGGAAATTGCAAATGATAAGGCCTACCAACTAAAAAGGCTAGATGGTAAGGTCATACCTCATGCATGGAATGTTGAGAACCTAAAACTATATTTTTAGTAGTTGTTCTATACTGTTGACAATGTCTTATGTTTGCATCTATTTTTCCCTTTCAAGTAATGTAAGGCACTAGCTTTTGTCATGATCGATGTGAAATGTTTGTTTCAGTTTATTGGCATCTCTTTTTCAATCATTTTCATTCTTGATCTAACCACAATTAATGAACAAATATGGTTCCAGTTGCATGATAAACAAACTACTACTTAGAAAGTTCTAACTAATGTTGGTTAACGAGCTTAATATTAATTGGCAAATAATGCTAAACTCCCTTTGAAAAGAGTTCTAACTTATTAGGCCAATGAAATTAGATCGAACTCTAATAGGCAACTGTACGGTTTGGAAAATGAACCCCAATATTTTATATTCAAGTCTCATATAACTAACAAACTTTCTTAAGCTATGTCTACGAAAAAGATAGAACCATTAAACCGTGCGTGAAATAAAATGTGCCAAAAATTGAAAACAACTGACATGAAATAAAAGGTTCAATTACAACCAAATTGTTGGCATCCCAACCCCAATTAAAGTTCATAAAAGGTTTGCCAAAATAAGTAACTAATAACAATTAGTCAACCCCTTAGGAGTCAGGAATGTTTTCCCTTGTAGACTGGACAAAGTTGTGCTCTTGATCGATAGAGCTTTTAGGGACCTTATAAGAATTGACTTCTTTATTGGCATTACAAGCTTTGTTCAAGGAGTTAGAGGTTTTTGTATGAACATGGGAAGTCTCTTTCGTAGATAGCTCCTCGACATCTGTAAGGACTTTAATTCTAGCTTGTTCATTATCACCCTACTCCTGACCATCAACCTCTTCTTCTTTACCAACTCCTTCGTCATCTCTATTATTAGCATTGTCATTATCAACATCGGCAAAGTCGAGGCACGACAGCTCATAGTTAGGATGAACTTTAAAAATTTTGACCTTAGCCAATTGAAGCCTTGCAAGAACTTTTTATAAAGCAATTTCTTGTATTGTCAACTAGGGTTTACTATTGATTAGGCCTCTTTTACAGAAGGCTTCTTCTTTGTAGCTTCCTCCAGTTCGGCAATGTGTGCATCTAGTTTAGAGCCTTTGATCTCTAAGTTATTTTTTTAGACCCTTAGTTTGTCCTCCTCCTCACTCATCGACAAGACCATCTTCCCTAATCCCTAGCACTCTTTTCTTTTCTTAAGGACCTACTCTTTCAAATCCTCAGTTTCCTTAAAGAGCTTATCATTCTTTGTTTTAAGGTTCAATACTTCATTAACCACTAAGGATGTGCCAATTTTTTAGTTGAAAGCTCTTCCTTCAGTCTTTGGGCTTCCATCTTAGCCTTTATACTTACGTTCTCAGCCGGCATTTTTGTCCTTTAGAAGAGTTGTAAGGCTCCTTTACTTTTTGCAATAAAATACTAATCTAAGTAAATCAGTTAGCCTTTAACATGCCAAACACAAAGATGAACATACCTTCCTTATCTCTTATTAGGCTTCATCCAGGGCCATTAAAATATGACTATTAATCTGCATAGAAATAAAGGATCAATGAGAGGACTAATATTGTGAACTAGAGCAAATTACAATCATAGAAAAACTTACATCATATAACTTGGCAGTGATGTAGGCTTAATTGTAGCCATCTACTCTGTCCACATTCTTCTTAGCTATTTCCCTATCATTTGGTAGAATAATCCCCTCCATTAAGGCTATGGACTTTGTCCTATGACCCAAAGCTGAATTGATATCTAAGACAGTGTTCTTCTAGTACAACATAAATACTCACCTACCATACGGTTGGCAACAAACTCAGCAGACTTGATGCCAAATGCCTTGTTCCTCAAAGCTTCTTTAGTGCTCTCATCCATTCCTTTTTTCCTTTTGGAGAAAGGTTGATCAGTGTGCTCTTTTACACTCTTCTTCTTGGGGCTTGGCAGAAAAGTTGGCTAGCTTGCCAAGTCGCTTATAACCCCCTGTGGGATAACCTCTGAGTTAGTATCGATGGCACCAACTTAGTTAGACCGTCTTCGCAGTTCTTTCCTAGTACTATCCTTAGCTACAGGAAGCACCTTAAGTTGGGTGGTGCCAATAGCCTCCATTTTCTATACTAGTTCTCCTTCATTAGGACAAGTGGTTTCCTTTTTTTTTTTTTTATTGTGTAGCTAGCTCCATGATGACCTATTCTTTAGTAACTTCTTCAATACTGGTGGTTAACTAGCAGCAACTTTGGTGGTATGCTTATCTAGTTTTTGCCTTTTGGCCTTAGCTTAGGCCAACAACTTCTTAGGATC
Source organism: Lumnitzera racemosa (assembly GCA_024138005.1). NCBI lineage: Eukaryota > Viridiplantae > Streptophyta > Magnoliopsida > Myrtales > Combretaceae > Lumnitzera > Lumnitzera racemosa. Next base: position 74,510,726 of record JAMXBC010000006.1, read on the forward strand.
TATGTCCTTTGCACCCATATTTGCAAAGACTAATAACACTTACAAATTCATGCCGATTAAGCTCAAAGGCAACAAGTATCCCCCCATAAGTCAAGAAATTCAGCTTTCCTCCTATAGCTTAGCTTGGTATGGTAGGATAGTCAAATTGTACCTTCATTGTTAGAAAATATGGGCCTCCTTTTCTCATATTTGGAGATGATCCTTTCAGAATCCCTGAAAAACATTTTATTGCACCATTTATTTTGAATCTTCTTGGTGGTGGAGGCATTATTCAACAACAATTCTATATCCTTAGTACAAATGGGTTTAGTCCATTTACTTTAGAAATCCAAATCTTCATTTGACCTTATCAAAACATATCTATCGTACCACTTATGGATTTTAGACTCTAAGCCATCCATGAACTGGTGACCATGATGAGTTGCCACATAAAACCAGCCATCTGGCTATCTCTTTATTGTAAAAAAGAACCAAAACAAATATGGTGTGGCTCTAACCTCTAGTTCCTTACGTATTATCTCGAACACCATGAAGAGCCTATACATATTCGAAGAAAACATACTTAGGGCTACATTAAAATAGTTAAAGAATTGTTTTTAGAATGAAGAGAATGGAAGATGCAAACTAAAGTCGAGGTACTCCAGATTAATATGGAACTCATGTTCAATGGGAAAACAAACCCTTTCGTCCTATCTTTGCCTATGTAAATACCGCTCAATAAGGAGATCTCGCCAATATTTATTGTATGTCACAATAAGTGACCTAACAAAACCTTTCATCACTCCATATAAAGAATTGATATTGTATACAACAATGTTATGTGAATACCTAACAAGTGATATATCTTTCCTATCATCAAGATAATTATCCATTGGGAGAGCTTCAATACAAGCAAGCTTTTCCCATCTTTCTGTTATGCTATCTATCGAGTTACTAGATAATGAAGTAGAACCAATTCTTTCTTAGGGAAGAGAAGTAGCCTAAGAGAGAATAGCTTTAGAATCACCAAAAATAAGAGAGAAAATCTTGCTTCTAACTTTACCTGATGATCATGAAATGTTGAAAACCGATTGAAAAAGAAACTCACTTAAAAAGATTTTGCAGAAGAGAATTTCAACAAGGAGAAATGAAAAGCGAAAACAGAAAATGGATTATCAAAATAATTGAAGGCCTTTTATTTGTGATTCCCCTTTTGAAGATTGAAAATGGGGTTAATCGAGATTTAGGTTTTGATTTGATGGCTTACCATGGATGATTGACATGTATTTGAGGCTAGAAATCCAATGCATACCGTACCATTAGTAGTTAATAAAGCCCATAACAGAATTATAACAGACATGATAGTTGTCCCATGTACCTGTGTAGGAAACAAACAAGTAGGAAAACCAAAAGGTTATGACCATTCTTTGAAAGTCAATATTATGCGTTTCAAACAAAGAATATAAGGATGCTAATAACAAGGATTCGATAATATAGCTCGAAAGGCATTTCATAATCCTTAGTAAGCACATGCTTAGATGTCTTTCTTATCGATCAAACAAATTGGATATCGTTTTTTCAATTTACTCCATTAGTTGAACTCTTGACCATGGGAGTTAGGGTACAAATGTTGATAGTAGAATTTTGTCCATTGGTCTTACTTGGCACCTTAGTCACTGCGTTGTTCCACTTTGATTAGGTTCTCTGATTTAGCTTGCTTAGATGAATTGTTGAATTAGGCTTAGCTTATTTGATGGGCCTAAGGACATGGCCTACCCATTTACTTTGAATTTGAAAATTTGATTCTATTAAACTTCGTTACATAACTATCCACTACTCCTGTTCTATAGGCATGTGCTTAGTTAAGAAGTTTCCATATAGTCTATGACCAATGGTTGTCTGTTATAAGAGTTATCTGACAAACATCTATAAAAAGCAGATGAAAATATTTTAAGGATTCTCTACTCACCTAAATGCTCCTAGCTCTTTAACTCATTTATTTCTCTACCTAAACACTTACTTAGGCATTGGAGTGGCTATGCCAGACTAGTTTCGACACCCACCTTAGCCTTTCTTTCTTCTTTCTATCAGACCAAACTTCTATACCATAATTGACCGACAATAGCTTCCAATTGTGCTTTTGTATCAGGATAATTGGATCGTTAGATGATTCTTCATGAATTCCCTATTTCAAGCAAAATTTTAAAGGATCCCTAATTAACAATTACTGCAAAACACTAAACACAAGGCGTCAACACCATCAAGACAAAAACAAGTGTCATTTTGTTCAACACATTTCTTCATTGCCTCTTTTATTTTAATTACCGTCTCCTCTTCCCTTACCATTAATGTGAGCTTACCATCACTAACATCAATTATAGCTTTAGCCATAGCTAAGAATGGTCTCCCTAAGATGATTGACACTTCAATATCTTCATCGATGTCTCAAACAACAAATCTGTAGTAAATATATATTCATCTACCTTAACTAGTACATCCTCAATTGCACCCCTATGGTATGTTATTGATCTATCAGTCAATTGTAAACTCATTCGAGTTGACTTTAGTTCTCTTAGGCCTAGTTGTTTAAATAGTTTATAAGGCATTAAATTTATGGTAGCTCCTAGATCAACTGATGCTTTTTTGGTAGATAAATTTCCAAATAAGCAAGGGATAGTGAAACTCCTTGGATCCATGGTTGTTAAAATCACGAGTCAAAAATATAATTCTATGAGTTTATGATTTTATATTGTTTTTCTTATTTAAATGGATATAAAATCATTTATGTGCAAACTTATAGTAAAATTATGAACTTTCATATACGATTTTATCAATTTTCTATGATTCTATATGATTTCACTGATTCTATGCATCTGAATGAATAGTAAATCTTCATTTTGACAACCATGTTTGGATCCTTTAATTTTGTTGGAACCTTATTCTAAAACTATTGACAATTCTTCCAATTTCGTCTTATTAGAGAGTAGCTCCTTCAAGCATTTTGCATACCTAGGCATTTGTGATGAAGTTTCTACAAATTGTAAATTAATGTCTAGTTTTCTAAACAAATCTAAATACTTACCATATTACTCATCTAAGCATTCTTTCCCTAACCTTTAGGGAAATGGAATTAGCGATTAGTACTCTTTGACTTTTTGGGGCTTTGATTCTTCCTTAGGTAGTTTGGAGTTTCTACGACGTTTTCTTCTAGTTCTTCTATCATTAGCACTGGATTGACTTGGTTATTTTAAGGGTGTTTAATATCTTATGATTCCTTTCCACTTCTACTTGAGCTTATGGTGAAGGTTCTTATTGTTTTCAATGGAAACTTTTGCAAGTTGCTCAATTTATTTTTCGATGCTCATCAATCTAGCATCATTACTCTTTATATACCTTGTCAACATATCTTCTAGTTTTGATGTCTCCTTTCGTTGAGGAGGACCTTAAAATTCATGAGGAATATTCATATCTCATAGTTGATTTACATAAGAATAATCACTTGGATAAGTGAACCACTTCCTATTCTGTTCTTTACAGTCATTATAGGGCATATGTTGAAATCCCCATTAATTCATAAAATTTCCAAACGGTCCCTTTAATTTAATTGGATTCAATATCATCATAAGGTACTATGCTAGCATAAGATAATTGTTTAACCCTTTGTTTAAAGCACCTACCTTAGTTTTTTAAGTTGTGGTAACATCTACATCTACAATGCTTGGATTCTTTTTACTAGGTCTAACACCTTCTAAGTGATTGCTATTCATGGTCAGCCTTTTAAACAAAGTCTAAGCTTCATTAGGTATTTTTGAATTTAGTATTCCACCTATAGTTGAATCAACAAATTGTTTAATAGAAGTATTTAAATCATTATGAAAAGTTTGTACTTGTATCCATAGTAAAAGTGCGTGATTTGGGCATTTTTATGAGAAACTCTTTAAAATGCTCCCAAGCATCATCTATGGTTTCAAAGTCAAATAAAGAAATAAAGAAATGTCACTACAAAGTTGCCTATCCTAGTTAGAGGAAAATATCTTTCTAGAAAATTTTCTATTAGTTCCTCCCATAATGTGATAGAATCATTTTGGAGCAAAGCTAACCACTACTTTGCCTTTCCCTGCAAAGAAAAAGGAAACAATCTTAACCTTACCACATCATCCATAGCTTTGTTGAAGGTAGTATAATATTTCTAGATTACTCGCAATATTTACATGTAGGTCCTCTTTTGGGGAACCTTCAAAACATAATTGCTGCTGGACCATTTAGATGATTATGAACTTGTTTGTAGTGATAGTTGGTCTTACTATGATGGAGTTAGCCCCACTAAATGATGGCTTAATATCTTCAAATGTGGTTTTTGATGCTTCATCGTTATTGGCCATCACCCCATCTCCTTAAATATACAAACAAGAATATTAAATTAGAATCAGATTAACTCAAAAAGAAAAAGAAATAGAAAAATAACTGGAAAAGAAATAGTAGGATAGTAATGGCATGAGCTTTCTTGATAAACAATCCTTAGCAATAGCACCAAAAACTTGATTTTGCATATATAGGCAAGTGCACTTATCAAGTAATATCATAGAGGACAGAAGAGTTCAAGGTTAACGATCCTACGAGGACTATACACTTACTTACTCAAGCTTGAATGCTTGATTATTCTACTCGAAAGATAATAGCAATTGCAATGATGAATAAAAGATTAAATTGATTAAAAGAAACAAATATTAATTAATAACTAATGATTAATAACACGAACAACTAACAAAAGACTCTGATCATCGAGAGATTAACATGTAGTAATCCTAAGGTTTCTATTGTATTCCCAATTCTTACTAACTAAAGGAATTGCATTATTAAATTAATAGGAATTGCTCATTAATTTCTTACCTTAATTACATTTTATCTAAATTCCTTATTCAAGAATCAGGAACTAAAGAAGACCATAGTCATAATAGTCCATAACATTAGGTTCCTAGCCTAGCCTAACTGGAAGAACTTCGAAAAATATTGTAACTTCCAAAGAGATAGGTACCATTACACGGATGAGTGTTTATTTGCTCAAGAATGCTCTTGATGATGCTATTTAGCGTAGCTACCTATGAAAGTACATTACCAACATGGAAGATTTTAAAGAGTGACCTAGTTAAAGAAGGCGGATTGACTTAGGTCAGGTAGAAGACAACAACATCAATAATAACAACAATCGCAACAATAGGTTCCCTAACAACTTTGCCAACACCATAGATGGGGAGGCAAGCAAGAGGTCATTTGTGCTCAAGCAGTTCAAGTAATGCTAATCACAACCAATAGGTGATGAGCCTGTATGGTAAGAGACTAGACAACTCTATCTGATTTACGAATGAAGACTTGATGGGAATCTAAACCAACTAATAGGTGAAGATCATAAAGTTTGACGTCTAAAAAGTTATGATTGACACCAGCAATTAGTGGACATCATATTTAAACATTTTTATAAGCAAATGAAGTGCAAGCTATAAAGTAGATTGAAGCCTCAAGAGTACGACCTCTTAGACTTCAACAACTAACTAATGCAGGAAAAGGGTAACATCTTACTTCCATGGAGCTTATTGATAATGATAACATTATTAAACAACTCATTGACTTCCTAGTGGTAGACTGCTAGCCACCTTATAATATCATACTAGGTTAGCCATGTTAAAATGCATTCAAGATGATCTCCTTAATGGTAATACTTAAAAACCAAATTTCTCACACCAACAAGGGTTGGCATCTACTTAAGAGTTTAGAGTTGTCAAGGTCCTTGTACTTAAAGGCCTTGGCAAGGGAACATGTCTTCATTATGGAGACTGAATCAAAGGAGAAGCTAAGAAATGGAGGAGAATCGATTAGGGAGATAGAAGCCATCTAGCTTAGTAGTGTCACTGAACAAATAATGTTGGTAAGAAACTCGATACTCGCTAAGCTAAAAGAGTAGCTTATCGACTATCTTCAGTCCAATGGCAATGTATTTGCTTATTCACCCCCTGACATGCTATCACGCCTCGAAGCGGCAAAGTCGTAACAGCCTCGCGGTGTAAACCATTCTAAGATAAAAGTTGGCCTTACAATTGCTATCCTAGACCTGATCTACACAAGGCGTCCATAACTGACCCGCTTTGAAGTAAACAATTCGTAATTTAAATAAATCATTGACCTAAGAAAGTGAGAAAATATATATATACACTAGAATTCAGTTATTACAATTAACATTTACAATACTTCACCGTAATCTATTTCCTAGTTAATACATTATTCAGAAATGAAAAATTCTAAGATAAGAGCTTAGACCTTAAAAATATATGCCTATTCTTCAAATGTTTTGCTCACTTCCCAAGATCAAGCAGTTGCTAGCTTCAGAGTAGTTGCAAGTCCCTTCTTAGCCAGCACTTGCATGATATCTACAGCTCAGTAAGTTAGGATGGAGGACTTAAAACTATACCACAAACACATACAAGGTTATCAACCAAATCATTTGGTACAATACATGTTCAAGCAAATGCCATCACACGACGTTGACCGGCCTATCATGAGATTAAAGAAATTGCACTTGCTCTAATTCGGGTTGAAGAGTTATCATTAATGCAACAACTCACGACTAAACCCAGGCTTGTATAATGGAGACACCACTCCTCCCACGACTACCTTCGAACCATTGACTTCACCCTTGTCGTGACCTCCTCACCTATCACTTAGTTTGACTAAAGATGAAGAAGGGAACCATTTTGCTATCTAGTGTTATCCCTTTCGAAGGGGTCGATATTTAGTTGGAGAGTCCTAGGTTTCTCTTAATGAGTTGCTATGTAGGTTCGATTTATGTTTATAGGTTATATCTTTGTTAGGTTCAGTTTAGGGTGATCAATTACTTCATACAATACAAGTCAAAACAACAAACAGAATCATAGCATCACTCATAATCAAGCATATGTACACAACCAACTATTTAACAAGCACAACCAAGTATAATCTCAAGCCTCCAAAATATAGCAACGTATTAATCCTAATTTACTTAGACCCTTCGCTTACCCACTCGAGGTCCAACTCGCTTAGGCCATCACCAATCATCCCTATGATATAAACGTAGTTTCAGTTTTTCATATAACTATTATAGGTTGGTTTTAACTTATCACACTTATTGTTATCCTTAGTTTAGGGTTTAATATGTCTAATTGTCTAGGTTCTCAAATCTTTTACAATTATTTTGGGTTTGAGGCTAGGTTTGGGTTCAGTTTCCACATCGATTTCTAAATTAGATTCTAGTTCGATTTCTAAGTACTATTTTATACTCGAACCTTAGAAACTCGTTTCAACTCATAATGTGAAATTAATCACATTACTTTGAGATATCCTAAATACCATAATTACCCTTAGTTAGTATTTTATTTCATCTGGTACACTTAAATCCTTATTAGTATACCGAATTTACTTCTGATGTGAGAAATTTTTATATTTTTCATATAATTACATAAATTTAAGATTTCTATCAAATTTATTATATATCTTTATTATTCATATAATATCAATTTCCATTCTAATATCTTCTATTGATTATATTTTCAATAATTACATATTATGTATTATCATCTATTATGTACATAATACACATTTAATATTTCTATCACTCTAATTACCATCTCTCAACATCAATTAATATTTCAAAATTTCTAAATTCATCCTAAATCAGATTCGAAACTAATTACCCTAAATTACCAAATTAACTTAAAATATACTATTATTTCCTATTACTTATTTACTACATAATTACCCTAATAATTACATTTAACACCTTAAATGCTACAAGTATCATACTTCATCAGATTTCAACATCCTAAAACATATAATTGTACATCTAATCAGTAATTACCCATTTAATTATTTAATTAACCCTAAATTACCTATTTTATGCCTCATTTCAAGGCCTAAAAATTATCTAAAATTTTTCAAAAGTCATTTTTGAAAAGGGGATTTGTAGTACTATTCTATATCACCTAATTAGTCTACAAAAAAATATTGGGTTCAAAAATACACTCTTAAGGTTATTTATTTATAAACCGAAACATGTTTAATTTTGCATGATTTCTTAAGGACTATATATCACGAGACATATTTTCATCAAAATAATATTTTTCCTAAAAACTACATACCAAAATATTTTAGAATAAAAAAATTCATAATTTTCTAAGAATATTTACTATTTTTATAAAATTACACAAAATCAGTTTAGAAATCGAACTCACCGATTTGGGTAGCTCCGGCCACTGTCAGTGGCCATGGGTGTATCGGCCCACCTGGGCGTTGCCACCACCGTATAATGGTGGTGGCCGTCCACTCCCAACTGCTCGTTGGGTTTGGGTTTTCCTTACAAGCCCCAATTGTATAGATTTTTGCTAAATTTTTGTAAAACCCTAATTTCCTCTCAATTTTGCCTCTCTCTAATTTTATAAGGTTTCAAACTGATTAAATGAGCTTATGAAAAATTTGGTGTATTTATAGAGTTTTAGGGAAATTATTATGCATTAAATTGATTTGATAATTACCTTATCTCTTCTTCTTTTTGACTCTCTATTTGGCTAAATTTTATTGGTTAATTTCCTTCTTTAATTTTCATATTGCCATGGCCTACTTCTACAATTTTCCTCATTTTTCTATATTTTTTTTATTTTTCCTTAATGAATTATGAATTTTCTTTAATTATTTAGTATTATTTTAGTACATTTTGTGTATTTTAAGTAATTACGCGTATTTCTACCTACATGTAAATTCATATATAGTACAAATTAATATTCCTAAATATTATTTAGGTCATTTTATGTTTTTAGTATATATATAATTTATCTCTAGCGATTCGTTAATTATCAGAATATATTTTTACGCATTTTCACGTATTTTTTATAAATAACGAGTTATATACTTAAAATTTGAAAAATTTATATTCTTTTATTTTATTACTTGTTTTCCTAAATGCAAAGTTACAAGATCATTTGTATTAATATTTCTAATTTTACTTTATAATTTAGGCTCAATCGAATCCTTCAACCAATTGGGTCCTTCAACCAATCGGAACTTCGAGTAGCTAGTTGTGGGGCTTACACATGCTTGGTGTCTCCTTAGACATGATGATGTGAAGCCTTAACCTTGATGAGAACACTAAGGTCATTGAACAAAAGAATAGGTACTAAAGAGACGGGTGGCTATCTAGGAAGAAGTATAGAAGCTACCAAGGCTGCTTTCATAAGTGGGGTGCTCTAATTGACTTGGCCAGCCAATTGTATGCTAATTATTAAAAAGTTGAATGGGAAGTGGTGGATGTGTATAAAATTCACCGACCTAAATAAGGCTTGCTTGAAAAATTGCTTTCCCTTCTTGAAGATCAATCAGCTGGTTGATTTGACCTCTAGCCAAGCATTGCTTAGTTTCATGGATGTCTTTCAAACTATAACCAAATAAGAAAGGAGCTAGAAGACAAGGTACATACCTCCTTTGTCACTAACTCCAACACCCACTACTGTAAGGTGATGCCCTTTAGCTTCAAGGATGTTAGGGCAATTGATCAAGAGATGTTTAAACTACATTTTAGGTGAAATGCCGAAGTTTATGTAGATGATATGATAATGAAGAGCAAGCAACTTGAAGACCATTTCTTAGATGTAGGCAAGACTTTCGACATACTAAGGTGTTACAACATGAAACTCAACCCTTAAAAGTACATCTTTAGGGTAGCTTTAGGCAAGTTCCTTCAATATATGGTCACCTAGTGCATTATTGAGGCAAACCTTGAGAAGATCCAAGTTGACTTTTACTTATAGCCCCTCAAAACCATAAAGGACGTCTAGTAGTTGATTGGGTGGATTGATGTAGTTAACATGTTTATGTCAAAGAGTATAGATCCCTTCAATTTTCAGTGACCCAACTAATGTTAAGCAGCATTTGATGATCTAAAGTTTCTCTTAACTATTCCATCCATGTTCTCAAAGGTCATCCCTAGAGGAAAACTCTGTTTGTACTTACTAGTGAGTAGTTAAACCCTCTCCTCCATCATAGTCTCGACAAACCAACTACCATGCAACATTCTTTAGAAGCTAGATGGATTATGACAAATGATGAACTACGCATTAACATTCAGTACATAAGGAGTTTATTATTGATCTTATGATGCTATCAAAGCACAAATCTCGATAGAATTCATTGCCCCATGCATCATAGAAAAGGAAACATTGGAGAGGGTGACAAATAAGTGTGGACTCTTTATATTGATTTGGTTAGGGGAGGGGGGTAGCGGGGGTTGGGGTTATATAGTTGAGTAAGACTTGTGCTATACGAACCAGATGGGATAGAAGTGTACTATGTGTTAAAGTTCAGATTCCTAACTAAGAACAATGAATATAAATACAAAACCCTCATTGCAATCTTGAAGTTGGCAAAGGATATTGGTGCAAAGAAGCTTGAGACCTTGACAAACTCTAAGCTTTTTTGTTTAGTAGGTCAAAGGTGAGCATGCAATGAAAGACAAGGATACAAGCAAGTAATTTGAGATTGTATAGGCCCTCACCTTAGAGTTCCCCTCTTGAAGCATTCCAAAATTTCTTGAGCCAAGATGGTACAGTATAAGCTAATAATACGTATAAGAGTTATAGGGTTACAAATGATACACACAAGCGAGCCCTTGACGAGGTCTTAACATAGTGTAAATGGGTCCTTTAAGAACTATCAAAGAAAAGGAAATGGATTTTTGGTGGCAATATGGGTAGTAGGTTAAGCAAACCTATGAGCAACTCTATAGATGTGACCACCACTAAAGCTAAAAGCAGTTTGCAACGCGTTGGATGTGATTCACTGGTTTGGGATAAAGGTCACTTGTTACATAACCTTGCTTAGGGGTTGATATGAGATAAGTTTATGATTCCTAACTAAAGAGAGAGGCAAAACTCAAATATCTCATTAACCAAGTAAGGAATCTATTTACAGCAATTACTATAAATGGGTTTTTTATACCCGGTACATTTAGGGTTACATTATCATACGAATTTACTTAAAATGGAAAATAGTAATTACAAATATAATACAAAAAGAGAAAGGATGATTCTTTAATCCTTCTAAAGAAAGGAATATCCTTGCTTAGGAACACTATTACAAATTGGGGGATACATGTCTTTAAGAAAGAGGCTAGTGCATAATGAACTTTGATGTACTGGGATAAGCTTGGCAGTTTCTAGTTTGCTTCTCAACTTGAAACATACTCTTTGAAACAACTCAAGAACACCTTCATGATAATTTTGCACTTAGAAAGTAGGGAGGTCTCTAGAATAGGTTAGCACAATAGTTTGGAAGTCCTCACGCAGCTTAGCCTAACCTTGCTTTTGTATTAAGAGAATGCTGAACTCATGATAGCTTGGACATAGGGCTAGATGATCTTGACATAATAAGTTGGTCTCTTTTGGAGTTGGGCAATGGTTAAGAATCCAATAGACCATGTTAACTAGGCCCTTAGCTTAAGGGTAGGTGAGGGGACCCAGAGTCTACTCCTTATTATTCCCTCTAGGTTGTTTAAGATTTAAGATAAAATCCTTAGAGTTCTCTACTAGGGTGTTTCCCTCAGGTATAAATGGACTCAGGTTGCCAATATTGAAGACATTAGTAAGTCAATTTCCTTCAATTAGCTTGAGCTTGTAAGTATTATCATTGATTTTTTGTAGTACTCTAAAAGGTCCTTTAACTTATGGTGAGAGCTTCTTTTTCCTCTTATTTAGGAATCTTTCTTTGTTGAGATGTGGCCACATAATATCTCCTGGTCAAAACTACTTCATCTCCCTTTGTCCTTAGCTTCCTTATACTATCTTCTTGGTAGCTTAAGTCAAATGCTAGGTGACTTTTTGGGAAATTTGTTACAGGGTTTTAGCTCAATCTTTGACTATTGACTTGTAGGTTACTTTGTTTGGTTTTGGGTACTAGTATTTGATTAAGTGGTAATGGGTTAAAACCATAGACAACTTTGAATAGGGTCTTGCTTGTCATACTATGAATAGATTTGTTGTAAGTAAACTCTATAATATGCAGGTAGGTATCCTAATTTGCTTGATTTCTCCCAACAATAGCTTGAAGTAAAGATCCTAATGTTTTGTTAAGGATTTATGTTTGTCCATCAGTTTGTAGATGGTGTGATGTACTGAACAATAGTTTCTATAAGAATAGAGAAGAAATAGCCGAAGGATCATTAGTTTTGTTGTAGGGCACAAAATTTACAATGTTATTGGACCTATCGACTATTAACATCATAGTGTCCTTCCTTAGTATTGTTATAGGCAAACCAAGAACAAAATTCATACTCATATCAACCCATGGTTTGGTCAGCATAGGTTACAACATAGCTTTTCCTTACATAGCTCGACTTTAGCCTCTCTATAAGTTACACCTCTATCAACAATTCGATGGATGTCCCTTAGCATCTTAGGCTAGTAAAATCTAGAATTCAATAGCTCATACATTCTTCTATCTCTAAAATGTCTTGATAATCCTTCAATGTAGGCTTCCCTAATGAGCTACTCTCATATTGAACATATCAGCATGCATAATTTTCCAAATTGGAAAAGATAACTATCCTTAATGAAGTAATCATTCAATGTCCTTCCTTCGCTGTAGTGATAACATGTGATTGGCATACATATTCTATGGTTAATTTGGTATAAAAGCATTGGTTAAGGAATTGAAGAACATGAATCTTAAGTAAGAAACGAAGTCTAGTAAGGAAGGTGGTTGAAGACCACGTTTGTGGTCCATGCTCGTACTCCCCTTGCAATCAATTTCCATCAAATTTTAAATATTTTAGATCAAGTGCAAGTATATACCTAACCACCATAATTGTATACCTTGCCCATGGACTTGCAATGAATTTTGAATCCTTTATTTTTATTAGGTTTTCTTTGTAAATCTAAGTCTAACCATTATAAATAAAAGCCTAAGCCTAGGTTTATAGAGAGAGACCCTTTCGCGCAAGAGTCAATAGGGTAAAGAATTATAAGGGGCTACTTTATTTTCTTCTTTTTACATTGTTATAATGTCTTTGTTTTAATTTCTTAGTAAATCATTGCTGAACCTTACTATAAACAACCCATTTTTGCCCCCTTGTAATTTTAGAACTTTTAGAATAGGGAAAAGGGTCCTAATTTAAAAAAATACAAAAAAATATAAAATTGAGAAACAAATACAGAAAATAAAAAATACTGAAATATACACAAAAAAATTGAAAACTAAAAAAAATGAACGAAAAAAAATGGGAAGTTAGATTTTTTAGATAAAACATTTTAAGACAAATAAAATGCTTTTAGGAAAATAGTTTTGAAGAAAAATAAGAATATATGATTGTGTTGAATCTTTAGATAGATTAACTAATTTGGGTAGTTTTTAGAATAAATCAGGCTGTTTTATGGGTTAAGTATTATTTAGTTGCATAATATAATATGGTACGGGTTAATAGCCCAATTGGTTGAACACTTGGTCTTGATATGGCATTAAGTAAAATGATCTTGGGTTTGATTCTTCTAATTGGTACCTTGTGCCTTATTGTTCTTTTGCAAGACATGGGATACATGTTCCGTGATATGTAGCATACATCTATTCAGCTACGTAGTGCTACGTTAGCAATTCCCTCCCTTTTTCTTTCTTTTTCCTTTCTTTTCGAACTCTTGCTTGCATCCAGCCCATAATCCTCACTTTAGCTTGAGTTTTCTTGCATTTCATACACAATTTCTATGAAATTAATGATTGAATTGCATACTATACGTGGCCTGTTTTGAATTGAATCTTAATTAACTGAAAATTCATGAATCTAGAGGATAAAATCGACTGGAAAAGAATGGAAACAACTTGGTTTTTGGACTTTCTCTTAATGCGGATTTTGTCTGATTGAAGCTGATTATTCAATTTCAAAGCTTCCAATCATCGTTTCTAGAAAAAAATAAACAATAGGGATGCGTATTTAACAAAAAAATAACACCAATTCATCCACAAATTCAAGAATCAAGCCTAATTTTCCTTTATCCTTCATTTCGAAAATTCATTGCAATTTCGAGCTTTCCATACCAAGTATAAATAAGACTTCTTAGAGCTTTATAGATGATCACTCACCATCAATACTTACTGAAAATCACTCATTCAAACACTTGCAGTTTTTTTCTTTCTCCAATGGTTACGTTCTCTCTCTCTTTCTCTCTAAGATAGGCTTCAACTCGATGTTTTTCCTGTACAATTGACTTCATGGCCAACACTTTCAAGACTTAAGCTTCCAAATGCCACATGCTTCACCCTCAACCATGCCTCCATTCATAAGACCCACCCATTTAGGGTTTCACTTCCATTGGCCCTAATAAGAACCACCATCATACAGTGGTCCTAACATAAAACTAATCCAATGGCTGAATTTGTTGTCTCCTAAAACCAAAAACCAAAACACTTTTCAAATCTTAGCCACCACGTATTTTCAACCACCACTTAGACCACCCCCAAACTCTAAGGTGTCTTTTCAATGCTCCTTATCTCTAATAAGATATTCATAAAACACATTTACCCTTCTCAAATTTGCTCAAAAACACCCCTTAGGGCACCTTCTTAGTCACCTACATTTATACCATAGCCTTATAAGTGTGTGGTACGTGATCGGGTTGGATGACCCAACCTAAACCCTATTCACGCACCTCGCTCCAAATTAGCCTATCTGCTGCTCCTCTAGTTTGACTTTCTCTTTTCTTTTTTTTTTTGTAATAATAATCTATAATTTAAAAAAAATAAAAAAATAGAAAAAGAAAGAGAGGAAAAAAAAGAAAAGAAAAAAAAAACAGAGAAAGAGGAAAGATTTATTTTATTTTCTTTTTGCTTCGGTAAATAAGTAAAAATAAAAACAAGAATAACAAAAAAAGGTGAAAAACGTTTTATCATTTAGAAAATCATTTTCAATAAAAAGAAAATCAATCCATTTCAAAATTTGGACAATTTAGAGTTTTCCAAAAATAAAAATACTCAATTTAAGACCCTTCCTTAGAATTGTTCCCAAATGAAACAAAATGGTTAAAAGATATAAACTCGGTCACTTTTCAAAATTAAAATAAATCAACATATTAAAGTTTTTTGAAATAAATTATGAAAATTTGATCCTGAATAGCATGTATGTAGGCACTCATATGAAACTATGGAGTGACTTAAAATATGAAAAATAATTTGGCTTTCCACTTTTTAGTAAAATTATTCTTTTTGTATATCTAATTGGACAGACATAATTGCATGTGAATAGATTTTATTATAAGGGTATATTAAAAAGTAATTTAAATTCAGAAAGTTAAAAGTGATAACTGTTAAGGGTTTAATAAGTTAACCCCTAGACTCAAGTCTTTGGTTTTCAAAAACCATTTTTTAAATTTGGTTTTCGCGTAGTCTAGTGTCTAGATTAAAATTAATCGACCTATCTAATTTTAATCTAAACATTTTCTTGATCCTAATCGGGTAGCGACTTTAAGTATTTTTCAAAACATGTTTAAAACCTAAGTTTTTGTTCACTCTTATTCGATGGTTAGTATTAGACGGATTAGGGTTTAACATTAATTAGGTAAAGAAAAATAATTAAAAATTGGGAAAAAATCAGGCTCGACACATATATTAAAGGATGACTTTTTATTATTGGTAATGAAATTCAGTCTATAATTTGGCATATTGTAATCTAATTGTATTGTGTTTATTTGTCTTTAATTTAGTATACTAGTGATTGAATTATCACTAGAGTCAATTGCAAAGTTCGCGAGAGAATGTAATATGACTGATTGATATAATTAACCAAAATTTCCTAGCTAAAATGTTTAGCAGTTTGATTTTTTCCGATTAGGGAAACTTAATGGTAAGATTCAAGAGTGTCATATAATTCTATGATGCTTTATTTAGAAGTGATTCGAGTAAAGAAGATTTTAGGATTAGGAATTGGCTAAGAGATGCGATTTCGGTGAATTCATAATAAGAATCCCTACGATCCAATATGACAATTGAAATTGAATAAGTCACTCAAAACTATGTAGGTAATAGCACCAAAGATTTACTAAGGAAAATGTTTTCTCCCTTAATTTAATGTAATAGTTTTTATTCTTATTCTTGTTATATTTATTTCTATTTATTTTTGTTTAAGTTTATATTTTTGTTATTTTAATTATTCAATTACTACATTCTTTAATTTCCCATCTTTAATTGTTCAATTAAATCTTATAAGGTAAAAGTTAGGTAACTTGAATAATTTAAGGATACAACTATTAAATAATTAGATACTACTCCCATATATGGAGATGTTATAACCTAGAATTTTGAGCCAATATGACAATCCTAGGATTCGAGCCTCTAAATTTAGGGTGTTAGGTAACATTATCCATTTTAGTTCAAACTTCATAGTAAGACTAAAAAAGTTAGATAAGTATTTTAGTAAAGTCAATTTCTTAAAATAAGCTATATAAAATGATTAATTTAAGAAAAATGTTAATTTATCAATAAAGTCGATAATTATTGAAAATACGAAATTCAAGTTTTTAAATATAGTAAGATATTAGAGATAAGTTATTTAACTTATAAAAATAGTAAATGAAGTGAATTATATATAACATACATGTATTTACACGTGATATGCATTATATGTATTAAAATCAGTATATATAATAATAGTAAATGATCAAAATAAGGTAAAATTTATAGAAAATATTCTAGAAAATAATTTGGTGAGTCATCAAATGATGTTACAGAATAGGGATAACTTGCAAACATGAGTCATCATAAGATTAATAAGGAAGTGACACATGGCGCCTAGTTAACAAATAGGAAAATAGGGAAGTGACATGTGTCAATTCACTTTTTGACACGCAAAAACCCTACATCCTATAAATAGGACCCCAAGCCTCATTTGTAATATTTTAGAAACCTGGAAACATAAGAGCATAATTTTATAAAATTAGAAAAAAAAATAAAATAAAATAGAATAAAAAATAAGGGCGAATTAGGTCTAGGGCAGTTCATATACTAAACCACAACTTAACTTAGAGTGGCTTAGGAGACCAACAAAGGGTGGTACAGCAAGCTCTTTTGACAAGGTGTGGTAGCTAAGTGACGGTTAGAGGTGGCTAGTTTAGGTAAACCAATTTTCTTCCCATAACTTGTATAATTTCTAAAAATATCAAATTATGTTATTTAATTATGAAATTTATTTTTATGTGGTTATTTTAGGTTTAGATTAATATAGTTATTTTATTTTTATTAAATAGTTAGTGAAAATATAGGGTCCTTAAGAAAATGCCCTATTTGGGTGAAAATTGAATTGATTTTTATAAATATTAGATGATATTATTTCAAGCTTAATTTTTATATATAATACTCTTAATATATTTATTTAATTTTAGTAATAATAATTTTGGAAAATAACAATGTTTACTATTTTTTATTATTATTTTGGATAAAATTTCCAATTTTATCAAATTGTTGAAATAATTAGTTTTTTACTAAATTAATGAATATGCCCTACATATTTTGACTTTTTGAGGTTTATAAAGATATTTAGAACACTTAATTTTAATCTCATACATAAACTTGTATATTTACCTTAATTTTTTGTAATTTCAAGCTAAAATTACTATTTTTTGTAAAAATAGATAATAACTAATTTAGTGTAATTCATGGTCAATAATATAAAATATATATTTTTTGAGTTCATAGTATTTTTTGTATAATTAATCAGGCTCATATAATATTTATTTTGAATTTTCCTAGTATAAACATATATATTAGTCTAATATGCGAAATAGTAAATAATACTATTAAAGTATTTGTTAGATAATGTAAGATTGGTAACTATGACATGTAATTGATGTTATCATTGAAAAGCATGAAATTTTAGGACTTTTAGTATAGAATTAAAGCCTACTTGAGTTAATTATGAAGTTACGATAAAAATGTGATTGAGTCGGTAGTAAAAAATGGTATTTTCGAGCTTATAACTATATTGATCAATCTTGTTTCTTAAGATATATTAATAGTAGTCGAAATATAATGATAGTGCTACTATAAATTTTATTGAAATTGGATAAGGAATGAGTAAGATATAATCAAATGAAGTTTAAAGACTCAGTAGGGAAAGTTTATGAGAATTTGGGTTTGACTAGTTACTGACTTAGAGACCATGTTTATATTTTCCTAGCTGTGATAAGTAAAGAAGGACTACGTGGTGAAGTTTAGGATTTTGCACTACTATTAAGGCTACGTAAGTGGATCTAACTCATGTTTGGAGTAAATATATTGCTACTCATAACACTATGAGCTGTTTGATGCTGTGTTGATTGGATATGGCTATATCTTGGGTAAATTAATATGTTACTAAAATGGATGTAGATGTGGTGATTTTGAATGACAATAACTATATCTTGGTTAAACTATTGTGCTACTATGTTGGTTATTAATGTGGTGTTTACATGATTATATTAATTAAGGAAGTTAAGTGAATGCTAACCCAATCTTCTAAGTGTTCACCCAAGTGAACCTTAAGTGAGATACTAGAATTCTGCTAGGGATAGTTCGAGAACTAGAATAAAATAATTAAGTTGAACAAAACTTAAAGATTGATTGTGTGAAATGTTATACTTAGTTGTTGTTGCATAGCATGCATGGCATGGCATAAAAGAGACCTATGGGTAAGAATTTTCAAAATAAAACTTCCAAGTGATTAAGAAAAATCATGGTTTTATGTACTTGGTTTTTGGAAGCATATAGATTCTCATTGCTCGAGCATCTTGACTATTTTTATAGTCTAATTTGGTAAACTACAGTATGTAGTTTAGTTTTGTAAAACATAGTTGAAGGTCTTACTCTTAGGCAACTCCTTGTTGCCTTTTTGATTTGGTAAACTATAGTTCGGGGTCCTACTCTTAAGTAGCTCCTTGTTGCCCTAAGTTCCTAGACGTTATATCTAGATGCTTGGCTATGTCGACTAACTGAATGAGGATATCGGAAGGGAATAGGATATCGGTCTCAATGCATACAACATGCATGAGCATAGCATACTGCATTGCTAGTAATAAATTCCTGGTAGGGCTAATGTAAGTGTGAAGCTGAACGTACTAGTTATAATTATAATGTTTTAGTTGTGATATTGCCTATATTGTATTGTCTATTATCCATTATCACTATGCTTCAGTAATTGAGCAGAAAAATTTTTTTATCTTCAAGTTAACAGCATCATGGAGGGCCCAACACTAGGGGGGATATATGTTGAGAGAGTGAGTCGAAGCTAATGACTTTTAGATAGAACTGATACTAAGTTGGGAATCTTACTATTTTGAAGACGATAAAAGAAAAGGATTGCTCATGTTTTGATGTAATATTAGGTTGTATATATAAGTTGTAACCAAAGGTCTAGTTGAACTTCGATGTAGTAACCCCATTTTCATATAAATAAAGTTTTCTTTTGATGAATCAATAGGTTGAGCTAAGTTTTTGACAAGTATTCTTGTGTGATGGTGCATTACGTGCTATGTAGGGATGTGATAGTAGACTAATTAGGAATTTAGCAAAAACCCTAAATTTCCAATTATTCTAACATATCTATAATATTTCTTTCCTTTATTTATTTTTGCTACTTTAAATCATTTCTAGTTTCTAAATTTTTCCAGTTTATGACCAAGAGTAGATGTAGTAATCTCGTAGAGTTCAATCCATAAATTGAAAGGACTTCACGATATCTTCATAGGATAGTTTGTGAAACAGTGGATCTAATCAATCATGGTTCACCACATTGATTAAAGGAAGAGTCAAAGGATTCAAAAAGTGAGTAAAAATTTAAGAATATGGTAGTAAGCAACAACAATAATGAATCTAACAAGACCCTTATGAAGTTTGTCAAACCCATAGTGATTAGAGCTAAGTCTAGAATCACAAGACCTATAGTCTAAGCAGTGAATTTTCAAATCCAGCCAAATGTTATCTAGATTGTCTAACAATTCATCCAATTTGATAGATTGGCTAATATGGACCCTAACAACCACATCTTAAGTTTATTAGAGATCTATGATACGTTTAGGATTAATTAGGTTATAGATGATGTGGTAAGACTAAGATTTTTTCCATTCTCTTTACAAGGTAAGGCTAAGTAGTGGCTCAACTCATTACTAAGAGGTTCTATTATAACTTGGGATTCTTTGGTAGAAAAAATTCGTAGAAAATATTTCTAGCTAGCTAAGACGTCAAAATTTATAAAAAATATTTTTGCTTTTACTCATTAATTATGAGACCTTCTACAATACATGGAAGAGATTCAAGGAGTTGTTGAAGAGGTGTCTGCCATACGGATTACCTTAGTGGATGCAAATTCAAATGTTCTATAATAGGCTCAATTATCTTACACACTAGATGATTCATGTCATAATTGGGGACTCTTTAAGTACTAAGATACCAGATGAGGCCCAACAGCTAATTGAGGGCATGTTAATAAATAATTTTAAATGGGATAATGTGAGATCCAAAGTGAAGGTATTTGAGAAATATGAAGTTGATTTTGTAATTGTCAATAGCTAGATTTCGCCTTAACATGTTACTCGGCATCTCAGTTGTTGAGATGCCAACTAATGTTATTTTCAGTTAAGGCCTTCAAAGGCTTAACTCATCTAATGGGCCTCAAGACCTAGCCTACTTATATATCTAGTTTGAATTTGGAAAGTAGCGTAAAGTTGTGACTTTGCACAATGTTATTACATAACTGCCCATTAGTCCTATCTTTTAGACATGTGCTTAGCTACAGGATCGCCATGTAGTCCATGACTAATGATCATTTGCTATTACAGACACTAAGCATTTTCCTTATAAATAAGGGAAAGAAAGCATTGTAAGAACTCTTTTATGCCCCTCAATACTTCACTTACTTATTTCACAAAACAATCACTTAGGCATCAGAGTGGCTATGTCAAACTAACCCAACAACCACTTTAGCCTTTTGGTCATGCTTTTGATGATCCTCTCTACACTAAAATTACACAACAACATTTGGTGCCATCTATTTTTACACAACCTACCCATATGGTGAAGACAATAATGACAAAAAGTATAGGTACTGGCTCTTCACCCCAACAGCATCTAAGGGGGAGTAAGCATACTAACGAACAATTTTTGGCTATATTGAAGCAACTTTGCTCCTATTTAACTGAAGAAAATCAAGCACTCAATAAGAAACATGATGACTTATTATTCTCCGTAAGGATGATTAACTAGACTAAAACTAAGGGCACAACGATAACAATGCCAAGAATTCTAATGATTTAGTTTATTCCCTTAAATTGCCTAAGAAGTAGGTCGAAGTTACACTTGGACCTTTGGCCCTTACTCTTAGAAAGGAGACAAAGGAAAACCATCACAGTAGGTGTACCAAAGGGACCGTCACATGTTAGCACCCCTACTTCAATGAGTAAACAATTTCCAATAAAGAGGAGTCCTTTCATTCCTGAAATTTTAGAAGTGATACCATTACACATCAAGTTACCATAATTTGAGACTTACGATAAATCAAACGATCCATAAGATCATCTTAAGTACTACCATACCTTAGCTAAGCTTCATGGCTTGAGTGATGCTATGGCTTATCAGGCATTCCCTTCAACCTTAAGGAATGCAGCAAGTACATGGTTTAGACATTTGAAGACAAACACAATTTCATGCTTTGAGGATTTAGCAAAAGTGTTCTTATAGCACTTCCTTGTAAGCAAGCTTCTAGTCAAGGATTCTTCTATCCTTGACACCATAAAGCAAGGATCAGACGAGTCTATTAGGGACTATTTGGCTCGATTTATGGTTGAGATGGTCCAGATTCCAGAATTAGACATGAGTATTGCTCTCAACGTAGTAATTGATAGAGTTAAACCTCATGGAGGCTTTTTCAAGTGTTTGGAAAGAAACAAGCCCAAAACTTTTGTGAGTTTAAAGCTAAGGCTACATCTTATATTCGCCAAGAAGATAATATTAAGGCTTAGTGTGAGGCTGACTATAGTAGAGGAGACCAAAAGAGTGATAAGAAGAAGAATGTGAAAGATTGACTTAGTGCACATGATGATTAATGTTCTAAAGGAAATAGTGGTGAGAGAAAGAGGCCACACATCCTAACTTATCCTATTCATACACTACTTAGTAGTCCAATTGTAGACATTTTGAGGGAAGTACACAACTAGAGGGGGGTATTGTAGTGGCTAGAAAGAATGAGAGGAAATCCATTACGTAGAAATTCTAATAAATATTGTGATTATCATTGTGACAAAGGTTACAATACTAATGCGTGTATTTAACTCAAAAACACAATCGAGGATGCAATCTAATAAGGATATTTGAGCAAGTTCCTTGCCTATGACACTAAGAATATTAAACAACCAACTCAAAGATGACGTGATGAGTAAGAAAATATAATGTGGCCTTCTTAAACCAGAAGAGATGCAAGAGGTGGAAGTAATAATAGAGCACCAAATGGTATAATAAACACAATTGTTGGTGGACCTTCTACCTTAGGCCGGTCAATCTCTTTGAGATAAACTAATGCCATATAGTATTTTTGTAATGTGTAGGTGATAGGCTTTAAATTGGATATATTTTATTTGGTGATTTTTCATGATTTTCTCTTGAAATTTGAGTTTATTTCTAGAAAATGATATTCAATTGAGTAAAAATTTTTTTTTAGGTTTTGAAATGATATATGTGAGAAAAAGAGAAGAAAAAAACAAGTTTCACTCAAATCGGAGCTAAAATAAGCAAGTTAAGAAGGTTTAAAGATCGACACAAGTGAACGACATGATTGTATTGTTTCTAGGTGAATTTGGAACTTATTTTCAAGTATCACAGCCAATGACACATTAAAGGACATGATCATGTCCTTGATTGTATCATTCTCATTTTTGAAAAAAGAAAAAAGAGAAACACAAGTAGTAGTTAGGTACATGACTAGGGGACATGATTGTGTCCTTAGTCGGGTTGTTTATAGTAGACTTATTTTTTTTTTAATTACTATATAAAGCTTCTTTAGGAATTTTAGAGAGAACTTTTGGCACAACTTTTTGAAAAATTTTCAAGCCAAAAACACTCAAGAGAGCAAGGCAAAAAGAATACTACAAGATTCAATTTTTTTTTTTCAGATTTCATGATTCTTTCTTCTATTTCCTTCTATTCTTTGATTTTAAAATGTTATTTAGTGATGTGTATGGATTAGATCTTTTGTATCTAGGTCTTGTGGAATCGAGATCTCACATGTGACAATCGGTTTATTTAATCAATTATGTGTGCTTGCATGTTGTAGGTTAATAATTTTGCAGGTTATTAATTTAAATCTAATATTACACAAGAAGACCAAGAGATTTCTTCTATAATTAAATCTAATATAGTTGATGAGAGTTTATGCAATGTTAGAGATAAATTAGAAGACTTTTTCAAAATTACAATATTGTCTTTAATATTAATTTTAACAAGAAGACCAAGAGATTTCTTCTATAATTAAATCTAATATAGTTGATGAGAGTTTATGCAATGTTAGAGAAAAATTAGAAGACTTTTCAAAATTACAATATTGTCTTTAATATTAATTTTAAGAGCATTCATTGCATGATTAATGCAATCATAGATTACGCTAGAGGGAAGAAATTCTATTAGGTAATTTAGAGATTAGGGTTAACAAGCTTGAGGAAGTTATTAACTTTAAAAGAGAGTTCTCCCAGTCAAGAAGAAATTAAAGATTGAATTAAATTATTTTTAAGGAAAGTTGCATCTATAGATCTAGGGAATCAAGATCTATGTACCTTATTAAGTATTGAATTTAATCTTTAATATTTTGCTTTCTTTTTGAGTTCTTAATTAATTATTAAATTAACTGGTTGTTGCAAATTTTTATTTAAAGATTTGAGTTCTTAAATTGAATTTGTTCGATTGAATAATAGAGCTTAGGTTAGTATTAGTATTTGGAGTCTCTAAGGAATCAACATTTACACTCATATCTGCTTCACTATAATTTGATAGGTGCGCTTTCCTTGTATCAATAGTGCTAGAAGGTTAAGGTCGGTAATTCCATTTCTTTCATAAAGGAACACTTTGAAGGTGTTTAATGGCCCCACGATGATGTACTTGTAATCAATGTAAGGATTGCCAACTTCGAGGTCAAAAAGATTTTGGTTGATACTAGGAGTTTGGCAAACATAGGCCTTTGATCAAATTAAGCTGAAGATCAAAACATAGCTGAGATCATACCATTATCATTTATAGGCTTTTAATAATCAACTTGTTCGGGTTATCGGAGTTATTTCTCTTCTTATTCAGATTAGAGATGATGAACATATGGCAAAGGATAAGGTTGATTTCCATGCATTCATGTATTGATCCCCATTTAATATGATCATGGGCCAATATGTCAGCATCTGTTTGGCATGGTTCCTTTAACCATGCATCTTAAGGAAAAATTTCCCACTCTTACTAGAGTTAGAGGATGCAAAGGGGACTAGTAAGTAATCGGATCCTTGTATTTGAGAGAGCTACAACATGAGGAAATTTTTTAAGTTGAGACTAGGTCAAAATAGTAGTCAAGTAGCATTAAGAATGCCAATAAAGAGACAGAGGAAGTCCCATTAGGAAGTGATCTTGGTAAGATAATGAAGATAAGGAAACCATTGCGAGAAACTACTCATCAAAGTTTAATTAACTTTCTATGGGATAATGCCAATGTATTTGCTTAGTCTTTCTTGGATATGTTGGGCATTCTTAGAGAAGTTATAATACACAAGCTTCAAATTGATCCAAATGCAAAGATAGTTCAGCAAAGGTGAAGGAATTTTCTCCTTGAATGGCAGGTAGCCATCGAAGAAGAAGTTTAGAAGCTATTAAAGGTAGAGTTCATAAGGGAAGAGCCTTATCTGACTTAGCTAGCCAATTGTGTGCTAGTCAAGAAGTCGAATGGACAATGGCATATGTACATAGACTTTATGAGTTTGAATGAGGCTTATCCAAAAATTGTTTCCCCTTACCAAGAACAAATCAGATGGTTAACTTAATTGTCGAATATGCCTTACTTTCTCTCATGGATGCATTTTCTAGCTATCATCAAATTAAAATGGACAAGGATGATGAAGGTCATTCGTCCTTTATCACAAAATTTGGGACGTATTGTTATATAGTGGTGCCCTTTAGGCTAAAAAATGTTGGCGTAACCTATTAGATGCTTGCAACCAAGATGTTCAAGCCCTAAATTCATTGAAACATTAAAGTTTATGTTGACAACATGATAGTGAAAAGTAAGACAGAAAGTCACCATCTTACCAATCTTATGGAGACATTCAGCACCATGAGGAGATACAACATGAAGTTAAACCTACAAAAGTATGTTTTTGATGCTACCTCAAGAAAATTTTTGGATATATAGTCACTCAACATGGCATTGAAACAAACCCCAGGAAGATCAATGCTATTCAAAACATGAAGTCACCTAGCATTGTCAAGGAAGTTCAAGAGTTAATTGGGCAGATTGCCACTCTAAATAGATTTGTATTGAGAAGTACAGGCAAATGTACGGAATTTTTCAAAGTGTTGAAGAAATCAAGGAAATTTCGGTGGATTGATGACTATGACATAGCTTTTAACAAGTTGAAATAATTTTTCATATCACCTCCAATACTCTCGATACTTATCTCAAAGAAGATTTGTTTTTGTAACTGTTAGTCAGCAGCTATGCTCTTTCATTTGTCTTGGTCCAATTAGAAGGTTGGGAGCATTGGTAAATTTATTATGTAAGTCATGTGATGCAAGGGTTGGAATGATGATATACAAAGATTGAGAATTTTGTTTTGGTAGTAGTCCTCTCGGTAAAGAAGTTAAAGCTATATTTCGAGGCACATCAAACAATTATCCTTACTGATTAGCCTTTACGATAAGCTTTACAATGACTAGATTCTTCAGTGATGATGGTGAAGTATGCCTTGGAGTTAAGTGCCTATGTTGTATAATACAAATCCAGAACAACATTAAAGGCTTAAGTATTAGTAGATTTTGTTATGGTATTGATCGGAGAAGAAAAATAGCATTGAGATGGCCGAGAAGCCAACATGGAGTTTATATGTTAATGGCTCCTCCACCAAAGAAGGATGCGGTATGAGCCTTATTTTATAGGGGCCCTATAATGTGAAAGTTCACTATGCATTGAAATTTAGGTTTTCAGTCAGTAATAACGAAGCCAAGTATGAAACCTTGGTTGTTCGGATTAAACTAGCAAAGGAAGTTGGTGCTGAAAAAGTCAAAGTTTTTTTCTGATTCACAGCTAGTTTTGAATCAAGTTAAAGGGAACTATGTAGCAATTAAGGAAGTGGTGAGCAAGTATTTGTTGATAGTATAAACGCTTAAAGAGGAATTTCAATCTTTTTCGATTGAGAAAATACCGAGGACTAAGAATATTAATAGCCAATAAGCTATTGAAGTTAGATAGTACGACACTTCTTGATTTGAGTGACAAGCTTTTTATTAAGTATCTTCCAAGTAAAAGTCTAGAAATTGTTAGGCAGAGTTATGAATTAACTCCTTACCCAAGGGAGAGGTCTTGTATGGGCTTGATTATTGACTAATTGAAGGATGGTATTCCACTTGAAGATAAAAAGGAAGCTCAAAGGTTGATATATTAAGCTACAAACTATACACTGATTGATGATTTATTATATAAGCATAGCCTTTCACAATCTTACCTTCGGTGCCTTCTATAGAAAGATGCTTAACAAATTCTATCTGAGTTGCATAAAGTTGTTAGTAGCAACTATGTAAAGGGTCGGACCTTGTATATCTACCCATTGACACTCAGTTATTATTGGCTGAGTATGAAAGAAGATGCAAAATCTATTGTTTGACAATGTTTGCAATGCCAAAAACACGAGGTACTAAGCCATGTTCCTTCCATTGAATTGCTTAGGCTCATTAGCTCTTAGCCCTTTACCTAGTGGGAATTAGATATACATGGACCATTTCTAAAGTCTATTGCCTAGTAGTAATTCATTGTAGTTTCCATAGATTATTTCACTAAGTGGGTCAAGGCCAAAGTAGTGGTTAAAATCATAAAATAGAAGGTCGAAGATTTTGTTTTCAACTTTATTATATCAAGGTTTAGGGTTTAGTTACTAATAGTGACTGATAATGGGCCATAGTTTGATAGTGATAAGTTCTGAGCATTTTGTGAGAAAATGGCATTCATTTGAATTACGCTTTAGTGGCTCATCCTTAACCAATTGATAAATGGAGTTTATTAATAAGACCATCCTATATAGTTTGAAAAGGAGAGTTGATCAAGCTAAGGGTAAATGGGCCGATGAGTTACCTTATGTTTTATGGGGGCATAGGACTACCCACAGGACTTTGACTAGGGAAACACCTTTTAGGCTTGCATATGGATCGGAACTACTTTTGCAGATTGAGTTAGACTTACGTAATCGTTGGACATAGAAGTTTGACATTACGACAATCTTGGTCAGCCATACGGCTAATTTAGATATAATCAAGGAGATTAGAGATATTATAAGAGCAAGGGTTGCTGCCTATCAGCATAAGGCAGCAAGGTACTACAATCAAAGGGTGAAACATAAGGTATTTTGGCCTGGAGACTTGGTTTGTATGAAGTTAGAGGCAATTGGTGCATGAGAGAATCAAGGGAAGCTTGGTGTGAATTGGGAGGATCCTATTAGGGTCTAGGAAGTCATGGGTGACAGGGCTTATTGACTAGAAAGGCTGGATGGAATAATCATACCTCGTGCATGGAATGCTGAGAATTTAAAGCTTTATTTTGAATAGTTTTCTATCAATTACAATTGGTTTGTTTTTGTTCTCCCTTTCTAAATAATGTAAAGCAATAGCCTATAACGTGTTCTAGTATGAAATGTTTGTTGTATGTTTTATGAGTATCTCTCGTTACCATTAATTTTATTCCTAATCAATTCCTAATTAATAGATTAATGAAGTTTTAGCTATGCAGTAAATGAACTAATACCAAATAAGTTCTAACCTACAATGGTTAACAAGCTTGGTATTAATTAACGAATAATGTTAAATTTTTTTTTCAAAAAGTGTTCTGAGCAATCAAAGCTAATGAACTCTAAGCTGCCTTTAATAGGAAATTTCATGATTAAGAAAATAAAAGTTAACACCTAAAAGCTTACGTCCTATATGGCTAATGGATGCTATGTTTACAAAAAGACATTTAAGTGTAAAATGTGTACGGAGAATTAAAAGCACTAAATGTGAAACGAAGGTTAATTACAACCGAAAGGTAGACATCCTAACCACATAGTCCATAAAACGTTGTGGAAACAAAGTATAAATCAATAGACTCCTTAAGAGTTCGAGGTATTTTTCCTCTTGGATTGGGTGGAATTATCATCTTTGTTGATAGAGCTCGAGACCTTCTTGGAGCTTATTTCTCTATTAGCATTATTGGTTTTGTTTGAGGAGTTGGAGATCACTTTGTGGACATAGGTGGTCTCTTTTGATGATGGTTCCTTAGCATCACCAGGAACTTTAATGCTGGCTTAAATATTGTCACCTTTCCCTTAAACCTTTATCATTACTTCTTTGTTGATCTGTCAGGACCCTAAAGAGGGCCTAGTAGGAATACCTAAAATTTTCATAACATGTGTGTACTTATGATATGAAAACCATCTTGTAAGCCAGAAATTGCAAGACTCTAAATAATAAATCACTAAGATTACTGATTTTCAAGTAATTAATTTATTGTAACGTAATATAACATATAAATATAAATAACTATAGATATCCAATATCCCATAGTTCCTCAGAACCGTAGAGAATCGGTATCCCCTACCAAATAATAAGACAGGATATACCAACACTATAAAACTGTAGGAAAAACTAAATTATATTAAATTATAACATGTGAATACTTTCCATAAAAAATGTTTATGCATCACCTATAAAGATCTCAACTAATTCTAAAACTAATGTACATATCTTCATCTCGTACTTAGCACTCGAGACTTATCCCAATCCCATCGTATGTAAACCTACAAAAGAAAGACTATTGGGGAATAAGTTATAAGAGCTTAGTGAGCTATCTTTCATACCATACTAGTAAACAAGTCATCAAACAAATTGTTACAACCATATGAATGCATGCTCACGTAGTATGGCAAACAATATATGCAGTTGACCGGTACTGCATATAATATCGGATTTTAACGCCCTCTGAGATAAGGGTTGGAGATTCATCAACACCAATCATGACCGGGCTTTAGCACCTGGGTTTTTACCCATAACTTTGAATTCCATATTTCACAAAAAACTACATTTCCATTTCTAAAAATCCAGAAGTTCACAAAGTCCTAGGCCTAGCAGTAAGGTAGCCCCTGCAGTCCACACTCATACCTTACAGCGGAGATCTCTAGACTCAACCCTTAGCTACACGGTTGACATCTCCATCGCCTAATAAGCCCGTAGGTTCGGGTAAGGTCATATTGTATGAGTGCACCGTACAGAAACACTTTAATACATATAAACAACCCTCGCAAGGCCTCTCTTTATCTTTACGTGAAGTGATGGCCAGAATAAGTAAATGTAATGCATGGATAATGCATGACCCTTTTAATTTAAGATAAGCCAAATATAATTAGGTCAAATTATGAGGCAATCAATCAATATTAGCAAACCATCCAAATCATATAAAAATCAATCATCCCATCAAATCATCAATTATCGTATTTAACAATATTTCTTACAATAATCAATCAATATCAAGTACACGCATATCATAAAACCCCATGCATCAAGTTATTGATATTCACTTTAAGTGCACTAACTACAAGCACAAATAAGTATAGAGTCATCGAGGAGTACTCACTTGATTATGACGACTCGCTCTAGTCGTAATAACCGATCGGGAGATCCTTGCCCTCGTCAGGATCACCTGATCATTACGAGATAATAGGGATAATAAGCAATTGACTCAACTAATGGTTCTTGATATCTATCTACCTAATTCTACTTGGATTACTATCAACCTTTATTTAATTAAACCTAATTGCTAACCGTATGTAACTTTTTCATTCTATTTTCAATATTTACGAATTTATAGTCGTTTTTTTATTGTTTTCGGATGTACGTTCACACGGTGATGTCCGTTTTGGACGTTGAGACCCGTGTTTTACGATGTAGACTAAATTTATTGAAATTTTATCTTATTGAGGTTTAATTATTCTTATTGCTTATGTTTATGCCCTAATTTAGCACTTAATGATTGAATTAGCTATTTCATTCTTACACTTAGGAAATTTTAAATTAGTGCTACTAATTCACATACTTGAGTAAGTTTAATTCAATTTAGGAAGTGTATTAGGGTTTAAAGGATCTTCGACTCCTAAGTACATGTATACATATATAGGTTATATTCTTATGTCATCTTATAATCTATTCTTTTACAAGCTTATGCTTATGTCATGGCTCATGTAATCTTTTTTATGATGTCATGGCTTATGCAATCATTTGATGATGTCATGGCTTCTATAATCCTTTAACGACATCATTGGTTATATTATTAGTCTATTATTTTCCTTATATATTTACACACTTTATACATATGTGATATACATACCTATACTTCTAAGATACTAAGATATATATACTTGTGTACTTAAAAATACTTATACATATACTAATACACATACCCATTTATGCATACAGTGACATACGTATTTTTATACGTATTTTCGTATGCCTTATCTACCCCCTTAAGAAAGCTTCACAATTTCATTCTTTTTGTATTTTAAGGGTATATTTAACACGGTATATATATGTATAGTTAGTATATGCCTTATTTTAGGTTATGTACATATTGAATACTTATGTACAAAGGTATTTATACATGTATATCTCTAGCACACCCTTATGTACACATGCTCAAAGACATGTGCACATGTATCTTCTTCTATTGCCTAAAGAATTCTACAATTCTACACTTCCATATGTAAAGATTTGAATTTTAAGCCTAAATCAACATATGTATAAACACAACACATAACCTAACCTTTTCTCCTCTTAACTAGTAAAGAGGATGAAGTAAGACATAAGAACATAATAGCATACCTTAAGTTGCCCTTGACTATGGATAAAATGGTTGAAAAGGAAAGAAGAGTAAAAGGGGAAAGGAAGATATGGTTGGAAAGGGGAAGAAGAAAGGAATTTGTTTTGTTTTAGTTTATGTTTGAAAAAGTGAAGAAAAGTGGAGTCTAGAAGATGGAAGAAGTGGACGGCAAGGAAAAGAAAAAAGAAGGGAAAAGTCAAAAGAAAAGGAAAGATATCATGAGAAGGAAGATATTTTGTTTCTAAATGAAAGAGACACTTTTGTTGACTTTTCTAAATGTTGACTTTAGTCAACATGTGTTGACTTGGTCAACTTTCCTTAAACATATGTAATTTTGTACACATAATATAGTAATTAATGGAAATTAAGAAAACAATTAAGGAAATGTGAGGAAATGAGGTATTTGGTAAATTGATTAGTAAAAATAGTTGATGAGGTCTTACTTTAGGTATTTATAGTCTATATACATCATTTGATAAACTACTTTGTGTAACTAGTGCAAAAAGTACTAATTAAGGTATTAAGGTTCATTATATTTATCCTAATCTTCAACTATACCCTTAACTCTATGTAATACTATCTTAATCATACACTTAAGAGATAAATGTAATCTACGATTCATTATCTTAGTTTCTAAAGGACTACTTGAGGATTCAAAACATATATGCATGATTGAAAGTCATCTTTAACTTTTTACTAATGATTTTGGTAAAATATGAGGGTTATATTATCAATTAAGGTTTTAGGGTATATTATGATGAATTATGATGAATTAGTGCACATATGTCTTTAAAGTGATCATTTTAGGGTTTCTATTACTTTTGAATGGAATCTTTAGCATTTAGGTGCATTTAGGGTAGAAAAGTTTCTTACGTGATTGATTAGTTCTTTTAGGGTTTTTTCTTTCATTAGCTTTATCGACTCCTAAATTTTCTAACATACTTGAGTCTATTTCAAAAGCTAGATCGAAAATTTTAGGGGTTTACATGATCTCCTCATTGTCACTATTGGTACCACCACATCAACATCGGCAAAGTCGAGACATGATAGTTTGTAGTCAGAGTAAACCTTTAAAACTTCTTTCTACGCTAGTGGGAACCCCTACAAGATTGTTTTTTGGAGCAATTTTTCATATTTCCATCTAGTAGTCAATTAATATTTCTTCCTCAACAAAAAGGCTTCCTTTTTTCCACCTCCTCTAGTTTGACAACACGACCTTTGAGTTTAGAGCTATTTATCTCCAAGTTCTTTATTTAGACTCTCAATTGGTCCTCTTTGTCACTCATTAAGGTGATTGTTCTTCCTAACCCCTAGCATTCTTCTCATTTTTTATGAAGCTCCTCCTTCAAGTCTTGGATCTCCTTGTAGAGCTCCTCATTCTTGGTCTTAAAGCCTAAGACTTCATCGGTTATCGACGAGTGTGCTAACTTCTTGGTAAAGAGCTCTTCTTGTAACTTCCTAGCCTCCATTTCAACCTTAATCCTCACGTTCTTAACTATGATAGTTTATGCTTTTGAGAAGTTATATGCCTCCTCTACCTTCTATGAAAAAATTAATGGAGTCAAATAAGTTAATTAGTTCTCAACAATGCAACAAAATTTTGAACATGCCTTTTTCATTTCTTTTTTAGCTTCGTCTAAGGATATTAGATAATGGCTACTAATTTGCATAAGGCTAAAATTAGGTCAGTAACAAGACATAAGCCATAATTGAAAAGGTCACAATTTGGTGACGATTATGGACTTACATCATATAATTTGGCAGCAATATAGCCTTTATGACATCTACTGGCCCTATCTATGTTCTTCTTCGCCATCTCTTTATCCTTGGAAAGAATGACCCCCTTCATTAGGGTTAAGGACTTTATCCTATCACCCAAATCTGAATTAGTGTCTAAGATGTTGCAGCTCTAGCATGGCATAAAATATTCACCCACTTTGCAGTTGGGAACAAACTTAGTAGAACTAATTTTAAGAGCTTTATTTCTTAGAGCCTCCTTTGTCTTCTTATCTAAGCCCTTGCTCTTCTTGGATATAGGTTGGTTGGAAAGCTCTTTCCTACTTCTCTTCTTAGTACCTGGCTCAACATTTTCTTGTTTTGCCGAGTTTCCATCGCTTCTTGGGGAATACCCTCAGTATTGCTAATAATGGCAATATCATGGCTAACTTCTCTTAACACTTCCTCTCGAGGAGTGTCTCTAATTATAGGAAGTACCTCAAGCTATAAAATGCCAGTAGCCTCCATTTGTTTAGTTCCTTAACCTTTGTTGGTAGTAGGGGTTTCCTTTTTCTCCTTTAGAGCAACTATCTCCTTCATAACCTTCTCTTTAGTAGTCTTTTTTGGTGCTAAGAGCTGACTAATAGGAATTTTAGTGGCCATACGATTGTTAAGTTTTTGTTTTCTAGCTTTGGCTTGAGTTAATGGTTTCTTGGGATCTATATCCCTCGACTCATGCCTACATGAAAGAAAGAGAGTATTATAAATGGAGGAGATGGGAATAATTAAAAACTTACAATTTTGTGCCGAATGAAGCTCAAATGAAACAATTCTCCCCCCAAGTCACAAGAAAAGATTTCTTCCTATAGCTCTACTTGATACAATAGGTAGATTAACACCTACCTTTGTTGTTAAAAAATATTGGCTCCCCTTTTTCATATCGGGATATAATCCTTTCAGCATCTCAAAAGAACATCTTACTTCCTCATCTCTCTTAGATCTTCTTGGTAGTAGCAGCATCATTCTATAGTAATTTAATGTCTTTGGTATGGATGGGCTTGGTCCATTGAGTCCAAAAATCCAACTCTACATCTAACTTAATTAAGACATACTTGTCATGCCACTTGTGAATTTTGGATCCTAAACCATCCATGAATTGATGATTATGCCGAGTTGCCATAAAATACTAACCTTTAGGTTGCCTCCTTATTGAGAAGAAATATCTAAACAATTAGGGTGTAGCCTTAACCTTAATCTCTTCATATATAGTTTCAATTGTGAGAAGGAGCCTATAAGTATTGGTAAAGAACATACTTGGCTCTACACGGAAATAATTGAAGAACTGTTTTTGAAAAGTGAGGAACGGGAGATGTAATCTAAAATTAAGATATTCCAAGTCTAAATGAAATTCATAGTCTATTGGAAAAACACACTCTTTCATCCTTCCTCGGCCTATGCAGATGCCATGCATTAGGGAGATCTTTCCAGTATTTATTATATTTTGTAATGAGTGCCCTAATAACACCATTGACAACTTCATTTATAGAATTAATGTTGTAAGCCATGTTATTGAATAAATACCTAGCAACCGACCTTTCTTCCTTATCATTCGGCTAGTTATCTATGGGAAGAGTATCAATATAGGCAAGTTTTTCCTGTTGCTCCATTATGTTATTTGTTGAACTACTAGAAGAAGATGCTAAATCAGTCCTTCTTTAGGGGGAGAAGTAGCTTTGGACACAATCACTTTAGAATCTAAAGAAATAAGAGGATAAATGATGCTTCGAACCATACCTATTGAAGTTAAGTTGACAAAGATCATTCTATAGCACAAGAAAGTCACTCACTATCTAGACAAGAACTCTTAGAAAGAAAGCTTGAAAGTAGGGGAAAATTTTGAAAGGTGATATAAATAGAGAGGAGTAGAAAATGTTAGTCAGAATGAAAAAAGCTTTTTATATATGAGTGATCACCTCTTGAAATTCTAATGCACTTTTGATAAGGATGTAGGCTCTAATTAAATAGTCGAGTGTGGATAGATGACGCGTGTCAAGGTCAGACATCTAAGGAATATCATATCACTAACAGTTAGTAGACCTTGTGGTGCAATAATAGCTAGTACTACAACTGTCACACATATCATTGCAGAAAAGTGAATGAATAGGAAAATTAGAGGGTTGTAACCTTTTGCTTAGAATCCGATATGATACATTTTGAATATCACATGCAAGTTAGTTCGAAAGACAACTTATATTGAGTATTGGCATGTTACTTAGCATCTAGAGAACACTTGATTCTAGCCTTTGCCATCTGATTGCTTAGACTAAGTATTGACTCTTATTTACTCCTATAGTCAAATTCTTGACTACGAGAGTTGTGGGGCAAATGTTGATAGCTGGATTTTGCCCTAACATGTTACTTGGCATCTTGACTATCAAGATATCAATTGATGTTATTTTTTATTAAGGCCTTTAAGGGCCCAGCTCATCTAATGGGCCTTAAAGCTCAAGCTACTTATATATTTAGTTTGAATTTGGAAAGTGATG
The DNA here is from genome assembly GCA_024138005.1 of Lumnitzera racemosa. Classification (NCBI taxonomy): domain Eukaryota; kingdom Viridiplantae; phylum Streptophyta; class Magnoliopsida; order Myrtales; family Combretaceae; genus Lumnitzera; species Lumnitzera racemosa. Next base: position 74,546,120 of record JAMXBC010000006.1, read on the forward strand.
CGTACAATTGTGACTTTGTATAATCTCATTACATAACTATCTACTACTCCTATCTTTTAAGCATGTGCTTAATTACGAGATCGCTACATGTCATCTACTATTACAAATACCAATCATTCACCTATAAATAAGGAAAAGAAAGTATTCTAAGAACTCTCCTATGACCTTCAATACTTCACTTCTTCACCTACTTTTTCACAAAAAACAACCACTTACTTAAGCATTAGAGTAGTTATACCAGACTAGCCCCAGCATCACTTTAGCCTTTTGTTTATGCTTTAGCAAGATCAAAGTTCTACACCTAAATCACCTAAAAATAGTGATTGCATTGTTTGCTCAGATTGAAAATTTGAGTAAATAGATTGAATGACTAATGAAACCAGTTAACTTAGTGTAGGATAACATTTTAGTTAAAACTGAAGACGTTAATTTTATTGCCAACCATTCTATGAACAATCCTTTCCGCAATATATATAATCCAGGTTGGAGAAATCATCTAAATTTCTCCTAGGTAGGCCAAGAGCAGCAAAAAAATCACAATGTGTAACTATAAAATAGGGCTAAGACATTAAATAATTACTGAATTGATTCATCCAAAGTTTAGAGGTACGTTTTAAGCCAATGAAGCAGAACTAAGGAGCATAGAAGCTTTATTAAGGAATTTGAGAGCTAATTGGGTCAATTGGCAATGACTTTCATTAGAGGCTATATGGAAGTTTGCTTGTAAATATCAGGCCAGATCCTAAAGTAGCAGGTTTGTAACCAAACTGTAGGAAGAAGTTCAACCATCAAGCTAATGATGCAAAACAACAATGCTCCTTGAGAGGTAACCAAAGTTTGATTTATTTTTACTTTCAGTTATTTTGTTAGTTTATTTTTTTTTATTGTATTGTCTTGTCATGAGTCAGTTTAAATATCAAGTTTTTAAGTTAGTATTTTCTCATATTTCAAATGATTTTTTTTTCCCTAAAAAATGGTTATTGAATGTTATTCATGCAATAATGATTATTGAAGATGTCATCTAATTTTGACGGTTAATTGATTTTGTTTGTACTTCGGTTTGTACAATTTTTGGAGTTTTCAAAGTAATTTAAAGAACCAAGTCGAAGGAAATTGACGCGGCATTGAATTCAAGAATACGAGATGAACATGACTAAAGTCTACGGTCACGGACTTATACTGTGATTTTCAAAAGGAAGTTGGAAATTATTGGACCAGAGGTATACAGTTAAGACCATGCCCATGTTCCTTAACTGTAGACATGCTAAGGTTGTAATATCGAAGCAAAGGTAAGGACTACAGCTACACTCTATGGCCACAATCCTTGATCGTAGTCCTTTTCCATTTTAAAGATCACGAGTATTTCTTTTCCACTTCATTATAAAATCTCATTTTCTCTCTAAAAATACACTTTTCTCTTAATCTTCTCACTACACATGCACCAAAACCTCCTAAATCTTTACGATCCAACCACTTGCACTTCAAATCTAAGATATGTACATAATCTCTATCTAGTTATTTACTTAGATTTGATGTGATTTTTCATAAAAATTGGATTTTTACTTAAGGTTTCATAATGAACAATGCAAAAATCGTGTTAGAAACATGAAAACTTGTTGATAAAAGTTGTGCACAATTAGAGCAATCGATAAAACTTAGGAATTTTTCAATAATGGTTGAAATTGTTGATGTAAAGTCTATTTCAACATGTTATAAAATTTATGTTAGTAATAATGCACATGAATAGATTATAGGAGAATAAGTTTTCAACTAATTGTATATTTAGTGCTAATATTTAAATCAATAGAGATTATGAATGAAAATAGGATGTAATCATGAATTAATTCAAAGAATTTCAATAATAAATGATTTAAAAAAAAAATAGCATTTCATTATCAACCTTTTGCTAATTCAATATTTTAATCTTGCTTGATTGAATAAATCAACAATAAACTAGCAATTGTTTTTTTTTTTTTATCTTGCTAGGTTATTGAATTAGCAACTAATCACATAACATGAGTTGTTTTTATCAAAGTTAAATTCTTTTCTTTATTTTTTATTTTAAAAAAAGCCTAAAGTGAAACATGCCACTCGTAAAACTTCTTCAAGGGCCATTCCTGTACATCTTCTATTGTCATTCCAAGAATCATGGCAAAGGAAGAGGTATCTCCGATTGTTGAAGAAGGAATTTTTCTAGACCTCATATTTGGCAGGGAACCACTTGTTTAAGCTAGCTATCATGCTAGAGTTTGATAGTTAATTGAATTTGGTGGATAGGATCGACTGTTAACAATTAATGAGTTGATGTATAAGGAATTGACATTGGAAGTGCTCAACACTCTAATGTTAGCATTTGATACTATTGAACATAGTAAGTATAATATTTTGTACTTTAGGTTTAATAGCCACGAGATGACCGTTCCATTTGACGAGTTACCTATTCGTATGGGTATATACTCTCCAGATTATACTAGGACGAGAGAGTATGTGGACTTACATATAAATTACCTCAAGGAGTCTATCAATCTTTTATGTGGGTTGATTTGACTAATTGAGAAGGAGCAGCTTATGACTCGAAGAGGACTAAGGCTTCTAAGTTGAGAGATCCTACTCTTGGATTGATTCATTATATAGTGGCTAAGGGTTTTACTAGAGGGAGGAATAGTTTGGGGGGGGGGGGGGGTTGTGGATAGGGGGATTTGAGGGGGTTATTAAATGAAAGGTATATCTTATATCTATATAGTATTGTAGAATGATGCCCTATACACCTAAGTGTTAGGCTTACCTTCTTCCATAGGAACCAGGCTACTAAAAGTTGTTTAGGTTTTATTTTTGCAGGTCCTTTCATTACTTAGCAAGAATTAGCCGTAGTTTTCATGGCCTTTCCTGCATGTAGGTACTAAAGCCTAAGGTCACGAAACTTCCCACAACACCTTAGGTTTTACTCCTTGAGCTAACTTGTGACGCTATATCTTCATGATCTTAGCTACGATATGTTTCATCTTCTTCGGCATTTGGCATAATCAAGAGGATGATGAGGAAGATATTGAAGAAGAAGTGGATCCTAACTCATAAGGTAGATCATGTTAAGGTCAGGATGGATACACTCTTTGCCCATAAAGTAAATCGAGTTGAGGCTATATTTAGTTTATTTTATTTACTTCTTCTTTTCATTTTCTAGTTTGTTAGTTTTATTAGATACAAAGAAAAGCAGGAGTTTAACTGGATCGATGGAATTTGGATCTTTTCTAGGATCTTTTCTAAGATCAATGCGAAAACTAGGGAAGTCATAGATTTTTTTTTTCTCCCACTTTTATTTTAAATTGCATTGTTATAATGTACATTGGGGACAATGTACAATTTAAGTGTTGGGGGAAAGGATGGGTTATGTATGTTAATAATGTAGATATACATTTAAGCTTTTGAAAATTTTCTTAAATTTAAAATCTTACAAATTTGCATGACCTATACATTAAGCAAGTAAATTTTTTTTCCTATTTACCTAAATCTTTTATGAATATAAGACACTTTGCTAAATTTAAGTAATTGAATCCTTATGATTTAGAGTTCCCTATTGCTTAAGCTTAGACTTAGACTCAGAATTATGATAGATATACATTGGTTAAGGATTAGTTACTTTGATTTCAATGCTTAATTTTAAAGGATAGTTATTAATCCCTCTTTTTCAAAATTTATCTATCCTACTACCAAGTTATAGAAAGGAAATTTAATTAAAGTTCTCAAGGCTTGGCTTCAATATGTTAGAAGAGTAAGGTGCTTTCCTACTAAAAAGGCTAAATTAGTAAAGATCAGCTTTAGTCTATTAGAAAAGTGTTAATCAGCTTTAATAAAGGAATTAAATTGAACTTAAAAGCCTTCAAATTAAAATTGAAAGAAGTAAAGAGATGATTAGAGGATAAATTGATATAACATGCATATAGTATAGGTTTTCAAGATAAAAATAGTAAGGTAAGATTCCTTCCTCTTGTGTTAGATTGGTGAAATCTCTATAACTTTTACTTAGTTTGTTAATATTTATTTTAATCTTTAGTTTAGGTTTTATTTAAGTGATGTGGCTAACTCTGAATTATTGGGATTGGTTATTAAAATTCAGTAGCTCCTAAAGTGATATTGTCTAAGTGTTTTAAAGACATTATTAAGTTGAGGAAAAAGGGCATTTCTAAAAGAAATTTTTGCGAAGATGTTCAAATTTGAGGGTGAACTTTTCTAAAGGATGATTTTTAGCTGCCTTATCCTTAAGATGTTTTTATTTTTTTCTTTGATTGTTTTGCTTGAGAATAAGCAAAATCTTAAGTATGGGGTATTTGATAAGTTGTAATTAGCGTACATATTTTATTGTCATTTTGTGCCATTTTGCATATTTATCCAATTAATTTTATAGTATTTTTAGCTTAATTCATTTAATTTTCATTTTCAAGCATTTGATGAACTTTCAAGAGTTTTTTAAATCAAGTTTTACAATATTTTGGAATAAAAGCATTGATCAAGGAATTGAAGCGAAAGAATTTTAAGCTAGTTTTGAAGTCTAGTGAAGAATACAATTGAAGACTACGAATGTAGTCCATGCTTGAGTTCCCCTTGTTAATTCCATCGAATTTTGAAGATTTCATGTAACACCCCATCTTCTAGGTATTTACTAAAAAAAATTTTCTCGAACTCTTAGTACTTGAAGACAGTTCATTACTACTATCCTTGAGTTAAGGATAAGGCAGAACTTGTATCCAACCTGCTCTTTTATTCCATAAACAAATACTTTTAAATAATTTCTTATTCAATATGAGAAACAATAACAAAAGCTTCTACATTAGCAAACCATACTCAAAGTATCACAATTATACACTTTTATATAATATAGTAACTTCTTTCCAAATATACATTTTTGGACTACCACGACTATACTAAACTTTTGGTGAAGTAATACCTACCACTTTCTTGAAAAGCTACTTTTATGCACTCAAGCCATATCCTGTAATCAACAACTTCTCTCAAGTGCTCATCTTTAGCTAGAGTTTGGAAGTCTCCTTGCTATTTTATCTATTCATTCCATAACATGATGACAATAGAAACTTATCCCCTAAGCTATTGCGAGATGAGTGAATGTGGATAAGCATACAACAACAAGCATAGCAACATGGGCACATTATTGAAGTAGTTAGTCCAATTACATTTGCTTATAGTTTCCCAACCAATCAATCAATAGAAATGTAACAAGGGCATGCCATGCTAATGCACATAACATATATCAATATCGATATTGATCTCCTAGCTCGACCTAACAACTCATCCAGTTTGGTTGACTCAAACCAAGCTTCTAGATAACATATTTAGGAACCTAGTAAAGCAGCACTTAATTGCCAAAACCTAGCAGCCTAACAATAACCACATCAAGTGGTTGGAAAATCTAGCATATAGCTGGCGTAGTAGCTATAATGCAACCTCTATATGCTTGAAAACCTAACTTTTACAAATCAAGTAGTTTACTTGATATACCTAGCTTTTATATGGAAACCGGTCTAGCAATATCTCAACTTTTAGAAAACTTAATCTGTAGGTCTTTTTTGTAAAATGCCATGAATGCATCAAACCATACACCAAGCATTACCCAGTAAATCCAAGCAAACTTTCTCATTAGGTATTAGGCCAGCCTTTACTTAATATCTTTGTCAATTCCAAGACCTCAATATCAAGTTCACTTAAGTAAACACCTTAAGAGGCAGGGTTAGCCCCTAGACTCTTTTCCAAGTTAGTACAAATCTCAACAATTGTCACATAAGCATTTATCAACACATAACACAATAAGTAAGTTCAATATCAGTTCGTCATTCAGTCGATAATGGTTATAACCAAAAACATAACTTCACCAATTAATACATTAATTCATAGCCAAGTTCAGTAGGCCAAACATCATAAAGTACATAAAGTTAGGAACATAACAAGTTTACTCATGCATGCACAAATATCCACTTACTTGGAACTTAGTTGTTCACTAACTAAGCTTGCTAAGTTATTTTTGTTGGTGATCCCTTGATATTTATCTCGATTTAGTATTTTATTCTGCATATAAATTATGAAATATTGCTAATTTACTAGTTTATATAAGAATTAAGTTGGTTAGTTGTTAGTTTATTATCTTATGCCCTAAGTATTGGAAGTTTAGAATGGTGATATAAGTTTATTTTACCTTTGTTACCTTCTAAGCTATTCCTTGAGTCAAGCTACCCCTAAAGTATTTAATTGGAGAAGCTTCTAAGCTATTCTCTAAATCATGTGGGTGTTGAAACTTACAATAGGTTTACTCTTTAAGTCAACTTCTAAGTTTGATACGTATCTTAGATTCTTTAATAAACACTCTTTGATACAGCTTCTGAATGTTCATATATCTATGATTACCTCAAATATTACTCTAAGTTACCTTCTGACTAAGTTGTTGCGTCTACTAGAATTTAAATTTGTTAATAGAAAACCCTCATAGCTATAATTTGAGTTTAGTTAATTTCATAATTTCAAGGAATTTACCCTCTAAATTTTCTTTTGAGACCAACATCTTTAAAGTCTTAAGAATATCTCCTCTAACATAATCTTTAAGATTCCCTTATTTCACCACTCAATTACAATTTTGCCTCTAATTTAACTTTTAAGTCAGTACTTAGTATAATTCTTTCCTTCCATTCCTCTGAGTTATCCTTTGCCTTCATTCAATATCCTTATAATCAATTCACAGGTTCATTTCCTTCCAACTCCAGTTAGGAATCACTAAAGGAACATTTCAACCAGCACTCCTTAGCTTCATGACTTCCTACACTCATGTATTACATGTTCATCAATCTTGAATCCATATGCAAATCCAATGTTCCCAACACCATAAAGCTCATCCCTCAATATCATTTAACATTGCAAGATACCAAATATACCCCAATTTAGAATCCAAGTTTGTCTCTTGAAAAAATCACTATGGTTATTTTGATAACTACCTTTATAATAAGAGTTTTTTAAAACAAAAAAAATTAGATAAAAATATGGAAAATAATTTCCATGAAAACACCTCATGGTAATATAATATACATGATACGTGTTCCATACTAAAAATTTTTAGTTGAAACAACATTAATAAAGTTTTTTAAAACAAAATTTAACTTAACTCAGTTTTGAAATTTATTAAGAGCGATATATTTTGAGACTCAATTTAAACAAAATAATAATTTTCCCTAAAACTACATATGGAAATATGATAGAATATCAATTTTGATATTTTTTAGACTTTATTTGTTATTTTTATCAAATTATCAAAAATCAAAGCTATTTATAGTACTCACCTGAATTTGCCCTTGCCACCACCTCCGACCATCCTACAATTATTGACACATCTAGGGGTACCATCCATCATTATGTGGTCTTCTTGGTGCCTTCCCAGATCCTCATTTGATGTATGTACTCTTCGAAAGCCCTAAAACGTCTTATTTTTGTAAAATTCTTCTAAAATTATCCTTAACCTTTCTAACCTTGTCCATATTTTTTCTAGATAGTGAACTATCTAAACTGAGCTATGATAGAAAGCTTCTAAATTTATAGAGCTGATTTCGAGTAGTAGAATTTCCTTTATTCTTTTTATCTCACCATCTTAAGTAACTTAATCTACCCTTACCTTGTCCTAAACCTACCACTAGCAATGCCACACTAAAAACCATCTAGTATCCACTGCTACCAAATTTTCCCATTTTTCTTTATCTTTAATTAATTTAGTGTAAATTAGGTATTTTAGGTAATTTCATGTTTTTATACCTATATGTAAATACATATATAATACAAATAAATACTCCTAAATATTATATAAGTCATTTTATGATTTTTGATGTGCATATATTTTATCTCTAGTGTCTCACTAATTATCAAAACCCGTTTCACGTGTTTTCGATAAATAACAAATAATTTACGTATAACTCGATAATATAAACATATCGAGTACATACAACTTGTATTATATAATCATACTACATGTTATTTGACTCCCAAAATTATTTTTGTAGGTAAAATAATTTATCTCTAAGGTTTTGTTATTATTCAAAACATAAATTTTGAGTTCCCAATAATTACTTATCATACTCAGTAAAAAAATATGTTTAATCGAAATTAAATTATATATATAGATATATTATTTAAAGAAAGTGACATTATTGGGGCTCTTCGTCTAATTTTTATAACCTTATATTTGAATTTAGTTCAATTCGAACAAAATCGTTCAAAAGCCCAAAATTGCTCCGAATGCCCTAACCTATGTCGATATTAAATAGTTAGGTTAAATCACATGACTAAACTTACTTCTTAGACTTCTCATAATAAATTTATTTATTTATTTCCTTCAACTATACTTCTTAGGTCCCTATGCATGGTAGAAGTGGTCTATGGCTCCAAGTCCCCAATAGTAGGTCGAAGACTAGGGTTTCACATTTTCAATCAAGTATAAGTACACACACAACCACCACGACTATGTACTTCACCTGTGGACATGCAATTAATTTCAAATTTTTTATTTTTGTTAGGTTTTCTTTGTGAATTTAAGTCTAACCATTATAAATAGAAGCCTAGGCTTAGGTTTACAAAGAGAACCCCTCTTACACAAGAGTTAAAAGGGTGAAGAATTAAAAGGGGCTACTCTGTTCTCTTCTTTTTACATTGTTATTATGTCATTATTTTAATTTCTTAGACAATTATTATTGAACATTACATGTTATGCCCCAAATCAAGAAGTCATAACAGCTCTGTTATGTAAACCAGCCTAAACTAAAAGCTAGCCACTTTAGTTACTAACATAGGTATGGTTTACACTAGGCCTTTATCACTCTACAGCTTTAAGTCATCCAATTCAATACCTATTTGGCATTAACTTAGGGTGCAACTTTCTAATATATCTATTAAAAGAGAATCTGTAGTATAAAAGCTTGAGAAGAAAACAAGTTTTATAAATAATTTTAGAAAAACAACATAATAAGGATTCCTAGAAGTTCATAAGTTTATATAATATAGTACCGGTAACATTAATTGAAAACTAGGAGATCATCTAAAAAGACCCTATTAGTCTTCCTTAAGGTTAATAAAGTTAACAAAAAAAAAAATAGGAATCTAGTTAATTAGTCTTGAATCTCACTCTTTGACCTCATTCTCTACATTTCTAAAACTTAGAGTAAAACTAGTGTATTTACTAGAAACCTACAAAATAGTTATAAGGGAAGGAGTGATAACTTGCTCAGTAAGTAGGATTAAGATAATAGCATATATCTAACATCAAGAAACTAGGTTTTTCAAGCAAGGTCAATTATATGTAACACATATTCAAGCGAATGCCATTGCATGATGTTGACTAGTTGTCGTAAGATTAGATAAATTGTGGCCGCTCTAATTTGGGTTTTTTGAGGAGATTGACACTGCACACTTTGCAGATTAGAACCAAACTGAGGCTTGTTTAATGGAGAAACACACTCCACTTGAGACTTCACTTTGAACCATAATCCCCAACCTTACCGCGACCTTCTCTCCTATCACTTAGTTTAACTAAGGATAGGGAAAGGATCATTTCTACTATTCTCATCGAAGGGTTGATATTTGGCTTGAGAATCCTAATCATTTCCCTTATTGGGTTGTGATGTAAGTTCAATTAGTAGTTAAGTTAAGTTAAGTTAGTATTAGATTGCTTTTAGGGTGATCAAGCAATTTCAAACAGTTTAATTAAGCAACATCATAAGCAACCAATACATAAAATCTAGCACTCTAAATAGCAAAGCATTATTTGAGCACACACATTACATACCACAAGCAACTAACTTATAATCACAAACAAGACATATACTAAGGCCTCTAAGTATCCTTAATAATAATTCAAACTGTATAAAGCACTAATGTCACTTACTTGGACATGTGACACCCAATGATGCTAATGGTTGATCTTGTCTACTTCAACTGCTCCTTACATATTCAATATAGTTACTTTAATTTTATTAAATATAAAATTAAATAAGTTCATTTGAATAATTTAAGTGTAGGTAAGACTTATCTCTATAGAGTGGTGTAAGCTTTGTTTTGAGTTCTAACTTATTGCAAAGTCTCTAAACAAGGTTCTAAAAACTTACCTAATACCAAGTTTTAATCTTAGAACCTTCTAATCAAGCCTCTAAAATACTTAGTCATGCCCTTACTCCAATTAACTCTATGAACAAGACTCTGAAGTGATTTCCACTAACCAAACCTCGAATCAAGTTTTGAAGCCATTTGGACCACATTTCCCATGCTAAATATTTCCAAAACAAGTCTAGGATAGGGAATTTAAGTCCTTTTTGCTATCCAACCTTCTAATATAGCCTCTGAATCAAAGAATCAAATTCTCCTTTTCATCGAACGACTTCTAATTATGTCTCTAAAGTGATTTAATCTAAGCCTTCTAAATTAGCTAACCCTATAGTCAAGTCTCTAAAATCAATACAATCATCCTTCTTTTACCATACAACTCTTTAAATAAGCCTCTAACACATTTAGAGTCAAAGTCCTTTCATCCACCAACCTTCTGAACATACCTCTAAAATCATCACAGCCATGCTTCTCTTACCAAACATTATCTTAACCAAGACTCTAACATTATTATATTCAAGGTCCCTACACTAGTTATCCTTTTGATTAAGTATCTGTTCCAGGATTTTAAGTCACTCTTTTATCAGATCAACCATTTGAAAAACTTTTTGAATAGTTTAAAATGCACAAGTTTATCGAAAGCGTCTCACTTCAACATCTTATTACAATTTAGAAATATTATAAATCATGATCACACAATAGTTCCATCATGGCCATAATCACCATATAACTCAAAGTATTAAACCTTCATTTTCCTGCTTTAGTTATTGAATCCTAAAACTAGTTACAGGTTTGTGGTTTAGTTATACCTCAATCCCCTTAACTCCAAATCATATCCTACAATAGAACAAAACTCATTTATACTTTAAAATTGGAACAAATTGATTTTCTCAAAGCTAATTATACAAAATCCCCCCAAAATAGCATTTTTCACCAAATTTAGAGGCTAAAAAATTACTAAAAATTATGAAAAATATTTTTGGCTGAAATCCTCCAATAAGATTCAAACAAAAAGTATAGGGAAGTTGTTAGGACTCTAGAGGGGGCCTAGTATGACTACCTAAAATTTTCCTATCATGTGTGCACCTATGATATGAAAATCGCCTTGCAAGTTAGAAATTGCAATACTCTAAATAATTAATCGCTAAGGTTATTGATTTTTTAAGTAATTAATTTACTGTAGAATATAAATATAAATAACTATGGATGTCCGATATCCCACAGTTCCTTAGAACCATAAAGAATCGGTATCCCCTACCAAATAATAAGATAAGATATACTAACATTATAAAAAAAATTAAAAAAAATATATAGTAAGTTCTAACATATAAATATTTTCTACAAAGGATGTTGATGTATCATCTAAAGAGTACTTAGCTACTTCTAATACTAATATATATATCTTCATCTCGCATTCGGCATACGAGACTTATCCCAATCCCATCATAAGTAAACCTATAAGAGAAACTAAGGGGGAATAAGCATAAAACTGCGTAGTAAGTTCATCCCTTACCACTACCGTTCAAGCAAGTTATCAAACATTATTCACACACATGCAAGTTATCTACATACAAAATGAATTTAGGTGTAATGAATGTAAACAACACATCTATAGGAGTTTGGAACTATGAATGGTATAAAATTACATCGTCTACACTTTGATTATCCCCTGTATTTACCTGCACAGGGTACCTCAGCTTATCCACATGAGCCTGCTTAGGGGCATCATCCCTCTAGGCAACACTCGACTATTGCCCTAGTTAAGAAACGAGTTTCAATCCAAATAGGTGGATCCAAAACTAGGACTATCTACCATCCAAGGCCCCTTGGGCATAAACATGCGAGTCCTCTCACAATCAAGATTATCCAAGGCCTTACAAGTATAATAAAGCGAGTTCAATCACTATTAATTGGAGATCCTATGCTAGCTTTTTCTTAGTGATAAAAATATTATTTTCGGCTCTGCAAATCCTTATCAAAATCGTATAAAATATGTTTAATATTAGAAAAGTTGTTTTCTACAAAATACTTTCCCCAAAGTTTTGCAAAGTTAGCACTCTCCATCCATACATTTACTGAGTCATAGACATGCGACAAATAGAACTGGTTATTCTAGTCAAACAATTATATTTATCAATTTTAAAAAGGTGACCACACAAATGATGGCATATAAGAAAAATAGTCATTTAGACATACAGGCAATAATAAGTAGCAAAGCATCATACAAGTAATACGTACAAACAAATAGCAGGTCATTAGAACTCCCTTACCTGGAATATTGCTCATTCTCTAAGCCTTTGGGGTTTCTAGAACTCGATATCAAAATGCCTAAAAGATAATAAAACTTGTAAGTATCCTAAGAAACAGATTCCTTAGTTAACTAAAAAGCTATTGTAGTTTGTCTAGTTTCCCAATATAACCTAAGTATGGTGTGTACAGGGTATATCATACTTTAGTATGACCAATAGTAATTATATTTGTAAGTTATGATACTTCATGTATTTAGTTATTTATTTCTCCCTATTATCAGCTTACGGATCTATTACTTGGTTATTTTACTTATTCTATTTAGTTTTATCTTACATCTTTAGTCGCATGTAATTTTTTTATTTTATTTCTGATATTTACAAGCTTACAGACGTTTGTTATCATTTTCGGACATACGTTTACATGGTGATGTCCATTTTAGACGTTAAGACCCATGTTTTACGATATGAACTAAACTTATTAAAATTTTAACTTATTGGTTATGTTTATATCCTATTTTAGCATTTAATGATTTAATTAGCCATTAGATTCTTACGCTTAGGGAATTTTACATTAGTATTACTAATTTACGGACTTAATTAAGTTTAATTCAATTTAGGAAGTGTATTAGGGTTTAAAGAATCTTCGACTCTTAAGTACATGTATATATATATATTTTATATTTTTATGTAATCTTATAATTTATTATTTTATAAGCTTACGCTTACATCATGGCTTATGTCATCGTTTGCTTATGTCATGGCTTATGTCATCATTTGATTATGTCATTGCTTACATCATCATTTATTACATATATATATATATATATTTATCCTTATCTATTCATACACTTTACACATTGTTATATATATATATACTTATACTCCTAACATACTAGTATGTATACTTATATACTTATACATATACTATTACATATATCCGTATACACATACGGTGACATACGTATTTTTATACGTATTTTCGTATGACTTATATACCTTCTTAAGAAAGCTTCACAAATTTCATATTTTTACATTTTGAGGGTATATTTAGCAAGGTATATGTATGTATAACTAGTATATACCTCATTTTATGTTATGTACATAATGGTTATTCATGTACTAGAGTTCCCATATATGTATTTATCAAGTATACTCTTATATACACATATTTAAGCATATGTACATGTGTTCTTCTTCTACTTATCTAAGAATTCCTATACTTCTAAACATAAAAATTGGAACTTTATTCCTTCAACAACATATATGTACATATCACATAAACTTCCTATACTAACCTAACCTATTCATCTAACTACTAAATAAGATAAAAATTACATAACAACATACCTTTTGCTCCTTGTAATATGTAAGAGAGGTATTAATTTATCTAGTGAATAAACAGTAGTTGAGCTATGGAAGTAAAATTAAAAAGTTTGAGACAATGAGGGACACGAAGGTGACAGTTTAGAAATGCGAGAAGAAAAGGGGTTTTGTGTTGTGTATTTTGTGTTTTATAAATGATAACAAATAGGGTCCTTAGTGGGAAAGGGAGTGGATGGCAAAGGAAGAGAAAAAGGGGAAAAAATCTAAAAGAAAAGTAAAGAAATCATTAGAAAGAAAGAGGCGATTTTAGAGTGAAAATGACATTTTGTTGACTTTTTCATATGTTGACCTAGTCAACCTTTTGACCTTGGTCAACTTTTCAGAATTACATGTAATTTAGTGTACATAATGAAGTAATTAGGGAAAATTAGGAGAAAAATTAAGGAAATGAAAGGAAATAAGTAGTTTAGTGAAATGATTAATAAAAATAGGTAATGAAATCTTCCTTTAGGTATTTATATCCTATACAAATCATTTAGTAGGTTACTTAATGTAATTATTATGAAAAATATCATTTAGGGTACTAATACCTACTATATGTAATATAAGTATCAACTAAACTCTTAACTCTATATAATACTAACCTAGTTATTTACTTAAAAGATGAATGCAATCTATGATGCGATATCTTAGTTTCTAAAGGATTACTTTAGTATTATAAATATTTATGAATGATTGAAGGTTATCTTTAATCTTTTACTAATAATTTAGTATAATACTAAGGTTATATTATCAACTATGGTTTTGAGGTAAATTATGGTGAATTAGTGCTTTTATATCTTTAAAGTTATAGTTTTAGGGTTCTATCACTTTCGACCATAATCTCTAGGGTTTATATACATTTAAGGTATAAAAGTTTTCTACGTAATTAAATTTTCGGTTGTTATCTTAGGGTCTGACAAGGTTTGAGCTAACTTTTGTAGTTACATATACTTAAGGTTTTAAGATCTTCGTTTGTGATTAGAGGTTTAATTGATAATTTAAGGTTTTTAATATTCACTTTAAGTTTTGAATTAAGATTTTAACCAGTTTTAAATCTCACTAACTCTATTAACTTCAGGAAATTACCTACAATTTAGGAGTTTGATTCCATACTTAGAGAGCTAGATTTTCAGAGTTTATGGAAGTTCCAAAAAAAATTTTGGTTTCGAAACAACAATAATAAGGTTATTTAAAACAATTTTGAAAATTGTTCAATTTCATGTAATTTATTAAGGGGATCATATACTCACTTGAAAATTGTATAAATTGATATTTTTCTTGAAAAGTACATATAAAAATATTTCAAAATAAAATTTCCAAAAAATTTTGGATGTAATTTAGTATTTTTGGAAAATAGTAGAAAATCAAGTACAAAATTAGGGCTCATCGAAAGTTGGCTATCCAGCCAACCTTTTCTTGTTGGCTAAATTGGATGTTGCCACAATTGTTGGTAGTGGTGGTGCTTCACTCTTAGGTAATCTCTAGACTTAGCTTCTATAAATTAGCTTGGTTTGCACAATTTCACTTTCTAAAATTTCCAAAAATTTTCCTTCATTATTCCTTCCTTTCTTAAAATTTTCCTTCATTATTCCTTCCTTTCTTGTATTTTTCCTAACTTCCTTATATCTTAATTAAGGTCTTGGAGAAGAGTGGTAATGATTCTTAAGCTTAAGTGGTGAAAATTAGAATTTGTTTCTCTCTCTTGGTTTATATACCCCCTAATCCATGCAAAGCTAAGTGTCTTCATACTAAATCCTTGAGTCAACAGTTTCCCATAGGTTATGCCATGCTCATTCCCACCTAATTTTGGTTGTTTATAAAATTTTCCAATTTATGATCACTTTTCTTGTCAATTTTTAGTTAATTATATGGATTTTCAAGTATTTCAAGAATTTTTTAATATATAATTATATATAATAGTCATACCTTAGGTATACATATTAATTTTATATGTTATTTTATGTCATTTTGTAATTTTAGAGTCCAAATAATTTATCTCTAAAGTTCAGTTAATTTTTGTTACCTAATTTACACGTTTATGGTAAATAAATTAAAATATAATATAATTGAGTAAAATTATCTATTTTTAGTTATAATAATATTATTTTATTATATTTCTATATTCTAGACTTATGGCTTATCATCGCTGAACTCCTAGGATTCTCACGTAAAATATAGTCTCGATTGACTTACTTTCGCATATACGGTAAATTACTAACTCGAAATAATTACATGAAACTACGAACTCACATTTCCATTACCCTTTAGAAAAATTTTGTTCTTCAAACTTCAATTATTTACCTTACTTATTTCACATCTAAATACTTTGATATTCACCCTTATATCATTAATCGAGATTAAAGATGTATCATTAAATTAATATCTAAATTAACGTAGCCTTTGAATCTATTTATCGTGTTTCTAAATAACTTAGCCTTCCATTGTATTATCCTCTTGTAAGTCTATCAGCTTGCTTATCAATCAGTTTAGCTTAAGACTATCTCATTATTATACTTTCACATACTTTACATTTTGATTTCTTTATTTTTGGAGATTTGTTTATCCTGCATTTGCATAGATGATTCCTTTAGTATATAATTTTGTTATAGGTTTATTGGTTTATCCTTAACACTATGTTTGAATTCTTCCTGAGTTTATATAGTATCACTACATAGAACATTTTATGATATTCTACTAAACTTAAGGGTAAAGTAGGTCTACATATTACGTTTAACCTTTCCTAACAAATATCTTTAGGTATTTTCTTCATGTCACCGATTCCCATTGTTTATGTACTATCTATTGATTCTTATATAAATACATAAATATGATAAAATCCATCTATTACTACATAGATAACCTTTACGTTAATAAGTCCATAGTGTTTCTCTTCATTTCATGCTTATCTCTTTATCTATACATACCTTTTGAACTAGGTTATGCAGTAGTATATTCACTTGGGTCCTGATTTCAATCACTTTTTGTATCCGAGTTCTAAGTCTTCAAAATCCATGGTTCTTAAATATAATAGTTTCGAACCATCTTCCAATCCTCAATCTAAATAGAATTTTAGTTTCAATAGTCTTGTAACCTAATCTTTACCACTTGTGTATATCTTATCTTCCATCATTATTCTATATCTGACTCATTAACTTTGTAAATCCAATTATTTGTTTTGTTGATGGTTTACCTCCTGTCATGAATTCTTAATTAAGTCTATTGATCTTTTAATTTTTACCTCGTTAGTTAGATGCTACCTCATAATACCTTTAACCCATACATATAATCATAAAGTTAAGTTTAGCAAATTTCAATCCTCTTGCAACATGCGTAGAAGGAAATAATATTGACTTCACAGATAAATTTGACTTGAAACTAACATAATTTGAAACTACCAAGATTTTGATGAGTTACAATATGTTTGAATCAACTCAAAATAAAGAATTCATGGAATAACATGAATGATTTTTAATAGATTTAACAATGGAAACATAGGAGTTTATAGATTTATCATCTTCTTCTTGCATATTTATATGTACTCAAATTATATTTGAGAGTACTATTGTTCAATAATCATATTTCCATCCAGTAATATCCATTTAGTCCCTTACTTACTTTCGTAATCAACCTTAAAGTGTACAACTTCATTGTTTATTTACATTCTTATCTTACTATACCAAATTATTACTCTTTTTATTTCCATGAATTATTTCAGTTCATTTCAAACATCTTCTCATACATTTTCTTATGGTAACATTCTTTATCCTCATTAGTTTTCATCTCTCTAAACATGGCTCGATTCATCTCCTCCTTGATCGTCAACCTAAATATTTACTAAATTCCTCATTATACTACTCTCAAAGTATAACTCTCACAATTTCCCAAGAATTTCTCTTTTTACTCTCTACTTGAGTTTCTTAAGTCTTCTGAATATGTTTTAATGTGTCCATCCCTAGTACAATTTACTTTTATCTATGTTGTTCTTTACTATACTTTATCTACTTTTCTAAAACATCTTGATTCCAATCTTAGTCATGCCTTAGGTCCTCGCTTTACTCTTACTTCTAGTCTTGAAAATCATACCAACATCTAGGCTTTATGATCCATCACACCCCTAACCTTTATTTTTATTGACCTACTACAATGAACAATACTATATAATAAAAAACATTCAACTTACTCAATTATGCTTCTACTAGGAAAATTCAAACCTTGATTCCAAGTAACTAGTTCATATTTTATATTTTGTCATCCTTTTCCGAATAATCTTGGAGGTGCTCTTTTCAAGTTTCTTCCTAGATGTTGTGACATGTTTAATTCTTAGTGTTCTTAAGTCCTTTTACAATCTAACTCTGATATTTGGCTTAAAGGTTTTGTATATCATGTTTAGTGCTTAGAAATTCTAAATACTTCTAAGTTAACTTGATTTAGGCTTTTTAATCCTTAGTTAAAGTAGTTTCCCATCTTCACTTTGATGGTTCACTATCTAAACAAATTCATCTAAACAAATTCAGAAGGTTCACTATCTCTTCAAATCCATGCTCCCAATGCTCTTCTCATTGTATTCTAATCCAAGACATTCCAATCAACCAAAGTGTTGTAACAACATCTTCAATCACATGGGTATCTACCTAAATTGTTATCCATTTGAGTTTATCATCTTACCAAAATGGTAGAAATTGACTCTTAATAAATCCTAATGCATAAGAGCTCTTAGAAATAATTTTATATTCTCCCATAATTTCTTTAGGTATCTCACCACTTTGTTAGTCAAATATCTCATTTCCACAAATGATTGTTTGTCCTACACCTAATCATATATGATCTACAATTGAGTTTGTAATTCCGTCTGGATTGACTTCTTTGAGTAAGAATCTCTTACATTACTATTATCATAAAGGTTCTACTCTCTCTCTCTCTCTCTCTATATATATATATATATTGTTCTACTTTTTCCTAGTATATAACACTCGTGTTAAGTATGTTCTCCTATACAAGTAATATTAATCAAAATGTTACCTGAATAGAATGATTCATATAGTCCATTTTGAAAAACTTAGCATAGACTTCAAGCCTTTGAACTGCCTACTGAAAGAGCTATTCTTTATCAACCACATGTCATATAGTTCTTGACAATAAGTCTTCCAATGAGATTTTTGTATCTATAAATCATCTATCTAGAACATATCTTGTATTTCACCAAATACCACAAAGTATTCCTTATAACGTTTAAAACCCTACTCATTAAAAATCGAATACAAATCAACACCTATCAATATCAGTTCATTTGTATTCATTCCTATATCACATTAGTATTCACATTGCTAGAATGTCATCATATCTTCTATTTAATAGATAGAAGCAAAAGATCCCTTATCAAATATCATGTTTTAAATCCTATTATCCTATGATCTATCTATTTAAGCCAATATGCACAAATATAGTTTCTAGCACATTTAATGTTATCCAAAGTCATACACTTCTTACTTCATTATCCTTTAAATTTTTGTTCTCCCTTACTAATCTTACTCATGCGAATTTTCATATATTCACCTTAAAATACCTTTAACTTCATTTGAGATCACATACTTCAAGTCATAGCTTATAATTTCATAAATACACATCAGAATCTAAACTTATGTTAGAATATTGAACTTAGGAACTTACATCTAAGAAAAATTATGTTATCATCAACTTTCATCTAAAAAGGATTTGCATATAAGCTTCGATACATATGAAAGATCACATATCGTCTTCTTAGATATTAGTTTCTAACTACATCCTTAATTTATCAATTATAGAATCATGACTAAATTAGCTAGAGAATTGAAATACATCAGATTTTGAACTTTGCTTTAAAAATTTATTTTAGGTCTTAATTTCATACTTGTGAGATATCATATCAAAATTAAATCTTCACAAATGAGAACCATGTGGAAAACTTCTATACATATACCTACCAAAATATCATATATTTTCCTTCTAAATTCTCTATTTTCAACTATTACTATAATGAGCTTATAAAGATAAATCACATCTAAACTACTAAAATAGTTATAACATTCTAATCAGGACAAAGCTTACCAAACAACAAGAGTCCATTATAAAAAGAGTAACCACAACATGTTAAGAGTGATTAGGTTCCAAATCCATGATTTTGTTGAAAAGAAGTTAAGCATTGAGAATTAATGCAAAATCCTATTAACTATTAAATTCATTAGCTACTTGATTCTTCAAATTATCCATAGAAAATCAATTCTTTTCTTGTTTATACGTATCTCTTTTTTCTAAGTTGATGTCAAAACTTAATACTAACTCCTTCGAAATCTAAAACATTATAACTTACTACATTTCCCTATCATGCTTAATAGTTTCATCATTAAGTTCCTTTTTATAATTTACCCCTTTTCAATTCTCAAATAACTTGCTACTTTAATTTCCAAAAATGATCTCTACTTATGGTTCTACTTTATCCTCTATTTTGCATTTCTATGTTTGTATACCTATCTATTTCTAGTTTTTAGTTATTTTAGCATCTAAAGCAATTTTCATAAGCTTCTCTAAAATCTTCTTCAATTTATAGTCAGTTACCTTTACATTCTTATAATACTATAGGGGTTTTCTTATAATTTAACTTGGTAACCTGGATTTAATAAAGTAGTTTTTCTATACTAATATTCCCCAAATAAAAGCTTCTAAGGTACTGTACAACAATGTAATGAGAAAGTTTTTTGAAAATGTAGAATACTTTTAACATCTTCTAGTTATAAGTTCTTTAATAACTACCTTCTCAACTCTTCAATCATTGAAAATGACATTGTTAATACTAATGCAATATCACCTCCGGTCTTAACAAGTATTCTTTCTCTAAATAACAATAGTAGTATAAATATTCAATTATTTTCTAATGCTTCCAATTATTCCAATGTCTGCAAGATGATTCTCTTAATACATGTATGCATATCATACAATTTCACTAGAAACATAGAACTATACTTAATTGTTCCATCTTAAAGCAATTCTCACAATTTAAACCTTATAATCCCTAAGCTCTTCACCATCTATTATTGTCTCCAAGCATAAACAAGTCAATGATTTAGAATTCAAAAGTATGTATGACATAAGTTAGCATAGCATTACTTACTACTCATTATTGCTTTACATTGTATACGATCTTATACAGATATATAACTTGCATGTAATCTTACAAATTTGAGTCTTTTACATCCCACTTAATTTTCCCCAACTCTTAATGCTCATAAGTGTTTTAATTCATTTTAATTATGATGTCTCAAAGTTTGTTTAGAAGAGTTTCACTTTAAGTGAATAGCCAAGAGCCATGCTCTAAACCAACTTAAACTATCACACCCTAAACTAAGGAGTTGTAACAACCCTGTATGAAACTAACCTAAGCTAGAAGCTAGCCACTTTAGCCGCTAACATAGGTATGGTTTACACCAGGCCTTTACTACTCTACATATTTAAGTCATCTAATTCAATACCTATATTGGTATCAACTTATAGTGTAACTTTCTAAAAATAACTGTTGAAAGAGAATCTATGGTATAAAAGCTTGACAACAAAACAAGTTTTATAAATAACATAAAAAATGACATAATAAGGATTTATAAAAGTCAGCAGGTTTACTAAACATAGTAACCATAACAATAACTAAAAACTAGAAGGTCATCTAAAGAGATCCTATTAGTTTTCCTAAAGGTTAATAAAGTCAACAATAAAATAAGAATCTAGTCCATTGGTCTTGAATCTCACTCCTTGACCCCATTCTCCACACTTTTAGAACTTAGAGTGAAACTGGTGTATTTACAAGAAACCTACAAAATAAGTATAGAGGAATAAATGACAACTTGCTCAATAAGTGAAATGGAGAAAATAGCATATATCTAACATCAAGTAATTAGGTTTTTCAAGTAAGGTTAATTATATGAATGCATATTCAAGCAAATGCCATCACATGACATTAATCGGTAGTCGTAAGATCAGAGAAATTACGTCTACTCTAATTTGGGTTTTTGAGGAGTTTAATGCTACACACTTCATGGATCAAAACCAAACCAAGCTTATGCATTGGACAAATACGCTTTGCCCAAAACTTCACCTAGATCCACAGTCCCTAACCTTACAACGACTTCCTCTCCTATCACTTAGTTTGACTACGGGTGAGGAAAGGGCCATTTCTACAATTCTTATGGAAGGGTCCGTGTTTGCCCTGAGAATCCTAATCGTTTTGCCTAGTAGGTTGTGGTGCAAGTTTGGTTAGTAGTTAAGTTGAGTTTGTATTAGATTGCTTTTGAGGTGATCAAGCAATTTCAAATGTTTCAATCAAGCAATGTCATAAAGAAACTAATACATAAAATATAGTACTCCAAATAGCAAAGCATTATTTGAGCACACACATTGCATATGCACAATCAACTAACTTATAATCACAACTAAGACATATAATAAGGCCTCCAAGTATCCGTAATAATACTTCAAAGTGCAGTAAAGCATTGATCTTACTTGACATGTGATGCTTAATGATGCTGATGGTTAATCTTGCCTACTTTAATTGTTCCCTACACATTCAATATAATTACTTTAATTTTATTAAATATGAAGTTAAATAAGTTCATTTTAATAATTTAATTATAGGTATGACTTATCTCTAGGGAGTGGTGTAAGCTTTGTTTTGAGTTCCAACTTGCTATTGATATCTTTAAATAAGGCTTTGAAAGCTCAGCTAATATCAAGTTTTAACCTCAAAACCTTCTAATTAAGTCTCTAAAATACTTGGTTTTACCCTTACTCCAATAAACCCTTTGAACAAAACTCTGAAATCATTTCCACTAAGCATTTCACACTAACCAAACCTTAAATCAATTTCTGAAGCCATTGTGACCACATTTCCCTTACCAAATATTTCCTAAACATGTCCACAATAGGGCATTTAAGTCCCTTTTACTATCCAATTTTCTAATCTAGCCTCTGAATTAAAGAATTAATTCTCCTTTTCACCAACCAACCTTTTGAAGATGTCACTAAAGTGATTTAATCCAAGCCTTTTAAATCAACTACCCCTCTAGTCATGTCTCTAAAATCAATACAATCATGCTTCTTTTACCACACAACTCTTTAAATGAGGCTCTAACATATTTATAGCTAAAGTCCTTTCATCCGGCAACCTTCTAAATATATCTCTAAAATCATCATAACTATGTTTCTTTTACCAAACATTGTCTTAACCAAGACTCTAACATTGTCATATTCAAGGTCTCTATACCAATTATCCTTCCGATTAAGCATTTGTACCAAGATTTAATTCACTCTTTTATCAGATCAACCATCTGAAGAACTCTCTAAACAGTTTAAAATCTACAAGTTTATCCATAGTAGCTAGCTCCAAGACCTCATTACAATTTACAAATAATGCAAAAAATGGTCATACAATAGTTCCATCACTCCCATAATCACCATATCACTCAAACTTCCAAACCTTCATTTTCTAACTTTAGTGATTGAAGCCCATAACTAGTGGTAGGTGTGTGGTTCAATTTTACCTCAATCCCCCTAACTCCGAACCATATCCTACAGTAGAATATAACTCATATGAACTTTAAAATAGGTACAAGTTGATTTCCTCAAGGCTAATTATACAAAATCTCTAAAATATAGCATTTTCACCAAATTTAAAGGCTAAAAAATTACTAAAAATTATGGAAAATATTTTTGGCCAAAATCTTTTCATAGGATCTAAACAAAAGGTATAGAGAAGTTCTAAAAAATTTTGGATTCAAAACAACAACAATAGGTTTATTTAAAAGTACTCTGAAAATTGTTTGGCTTTTGTGTAATTTATTAAGGGGATCATATACTCACTTGAAAATTGTATAAACTAATATTTTTCTTGAAAAGTACATATAAAAATATTTCAAAATAAAATTTTCCAAAATTTTCAGACATAATTTAGTATTTTTGAAAAATAGTAGAAAATCAAGTGGAAAATTAGGGCTCAACAAAAGTTGGCCATCCGACCACCAACTACTACACTTCCTTATCGACCTAGTTGGGTACCACCACTATTGTTGGGTGGTGATGGTTCGCTTCCAAGTAATCTCTAGACTTAGGTTCCATGAATCAATTTAGAATGCACAATTTCACTTTCTAAATTTTCAAGAATTTTTCCTTCACTATTCCTCTCTTTCTTATACTTTTCTTAGCTTCCTTACAGGTTGATTATGGTCCTAGAGAGGAGTGGTGATGATTCCTAAGCTTAAGTGGTGAAAATGAGAATTTTTTTTCTCTCTCTTAGTTATATACCTCCTAATCTATGTAAAGCTAAGTGTCTTCATACTAAATCCTTAAGTCAATAGCTATCCATAGGTTGTGCTATGTCCATTCCCACCAAATTCTAATTGTTTAGAAATTTTTCCTAATTTTTTAATCACTTTTCTTGTTAATTTTTAGTTAAATATTTGGATTTGAGAGTATTTAAAGAATTTTTAGGTATATAATTATGTATAATAATTATAGTCAAGGTACACGTACTATTTTTATATGTTATTTTATGTCACTTTATAATTTTAGTGTCTAAATAATTTATCTCTAAAGTTTGGTTAATTTCTATTACCTAATTTCCGCATTTACGGTAAATAAATTACAATATAATACAATTTGGTAAAATTATCTATTTTTAGTTATAATAATATTATTTTATTATATTTTAATATTTCGGACTCATGGCATATCATCATCTAACTCCTAGGATTCTTACGTAAAATATTGTCTCAATCAGCTTACTTTCGCATATGCCTTAAATTACTAGCTTAGAATAACTATGTGAAACTATAAGGTTCATACTTCATTTTAGCATGAATTTTATTATTGTTGATGAAATTCAATCTTTGATTTTGAGTCTTGTGATCTAATTGTATTATGCTCATTGTCGTCTTTAATTCAATATACTGGTGATTGAATTATTGTTAGAGTATATTTTAGAGTTTGTGAGAGCATGCAATATGATTAACTGAAACAACTAGGCGAAACTGGCTAACTAAAACGTTTAGTAGTTCAGTTTTTAGGAATTAAGGAAACTTAATAGTGGGATTAAAGATTGTTATATGATTCAACAATGCTCAATTTAAAAGCTATTGGGATAGAAAGGGGTTTAGGATTAGAATTAGCCAAAAGACGTGAGTTCGGTTAGTTTATAATAGGAATCCCCATGAGTCAATATGATAAATGAGATTGAATAAGTTACTCAGAGCTAATAGTAAATAACCCCAAAGATTTACTATGGAGAATGTTTTCCCCTTTAATTTGATTTAATTTATTTTTAATTCTTGTTCTTGTTATTATTATTCTGTTTATTTCTATTTAAGTTTACATTTTATTATTTTAATTATTCAATTATTATAATCTTTAATTTCCCATCTTTAATTATTTAATGAAATCTTATATGGTAAAAGTTAGGTAACTAGAATAATTTAGGGATATAATTGCTAAATAATTAGATATTACTCCCATATATGGTTCCTTATGAGATCAATACTCAAACTCACAATCTGTTTTAACTATACTATAACTTGATGAGGTAAAGTTGCCTATGCCATAGCCTTATATACGACATCAAAAAGCATTACATGCCATCTATGTAAACCCTACAAATCTAGCATTTTTAAGTATAGAATCAAATCCCTAAACTATAGATGATTTCCTAAAGTCAATAAAGCCAGTGAGATTTTGAAACCGATTAAAATCTCAAATCAAAACCTAAAGCGAATATGAAAAACCTTAAATTATCAATTGAACCTCTAATCGTATATGAAGACCCTAAAACCTCAAGTATATGTAACTACAAAAGTTAACCTCGAATCTCATCAAAACCCTAAGATAATAATCGAAGACTTAATTGCGTATGAATAGATTAAACCATAAATGTGTAAAAACACTAAAGATTGTACTCGGAAGTAATAAAAACCCTGAAACTATAACTTTAAGGATATAAAAGCACTAATTCACCATAATTTACCCTATAACCCTAATTGATAGTATAACCTTAGTATTATACTAGATCATTAGTAAAAGATTAAAGTAACCTTCAATCATTCACAAATATTTATAATACTAAAGAAATCCTTTAGAAACTAAGATATTGCATCATAGATCAAATTCATCTTCTAAGTATATAATTAGGTTAGTATTACATAGAGTTAAGGGTTTAGTTGATGATTAGGTTAATGACACTTTTCATCTTAATTATACTAAGTAACTTACCAAATTGTGTATATAGGATATAAATACCTAATGGAAGATCTCATTATCTATTTTTATTAATCAATTCACTAAACTTCTTATTTCCTTTCATTTCCTAAATCTTTCTCCTAATTTTCCCTAATTACTTTATTATATACACTAAATGGCATTTATTTTTGGAAAGTTAACCAAGTCAACACATGTTGACTAAAGTCAAAAGGTTGACTAAGTCAACATGTAGAAAAGTCAACAAAATGTCACTTTCAATTTAGAAATGTCTCTTCCATTCTAATAATTTCCTTTCTTTTCTTTTCTTTTAGACTTTTCTTCCTTTTTCTCTTCCTCTTTTGCTACTTTTTCCCTTAGGACCCCACTTGTTTTCAATTTCAACACACAAAACAACACAAAATCAAGTCTCTTCCTTCTTCTTCCCAATCGTGATTCCGCTGGCTTCCACAATTCCAAACATTTTCTTACTTTACTTTCACGCTTTCTACTAACATAAACCAAGGAGAAAGAGGTATGTTATCATTTGATTATTTATTTTATGCAGTAGTTCGTTGTGTAAGCTAAGTTAGTATAAAAAGTTGGTATGATATGTGTATATATGTTGTTATAAATGGAAGCTCCATATATATGTATAGAAGAGTAGGAATCTTTATGAAATGGATGAAGATACATGTGCACATGTCTCTAAGTATGTGTACATAAGAGTATACTAGAGAAATACATTTATAAAAACCTTTGTACATAAGAATCCAATATGTATATAATCTAAAATAAGGTATATACTAACTATACATACATATACATTGTTAAATAAACTCTTAAAATGCAAAAATATGGGTTTGGTGAAGTTTTCTTAAGAGGGTATTTAAAGCATATGACAATACATGTATAAATACGTATGTCACCGTATGCGTATATGTATAAGTACATAAGTATACATATTAGTATGTTAAAAGTATAGGTATGCATATAACATATGTATAAAGTTTATGTATGAGTACATAAGGATATACATACATAAGGATATATATATTTATATGTAATGAATGATTACGTAAACCAAGATATAAGCAAATGATGACCTAAGCAATGACATAAGCATAAGCTTATAAAATAATAAATTATAAGGTTACATAAGAATATAACATATATATATATATATACATGTACTTAGGAGTCAAAGGTCCTTTAAACCCTAATACACTTTCTAAATTGAATTAAACTTAATTACGTATGTGAATTAGTAATACCAATGTAAAATTCCCTAAGTGTAATAATCTAAAGGCTAATTAAATCATTAAATACTAAAATAGGATATAAACATAAGCAATAAGAATAATTAAGCTTTAATAAGTTAAAATTTCAATAAGTTTAGCCCATATTGTAAAACATAGGTCTTAACGTCCAAAACAGACATCATCGTGTGAAGGTGTGTTCAAAAACGATGAAAAACAACTATAAGTTTGCAAATATCGGAATTAGAATGAAAAGTTACTAAATACATAAAGAAAGTCTCATAACTTACAAATATAAGAAAACAGTTACTATTAATCCCATTGAGTATGGTAAACCCTATATACATTATACTTGAGTTATATTGGGAGAACTAGACAAACTACAATAAACTTTTAGTTAACTAAGGAATCTGTTTCTCAAGATACTTATAAGTTTTATTATCTTTTATGCATTTCGATATCCAGTTCTAGAAACCCTAAAAGCTTGGAGAATAAGCAATAATCCAGGTGATGGAGTTCTAATGACCTGCTACTTGTTTGTGTATGTTATTTGTATGAGGTTTTTGCTACTTGCTATTGCTTGTATGTCTAAATGACTACTTTGCTTGTTTGCTATTATCTGTGTGATCACCTTTTTAAATTGATAAATATAAGTATCATACCAAAATAACCGATTATACTTATCGCATGTCTATGACCTGGTAAAGGTATGAATGGAGAGTGCTAGCTTTGCAAAAATCTTAAGAAAAGTATTTTTGGGAAAAGCTTTTTTACTCTTAAACATATTTTTGTATGATCTGTATAAGGGCTCGTAGAGCCATAAATAATATTTTAGTGTTAAGGCAAAGCCAGCATGGGATCTCCAATTGATAGCGAGAGGACTTGCTTTATTGTGCCTGTAAGGCCTTAGATAATTTTGGTTGCAAGAGGACTCACATGTTTGTACCTAAGGGGCCTTAGATGGTAGATAGTCTTAGTTTAGGATCTACCTATTTCGATTAGAACTCTTTTCTCGACTAGAGTAATAGTCGAGTGTTGCTTAGAAGTGTAGTGCCCCCAGGCAGCCTCATGTGGATAAGCTAAGGTACCTTGTGCGGGTAAGTATAGGGGATAATCGAAGTATAGACGACGTAATTCTACACCGTTCATAGTTCCGGACTCTTATGGATGTGTTGCTTGCTTTCATCACATCTACATTCATTTTGTATATGGATAGCTTGCTTGCATATGTGATAATAATGAGTGATAACTTGCTTGAACGGTAGTGGTGAGGGATGAACTCACTGAGTTATTACATGCTCATTCCCCGTTAATTTCTTTTGCAGGTTTACTTATGATGGGATTAAGATAAGTCTTGAGTGCCGAGTACGAGATGAAGATATCTATATTGGTATTAGAAGTAGCTGAGTACTCTTTAGATGATACATAAACATCCTTTGTAGAAAATATTTATATGTTAGAACTTACTATAATTTAATTTTTCTTGTATATTTTTTTTTATAATGTTAGTATATCCTATTTTATTATTTGATAGGGGATACCAATTCTCTGTAGTTCTGTGGAACTATGGGATATTGGATAGCTATAGTTATTTACATTTATATGTTATGTTATAATGAATTAATTACTTGAAAATCAGTAATCTTAGTGATTTATTATTTAGAGTTTTGCAATCTCTGACTTGTAAAGTGGTTTTCATATCATGGGTGTACGCATTTTATGATAATTTTAGGTAATCCTACTAAGCCCCCTTTAGGGTCCTAATTGTCTAGATAAGGCATATGCAACCACATTTACTTTCCTTTTCTTATACTTAATGACAAATGAAGATCCTTTTAGAAATTCAAGCCGTTTGACTTGTCACTTGGATAACTTTGGTTAATTCTTCAAGTATCTTAAGGTTTGATGACCTATGTATACAACAAATTCATTAGGTAATAGGTAATGTCATTGTATCTTAAAGCTTAGATAAGCACACATAATTTCTTCTCATACACAAAATAATTTAAAGTAGATCCTTTAAGTTTCTCACTAAAATAGGTAATAGGTTGGTAGTCTTGCATGAGAATTGCTCCTATACTAATGCTAGATGCATCACACTCCAATTTGAAGAGTTTATTGAAATCAGGAAAAGATAGAACTAGGGTGTAAGTAAAGCTACTCTTTACCTTGGCAAAGCTCTCTTCCTACTTACTTCCTTATTGAAATTCAACATTTTTCTTGGTGAGCTTAGTAAGGGGTACGATAACAAAAATAAAGTTCTTAATAAACCTACGTAAGAAAGATGCTAGGCTATGAAAACTTCATACGTCTATACAAGAGGTCGAGTTAGGCCACTCCATAATAACTCAAAATTTCTTCTCATCTACTCTTAAGCCTCCAACACTAACTACATACCCAAGAAACATGACTTCCTCTTAGTAGAAACATCATTTTTTTCTTAAGTTACCAAATAGTTTCATAGCTTGTAGCAGTTCAAAAATAGTTTAGAGATGATTTGCTTAACTTGACAATTGACAAATCAGGACTGTATACTAAGATGTTGTCAAAATGGAATACAGTAAACTTCCCTATCTAATTCCTCAACGCATGCTTCATCAAACTCATAAATGTGCTCAAAGCATTGGATAAACCAAATGGCATTACGAGCCAATTGTACAACCCATGCCTCATCTTCAAAACAGTTTTCCCTTTGTTTCGTTCTAGCAAATGTATCTGATAATATCCCAACTTGAAGTTAATCTTTGAAAAGATCCTCATGCTATGTAATTCATCTAACATATCGTCTTATGTAGGAATTGGGTATCTATACTTAATGGTGATTTTGTTAACATCTCTGATGTCCACACTCATTCTCCAACTTCCGTCCTTCTTCAGAACTAATAGTGCAGATACAACATATAGAGTCAAACTTTCTCTAACATACTTTATTTTAGTGAGGTCATTTACTTACCTTTGTAGCTCTGTAGCTTTCTTGGGATTCATTCGATAGGCTGGTTGATTTGGCAATGTGGGTCCAATTTGTACGTTAATGCCAAGCTCTATTCTTCATAATGGGGGTAATCCTATTGGGTTCTTTAAGAAATAGATTGGCAAACTCTTATAGCAGCATTTTGACCTCTTCAAGCAAGTCAGTCTACTTTCTTAATTCAAATAATCTTTGTATCAACAAAAAGGTTAGCTCATCAGATTGGATGACTCTTTTAAGCTTAGATCAGCTAATGCAAAAGCTTTCTTAGATTGTTGGCTCAATTTTAATTGCATAAAGTTGATTTGGCTTAGTGTCATGGGGATAAGGGTAATAAGTCAGCCATCCTTTTAGAATCTATAGGTATTTTTATACCCATCATGCATGACTCTCCTATCGAATAGCCAAGGTTAGCTAAGTAAAATGTATAAGATATACATTGGCAATACGTCATACATGATCTCATCCTTATAACTCTCAAAAGATACAAGTAAAAATACTTGTTTTGTAACATGTAATGGTCCTTTCTCATCTAGCTAATGCAGCTTGTACAATTTAGGATGTGGAGAGGTCGGTAATTATAATTGCTCAACTAAACTCATGGATGTAACATCCATACAACTACTACTATTAATGATCAAAGTACATAACTAATCTCTTACCTTACATGTAGTTTGAAATGAATTCTCTTGTTGTTCATTCTTTTTGTTAGGCTCTAAGCTCATAGGTCGATGAACAACTAATCTTAATATGTCTCCTTCCTCTTGATAAATGTTATCTCCCATAACTTCCACCTTTACTTGATCTTCTACTTCTTTCATAGCTTTAATAACTTTTTCATCAGTACTGTATACTTTAAAGGTCAGAACATCAACTTTAAATACCATAGTTCATCGATTTAGACACTAGGCAGCCATATGTCCAAAGTTTCGCTAGTTTTAGCACTTGATCTCACTAGTTTTCCTTCCTAAGGTCTGCCCCTTTTCAAATTCCTTCTCTTTCCCTCCTTACTATGTTCTTACTCCTTGTACATGTGATGTCCATCCTTTCTTTCTTGCTCGATATTAAGCCATTAGGTATCTTATTGCTCCCTTAGATAGGTCAAACTGATTGAATAGGTTAGGAGTTAAGAGCTCAGTAAGGTCTATTCCATTTATATCACTTAAAACGTTGCATGGAGTGTAAAAGAATTGCACCTCAACAACGTCTCCAAGTTCATATCTTAGGGCAGTAACAAATCTTGAAATAGTTCGAGCTTTGAGCTCTTTTATTTTACATTTGATACAACATTTGAAATTCATGCACGTACTTAGCAATAGATCAATTCCTTTGTCTTAATTCCTACAACTTTACAAAAGTATCTTAATAATATGAATAAGGAATTAACCTTCCTCGCATGACTCTTTTCATTTCTTCCTATGTTCTTACACCTCATATACAATCTCATCCTCTCATCATATGCAACTTCTTCCACCACATATAAGCATATCCAATAAGTCTAAGGTGATAAGTCTATCCTTGTCCTCTTTGGCATAATGATAATATTCGAACAATTTCTCTACTTGCCCCAATCTAAGTACTAATTATCACTACCACTTCTTCAATTCTCACATTATCAATATTTTTGAGAGCTTGGGCAAAACACTTCTATTCATAATAATCCTCATCAAACTCCTCATTAACTTCACCAACATCGTCAAGAATGATTCTTCGCCAAGCAAGTTGTTATGCCCTTCCTTGGGGATGCAAAACAAGATACTTAAATCTATTAGGTCAACCTTCAAGTCTACCACCTTGAGGTATTCATCCAAGCCTTTGATCAACCTCATAAAACTGTTCACCATAACACTTTTCTTCTTTTATTACCTTCGTTCTCCTATTGGCTCTTCATTCAACTGTTCCAACTCGAACATTGTGAGCTGGGTAAACTCTTCTATGTGTAACTTCCTCATTTGGTTGGATACGATGATATTCAGCTCAAATTTCCTCTAAAGTTTCATCAACAACATGTCTATTATCTTAGCCAACTCTTTTAACATAAGCTACAATTTCTCTTTGCATTACACTATACTCCTATAACCAATATCTCATAGCCACCACTTCTTATCAATAGAACAATAATACATAGTATAACAACTACCACCACTCTTCAATAACCACAACCATTACACCCATCACATAGTAGAACAACAACACATAATACAACAACTGTAAACCCCGCGAATTTAGCTTCCTAAGAATAGAAACAAACGTTCAAACTGTAGATGATTTCCTAAACTCAAAAGAGCCAATGAGATTTAAAACCGATTAAAATCTCAATCCAAAACCTAAAGTAGATACGAAAAACCTTAAATCATCAATTGAACCCCTAACCGCATACAAAGACCCTAAAACCTCGAACCACATGAAAACCCTAAGATAACAATCGAAGATTTAATTGCGTAAGAATATATGAAACCCTAAATGTGGAAAAACATTAGCGATTGTGCCCTAAAGTAATAAAAACCCTAAAATTATAACTTTAAGGATACAAAAGTACTAATTCACCATAATTTACCTTAAAACCCTAATTGATAATATAATGCTCATATTTTGCCAAATCATTACTAAAAGGTTAGAGATGACCCTCATTTATGCTTATATGATTCGAATCCTCAAGTAATCCATTAGAAACTAAGATAACGAGTCATAGATTATATTTATCTCTTAAGTTTGTGATTAAGATAGTCTAACTTAGAGTTAGGGCTATAGTTGAAGATTAGGTTACATGTAGTGAACTTTAATGCTCAAATTAGTACTTTTTGCATTTGTTATCCAAAGTAGTTTACCAAATGAGATATATAAGCTATAAAGACCTAAAGTAAGACCTCATCAACTATATTTGCTAATCAATTCATCAGATACCTCATTTCTTCTCATTTCCTTCATTTTTCCCCTAATTTCCCTTAATTACTACATTATGTGCACAAAATTACACATACTTAAGGAATGTTGACAAAGATAATAAATGTTGACCAAAGTCCAAAGGTTGACCAAGTCAACACATGTTGACTAAAGTCAACATTTTGAAAAGTCAACAAAAGACTAAAGAGATAAAGAAAATATCTCTTCCTTAATGATGGCTCTTCTTTTCTTTCTTTTTGATTTTTTTTTCTTCTCCTTTTCTTCTCAATTGCCGTCCACATCTTCTCCCTTTTAGACCCCACCATTCTCCTTCTTCCATAAGCAAAACAAATCAAAAGAAACAAACCAAAAATCCTTCTCCATTGCCGTAAGCTTCCATCTCCATTTTACCTTCAACATCTTCCTTTTTCTCTCCTTAATTCCAACATAAGCAAAGGTATGTATCTAAGTTACTTTATCTTATTTTATCTTCTTCATTAGTTAGGTAATTAAGTATCTTAGATAAAGTAGTTATGTGTTTAGTGTTGTCTTGAAGAAAAGAGCACAAAGTTCTCCTCTTTAAGTGTAGAAATCTAGGAATCATGAAGAAGAAGAAGGATATGCATGTGCATATGTCCTTAAGTAGATGTATAAAAGGATATGCTAAAAGAATAGAAGTATGAATACCTTTGTACATAAGTATACAATATGTACATAACTTAAACTAAGGTATATACTAACTATACATACATATATCATGTCAAATATACTCTTAAAATACAAAAAGAATGAAATTGTGAAGCTTTCTTAAGGGGCTATATAAGGCATACGAAAATACGTATGTCACCGTATGCGTATATGGGTATATGTATTAGTATATATATTAGTACATAAGTACACATATTAGTATATTATGAGTGTAGGTAGGTATATAACATATGTATATGTATAAGTACTTAATGACATATATATTTTCATGCAATAAATGGATTACATAAACCATGACATCATCAATTGATTACATAAGTGATGATGTAAGCGTAGGTTTATAATAGAAGAAATAATAAGATTACATAAGCACATAACATAGGTATATATATGTATTTAGAAGTTGAAAATCCCTTAAACCCTAATATACTTCCTAGATTGAATTAAATTTAATCAAGTATGTGGATTAGTAGCACTAATGTGAAATTTCCTAAGTGTATGAATCAAATAGCTAATTCAATTATTAAACCCTAAACTAGGGCATAAACATAAGCAATGAGAATAATTAAACTTCAATAAGATAAAATTTCAATAAATTTAGTTCATATCATAAAACACGGGTCTTAACGTCCAAAACGGACATCACCGTGTGAATGTGCGTCCGAAAAGGATGAAAAACGAATATAAGTTTGCAAATATCGGAATCAGAACGAAAAAGTTACAAAATACATAAAGGAAGACTCATACCTTACTAATATACGAAAATAGTTACTATTAATCTCATGGGGTATGGTAACCCTATACACACTATACTCGGGTTAACCTTATATACACTATACTCGGGTTATATTAGAGGAAACTAGATAAACTACAATAGACTTTTAGTTAACTAAAGAGTCTGAATTCTCAGAACACTTATAAGTTTTACCATTTTGATTTAGGCGTTCGATATCGAGTCCTGGAAACCCTAAAGGCTTGGAGAATGAGCAATAATCAAGGTGAAGGAGTTCTGATGACCTGCTACTTGCTTGTGCGTGTTACTTGTATGATGTTTTGCTGTTTGCTATTGCTTGTATGTTTCAATGACTGTTCTGCTTGTATGCTATCATCCGTGTGATCACCTTTTTAAATTGATAAATATAAATATCTGACTAAATAACCGGTTCTACTCGTCGCATGTCTATGACTTGGTGAATAGTCGAGTTTTGCCTAGTGGGGTGGTGCCCCTAGGTAGCCTCATGCAGGTAAGCTGAGGTGCTCTGTGCGGGTAAGTACAGGGGATAATCGAAGTGTAGACGACGTAATTCTACACCTTCCATAGTTCCGGACTTCTATGGATGTATTGCTTGCATTCATCACGCCTGCATTCATTATGTATGTAGATAGCTTGCTTGCATGTGTAATAATAATGTGTGAAAACTTGCTTGACCGGTAGTGGTGAGGAATGAACTCACTGAGCTGTTTTATGCTCATCCCCCTTAGTTTCCTTTGCAGGTTTACATACGATGGGATTGTGATATGTTTTAAGTGTTGAGTACGAGATGAAGATATGTACATTAGTATTAGAAGTAGTTGAGTACTTTTTAGATGATACATAGACATCCTTTGTAGAAAATATTTATTTATTAAACCTTACTATAATGTTAGTATATCCTGTCTTATTATTTAGTAGGGGATACCGATTCTCTGCGGTTCTGAGGAACTGTGGGATATCAGATACCCATAGTTATTTATATTTGTATTCTACAGTAAATTGATTACTCAAAAATCAATAACCTTAGTGATTAATCATTTAGGGTCTTGCAATCTCTGACTTGCAAGGCGGTTTTCATAGCATGGGTGCACACATGTTGTGAAAATTTTAGGTAATCCTACTAGGCCCCCTTTAGGGTCCTGACAACAACTACCACTGTTACTTCAGTATAGTTGCTCCCACATCGTAACCACTTACTATGTTTTAGGGGATGAAAATAGAAAACAGTAGAGCACACATTAACACACATAATTGCAACTAACATAACAGCCAAAACTTCAACTACAAATACAACTCAAACTAAGATATACTTACATATAACACTAATGAAGAACTCTTGACCCTACTCATAACCTTGAGCTCTGATACTAAGATGGTATGATACAAGCCAACAACAGTTGTAAGAGCTATAAGGTTACAAAACGAAATACACAAGCAAGCCCCTAACGAGGTCTTACCATAGCGTTGGATAGGTCCTTCCAAAACTGTTGAAGTAAAGGAAATAGATTTTTAGTAGAAGTGTAGGTAGTAGGTTAAGCATACCTGTGAGTGCTCAGTAGATGTGACGTACCACTTTTAGCTCAACAAAGCCTATAACTTGTAGGATGTGACTCATTGGTTCGGGTTGAAGGTTTCTCATCGTACAAACTTACTTTGGGGTTGATATGAGCTATGGTTAAGGTTCTTAACCAAGGAGAAAGGAAAATTTCAAATATTTTCATTACTCAAGGAAGGAATTTGTTTACACCAATTGCAATAATAGGGTTTTTATACTCAATAAATTTAGGGTTACACCATCATACAGATTTGCTTAAAGGGGGAAATACTAAACATAAATATAATACAAAAAGAGAGGATAAATCCATAATCCTTCTAGGAAGAGGAATATCCTTTGTGAGGTAATACTTTCATAGATTGGAGGACAAATGTCTTTAGGAGGAAAGCTATTGTAGAATGAACTCTAACGTACTGTGATAAAGTCTGCAATTCTTAGTGTACTACTTAGCTTGGAACATACTCTTTGGAATAACTCAGGAACTCTTTAATGATAGTTCTATGCCTGGAAAGTATGGATGTCTTTGGAATAGGTTAGCATAATAGGTTAGAAGTCATTAGGTAACTCGGCTTGACCT
Source organism: Lumnitzera racemosa (assembly GCA_024138005.1). Classification (NCBI taxonomy): domain Eukaryota; kingdom Viridiplantae; phylum Streptophyta; class Magnoliopsida; order Myrtales; family Combretaceae; genus Lumnitzera; species Lumnitzera racemosa. The sequence goes on from JAMXBC010000006.1 coordinate 74,582,815, forward strand.
TACTTTTGTATGAAGAGGAGGTTGAACTCATGATAGCTTGAATACAAGGTTAGATTAGCTTGACATAATAGGTCAATGTCTTTAGGAGTTAGTAAAGGTTATGAATCCAATAGACCATTTTAGCTATGCCCTTAGCTCAGGAGTAGGTGAGGGGACTTAGATTCTAATTCCCATCATAAGAACTTTGAGGTAGATAGGTTAACAAAGTTAGTTATTACTAGCATCCCATTAACAATACTTATTTGGCACATATATTTTAGGATAATTTTGTGGAATTTTATTGATTATATATGCTTTTTTTGAAGTAATTTGAGATTATTTGTAAATTATTTCATTTATAGGTTATTAAAGAGTCTTTGGTGAATTTTAAAAGAATTTAGAGAAGTTTTGAAGTGTTGGTGAAGAAGATACTAATTATTGCATTCAAAGGAAGAAATTTTAGTAGAGAATTGAAGTCTAAAAGAGATCAAGATTGAAGATTATGCCCGTACTTCTAGCTATGATCCTCTCAACCAGGAATTTCAAAAGTTTTAATTGCAAAGGAGAACTATGCCTAAGGTTTATAGTCGTGCTTTTGGGTGTGAATGTCAGGATCCTAAAGGGGGCCTAATAGGATTACCTAAAATTTTCTTATCATGTGTGCACCCATGATATGAAAATCGTCTTGCAAATTAGAAATTGCAAGACTCTAAATGATTAATTGCTAAGGTTATTTTTTTTTTTGTATTAACTTACTGTAGAATACAAATATAAATAACTACGAATGTTCGTTATTTCACAGTTCCTTAGAACTGTAGAGAATCGGTATCCCCTACCAAATAATAAGATGGGATATACCAACATTAGAAAACTGCAAGAAAAATTAAATTATATTAAATTTCTAACATATAATATTTTCTATAAAGGATGTTTATGTATCACCTACAAAGATCTCAGCTAATTCTAACACTAATATATATATCTTCATCTTACACTTGACACTCGAGATTTATCTCAATCCTATTGTAAGTAAACCTGCAAAAGAAACTAAGGGAGAATGAGCATAAAACAGCTCAGTGAATTCATCCCTCACTACTACCGTTCAAGCAAATTATCATACATTATTATCATACATGCAAGCAAGCTATCTATGTACAAAGTGAATGCAGACATGATGAATGCAAACAACACATCTATAGGAGTCCAGAACTATGAATGGTATAGAATTATATCATCTACACTTCGATTATCCCTTGTACTTACCCATATAGGGCACTTCAGCTTGTCTACATGAGGCTACTTAGGGGCACCACCCTTCTAGGCATTACTCAACTATTACCTTAGCCGAGAAAAGAGTTCCAATGCAAATAGGTTGATCCCAAACTGGGACTATTCACCATCCAAGGCCTTTCGAGCACAAACATGCGAGTCCTTTCACAACCAAAATTATCCAAGGCCTTACAAGCACAATAAAGCAAGTCCTCTCGCTATCATTTGGAGATCCCATGCTAGCTTTGTATTAACAATAAAATATCATTTCTAGCACTATGGCCCTTATCAAAATTGTACAACATACGTTTAAGATTAGGAAAGCTTTTTCTAAAACGACCCTTTTTACCATTTTGCAAAGCTAGCATTATCCATCCATAGATTTACTGAGTTATAGACATGGGACGAATAGAATCAGTTATTTGGGTCAAATATTTATATTTATCAATTTAAAAAGATAATCACACAAATGATGGCATATAAGAAAAACAACCATTCAAACATACAAGCAACAATAAGCAGCAAAACATCATATAAATAACACATATAAGTAAGTAGCAGGTCATTAGAACTCCCTCACTTGGATTATTACCCATGCTCTAAGCTTTAGGGTTTCCAGAACTCGATATTGAATGCCTAAAAAAATTGTAATACTTACAAGTATTCTGAGAAGTCAGACTCCTTAGTTAACTAAAAGTCTATTGTAGTTTGTTTAGTTTCCCCCAATATAACCTAAGTATAATGTATATAGGGTTTACCATACTCAATGAGATTAATAGTAACTATTTTCTTATATTTGTATGTTATGAAACTTTCTTTATGTATTTAGTAACTTTTCATTCTAATTCCGATATTTACAAACTTATTGTCATTTTTCATTATTTTCGGATACACCTTCATACGGTGATGTTCATTTTGGACGTTAAGACTCGTGTTTTACGATATGGGCTAAACTTATTGAAATTTTAACTTATTGAAGCTTAATTATTCTTATTACTCATGTTTATATCCTATTTTAGTACTTAATGATTTAATTAGCTATTAGATTCTTACACTTAGGAAATTTTACATTAGTATTACTAATTTATGTACTTAATTAAGTTTAATTCAATTTAGGAAGCGTATTAGGGTTTAAAGGATCTTCGACTCCTAAGTACGTGTAGATACATATGTTATATTCTTATGTAGTTTCATAATTTATTATTTTGCAAGCTTATGCTTATGTTATCACTTAGGTCATTAATTGCTTATATCATCATTTGCTTATGTGCTTGCTTATGTATTTATTTGATGATGTCGTGGCTTATGTAATCATTTGATGTAATCATTCATTACATATAAATATATATATATATCCTTATGTATGTATATCTTTATGTATTCATGAATACACTTTATACATATGTTATATACATACCTATACTTCTAACATACTAGTATGTATACTTATATACTTATACATATACTAGTACATATACCCATATACACATACATGACATACGTATTTTCGTATGCCTAAAATCCCCCCTTAAGAAAGCTTCATAATTTTCATATCTTTGTCCTTTAAGGATATATTTGGCATGATATATGTATGTATAGTTAGTATATGTCTTATTTTTGGTTATGTACATAATGGATTCATATGTACAAAGGTCTTTGTACATGTATTTATCTAGTATACTCTTACATATACATACTTAGATATATGTACACATGCTCTTCTTCAATTTACTAAGGCTATTCCTACACTTTTAAACATAAAAATTGAAACTTTAAGCCTTTAACAACATATATGTACACAACACATAGACTTCTTAAACTAACCTAACCTATACATCTAACTACTAAATAAGATAAAAATTACATAACAACATACCTTTTGCTCCTTGTAATATGTAAGAGAGGTACTAATTTATCTAGTGGATGAAAAGTGGTTGAGATATGGAAGTAAAATTGAAAGTTTGAGAGAATGGGGAACAAGAAGGTGATGGTTTAGAAATTAGAGAAGAAAAGGGGCTTTATGTTGTGTATTTTGTGTTTTATAAATTATAACAAATAGGGTCCTTAGTAGGAAAGGGAGTGGATCATAAAGGAAGAGAAAAAGGAGAAAAAATCTAAAAAAAAAGAAAAGAAAACATTAGAAAGAAAGAGATGATTCTAGAGTGAAAATGACATTTTGTTTACTTTTCCATAAGTTGACTTGGTCAACCTTTCAAAATTATATGTCATTTGGTATACATAATGAAGTAATTAGGGAAAATTAAGAGAAAAATTAAGGAAACGAAAGGCAATAAAGAGTTAGTGAAATGATTAATAAAAATAAGTAATGAAATCTTCCTTTAGGTATTTATATTCTATACACATCATTTAGTAGGTTACTTAATGTAATTATTATGAAAAGTATTATTTAGGGTACTAATACCTACTATATGTAATATAAGCATCAACTAAAGTCTTAACTCTATATAATACTAACCTAGTTATATACTTAGAAGATGAGTGTGATCTATGATGCAATATCTTAGTTTCTAAAGGATTACTTTAGTATTATAAATATTTGTGAATGACTGAAGGTTATCTTTAATCTTTTACTAATGATTTAGTATAATACTAAGGTTATATTATCAATTAGAGTTTTAGGGTAAATTATGGTGAATTAGTGCTTTTATATCCTTAAAGTTATAGTTTCAGGGTTTTTATTGCTTCCGAGTACAATCTCTACTGTTTTTACACATTTAAGGTTTAATATATTCATACGTGATTAAATTTTCGATTGTTATCTTAGGGTTTGGATGAGAATCGAGGTTAACGTTTGCAATTACATATACTTAAGGCTTTAGGGTCTTCATATGCGATTAGAGGTTCAATTAATAATTTAAGGTTTTTCATATTCGCTTTAAGTTTTGAATTGAGATTTTAATCGGTTTTAAATATCATTAGCTCTATTGATTATAGGAAATCATCTACAATTTGAGCGTTTGATTTTATACTTAGAAAGCTAAATTTGTAGGGTTTACAGTAAACATGTTGTTGATGAAAGAATATTTTATTTTTGGAAAGTTTCCTTATAACCTTAAGTTTAAAGCATTATAAATAGGAGTCTAGGTAAAATCTTATAGAAGGTGTTATCGAGTTGAAAATTTGATTTCTCTTTTCTTAATTAGACTTATACCAAACCTAGCCTATTTTAATATAAGTTTCCCAACTAGATTAGGAAAAGTTTGAATTTAGGAATGTTTTTTTTTTTTAAACGGAGTTGCTACCTGACCAAGTTAGGAAAAGAATAAAATTAAGGCCTACGAGTAGATGGACCTTAATTTTACCTATTAGTCTATAGGTTTTTTCTAAAAGTGTTTAGGAAAAAGAAACTAAAGATTCAATGGATCTAAGGGCTAACTTGTTAAATCCTCTACTGTTACCATAAAATAAGTCCACAAAGCAAAAAATTGGCCCTTTAATCTTCCATGGTTTTTTTCAAAGTAAAAAGGGGTTTATCATCAAGAATGTAGGAAAATTAGTTTCTTACATTTTTAAGGTTACCTGAAGTATCTATGTACCTACTAGCCAAGATTATGCCTATGTAGTTCTAAATTGATAAAGACTTCAATTTATGGGTTCATTCTCTTTTTGAAAAGAAAAACACTTTTCACTTTCGGTTCATTAATATTTAATATTTTTTAAAAAATTGGTTTTTTAGTCCACTTTTGAAAAATCCTAGAATGCTTGATCAAACCATGCAACAACCTTTTTTTTTTATTTTCATTAGTATTCTATTTTTTAATTTTTTTTTTCCACATCATCATACAAAACAATGTTATTTAATTTAACATGCTTACTCATGGCAAAAATCTCATTTATACATCTAGATAATAGTTAATTAAAACCTAAACATGCAACTTGTTTATTCATTAAAGTTAATGTAGCGACCCTAGCAGGAGCCTAGTAGTATTGCCTAAAATTTCTATATCACGTGTGTACCCATGATAAGAAAATCGCCTTGTAAGTCAAAGATTGCAAGACTCTAAATAGTTATTTGCTAAAGTCTTCAATTTTAGTTCATTGGCTCATTATATAATATAAATAATTATAGATATCCATTTTTTTACAGTTCCTTAGAACCACAAACAATCGGTATCCCCTACCAAAATAATGAAATAAGATAGACAATTCTAGAAAATTCTAAACTTACTAAAGATACTAAACTTAATTGAGACATTAGTCATTTTTCAGAGAATTCTGAATTAACTACACAAGCTTTTCATCATACTGATTCAATGGTAGCACTCTGCACTCGATTCCTATCCCATTCCTAACTATCGATCAACCTGCAAGGAAAAGAACTGTTGGGGTGTAAGCTTACGCTTAGTGAGATAATTACCTTCATCAATACCGCATGATAAAAATTTATTAAATGCACAATCATATGAATACATGAACAATCAGTAGCCAAACAACGCATGCAGTGACCTAGGAACTGCATATGACTCAGAATTACGTCCCCTGAAGTCAGGGTTTAGAGATAATTAACCGACCCAAACCAAAATCCGGGTTCTAGACCTTGGGTTTTATTTTATTTGCACTATCGTGCTCATGCCAAAACAAAACTCTCTCTCTCTATATATATATGTATACTTCCTTTGCCAAAATCAAATCATATCTTTTAAAATCCTAAGTCCAGCAGTGTGGTGGCCCCCACAGTCCACAAACACAAGCCCTAAGTAGAAGCCATAAGACTCGGCCTCTCGCCGACGATTGGCGTCTCCCAACGCCTAGTAAGCCCATCAACTTAAGACAGAGACTCAATATATATGATGGCATAGCTAGTGCCCAATCCTGCAGGAAACTCGTATTCTTGTGAGTCCCTTCCCATCTTCTGCGTGAAGCGGCAGTCGGTGTTATCCGTATGCAATATGGGGAATGCATGATTCATTTTGATTTCTTAATCGTATAAGTGATTAACTCGATTTTTAGGGTGATCAAACAATTTCATTCCATACAATTCACATGTATATATTAATACAAATAATTCATTATTATATATATAATTAACAAGTCATCACATTTATCCATAAATCTATACACATGCATCTCCCATATCCCACAAGCATCCAAATTTATATATAAGTTTAGGTGCATCTATTCTACAAGCACAATCAAGTAAAGAGTTATCGGGAATTTACTCACTCTACCATGTAGGTCAATCAAAGTAATCCGGAGGCAAGTCGTCTCCATACACGGTGTCCCCTGGTCATTGAAATAATATTTATAAGGGATTGAAATAAACTTATGAAACTAAGTAAATTTTCCTTAAGTTATACTTTTGACTAGTTTTCGAAATTTTCTCGGTTTTTACCTAAAGTTCAATCGCATATAACTTTTTCGTTTTAAATCTGATTTTTATGATCTTATAGTCAATATTTATCGTTTTTTAGTGTAATTTAACATGGTGAGGTTATATTTTCGAAATGAGGCATACAATCCTGTCCATGGGTCAGAACAGTAGCGTTCATCATGTGTTGAAGTGTTTTTAGGCCTTGTATGGTAAATGGACTTTTTGATAACTTGAGAAATCCTTTGGGCTTGGTCTTAAGATTTTATCCTAAGCTTAAAATACTCCTTGAGATCAGATTTACAACTTTGATTTATATTCCTAATGATAACAACCACTTCATGGGCCCTTTAGTGGGCTTAAGTTGTCAAATGGGCTTGTTTTTTGTTCAAACTAAAGTTAGTGACTTTGGTAGGCTTATGGGGCCTTAGGTGGATTTCTTATGGGCTTCAAAACAACCTCTCTTGATACTTTAAGGTGCTGGTCAGAATTTCATTGAAGGCCCAACTTAGAGTTCTAGGCTTGTTTTGAGAGTTTTAGGCTCGGTTTTGAGTTTTAATCTTTGTATGCTTACCATACTTGCTTTGGTTGATCTTTTCACTTTGTTCATTCAATTTTATCATATTTTTAAGCTTCTTTTTCCCACGTTCTAGATCTGGTCATGATGATTCTAAGGGTTTCTCGCTTGGTTTTTTTTTTTCAACTTGTTTCATCATTTCCTTAATTTAGGTTTTAGATTTGCACTTAAACTACTTGTATCCAAATCTTAACTTAACTTTTCTTCCATAAGATGATTCTTTAACTCATACTCTACACAAAGAAATAGAAGATCTTATACTTAATACAACCTCCATATCATAGCTCATGTCATAAAAAGTTGGTTTCTTCATAAAACTCCATGTGATGGATTTTTCCTTAACTTAAGTCTATATTTGAGCATGTTTAACTTAATGGAAATAAAATTAACATTCAAATGGCCTTTAAACCCTCACGTCCAGCATGTTCATCTTCCATTCAAGTTCTTGTTTCAAGATTTTCTCAACTTAAAATCTTCCATTCAAAGTGCTACACAAGTATCTTTACAAAACACCCACTTTACATGCTCACGTTTCAACCTCATTTAAGGGTTTCATGAGTTTGTTTCTTAAAACGGTTTTTGTCATTATCACAACTTAAATCATACTTATATCTTCAAGAAATCAAAGTCTCTTAACATAAATACTAACCCACTAACCACAAGAAATACTTACTCGTCCTTAAAGCAAATTATGATGGTTGTGCACAAAGTTTCCACTTAAGCTCTTAACTTTGCTTCCTCTTTTGCAAGCTTTTGGAACCCGAATCTTTTGGTCTTTTAGAATGGGGTTTGTAGAAGGTTCTAATGGTTCTAAAAGATCTTAGATGGTGAAACAAAATGACACAAGAATAAGAAGAGAAATTCCCGTGAGTATGGAAGCAAAAATGGTGGCGACAATGTTAAGAATTTGTGGAGTTTGATTTCTTCTTTTGATTTATGTTTAAAGTGAGAGAAAGGGAAGTGAAAATGGGAGTGAAAGAGGGAGAGAGTGGCAAATTTTGAATGAGAAAAGAAGTGTCTGCAAGAAGCTTTAATTGATTATCTTCTAGCTTACACAAAAGTCAACAATTGCAACTATTGATGATGTAAGCATTAAGGGGTGAATAGTAATGTGTAAGAGAAAGTGGTTGATGGTTGAAAGACAAGAGCATGGCCTCCCTTTCTCCCTTGTCCAAATCTTCCATTTAAAGTCTTTTTTAGGCCATGGAGTGGTCTTGTCTCATTTATTAAAGTTAAGCTTGTGAAATCTTTTAAAAAATTGTCCATATGTAGTATAAGTGAAGGGGTGATAAGGAAATTGTCTTATCACTAGATTTTGATAAGTTATTAATTGATAAATGATTCCAACTCTCAATTGATAAGTTATCTAAGATGATTGGTTGGTCTACTTATTTATGTGTAAAGCTTATACATGAAGATAAGGGCATAGCCTTATAGGAAATTGTTTTGTTTTAGGGTTTTCATCTCGCATTGTTTTGTAATTTATGATTTGATTTTTATAAAATTGTGAAATTTTCTAAAGTTGAATTAAATTATTCAAATTAAATTATCGATTAATTACATAGGGTTAACATTCCTTAATTGTTTTAAGGTTTAGGGTTTTAAATGACTTTAGAGCTTACAGTTCTTCAAGCTCGGGTTTTATCGGCAATTGGCTTTTGAATTGGAAAAATTTAATTTGTTTCTAAATATAAACTTAAGTTCTTGGTTTAGTTGATCTTTGGGAACGTTCAGAAAGTACTTTTAATCAAGTCTTAAGCCCACTAAAAGTAGGGTTTACAGTTAAAACATGATAATTATTTTTCATTATAGCCTAAGACATGTGAACGTAATGATCATTTTATTTAAAGCCTAAGCATATTTACTAAAAATTAACAAACATGATATAAAGTATTCTAAAATTAATTATTATGCAAATAACTAAACATCACAAAATTTTCATAATAATTAACTAAGCATATTTACTAAAAATTAACAAACCTTACATGCCATGCCATAAATGTAGTATACTGTATTACTCAACTCATTCTAGTCATGATGTGTGACCGACTATTTGTTGGATTTTCAAACCATAGTGGGTGGTTTTGTTGGGGGTCCTACTCCTAGGTAGTTCCTTATTGCCTTAGGTTCTTAGATGTAGTATCTAGATGCTCGAGTATGTCGACTAATTGGATAGAGAATTAGAAAAGTATAAGATATCAGTACTGATGCATGTCACGTGCATAAGCATGGTAAGAATTTCCTATATAAATAGTTTGTATTGGTAACTTGGATTATGAAATTGAATATCTTATAGTATTGATCTAGGTAAATATGTATTGTACTTGTTCTGTGCTTTGTTTTATCTACTCTCACTTAGCTCACTCAAGTTATGAAGAGAATTGATAAGGCAACATTAGTTAACTAGATTTGGTTAACTAAACTCACCTCTATCCATCTTCTTCTTTAACCTTCTCTCGGCATACTTCTCAAGTTCAAGGCTAATTGGTTGAGGTTGGTTAGTAGGCCTCTGATGCCTTCTCCACCTTTGCCTTTCTACTCTCAATGCTAGATTGATTAGCTCATTCAATGAGTTAAATGGTTGCAATTCAACTATGTTGGTAACGTCGCTTCGGAGTCCACTTAGAAACCTAACAATGGTATGGTCCTATGGCTCGACAATCTCACATCTCGTCGTTAAAGTCTCAAACTCTTGTAAGTACTCCTTAATAATGTTTTGACCCTGTCTCAGGTGATGGAAAACATAGATCATCTCTTGTTTGAAGTAAGTCAGCACAAAGCATTGCTTCATCAACCTCTTCATAAGCCTCCAAGTCCTAATCTGCTTGTCTCCTTCGGCATCTCACTTAGCAACTAACTTGTCCTACCAAAGGCTTACATATTAAATAAGGGATAATGAAGTTAGCTTAACCTTTGTTCGGTCACCATACTCATAACGCTCAAATAACTTCTTGACTCGAAGAACCTAATCAAGGAACTCTTTAGGTTGGCTACTTCCCTCGAAGGTTAGCAGTTTAAGCCTGGTGTTGTCAAGTCCTTGGCTATGTGCTCAGGGTTCATCCCTTGTATTCCTAGCTGGTTAGATTGGCCACTTCTATTAGATCTCCACTCAGTCATATTTCTTCTTGACCTCAGCTCTCTTCTTTAAGCTCCTTGATTTGCTTTGAGGTCAACACTCTCGTCATTGCTTCCTTTCAGTATAGATTGGTTTTCTCTTCTTCTTAGCTCAACAGCTCTTCTCGACTGTCACTTGTCATTATCAAGCTCATTGGAGCCACTTCTACTAGTGGGTGATCATTCTCTTCTTTCACCTTGGCCAACATGTCTGTAGCCACTAACTAAACTAGTAAGCTCCTGAATAAAGTGAGTAAGATTTTGAATCTGATATTTTAAGTTGTCAACATGTCACCTTAAACTTTCATAAGAGCTATCATTACTTTATTGACACTATCTTAAGACATTCTTGTTCGTACAATAATTTCCAAAGAGAATTCGAACAATTACAATTTACATCAAAACATAACTATAGTAACCTAAAAAAGATTGCTAATTAACTTCTATAACTACCTACAACTAACAAACACTTCTATAGCGATTAGAATCAACTATTGAAAGTTCTGTTACTCAACTCAATAGTAGTGCAATACTATGTCTACTAAAAATATGAAAAAAACACTACACTACAGAATGACAACTAACAAATGTTTAAATAACAAAACAATCTTTGAAGAACACTACCATGCGTATCTCCCTAAAGCTTCGATACCAAGATGATTCAGCAATAGATCTTGAACCAAAATGGGTAGTTAAGGGTTCAAGTGGGTATGAAGAACAAGAAGTAAAATGTTTGGGGGGGTGGTGTTGTGTGTGTTTGACAATGAATGTCTATAGATATCAAGCACCAAGACACAAATACAGTCAAGGATTGAGCTCGAAATAGGGTTCAATATGACTCAAACACTAAATGTTACTCAAGTTTGAAATGAGAGGTTAGATTTAACTTACTAACTCGCTCAAATGAAGACGTTCGCCATAATCTTAAGAACAAGATTGATAAGAGTGCAAGAAAGATTAAAGAGCTAAGCAACACTCAATAATCTGGCAAATGCAAGCTCTAAGAGCTCATGAATAACCTTACTTAAAAGAGGAAAGTTCTAAGTGTGGGTATATTCTTCACTATTCGATTATCTATTAATTACAAATGTTGCTATTTTTAGTAAGTCCTAAACGCTAATGGTGAAACTGTAAATAATGTACAAGGCTTTAAATCCAAAAGAATGGGCCCATAATTAAAATATTCATAAGAATACAAAACTATGCAATTAATAGAAGAAGTCGATATTCAGTCATTCAACCTATCCAAGGAGTAAGATCCAAACTGGACTGGGTCGGCGATTAGATGTCTAGGTTTAAGGAGGAGTCCCTGAAGTCTCATAATGCTTAACCAAGATACTCGAAAGGTCGGCCCACAATCATTGAGTACTAGAATTAATCAACACTAGTCTTTCCATGCCATACCGAGTGAATCTTTAGCCTTGAGTCCTCAACCATATACTTGTATCCTTCACTTTCTATAAGACAAGCAATAGTAATTGTAGAAAAAGGTGAGGGAGAGCAAAGGAAAGGGAGTACAGCAAATGAAATCAAAAAAAGAAAGAAAGGTAAAAGTAATGGTTGATGAAAGAGTAAGGAAAAGGAGCAAAGTTGTGAAAAGATCAAGAGTTATTCAATTTAGGGAACCTACAGGGACTTGTCAAAGAATGTCTCAGAGGGTAGTGAAGAAACTTTTAAATTGTCCAAACTTGGCGAAAACTCCAAGATTATTGATGAAGTTTCTATTGGACTTAAAGCTATAGTTAAGAAACAAGTGATAAAGCAACTCGATTGCTTGGAGATAGTATTTAAGGGTTAGATTCAAGAGGTTAGGCAAACCACTACAAAAAAAAAAAAAAAACCCTCATCAATATAGTTCTCCTACCAAGTTTAACCAAAATATGTCTAATCACCACCCTGATTATTAACAACCTAATCAACTTGATCAATCAACACCTTAAATAAGAACATGAACAAATTCCTCCTATTCAATCCCTTCTAGCTGAACCAACCAATCAACCATCACCCGCAGTAGAAGAGACTCCAATTCTCTTTTGCTTAATCTCCTCCAACTAAACTAAATGATCTACCTCCTCCAATGAACGAAACTACTCCTATCTTATACATACGCTCAACCCTAAGAGCTCCTATAGGGACAATGCCAGTAGGATCTAACATAAAAGACACTTAAGAATTCCTTCACTTCACTCCTTAAGCTATAACAAGAGTTCATCAATCTAAGGGTTCAAATTAGATACCTAGACAACCTGTCATCACTTATTCTAGAAGAGTGAAGATCCATGCCAAAAAGAAAAAAACAAGAATTAATAAATAAAGTTCTATTGTTGTTTGATTCAATCTTAGTCTATTTAACGTATTCTATTTATGTCTTAGTTTATCAAATCTTATTTTGTTTTCTTTTGAGGACTGATGCTTCTCTAGTTTCCTCTTGGTTTTGATGTGTAAGTCTATTATAGTATAGGACATTCCACAAATGATTATAACCTGTACTTTCTTTTAATGAAATATCGATCTCATCTCAATCTTTATCTTTGTTTCATATCCTTTAATCATATTATTTGTTAATTTTAATTGTTTATATCATATTAAAGGGGGAGTTATTTATTTTAGTGATAATAACAAAAGGGATGACATTAGCCAAAAACATGCTCCTTAACAAAAAATAAAATGAATTACATTTGTAAGCTATCAAGCAGATTGATAATAGTAAGATCAAATCACACATGAAGTATTTTTTCTTATATGTATTTCTCAAATATCAAGAAGTCATAATCTGACAATCTGGTAACAGTATAAAATTGTACATGTTTTTGGTTCCTAAAAGTGTTTTTTATCATCAAAAAGAGGGAGAATATTAAGTTCTCTTCATAAATTTTGATGACAACCAAAGTAGTTGTTAACTAATAAAATTTTACCAAGTATGTAGGAAAGCAGTTAAAATATCTTTAACATAAAGTAGTTCAAAGGCTTTGTTAGAAGGCTCTATTTCACTCTAAGTAGCTATTTAAAACCTTTTTAAGAGAGTTCAAAATACAATACATGTATTATGTTCAGAGAGTTATTTAGAAGCTTCATATGAAATTTGTCAAAAGGAAGTTCAGAAGCTTATTTAGAGGCTTCATTTGCAGAGTTAAAGGAAATAGACTACAGGCACTATCAAAGACTTATTCAAAGGGTTGACTTAGAAGTTTCAAATAATAATTTTAGAAATCTCAAAATTGAAGTCCCAACTCAACTTTATTAAGTGTATTTGGATAATATACTTATTTCCATTCCACCTTAGTTGGATTTAATCCATGGTGGTTAATCATAATATAGGTAGATAAATGTTTAGTTTGGATTTTAACAATTTCAATTTGATTGTCATAATTTAATTCTTATGAATCCAAATTAAAAAAAAAAAGTGCTGCAAGAACAATGAACAACAATATTATTTTAAGAGATTGTTTCAAAATCCAAGCCTTCAAGAAAGTTTATGAATTATCTACTAATAAAGATTAGTGAGTTAAGGTCGAAATTCATAATTACAGGAAAGATATGATTGAAGACTTAGGATAAGGATCTATTTTGAAAGAGATTAAGATAAGATTAGAATTTGAAATGAAGATATGGTTTGTTTTCAAGTTTTTCGAGATTTGATTATGCAAATTTTAGACTTGATAAAGCTTAGGTGAAAATTTCCAATTGCTAGGAGATTTTTCTAGTCTTAAGGATATCGGGTCAATTGGATTATCTTTTTGAAATTTAAGTTTCAAGATTAAAAGAGATTTTATTGTTGTTTATTATTATTTTTTTTTTGAAAAATCAATCTCAAATTTATTCAAACTCAATGAAGAACCACTAAAGAATCTCAAGATATTTTGAGATTGAAGATTATCATGTCAATTAGATCAAGATTAAGGAGTATGTTTGAAAATTAAAATTTAGATGTAGCATAGAAATATAAAAGTGTTCTAACATTATTTTGAGATAAGGTTGTGAAAGAATAGCAAAATATCAGTAGTCAATTATCCAATTCAAATTCAAGCTTAAGATATTTTAGAAAATTAAGGATTTAAGCAACGAGTTTATTGTTGAAGATAAGGATCAAGTCAATAAAAAATTAGAAGCTAATAGTCTTCTAATATATAAAAGCAATTAATTCAAATCAGGTCAACAATTTTTGGTGACTAATCAAAATAGCTTATCTCATGCAAAAGTTCTTACTATCTACTACCAAAAAGTTCGTCAAAAAGTTTATCAAAAACTTCATTAAAGAGTTTATTGAAATTTAATAGTTAGTATTTTCCATTTTATTTTTGTGAAAATTCAATCGAGAGCTATATTGTACGTTTCATTTTGTTTGTAAACAACATCAAAAGTGTTTGAGTGTTGTGTTTATGAGAGGAGATAGACTTGTCTGTAGATTTGTAGTTACCTATGAGAGAGAGGCTAGATAGGCAAGGTAGCAACTCATGAAGGCCAAGTGTTGGCAAAATTATAACTTCTCTCCTTTTGAATTTGGTTTAGTAGATTAGTAGAACGACACCGATAGGGAAGACCAAATCCCTAAAGTGGAGTTAAAAGGGAGTAATAGGCATAACACTAAAACTCTTTAAATCTTAAGCTTGATTCTCTTCTCCTTATCTCCATTTTATTTTTTAGTTGCTTATTTATTTTTATTGTCTCAGTGCATATAACTATTAAATTATCACGATTCACTTAAGTTATTAAGAGGGATTTCTATTTTATAAATCCAAAAAATTTTAAATATAAATTCACAAACCCAGCCCCTACTCCTTCTCCTCTCCTCTCCCCTCCTCTTGATATTTGACATAGGACATATAAGCATTTATTAGAAACCAATTTTCCTAACTTGAATTTGGTTATATCATTTTGAAACAATTTGGAAGTATATATTTCATGGGACCACAACCTCAAACCATGCCTTAATAGGAGTTAAAATAAGCATTTTATGGCCATTTGAAATTTTTACTAAATGTCAAATGTGAGAAAAAATAGAGTTCCTAATTTGATCAAATTGGATTACTTTTTAAAATGTTTTGAACATTTATTTATTGGACTTCATATTAGCTTGAAGAGGGAAGTACCTTTTCTTAGCATTTAGTAATTAATTAGGTATTCTTATAGTGTTTTTGGAATAGAAAATAAAAAATTAAAAAAAAAAAGAAGAAAAGAAAAAGGAAAGAAAAACAATGGAGGACAAAAAACTAAAAAAGGAAAAGGAAAAAGAAATAGGAAAAAAATAAAGAGAAGAGATACCATGAGTCAACTTAAGATGGTACCATGTAGCACCTATAATTAGTTACCACGTGGCATCATCCTTAGTTTACCACATGGCACTAATGTGACACCGTAAAGATGATGACAAGAGCCCACATGATGCCACCTACAACATGCCACATGAGTTACCCCTCCCCCTGAACTAACTACATTCTCTCAACATTCACAGAAGTTAAAGTTTTAAGATGAAAACTTTTACCATATTACACCTGCATTTTTTTACTCGATTTCAATATGTTTTAGTGTATCTATGATTATGAAAAATATGGAATAGAGAGGGTATAAAAAAATACTATTTGGGAATGTTAAATGTTTATTAAAGAAAATTTTCAAAAAAATAAAATAAAATCAGGTAACTAAAAGATGGGTATATCTTACACTTGAGTTAAAATTAGTAAAATTGAAGTATATCTTTGCAAGATGCCTTATGATACTTAATCAAAACATGCAATGACATCTTCTATTGCATGTGTAAACCTTTATTTTCCATTAATTTATGCAAAAACATGTTCAGTTTTGGCCAAAAATGGGAAGAACCAAGATGCATTACAAAACTTACCATTATCATAAATGATTTGATCTTTTTCCAGCATAGATGTTTCTTGAAGAGGAACCATGGCTTGACACTGTAAATAATAGTCCTCCTCATGCATTTAAACTACTCCCAAGCATTGCGAATTCTCCAATTGAATGCAATTGCTACCTTCTTACTCTAAGCTCTAGAATAGCTAAATTTGTTCACTTTCTTCAATTTCTCTCATTATAAAGAAAATCAATCTGAGTTAAAGTAGTGAAATAATCTATATTCTTCCTAAAGCAAAGACTAGTAGGTAGATTTGATTCAATTTTAAGGTTGGGTGATGTAAGCTAAAGATCGAAGTTAAGAGTACAAAGTTAGGGTTTGTTCATCTCTAAGTTGAAGTTTTTAAGGAAATTGAAGAAGGTAGGCTTAGGTTTCCCAAAATTGAGTTAAAGTTTTAAAAATCGGCATCTTAGCAGCTCGAAGTCACTGGCTTCACCTCAAGAACCAACTAAAGCTATAAACCTCGCGAATTTAGCTTCCTAAGTATAGAAACAAACGTCCAAACTGTAGATGATTTCCTAAACTCAAAAGAGCCAATGAGATTTAAAACCGATTAAAATCTCAATCCAAAACCTAAAGTAGATACGAAAAACCTTAAATCATCAATTGAACCCCTAACCGCATACAAAGACCCTAAAACCTCGAACCACATGAAAACCCTAAGATAACAATCGAAGATTTAATCGTGTAAGAATATATGAAACCCTAAATGTGGAAAAACATTAGAGATTGTGCCCTAAAGAAATAAAAACCCTAAAATTATAACTTTAAGGATACAAAAGCACTAATTCACCATAATTTACCTTAAAACCCTAATTGATAATATAATGCTCATATTTTGCCAAATCATTACTAAAAGGTTAGAGATGACCCTCATTCATGCTTATATGATTCGAATCCTCAAGTAATCCATTAGAAACTAAGATAACGAGTCATAGACTATATTTATCTCTTAAGTTTGTGATTAAGATAGTCTAACTTAGAGTTAGGGTTATAGTTGAAGATTAGGTTACATGTAGTGAACTTTAATACTCAAATTAGTACTTTTTGCACTTGTTATCCAAAGTAGTTTATCAAATGAGATATATAAGCTATAAAGACCTAAAGTAAGACCTCATCAACCATACTTACTAATCAATTCATCATATACCTCATTTCTTCTCATTTCCTTCATTTTTCCCCTAATTTCCCTTAATTACTACATTATATGCACAAAATTACACATACTTAAGGAATGTTGACTAAGATAACACATGTTGACCAAAGTCCAAAAGTTGACCAAGTCAACACATGTTGACTAAAGTCAACATTTTGAAAAGTCAACAAAAGACTAAAGAGATAAAGAAAATATCTCTTCCTTAATGATGGCTTTTCTTGTCTTTCTTTTTTATTTTTTCTCTTCTCCTTTTCCTCTCAATTGCCATCCACATCTTCTCCCTTCTAGACCCCACCATTCTCCTTCTTCCATAAGCAAAACAAATCAAAAGAAACAAACCAAAAATCCTCCTCCATTGCCGTGAGCTTCCATCTCTATTTTACCTTTAACATCTTCCTTTTTGTCTCCTTAATTCCAACATAAGCAAAGGTATATATCTAAGTTACTTTATCTTGTTTTATCTTCTTCATTAGTTAATTAATTAAGTATATTAGATAAGTAGCTATGTGTTTAGTGTTGTCTTGAAGAAGAGGAAACAAAGTTTCCATCTTTAAGTGTAGAAATTAGAACTTTTGAAGAAGAAGAAAGGAAGACATGAGTATATGCTTATAAGTGTGTACACATAAGAAAATACCAAAAGAGTACAAGTATGTGAACCTTTGTACATGAGTATTTATCATGTACATAACCTAACTTAAGCTCATATCTAACTATACATACTTATACTACACTAAATATATACATAAAAACACAAAAGAATGAAATTAGGAAGCTTTTCTTAAGGAAAAGATTAGGCATACGAATTTTGTATAAAAATACATATCTAACCATATAGGTATATGAGTATGTATACACGTATAAATACGATATAAGTCTAAGTATAGGTATAAGTATATGCATGTATAAGGTATATGTACATAAGTACATAAGACATGTACATATGACATAAGCATGAGGTGAGGTTTATGTAAGCAAATGATGAAGTAAGTGATAAGGTGAGCAAATGATGACATAAGCAATGACACAAATGATTGATGACATAAGCAATGATATAAGCATAAGCTTATAAAAGAAGAAAATAAGTATGTACATGTACTTAGGATCCAAAACCTTAAACCCTAATACCCTTCCAAAATTGAATCGAACTTAATCAAGGACATAGATTAGTAATACCAATGTAAAAGTCCCTAAGTATAAGAATAAATGGCTAATTAAATCATTAACTACTAAAATAGAACATAAAACTAGCTAATAGGACTAATTAAACTTTAATAAGATAAAATGTCAATAAATTTAGCCCATATCGTAAAACGTGGGTCCTAACGTCCAAAACGGACATCACCGTGTGAACGTACGTCCGAAAAGGATGAAAAATGAATATAAGTTCACAAATATCAGAATCAGAACGAAAAAGTTACAAAATACATAAAGGAAGCCTCATACCCTACTAATATAAGAAAATAGTTACTATTAATCTCATGGGGTATGGTAACCCTATACACACTATACTCGGGTTAACCTTATATACACTATACTCGGGTTATATTGGAGGAAATAAGATAAACTACAATAGACTTTTAGTTAACTAAGGAGTCTGAATTCTCAGAACACTTATAGTTTAACCATTTTGATTTAGGCGTTCGATATCAAGTCCTAGAAACCCTAAAGGCTTAGAGAATGAGCAATAATCCAGGTGAGGGAGTTCTGATGACCTGCTACTTGCTTGTGCGTGTTACTTGTATGATGTTTTGCTGTTTGCTATTGCTTGTATGTTTGAATGACTGTTCTGCTTGTATGCTATCATCCGTGTGATCACCTTTTTAAATTGATAAATATAAATATCTGCCTAAATAACCGGTTCTACTCGTCGCATATCTATGACTTGGTAAAGGTATGAACGGAGAGTGCTAGCCTTGCAAAAATCTTAAGAAAAGTATTCTTGAAAAAAGCTTTTCTATCCCTAAACAAATTTTTACATGATTACTGTAAGGGCTTGAGGAGCCATAAAGACTATTTTTAGTGTTAAGGCAAAGCTAGCATAGGTTCTCCACTTGATAGCGAGAGGACTTGCTTTATTGTACCTGTAAGGCCTTGGTTAAATTTTGGTTGCAAGAGGACTCGCATGTTTGTGCCCGAGGGGCCTTAGAGGGTAGATAGTCCTGGTTTAGACTTCTCTTATTTAGATTGAAACTCTTTTCTCAGCTAGGGTAATAGTCGAGTTTTGCCAAGTGGGGTGGTGCCCCTAGGTAGTCTCATGCGGGTAAGCTGAGGTGCCCTGTCTGGGTAAGTACAGGAGATAATCGAAGTGTAGACGATATAATTCTACACCTTCCACAATTCCGGACTCCTATGGATGTGTTACTTGCATTCATCACGCCTGCATTCATTATGTATGTGGATAGCTTGCTTGCATGTGTGATAATAATGTGTGAAAAATTGCTTGACTGGTAGTGGTGAGGAATGAACTCACCGAGCTGTTTTATGCTCATCCCCCTTTAGTTTCTTTTGCAGGTTTACATACAATGGGATTGGGATATGTCTCGAGTGTTGAGTACGAGATGAAGATATGTACATTAGTATTAGAAGTAGTTGAGTACTTTTTAGATGATACATAGACATCCTTTATAGAAAATATTTATTTATTAAACCTTACTATAACGTTAGTATATCCTATCTTATTATTTGGTAGGAGATACCGATTCTCTGCGGTTCTGAGGAACTATGGGATATCGGATACCCATAGTTATTTATATTTGTATTATATAGTAAATTGATTACTTAAAAACCAGTAACCTTAGTGATTAATCATTTAGAGTTTTGCAATCTCTGACTTGCAAGGCGGTTTTCATAGCATGGGTGCATACATATTGTGGAAATTTTAGATAATCCTACTAGGCCCCCTTTAGGGTCCTGACAAAAGCACCATCAAACTAGTCCTGGCAATTAGCATATAATGTAAGTTTTCATCCTTTATGTTGTTTCGTTAGTTGTTAATCCAAAATTATATTAAAAAATGAAAGAAAAATAAAAATAAATTTAAAATATGATTTGATATTTTTTTGTCACAATTTTTGTCCCTAAAAAACACTCCCGCCTAGGTCAGTTAAGTTAGAGGAGTACTTCTAGGTTTTCTTAAATTGATTCCTATTTAAGATTGCTAGCCACTAAAGATTGTCTCGCCTAAGTTAGTCAGCTTAGAGGTGCACTTCCATATTTTCTAAATCAATTCTCATTTAGGGTTGCTAGTCCCCTAGAGATACTCCTACCTAAGCTTAGAGGAGCACTTCCAAGTTTTCTTAAATCTATTCCAATTTAAGGTTACTAGTCACCTAGAGATGCTTCTACTTAGGTTAGTCAGCTCAAAGAAACACTTCTAAGTTTCCTAAATCAATTCTTATTTAAGTTAGTTAGCTTAGAGAAATACTTTTAGGTTTTTTTAAATTGATTCTAATTTAGGATTACTAGTCCTCTAGAGACAATCCCATCAAGGTTAGTTAGCTTAAAAAGGTATAACCAGGTTTCAAAATTTTTTTTCTAGTAAGCTCTTAAGGCACTAGATCTTTCTAAAACTCAGTATCTCAATCAACTCTTAGAGCACCTTCTCTCTTTTTTATCTTTTCACTAAATCCTTAGTGGATCAAGCCTAAGATAGCTAGTTATTTGTAATACTTGTTAAGGTAGATTCATCATTGAGGAAAAAACGATGTCGCTTTTTTCCTTGTGACAAAGTTTTACTCAAACTTTATCATAAAAAGAAGTAGCTGTAGACGCCTCATTTTTTTCCTCCTTATAATTTTAGAATTTTTTTTTTTAGAATAAGGTAAAAGGTCCTAATTTAGAAAGAGTAGAAAAAAATAGAAAATTTAAAAAATTTACAAAAAAATAGAAAATTCATAAAAAGCACAAAAATAGAAAATTTAGAAAAAATATAAAATAAATAAATAAATAATGTAGATAATTTAAAATAGGATAGGAAAAATTTAACATAACTTAAAAAAAAAAATCTAGCTTAAGTTGACTTAGTCCATATATGCAATTTGATTACATATATAGATAAGATACAAGCCAATAGCCTATTGATAATACACTTGGACTTAGCATTGTAATAATAAAAAAGGTCATGGGTTCAAATCTTCTAAAGTGCATGCTAATGCATTTTATTTTTACCCATCTACGTAGCACTATTGTAGACACTTAATTTTTGCCCTTTCGTAATCCTAATTTTTTTTATTATTTATTTATTTATTTTTTTTTTTACAAAAGGGTGCTAATTCAAAAATAAAAATAATAATAACAAAATAAAAGATAAAAAATAATGAATAATAAAAATAAAAATAAAAAAATATTTTGTAGATCTTTTAGGAAGAAAATTACTTTAGAGTTAATTGTTTTAGTTTAGCTTAGTTTAAAAAAAATTATTTTAGGCAGTCGCGTGGTTTAAATATAATTTAGTTACAGTAAAAATTAAGATACAAGCCAATGGTCTAATGGATAAATATTGGAGCATTGAATTGGATTTAATTTAAGATCTTGGGTTCGAATCTTGCTAAGCACCTTTATCTTTTATTTTTCTATATTTTACAAGAGCAAGAGAAATAAACGGGATTTATATCTAATTAAAAAAATTTGAATCTAATTTGATTTTATTAAATCGGATTTGAATTAATTTAATTCTAGTTTAATTATCATCAAATAAGATACAATAGATATGATTTGATACAATATAATTTGGGTTTATAAAAACACACATTTACGTTCAAAGGCAAAAAAAAAAAACAATACATGCGATCACCCCACTGCCTTTCTCTACTGCAGCACTTCAGCAAAATATGGTGACGGTACACAACCAAATTGTCATCCACGACTGCACATGGGCTAATCAAGAAACACGACTCGCTGTAGCAAGACCAGCAATTCCATCGCTTCACAACGTCCACAATCAGTCTAACTCGACAACCGATTAGAACTGCAGTACTCGACAGCAGCAAATCTCAACACACTGAATCACATCTACACGCCTGATTCGCAAATAGCACACTTTAGCAGCCCTACGCTCTATCGAAACCGCCAAATAAACCAAATCCAAACATCAGCCTGAGTACACACATTACTATCTTCATCTTCCCTGACAATCCACTGTAAAACTCCCACGAATAGCAAGCCTTGATCAACTTTTCTCTCGCGCCCCAACACAGAGCCCCACGCAATCATACATCTTCAAGCTAACCCACAACGTAACAACTCGACTGTGACCAGCTACAATCACTACGGACACTGCAACGTACTTCATCACACATCTGCAGCATCGATCACGCACGATCACCGCAACAAGATTGCTGTCCAGTAGCCATACCTCTCTCTCTTCAACAAAACATACACCTACTGTCCACCTATAATCGAATAGCAACATGCCCATAACACCATCTACGCAGCTGCATACAAACTTCACCGAGCGCGCTACTTTACCAACCATACTCTATTGCAATACCCACACAACAAGTCAAGACACGAATAGGAAGCGACGTATCACTGTACACCACCTAAAACGCAGTCGCGTTATCATCACTCCGATCCTCACTGCACTGCTGCCGTACTCCACGGTCGATCCACACACGTCTTCTACACACTCAAACACAGCACGCAAGTCTGCGAATGTAACGTCGCCTTGCTTCACTAGTCCAAAGTCGCCACTACCGAACAACAACTAATGTTCGGTTTCTTCATTTATTATTTTTATTATTATTTTATAGTTTATTATTATATCAGATCCTTTATCATATAATGTAGTATATAGAAGATATGTATATATTAGGAGAATTTTTTATTTATTACTATATTATAGTGTTATTAGAACTTTAAGTAGTTTACTATAGTTTAGATATAATAGTTTATGAAACTTCTTTAGCATTAGTTTTAACATGGATTTAAGTGAAGGTTTATATAAATAGTAGTGGTATAGATATGAAGATATATAGATAAGGGATTGTTAATTCGAGTTTTATGTTATCTATTAGTACACATAATATATAATATATGAATATGTCTGCATAGGGATTTTTGTATTAGTTCTTATATAAGTGTATTATATGAATTATTTTATTTTTGGTAGATAGTTGTATATATTAGTTTAGGGGTTATTATGATTTGTCATTTTTTTTTTTTAGATTTGGTTTTATTTAAGGATTTGTTACATAAAAAGTTGTTTTTTCTTTAAATAAAAATTAATAAAAATCCTTTTTTAAAAAAATAAGATTGTTAAAGCATTTTTTATAAAACAAAAATACTAGAGAAGTTAGGACCCTTTAAGATTTTATTTGAATAAACTAAGTTGGTAACAAATGTAAATTCAGTTGGTTTTAAAAAATTAAAATAAATTAACATATTAAAGATTTTTTGAAAAAACTACGATCGTCTAATCCTGGCTAGCGGGTACGTAGGCACCTTCAGGGCGAAGATAAAATATGTAAAAACTTAAGTCCCTTTTTTTCTCTCTTTTGATTTATTTATTTATTTATTTATTTATTTTTTAAATATTATAATTAGAAGAATAATCTTAATTTCGGTAAATAGATAGTGGTACCTATTAGGGTTTAGTAGGTTAGCCCCTGAACTTGGAATACTTTGGTTTTTCATTCAAATTGAAATCAAAGACCGGTAGCCAAATCATAATTAATCTGCCCAATTGGTTACGATTTCTTTTCTTTTCCCGACTTTAGTCGGGTGGCGACTCCAAAAATTATTTTCAATAAAAAATGAAAATTTCTCAATTTCTTTAGTCGAGAAATAATATTAAATGGGTTAGGGTTTAGTATTAATCAGGAAATGGGAAATTAATTTTAAATAAAAGAAACCGAAAAATCAGGCTCGACAACTATGTTAGCATCATTTTCTTGCCCTTTATTTCCTTTTCATTTATTTTCCTTTAAGTTTCTTGCTTGCACCACCCCGACCTCCTTACTTTGCCATGATTTTTCTCGTGTTTTCTACATACAATCACATGGATTAATGGAGGAATCTTGTTCCCCGCATGGCCTTCTTCACATTGGACCCAAAAACATGGCCAGATTCATTCATTTCAGTTATCAAAATTAGCTGAGAAAATCAAGGAAAGCTTAAAGTCTGTAGTTTGCATTTATGGCCAATTCTACTATTATTCACTTTTCAAGATTACATAAGCTTGGAAGTGTATAAAAAGGGCCTTCCCCATTGTCATTCGGCATTATGCTCTCATCCCTGAGCTTGAAAAAAGATCATCCCAATATCTCTGTAGTTCTAAGCTCAAGCATGGTGGCCTCTATTACTTACTATCGTAGCGTCTAAAACTACGGCTAACATCTCCAAGACCCAAGCTTTCCATTCCATCCCCTTTCGACCTCCACCATAGCTTCTATTACTCGCTACCAATAAACCCTCATCACCACCGCAACCCCCATTCGAAACCACCAACTCTACCCCTTTTTTACTAGAATAGCTAGCATGGCTGACTTCGCTACATCTTTAAAACCAAGACCTAACTTCCCTTTGATCTCTAGCGACCACCACCAAGTTAAGACTACCACCACCACCACTATATCTACTCTAACCACTACAAATAGCCACCATTCACTATAGCACCATCCTAACAGCCCCCCTTTGTTAATAAGATTGACATAAAATTGCTCTTACCCATGTAAAAATCGGCCCGAAAACCACCCTAAAGAACCCCTCTTAGCGATTGCTCTTTGTCTTTGTGCGACTCATTTTCAACCTATGGAGCTTCCAATCCAACCCAACCCAACCCAACCCAACCGAGCTGACCCGATCTGTATACCCTAATCTTGCTCCAGTTAGTTTAGTCCTTTGTTTAATTGATTATTATCATTTCTTTTTCTTCTTCTTTATTTATTTATCTCAAATGTAAATTTAACTAAAAAAATCATAAAAAAAGAAAAAAATTATAGAAAAAGAAAAAAAAAAGATGTAGAGGAGAGCTTAGTTTATGTTACTTTCTCTTTGCTTTAGTCCAAAAAAGTAAATAATAATAATAATAAATGAATAATAAAAATGGAAAAAAAATAAAATAAAAAGTTTTATCCTTAGATAAAAATTCTTCCAAAATAAATTTTAATTAACCATTTTTCAAAATTATGACTCGTTCTTAGAATTTTTCTAAAAAATAAACATATCAAATTAAGACTCTGTTTTCTAGAATTTTTCTTGAAACAAAATTAAAGAGTTAAGAAACTTAAACCCAACCTTTTTCTCAAATTAAAATCAGCCAGCACATTAGAATTTTGTGAATGACCTATGGAAATTCTAATTCCTAATAACGGATACATAGGCACATATGGGGCGACTTAAAATAGGAAAATCTTTTTATTTTCACTTTTGTAATTTTTTTTGTTAGTTTTTGTGAAAATAGAAATAGTTCATTGTAAATATATAATTAGCTAGACAAGTATTTTAAAGATAAAATTAAATTCTGAAACTTGAAAATGGTACCCATTAGAGTTTAATAAGTTAGTCCCCGGACTTAAAAATCTAGTTTTCAAAACCATTTTTAAAAAATTAGTTTTATCAAAAGACCGGTAGCTAAGTTATAACCAATCCACTCTTGGTTATAACTTAACTCTTCTTCCTGACTCTAGTTAGGTGGTAACTTTACTGTTTTTTCAAATGAAAAGACTAAGTTTTCCTTAATTCTTAGTTTAAGGTTAATATTAAATGGGTAAAGTTTAATACTAATCAGATTAAGGAAAATATATAAAAATAGGGAAAAATCCAGCCTCGACAAACTGTTTTCTTGTGATACGAAATGTGGACTTTCATAGTTATGTGAGTTCAGGTATGGTACTGAGATCTAACTGGTGTCGTATATTGTTACATCCCAACATAGCATAAGATATACCATCATACAAGAATACCTGTTTATACTTAACAAAAATTCTATTTATAACAAAAGAGTACAATATGGGAGTTCAACTTAACACTTGTTTATACAAAAGATTATATTTGTCAAACTTAAACAAACCTAAAATACAGTATGTATATATATATATATATATATATATTTTCATATGTATAGATCCTTTATAAAAACAAGAACAAAATACTACAAGACTCCTTCAAAAGAGGCTGACTCCATCTTAACCACTCTCAAAAGAGTTTTTCCCCTAGCTAATATTGCCCTGTCAATTCTTCTCATAACCTGAGGATAAATGAGTATCCCCTCAAGTCTCTATGAGCTAAGTAAGAGTGGATAAAACAAAACCCAAATCATGCACAATACATACCCGCCTAGATCAATACCATAAGATATTCAATTTCATAATCTAAGTTATCAATGCAAACTGTTTATGCAAGAAGTTAGAGCTATGCTCATGCACGTAACATGCATTGGTACAAATATCCTATACTTTTCCAATTCTACATTCGATTAGTCAACATACTTGGGCATCCTGATAATACGTCCAGGAACCTATGGCAATAAGGAGCTACTTGAGAGTAGAAACCCCAACAAAAGCCATCCACTATGGTTGAAAATCCAATGCGTAGTCAGTTACATATCATGGCTAGAATAAGTTGAGCAATGCAATTTGATATGCTAAAAAGCCAACTCAATAGTTTTGAAGCTTTCTGAAACTTAACCCATAGGTCCTGTTATGCTATGCTACGAATGTAGTAAATAGTATAATAACCTAGTATCAAGCATGAATCTCAAGTTCCACGTCATAAATAATTCAAATATCTCAACTTCAACTTCATTTCTCAACTTTATGTTACATTCCTTCACATAGGGTTCACTTAGGAGAATACCCTAAAGAACGGTTTAGTTTCCAAGTTTTCCAAACAGAATTGCAAATCAATGAATCAGTCGTATATAAGGAAATATTTTACTTTTTCAATACACATTCAATAGAATCAGGTATCCAATTAATCTAGCACATCATTATAGTTCACAACACAACGGACTCTAAATCAAGAAGACATAGGTCTACATGCACAAAAATAGAAATATCCACTTACCCTAGCTTGATAGTGGCGTAAAATCCAAAGTTTTACGATATGGTCCTTCCTTACTTATCATACCTGAACCGGCCGCCTCTAACCACCCTCCAACTACCCAACCTTGTCGAAACACCTTCTTTAGCAATGCTTTTGTAATGGTTGTGCTATGAGTGAAGTGGTGAGGCTTATATGCATGTAAAAAGGGTTGGGTGTTGTTCATGCATATAAGCCTCACCACTTCACCCATAGCACAACCATTACAGCTTTCCTTGACCCGAAACGGCCACCACAACAGGACTCTTATAACTCTTTGAACCAACTTGATTAGATTTCATGCTTTACTTTTACTATAATTTTTTTTTTTTGAAATTTTTGTGAGTTTTTTTTTTTAGACTTCCAAAGTGTTGTCTTTAAAGTGTACATGCCCTATTTATATTTTCCAAATGGATTAAGATTAATAAAAATTTGACATGTGGATTACACATTTCATTTTCTTAATTTTTCAATGCATGAGGTGTCATTTTCTTATTATTTGCCTTTTGACTCATCAATCCAAATTAATCCTTGGCTGCTACATCATGGGATGACTCATCATTTCAATTTTTTTTATTAATTTTCCATTTTTATATTAATTTACCTTATCTAAATAATAATTTCTTATTATATATGTATATTTAATACAAATAATGGATGTTCTATGGTAATACATTTAATTCAACTTCTTTTATTATTTTTATAAGTTAAATAACTTATCTTTATATCTAAGTGCTTGAATTTCATGTTTTCGATATTTATTGATTTTAGCGATAAATTGACATTTTCTTAAATTACTATTTTTATATAGATTATTTTGAGAAATTGACTTTACTTGAATTACTTCATTTGATTTTTCTAACCTTATTGTGAAATTTGACTTTAAACAAATAACATAGCCCGATGCCCTAAATTTAGAGGCTCAAATCTTAGGATAATCGTATGAGCTTAAAATCCTAGAGTATTACATTCTACCCCCTATACAAAAAGTTTCGTCCTCGAAACTTAACTATGAGTTAAGAAAATATTAGTTTCTAACTTTACTCTAGGAAAAGAACAATCGATGACAACATTACTAAACTTATGTGAACAGTTTAGGGTATTAGGCTCTTATCAACTCAATAGATTCCCTTGTCGCTTCTTCGTAGTGTGTTGACTTAACAAGACTTTCACATAATTAATGTCTTGGTTCCTCAATCTTTGAACCTGAGTATCCAAAATACGAATTGGATGCTCTACATACGTAGTGTTTTCTTTTTATTTGACTAGAGGCACATCTAATATCCTTGTGGGATCATTTACAAATTTCCTTAAAGTTGAGACATGAAATACGTTATGAATTCCTGCCATCTCATTAGGTAATTCAAGTTCATAGGCAACTCTCCCAATTCTTGTCTTAATTTCATATGGTCTAACATACTGATAACTTAACTTTCCTTTAATACCGAATCACCTTACACCCTTCATTAGTGATATCTTCAAAAACACCCAATCGCCTACTTGGAATTATAACGGTTTTCTTCTAAGATCCACATAACTTTTCTAACTACTCTGGGCAATTTGTATTCGTTCCCTTATTATGTGTATCTTCTCTTTAAGATCTTGTAACATTAATGGTCCAATAACTTGTTTGTTCCTTACTTCATCCTAATATACAAGGGATCTACATTTATGCCCATACAATGCTTCATAGGGAGCCATTTGAATGGCACTATGATAGCTATTATTGTAAGCGAATTCTACCAGTGGCAAATAGTCATCCTAACTACCTCTAAAATCCATCACACGTACCCTCGACATATCTTCTAAAGTTTGGATTATTTGTTCCAATTGTCCATCACTTTAGGGATGATAAGTAGTACTAAAGTTCAGCTTGGTTCCCATTTCTACTTATAAGGATTGCCAAACTTGAGACATAAAATGAGAATCATGGTTAAATATTATCGATACCAGAATACCATGCAAACAAACTATCTCCTTAATGTACACTTCTACTAGTTGAGAGAATGTTGATGTTTGCCTTGTGGCTAAGAAATGTGTTGATATTTTTAGCCTATCTACTATAACCCATATCATATCATGTTGTCTCCTTGTCCTTGGTAAACCACTCACAAAATACATTGTTATATGCTCCCATTTCCACTCGGGTGTAGATAAAGGTTGTAACAATCCTCTTAGGTCATACGATGTGATATATATCATGCCACATCTCCTTTCATCCTTATCCACCAAAACTTCTGCTTCAGGTCCTTGTACATCTTATTATTCTTGGGGTGTAGGGAATATCTCACAATATGAGCTTCATTCAATATCACCTCTTTAACTTTCAAATCCTTTGGCTTACAAAGTCATTCTTTAAATCTTAACATTCCTGCATCATCAATTCTAAAGTTAGGGTGTTGTCTAATATCATTTATGATCCTTTGTAGCTCTACATCTCCCTTTTGAGCTTCCTTGATGCTCTCAAGTAATGCAAAGTTTCACCTTCATATTAGCCAAAATATTGCTTTCTTCTCTTATTACAACTTCCAAGCTTAATTTCTCCATTTCTTCGATCAATTCTTGTTGATTCGTAATGAGTACAGCAACATTACCAAACTTCTTCTTGCTTAATGTATCAGCTACTGCATTAGCTTTCCTAGGGTGATAATGAATTGCAAGGTCATAACCCTTTAGTAATTCTAACCATCACCTTTGCCTCAAATTCAACTCCTTTTAGGTAAAGATGTACTTTAAACTTTTGTGATCGGTTTATACCTTACATTTCTCACCATATAGGTAATGCCTCCATATTTTAAAGCAAATATTACAGTTGCGAGTTCTAAATCATAAGTTAGGTCATACCGCTCGTGTGGCTTAAGTTATCTTGAAGCATAGGCAATCACCTTATCATTTTACATTAGTATGTACCCCAATTGACTTCTAGAAGCATCACAATAGATCGCATACTCTCCAGACCCATTTGGTATCGTTAATACTAGAGCGGTTACCAATCTTCTTTGAAGTTCCTAAAAACTCTCTTCATACCTATCATTCCATTCATTAACACCTTTTCGTGTCAATTGGGTCATTGGTATAGCTATTGTAGAGAAGTTCTATACAAATCTCCTATAATAACCATCCATTCCCAAGAAACTCTCACTTCTGTTATAGTAGTTGGCCTTGCCCATTCTATTATTGCTTTCACTTTTGCAAGGTCAACTGTTATTCCTGCACCAAATACTATATGTCTAAGAAATCTTACTTGATCTAACCAAAACTCACACTTCTTTAACTTCACATAGAGTTTGTTGTCTTTAAGAGTTTGAAGCACAATCCTCAAGTGATCTACATGTTCCTCCTTACTCCTTAAATATATTAAGATATCATCGATGAACACCACAGCAAACTCATCTAGGTACTTTTTAAAGATACGGTTCATCAAATCCATGAATGTAGCAGGAGCATTTGTTAACCTAAATGTCATTACTAAAAATTCATAATGCCCGTACCAAGTCCTAAAGGCACTCTTATGTACATCTTCTTCCTTAATTTTCAATTAATGGTAATCGAATTGTAAATCTATTTTCGAGAATATTACAGATCCTTTCAGTTGATCAAATAAGTCATTAATCCTAAGAAGTGGTATTTGTTCTTTATCATCACTTTGTTCAATTCTCAATAATCTATACACAACCAGAGACTTCCATCTTTCTTCTTAACAAATAACATAGGTGTGCGCTATTGAGATGTACATGGCCTTATGAATCTCTTGTCTAATAGCTCATGTAGTTGCTTCTTCAATTCCACCAATTTTGTAGGAGCCATTCGATAGGGTACCTTAGAGATAAGTGCAATACTCGGTATAAGATCTATGGTAAAGTTGATCTCCCTATCTATTGGTAGTCTAGGCAAATCCTTAGGAAAACCTCAAGATATTCAGACACTACTGGTATATCTTCCAATCTCACTTCTTGAACTTAAGTATCCACTACCGAAGCTAGAAATCCTATTTACCTTTCTAGAACTTCCTTTAAAGTGAAATTCTTCTCCATCAAGCTTCATAAATACCACCATCTTTCCTTTACAGTCCACATTCACTCGATGCTCAGTTAGCCAATCCATTCCTAGTATAGCATCGAATTCTTTCATATCTAATACTACTAATTCTATAGGCAATTTATATAGATCTATACACATATTAGCTCTCCTCAATTCTTGTTACACAACTTGCTCTCCTCCAAAAGGAGTTATCACTATCAGATCATACTTAAGAATCTTTAAGTTTATTCCTACTAACATAGTCCTTGGATACATATGAATGTATTGCTCCTGTATTGAGCAATGTATAAGCATAGTTATCTTCTAAGCAAACCAATCCTAAAGATAACAATCAAAGTAATATCATTATTCTAGGGTGCAAAGTTCAGGTAAACATACATCACATGATCATATAAATAAATCTTAGAAATCATGAGGTTCATGACTTATACCTACAACTACGTTGTTATCCCTACCTTCCTCATCCTAGATCGCATACACCCTTCCTTAAAGTCTAGGTCTAGCTCTAGCATCTCCTGTTCAGTTATTTCTACTGGCAAGTTTCGGCTTATTGGCTTAAGTTTAGTCCGGTCTTGGCTACTAATCTCCAGTATATTGAGTAGTATTATGTCTTGTCTAACAATACTTATAGCAGTACATATTTCTAAGGTTCGGGTTCTAACATTGCTAGCCATATGTCCAACTTCTCCATACCTAAAACACTTCCCTCATAGTTTTGGACACTGCATAGCTTGATGCCTACCATTACACTTCTAACAAGGTGGCATGGCTCTACCCGACCTCTAGTTCTTGTTAGGGAGTTGATATGGCCTTTTTCCTCTTATCATTTTATGGTTATTGCTATTACTTACCACAAATTTCCTTTTCTTACCTTCTATTTCTTCAACTGCCCTTGGTAAGTCACGAGCTTGATCAATCAAACGAGTCTCATTAATCAGATTAACATATCGCACCTTCCTTGTCCTTTTCAACTTAACTTGAAAATAAAGATCAAGTCCTACCCTAAACCAACCAATCTTAACAAGCTCATTATTCTATACTACTTTTGGGGAAAACTTTAACAACCTATTAAACTCACATTCATATTCTTTAATAGTCCTTCTCACTTGGCTTAACTTGTAGTATTCCTCACACATTCTCTCCTACATACATTCAGGGAAGTACTGCTCCAAAAACACATCCCTAAAGGTATTCCAATCTATGGGTTCTACAATATTTTATTTCTTACTTTTCTACTAATTATTCGCATGTCCATCTAATAAAATGGCAGCAATCCCTACCTTTCTATTATCTTTAATATAGTGTACTTCAAAAGCTTTTTCTAATGAGTTAATCCATTCTTCTACAACTAAAGGGTTAGTTTTTGTTCCATCAAACAGTTTCACTATACGTTGCACTCGTGTTAACTTATCTCCATTCGATCCACTAGCCTTAGCCAAAGTAGTTGCAAGTTGCTATACTACATTCATTACTTATATAGGCGAATCTTGATTTGGTTGAGGTTGTTGTTCTTCCCTAATTTGTCTCCTAGAAGCGGTTGATGAACCAAGATCCCCACTTGCACATGTTTGCATCATTTTCTAGATAGCAACAAACACAATATAGACACAATTAGTTTTCTTATATTGGTCACTACTAACAAAGTTAAATTCATATGATACTTAGCTACCCCGTACACCTCATACACATCAAGTACTATAGTCCTTTATTCATGCTCTAATACTACCTAAAGGATGTTACATCTTAGCACAGCACAAGGTGTACCATCATACAGGAATACATGTTTATACTCAACAGAAGCTCTATTTATAACAAGAGTACTGCATTAGGGTTCAGCTTAACACCTATTTATACAAAAGATTACATCTATCAAACTTAAACAAACCTAAAATACAATATTTTTATTTTCTTTTTCATATGTATAGATCCTTTATAGAAATAAGAACAAAATATTGCAAGACTCCTTCAAAAGCGGCTAACTCCGTCTTAAGCGCTCTCAACGGACTTTTCCCCCAACTAATGTTACCTTGTCAATTCTCTTCATAACCTGAGGATAACTAAGTATTCCCTCAACTCTTTGTGAGCTAAGTGAGAGTGGATAAAACAAAACACTGAACATGCACAATACATACTCACCTAGATCAATACCATAAGATATTCAATTTCATAATCCAAGTTATCAATGCAAACTATTTATGAAAGAAGTTAGTGCCATGCTCATGCACGTAACATGCATCGGTGCCGATATCCTATACTTTTCTAGTTCTTCATTCGGTTAGTTGACGTACTTAGGCATCTGGATAGTACGTTTAGGAACCTAGGGCAACAAGGAGTTGCTTGGGGGAAGGACCCCCAACAAAAACTACCTACTATGGTTTGAAAATCCAATACATAGTCGATCACATATCGTGGCTAGAATAAGTTGAGCAATGCAATTCTATATGCTCAAAAGCCAACTCAGCAGTTTTGAAGCTTTCTGAAACATAACCCACAGGTCCTTTTATGCTATGCCAGGAATGTAGTAAATGGTATAATGGCCTAGTATCAAGCATGAATCTCAAGTTCTACATCATAAACAATTCAAATATCTCAACTTCAACTTCATTTCTCAACTATATATTACATTCCTTTACATAGGGTTCACTTGGGCGAATACCTTAAAGAATAATTCAGCTTCTAAGTTTTCCAAACAAAATTACATATCAATAAATCAAGCATACACAATGAAACATTTTACTTTTTCAACACACATTCAATAGAATTAGGTATCCAATCAATCCAGCACATCATCACAATTCACAATACAACTTACTCTAAGTCAAGTAGACATAGTTCTACTTGCATGAAAACAAAAATATCTACTTACCCAAGCTTGATAGTGGCGTAAAATCCTAAGCTTCATGATATGGTCCTTCCTCACCTATCACACCTGAATCAGCTACCTCCAACCACCCAACCTTGTCGAAACACCTTCTCTAGTGGTGCTTTCTAGACCCTAAATGGCCACCACTAAATGACTCCTATAACTCTTTGAATTGGCCTAATTAGATTTCGTACTTTGTTTTTACTCTAATTTTCTTATGTTTTTTATAATTTTTTTTAGAAATTTTCTTTAGTGTTTTTCTTTTATTTTTAGACTTCCAAAATGTTGTTTTTAAAGTGTACATCCCTTATTTATATTTTCCACATGGATTAGGATTGATAAAAATTTGACATGTGGATTACACGTCATTTTCTTAATTTTTGAATACATGGGGTATCATTTTCTTATTATTTGCCTTTTGACTCATCAATCCAAATTAATCCTTGGCTGCTACATTATGGGATGACTCATCCTTTTAGTTTTTTTTATTAATTTTCCATTTTTTATATTAATTTACGCTATTTAAATAATAATTTCTTATTATATATGTGTATTTAATACAAATAATGCATGTTCTATGTTAATATATGTATAATTCAACTTCATTTGATATTTTTATAAGTTAAATAACTTATTTCTAATACTCATTATATCTAAAGGCATGAATTTCACGTGTTCGATATTTGTTGACTTTAACGATAAATTAACATTTTCTTAAATTAATATTTTTATATAGCTTATTTTGACAAATTGACTTTACTTGAATTACTTCGTCTAATTTTTCCAACCTTACTGTAAAGTTTAAATTTGAACGAATAACATAAGCTAGCACCTTAAATTTAGGGGCTGAGTTCCTAAGGTAATTATATGGCTTGAAATCCTAAGGCGTTACATATATTCTCTAATCTTAACTTTAGAGGGTATTAAATTTGAGTTGCATACTGTACCTACTGAATTATATGTATTTGTGTAGCATTTTACTTAATCATATACGCATATGTTTGTAATTAATTGTTGGATAACTTGTTTGTCTGTATAGTTGAGGGATAACTCATTAAACTTTATAGCTTATACACCTATAAGGTTTTGATTGAGAAGGGCTTGTTTACTGTTCTTAACAAAGACATGCCCTAGGTTTGTCTAGGATTTTTATGGAAAAGTGTGTAAAAAATGAGAGACAGAGTGAATCTATATGTTTGGTCAAACTCTCAATTAGTGTTTTGATGTTATTTCATAAAATGATATTCAATAGCCATGTAAGATAACTCCCTTTATTACTATAGCTTTACTGACAGTCTTAAGGACTCAGAGTCTCGTACTTTATGTATAGCAAGGATATTATATGAAAACTCATAACATTATATATATTGTAATTTGATCTTCACTTGTGTTACACTTAGGTATCTAGTTGTGTAGTAGCCATGTATGTCATATAAAAGGTTGACGATTGAAAGGGAAACAAATCTATGATCTTTTGTATAGTATTTGGTGACTTGCTATAGCTAAGCTGCCCTTTAGGTCGTGACATCAGTTACCAGATTTAACAACATTTTGCATACCAAACAAGCAATATTTAGCCGCATGTGTCATAACCTAGAGAGAGGTCAAGTCATGGTAGTACTATGTTGTAATATGGGAAGATCCGAGATTAGGAACTATCCTTGATCAAGGGCCTTCAGTATACTACATAAGGCATTTTATAAGTACAACTTCCTCTTAGTAACTAGTAATAAGTAATAGCCTAGCACATAAATTAAAGTCATATCATCCGATTAATACCAACACAAACATATATAAGAGGGAATATAAAGTTTTCCCCTAAGACAGTCATACAATATTGAGATAAGTTATTAATAATGGTTTAGACTACTTAACAAACTAAAGATGCTTAATAATAAAAAATATGAAGAGTTCAAATATAGATAGAGGGTTCACTTGAGCTATAGACTTCTTCACACTAAATAACCCCAACCTAGTGCAACTGACCTCAAGTACCCTGTAGCCTGCCTCTAGTCAACAATCCTGCTGTAATAACAAACTATAGGGGGTAAGCTCAACTACCTAGTTAGTAACCTTCTTACTTTACTAACAAAAAATATCAAATAAGTTATTAATCAGGCGTATGAAACGCATGGACAACCAAATGCAATGAAACAATATATATAGTTAGTTGGTAACTATATACAATACTGTTTTAATGCCTACCATTGCCTAGGTTAGGAAGTATTTAAGTAAGTCAAGACCCAGGTATTCACATCCAATTCGAAGTCTCTTATCAATAATATCACCCTTAGTAGTAGACATAGCACAGTCTCAAGTAAAAGGCAGCACTCCTTGGAGCCGAGTTGTTCCCAAAGGTCGAGGTAGAAACATGTCGTACAAAATACATCATGAAATAACAATCTCAATATACATTTTACAACCTATATCCAACTATGCATGATCCTTTATTCTGTTGCAAGATGCTAACACCCATGATTTCATGTTGTAAGATGTAATGCATGTCCGATTTAATTAGGGGTCAAATAATTAAATAGTTCACTAGCTACAAGCACTAAACAAGCAAAGTAGGAGGCGATGTACTCAGTCAACCATGATACTCAATAGTCCTCAATTGCATCCAAGTCAAAATCCTTGTCACTTGAAGAAGATAATTAAGGTCTATGAGTATTCTATTTGCATTAGCTAACTAGGTTTATTGCTCACTAACCCTAACTTAGTTGTTTTCGTAATTCGGACATATTTTTCTCGTTTTAAATCCTTTTTCAGTGATCATATAGTTGTTTTCATCGTTTTTGAATGTTCTTTCATTTGGTGAAGTTATTTTTGAGTTTCTATAAGGTCATAAGCCCAAATGGGGAATTGGGTGACTTTAGGATTTAGGCTTAGTTTGGGTCTTGGGCTTGGTTTTTGACTTTGGGCCTTACACTTAATAATGTGGGCCTTCTTTTAAGTATTTTAAATACCCTTTTTTTGCCAACACCTTAAAATTTGAAAGTGAGCCTTGGTGATACTCTTATGAGTCTAAATAGTCCTTGTCACTAAGTTTAAAGCTCTAAATCACTAAAGGGCCCATGGTGGGTGTTTTGGTTGGCCCTTTGGGTTTAGTGGGCCTCTTAAATAACTCTCCTTAAGTCTTTCATCTTGAAGTTCTGATTTGGTCACTTAGTTACATAGGCTCTAAAGTTAGTTCTTTTAGGCTTTATGTGTCTAAATCATCATCATTTGGGGATTTGGGCTCAAGCTTACTTGTCTTTTTGGGCTGAAGCCCAACATTAGATTTAAGTTTAGCCCACTTTTATTAGGTTTACATATCAAGACATTAAAGTTTTAGTGGCCATTATTACCATTTTTCAACCTATAATCACTAAGTTAGTTTAGGGCCTTAACTACACTTTAGTTTACTTAACTTGGTTAATTAAGTCCTAAATCATATTGAACACTAAATAAGCATGTCATTAAGCTAATAAACAATAATTTATAGATTTGGTGGGTTCATGAAAGTGGTTGCCTCTTAGTGTTTTTAGGGTCAACTCTTACATTTTCATGCAACACTTGATTTTATGATGATCCTACATAAGTATCCGATGTAATTAATCATCTAAAACTATAATCATCACATAAAAATGTTTAGGAATGTACGATGGGAGACATGTGAGTGGTGACATGCATGGGGAATGGGGGTTCCATCATCCTACTTAATGATTTAATCTTAAAACCAACACTGCACAACATTACTTAATCTACTAGTGTTATATCTCTTACCAAAAGTTGTTTTTCTTTTACTAACCTTTGTTTGTTCTCCTCAAAACCTCTTAAAACACCTAGGGATTTGCTCTAAAGTAAGGTTCATCAATGAAAACATTAGTTTTTAACATTATTCTATAAGAAAACTAAGGAAAAACTAGCCTAAACACTTCTCGAAGCAAGGAGTGGAAGGTTCCTCTTATGGTTGTTATGCCATGAGCTAATATGTGTATGTAGATGTGAGGGCATGTCAAAACTACAAGAAGGATGTATGTATGTGGTAAGGGACTTGGTGGTAAGTGATTTAGAGTGGCGGTGGTGGTGATGGTGGTGTTGTAGTGGCCAATGGTAAGGTGGATGGGTATTGGCTGAGAGGAAGGAAGAAGGGGGTTTTAGGGTTTGATGTTTGAGAGTATTTCAAGGTTGTGAAAATGAAACAAAATGAGAGAAGGAGAGGGGGTGGAAAATTGTAAGGAAGAGAGAGAGTGGGTAGACAAGTTATGTATGTTTTGGGAAATCAAGGATAAGGTATAAAAGGGGACCATGTAATTTTATGTCTTTTTGCCAAATTAAGTGAGATCTTGTCCCCTTAGGGTACAAAATATTTTAAGGTCATTGATGGTTTGTCTTTTGGTCCTTAATCATGTTTAACTTATAGCTAATTAAAATGTAATGAAGGTTGGTTAAGGATTAGGGTAATTGATAGTAACTAAGCATAATTAAGTTAATTAGGTGTAATTAGGATACGTTTAGGGTTTTGTTGAACTTTGATACTATACTTTAGTTATCTAAGTAGCCTACACATGTACTTAGGGTTTCCTTATGGTTTGGTGCCTGTTAATAGTAATTTGATTCACATACAAACTCAAAAGTTAGGGTTTCAACTATTTAGTGATATTAGTCACTTGTATTGATCGGTTTAACCTTACTATTAGTGTTTATTTGTGATGTCAAAATATTTGATCACTTAACTAGGATTAGATGATCATTTTAGGGTTTCATTATTATCCTAAGGTTTTTCAAGTATTAGGGTTTTAAAGGTTCTTGCTCATTTACATACTTTAGAGATACCTTTGTGCATACATACATGTAATACATAAAAAGAAAAATAATAAATACCTAATATATATGTATGTACATAGGATAAAGTATACATACACATGTACAAAAATTAAATACCAACCTACCTCAATCCTTTAGTAATTTAGTTAATCTTCTTAGTCTTTTTCTTCTTCTTTTCCTTTTGCTCTTTTCGGTTTTGTTTTGTATTCTTTTCTTCTTCTTCTTCTTCTTCTTTTTTTTTTTTCTAGTTTGAGTTTTGTGTGTGTGTATGTGTGTAATATTTTTGCTAGATTTTTTTTTCTCTCTTTTATTCCAAAGTTTAAGACGTCCCAACATGCAGCTGAAATTAGATTATATAAGTTGTAAAACAAATCTAATAGAATTAGCATTTATGTAGACAAGATAACTTAATCCATTTGTAATTTATTTTATTTTATAATTGCAACACCTGGAATCAGAATTGTATCACGTAGGCTACAAGCTTTTGATCTTTTCTTTTTCTTTTCCAAAACATGGCAGCCGTAGGAAATTAGGAAAAGAAAGAAAAGAGAAAAAGAAAATAGAAATTAAAAATAAATATATATAACTTTTCTAAACATAAAAATTATAAAAATAATCATCATAAATTAATTTTGGAATTTTATAAAAATTTATCAATTTAATTGGTACCGGTTATAATTATAATTTTTACAAGTTATTTTAACGATTTCGTTAAAATTTTATGCGATTTAGTTGATAATTGCAATCGACTTCAATTATATCACTATTGAGTGATATTTAATTATTTTATAGACTTAAAGTTATAGTTTTAGGATTTTGATCAAGTTCGAGTTCAATTTTGATTAATTGTGTATAAATCGGATTTAGGGTTTTAGTACACAATTTAAGGTTTCGAATCAAATTCTAGGATTTTTATTATCAGTGTTATATTCATTTTATAATCTTTTATTGTTACTAACCTTATCAACTCATTACACAGTTTAGGACACTCGGACTTAAATTAGGGTTCAAACTACCAATTTTTTTTAGGGTTTACATTCTTGCTCTAGCTTCTTAGTGAATCTTGGTTATATGCTCCTTGAAGCAAGAAACAAGCTTGGAAAATGCAAGGAAGAGGGTATGTCAGTTGGAAAATGGATAAAAGATTTGTACTATTTTGTGAAATATGAGTGAAACAAATAATAGATATGTGTTTTTGTGTGAACCAAATGTAAGAGGAAGTTGTAAAGGTATTTGTGAGTAGAAATGTGAACTTGAAACAAAAGTGAGAGAGAGAGTGATGTCTGTTTGTTTAGGATGATAGTGAGAGAGAGCAAATGAGTGTGTTGTGCAGCTTGAGAAAATAAAAAAATATTGCACGTGTTCTATGGTTAAAGGAGTTCAAATCATGGAGTGGAGAGGTGTCCTTTGCTTGTGTTATCCGAAAGTTGTTAGAAGGAGATAAGATTAGTGGCTTTTGTCTAATCTTATAGGCTAGCTATACTAAGTTTTGTTAAGGTAGTGTATTTTAGTTAAGGAAGGGTTAGATTTTAAAGATAAGCTAACCAACTTAGTTGTCTTAGTTACAATATAAATATATTATATTCTAGTAATAAATTTACAAGACATGTACGTATACATATATATAGTATATTATGTTTCATATTTGAGGAAAATAATTATTTAGTGTATACTTGTATATATGTAGCACTACATTATATACATGTAAGGTTAGTTTCGTAATATTATTAATTTATTATTTTAATTAGCCTAATTGAATTATTTATATTTTTCTTTTGAATTCATTTCATATCAGTTTTACGTGATTTTGCATATTTAATAATAATTTTAGTGGTTTAGAATTTTATTAGCATTAGGGTAATTATAGGGTTTTGTAAACTTGGGTTTAGTATTTAAGGTTTTTATTAAATTCGCGTTTAAATTGTTTTTTTTTTTATGAGTACGCATATATAAGGCTTAGGGTTTTTTCTTATGCGACTAAGGTTTTCAAATCATATAATAGGGTTTTTCATATTCATTTTAGGTTAAAAAATAAAATTTAACTCAATTTTAAATTTATATAGCTTTATTTACTTAGGGAAATATCTTTGATACTCATGTTCAACTCTATATTTAAAAGGCTAAATTTACGAGATTTATAGTAGACACCTCATTTTTACCCTTTGTAATTAAAAAAAAAAAAATAGGTAATGAAAAATAAAAAAAAATTAGAAAACTTTGAAAAATAAAAAAATTATAAATTTTAGAAATATACAAAAAATAAGAAATTTAGAAAATCTAAAAAAGGAAAAAATAAAAAAAATACAAAAATTTTGAAAAATCAAAAAAATTACAAAAATTAGAGAGTTGAGAAAAGAAAAAAAAGATTGCAAATGGAAAAAATACAAAAAAGTTCAAATATTGAAAAAAATACAGAAGTTAAGAGAAGTCCTTAGGATAATAGAATAAAATCTTAGATTATACTAATATGGGCTTAGGTATCTTTCATGTTTAATTGGTTTGAGCCATGATACAATTAAAATCATAATTTAGCTAAGCTTAAAATCCTTATATGTAATTTCCTTGCATATATAAATAAGGTATAAGTCAATAGCTCATCCGCTACATCTCTTAGACTTGGAAATGGAAGGAGAAGAAGGTTACAAGCTCGATTCCTACTATCTACTACCCCATCTAGGTACGTATTAATAAACCAATGGGCCACATATCAAGTGAAGACATGTAGTAGTTCTTTATTGGTCCACGTAGATGACATGATGCTACAGCACATCACCTTATCATCCCCTTTTACCTACAATCCCAAATTTTTCACCTTCCATCCATCTGCATCCTTTGCTTTGCCTCAATTTTTCTTATGTTTTGCATATAATTTCCATCAAATTAATGATGGAATTGTGTGCTAGGCTTGGCCTAGGCTTGCATCAAACCAAGTTTATGTCCAAATTTATATGATTACATGGATAAATCTACTAAAGAATATCGAAAAAATCTATGAAACCCTGATTGCACAAAACTAATACGATATAGGGCTTTCGGGAAATGTTCTTGGAATTGAATAAAACTTTAATATAAGGCCATAAAAGTTAAAATAAGAGCTAGTATATTTGGCTAAATAAATCATATAAAATATTTAATTCAATAAAAGTATAGTTTTATCGGTATTGAAAATTTATGTCGTAAACCTAGAATATGAGCCTTGGTACGTAGTAAGACCTTATAGATAAATTACTTACCTTATAAAAATAATAATTAGGCACAAATGATGGTGAAATGATTATATAATTGGTAAGTATATGTGTTTTGTGCTTGAGTTTAAATAATGTTAACATAATATATATAGTTATACATATAAGCTTATATTAGTAACTTAATTATATAAATAGGTTGGCACATTATCATGAACAACTATTGGATTGATTTGATTTTTTTTTTTCTTTTGACATGGCATTGGATGGTATAAAGGTAAGCTAGGTGTCATGCTAAAATAATATGGAAAAATGTATTGTACACATGTAATTAATATATGGA
This sequence comes from Lumnitzera racemosa, assembly GCA_024138005.1. NCBI lineage: Eukaryota > Viridiplantae > Streptophyta > Magnoliopsida > Myrtales > Combretaceae > Lumnitzera > Lumnitzera racemosa. The sequence continues at coordinate 74,625,366 of JAMXBC010000006.1, forward strand.
ATTAGTTGGAGATAATCCTTATGGGCTATATATCCTTCTTTTACTACATCAGCTCATTTTGGCATATTAAAGCGAGAGAAACTCTAGGAAAATAGAGAAATAGAGGAAAATTTATAGAAAGGATTAGAAAAAAAATTAGAAGAATTATAGTGTAAAATAAGGCAATTTTGAGTACACAAGGCTAAGAGGAATCTAGGAGTGAACCACTATTGCAACTTGAAGGAAGAGGTGGTGCCAAGCTTGGTCCATACACCTTCTACCCTCGATGGTAGCCAAAAACGCTTGTACCTATAATGCCCTAGAAGGGGGCCTAATAGTTTTTCCTAAAATCTTCATATCATATGTGTACTTGTGATATAAAAACCGCTTGTAAGTCATACCTTGCAAGTTAGATGTTGCAAGGCTTTAACTACTAAGTTTCAAATGGTACTTATTCAATTTGCATAAATTTGCTTAACTCTCTCTCTCTCTTTATATATATATATAAGTGATTCAACAATCCATAGTCACTATAACTGTTGAGAGTTGGAATCACCTACCAAATAATAAGAAAAGGTATCTAAATCCTAAAAATCATGAAGCTACCAAGTACTTTTAAAAGTTTTATTCAACTATCCTTCTTGCTTTTCTAAACTTATTATTCCACTTTCTTAGCTCAATGGAGCACTTTTCACTCAACCTAACCTAACCCCAGCTTTGTAAGACCTATAAAAGAAACTATTGGGGGGTAAGCTACATCCAGCTTAGTGAGTAACCTTCCTACCTTATTAACAAACAATATCAAAGAAGTTATTAATCAAACGTATGAATGCATGGATAAACATATGCAATGCAATAGTATATACAATTTGTCGGTAACTAAATACAACACAATTTTCAAGCTCACCATTGCTTGAGTTAGGAAGTATTTAGGTACGTCAAGACTTAGGTATCCACGTCCAATACGAAATCTTTTAACAATATAACCACCCTCAACAATAAATTTAGCTCAACCTCAAGCAGAAGGCAGTACTCCTTGAAGCTAAGTAATTCTCAAAAGTTTAGGCAATAACATGTTGCACAAAATACATCGTATGATAAACAATTAGAATACATAATATCAATATAGATCCATCTAAGCATGATCTCCCACTCCATTGTGTGGTGCTGGCACCCTTTTGACTCATGCTATAAGATGTAATGCATGTCCAGTTTAATTAGAGGACGAATATTTACTAATTCAAAATTCATAGGGTGCTCAAGCAAGTATATTTCAAACATTCCAATGCCCTACGTTCTAAGGTAACAAACAAGGGTATTTGAAATATCTTGAAATATTTTACAAGCATAGATCAACTAGAATAGACACACACAAGTTCCTACATACCCCAACATTCATCAAGTTCAATTATCATATAAAATTAGATAGTACACTAACTACAAGCACAAAATAGAGTAAAATAGGGGGCAATATACTCACTCAGCCTTGAAGTCAAGTATTCCCAATAGTCCTCAGTAGTTTCAAACTTGGTATCCTAAATCACTTAAGTAAGGTAACAAAAGTAAACAAGACTCATCTTAAATGTGATCTATTCACTAGTCTAGCTATAATTTCCGTATTTTATCTTATTTTGTATCTTAGTCATAACTTACTTATTTTAACTCGGAATTTCGATTTCTTATAGTTGATTTTCATCATTTTTTAGTATTCTTTCATTTGGTGAGTTTATTCTAGAGCTTTTGGATTAACAAGATTTTAGTTTGGGCCTTATAAGTTCGTAGGCCAAAAGGGTAAGTTTGGTCACTTTAGGATTTGGGCTTTGTTTTAAGCCTTAGGCTTAGCTTTTGATCATGAACCTTGCACTTAATATTTTGGCTTCCTTTTAAGTATTTTAAGTGGATTTTTCTATCCAACAATTTAAATTTTCACCTTGGGTCTTAATATTGCTCTTATGGGCCATTTTTATTAGTTTAAGGCCCTTACCTACCAAGAGGCCTATAAGGGATGGCTTTAATGTGCTTTTAAACTTAATAGACCCTTTATATTTTATTTTATGCACCTTTTAATTTAGGATTCAGATCTAGTCACTAAGTTATTGGGCTCTATTCTTGGTTCTTTTAAGAACTTTTGGGCTTATCTTAGATTTTAGGGCCTTAAGCCTAACTTCACTTATGATTTTAGCCTTAAGCCCACTAAAGGCCTTAAGATAAATCCATTTTCTATTAGAATTCAGATCTAGTTCTTTTCATTTATTGGGCTCCTAATCATATTTTTAAGGGTTTAATAACTAACAAGCTAATTTAGGCCTAATTTACACTCTAAGACCCTAAACTTGATTCTAACTTATTCCAATAGGCCAAATATCCTAATGGGTCCACTAAATAACTTATTTTACTAAGTGTTTCAAATCTAGTTCATTTCATTAGTGGGGTTTCTAACACTATTCCTAAGTCCTTAACCATCAATTTAACTAGTTTAGGGCATTAACTCATCATTACCCTACTTAACTTAGTTAATTACATCCTAAATCATACTTAACACTAAATAATCACGTTATTAAGGTAATAAATCAAAATTTACAGATTTGAAACTTTCATGAAGGTGGTGGCCAAGTAAGTTTCTTCTAGGCTTTCCTTTAACTTCTTCCATCCAATACTTATTCTAGTATGTTTCCTTGTTTTAATCACATTTCTACTTACTTTAAGCTAATAATATCACATAATATGATGAAAACAAGATGGATACATATTACGAAGGGGGTGGCATGGATGGTACTAAAGGTTTCATTGAGTTTAATCAACATCTTTTCAAGTTTTGTACATAAAACTATCTCCTACACCTCTATAATACAAATAGCAAACTAACTAAGTATATAAATGAATGTGTAATTATAAGGCTCTAAAATGATATGTACATGATTATAACATATTTATATAGTATTTCTAATTTCAAACTCTTAAGATATCATAGGTATAACTTATGTGAACAAGAAAGTCAAGTTGGGTGAGTTTTACCTTAGGTTGAACTGTACAAGTTCTAATTTTTCCACTCAAAAGTGAAATCGAAACTTGCTCTTTTGAGGGAAAATGTTTATTGGCAAGAAACTAAGGTGTATGTATGATTTTTGTGGTATTGGCTTGTCATTTAGTGGAGTGTAGTAACAGTAAGGCTAAAAGGCACTGAGGTGCACGAGGGGGGTCCAACAACTCCTTTTGTTTTTTTCCCTTTTCCCTTTAGTTTTTGTTTAGGTTTATTAAAAGTATTTCTTAAGGTTTTCTATATGTGAAGAATGGTGTCAAATGAAGGTTTTGGAGGGGTGAAATGGTAGATATTGACGATAGATTAAGGGAGACAAAAGGTGGCCACTTTGGGATAAAGGTACATGGTCCCCCCTTAGTACTATTGTACCTTCTTTTCTTTTTTGCCAAATGAAGAGGGATTTTGTCTCTTTAAGGACAAGTGACTTTTATTCTCAATTAATCCTTTATCCTTTTTTTAATTGAGTTCGATTTATTACTAATTAAGAGTTGGTAAATGGATTAAAGGGGGATTAAGCTAATTAATCATGATTGTACTTAAATTAAGCAATTTAGGCCTCATTAGGGTATAACTAAAGTCTTGCCATATTTTATCACTTTAATTAAGTTCATCGACTTATATTACTTCGCTTGTTAGATTCCTTTATGTAGACACCTCATTTTTGCTATTTTCGTTTTATTATTTTCAGCTAGAGATAAAAACTAAATAAATAAAAATTAAAAAAAGAAGAAAAATAAAAGATATATATAAAGTTTCAAATTGAGTCAAGTCGTATCAAATCGAGTTAAGTCAGATTGTGTACGATCAAACTGGATAATAGTGAGTGATCAAGTCATTAAAGGATCAGGCTATATTAAAATAATTTTGATCCAGTCCAATATAAAGTCAATTTTTTTTATCTAATTTATATTAGCTTAGAATAGACTTAGGGTTTATTAAGTAGATTATTAGGCCACATCAAATTGGATCGAATTAGGCCTCAAAAATAGAAAGCCCAAATTAAATAGGGTTTTTAGAATGCTAGGTGAAATCTTTAAAAAATTGTTATCACATATTCCATATTAAAGTTTAGGGTCATATCTTGAGATACGAAAGATTCAATTATGGGTTTATAAAGAGTAAGTTGGCAAATGACATTAAAAACGTTTTTAATTACACACAATTCATCTACTGACCATGTCATAGCCTAATCACCACAATCAAACACACTGACCAAGCCTTCCTCCCCCATCCCCCCTACCCCCTTCAACCAAATAAGCCTGGCTTTGACAACCCCTACACACTACACTTTATACACCTAGATAGAACACTGGAACATGTTTGCCCCTAGCCACACAAGTCACATGATGACCTCAATGCCTACATACTTGACCTCATACTTAGCAAACACAAACAACAATCTACGCATCCGTCGCCTCACTTACATAGATTAGCCTGACACGCCACTAACTAGTTACTATGACCAATTGTACATTCATTGAGCATCCACAACGCTGCTAACACATGACCTACTGTACTTAATCCACACCAAAACCCCTTGGTCAAAGATACACCACACATCTACAAAGCCAAACAAAAGCCGACAATCCCTTAACCAAAGCATAGCATAGCATGCCACTCCATGAACACTGTACGTCTACATTTACCAACAAGAATATAATTCATAACCCCTCACATACATATGCCTCATCAATTGCACACACACACACAGGTTCCCCCAAACAAGCTACATAATCAACACACTGCACTCATCAAAGCATAATATACATGCACACTGAAGTCTATTGCACTGAAACACACACATATATGTAATCTATTGCATGAACACATCGATTACGTGTGACTAGAAAGGTTTAGGTAATAAAAATTATTATTTTATTTAAATTATTTATTTCTTTTATTAATTTAATTGTTTATTTTCTTTAATGCAGGTTTTTTTTAGTTATCATATCATTAACTTTTTTTTAGATAATTTGAATTTTTGTAAATTGTAATTTTTAGTAAAATTACAATATTTAGTTTAATTCCATTTTTAGCTAAAATCATATTTATTGAAAAAAAAAATCATGTACCCTTTCTCCGAAGATCCGTACTTTTAGAGAAGATAAGTATCTAGATCATATCTTCGACATATCTAGATCGTATCTTTAACATAATTTACATTTAGGATTTAGAAAAGACATATCTAATAGTTGAGAATTAGAAGATACGTATTTAGGTCATATCTTAATGTATCTTGCAGTTAAGATTTAGAAAAAATACGTTTGAAGATGCATATCTAGATCGTATCCTAATAGATATTGCATGTAGGATTTACAAAAGATATCTTTTGACACATAGTGAATTTTTTTAATAAATAAAAGTCGTAACTAGAGTTTTTTAAAAGATCTAGTTAGTTAGGGTTTTCTTAGATCCGTGAAATTAGATTTCTTAGTTTTTTTTAAAATATAATAAATGGTTAAATAAATGTAAATCTGGCTCGATTTTTTAAATAAAAAAAATTCTACCTACTAAATATTTTATAAAAAAGAACTATGTTGGTTTGATCTTGACTAGTGGGTAAGTAGGTATCTTCGAGACAACAGTATAAAAGATAAAAAAAAAAATTCCTTTTTTTTTTTTTGAAAAATTTGTAATAAAAAAATCATTTTAGTTATATTTTGTATATTTAGGTATATTTTTAGTATTTTTTAGAAAATCATAAAAATAAATCCCATCAATTTTTCTTTGTCTTTTACATGGTGACTTAGTCTTAAGAGGTTCGCTCTAAAACCTAATTTTGTCTAATTTAATTTTCTAAAAATCATTTGCAAATCAGTGACTAAATTAGGGTTTCCCACCCGAAAATCCTAATTTCATTTTTTATCAGTTTAAATGGTTGGTGACTTTAATTTTTAAATTTTTTTTAGAAAAATATTTTCCTAATTTAATTTCAAGTAATCTATATTAAACAAGCTAGGCTTAAGATAAGTTAAATTAAGAAAAACAAAATAGGGCTTGACAAAATTAGTAACTCCACTAGGGACGCATGATGAGCTAGCCATGTAAAAATTAAAAATTAATTGTTAAGCTTTTGTATTATTATTATTTTTTATCATAGTTGTACTAACTATAACTTAAGACGGGCTATCATTAGTAACTCTCAAGTCACTAGAGTCTTTACCCTTATAGACACCTAATTTTTGCCCCTCTTTTATTTTTCATTTTAGGTTATAGGGTCCTAAATTAGAAAAAATTCAAAAAATAGAAAATTAAAGAAATCCCCCCTAAAGTGAAGAAATTTAGAAAAAAAATACAAAAAAAAAGGAAATTTGAAAAGTCATAAAATAAAATAGGGTATTTAGAAAATAATAAATTTTTAGGTTGTTTAAACAGAATATAATTTTAATTTCAATTTCAATAGTTTTGAATAAAAGGCTGTTGGGTCTAGGCTTAGATTTGAATCTAGCTCAAGTTAACTTGGTCCATATGTGCAATTAATGACATATATGAATAAGAAAAAACCAATAGCTTAGCTGAATAAGCATCTAGACTTGATATTGCATATGACTTGGAGATCTTGGGTTCAATCCATGGAAGGTGCAAAATGTATCTTTTATTTTCTTTTCTCACTTTATTGCCATGTCATCGCCACATCACGGGTCTCGTCATTTGCCTACTCACTTCTAAGCGTGGTAGACATACTCTAACACACTCCGATACACTCCAGCACATTCATATACATACAGTTATGTATTTGGCACCACATATTGTCTAGGTTCGTCTAATCCAAAAATGGAAGAAAATCATATTACATTTAATTTTTTCCAACTTTAACTCGACCATAACACCTATAAATAGGGGTCTATTCTTCATTTTCAAAACACAACAAAAACTTCGAAACACTTTAGAAAAATAAAAAATCGAAATTTTCTTTCTCTAGTATGATTCCTCTCTCTTTAGGATAGCATTCCCTACAGTGTTTTTACGAAAACCACCATCATCGGATTTCTTGAGCCAACCAAGCCGACTCTTAGCCAAAGTGAGCCGACCGAGCCGACCTAAGACGAAGTGAGCCAATCCAAGCCGAAGTAAGCTGATCGAACCGATCCAAGTCGAAGTGAGCCAATTCGAGCCATTCAAGCCAATCCGAACCATTTGAGCTTATTCGAGCCGTTTAAGCCAATCCGAGCTGACCTAGTTTTTCTTTTTTCTTTTTTATTTATTTATTCATTTGTTTATTTGTAAATGTTATAAATGAGAAAAAGAAAAAAGAAAAAAGAATGAAAAAAAAAAGAAAGAGAAGAAAAAAGAAAAAGAAAAAAACAGAGAAAAGAATTAGTCTATTTATTTATAGAAATAGAGAGAATAAGTATAAAAAATAATAAAAATAAATAAATAGATTAGTAAAAAAAAATCGTTTTGATACTTAGAAAAATTGAGTTTTCTAAAAATAAATGAAAATAAATAAATCAATTTTCAAATTAGATACATTTAGAATTTCCAAAAATAAGATCCAACTTAGAACCCCTTATAATCTTTTCTCAAATCACCTCAAAATGGGTAAAAACGTAAACCCGATAATTTTTTCAAAGTTAAAATCAATCAACCCACTATATTTTCATTAAAAGAACTATGTATGTCTGATCCCAAATAGCGGGTATGTAGGCAACCATATGTAAGTATGGGGTGATTTAAAATATGAAAAGTTTTATTTTTTCCATTTTTAGATATTTATGTAAATTAATCAATTTAGTCGCGTATATCATAATTAGATGTTTTTTAGAAATTAAAAAGGATATATTTGATAAGTAAAGTTAAATTCGGAAAGTTAAAAGTAATACCCGTTTAGGGTTTAATAAATTAGTTCCCGGATCCAGATCTCTAGTTTTTAAAAAACCGTATTTATAACTTGGTTTTTTAATCGATAGACCGGTAGCTAAGTTATAACCAATCCACCCAATTGGTTATAACTTAACTCCTTTTTCCCGACTTCAGTCGGGTGGCGATTCCAAATCTTTTCAAGTTGGAAAGATTATCTTCTTTAAACCCTAGTCGAAGGTCAATATTAAACGGGTAAGGTTTAGTATTGATTGGTTTAGAGAAGATCTAATTTTATAAAAAAAACCGAGAAGGTGAAAAACCAAGCTCAACAACCCCCATTTAGCGGTGATAAGTGAGCCCACTCAAGCTTCAAGGTAGCTCACTAAGTTTTTTATCCGAAAAGCCTTGGAGCTACAGAGCTTAAGACCTATTGATCCTACTCTATCGCATCATTCTTTTTGAAAAAGGGGTAGTTATTTTTAAATTATAGGAAAAGCCCGATTAATTCGTAGTTGATTCAACTTTCTTTTTTTTTCAAAAGAAAAAAAAGAGGAAAAAAACTAATAACCCTTATATATAAGTATTCATGAGTTGCATTTTTTAAAAATCCTATTTTGGACCTACTTATATAAAAGGGTATTTTCCGACTATGAGTTTATAATAATTCCTATAATTTATTAATTACTGGCCCTTATTGCATTACATGCGTATATAGCATATTACATTTTTTTATATGATTTTTTTTCTTGTTAATGCTTGTGTCTATGTGATTATTTTATTTCTTGTATTATATATGTTTTATTTTCATCATCTCTTAATGAGTATAAGGCTACGTAAGTTCTAAAAAAATATTTTTGAAAAAGTTGCAAAATTATTAATATTGTATCTAGTTTTATCATAAATTTAGTGGTCCTGTTGTAAATAATCGCACCATTTCATGTTTTTATGTAATTTAGATATGGGAAGTCAAGGTAGTGTCAATCTTGAGCCCATTCATGAGGTCCAGTTGGATAAGTATTCCTTCCTTGAGGTCATCTTAAAAGATTGGTTAAATCAATTTTCGCCTACCAAGCAAGATCACATTCGCAAGAAGATCAGGCTAATCATATCCCTCATGCAAGTTTAGCTCTACTAGCCTATAATTTAAGCCCTTATCCATTATTGGGATCTAAAATCTGTAGCTTTCAAGTTTACCCCACATGTGTTGAAGCCTACTTTAGAAGAATACTTGCAGTTTCTTAGTGCTCTGCCTCTTAAAGCAAGTATAACTATCCCAGATCTTAGAGTCCAACTCAACAAAGCCTTTATGACCTTGCTAAGAGTCAAAAAGGTAGCCCTAGCATCGTTTTTATCTTTAGAGGGTAAGAATTGTCTTAGTATTTAAGCCCAAACGCTTATCAGAGATATTGTCAGATCTTTTGTAGGGGATATGAATTGTGGGCCGAGAAGAGGGTAAATGCTTTTATTGTCATAGTATTTAGGATAGTGTTGTTTCCTGTTAGATATGTCCATTATAGGGTAGCCAAGCTAGTAACCCAATTCTTAGCAAGTAAATCCTATATATTAGCGTTATTGGTAGAACAATTTAGGACACTCACCTGCTTAAGTAAGCAGGGGCATGGGCACTTCATGGTTAACCCTACAATCCTTATTGTGCAGTTTCTTAGTTACATATAAGGGTATGGAGGGAGTCTTCTCAAAGAGTCTCTGATTGAAAATATTAACTTGATTGATGATTTTGCCCATCACCTTAATGTACCAAATAAATCTCAATTTAAAGGATGGGTGTCAGTCATAAGCAAGACGTAGCCAATGGATTTTATGTGGACAACTAGGTAGAATAACTATACTCAAGCCATCTTAGGGTATGTTGATTATGCAGGGGTCCCTCTCATCGATATTACTGGTTATACAGGATATTTGCTAGCTTATGTCACCAAATAGCTAGGTCCCCTTCAAGAGATAGCATATAGAGACTCCTTGGACGATGTCACATTAAGTTATCAAGATCCTTGTTTACCTATGGCTACTTTGATTCAACGATTAGTAGAACTTGTATAGTTGTAGGAATGAAGAGAAGTCAAGAAGATACTCAATGTGGGAACTTTGAGGGGCAAAGTCGGAGAATATTAAGTTACCAAGTAGTTCATATATGATCAGTTGGAGAAGATTGGAAAGATACGGTATGAAGCTCCAGACATATTCAAACATGAGCAAGAGCTAGAATACCTTTCACCTACCAAGTAAGCTTATTGAGGTACCATACGATTCAAAGCTGAAGCCCAATTCCAAGAATACAAGAGAATCATTAAAGAATTAAAGATGGAGAATGGGAGATTATAGGAAGAGAATCCATTCTAGAGGAGTGAGATTCAAGAAAGAGATGTTATGGTCTGAAAGCTAATGAGAGAAGTTAATGAAGCCTGTCCTAACTAGATCCATAGACTTTTACAGATATAAGATTTGATTTTTCTTCTTTTTAGAAAGATTAGTTAAGAGCTTGTTTCTTTTTCTCTTAGTCCGTTGTATTGGTTGGATTTTAGAATCATTAATAAATTTCGATCTTCATTAAATGAAAACCTTTGTTGATTGTGTGGTCTTTTGCTCATTTTTTTATTGCTTTTTAAATAAAAAAATGAACAAAACAACTAAAAACAAAACAATAACAACAAAAGAAAAGAAAAGAAAAATAAAAAACAAACGAAAAAGAAAATTGGTTCACAAAGATGTTTAAAACTTGGGTTTTCATTCAGGATTTCTAAGATAGTGCCCAAGTAAGTAGACTCAGCTGGAAGCTTGATATTCACTCATTCCAAAGCAAGAATGTCAACTTAAGGCATTAGAAATGTCAGTCAAGCCAAACCTTACCTGAGAATCATAACCTTGGAAGAAAACATGAACAAGATGGTTGAACAAATCTAGGCTCTCACTTGAGCTATTGGAATTGTCAATGACAGGCAAGCATCTAAACTCAATCTAAATCGGAATGTAGAAGCGTCCCCTCACCCTACATTGGAAGCTGCAAAATTGGTTCCCAATGCTAAGTTATGGAGGAAAAACACTGAGAGATGGAGATGGAGTTTATGCAGAAGTTAACCGAGAAGATGAAAACCCTAGAAATGGTTAACGGGTTTAAGTAGATGGGGATGATTAATATACCGACATATGAAGACAATGATTTCTTCAAAAGATTTAAGGTATTGGAATTCAAGAAGTACAATGGGACCAACTGCCCAAAGCTCCACACTACGTTATACATTAGAAAAATAGGAAAATACACTAAGTATGATAGGGTGATGGTCTAAACCTTTCAAGATAGCTTAACTGGGCCTACCTTAACTTAGTATGCCTAATTGGACTTAAACGAGATTGACACATGGGATAAGTTAGCCCAGGCCTTCTACAATCAGTACAAGTTCAATATCAAGGTAGCCCCATCCATGTAAGATTTGAATAATCTATGAAAGAATGCCAACAAAAGCTTTAAGGAGTATGCCTAGAGATGGAAGGGCAAGGTAGCTGGGTAACTTTACCTTAAACAAAGAAGGACTTAACTTTTGCCTTCATCAATACTCTTGGGAGCCCGTACTACTAACATTTGGTAGGATACCCTGCCTTTGACTTTGTAGAGATTATAGCCTTAGGGTGCCTAATCAAGGAAGCTATTGTTACTAGAAGGCTTTCCAATCGTAAAGCAGCTGAGAAGAAGATGCCTCCCATGAGATTTTCCAATAAGGCCAAAGACGCTATTGTAAACGTTGTCAACACCAGCAACCTTATTAGATCAACAACCTTGGTAGCCATGATAGGAGGATCTAATGCCCCACCAAATCCAAGTCAGAATAACCCCCATAAAGGAGATACTTTACCTATATTCCTATCCTTCTAAGTCAAGTTCTTACCTGAATAAGGAAGGAGAATCTATTGACATTCAAAATATTGAAGGAAGGACAAAGACCGAGGGGCTACAACTCGAAGCTTTATTGTGATTATCATTTAGGGCAAATGGGGCATTCTATGAACTAGTGCTGGAGACTTTTAACCATAAGATCTAGGATCTTATTGATGCAAAATTGGTTCAATTGGATTTCATTCAAACTTCTACTCTTAATGTAGGTAACAATCCTCTATTGGATCATGGACACTCAATCAACATGATCATTGCCAAAGAGTTTGAACTAGAGATCGATTTAGATAGTCTTCCCATCACTATTGAAGAGGTAGCTTGGAATCTGAAGTAGGCCGGACACTTGTAGAATATGAATCTCAAAGATAGAACCCAGACTAGACCAATAATATATCAATTGCTTTAGGAGGGGGAAATAAAGAAAGTTGACATTATGGCTATGACGACTCTAAAACCATGAAAGAGGACTACTTAGAAGGAGCTTAAAGAAAGGTATGAAGTTAGAAATCCAATGGTCGACACCCTGGGAGAGTCTTTAGGAAAGTTTGAGTATTTGGTTGATTATGCCGATTCACCCACAGTATATGCAGATGAACCACCCACTGGATGGGGTCCCAAATTTGTGGAAGAAGACAAACTTGTTGTAGAAGCCAAGAAGACAGCTGAGATGGTTGGAATGATTGGACATGGGCCTAAGCCATTGGTTTTTTAGTACTATAGGAAGATGGAGAAGATTGAGGAATTGATTAAGCCTAAGAAAATTGCTTTCAATGTCTTAGAGAATTATAAGGCAACCCCTCTGGATTACCAAACAGTGAATGAGATAGCCAGGTCTTCATCACCTATGGTTAATAGGCTTACTTGCTCAGGATGAGTCTATGACCAAAACGAAGAGGCCAAGAGGAAGACAACTATGAATGAGGCTTCTCGAAAGATCTTTAAAGATACAGATGATAAAGATCAAAATGTGGCCAAGAAGATAATGAAAGCTAATGAGTACAAGATTATGGATCAATCAGCCAAGGTATCGGCCTAGATCTCCCTAATGGGCTTATTGTTGTCATAAGATACTCATCGAAAAGCTTTGATCAAAACTTTGAAGGACATTAAAGTACCTGAAGGGATTTCTATTGAGAAGCTGGGATTGGTGGTGAATTCAATATTTGCAGTAGATCAAATTTCGTTCTCATCGAATAAACTAGGTAAAGAAGGAGACCAATACATGAAGCCCCTTTTCATAATAGTCAAGTATGCGGGGAAAGTGGTTGCTCAAGTATTGATAGATTGTGGGTCTTCATTAAATGTATATCCATTAACGACACTAAATTTGCTTAAAGTAGATTCGGTTGAGATGAAGCTTAGATCGATTTCAATAAGGCCTTTTGTTGGGTTAAAGAATGAGATACTTGGAGAAATTAAGCTGCAGGTCAAGATTAGTTTATAGTTGTTCACTATTCTGTTTCAAGTTCTAGATATATCGCAAACTTTTAATCTTCTATTAGGAAGGTCATGGATTCACTTAACAAGAACAATACCATCTAGTCTACATCAGAAGGTGAAATTCATAGCCAAAGGGTAGCTAGTTACTATTCTTGGGGAGCAGGACTACGAGATTTATAAAAAGATAGCTATTCCATATGTCGATAGTGAAGAATTAGAGGAACCAGGGTTACAGATTTTTTATGAGGTCAGCATGATTAAAGTGTTAAGCTAAGGGGTCACAGGGTCGCTCGAGATAGCCTAAATAGTAGATTATAATGTTTAGGCTTGGATATGAGCTTGCTGAAAAAGAGATCCAAGAAATGAAGGCCAAAACCAAAGGCAAGAGAGGAGATTAGCTATACCATGCTCATGTGGATTTTCTAGACATACGTTAGACATTCCCAGTACCAGTATGTATTCAAGAACCCAAAGTGGCCAGTTTATCCAAACTTTTGGCTCAATAATGCAGCATCAAGAAGGAAGATATTAGCGTCCCAATTTCCTTATGCAACTAGTTTTTCATTCCTATTAATAGGTCTCTTTGAAAAAGCAATATTAGATCAATCAAGAGAATTCAATTTCAATAGTTAGTCTGATTAGTTAGGCCCTTTTTCTTTTAGACAATTTGAAATTCATTCAATAAAATTAGTTCCTTTCTTTCTCTCAATTCTTCTTTGTTATTTATTCGTTGTCCTTTTGTCTTTTTCTTTTACTCTTTAGATCCTATAAAAACGATAAACATAATGGATACCTCGTGCCTATAAATAATGAAAGTACCAATATCACCTTCAACCCTGCTAGTTAAATGTCGGATATGATATTGAGACTTTGAATGAAATACAAAAGAGTTGGCGTTGATTTGAACAAGGTAAGGTGATTATTGATGAAACGATAGTTGTGATCAATTTGGGATGCAAGAGAATCCGCAAAAATTGAAAATCGGCGGTAATTTAGCGAATAATCAAGAAAATGAGTTGCCGCAATTATTATCAAAATAACTTGACATATTTGCTTGGTCCTATGAAGACATGCTTGGTTTGGATTCGTCTATCTTAGTTCATAAGTTGCCGACAAGAGAAGATATTAAACCAAAAAGGAAAAAAGCTTAGGTTGTTTAGTCCGGATGTACTCCTTAAAATAAAAGAAGAAGTGAAGAAATTACTAGAAGTTAGATTCATAGAAGTGTCAAATTACCTTGAATGGGTAGCTAATGTGGTGTCAATATTGAAGAAGAATGGGAAAGATAGGGTCTGTATAAAATTTCATGATTTAAACCAGACGACACTTAAGGATAACTTTCCTTTGTTGCACATTGACGTATTAGTGGATAACATGGTCAGAAATCATCTTTTCTTATTTATGGATGGTTTCTTAGGAAATAATCATATCAAGATAGCAAAAGAAGATAAAATCAAAACCACCTTCGTTACTACTTAGGGAAAATTTTGTTATCATGTGGTGCCTTTCAGGTTGAAGAATGCTAGGGCAACTTATCAGCATGCTATGGTTTCCTTGTTCCTTGACATGATGCATCAGGAAATCGAAGTTTATGTAGATGATATGATTGCTAAATCTAAGGAGGGTGAAAATCATGTTAATGTTTTGTGAAAACTGTTTGAGCAGTTGAGAAAGTTCCAATTGAAACTACACGTAGAAAAATGCACCTTTGGAGTAACCTTAGGCAAATTGTTGGGTTTTGTACTTAGTAAAAGGGGGATCGAAATAAACCTAAATAATGTCAAGGAAATCGTAAACCTACCTGCATTGAAATCTATAAAAGGTTGAATTACATTGCTCGGTTTGTATCACAATTAAATGCAAGCCGTTATTCAATCTCTTGAGGAAGAATGCAGTGATAGAATAGGATGAAAAGTGTGAGCAAGCATTTGCTAAAATCAAGGAGTATCTTATGAATCTACTAGTACTAGTGACTTTTACATCGGGACGACCATTGATTCTCTACTTGACGATCCTTCTTAAATCAATGGGATATATGCTGGGGTAGAAAAATGAAATAGGAAAAAAAGAACATCCTATGTACTACTGAAGCAAGAAATTTATAGAAGGTAAACAGAAATACTCAAAGGTAGAAAGAACGTGTTCTGCCTTAGTATAGGTGATGTACATGCTTAAGCAGTATACTCTCTATTACTAGAAGAGTTGTTGACAAAACATAACCTGTTGAGGTATTTAGTAGAAAAATCGACGTTGATCGAGAGAATCTCAAAGTGGCAAATGCTACTCTCTAAGTTTGATATCAAATACATAAGTCAAAGTTCAATCAAAGGGTAAGTAATAGTTGATCAATTGGCAAAATACCTACTAGAAGATTAAGAGGATGGTTTGAAAACTTGATTTCCTAATGAAAATGTGATAGTGATGAATGAATTAAGTGGTGAGAAATTAGGGTGGAGAATGTATTTTGATGGAGCAGCCAATGTGTTTGGATGTGGAATAGGAGCAATATTAGTCTCACCTAACGGTAATCATTTGCCTATGGCAGTAAGGTTAGTATTTCCATATATGAACAATATAGTAGAATACGAAACCTATATTTTGGGGCTAAAAATGGCACTAGACATGAAAATATGGAGGCTTGAAGTGTATGGAGATTCTTCTCTTATAATTCTCTAAATCCTAAGAGAATATAAGAAGAAAGATGAAAAGTTAACACCTTATCACGAGCATTTAAGCAAGCTAATTGAAAGGTTCCAAGAAATTTCATTCACTTGTATTCCAAGAACCCAAAATCAATTTACTGACACATTGGTCACGTTAGTTTCTATGGTAAAAGTCACAGATGGAATAAAAATCCAACCCTTAAAGATTGAGGTAAAGGAAAGACTGGCTTTTTGTCAAACAGTTGAAGAGAAGGAATCAAAGAAACCTTGCTATTATGATATCAAAAAGTTACTTCAAATGGGGGAGCTCCTTAATGAGGCTGATAGGAAAGATAGAAAAGCATTAAGGAGATTGGCTGCTCATTTCCTATTAAGTGGAGCTACATTGTACAAAAGCTCACCAGATACAACATTGCTAAGGTGTTTAGATGAAGAAGAAGCCAAGAAATTAATGAAAAAGTGCATAAAGGAGTCTATAGTCCTCATATGAATGGATACATGTTAGCCATGAAGGTCATGAGAATGGGATTTTTTAGATGATGAAGGAATTAGATTATATCAAGCTGTGAGGCATTGTCACCTATGTTAGGTGTACACTAATAAAATCAACACTCTTCCCTAAGAATTGCATGTGTTGTCGGGTCCTTGGCCTTTCTCAATGTAGATAGTAGATATGATCGGTCTAATTTCACTAATGGCTTCAAACGGGCATAAATTCATTTTAGTCGTAATTGACTATTTTACCAAGTGGGTAAAAGCAACATCATAAGCTACGATGACCAAAGAAGTGGTGGTTAAGTTCTTGAAAAGAGACATTATTGCAAGATACAATGCACCCAAGTCTATTATTACAAACAATAGGACAAATTTAAACAACAAGTTGATGGATGAAGTGTGCAACCAATTTAAGATCAATCATAAAAACTCAACCCCGTATTGACCTCAAATGGACGGGGTTACTGAAGCTGCTAATAAGAACATCAAGAGAATCATTGAGAAGATGGCTATCACTTATAGAGATTGGCATAGGATGCTTTCCTTTGCTCTCATTGCTCATAGAACCTTAGTTAGAACTTCTATAAGTATAGCACCTTATTCATTGGCATATGGAACTGAAGTAATACTACCAGTAGAAGTAAAAGTACCGTCGTTTCAAGTGTTAGTAGAAACTCAACTCAATGAAGCTAAGTGGGTGAAGAAATGAATGAAGCATTTGAATCTCCCGAATGAAAAGAGACTTGTTACGATATGTAATGGTTAGTGCTATCAACAACGGATTATTCGAGTCTTTAACAAGAAAGTATGCCCGAAGCACTTCAAGGAAGGAAACAAGGTGTTGAAGAAAGTATTGCTGAATGAAAAAGACCCTAGGGGAAAATTTGCTTGAAATTATGAAGGCCCCTATGTGGTGAAAAGGCTATTATCTAGAGGTGCATTAATGTTTACAAAAATGGACGACTCGGAATTAAGGGGACCTATGAATTCAGATGTAATCAAGTTATATTATCCATGAGAATAGAGTTCAATAAAGATTTCAATTTTTCTTGAATATTGTTTGTGGTTAATCTTTCATCTTTTACAAGTAAAGTTGATATCCATGAATGTTCTTGAGTTTGGATGGTCATCGATCAATAAACACTTCACCAATAAATCCTTGTATACTATGTTTCTTAACCTCAAACACTTACCAAGGAATTTGAGTCACTAAATAAATTGAAATCGAAACTTCTTAATGATTTAATCTTGTTTCTTTCAAAAAGAGATTTACTTTTTAGGAATTATAAAGAGCGAAAATTGAAACTTACTTATGAGAAAAGCAAAATCAAGGCATAGGCATGGTACGATTATAAGACTCATGAGCAAAAGTTTTCAATCATGAAGAAGATTTTATTAAAAAAAAGAGAGAGAAAAAAAATAGGGAAAAAGAAAGAAAGAAAGAAAAAGAGAGAAAAAAAGAGAGAAAAAAAAAAGAAAAAGGAAAAAAGAAAGAAAAAGCAAGCACAATCCTTTGGTGATATTCTCCTAATTAAATGATTGAATATCGAGGATCAAAGTAAGCATGCTAATTGGTTGCTATTTGTGAAATTCTCCATTCTCACGTAAAATGATCCTAAAAGTCCTTGAAAGAGATATTTAGGAGAATTAAAAAAGGTTTTTTGAAATCTCAAAGAAATATATCCTCTTTGAATTGTCCACCAAAACAAGTTTTTTTGAAATCTTAAAGGGATCTATCCTCTTCGGATTATTTACCAAATCAAAACAGATTTTTTGAAATCTCGAAGAGATCTGTCCTTTTCGAATCATCCACCAAATCAAAAAAAGTTTTTTAAAATCTCGAAGTGATCTATCATCTTCGGATTATCTACTAAAGCAAAAGTTTTCTTGAAATCTCGAAGAGATATATCCTCTTCGGATTGTCCACCAAAGCAAGATTTTTTTTGAAATCTCAAAAAGATCTATCTCTTCAGATTATTCACCAAAATAAAGTTTTCTTGAAATCTTGAAGAGATCTATTCTCCTTAAATTATCCACTAAATAAGAACAAGTTAATTTAGCCCCCAATGGTTTTTGCTCTATCCTTCTAAGATAGGCTACCTTAAAACTTTTGCTCTATACTTCCAAGATAGGCTACCTTAAATCTTTTGCCCTATCCTTCTAAGATAGGCCACCTTAAAACTTTTGCTTTATCCTTTCAAGATAGGCACCTCAAATCTTTAACCCTATAGGTACCTGATTCCATTACCTTATCCTTCCAAGATAGGTACCCTAGTTTCTTTACCCTGTCCTTTTAAGACGGGTTTATGAGTTTCCCATTCTTTTGTCCTATCCTTTTAAGATTAGCAATTTATTTTTTAAATTGACCTTTCAAGCCGATATCCTTCTCCAAAATGAGACAAAGTTGACCATTCAAGTCAGTAATCCTCGTTTAGTTTAAAGTCGGATCTAGCAAAAAAGGGTATCTCTTTTTCCTTTATAGCGAAGTTCTAATTGAACTTTGCTACAAAGAGGGGCAATTGTAGATACCTCATTTTTGTTATATTATTTTAAGCCAAAAATTAAAAAATATAATAAAAAATAAAAAATGAAAAAATAATAAAAAGAAAAAAAATAAAAAATAATATAAAGCGTCAAATCAAGTGATAGTTATCAACCTCCTAGACTAATCACAAGAAGCCAAACTAAAGAACTTTAAGGGCTCGTACAGAAAATACTAACTCTAAGCCATAGTTGAGATGAGGACTCCTATCCGAATCCGACCTCCTACCGACCTGTCTACTAGATCCACATGTGTATCCAACATCCTCTTACCCAATTGCAAAGTCTTGATTGAGAAGGTAACCTAGGAAAGGCTAGCCGAGCCAAGCTTTCCAATCAACTACTGGTGCCTAACTCTAATTCAACTAACTTCTTAACCAAACTGATTGGCTCCTAACCTGATCCAGATCAGGTCGGCCCTTGACTACTAGTACCTCTTGTTTTTGCCTAGTTTGTATCATATTCCTGACATACAACCATAAGTAACACATGTCTTCTGACATAACGTTCCAAAATTATTCTTTCTTTTCCGTACTAAATATTCTTTGTTCTTTTTACCCCTTTTTAGCATGATTCATTTAACGTAATTGTAAAATACCCTTTTTTCCTTTCATACATGTAAAATAACCTTAGTGAGCAGGTATATAAACCCTTACTTTCCTTATATGTAGACATCCAACTTCCAATAGAGAAATTATTCACTTTAAGCAACCTTAATGTTCCCATTATCATTCAATTCTTATTTATTCCCTGTAGTAAGGAGTAGTGGTGAGTGACTCTTTAATTCGAACTGGTGCGTCATGTTTGGCAGGTTGTTAGCTAAGTAGGATCGAGTAGTATGTCATCAATAGTTACCTGGACTTTACTAACTTTTTCTTTGTTTCTTTCCAGTCTACTTCGTCATGGTGCCTCTCCGTATGTCCAACCCCGGAGATGCATCAACTTCATTAGTAGCTGTTGTGCCATAGCTACTATAATGTGTTAGTATGACACCAAGAGTGGGTTTATTGTTACTCAATTTTACTCTATTTTTCATTGCGAAAATAGAGCAAGTTTGTTCCTATCTTATTTGAGTAAACTATCAAGTGTTGAAGTTGTTAGCTAGTTGTTAATCCATTTGAGAAGTACCATACTATGTCAGATTTAAGTATTCAAGGAGTTATTGGTGACCAAGGTAGTGGTGCTCAACCTGGTCGTGGTTTTAATGATAGTAACACCCAAAGATTCATTGATGAGAAACTCACAAACCTTATTGAGAGTCTATCCATAGTAATGTAAGTTAATAGGCAACAACCCCAAGGCATACAGCAACAAAACCCCTAAGATGACGCCCTTGAGAGACACTATGGCTGAGTCAATCGAACCAATCACCTAGTTTGACCTCCTCGAGCTAGAAGAGTTGCTAGATGATGAATGGAGTTAGAGGAGATTGTAGAGGATAAGGAGGAGCTGGATATTGAAAGGTTTGGTGATGAAGAAGAAGTTGGTTATTACCGAGAACAAGGACGAGGACGTCGAGTTCCTTAAGGGCTAAACAATGTTAAGGTGCAAATCCCTCCCTTTAGTGGAAGTAGAGATGTAGATCAATACTCAGAGTGGGAAGAGAAGGTTGAGAAAGTTTTTGAATGTTATGGTTATGAGGATGTGGTCAAGGTCCAACATACTACATTGAACTTTATTAGGTATGCCAACATGTGGTAGAAGAATCTGAATGTAACTAGGGAAAGACAAGGAAGACCAGGCATTAGAACCTGGGGAGAAATGAAAAGGTTGTTAAGAGGTAGATTTATGTCCAAGACTTATCTACAAGATACATTTGCGAAGTTGCAAGAGCTTCGCTAGGGAGGCTGACCTATTGATGACTATGCTAAAGAATTCCAAATGTTAATGATCCAAGCCGATGTAGAAGAACTAGAGGCACGTACGGTATTAAGGTTCATTTATGAACTCAAGTATAAGATTCGCAATATTGTGGAAGTACAAAGGTTTTATACCTTAGAAGAGGCGATCGAGATCACATAAAGGGTTGAAAAGTAGAAGAGAAATGTTTTGAGCCGACCTAGGCCAACATCTTCCTAAGCCCCAGTACCACACCGACTTGTTCAAGCTAAGCCGAGGAGATTGTACCAAGCTGAGGAAAGGGATGACCGAATTGATGATTGCCGAGTATGTCAGCATGGCCAAACAAGACAGTCAAGCCGAGCTATGGTTAGGCTACCCCCAATAATGTATGACATAGGATAGGCCTCTAGACGAAATTCTAGCGAGGTGAAGTGTTTTAAATGCTTAGGCTTTGAACACATGGCTATTGAATGTTCGAACTGGCATGTCATGGTACTCCGAGGAGATGTAGTAGATGTCACCAACGAGAGTGGGCTTGAAGAGGAGAAGGATGTTCGAAAAGCAGAAGCCGTGGAGGAAGAAGAGACTTATTGCTATGCTAACCAAGGAGAATTAATGACCTAAGTCCTGAGACGAGTCCTGAGTTCCTTACCGATCTCCAAGGAGGACCAAAGAGAGAATATATTCCATACCAAGTGTACCGTGAAAGGCCAGCTATGCACAATCATCGTAGATAGAGGAAGTTGTACTAATATCGTTATACAGTCCTTTGTACAGAGGTTAGGTCTACCAACCTCAAAGCATCTCCAACCCTATAAGCTGCATTGGCTTCGTGATAAGGGTACTTTGCACATAACTGAGCAAGCGACTATACCATTCAGTGTTAGAAATGTATACAAGGTTGAAGTAGTGTCCGATGTCATCCCCATGGGAGCTTCACATCTACTGCTTAGATGAACTTGGTTATTCGACCAACGTATTACGTACAATGGGTACAAGAACACCTATGCCTTCATGAAGGATGGAAGGAGGATAGTGTTGCAACCCCTAACCCTATCCCAAGTAAATGAGACCCATAATCAGCTCACTTGGGCTAGTAAGAAGAAAGCCTTAGTGATGAGTCATAGGAAGCTCCAATCTACTGAGAAAGTTGATGAACCGATATTCCTGTTGGTTAAGAGACTGATAGAGATAAAGGACTTATAGAATGTTCCAGAAGAGATCCGAAGCTTACTAAGTGAGTTTTTCAACCTATTTTCGGAGGAACTGCTTAAAGGACTGCCACTAGTCTAAGGCATATAACACTGTATTGATCTGCAACTAGGTGTCACCCTGCTGAACCGACCTACATACAGGATGAACCCTAAGTAGGCTGCCAAGCTGCAAAGACAGGTGGACAAACTCATTGAGCAAGGATATGTGAAGGAGAGCATAAGCCCTTGTATTGTACCAGCTCTACTCATTCTGAAAAAGGATGGTTTATGGCACATGTACATCGACAGCTGAATAATCAACCAAATTATTGTCAAGTATAGATACTCGATACTAAGGCTCAATGACATGTTAGATGAGCTCCATGGTGCAAAGATATTTTCAAAGATAGATCTGCGGAGTGGCTATTACTAAATTCGCATAAGGCCGACCGATGAATGGAAGATCGCTTTCAAGACTAGGTACAGGCTCTATGAATGGTTGGTTATGGCATTTGGACTTACTAATGCATCAAGTGCATTCATGAGGTTAATGAACCATATGATGCGCTCTCTTCTTGGAAGATGTGTGGTCGTATACTTCAATGACATATTGGTGTGTAATGTTAACCTAAACAACCATGTTTAACACCTTTGCGAAGTATTTGGCATTTTGCGAGCTGAGAAGTTATATGGAAATGTAAAGAAAATCATGTTCTACCAGAAGGAGGTGATGTTCGTAGGATTTGTAGTATCAAGTGAAGGAATCTAAGCAGATGAGGAGAAGATCTGAGCTATTCTAGAATGCCGATGCCGAAGAATGTCATTGAAGTCCAAAGTTTTTATAGCCTAGCTTCTTTCTATAGGTGATTTATTAAGGACATCAGTACAATAGCCGCCCCATTGATCCAACTGATAAAAAATAATGAAGGGTTTAGGTGGAATGATTGAACTAAGCAAAACTTCAAGCAGATTAAGGAGAAGCTCACCTTGACACTTGTCCTTTCACTACCAGATTTTAACAAGCCCTTCAAACTAGAGTACGACACATTGGGAGTTAGAAATGGTGTTGTCTTGATGAAAGAATGACGGCCCGTCACTTACTATAGTGAGAAACTGAGTAGCCCATCCCTAAACTATTCCATATACAAGAATGAGATGTACTCCCTTTTCTGAGCCCTTATTGTTTGGCAACATTATTCACTACTACGAGAGTTTGTTATTTATATAAACCATGAGTGTTTAAAAAATCTAGGGAGTCAAAATAAGTTTTCAAAAAAGCAGGCTAAGTGGTTAGAGTTCAGGAGAGTTTCCTATACATCATCTAGGACAAGAAGGGAAGTACAAATGTGGTCACCAATGCTTTATCACAATGGCAAACCTTACTGACCATTTTACAGAAAAAATTATTAGGATTCTCACTAATTACTGAGCAATATGCACATGATTCTTATTTCAGCCCTATCATGGAACAGTGTAAGGACAGAATTACTATCAATGGATATTATCTCAAAGATGGCTATCTATTCAAGGACCGCAGGCTATGTATTCCAAACTACTCCATACGTGAACTGTTAGTCTAGGAAGCTCACATTAGTGGACTTTTAGGCCACTTTAGGGAGGTTAAGACAACCAATCTGTTGAAAGAGAATTTTTACTAGCTAAGTCTGGCCAAGGATGTCCATAAGGTAGTTAGTCATTATGAAGTATATAGGTGTGTTAAGGGGAAGAGAGTCTCATGGAGAGTACATGCCTTTACCAACACTTACCTTACCATAGGCTGACCTTAGCATGGACTTTATCCTAGGGTTGCCTCAAATATCTGAAGGGAAAGATTCTATTTTTTGTTAAAGTGGACCATTTCAGCAAGTGGCACACTTCAATCTGTGCCTTCGAACTAACAACGCTTTGTATATTATTGATTTGTTTTTACAAGAGGTTGTTCAACTATATAAAGTATCGAAGACTATTGTCTCAGATCGGGACACGAAATTTTTAAGTTATTTTTAGAAGACTCTTTAGAGGAGACTTAGGACTAAACTAGTGTTCAGCTCCAGTAGCTACCTCCAAACTAATAGCTAGACTGAAGTAGTGAATAAGACACCAAACAATCTGCTTAGAGCTGTTGTAAGGAAGAACTTGAGGGATTGGGATTTTTGCATACCAGTCATAGAGTTCGCATACAATCAAATTATCCATAGTACTAAAAGGAAGACCCCATTCGAAGTCATCTATGGCCTTAACCCAACCATCCCCCTAAACATGATCAGCGCCCCAGCAACTACTGAAGAGAGTCAACTTGTAGTTGATTGAGCTCAAGAATTACATAAACTGCACCAGTCTGTACCAAAGAAGATCGCTAAATTCAATAAGAGACAATAAGAGATTGGTAACCAAGGCTACTGAACTGTTTTGTTCTAGCCAAAAGACTTAGTATGGATTCATCTCAGCCAAGAGCAATTCCTGTACTTAAGACAAAGCAAACTATCTTCTCAAGCTAATGGCCCATTCAAGATCTTGAAGATGATCAACCATAATGCCTATCAGATTGAGTTGCCTGATGACTATGGTGTCTCCTCTACCTTCAATGTGTCTAATTTGATTCCCCATCAACCAATAGAAGAAGACCTTGCGAGTGCCCTAAAAGAATGAACAGAAATCCTTGCAGATTTGAGGACAAATCTTTCTGACTCCGAGGCAGATGATAAGAATCAAACCCTTTGATCGATCACAAGAAGCCAAGCTAGAGGACTTCAAGTGCTCGCATGGAAAATGCTAACTCTAAGACATAGCTGAGACAAGGACTCCTATCCTAATCCGACCTATTTGCTAAATCCTTACGTGTATCTAACATGCTCCTACCTAACTGCAAAGTCCTAATCTAAAAGGTAACCTATGAAAGGCTAGCCGAGCCGAGCTCTCCAATTGACCACTAGCACCTAACTCCAATTTAGCTGACTTCCTAACTAGACTGATTAGCTCCTGACCTGATCCAGATCAAGTTGGCCCTTAACTACCAGTACCTCCTGTTTCTACCTATGTTGTATCATATTCCTAACGTACAGCCATCAAGTGACACATGCATTATGACACAACATCATAGAATTATTGTTTCTTTTTTGTATTGAATATTCTTTGTCCTTTTTACCCCTTTTTAGCATGATTCATGTAACGTAATTGTAAAATACCCTTTTGTCTTCTCATACATGTAAAATAACCCTAATGGGCAAGTATATAAATCCCCACTTTCCTTGTACGTAGACATTCAACTTTCAATGGAGAAATTATTCGCTTTAAGCAACCTTAGTTAACTCGTTATCATTCAACTCTTATCTATTCCCTTTAGCAAGGAATAGTAGTGAGTGACCCTTCAGTTCGGATCGATGTGTCATATCCGCCGGGTTGTTGGCCGAGTAGGATCAAGTAGTGTGTCATATCAATTTGATATCTGCTTGGATTTTGCTAACCTTTTTATTTTTATTTTTTTTTGTGTCTATCTAGTCCACTTCGTTGTGCTGCCTCTTTATGTGTCCAACCTCTAAGATGCATCATCGAGTCTATCGAGTCAATCGTACCAAGTTAAGTCGAGTCAGATCTTTTAAGATCAAATTGAATAATGGTGAGTGATCAAATCATTAAAAGATTAGGCTTTATTATAATAATTTTGGTCCAGTCCGATATAAAGTAGGTTTTTTATCTAATTTATATTAGGCTAGAATAGACTTAGGGTTTATTAAGTAGATTATTAGGTTACATCAAATTGGATTGAGTCGGGCTCAAAAAATAGAAAGCCCAAATTAAGTAGGGTTTCCCCCCACCCCCAATCGAATAAGCCTGATCATCAACAACCCCTTTATACTACACTCCACGTGCCCCAACAAAACACTACCATACGTTTCCTCCTAACCACACAAGTTACATGTTGACCCAAATGCCTATACACTTGACTATATATTGGATATAACATGAAGAGCAATTCGTACGTCCTTGGCCTCACTCATATGGATTAGCTTGATATACTATTGACCAGCAACCTCGACCAACTGCACATTTATTGAGCATCTACAATGCTGCCACATTGCGATGTGCTATACTTAATCCACATCAAAAGCCCCTGATCAAAGATACACTACATGTCTACAAAGCCAAATAAAAGCTGACATTCCCTTAACCAAAGCACAACATAGCACACCACTCTATGAGCATCGTACATCCACATTTACTGTTAAGAACAAAATTTACACCCCCTCACACATGCACGTCCTCATTAATTGTACACACATATACGTCCCTTGAACAAGCTGCATAATCAGCACACTATACTCATCAAAGCATAATACATATGCACACTGAAGTCTACTGCACCGAAACACACACACATACATAATCCAACCCACGAACACGTTGATTTCGCACAACTGGAACAGTTTAGATAATAAAAATTATTATTTTATTTAAATTGTTTACTTCTTTTATTAATTTAATTGTTTGTTTTCTTTAGTATAGGTTTTTTTTTTAATTATCATATCATTGACTATTATTTAGATAATTTGGATTTTTGATAAATTGTATCTTTTAGTAAAATTACATTAGTTAGTTGAATTGCATTTTTAGCCAAAATCATTTTTTTAAAAAAAAAAATCGCATATTTTTCTCCAAAGATCCATACCTTCCAAGAAGATACGTGTCTAAATTGTATCTTCAACATATTTTATATTTAGGATTTAGAAAAGACATATCTTGCAGTTGAGATTTAGAAGATATGTATCTAGGTTGTATCTTAGCGTTTAGATTTAGGAAAGATACGTATCTAGGTTATATCTTAACATATCTTACAATTGAGATTTAGAAAAGATACGTATGAATATATATATATATATATGGATCGTATCCTAGCATATTTTGCACATAGGATTTAGAAAAGACATCTTTCGATACGTTATGATTTTTTTTAATAAATAAAAGTCGTAATTGGAGTTTTTTAAAAGATCTAGTTAGTTAGGGTTTTCTTAAATTCGTGAAATTAGATTTCTTAGGTTTTTTTTAATATAATAAATTTTTAAATAAATGTAAATTTAGCTCAATTTTTTAAATAAAAAAAATACCACCCACTAAATATTTTATAAAAAAGAACTACATTGATTTGATCCCGACTAATAGATATATAAGCACCTTCGAGGTAATCGTATAAAAAAAATTCCTATTTTTTTGAAAAATTCGTAATAAAAAATCATTTTAGTTATATTTTGTATATTTAGGTATATTTTTAGTATTTTTTACAAAATTATAAAAATAAAGCCCATAAATTTTTCTTTATCTTTTACATGTAACTTAGTCTTAAAAGTTAGCCTCCGACTTGGTTTTGTCTAGTTTAATTTTCTAAAAATCATTTTCATAGAAAATCCGTAGATTAGTAGCCAAATTAGGGTTTTCCCACCCAAATATCATTTTTTTACCAATTCAATTGGTTGGTAACTCTAATTTTTAAAATTTTTTTTAGAAAAATATTTCATTAATTTAATATTGAGTAATCTATATTAAGTGGGCTAGTCATAACATAAGTTAAATTAAAAAAAAACGAAACAAGGCTCAATACTTTATTATTTAGGATTGATTAGGTCTTTTGGATTACGTAAAAGGCTTATGATTTAGGGTTTTTAAGCGATTAGAGAAATTATTTATAATTAGCGAATAATTTAGGGAAACAACTATGGTTTATTAATTGAATTAGGGTTACATACTTCCAATTAAGGTTTTACTCAGTCCATTGGTATTTTCCATTCATTTTGAGGTTTCTTGCATATTAGGGTTTTTAAGGTTTTCAGGTACGATTAAGGTTTAAGGGTTTTACTCTCTTTAGGGTTTTTCAACTTATTATTTAGTGTTTGTGACTTATGATTTAGGGTTCAATCATTTTGTTTATGGATTTTTTTATTATATGATTTATTATTATATCTTGAGCCGTTTTATAGATTACCAATTAACTCTAATATCTAACTTCGAGTTTGGATGTGAAAGTTTATAGGGTTCATAATGTCTCCTTAGGTATAATGTTTAGCATTCTTACAGAGATATTTTCATATAATTACTTTGGTTTCATATGATTAATTATTCTTAATTTGTTGTCAATTATGATATAAAACCCAATTAGCAAATTATGGTGTAAGTAAGTTTCTCAGTCTTAATTACTAGTACACTTAGTACAAATTAGGTACATTTTAGGGCTTAATGTGTCAAATTAAGTTGCTTAAGCCCATTACATAATCTTATCTAATTAGTTTAAGAAACTGAGATAATTATTACTATTTGAGCATGTTTTAGAGGGTAGATTAGGGCTTTAGGAAAATTAAGTGACTAGTCTTCGATTAATGAATAGTTTTACTAGTTAATTAGAGCACAATAGTTGGATTTGGGCTTTCAACTTTAGCTTAGGGTTTTATAATCATTTTAAAGGTTTGCACATATTAGAGCTCCAATAAGGATTTTAATGTTCAAATGTTCATTTAAGGGCTATAATATTTATTTTAAGGTTTTGAATTCATTGTTACGGTTATCTATACTAATATTTATTTTTGGTTTAGCTTACCCTTTATTGGTTTCAAGGAGCTCTCATGAGCTTTGATTATCAATCTATTTGCCATTGGGGTTTAAGATTAGTTTCGTTAAACTGGGTTGATCTTAAGAGTTAATATTAGTTATTGGCATTTGTTTATAGGATTTTAGGGCTTTTGAGTGTAAGGTTCAACTAGGGCTTGGATTGCCGTTTAGGGTATTAGAAGTTTGATTTCACTTCTTTGAGAGTAGCCTTTTAGGTTCAAGGTTTGCTATCTTACCAATGCTAAGGGTATCTTCTAGAAAATCTTATTAATTTCTAACCTCTTGTTTAGGAAATATGTAAGGTTTATAGAACCAGTGTCGAAAATTCCTCTCTTTTCCAAAAGATTATTAAAAATATCACCCAATATTCAAATATTGTAATTTTTTGTTTCCCTTAAATAATTTTTCATATAGAACTTGAAAATGAATCCAAATTTTCTAAATTCTCAATGCATGTATGGATATCTTACGAAAGACGTCCTATTGATTGATTTTTAATCGCATTTTCAAAAACCTAAATGGTGCAGTTTTTACCTAAATTTTTTTCGGTAAGTTCCTTAAAGATTATATTTTCATGCTACTTGATTTGTTTTTCAAGATTTTAAAGTTGGGTTTTTAAAAAATTTTGATTCTTAGGAAATCTAGGGCTAGAAGTGTGTTTTTTTAAGTATTTTTTAATGAAATTAGTATAATTTTTGTTATAAATTGTAAGAATGATGACTTTTAAAGATATTCACAATGCGATGACTTTAAATTTTAAAGAAAAGCTCATTAACAAGTTGGATATGGAAATTACAAGGCTAAATGTTTTTCACTATAATTATATGTAATTCTATTTAAATCCTACGTCTTAGTTACTTAAATAACTTATATAAGTGTTGAGAAATAGTTTTGGGTAATATTATGTTCTTTTCAAGTATGTAGATAGTGGATTTGAGTTATGATAAAGTGATTTAGTAAGTTATAGAGGCAAACGGGGAGTTATAAAGTAGGTCAAAAAGTCGAATGTATTGGAATATATAAGCTAAAGTTGGTTAGAAAGTAAGTAATAAAAAAAATAATCTAAAGTTAGTCAGAAGATAGTTCAAGGCAGAATCTTTAGTTAAATCATGATGTAGAGAGTTAGTCAAGAAGTTGGTTAGAAAGTGTATTGGGAAAAACCCCTATGTAGTCAAAGGGAATTAAAAACTTGGTTAAAAGCTATCCTATAAGGGAATTAATATTAAAGAAGGATCTTAAATCCTAAACTCTACACTTAAGTAAGTTCTTATCTTAGCTTATATTCAACATATAATTAATTAAGGCATCATATACTTTATGTCTAGGTAGAATATAAGAGAAGGGGTAGCAACATGACACTTAAGAGTTTAAGGAAAGCTATTATATGGCCTTAGTAAGTAGATATTTATATTCTAGAGTAGATTATGTCTATTCCTTGTGTAATGATTGTAAAAATCATGATTCTACTATTCATTTAAACTTAGATAATTTGTAAAATCATATAAAACCATGCAAAATTAGTGAAATCATATATTTGTAGAATCATATATCAAGATTCATAATTTTATCAAAATTCTATACGTATACGATTCTACATCCATTTGAACTAAGGAAAATATAATAAAATCATAAATTTATAGAATCGTATACTTAACTCGTGATTTTAACAACTATGAATATTCTACTAATTTGCCTGATTAACTAACTTGGTTGTACTTAGATCTTAGTATGATGTATTGACTTGATGAATTACAAGATGAGCTATGGTTGCTATTCTATACATGCTTATGATGTAATGAATCATGGTATGAGGTTGAGCTTTATTCTTGCTTCCATGTTAAATGATGGTATATGAGTGCTCTACTAACTTAATGAAGGAACTAGATACTAACCTCAATTCCTAAGGTGTTCACCTAAATGAACCTAATATTAAGGCTTTAGAGTTAAAAGAGATGATAAAATAAAATAGTGTAAACTATTATCAATGTTTGAATGTTCATTGTTCCTACTTGGCATTCGATTGATGCATTTATGACATGGCATGAAAACAAGCTACTGGTATAGTTTTAATTAAAAAACTTGATTTTTACTAAACAAAGAACTTGGTTTATAAAATTAGGATTTTCAAGCACATAGATTCACATAGCTTTAGCTTGGTTATTTTTGTTAGTAAGTATTTCTAGGTTCATGAATAGCTAATTTCGATGCCCAACAATATTGACTATCTGAAAGTTTAGGGCTAGGGCTAAGGCTAGACTAGGATATCGATACCAATGCATGTCACATATATAAGCATTCATCTTCTTTTGCATTAATCAATTATTGAGATGTTGAGGGTGCTACAACTAATGTAATAACTTGTTGCATGTCTAGAAAGTGTATTTGTCTGTATTGTTGTTTGTATGCACTCTCACTTAGCAATATGTTAAGGGGATAAATTTGTTTTGTCCTCAAGTTAGAAGATTGTAGCCAATACTAGCTCTATGGGGGAAAGACTTTTGAGTAAATTAGAAGAGTTACCCATTTTGTAAAAGTTTTATGGATAACAAAGTTTAGTTTTGTTTAAGTTTAGTAGTTATGCAATGAAAAGGGGGAAAAAAAACTTGTACTTTTGGCATTGTAAATATCATATATAGTTTGTAAATCTTGAAACCAAGGGTAAACTCAAATTGAAGTATGTTTTATATTAATGAAATATCCTAAATTTATGATTAGTGTAAAGCAGGTTTTATCTATGATAAAATCACCATCTGAGATTCTAGCACTTGAGTGAATCAATGAAAGCTAAGCTTTTCTATCATGAATATAAGTCAATTTCAATTTGTTGTAACATTATTTATCATCTCCAATACATAACAATCTCAAAAATTAAGCCTTTTGTCTTGAATTCAAGATTTGGCAAGTTGTTCTATCATGGCTGAATTGGCCATTAATGGCCATTGCCAAACTTGCTCGAGCTCGAGCAAGTATAAATAGGTGCTCCTTGTAGACCTCGTAAATCTAGCTTTTTGAGTATAACAAGACCTTACCCTTGGCTCATAGGTTTACTTAACACTAGAGATACTAACTGTAGGTAACTAGGGGTCAAGTCTAGAGACCACTGCTTAAGGCGTGAGTGTGGATTGCAAAGGCCATCTCACCGCTGGACTTATGATTTTGTATATTACTGGATTTATTTGAAATAAAAAAGTATTTTGTGAAATATGGAATTTAAATTCATGGTTAAAAACCCAAGTGCTAAAACTTGGTTGTGATTGATGCCGATGTATTTCCAACCCTTACCTTAGAGGGTATTAAATCCAATGTTATATGAAACACCGGTCAACTGCATATATTGTTTGGCATACTGCTTGTTTCTGCATTCATATGTTTTTAATAAATTGTCTGATAACCTACTTGTCGATATAGTATAAAGGATATCTTACTAAGCTCGAGTAGCTTGCTCCCTAACAGTTTTCTTTTGTAGGTTGATAGATAATCAGGCATATGTTAAGAGTTAGGCATTGACTACAAGTATTGAGATGTTTTAGAGGTTAGAATTAAAGAAAGATTGTATAGGTTGTTTGAAACATTAATGTAAATACTACTCTTATACTTGGATTTTACAACTTCGATAAGTATAGATTTTAGGTTTTCACTACTTGAACATATCATTTAGTAAGGGATACCAATTCTTTACAATTTTGAGGAACTGTGGAATATTGGATATATATGGTTATTCATATTTTACAACATGTTAATAAATTAAAATCAGAAACCTTTGCAATTAATTTTTTAGAGTCTTCTAATCTCTAACTTGCAATGCAGTTTTTGTATCATGAGTGCATACGTGATATGAAATTTTAAGTAATCTTACAAGGCCCCCTATAAGGTCTTGACAGTCTTTGTCCCACTCTAGGCATTAGCTCTCTCCTAAACACACTTAGAAATACGCTTTCATCATTCTCTCTCTCTCTAAAGGTTTGAAGCTTTCTCCTTCCATAGCGTAGTTAAGCTTGAAGCAACTCGAGCTAAACTAACTAAATGGCTTAGTTCCTCAATTCCTTAGCTCTCTAGTCTACCCCCTCTCTCCCTTATCCATGCCCTCTAGCGTAAGAAACACCATTTAAGGGTTTCACACGAACCTTAACCACTACAAAACACTAATTTCTAGCTACACTTGTTTGAAACTAAGCAAACTACTAGGACTACTACCCTCAAAAACCCCTCAACAAAACCTTCATTCAATCCCACAACCACTACTAAGTTCAACCACATCTACTACTGTCTGCTTAACTCCTAACACCACTAAATATGGTGCTTCACTCACTAAACCCCTATTTCCCAATGTGAAACACATGAAAGAGTGTTTCCCACTAGAAAAACTACCTTAAATTGCCCAAATCACCCTCTTCTGACTGCTTAGATCTCCTTTTGAAGAATCACATGTGCCATACGTGTTACCTACACTCAGACCTACATTCGACCCAACAACTTAGCCCAAATTGACCCACGTGTCTAAGCTAGTCTAACCCTCCTTCGTTTGCTTTATTTGTTTTTTTAATTTATTATACTTTAAATTTAAGGAAAGAAAATATAAGAAATATAGGAGATAAAAGAAAATTAGAAAAAAAAAAGGTTTTTCCTTCTACAAAATTTTTAAGATATTTTAGAAAATATGCTTTAAAATAAAAATGCAAGAAATGAACATTTTTCCAAAGTTAGAGTTTTCTAATATAAAAAATAAAAAATAAGAAAATAAATATTGTATTACTTAGAGAAACTTGTTTTCAAAAATAAAAATTAATAAACCTTTTTTTTTAACTAGGGCCTTTCTAGAATTTTCTAAAAATAAAACACTAAAATTAGGACCCTTCCTATAATTTTCATAAATAAAATCAAGCAGTTAAAAAATGTAAACCTTGCCATTTTCAAAATTAAAAGAAACTTAGGCACCTAAAGTTTTATAAATATATTATAGAAGTTTGATCTCAAATAATGGACACTTAGGCACCTATAGGAAACTACTAGACAATTTAAAATAAGTTAAAATTTTATTTCCCTCACATACCTTAACCCACCACCCCTACCCCTACCCTCTACCTCTATAGGGACTTAACATGTGATATGAAATTTTAAGCAATCTTACTAAGCCTCCTATAAGGGCTTGACACTCCCCATCCTATTCCAAACATCAACTCTCTCCAAAACATAGTTAGAGACACACTTTCATTACTCTCTTTCTCTCTAAAGGTTTGAATATTTCTCCTTCCATGATGTGGTCAAGCTTGAAGCAACATGAGCTAAACTAACTAAATGGCTAAGTTCCTCAATTCCTCAACTCTCTAGTTTACCCCTTCTCTCCTTTATCCATGCCCTCTAACATAAGCAACACCATTTAAAGGTTTCACAAGAACCTTAGCCACTATGAAACACTACTCTCTAGCCACCCTCGTTCAAACCTAAGCAAACTACTAGGACTACTACCCTAAAAACCCCCTTGGCAAAACCTTCATTTACTCCCAACAACTATTACTTAGTTCAACCACCTCTACCACCATCTACTTAACTCCTAACACCAGCAAATATGGTGTTTTGGTCACTAACCCCTTATTTCCTAATGTGAAAGACATGAAAGTATGTTTCCCACGTGAAAATTTACCTTAAATTGCTTGAATCACCCACTTCCGACCACTTGGATCTCCTTTTATAGTATCACATGTGCTGTACGTATTACCTAAACTCGAACCTACATTTGACCCAACTTCGCCCAAATAGACCCACATATCTAAGTTAGTTCCACCCTTCTTCGTTTGCTTTATTTGTTTTTTTATAATATAAGAAATACAAGAGAGAAAAGAAAAGTAGAAAAAATGGGGTTTTGCTTCTACAAAAATTTTTAAGATACTTTAGAAAATATGCTTTAAAATAAAAATGCAAGAAATGAACATTTTTCCAAAGTTTGAGTTTTCTAATATAAAAAATAAATAAATATTGTATCACTTAGAAAAACTTGTTTGCAAAAATAAAAATTAATAAACCTTTTTTTTTAAACTAAGGCCTTTTAGAATTTTGTAAAAATAAAACACTAAAATTAAGACCCTCCTTATAATTTTCATAAATAAAATCAAGGGATTAAAAAATGTAAATGTTGCCATTTTCAAAATTAAAAGAAACTTAGGCACCTAAAGTTTTATAAATGTATTATAGAAGTTTGATCTTGAATAGTGGGTACTTGGGCACTTATAGGAAACTATTGAGCAACTTAAAATAAGTTAAAATTTTATTTCCCTCACCAACACCTATACACTTAACCAACCCCCCTACCTACCTTCAATAAATAAATTTTACTTCTTAACTTTCTTTTTCATAAAAAAAATCAATAAATACAATACCTTTCTTTACTTATAAAAAAAAATAAAAAAAGTGAAAAGTAAAAAAAAATATATATAAGTAAGGAAGAGAGGTTTATTTTCTGATGAAAGGATGTCTTGAAAGGTAAATGTAAATTTGGAAGGTTTAGGTGGTACCCGTTTAAAGTTTAATAGGTTAACCTGTAAACACAACATATCTGGTTTTCAAGAACCATTTTCAAAATTGTTTTCTTCATAAACCAATTGTTAGGTTAGACTCAATCCACTAATTTATTTCTAACTTAACCCTTCTTCTCATCCCTGGTTGGGTAGTAACTCTACATTTTTCAAAAGTAAAAAGAAAACCAGAATTTTCCTTGATCTTTAATCAATGGTTAATATTAAATGGGTAAGGTTTAATATTAATCAAGTTAAGAAAAATAAAAATTGAGAATTTAGGCTTAATATGATGGCGACTCCATTAAGGACCATCAAAAGGGCTAGCTACCTAAACCTTCCAAGATTAGAATTTTTTCCTTCAAGATATCCTTTCTATGTCATGTTTTGTATGTTTATTTATTTTATAATAACCTATATGGATTCCATTTTGTAAATATTTTTGTATGTGTATATATATATATATATATATATTTGTATATTTTATTACTAACCTTATAGGTACATTAGGGGGCATGAATTCGAGTTTTTACATAAAATATGTGCCAAATATGGCTGAACGTAGCCCATCTTAGGAATCTTAAGATGGGGAGCCATTATGTAAGCTCTAAGTGCTGCAATATAACCACCGCTTAAGGTTAATTAGAGTACCTCGCTTAAGATTGATTAGACTACCTCACTTAAGCTTTAATGTGACCGATAAATCATTTTTTCGAAAACGTATAAGGTCACAAAGCTTAAAGACCTTTAGAACCTACCCTTATTGCATACATCTCCCTTAACCTTAAGTTAATACACCATTCTAAAAAAGTTCTAACCTTACTAATGATTCAAAATCCTAAAAGTATAACAAACTATTGTAGTTGCTCCTTAAAAAGTATACCCTTTTAAAATGTTTATCAAAAGTATACACATTCTTTTATAAGAGTTAAGGGTACTTTATAAACACTAAATCATTGGTAGGGTTGCAACTTAAAGAGGTAATGTATGAACCTAATGGTTCTAGAATTCGTATATTCCACATGCATCCTTTCATTAAATTGTTTTTATCCATCAATTCTACATGCCCAAATCAAATGGCAAGAGATCAAGAAATCAACAATAGGAGAATCAATAGGCCATAGGACCTCCTTAGGATTCACGAATAGTTATTAGAAGCTAAGGTCACCTATTTGAGAGAGAAGCTTAGATTTCTTGTGAACCACACAAATTTAGCCTTTTGAGAATAGAGTCGAATTTGAGTACTGTAGATAATTTTCCTAAGTCAACAAAACTGATAAATTTAAAACTGATTGAAATTTTAAATTCGAAACCTAAAATGAATATGAAAAACTCTTATATATTGATTAAAACCCTAATCACATACAAAAACCCTGAACCTTATGTACGCATAAATATAAGAGCTGAAACTCATGCCTAATAAAAACCCTAAAACCAAAACCTTAAGCTTATAAAACATATAAATTTACTCTAACGGTGATAAAGCCTTGATTAGATACAATTATCAATAGATACAAGTAATCACATAAAATCGCTGGCAAATGAATAAAGATAATTTCTAAAGGGTTGTATATTAATATAGGTCCTTTTCTGAAAGATAATACGAAAAAGGACCCTATGCAAAAAATATTTCCAAACTAGTATAAGGTTGTTATTTTTTAACACTGAAGGCATATTACTTTAGTAGATTTCACATGTACTGAAGGCACAAGTAATGGATGGGCCTTCAATACAATTTAAAGGGACTAAATGTACCTTCATTTGTTTCCACCTACACATTACAAGCCAAATGATAAATTTAACACAATATGCATTGTTTTGTACATAAACTAACAGTCGATAAAACAACGTCAAAGTATAAAATCTCATTATCGTTCTCTAACATTAACTCCTAATGTCAGTAAACACACAGCATATGGAATGGTAATCCATTTACCATAGAAGTTGATTATAAAAAATAATCGAAAATTATAATGCCATGAAAAAAAAAGCATGCCATATACTGTGATGTTTGATGAAAGCTAAACTGAGATTTGAATAATAAGTATATATAAAAAAAAATGTGTTTCTTAATATAGATACAATCATATAAAAAAAATTACAAAACCTATCTATTGTTACCTATATCGTATGAAGGTTTTGATGGAATAAGATAGGAGTGAACACCTCCAACTATGTAAAGACTACATAGGCTGAAGCATTGAATCATCAAGATCCCTAGGAGGGACTGGGTCAATTAGAGAGGTTAGCTATAGTTAAGTGATGTCCTTACCTATGGAGGACTGCATGTGGATCGAATGCTACTTTTGAGGTGCCAGTAGAGTTGTGAGATCTAGCTGACATTGCTACTTAAGAGTCATGTAAGAATTAACTCTAGCCCTAAAGTTAGATTTATCTCTCAAGGTAAAAGCAACTCCGAATCCGAGGTATGTACCACATCCTACATTGATTTGGTCAAGGTCTATAAAACGTTGCTTATGTGATGGTGCACATCATCATCGTGGGTTCCCTAACTATGCCTGCTTCCTTGAACTCAGCCTTTTCCCCCAAGTAGTGTACGAGGAGCTAACATATCCTCATTTACAGGTAGTCCCTACTCCCCGCCATAGTCTATAGTGGGTAGCTACTGCACTCCCTCGTAATGTGTGTGGAGGATGAGGGCACTATATTGTTCGATAAACTGCAGTGACCCATCTACAATACTAAGCACTATAGGATAGTCAGTTGCCAACTATACATCCCTAAGTAAGTCCACCCAAAAGAAATAGACATGTAAATGTTAGAATAGGTAATAGCGGGCATACATGAGTATAGAAATAATTAGAAAATTGCACAGGCACTTACCAGTCAATTGATGACAACTCCCTAATGTATAATGTAACAATAAGCGATTTTTCTATATGGCCAGTAGCTCGAGTTGACTTCACCAAGACCCTAGATATGTATTAAGAATTTGTTCCTTTGACCCTATGCCTAGATGTATGCAACATGCGTTGTTATCCAATCAATATCTATCTTACTACAAAGGTATAGCTAGTGGAGCTACTCAAAGGTGCCCATATCCTATGGAGGGTACTGGTATCCACCGAATTGCCGGATGACACGGTTAGGAAAATACCACTCAATAATGTAGAAACATATGAGTAGCACTCGGATAGTCTAAATGTATTACCCAGTAATGCAAAAATGCAGCAAGAACTAAATGAAGGGAAAGAAAAGAAAAAAAAATGGATGTCAATGAAGGTTAGTACTTAGATGTGATAACAAAAGTAAATAGAAAAAGAGTTATCATATCATACCTATTGTGCCATTTGTAAGTTAAATGTTGTGTGGTACGCGTCCAATACATGCATGGGATGCCAAGTAATATCCTGCACTATGCTCCATCTAGCCACTAGTTACCTATCCCCATCAATAGTGAAATCGTATCAATTAAGCGGTGCCACATGTGGGAATCTATCCCAAGCCTAGACTTATAGAAGAATTATTGCCCTGCCAAGGTCATGTGTATCCAAAGAGGAGGCAAAGCATGGTTACCAGTATAAGCATACCAAGTAAGTGGCCCCCTAATTGAACTGCCTAGCAATAAAGAAGTCTTCCAATAATGGTAGGAACATGAGGTGTATGAGACTAAAGGATTTATTTGCAAAGATAAATCCTTCCATCAAGTTGAGTATGTATCCATGTACGTACTGTTGCACCATTTCATTGTCTGCCCTACTAGGAAGTACTCAGAAGTGCTCTCATAGCCATGTGAGAGACATATGAGCTCCCTTCATTAGAGCAAGCCTAATACCCAGCAACCTCTCCCCTGCGTTAGCCTAGCTTTTGTCATCATTTGCCTTAATCTAACCTACCATTGCAAACCCCTTTACTGAAAGCCTAAGTTGGTCCTCTATATCCTATAATGTAATGGTCGCCTCCTCAATAGGTTAGTAGAATGTGTGTATCTCCATCCTCTATCTCTCTACTAGAGTTGTGATCGAGTGTCAATCCAGCATGATAAATGGAAGCTATGCAACTCCCTAGAAACTAGCCTCCCATATGTAAGAGTCTACCTTAGAATGTATAGGGATATCTTGCTCGTCCTTACGTAAGAACAACTCACTATACCGTACTCATAATGCATAAGTAACCTCCTATACAAATGAGTGATATAGTTAGCAAATACTACAACTTGTATGAAATATTAGCAGCACATGAGAATGTTGCTAATAACCCTACCCTCCCAAATGGCCTGTGAACGGTAGCTAGCCTACCTTTTAAGTATGTGTGGATCGATAGGTCTTAGCTCCATTTATCCTGCAAACACAAACGAACATGGTTAGTAAATAGAATAATGTATATGTTTTTATTATTATGCATGAAGTGTAACATAATGCCAATATGGAAATGTAATATTTACTTGCCCTATTAATCTCTGGACACCTCGTCCTATTATGTCTTTGCCCATATGCACTGTATATGATTCTTTCGGATTGCTTTCTAACGTCCATTTCCATGTGATATCGCTTCCGCCTAAGTTTACCCTTCTTGCATATTAAGTCAATGTTTGGTTAGAGATAAGGGAACCTAACTTGTGGCCAATTCAACTCGTCACCAATCAAGTAGAAATGAGAACATTAACACTTTATCTTATTTGCCTACTTACACCATGGCTTTATTACCAATTTGTTGTCTACCTTTATACTCGCTACCATTGCACACATGTAGGAGTAAGGGATTCTATGTATTTGTCACTTTTGACATGTACATATTTGACCTTTAAAGTCAACCATATGTGTCCTTCCTCCTCTCTTTAGGCCAGTCCTTGTCATTCAACTACTAGTCAAAATCTCAAATAGACTGTTCTAAAGGCTAAATGATATGACTTTATGTGTATTAGCTCACTCTCTCTATGTTTCATACATCTTAAGAGCATAGTTAATGAAAATCTTGCCAGCTTCAATTGCCTCTTTGGCATCCTTATGTCTCTCCTCTCAATAGGCAACATAGTTGTAAAATATTTTCTAAACTAATGTAGTAATAAGTAATCTACACGTTGATTTCAAAACTGATTCATAACTCTCAACAATGTTCGATGTCTTATATCTAAAACAGTAATATCCATCACATGCAAGCATCTACCTATCCAAATCCACAATCTCAAACCACTCGGGAGCATCCTCCTTAACTCATCCCAACTGCTCCATGAAGCATTTGAATTTCCTTTCCTGTACCTAAACACTTGCAAACCAAAAAATTTTCTTGCACAATTAGTTTTTGTAGGCTGTGTTGAAGTTACTAGCAATGTGCCATAGCTAGTATCTTCGAAATGCAAACAAAGGCTACTACCCATTTAATATTTCCTTATATATAGAATTGATGCTAGATAATCTATTAGAGATAAGACATAAAGTTTCCCTGCTGTAGCCAACCAGGTGGACTATGTTTTTGTAGGAACCACCCTTAAGTTTCTATTGATTATGTATCAACTAGAGCAAAGAATAAGGGAACTATTGAATTGTCTTCATCCATGCTACATGCAACATCAACTTATGGCCATACTTGACATATATGAAAGTGTCATTGACACGAATTAGAGGCAGGCAATATTTAAAGGCTTTTACACATAGCATGAATGTCTAGAAAACTTACTTAAATTGAGATTCACTTATCCTTGATGAACTACTCCACCCTTAATCTACTTATATCCTCGAATTGTTTACTTTCATTACATTCAATAGTCTCAGCAACTCATTGTACAACTTCTCCTAGTTATCGTATAGCATCTTAACTACTTTTCTCTTGGCCTCGAAAACCCTCCTATTACTTATAATGTATCTATACATATTTTGCACATTTGTTGTAAGATCAAGTATTTTCACTTTAGGATTATTCCATACACTATTGATAAATAGCCTTGCCATGATGTTGCTATCAATCTAAGGGTGGTCATGGTTCATCAAGGGATTCACACAAGTGTATAGTCCCTCTAGAATTATGATTTTGAAAAGACCCTCTACCTTCTTCAAACATGTTTATAACCTCCACTT
Source organism: Lumnitzera racemosa (assembly GCA_024138005.1). NCBI lineage: Eukaryota > Viridiplantae > Streptophyta > Magnoliopsida > Myrtales > Combretaceae > Lumnitzera > Lumnitzera racemosa. The sequence goes on from JAMXBC010000006.1 coordinate 74,666,407, forward strand.
GCAACTGTAAACCCCGCAAATTTAGCTTCCTAAGTATAGAAATAAACGTCCAAACTGTAGATGATTTCCTAAACTCAAAAGAGCCAATGAGATTTAAAACCGATTAAAATCTGAATCCAAAACCTAGAGTGGATATGAAAAACCTTAAATCATCAATTGAACCCCTAATCGTATACGAAGACCCTAAAACCTCGAACCACATCAAAACCCTAAGATAACAATCGAAGATTTAATTGCGTAAAAATATATGAAACCCTAAATGTGGAAATACATTAGAGATTGTGCCCTAAAGTAATAAAAACCCTAAAATTTTAACTTTGAGGATACAAAAGCACTAATTCACCATAATTTACCTTAAAACCCTAATTGATAATATAATGCTCATATTTTGCCAAATCATTAGTAAAAGGTTAGAGATGACCCTCATTCATGCTTATATGATTCGAATCCTCAAGGAATCCATTAGAAACTAAGATAATAAGTCATAGATTATATTTATCCCTTAAGTATGTGATTAAGGTAATCTCACTTAGAGTTAGGGTTATAGTTGAAGATTAGGTTACATGTAGTGAACTTTAATGCTCAAATTAGTACTTTTTACACTTGTTATCCAAAGTAGTTTATCAAATGAGATATATGGACTCTAAAGACCTAAAGTAAGATCTCATAAACCACATTTACACATCAATGCATCATATACCTCATTTCTTCTCATTTCCTTCATTTTTCCCCTAATTTCCCTTAATTACTACATTATGTGCACAAAATTACACATACTTAAGGAATGTTGACTGAGATAACACATGTTGACCAAAGTCCAAAAGTTGACCAAGTCAACACATGTTGACTAAAGTCAACATTTTGAAAAGTCAACAAAAGACTAAAGAGATAAAGAAAATATCTCTTCCTTAATGATGGCTTTTCTTTTCTTTCTTTTTGATTTTTTTTCTTCTCCTTTTCTTCTCAATTGCCGTCCACATCTTCTCCCTTTTAGACCCCACCATTCTCCTTCTTCCATAAGCAAAACAAATCAAAAGAAACAAACCAAAAATCCTCCTCCATTGCCGTAAGCTTCCATCTCCATTTAACCTTCAACATCTTCCTTTTTGTCTCCTTAATTCCAACATAAGCAAAGGTATGTATCTAAGTTACTTTATCTTGTTTTATCTTCTTCATTAGTTAGGTAATTAAGTATATTAGATAAAGTAGCTATGTGTTTAGTCTTGTCTTGAAGAAAAGAGCACAAAGTTCTCCTCTTTAAGTGTAGAAATCTAGGAATCATGAAGAAGAAGAAGGATATGCATGTGCATATGTCCTTAAGTATATGTATAAAAGGATATGCTAAAAGAATAGAAGTATAAATACCTTTGTACATAAGTATACAATATGCACATAACCTAAACTAAGGTATATACTAACTATACATACATATATCATGTCAAATATACTCTTAAAATACAAAAAGAATGAAATTGTGAAGCTTTCTTAAGGGGCTATATAAGGCATACGAAAATACGTATAAAAATACGTATGTCACCGTATGCGTATATGGGTATATGTATTAGTATATATATTAGTACATAAGTACACATATTAGTATATTATGAGTGTAGGTAGGTATGTAACATATGTATATGTATAAGTACTTAATGACATATATATTTTCATGCACTAAATGGATTACATAAGCCATGACATCATCTAAACATTACATAAGCCATGAAATCATCAATTGATTACATAAGTGATGATGTAAGCGTAGGTTTATAATAGAAGAAATAATAAGATTACATAAGCACATAACATAGGTATATATATGTATTTAGAAGTTGAAAATCCCTTAAACCCTAATATACTTCCTAGATTGAATTAAATTTAATCAAGTATGTGGATTAGTAGCACTAATGTGAAATTTCCTAAGTGTATGAATCAAATAGCTAATTCAATTATTAAACCCTAAACTAATAAACATAAGCAATGAGAATAATTAAACTTCAATAAGATAAAATCTCAATAAATTTAGTTCATATCATAAAACACGGGTCTTAACGTCCAAAATGGACATCACCGTGTGAACGTACGTCCGAAAAGGATGAAAAAACGAATATAAGTTTGCAAATATCGGAATCAGAACAAAAAGTTGCAAAATACATAAAGGAAGCCTCATACCTTACTAATAGAAGAAAATAGTTACTATTAATCTCATGGGATATGGTAACCCTATATACACTATACTCGGGTTAACCCTATATACACTATACTCGGGTTATATTGGATGAAACTAGAATAGACTTTTAGTTAACTAAGGAGTCTGAATTCTCAAAACACTTATAAGTTTTACCATTTTGATTTAGGCGTTCGATATCGAGTCCTGGAAACCCTAAAGGCTTGGAGAATGAGCAATAATCCAGGTGAGGGAGTTCTGATGACCTGCTACTTGCTTGTGCGTGTTACTTGTATGATGTTTTGCTGTTTGCTATTGCTTGTATGTTATCATCCGTGTGATCACCTTTTTAAATTGATAAATATAAATATCTGCCTAAATAACCGGTTCTACTCGTCGCATGTCTATGACTTGGTAAAGGTATGAATGGAGAGTGCTAGCCTTGCAAAAATCTTAAGAAAAGTATTTTTGGAAAAAGCTTTTTATCCGTGAACAAATTTTTTTTTTTATGATCGCTATAAGGGCTTGAGGAGCCATAAAGAGTATTTTCAACGTTAAGGCAAAGCTAGCATGGGTTCTCCACTTGATAGCGAGAGGACTCGCTTTATTGTGCCTATAAGGCCCTAGTTAAGTTTTGGTTGCGAGAGGACTCGCATGTTTGTGCCCGAAGGGCCTTGGAGGGTGGATAGTCCTAGTTTAGACTCCCCCTATTTGATTGAAACTCTTTTCTCGGCTAGGGTAATAGTCGAGTTTTGCCTAGTGGGGTGGTGCCCCTAGGTAGCCTCATGCGGGTAAGCTGAGGTGCCCTATGCGGGTAAGTACAGGGGATAATCGAAGTGTAGGCGACGTAATTCTACACCTTCCATAGTTCTAGACTCCTATGGATGTGTTGCTTGCATTCATCACGCCTGCATTCATTATGTATGTGGATAGCTTGTTTGCATGTGTGATGATAATGTGTGAAAACTTGCTTGACCGATAGTGGTGAGAAATGAACTCACTGAGCTGTTTTATGCTCATTCCCCCTTAGTTTTCTTTGCAGGTTTACATACGATGAGATTGGGATATGTCTCGAGTGTTGAGTACGAGATGAAGATATATACATTAGTATTAGGAGTAGCTGAGTACTTTTTAGATGATACATAGACATCCTTTGTAGAAAATATTTATTTATTAAACCTTACTATAATGTTAGTACATCCTGTCTTATTATTTGGTAAGGGATACCGATTCTCTACGGTTCTGAGGAACTGTAGGATATCGGATACCCATAGTTATTTATATTTGTATTCTACAGTAAATTGATTACTCAAAAATCAGTAACCTTAGCGATTAATCATTTAGAGTCTTACAATCTCTGACTTGCAAGGCGATTTTCATAGCATGGGTGCACACATGTTGTGGAAATTTTAGGTAATCCTACTAGGCCCCCTTTAGGGTCCTGACAGCAACCCTCGTCATTCTTCTTATAATAGACTATATATATAGTTGGTGTTGAGCCTAAATTTTTCAATTTTCCTTTTATTTTCAATTAATTTCATTTCCCACTTTCTAATTAATTCTAAACCTTAATCCTCAACTAGAGAAATTGGAAAATTTTGGTTCTTTAAAAAACGCAACTTTTGGAGTCACCACCCGACCAAAGTTAGGAAAAAATAACAAATCATAATCAATTGGGTAGATTGATTACAATTTAATTACCAGTCTTTGATTTCAATTTGATAAAAATAAGAAGACTTCGAATTCAAGGGCTAACCTATTAAACCTAAACAAGTACCACTATCACTTTTTTGAAATTAGGCTTATTCATCAAAATTGTCCTTTTTTAATATTTTTAAGAAAAATGAAAACCAAAAGAAAAAAAAAAAAAAACCTAAGTTTCTACTAATTTTAATATCGCCCTAAAAGCACCTACATACCTACTGGTTGGGATTAGACGACCCCAGTTCTTTTCGAAAACTTTAACATGTTGATTTATTTTAATTTTGATAAACCAACTGATTTTATGCATTTAATCGATTTAATTTATTAAAAAAATCTAAAAAGGCTCTAATCCTCAAGTATTTTTATTTTATAAAAACTTTCTAAAATGTCCCAATTTTTTTAAAATGTTTTTTATTAATTTTATTTTTTGAAAAAATAATTTTTCTAAATGAGAAAAAACCAACACCAAACAGAAAATTCTTAAACTAAGATATATATATGTATATATATTATATTTTAAAAATAACCACTAAACAAATCGATCATAATAAATAAATAAAAATCAAGAATCAAACCCGAGTTGCTTGTTCGATGAAGGACAATGACTATGGTGTAGATTGTTGATGCTGTCCTAAGTCGGCATTGTGAGTGTACTGTAGTGCCCATGGTAATTGCAATAATGGCTTGTGCGTATTGTGTCTTGATGTGTCACGAGTGTGGTATAACAAGAGGACAGTACTATCAAGATGCCATGAATCATGGCCGCGTGTATTTGGTAGTGAAGGCTATTTGTCTTGTGAGAGTGTGCAAGTTGTAGATGGAGTAATGGCCGCTATTAGTAAAGTTGCTGTTGAGTTGATGGAGCTTAGTCACTGCTGCTGCTTGATTAGTGAGTGAGCTGATTGTATGTATGATCAACATGAGTAAATGTGAAGCTAGTGTTAATTCGCTGTTGTACGAGGCAGTAATCAGTGAAGATGAAGGGGGCTGTGCTATAACAGTGGACAACAGTTGTTGCATCACAAGGGATGTACGGAGGAGAGCTATGCAAGGATGGGCAACTGTAGATGGGCTCGGCTCATGATCGTGGCTATTATGGAGCGCAACAGTTATGAAGTTGTGTATTATGTAATAGCATGGATAGGAGATGAAAGTATGTTGTTTTGTTTGTGATGCTCGATCAGTTCTATCGTGGATGCGCATGTAATGATTGGTGAGTGGCAACGGCGTGGAAAATAGTGCATATGTGCTAATTGTGTGTACAGCAGCATAGATGGGGGGCTACAATGGTGATCGTGTAGGCTATTTGTGTGTTTGCTCGGTGAAGTGGTGTGCAAGAGAGGGAGTAAGTTACATGTTAGCTTAGCTTGAGTCCATGTGACTATGAGAAAGAACTGCAATTCTCGTATTAGTGCAATAGAGTTCAAATTGAAGACGAAAAAGTGGTTATGCTTGCCGCAAGAGGTGATTGGATGAAAGTGGACTTCAGTTTTTTTAAGTGTGTAGTTATTTTATTTCAAGTCACACAATTAATATATAAAGCTCGAAAACAAATCTTTTAAATCGAATCTTTTATATCAACCTTGATTTGATTTGATAAAAATCAAATTAGATTTAAATCTTTTACATTGATTCAAATCCGATTCGATAAAAATCAAATTAGATTTGAATCTCACAAATCTTTATCACATTAGATTCAAAATATTTTATTAGATTTGAATCCCTTATGCTCAACTAATTTTCACAAATGAAAGAAAAAATAGAAAACACGTGTTCATGGTGAGATTTAAACCCGTGACCTTAAGTTAACCCAATACCAATGCTCAAATGTTTATCTATTAAGTCATTGGTTGTTGGCCTATGCCTTGATATTTAATATAATTAAATTGTACTTAAACCATATGACTCTCTAAAATAAGCTATTTAAACCAAGCTAAAACCGATTGGCCCTAAACCATTTTTTCTTTCTAAAAATCTATTTTCCTAAAAAATCTTTATAATTTTTCTTTTCTCTATTTTTGTGTATTTTTATCATTTTTCAATTTTTTATTTATTCATTATTTCTTTATCTTTTTATTTTGAATTAGGACCTTATTAAAAAAAAATTAGAACTACGGGGGAGGGGTAGGCATGGTGCAAAAAACGGGTGTCTACAGTTGGCTTTGATACCTTGACATAGAAATTGCAGTGGTTCCTTATATGGAACGACTTCACCGCGTTTATGAGATTCTTCTTGGTGTTAAATTGCCAATACTCAAGTCATGGAATGTACTAATGTTGCTGCACATTTCGTTAACATCTTACTTGAATGTTATGTATATGCTACCGTCATATTGGCTATTGTAGAATGGAATATGATCTCTCGCAAGCCTATTTGTCAACTCATTTAGTTATAGAAGGTCCTCAAACTGATTATTGTAAATTGGTTCATATATGGGATGATAGGGCCTACTTGGGCCATCTTCGCAAGGGAGCTGGACCAACACATTATAGGCAACAACATTTGGTCTCACCTATCGTTCTCCCAAATCCTCATGACCCTTACCATTGTCATCCTCGAGTTCAACATGATCCCCATTATCATCTTTATTCGCCTCTTCTTATCCCTCATCATCGCCATTTATGTCCATGTGCATTCTATCTACAAATGGATCATAAGACTCTTCTTGCTTAGTAATAAGACCTAATGCTTCATTAAGCTACTCCTCTATGATATTGACGTACCTATAGTAAGTGAACTCTATGTACGGTTCATTTAACGCATTCAAATTTGCCTACTCCACAATAGTCATCGTAGACTGCACATAGGGTGTCAAAAGGGTCGAATTGTCTAATTGTTGTATTTCATGCTCAGCCTAAGCACTCAATTCCCCATTGTACCTAAGCACTCAATTCCCTATTGTACCTTATGTATACTTCATAAATACTTTGTTCCTCAAAAGACTCAGCCATCTTAATGAAATTCTCAATATCCTTATCGTCTCTAATGGCCATTAACTTATAAGCAACTCCAAAATCATAAAAAAAAAAAAAAGGATACTTGTGCACAATTTCAACTCCAACATATCCACAAATTTTCCAAAAGAAATGAGAGAAGTTCAAATCATTCATAATCTTCAGCTTCTTAACGGGTTTCTTTTCATACCCTGGTCCCGATAACCCATCACAAGGTTTCCATTTACTCACACAATACCTTTCACGCAATCTTCCATTTCCATCTTAATAATGTCACCATGAACCGAAGATTTAGATGACATAAAACACTTCAACGACACACTAAGTAAAAACTTAACAAAATGCATAGTCATCTCGTCAAACTATGTAAGATACTACCTAACTTCAACTCATTAATTCTACCGAATATATTGCAAGTGCCTAAAAATATATAACAATTTCAAAATGTACACTAATATTTTCCATACCTACATTTATATAACTTATCTATCGAACAAAAAACAATGCCTTAATTTAGACAAAATATAACAAATTTCCATGAAATATAAATAAATTGGAGAATCTATGGTTCATGCGTAACTACTCGATATACGTAAAATATCACCATTTTTTCTCAAAAAAAAAGAAAAATAAAAACCATGTAAAGAATGGATTATTACAAAAATAAAAAATAAAAATACAATGTAACGTATGGATTATTACCTATTTTAGACATTTACCAATGTAAAAAAATAGATGGATACTTTAACATTATGTTTCCTCTACGTTTTTTAAGTTTCGGATTGTAAGAATAGTGAAAATGAGGTTACACCATGTGAATGTCTTATTTTATATTTGTGCAGGGGAAGGTGCAAACATTGCGTGTGCCTTTAGTATATTGAAGGCACATGCATTTATTCAGAATTACACTAAAGGCACATACAATAGTGCACCTTCTATGTAATTTGAACTTCAGTGTTAAATATAACAAAAAGTGAAGGTGCATGCTTTATATGCACCTTTACTACACTAGATTAGTAATATTTTTTGCATGGGGCCCTTTTTCATATTATTTTCTAAAAAAGGACCCATATTTATAATAAAACTAAAATTCTAAATTCTAATAAATATAAAGAATAATAAATCAATTAAATAAATTAACAAGATTGTAAATATTATCTTATGATTAATTATGGTGTCACATGTGTGTGTGTATATATATATATATATATGTACATGTACGTATGTATGTATATGTGTTAGTTTTATATTAATTTAATTATTTTGATTTAATTTTACAATATACATTATATTTATGTACTATGTAGTATACATTAATTTTATATCTTATCTTTTTTTCCATATTACATCATATTTCATCCTAAATATTACCCAAAAGTTAGATAAGCTTCAAGAAAAGTTAAAAGGAAAATTTGTAGTTTTTCTTCTTTCTTTCTTTTCTTTTCTTCTTTTCCCTTTCCATGTTTTGGCTAACAAGAGTTCTTATTATTATCCCATATGATGAAAATTGAGTTAAGATAAAAAGAAAGGAAAGTCAACTCATCTTATCTTGTTATCTTTTTTCTTCTTTTCTTTTGCTTTTTCCTTTTACCGCCGACCAAGTCTTCCCTCTATAACACACTTTAATCTTCTTTTTCTTTTCAAATTCCCAACTAAAACACCAAGTTTTCCCTCTTTTCTTTTAGGCTGACACCTCTTCTTTTTCTTAACCATCCATTTCTTTTTCATTTTCTTCTCCTTTTCACTATCATCTAGCATCTTCATTTTATAATTTATTATTCTATTATCAATTTAAAGGAGTTAAGGTTTCAAAAGGGAAGAGGGAGACCATCTTCAAAAGCTTTAAGACCAAGATTACTTTTATGTTATTTTAGTTTTTCTTTTGAAAAATAAGTTATGTGTATTTTTTCTTTTATTATGTTGATATGTACTTGTTAGTATTTTATGTATTAGGAGATATATGTAATAGGGGATTATATGTACCCTTAATATTTTTTATAATAGAATTTATATGTACATGTATATGATTGTATGTACAAATTTTCCTCTTCTTAAATATGTATGTATATATGTATACAGTTAAGAATATCTATCTATATGTATATATATATATGTTATATTAGTGTATATAAATATATATACAATTCATTTAAATATATATATATAAATATAGTACATGTAAATATATGAAATATTAAGTATACTTACCTCAATGTACATATTTAGTAAAAATATTGTGAAATAGGAAAAATACATATGTAGATAAGTAGTAAAATATGGAAGTATAGGTATATGCATATAAATATATATTTTTCTATTTTTTTTTAGGTTTAAATAAATATACATAATATAGAATAAGTATATACATATGTATGTATACCGAAAAATACAAGAACATGTACATTAGTACTTTATTTTCATAAAAAATAAATTAATAAGTATAAATATATACATAAATGTATATGTGCTGGATGTGGCCTTCAAATGAGGAATAGAAGCTATTTTCTAACATTTAATTATTTATGGTATTATATATATAAATATATTAATATTATAAATTAGTAAAAATACAAAAAAAAAAAGAAAAATTAGGAAAATCATGTCATGAACCACTAGAAAGCTACCACGTTAGCTTTTCTAAAATCTCTTTGATTAAATTGCAAAATTATAAAAATAATAACAATAAATTAATTAGCAATTACAATTATAATAAGAATTAGGATAATCAATGTTTTAGGCTTAATGCTGTAAAATGAAGAAATTATGACAATTTAGGCCATAAATAAAAATATTTATAAAATTTAAAAATTATTTAAGGCACTACTAAATTTAAAGGAAAACCTAATAAATAAAATATTTAAGACGAGCCTAAAATAATAAATAAAAGTATTTGGGTCTAAAATAGATAAATTCGTAACACTCCAAGCCCATAATAAAAATTGTGAGTTCTAACATCTAAAATGGATGTCACTATGTGAAACTATGTTCAAAAACAATAAAGATTAGCTATAAGTTCATAAAATTTGAATTTAAAGCGAAAAAGTTATATGCGATTAAAAAAAAAACCTAAACTAGAAAATTATATGAGATAACTAAGTAATTTCGGTATACTATTAAATAAATATTTTGATAGAATAAATTCCTCACTTAGATACTTATTATCTTTTATATTCTTTAATTATCAGGTAATCCCAACAAAGATACCAATCTCCCCATCGACCCTGATTATCCTCATGGTTAAGTGAGTATTTTTGATAACTCTATACTTGTTTTATACTTATAGTTAGTGCACCTAAATTTTTTAATATTAATAACTTGATGCTTAGGCTTTGAGTTATGGATATGCTTGAATATTGGTTATGTGTTATGTAAAATATTATGAAACATAATAACTAAATAACCGGTTGCTTAATTTATTGCTGCATAGTTGGATGACTTGTCGATGTTAGATGATCACCTAGTAATTTGACTTTATCCCATATGTCTTAATTAAATAAATGGATCATACATATTCACTAGCATTACATTTATTGTTCCAACTGTCACCTCATGTGGATGATAATCAAGGGCCTTATAGGGATGTGGATTTTTGTTAGGTTATTTTGGATTAAGACTTTGATCTAACAAAGAAAGAGAATGCTATAAGGTATTAGGCCTAGTTCGATACGACGATTCCAATACTTAAGTTAGTTAAAGAATGTTAGAAGAGACTAAGTGAGTGATAGTGAATTATCAGATATCTCTTATAGTGTTTCTTTTTCGTATTTATAGGTGAATGTTGAGTGTCTGAAACAATAGTTATTGACATGATTATCAGGATACGAAGAGACCTCTCGATTAGGTACATTCTTGAAATGTAGGAATAGTAGGCAGTATGTAATATAACTTTACCAAGTGATAACTATTTGTGTCACTTTCCTTAAATTCAAATTAGATACGAATCTATGTTACCCGGCGTCAATCGAGAATGTAATTACTCGACATGCCAGTAGCTGAGTGAATGGAATTCGACTATCAATAAGGATCCCATGTGATTTGATTATTTATGATTAGTACAATGTAGGAGTACTTGTATAACAGGACCCTATCTTTGACTTATGGGCTTACTTGGCATAGAAGACGTTAACTATAAGTGGTTCAGGTTCAAGTCTAAAGACCTTCACTGTAGGGCATGAGAGTAGACTACAAGGGCCACCTCACCACTAAACTTGAGAATTTGTGAGTTATTAGATTTTGGAAATGAAACTATATTTTATGAAATATGGAATTTCAATATATAGTTAAAAACTTAGGTACTAGAACCCAGTTGTGTTTAGTGTAGAAGAATCTCCAACCCTTACCTCGGAGGGCATTAAATCCAAAGTTATATGCAACAACTAGTCAACTACATATATTGTTTGGTATACTGCTTCTTCATGCATCCATATATTTGTTAATTAATTGTTTGATAACCTGTTTGCCAAAATAGTAGGAGAGATATCTCATTAAGCCTATGTAGCTTACTCCTCAACAGTTTATTTTGTAGGTTTATTTAAGCTGAAACTGGAATAAGTTTTGAGTGTAGAGTGCATATCGAAGATACGTAAGATAATGTTCATTAAGAAGTGTATAGCTAGTACAAAAACATCTTATGTAAAGGTATTTATATATTAGGGTTCTATATAATTTAGTATTTCTTGTAATTTATAAAATTGACTTAACTTTATCATTTGATAGGGGAAACTAATTCTCTACAATTTTGAGGGATTTGGAATATTAGATATTTATAGTTATTTATAGTTATTTATATTTTATCATAAGATAATAAATTAAAAATCGAAAACTCTAGTGTTTAATTAATTGGAGTCTTGCGATCTCTAACTTATAAGGTAGTTTTCATGTCATGAGTGCATATATGATATGAAAATTTTAAGTAATACCATTAGGTCTCCTTTAAGGTCCTAACATCTAAAGCTTATGATCGAGCCTTGGAATCCTTGGTTGAATAAATCCTTAGAGGAACCCAAGAAATGTTGGAAGATCTTAGAGGTCGCCGACGGGAATTAGATTGGGAAGTTTTCTTTGAATGTAATAAAAAAAACTAAAATAAATGTCAAAATTCCATTAGAAAATGTTAAGCCCCTTTGCTTTATTCATTTCCTGTATCCTTCATAATGTTAAATCGATGAAAGAACGTATTCTCATTTAAAGTTTTTTTCTTTTGTTCCTTGTCAATAAATCCTCTAATGGCAATTATTTGGATAAATCTAGTAGGCATGAAATTTAAAGCAAATTCCCCTTCATAATTTTAATCACTTGGTTTTTGTTTCCAGTTTTTTCTCATTTCTCTTTGCTAAAATATTCATGTAAGAACATAAAAAAAAAAAAGGAAAAGATCAAAGACAAAAATCAGAAGGACCTTCCATTAGATTGTAAATAGCTTTCTTCTTATTCCTTTTCAACTCATGGCACAAGATTGTCATATATCCATTTAGGTCAATTGTACCTCCATTTTCCAAAAAAAAAATTTCAAATCTTTATTTTCCAAAATAAAATAAAAAATCAAAATGAGAGACCAAAATTTTTTTTTACCTTTGGCTTTTCTAAGTAAGAACATTTATTTACTCACCATCTTCTGACTTTTAGACTTTAGAATTGCCCCTTGCAGAAATATCATATGACTTCCCCTAGCTTCTAATTGGTCCCCACAACATGAAGCCTTAATTTGCTTTCACTATGTGATCCCAACACATCTTGTTGGCTAATTGTTTCTTTCCTTTTAACCCATTAGTTAAATTAGAATTCAAATTCTTTCCTTTCCAAGTGTTAATAAATTTTTGTGGAGATCCCAAAATAGGTCTTTCAATTAAGTGAATCCCTCCATGATATTTTCTTTTTTTTTTTCGATCACTTTATTTTTAAAATAAAATTTTTCCTCTCTCCCTTCCTTCTTAAAGGAAAAAGAAAAAGAAAAAAATGGAGCAAAAAGAGAAAAAGAAAAAGAAAAGAGAGAGAGAAAAAAGAAAGAGGTTTCTAACAATTCAAAATTCTTGTTGGATCTAAGGTGAAAACAAGAAAACCTAAATCAAAAAGGAAAAGTGATAGACTGGCGACCAATGGTCCCATTACTTGCGCATGGCTCCAAGAACTCCAATCCCTCACTTGGCGAATTTTCTCTCGGTAACCTACTGATGATGAGAAAGTTTATGCCGAAGGAATGCGGCTAAACTCCTTGAGCTCCCTTAATTGTCATACGTTGATTTATACACTTGGTAGTAATGATGCTAACCATTTCCTTGCCGAGGATCCTGTGTCAAGTAATCCGACCAAACACTACCATGAAGTTCCTACCAAGTAACGAGAGACTCACTTAAATGGTCGAATGGTTTTCTTTTGGTATACCGCCATCTCTCTCAACTCGGGCCTTTATTTGACCCCTTTCACTTGCTATGCTCGGAGAATATTCATATAAGACCAATGTTACACTGCCATCTGTTCACCTCGTTTAACATTGTACTACTTTTCCATTTTTGGTCTTTTTTCCTTTTTACCCTTTTTGGTATGTACTAGGAATCCCCTTTCTGAATATACTTTCTTGTCATTTCATTATTTGTAATGCTATCTTAGGGACTTACTATAAATAGTCCATTTCTTTTATAAGCCACAAATAACTTACATTTTAATACTGAATATTTTGTTATTATGAGACAAACCTCTCCAAGTCCATATTTCATACACTCTTATCTAATCTTATCGAGTAACTTAGGATTAGTGGCAGGTAGACCTTGACATCAACTTATGCATCATATCAAGTGTGGTATCAAGTCGTGTTGTGTTCGTTGGTGAGTTACATCCTCAGAGCAGCTTTACCTCAACTACTCTTGTTCGGTCGTTGATCATTTTTCTCTAATTTTCTTTGATATCTTAAAGGACCCATTTCAGTTCAAATCTACCTTGGTAAGTCCTAATGATAACTAAGCTCCTAGGTACACCTATATTTTAGTATCAAAGCTTCAGGTTAAGATTGAGATATGTGTAGTAATAATAAGTTTACTGTTCAAGATATTGTGAGTAATTGTAGCCATCTGTGTAAAGTGTAGTTACTGAAATTATGTGTTAAGCATGTCAAAACCTAGTGTACAGGGAGAGATTTACGATGTCGAAAGTGCTGATCATGGTCGTGGTCGAGTTACCCAACAAACACTATGTGCTACTGATGAGTAGATACAAGATCTTACTACTGTTGTAGCTAATTTAGCTATCTTAGTAAATAAGGTCTTAGAGAATGGATCGTGTGAGAGAGTTGCTGAGCAAGGCCGAGAAATGAGAGATAAGTTGAAGAGGTAGATGAACGAGTGAGCTCCAGAAGCCTTTCTAGTGAACTACACACTACCACAACGTACCGACGAGTCACAAAGAGAAGGTTAGAGTTGGACGAAGTGGAAGAGTATAAAGAAAAAGAAGACCAGTATGTTAGGATTAATGAGCGAGAGTTTAGAGTGCCTAGAGGTACCGAATATCTTAAGGTATAGATTTGAACTTCAATAGGTCCAATAGTGCTGATGACTACCTAAACTAGGAAGAGAAGATCGAAAAGATATTTAACTTTTATGATTATGAAGATGATGTTCACATTAGAGTGGTCATGTTAGAATTTTTTAAGTATACGACAATGTGGTAGAAGAAGCTACAGAATGTTTGCTCGAGGACCCGACACAAGGTCTAAACATGGAATGAGATGAAGAGAGTTCTGTGGAACAGGTTCGTCCTCGAACACTATGAACAAGACACTTTTCAACGACTTCAAGACTTGAGTCAAGGTAATAGATCCATAGATTATTATGTTTGAGAGTTTCAATTGCTCATGATAAGATGTGATGTTAACAAGCCTAAGACCTGAACTATAGAACATTTCATCTTAAGACTTTGAGTTAAGATTGGTCATATTATGGAATTGCAAAGCCTTACAACTTTAGATGAAACCATCCGTGTAGCCTAAAGAGTTGAAAGATAACGACAGAACCGGCTAATTGAATGCCGAGTAATCAAACCATGGTATCAAATAAGAGTACCCTGCCAAGTAGACCAGGGAACGCAAGGGTGTTAAATAGTCCCGAGATGGAATGCTGAGGTCATGTGCCAAGCTAATCAGACAAAGGCTAAGGTAAGAGCAAGACCGAGGAACCTAAGATCCAAAGAGGCTAGGGTCAGAGTTTAAGGAGGAAAACTTGAGAAATTAAATGTTTTGAACGCCTTGGCTATGGACACATGGCTAGTCAATGTTTGAACCATCAAGTCATGACCATAAAGGGAGACAAGCCCCAATTTGAAATAGAAAGTGTGAGTAAAGGAGAGGAACAATTGGCAACCAATCAAATGCTGGAAGAATTTAAGGAAGATCAGGAGGTCGAGATACCCCTTAAGGACAAAGCCAAGTATTGCTTTGTTGTTCGACAATCTCTTAGTACTTTTGTGGCTAATGAAAATGAGAAAAGAGAGGCTCTCTTTCATATGAGTTGCTGGGTGAATGGCAAGCTATGTGCCATGATCATTGATGAGGGACCTATACCAACATTATCTTATAAGGGGTAGTTAAAGCCATGAAATTGCCAACTCAAAGTAGCTGAATGAGAAAGTAGGATTACACGTTTCTAAGCAAGTTAAAGTGTCGATTACTATTGGTAATAGGTATAGGGACGAGGTGATGTATGATGTCCTCCCCATGTGTGCATCTCACATATTACTCGGCCAACCATGGCTATTTGACTTGAGATTATTATACAATGGGTATAAAAATACCTACAAGTTTCAAAAGGATGGGAAGAAAGTTATATTGACACCTATGAGTCCTAAGGAAGTGTAAGAAGCTTAGGAAAAAAATTCTAGATCTCTATAGTGGAAGTCCTTAGTGATTTCCTAAGCTCAGTTTGTACGAGAGGTTAAGGCTTAAGACTATGTATTCCTCTTGGTCAGGAGACTCTTAGAGGTCAGAAAGGCCGAGAACTTACCTACTAAAGAGCAGTAGCTACTTTAAGAATTTTTTTACCTCTTCCCTATTGAGATGCCGAAAGGATTACCTCCCTTGAGAGGAATTGAGCATTACATCGATCTTTAACCTAAAGTAGCCCTACTAAATTAACCCACCTATAGAATCAATCTTGAACAGGTGGCTGAGCTGAAAAAGCAAGTTGATAAGTTAGTAGATCACGGATATGTCCGTGAGAGCATGAACCTATGTGTTATCCCAACCATGCTAGTACCAAAGAAAGATGAATCATAGAGGATGTACATTGATAGTCGTACCATCAATAAGTTTATTGTTAAGTACCGATACCCGATCCCATGGTTGGATGACATGCTTGATGAGTTGCAAGGTGCATGCATCTTTTCGAAGATAGATATAAAGAGTAGCTATCATCAAATATTAATGAGACTAAAAGATGAATGGAAAATAGCCTTTAAGACTCGAGATGGTCTATTTAAGTGGATGGTCATACCATTTGGTTTAACTAACACTCCAAGTACATTCATGAGGCTCATGAATCATGTGCTCAAAATATTGATAAGCAAATGCGTTATGGTTTATTTTGATGATATTCTAGTCTACAGTGCCATCTTTCTTGTTCATGTCAAATATTTGAGATTGGTGTTTAACATACTCTATGCCGAGAAATTATTTAGCAACCTAAAGAAATGTTTGTTTCGTCAAAGCGAGGTTGAATTCTTCGAATATGTCATTTTAAGGAGTAGAGTTTAAGTTAATGAGGAAAAGGTCAGGGCTATTAATGAGTAGCCTACACTAACTAGTGTAGCCGAAGTCAATTGCTTCCATAGCCCAGGGAACTTTAACTCCATAATTGCGCCATTGACTGAATTAACCAAGAAGAACGTTAAGTTTAAATGGACAGAAAAGGCTTAGAGGAGTTTTGAAGATGTGAAGTGTATGTTGACGTCTGCTCCAGTACTTGCCCTACCAAATTTTGAGAAGGTTTTTTAGGTTGAATGTAATGTGTCTAGTGTTAGCATTAGTATTATCCTTATGCTAGAGCACTGATATGAGGTAAGTGCACCTATCAGTTTTAATATAGCGGATGTGAGTCCGAGCCGATCCCTCAGAGACTTCGAGTACTAATATTAACCTTAGCTTTATTATCTAACCGGAAAATTATGAAAGTTTCAATTAATTAAAAATACTAAAATTAACAAACTACTTTAATTAAAAGACTTAATTAAGCAATTGAAAAAGCAATAAAACTAAGAACGACTTCAAGAAAGTAATAACGTATTTAGGAATTATTTCCCCTAGAGTTAATCATGT
Source organism: Lumnitzera racemosa (assembly GCA_024138005.1). Lineage (NCBI taxonomy): Eukaryota > Viridiplantae > Streptophyta > Magnoliopsida > Myrtales > Combretaceae > Lumnitzera > Lumnitzera racemosa. Next base: position 74,683,527 of record JAMXBC010000006.1, read on the forward strand.
GATCACTTAAAATATATTCAATTCGGTTTCTATTATTCTTGACCGGAGGGATTCACAACTAAAGTTAATACTTTTCTCAAGCATATTAACCCTAATCCTAAATTATTCACCGGAATCTCTTCACTTAGTAATATAATTTAAAATTGTATTAACGTATAATGAATTCCCATACAATTAATTAACTTTCCGGAAGAAACTTGTATCTTATCTCTAAGTATACATGTGATTCTCTTCAATTATGTAAAGATCTAATTACAGATGCAATTTCTCAATTAACATGCATAATATCATATATTGATATTCTAGAAATATCAATCAATAATTAACAACATAATTGAATCAAGTAAAGATAGAAATTTTATTGAAATTTCTAAATCAATCCAAGAATTACATGAAACCCTGAGTTCCATAATCCTAAATACTCGAATTATAAGCTATCATAATGAATCTAAGAACGAGTTTCATCAATAATATAAAATAAAACATGGTTACCCCTTTTGATTGATGAACAATCTCTCTAATCTTGAAGTTGATGTTGTTTCGCCTCTTCTTGATGTTGTTCCGCCTCTTTCTTGATGTTGTTCCTTAAGTCTCTTTCTTGGCTCTTATGTCTTTCCGTTTCTGTAATGTCTCTCCTATCCTTTGAAACCCTAAGATATCCTTTTATATATGTATTACAAAGATTCTGTTTTCGTCACCAGACACGGCCTGAGACATGACCGTGTCCCCAGGTCGTGTAACTTTCTGTACTAAGGCAAAATTTTCTACACAGCTTCAAAACTTCATAACTTCTTCATTTGAACTCCGATTTGAGTGAAATTCGATTCCTTTTCTTCGTTTTCGATCCTAGAACGTGTTCAAACCTATAAATCAAAATTTTACTCAATTAAGTATCAATTTATTTAAAGAAAACCAAAAATTTGTGGAAAATACTATAAAATCACCATATGAAATATGTTTAAAATTAGAGTTATCAAGCACCAACCTATTGCTTACTTCAGCGAAAAAATTTGAGGTGTTGCCTTGAATTACTTAGCCTACGACAAGGAGTTTTATGCCTTTGTTCGTACACTTCAAAACTGGCAAATTAACTGTTGCCAAGAGAATTCATCATCTATTTGATCATAAATCTCTTAAGCATCTTCGTGGGCAGCAAAAGTTTTCCCAACATCACGCAATCGAGTGGACGTGGACTGATCTAAGCATAGATTTCATGCTTGGCCTTCTCCACATGCCGAGATACATGATTCATTCATGGTGGTGGTTGATCAATTCAACAAGATGGGCTACTTCATCCCCTGCCGTAGAACTAATGGTGCTTCATTCATTGCCAACCTCTTTTTGTAAGAAATTGTGCAACTGCATGGAGTGCCAAGGAGTATTATATCTAACCGTGATTCCAAATTCATTAGCTTCTTTTGGAAGACCTTATGGAGGAAACTTGATACTAAGCTCCTGCTTAGTACCTCTTGTTACCCCTAGAGAGATGGACAAACTAAAGTAGTTAATAAAACCGTCAGTAATCTCCTATGCACCACTGTTGGAAAGAACTCTTGTGACTAGGATTTATGCCTACCCATCATTGAATTTGCCTACAATCACTCCACTCACAACTCTACTGAAACATCACCATTTGAGGTTGTTTATGGACTTAACCTGAACCAACCCTTAGACTTAGTTAATTGTCCAACTATACAAGGGGAGAGTCATTCCAGCCTATAGCGTACTGAGGAATTTCATAGGTTGCATCAAAGAATTGCTGAGCAACTGGCTAAAACTATATCCTGATAGAAGGAATTAGGAAGCCATGGAAGGAAACAAATCATTTATGCCCCTAAGGACTTTGTCTGGATCCATCTTAGCAAGGAACGCTTCCTTAGCAAGGAACGCTTCCTTAGCAAGAAGACAAATAAACTATCTCCTAGAGTGGATGGCCCTTATAGGATCCTCAGGCACATTAATGAGAATGCCTACAAGATTGAGCTACCTGAAGGTCTCGACAAGTCTACCACATTTAACGTTGCTGACTTAACCCTATATGTACCAAAACATGACAAAGACTAAGATTTGAGGGCAAATCTTTAATAACCTTGGGGAACTGATAACTATAGACCAACGGTCCCAATACTCACACATGACTCCAAGGACTCCAATCCCTCACCTAGCAAATTTTCTCTTGGCAAACTACTAATGATAAGAATGTTCACACTAAAGGAATGTAGCTGAACTCCTTGAGCTCCCGTAATTGTCGTACATTGTTCTGTACACTCGATAGTGATGATGCCGACCATTCCCTTGCTGAAGACCCTATATCGAGTAATTCGACCAAATACTATCAAGAAGTCCTTACTGAGTGACAAGAGACTCACTTAAATGGCCAAATAGTTTTCTCTTGGTATGCCACCATCTCCCTCATCCCAACCCTTTATTGTCGCAATATTTTGACCCCTTTCCCCTACTGTACTCAAAGAATATCCATATGGGACCAATGTTACATTACCACCTGTCCACCTCATCTAACATTGTACTACTTTTCCATTTTAGGTCTTTTGTCCTTTTTACCCTTTTTGGTATATATTAGGAATCCCATTTTTATATATACTTTCTTGCCATTTCATTATTTGTAATGATGCCCTAGAGACTTACTATAAATAGTCCTTTTCTTTTATAAGCCACAGATAACTTACATTTTAATATTGAATATTCTATTCTTATGAGACAACCATCTCCAAGTCCATATTTTATACACTCTTATCTAATCTTATCGAGTAGCTCAAGATTAGTGGCAAGTAGACCTTAACATCAACTTGTATGTCATATCAAGTGTGGTATCAAGTCGTGTTGTGTTTGTTGGTGAGTTATATTCTGTGAGCAACTTTATGTCAGCTACTCTTATTCGGTTGTGGACCATTTCTCTCTAAGTTTCTTCATAGTCTCGAAGGATCCATTTCAGTTCAAATCCACCTCGATAAGTCATAGCGATAATTGAGCTCTTAGGCATACCAAAAAGCCACACAACTAACCTGATAAGATAACCTACACATTAACCTTACCCTTAGAGACAATCAGATCTAAACATGAAGCCTTCGCTTAGGAAGCTACAAGATTTAAGCCCACCAAGAATATTACCAAACATAAACCACAATCCATTCAAAGAACATATACTCTCTATATAGGCTCCCTTCTTTCCTTAGCCTTCTTTTAAGTTTCATAGCTACTAACAACTTTTTGGACATCCTTCGCCATACTAAGCCAATAGAAGTTTTATTTTCCTTAAGAAGGTCAACGGTTTTGTTTTTGGAAAAGTGTCCAAACAAGCCTTTATTATGAGCTTCTTGAAATAATAGCTTGTGAATTGAATAACTCATGAATGGACAACTTTTGACCTTTGTAGAGGTACTTGATAGAGGCATATTTTACTCATGTTTTAATGTGTGAATTATGCAAGATTATTATTGATTTTATAGAAATCATTAAGAAATAGTATTTAAGTATTTTCATTTGAATATTTCAAGTCTCAAAGGATTCAAAGTGGAAATACGATCAATTTAGAGGATTTTTACACAAACGAAGGAAGCTCGAATCAACACGTAACACTTGGGAATTGAAGGCAGTCAACTTACATTCAACACTGGTGGTCACCGCCAACCTTCATGGTCAACCTTTAGTGAAAAAACATTCAGTCACAAGCCAACCCTTGTTTGCTCTATAAATAGGCTTGTGTTGATATTTTAGACAACTTTTCATCTTTTGTTAGAATTAAAGAGTCTTAGAAGCAGTTAGTAAATAGTTTTGAAGAGTTTTTCTATTGAAGTTCATAGATCATTGAGAAAACTTTGCTATTGCTATGGATATCATCTTTGGAGTTTGCAATTGAAGTTTCTTTATTATAATTACAGAATCGGTGATTTCCATCCTATTTCAATTTATGCAACTATGTGATTTGTTCTTATTTCTAATCATGAACCTCTTTGCGAATTCTATTGTTTTATGTGTTTTTATTTTAATTTCCATAGCTGGCTAAGTTTTAATTGTAAGAATTGATTAAACCCTAGAAAGTTCAAATGATAATTGCAGTCATATTATAGTGTTAATAAATGTAAGGTTAATTCATGATTGTAATTTCTATCATTTCAATTATAATTCTTTATAGGTTATAATTGTTAGAAATACTATTGATACAAGAGTTGATATAGGGTTTGTTAAAAATTCTGGATTAAACTGATTAGCTAATGTAGGAACAGCATTAATTAGATTAGTTAGAAATTATCTAGGAATTAATGCGATGTCTTAAGTTAATTATTCGCAAAGACGTTAAGGATAATTAATTTAGAGCATTAGACAATTGTAATATTAGGAGATGAATGATTATAATTGAGAGTCCACAATTAATTAGAGACACAAAAGTTGACCTATTAATTAGGGGTTTAAATCCTTAAGTTTTAAGACATGATAATTTTACTTGAATGACTATATAGCCATTAATATATATAATATGATGACAATTTGATTTGTATAACTAAGGTGGATTTTGTTTTTCCTACATTGTCAATAGATTGTTTTGTTTTAGATATATTAACGTAATTTTCTTTTTAACAGTTTTAGGGTAATTAGAAATTAGTTAATTCACAATTCAATCTTCATTGCCTAAATATTGATGAGATCGATCATAGGTTTAGTAATTTTAGTCTTAAAGGGATCAACAACCTTACTTACTCTTTATTACTTGATTTCGATCCAGTATACTTGTTGGAGTATCCGTAATATTTTTATACACATATTTTGAGTTGATCAAGTTTTTGGTGTTGTTGCCAGATACTAGAGATATTGAACCTTTTAGTTTTATTGGTAATTTAGGCACACTTGACAACGTGTGTTATTTTTTATTCTCTTTGTAGGTGTTTTATGCGCAAGAGTAGAAGTGATAAGGAATAAAAGGATCGATCCAGAAAGAAACAGCAGTGGATTTCTAAAGAACAAGAATGGGTATTCAAAAGAAAATTGGTACGAGGAACATGAAGGTTTTTTTTTGGTAAATGGGATGGATATAACTCACTAAGACACAAACATAATTGAGGGTTTGAGCTCAAAATAGAGTTCGATACAACTCATAAACACTAAATGTTACTCGAGGTTTCAAATAAAGGTTATATGCAACTCACTAATGGGTTCAAATAAAGGGTTCACCACAATCTGAGAACAAGATTGATAAGAACGCGAGGATGATTAAAGAGTCTAATCAACACTCGATAATTTGATAAATGCTAACTTAAGTATAGTGTTACTTGAAAGAGGAAAGTTTCACTCTTTGTATATATCTTTGTATATCTATCTATCTTTCCCTTTATCTATTTGTATAAATATTGCTATTTATAGCAAGTCCTAAACCCTAATGGCAAAACTATAAATAATGTACAAGGTCTTAAACCCTAACAAATTGGGCCCATAAATAAAATAAATGGGAAAACATGTACAAGAATACAAAACTATGTGTTTATAGAAGTCATCATGCAGTCACTCAACATATCCTAGGAAGAGTACTATCCTAACTGGATGAGGTCGGCAATTGGATGTGCGAGTACTGGAAGGAGTCCCTGAAGTCACACGTGGCTTGGTCGAAACACTAAAAAGGTAGGCTTATAATTGCTAAACACTAGAATTAGTCAACACGCGTCTCTCAGTAAGGTACCAAGTGGTTCTTTGGTCTCGAGTACTCGATCTTGTGGTTTCTTGACACCTTAGTTGATGACAGAGTTGATGTCGAGTGTTTATATTCCTTCCCCTCGTCCTTTTAGCTGTAGCTCGGCCTCAACAAGCATTGACAGGACTCGGCTTGGATATTTTTGGAGGCTAATTCCCATCATTACCACAAGTTTGAAAGGAAGTTGTCCTCAACGTTAAGTGTTGAGATTGGGCTAGGATGTCGAATAAGCTCCTTCTCCCTATTTGTTTTACCATGGGTGTCGAGTGTCTCTATATTTCCTCAATGCTCATCAGGCTAAGAGATAGCTCTTTCCATTCTTTCGAACAGTGCAAGTGTTGAGGAATCCATCATGGATCACTTTCCGATCAAACTCCCATGGTTGACTAAGAAGTAGATTTGTGACATTCATAGGCACTATGTCAAAATCAATATCATTCTTGAATTGTCCAGCCTTAAATGCTATCTGCGCTCTTTTATGCACATGGACCATACGCTTGTCATTAATCCATTTCAATCCATAAGGCCAAGGATGTGGGTGGGTTAGCAACTTCATCTTTTCTACAAACTTAGTAGAGACAATATTAGTGCAGCAACCTCCATCGATAACTAAGGAACAAGTCTTCCCATTCATTAGGCACTGCATGTGTAATAAATTTCCCCTTTTTCCGAGATCTACCTTCAAGTCAGCTCATGTCACCATAACCAAGAGTTTATCGAGGTCCTCGAGATTTGAGCCTTTCGAACTCTCATTACTCTGACTTTCGATTTGAGCCTCGAGCCCTTTGCAAGACCATGACCCTTTTATTCGAACATTGGGTCGCAATATGTCTGTAACCTAAGTATTTGAAGCACTTCACTACTTAGGCCTTGTTGTCGGATGCTTTACCTTTCTCGACAATCTTTTTCTTAGCATGGGTTACTTGGCTAAGCTCTCCTTTCTCATCTTGTTAAGGGCACCTACTCGGCTTTCAATGCCTTCTTCTCTTCTACCTCTCCACTCTTATTACTAAATTAATTAGCTCATCTAGAGAGTTGAACAACTGCAATTCAACTATGTTGGTAATGTTGTCTCGAAGTCCACTCAGGAATCTGGTAATGGTATGGTCCTATGGCTCGGTAATCTCACATCTCATCATTAAGGTCTCAAACTCTTGCAAATACTCTTCAATAGTATTTCGACCTTGTCTTAGGTGCTAGAAAGCATAGACCATCTCCTGCTTGAAATAAGTTGGCACAAAGCATTGGTTCATCAATCTTTTCATGAGCTTCTAAGTTCCGATTGGCTCTTCTCCTTCAACATCTCATTTGGCAACCAACTTATCCCACCAAAGACTCACGTATTCAACAAGGGATAGTGAAGCCAGCTTAACCTTTGTTTGATCATCACACTCGTAGTACTCAAACAATTTCTTAACTTGGGGAACCCAGCCAAGGAACTCTTCAGGTCAGCTACTTCCACAGAAGGTCGGCAACTTAAGCTTTATATTGTCAAGTCTTCGGCCAGGTGCTCAGGGTTCATCCCTTACATTCTGAGCTGGTCGACTCTCCTCAGTTCAGCCACTTCTATTAGAGCTTTGCTTAGCCATGTTCCTTCTCGACCTTAGCTCTCTTCTCCAGGCTTCTTGATTTGTTCCAAAGTCAACACTTCTATCATTTCTTCCTCTCAACATGGATGGTTTTCTCTTCTTCTCGACTCGACAACTCTTCTTCATTGTCGGTCATCTTGATCAAGTTCACTATAACCACTTCTACTTGTAGGTGTTCTCTCCCTTTTTTCCTCTTGGCTATCCCGTTTATAGACCCTAACTAATCCAATGAGTTCCTAGATGAGTCAGTGAGATTCTAAATCTGATATTCTAAGTTGCCAACATGTCGCCTCAAGCTTCTACGAGGACTGTCTCTAGTGTTGTTGACACTATCCTCCAACATTCTTGTTTATATAGTAATTTACCAAAAAATTGAAGAAACAACAAAATAGAATTACAATAACTTAGAAACAACTACTATTCGGCTTCTACAGCTACTTACTACTATGAACAACACACTACATTATAGAATAATGATTAACAGAAATTTTAGAACCACAAATATACTTCAAAGAACAGTAGCACGTGTGTCTCCCCAAACCTCTAATACCAATACGATAAGGAATCAAAGGATCAATCTAAAAAGAAGCGGTAGCGGATCTCGAATGAACAAGAATGGGTATTCAAAAGAAAATGGGTACGAGGAATAGGAAGTTTTTTATGGTGAATGTGAATAGATATAACTCACCAAGACTTAAATAGAATCAGGGGTTAGAGCTCGAAATAGAGTTTGATACGACTCATAAACAATAAATGTTGCTCGAGTTTTCAAATAAATGTTAAATGCAACTTACTAACCAATTCAAATGAAGGGGTTCACCACAATTTGAGAATAAGATTGATAAGAACGCGGGGATGATTAAAGAGTCTAATCAACACTCAATAATTCGGTAAATGCTAACTCAAGTATAGTGCTGCTCAAAAGAGGAAATTTTCACTCTCTATATATCTATCTATTTGTCTCCCCCTATTTATCTGTACAAATGTTGTTATTTATAGCAAGTCCTAAACCCTAGTAACAAAACTGTAAATAATGTACAAGGCCTTAAACCCTAAAAATTTGGGCCCATAAATAAAATAAATGGGAAAACATGTACAAGAAAAAAAAAACTATACGTTTATAGAAGTCGGCATACAGTCACTTAGTATGTCCTAGGAAGAGTACTATTCGAACCAAACGGGGTCGATAGTTGGATATGCTGGTTCGGGAAGGAGCCCCTGATGTCTCGCGTGGCTTGGCTGAAACACTAGAAAGGTTATCCCATAATCACCGAACACTAGAATATTTTGAAGAACACTAGCATGCATGTCTCTACAAAGCTCTGATACCGATATGATAAGGAATCAAAGGATCGATCTAAAAAGAGATGGCAACGGATCTAAAAACGAATAGGAATGGGTATTCAAAAGAAAATGGGTATGAAGAACAGGAAGCTTTTTGATGGTGAATGTAAATGGATATAACTCACTGAGACACAAACACAATCAAGGGTTTGAGCTCGAAATTTAGTTTGATATGACTCACAAACACTAAATGTCGCTCGGGGTTTCAAATGAAGGTTATATGCAAATGACTAACTGGTTCAAATGAAGGGGTTCACCACAATCTGAGAACAAGATTGATAAGAACACGGGGATGATTAAAGAGTCTAATCAACACTCAATAATCGGGCTAACTCAAGTATAATGTTGCTTGAAAGAGGAAAGTTTCACTCTCTATATATATCTCTATGTATCTATTTGTCTATCTCCTTCTATCTATTTGTATAAATGTTGCTATTTATAGCAAGTCCTGAAACCTAATAGTAAAACTATATATAATGTACAAGGCCTTAAACCCTAAAAAATTGAGCCTATAAATAAAATAAATGGGAAAACATGTATAAGAATACAAAACTGTACATTTATAGAAGTCGGCATGCAGTTACTTGACATATCCTAAGAGGAGTAGAATTCGAACCCAACGGGGTCGGCAATTGGATGTACAGGTTCGAGAAGAAGTCCCTAAAGTCTCGTGTAGCATGATCGAGACACTATAGAGATCGGCCCACAATTGCCAAGTTCTAGATTCAGTTGGCACGAGTCTTCCAGTGCCATGTCGAATGGTCCTTTACTCTCGCATCCTTGACCTTATGGTATCTCAGTGCCTCAGCTAACGACAAGTTGATGCCGAGTGTTTACTTTTCTTCCTCTTGTCCTTCTGGTTGTAGCTTGGCCTCAGTAAGCATTGATAGGACTCGACTTAGATATTATTGGAGCCTGATTCTCATCACTAGCAATAGAAAATGGCATACTCACTTGCTCAATCTCGCGCATTGTACCCTTATAGAGTAGCTAATGTAACATGTATGGTTAGGGATGCATAGAGGCGGGCAACCCCAACCTCTATTCTAGTGATTAAGCAATAACATTTACATAACTCCTCTATCTACTATGATAGTACACAATTAGCATTTGATCATATACTAGGCTTAGAACAAATTTTCCCTCTGATCTTTTTCAATGCTCAACATTAAACTCAACACTCTTCTCAAAACCAATGCCATGACTTCCCTTAGTTGACGTAGACATAAGTTTCTTCCTCATATTTGCTTATAGCTTTTCTAATCTCTTTCTCATCCTTCTCATGCTCACTCTCATTAGTACTATCTACGTCATCACCTCAAATCACCATGATGCGTCAATTAGAACACTAAGCAGCCATATATCCATAACCTAAGCATTTAAAGCACTTGATTTTGTTAGACTTTCGTCTGAAGGACTAACCTTTCTCAAACTTCCTCTAGATATGCTTGTTGACAAGTTGACCATTTAGAACACCTTAGCCATCAATAGGTTAACCATGCACTTCCTCTACTCTTATGCCTAAACTACTTAACTCGACTAAGAGGAATAGATTGGCTTGAACCGAGTCAAAACAAAGTCTTATACCTCTATTGCACAACTCTTTGGGCAATCTTGATGGCCTCTTCTAGAGTGTAAAACCTCTTAACTTCTACTATGTTACGAAGCTCATACTTAAGCTTAGAAATGAAACTTAAAATGGTATAAACCTTAGGCTCATCTACATTTACCCAAATAATTAGCATCTAGAATTCCTTCACATTCTTGTCAACAGTTTGGTTGCCTTACCTAAGCTCTTGTATCCATTCCAAAATGTCTTATAAATAAGATTTGGGAATAAATTGGCTTCTCAACAACCTCTTTAGCTCCTCTCAGACTAACACCATGTAGGGTATCTCTTCTCCTGGTATTAGTTATGTTTTTTCACCACATGGCAACATAACTAAAGAACTCAAGACTAGCAAGGAAAACCTTGATGTCCTTTATATAATGATAGCATTCAAATACTTCTTCAACCTTCTCTTCCCACTCAAGATTCTTAACTACATCTCTGCTCCCAGAGAAAGTTAGAATTTGGACCTTGACATTCTTAAGTTTACAAAGAGTTTGGCATCCTTATCCTTTGACTTCAAAATACTCCTCATCATCTTCTTCTTCCTCCTTATCTACTTCCTTGACTTCATCTAATACTAGTCTTTGTCTAGCAAGTCTTTCCACTCCTCTAACCAGGTCATTTGAAATGGGGAGTTAGGTCAACCTATATAACCATCACTTCAGTTAAGTGCTTCATCAGCTCGAATGTTGCTCCATTTAGTTTTAATAGGTTGGTCACTATCCCCCATAATTGTAGCTAAGTTCCATTAAGTTAATAAGCCTATCTAATTTCTCATTAATGAACTTCAAAGTATGACTTCCCTATTGGCCTCGACCTTATCCCTTATTTCATTATCTCTAATAATAGCCCTAACACTTAAATCCAACTTTAACCATTACTTCAGTCATGTACTTCATCAACTCGAATGTTGTTCCATTTAGCTTTAATATGTTGGTCACTATCCCCCATAACTGTAGCCAGGTTTCCATCAAGTTAGTAAGCCTATCCAATTTCTCATCAATGAACTTCAAAGTGTGACTTCCTTATTGGCCTCGACCTTGTCCCTTATTTCATTATCTCTAATAATAGCCCTAACACTTAAATCCAACATCCTTAGTCACTTACAAACAACCACTAGTCAAAGTAGAACCACTTTTCTAGCTAAAGCAAGACTTGAACCCTAAAACTCTATTCTAAACCACCACTAATAGCTAAGCTACTAAACTTAGTACTCTAACACCTAATAACCTCAAATCATGCTGTAACACCAACACTCTATTTTTTGAGTAGCAAAATAGAGTATCTACCAATCAACACTTTAGCTACCCATAATAGCAACCACTCCTACTTACGACCAACACAACCTAATATACACATACACTATAGTAGCTATGGAAGAACATAGTAGCTACTAACAACAATATATATACATGTAACTCCGTTGCACCTCACATATTCCCTCATCAGAATTGTGCTTTGATAATAAACATCTCAAGGTTGAACACACAAGAGTACACCAAATGGATAATCGAACTAAAGAGAAAATTTGCAAACCCATACATAACCAAGAGGATATGATGCACTAATCGATCTATGTGGCCTAATGAACACTTGATATGACGTAAAAGATATTCACTTAGGTCATTCGCCACTAACTCTTACTAAAGGAGCTATATAAGAGTTGATTTCAAGAGTATGCTCTTGAAAGTGAATGAGAAAGTCTCCACAAAACTGGCATTCAACTGTGTGGCTAATTACAAGAATAGCCTTTTATACCTAGCCACTATGGTTTACAAGAAAGGGGAAACAACTAAAATATGTAAATTGTAAAGTTAGTTACATGAAGATTCCTAGTATGTAACTAAAAAGATAAAATGGAAAAAAAGAATAAAGAATCTATCATGAGGTCATCATTATTAGATCAAGTGCTATGGTCTTAACTATGAATGTCTGGTACTCAAGTTAGATAAAGTGTAGCGGATCTTAATCAATGGAAGAATCTCCATCCCTAAGTAGTTGTCAAGCTAGGATACATTAGGTTAGGCCTTGGAGTCCTTAAGCTAAGGTTCTAGTCAAGGGTTTAAGGTGTAGATTCCTATTAGTGAGGTACCTTTCTTCTTAGACAAAGCTGATGGGGAGGAGTTTTTTTACCCCCATTTTCGTTGTTGCTTGTTGTTCGAGGACAAAATGTCACTTCCTTTGTTTTACTAGTTTCGACTTAGGGACAAAGTTTAGCTTATGTGTAATAACTTTAAGGAGATTCTAACTATGTCCATCACTATTTCATTGAAGGAATTAAGCAAGCTACTCTTTGAGGGTGCTAGGAATGGTTCGATCTTAGTGTGTAGTGGTAGGCATTATCGAGATGAACGTCTTCTATGGCCTTGCCAGGTGTGGCCCGAACTTCAGTTATGGTTATGGTTATGCTCGTGGCCAATATCTTCTCTAAACAAGCTAAACTTTGAGCATTAGAGAGGTATAAGGTGATCTTTAACTGACGATCAATCCTTTTTCTTTCTTTTGTTCATGAAGATGGTGGAGGTTAAGTCACTTATGACCAAGCCTTGAGGTTGCCTTCTATGATGATATAAGATGAAGTGGGTTCTAAAAACTCCTCCAAAGAGTTTGGCCTTTTCTTTGCACATTTGCAATATAGCTCGTAGTCATGTCACAGACCTTGGATAGCAGCAATTAAGGCAATGTTGAGGTTAACTATTGGTATTTCAAGCTAAGACATTGTGAAGCAATGGATATGGACTCAAGGGATTTGTTAGGTCTCTATTTGAAGTTATTAAAGCCCATTTTATCTTTATTGAGCATTATACTTGTAAGAAAGTATCGAGAAATAGTTTAGCTAGCTGATTAAATGAAGAAATCGAAGCCAGTTTGAAGTGGTTGTACCACTTCAAGGTAGCCTTCTTAAAGGTGCTTAGAAAGGCTTTACATAAAATTGCTTCACTACACTCACAAAGGTCTATGTATGAACGAAAGTATGTTAGGTGAAGGGCCTAGATGAGTGGTTCAATCATAGGAATTTAAGGTTGGTTATCTAAACATGTAGAGGTAACGTCTCTTCCTAGATTTCTTAATCTAGGTTAACCTAAGGATGAAGATTCCCATATGTAGACCCTACTTTTAAGTGGGCCTATGATTCGACTAAGAGTAAACATTAAACTAAGGACTTAATTTTCCCAATTCGAAAGTTGATTATCAATAAAACTCCAACATAAAGAATTGTAGACTCTATAGTCACTTAAGACCTTAAACTCTAAAACAATTAAGGACTTCAAACCCTAAACGACTAATTGATAATTTCATTTGAATAATTTCATTTAACTCTATAAAATTTCATAATTTTATAAGAATTCAATCATAATCTACAAAATAATTCAAGAAGTAAATCCTAAAACAATTTCCTATAAGATAATTCTCTTATCTTCATGCCTAAGCCTTACATATGAATAAGTAGACTAACTAATCACCCTGAATGACTTATCAATTGAGAGTTGGAGTCATTTATCAATTGATAACATATCAAAAAATAGTGATAAGACACTTTCCTTATCACTTATTAACTTATACTACATATGGACAAATTATCACAAGATTTTATATGCTTAACTTTAATAAACGAGACAAGACAATTCCATGCCCAAAAGGAAGGCCTAATGGCTGGTTCTTACATGGCTAGGGGGGGCATGCCTTTGTCTTTCATTCATCAATCACTTTATCTTACACTTTACTATTCATCCCCTAATGCTTACATCATCGAGAGTTGCAATTGTTGACTTTTGTCCATGCTACAAGACAACAAAATCAATCTTAAACATACTTCCACCCTCATTTCCAACCAGCCACTCTTTCTCCCATTGTTGTCACTTTCAACTTCATTTTCACTTCCCTTTTCTCTCACTTTGAAAACAACACAAAACTCTACAAAATCTTACACTTATCGCCACTTTCCAAGCTTCCACACTCATGGCACAAGCTCCAATTTATGTCTTCCATTTTTCAATTTCCAAAGCCACCTTTAGGATCCTTAGAACACTCTCAAAATGCCACTTTAAAAAACCACAACTCAAGTTTCCAAAAATGGTGCAAGAAGGAGGGAGTAAAGCAAAGAGCTTAAGTGGAAACTTAGTACACAACCACCATATTCTCGCTTTGTGGACGAGTAAGTGTATCTTGTGTTAATAGTCTAGTATTCATGTTAGGAGACCATGATTTCTTGAAGATATGAGTATGATCATAAGTTGATGAAACATCTAAGACTACCCTAAGAAGCAAACTCATCAAACCTTTACATGAAAGTTTAAATATGAGCATATAAAGTTGGTGTTTTATAGAGATACTTGCTTAACACTTTGAATAGAAGATTTTAAGTTGAGAAAATCTTCAAATGAGAACTTGAGTAAAAGGGAAGCATATTAGACGTGAGGTTTTAGAAGTCACTTAGATGTTGTTTTCACTTTTATTGAGTTAAACATGCTCAAATCTAAACTTAGGTAAAGGAAAAATCCATCACATGAAGTTTTATGATGAAACCAACTTTGTAAGAAATGAACTGTAATATGGGAGTTATGTTAAGTATGAGATCTACTATTTTCATTGTAAAGTATGAGCTAAATAATCATCTCATGAAAAGGAAGTCCAGTTAAGATACGAATATAAGTAGCTTAAGTTCATAATCTAACACCTAAACTTAAGAAAATTATGAAACAAGTTAGAAAACCAAGATTGGAAGCCCTCACGCACAAACCAACCAAATCTGGAACTTTACTAAAAGATGCTTAAAAATATGATAAAAGTAAGTAAACAAAGTGAAAAGACCAACTAAGGCAAGTGTGATAAGTGTATTAAGCCTAAAACTCAAAATCAAGCCTAAAACTCAAAATCAAGTTGAACTCACCTTAAGTTTCTGACCAGAAACTTAGCATAACAATAAAAGTTGTTTTAAGACTCTCAAGAATCCCACAAGATACCCCCTAAGCCCAAGAAAGTGACTATCTTCGATTTGGATAAAAAATAAACCCATTTTACAACTGAAGCCCACTTAAGAGCCTAAGAAATGATTGTTAGCCTTAAGAGTGTAAATCAAAGTTGTGAATCTAATTTTAAGGATTATTTTGAGCCTAGAATGAGATCTTAAGCCCAAGTCTAAAGAATTTCCCAAATTATCGAAAAGCCCATTAACCAAATAAAGCCTAAAAGTACTCCAAATCATGAAGATTTCTACTATTTTGACCTATAGGCTGTTTTTCATGCCTCATCTCAAAAATATAACCTCACCACGTTAAAGTACACTCAAAAATGATGAAGAATGACTATAAGATCATAAAAATCAGATTTAAAACAAGAAAGTTATACGCGATTGAACTTTAAGTAAGAAACCGGGAAAAATATGAAAACTAGTCAAAAGTATAACTTAAGGGGTTTTAGCTTAGTTTTCTAAGTCTTATTTCAAATCCTTAGAGTATTATGACAGCGATGTCCAGGGCGAACCAGTGTTCAAAGACGACTTACGTTCGGACTACTTCAATTGACTTGTATGGCTGAGTGAGTGAATTACTGATGACTGTTTACTTGATTTTGCTTGTAGAATAGATGCACCTAAACTTACATATATAATTTGGATGCTTATAGGATATGGGAAATGCATGTGTATGAATTTTTGGTTGAATACTATGACTTGTTAATCATGTAATAATGGAAATTGTTTGTGATAACTCATATGTGCGATTGTGTAAAATGAAATTGTCTTACCACCATGAAAAATTGGATTAACCCCTTATATGATTAAGAAATTAAATGGATCATGCATTCCCCATAATTGCATTTGGATAACACTGACTACCACTTTATGTAGAAGATGGGAAGGGATTCATAGGAAGAGGGCCTCCTACAGCATTAGGCACTAGCTATATCACCATTTATATTTAGTCTCTATCCTAAGCTGACGAGCTTACTAAGCGTCGGGAGATGCCAACCGTCGGCAAGGGGTCGTATCTTATGACTTCTGCTTAGGGCATAGGTTTATGGACTGTAGGGGCCATCATATTGCTAAACTTGAGATTTTTAAAATATAATTTATTGTTTAAGAAAGAAAGTATATTATATATGGTTTTGTTTTAATTTAAGTACAATAGTGCAAATGATATAAAACCCAAAGGCTAGAACCTGGATTTTGGTTTGGGTCGATTAATTATCTCCAACCTTGACTATAGGGAGCGTAATTCTGAGTCGTTTGAAATTCCTAGGCCAATGCATGTGTTGTTTGGCATACTAATTGTTTATGTATTCATATGTTTATACATATAATAAATTTTTTCCATGCAATATTGACGAGGGTATTTGTCTCACTAAGCATAAGTTTACACCCCAATAGATTTCTTTTGTTGCAAGAAAACCTCTTCATTCATTTGGGCTAAGGAATTCCCGAGGTAAGTCTCACATAGAGACGAGTTAGAGCGATCAGGTAGTGGAGAGGAGATTTTGTAATAGTTTTTTGTAGATGACTATTTACCTTTATTTTGCTCATAATATAGTTTAAAGTTTGTAATGTAGTTTCCTTTAAGAACTGCATTTACTTGTAATATTCTTTTAGTGTGGAACTTAACAAGTCCATACGTTTATTTAATTAATTTACATCATAGAAGTTAATTTTTAGTTAAATTGCTCTATATTACTTATCTATGGGCCTAGTGGTAACGTAGAGTGGAAAGAGCCTTGTGTATCATATGAAAGGCCCGCGATCAACAAGGAGGTTGATAGTATACTTTTATATGGTACACAGTGATCTACCACAACAATGATATTGTTGGGTCGTGATACCATAGCTTATTCTTACTAGACACCTAATGCTTGGTGAGTCAATTGATGACTTGGTCAACACTGTATGAGTTGATAATGGCAACATTTTATAAATGGGCCTCAGAAAGTTTGACCTTACATTAGGGTCCACCTTGATTCTTAAGGCCGTAAGGTGCTCGTTAGCCCACACCATGTCCTTTTATTGTAGAAGAGTGTCCTCAGGTATGTTAACTTAGTCGTAAACAACCTCCTACTCGTTTATGGAGTAAGGTCATTTTCATAACCTTCTTCCTAGTTGTTGAGTCATGTTATAATACCTTGGAGCGATTCTTCGACCTAAATGCGGTAATGGGTATTATCTTAAGGACTTAGTGAAGGCAACGCTAGGTTATTCGAAATTTTGGCTAAAGGTAATGCCTCAAGGGGGTTGAGTTGAGTGGTTAGTGGCCACTTGTATATTTTTGGAGTTTTATGTGTTTTCAGCCACTTTATAGTGTTTAAAAGTGTTTGGGAGTGTTTAGGAAGTAGTTTGGACATGCCACTTACAATGTAGGCATCAAATGTTGACAATGATTTTTCTATTAACGTATGTTGGGCTTCTTTACGCATGCAAAATAGAAAAGCCATCAGAGTAGGCACTAAAGTTTCCTCTTGTGTAGCATCTCTAATGCTTAAATAAGTCTTAGTCAAATATAAGAAACCTAATGGATGATAGGTAAAGTGTGTAAGTTACCTTTAAGCATATATGTTCTAGATTTCATGAAACCTAGTCCCTTTAGTAGGTATATAATTGAGCCTTTTATAGCAATGGGCTAATGTGATCGTTTCTTTATCCTGGCTAATTCGGTGAAGGCCTAGCGAGTCTCGTCAAGTAAAGCATGTATGAGATGTGATTGCCTGTTTGATAAGACCTTATTTTCCACTAGTCCCATCTCTTTAGCTATGTTACATTTACTCAGCCTTACTAGATATGGGGCGTTGATAAGGATGAGGCACTAAAGGGTCAAGCTCTTGATTCGTTCGTATATGTGGCTTTTGGCTTAGGTCATATTTTGGGTTTTTAGCCTTCCTTTTGGGATTTAAGGCTTAAGCTAATTTTGGCTATCAACACCTACCAAATACAAAACTCCCATCCACTTCTACATATCTAAATACAGTAGAAGCACAATCAAAACTCATAAATCTACAAACATAAACTCATCATACTTGAGCTAAAAAAAAAATTAATTCAACGTAATAATTTTAACAAATCAAACTTGACCTGATTGTAACAAAGTTGTAACTTGCCTACTAGATTAGATTTATTAGACCATGGGCATTCACTCATTATAATATCTCATTTTTTAATCAACATTCAAAACAAATTACTAACGTTTAACAACAAAAAATTCTATCCATGCATTCTTATTTTCATGTTATAACTACTTAATTACCTAATTTTTAAGAAAAAGTTACCTACTTCTCATTTTGAGTTCTCAACCTTTTTTTCCCTTCTATTTAAGTTCTTGACATATCTAAAATCTTACAAAAGCAATATTTCTATTGAATCAATTAGTTTTTTGGTCCTTCTTTAGCTTGTATTAACTTCTTATTGGCCTTATGATAGTCAACCAAGGTGGATGGAGTTTATATGATTGTTTTCAGCTCTTTTTCTTAGTTTTAATTTTTTTAAATATATTTTTATAATTATATTACATCATATTATTAGATAATTAAATATATTTATATTATATTCTTAGCAATATTATGTAATTATATATATTTAATATTATCATCATCAAATTACATATTATGGATCAATTTGAAGTTGATCATATAATGGATCTCATAAAAAATTTAACTTATTTAACGAAAGTTCTACTTTTGAAAGATTTTAGAAGTGTTGAGGACTTAAAATAAAAGATGGTTGAAGACTCAAATAGGAAACTAGGCAAACGTTTTTTGCACCTTTTAATAGATCAAACTTAACTCGACTATAATGAAGTTGAACTTGCCTAATCAATGGATTAGATTCACTAGACTTTAAGCATTCAGTCATTACAACATCTCATTTTTTAATCAAAATTCATAACAATTTACTAATCGCTTAATTTTAATAACATCGTTTCTTAAGATTAGTCTCACCTAATTAGAGATTTCATGTGGATTCATGTTTGTTGCTTATCATTCTCTTTATTTGTGAGCTAAGACTTTAGTCCACTAAATGGATAGCTTAATTAATCAGATAAAATGATTACAAAGGGATTCAAATCTAAGTATCTACTTTGATACCATATTAAAATTAACAACATAACTATTTTATTTTTATCAAAAAGTTTAAACATGTGAATTTAGTATAATTTTTACATTTATTACTTAACATTGCTTTTACAATCAATTTCCCATAAAAAAAATAGAAGTTTAAATTTTCCATACATTTCATGTGTAATTGTGAATAAAACTTTTTACTAACAAATGATTGAATGTTTTCCCTCTTAATAGAGGAAAAAGAAAAAAACTTCCATATTTTTTAAATTAAATCTTTGGTATACAAAGAGAAAAATATGCCAGAAAGATAAAGTTCCTACTATTATTATTGATATTTTAAGGTGTAAGAGAAAATTCAGTATAGTAAAAGAGTTTATGAAATATAAACTCATTTCGATTTGAATATTATTTTTTCTTTTCTTGTTCTTTCATTCTTTTTTTTTTTTCTATAGGGTAGTGTTAGAGTTGGTGTTGACTTTAAATTATATTATTAATTTTAGGGTAAATTACATTTTAAGTACTTATGTTTTTGTACTTTTTCACTTTAGGCAATTGTGATTTTATCTTTTACACTTAAGTAACCTATATTTTACAAATTAAAAAAAAAAACACAAAATCCATTATTAATTTTAAAATGAACCTAAGCAAAGAGGATGGAAAACATTTCCTTCTTTCCCAAACAATCCATTTCTTTGAACCATAATTCTAAAGCAAAAACACTAACCTTAGCTTATACCCATTTTAATTCTCTATCTGTGCTTATCTTTAGTAGATAAGAGCAAGCTTTAAATCCTTTGATTAGGAAATCAAGGAAGACTTCTATTGATAGTAAGAATCAACCACATATAAGGGGGACAAATGATTACCTATTAACTTATACTACATATGGACAAATTATCATAAGATTTCATAAACTTAACTTTAGTAAATAAGACAAGACAATTCCATGCCCAAAAGGAAGGCCTTATAGCAGGTTCTTACATAGTTTTGGGGGGGAGGGGGGTTGCATGCATCTATCTTTCATCCATCAATCACTTTATCTTATACTCCACTATTCACCACTTAATGCTTACATCATCAAGATTGTAATTGTTGACTTTTGTACATGTTTTAAGATAATAAAATCAAACTTATTAAACATATTTCCCACCCCATTTCTAGCCGTCCACTCTTTTCCCATTTGCTCTTACTTTCGATTTTATTTTCACTTCCTTTTCTCTCACTTTGAAAACAACACAAAAGAACAAACAACCAAACGCCACAAAATCCTTCACTTGTCGCCACATTCTAAGTACACACATATAGCACTTTCAACTTATTCTTGTCTTGCTTTTGCCAACGTTCAAAGATCCTTTAGGATCCTTAGAACATCCTTCAAACCCCACTTTAAAGGACCACAACTCAAGTTTCAAAAAGGGTGCAAGAAGGAGGAAGTAAGATAAAGAATATAAGTGGAACCTTAGTACAAAACCACCATATTTTTGCTTTGAAGATGAGTAAGTATATCTTGTGTTAGTAGATTAGTATTCATGTTAGGAGATTATGATTTCTTGAAGATATAAGTATGATCACAAGTTGATGAAACATCTAGGACTACCCTAAGAAGCAAACTCATAAAAACCTTACATGAAAATTGAAGTAAGAGTATGTAAAGTTAGTGTTTTGTAGAGATACTTGTTTAACACTTGGAATGGAAGATTTTAAGTTGAGAAAATCTTGAAATAAGAACATGAATAAAAGAGAAGCATGCTGGATGTAAGCGTTTAGAAGTCATTTGGATGTTGTTTTCACTTTCATTGAGTTAAACATTCTAAAATCTAAACTTAGGTAAAAGAAAAATCCATCACATGAAGTTTTATGAGGAAACTAACTTTATAAGACATGAACTATGATATGGGAATTATGATAAGTAAGAGATCCTTTATTTTCATGTAAAGTATGAGTCAAATAATCATCTCATGGAAAAGAAGTCAAGTTAAGATTTGACTACAAGTAGCTTAATTTCATGATCTAACACCTAAACTTAAGGAAATGATAAAACAAGTTGGAAAACTAAGTTAGAAGCCCTCATAGTCAAACTGACCAGATCTAGAACCTTCCTAAGAGACACTTAGAAATATAATAAAATTAAGTAAACAAAGTAGAAAGACCAACTAAGGCAAGTACGATAAGTGTATTAAGCCAAAAACTCAAAACTAAGCTTAAAACTTCCCAACGAGCCTCAAACGTCAGGTTAAACCACCCTTAAGTTTTTTACCAGCAACTTGACACAACAATGAAAGTTGTTTTGAAACTCTCAAGAATCCCACAAGACACTCTCTAAGCCCAAGAAAGTGACCATCTTTGAATTGAATAAAAAACAAGCCCATTTGATAACTTAAGCCCACTTAAGAGCCTAAGAAGTAGTTAATAGCCTTAGGAGTGTAAATCAAAGTTGTAAATCTGACCTTAAGGAGTATTTTGAGCCTAAAATAAAATCTTAAGCCCAAGCCCAAAGGAATTCCTAAGTTACCAAAAAGCTCATTAACCAAACAAATCCCAAAAGCACTCCACATCATGAGGATTGCTACTGTTCTGACCTATAGGCAGATTTGCGTACCTCATCTTGAAAATCTAACCTCTCCACATTAAAGTACACTAAAAAATGATTATATGATTCTAAAATGATATGTATATGATTATAACATGTTTATTTAATGTTTCTAATCCTAAACCCTTAAGATATCATAGGAAAAACTAGTGTAAATAAAAAAGTTAAGTTAGGTCAGTTTTACCTTAAACTGGTATGTACGAGTTCTAAATTTTCCACTCAAAAATGAAGTCGAAACTTACTTCTTTAAGGAAAAATGTTTATCGACAAGAAACTAAGTTATATGTGTGATCCTTTGGTGGTAATGGCATGTCATTAGGTAGAATATGGTGGTGATAAGGCCAAAAGGTGTTAAGGTGCGTAGAGGGGTCCGACAACTCCTTTTGTTTCTTCCCTTTTTCCATTGGTTTTTGTTTGCATTTCTTAAGAGTGTTTCCTAAGGTATTCTATGCATAAAGAATGGTGTCAAATGAGGGTTTTGGAAGGGTAAAATGACAGATATTAAAGGTAAATTAAAAGGGACAAGAGATAGCTATCTTGGGATAAAGGTACATGGTTTTCTCTTGGTACTAACATAGCTTGTTTGCTTTTTACTAAATGAGGGATAATTTTGTCTCCTTAAGGACAAGTTGTTGTTGGTGAATTTTGGGGTAAGGAAATAGTCTTGTAAAAGAGAGTAAGATACTTGGTACTGGGGCTAATTCGGTGCAGCCACTCTGAGGCCTAAGTTAGAATGGTGATTTAGTATAGTAAAATTGTGAATAAGAAGTGTTAGAGAGCTCTTACAGAGTTTCCTTTTGATATTTATAGATGGTCATTGTATCTGAGGCAGTTATTGAGGTAATTGTTAAGATACGTAAAGACCTCTTAACTTGACATCTCTCTTAATTTTCTAGAGATAGTAAGCGGTTATAAAATATAACCGTACTTATGATAACTAGTCGTAACATAGATTTGAATTCAAACTAGGAGTGTTTCTTGTATACGGCATAAGTGTCGTGTGTCTTCTACAGAGGGAGAATTCTGAGAGGGTCGTTTACCTGGCATCTTAGCCGATGAAAGGACGAGTGTAAGTTGAGCAAAAATTGACTATCAACATTTGCCCCCCAACTCCCGTGTTCAAATAGTCGACAAAAGGAGTTTTATATATATTGCAGTAGAAGTCGAATGGAGAGAGATTCATTAGATTCATGCTGGGTAACATGGGAAAGAGGAGAGATCACATCCTAACCAAAATGTCACCATTTCAAAACTCTCACCTGTTCAAGAAACCAAAAAGTTATAGGCACAACATATGTCACCTAGGTCATCATTTTGTTGTAGGCCTAATAACTATCAGAAATTTTTCAGCTGTTAAATTTCTACCACGAAATAACCGTCAACAATACGTAGGATTATCATATCTGTGCATCAATATTGTCAAAAGCAGATTTGCAGTCACAAGAACGGATCGTCCATATATAAGGTACTTTCATAATCAGATTTCACTTCTCTAGTTGCACCTGAAATTTTCGTTCATTTTCCAATCTTCAAAATCTCATTCTTCAACTTCTGCTTTTTCATTTCATACAACCGTCCAGGTATGGTTTGCAAAGTTGCACATTGACTTGTTTTATCTGATTCCAAGGCAATAGAAACTAAGGCCACTCTTCCCCCCTAAAATAGGAGTGAGGCAGCTCTTGGTTTGAATTCAAATCTATGGTGTAACCAGTTATCATAAGTACGATTATATTTTACAACCGCCTACTATCCCTACATATTAGGGGAGATGTCAAGTCAAGAGATCTCCACATGTCTTAATAGTTACCTCAACAACTGCCTTAGACACAATGGCTATTTATAAATACTGAAAAGAAACTCTGTAAGAGCTCTCTAACACTTCTTATTCACATTTTTACTATACTAAATCACCATTTTAACTTAAGTATCGAAGTGGCCACACTGAACTAGCCTCGGTAACAAGTATCTTACTCTTTTTTCCAAGATTATTTTCCCACCCCAAAATTCATCAAAAACACAAGTGTCCTTTAATTCTCAATTAATCTTTTGTCTTTTGTTTTAATTGAGTTTTACTTACTACTAATTAAGATGTAATGAGAGTTAGTAGATAGATTAAAGGGAAATTAAGCTAATTAATCACGATTGTACTTAATTAAGTAATATATGCCTAATTAGAGTATAACTAGGGTCTTGACATATTTTATCATTTCGATTAAGTTCATTGACTTATATTACTTCATATGTCAGAGTCCTTTATTATTCAAGATCAATTAAGGTTTTTGGACTGTGTATGAGACTAACGTTTTAGGATTTCTAAGCTATTAGAGAAATTATTTGCAATTAGTGAATAGTTTAGGGATACACTTAGGGTTTATTAGTTGAGTTAGGGTTTTGGACTTTCAATTGAGGTTTTACTCAAGCTATTGATATTTTCCAATCATTTTAAGGTTTCTCACGTATTAGGATTTTTAGGGTTTTGCCCTTATAATTAAGGTTTTACTCTCTTTAGGGTTTTTTGACTTATTACTTAGGGTTTGTAACTTATTATTTAACATTAAATCATTTCATTTATGGATTTTATTATTATATATTGAGTGATTGTAGGGATTACTTATTAACTCCTTTATCCGACTTTGAGTTTGGATCTAAAAGTTTACGAGTTCATATTATCTCCCCAAGTATAAGGTTAGCATTATTAAGGAGACATTTTCATATAATTCATTTGGTTTTATATGATTAATCACTCTTGACTTATAGTTAATTATGATGTAAAATTCGATTAGTGAATTAAGGTGTAATTAAGTCTCTTAATCTTAATTACTTTTAAATTTGACAAAATTAAGTGCATTTGAGGGCTTAATGTGTTAAATTAAGTTAGTTAAGCCCATTGGGTCATTTTATCTAATTATTTTAAGGAATTGAAATAATTATTGCTATTCAAGTACGTTTTAGAGAGTAGAATAAAGTTTTAGGGAAATTAAGTGATAAGTCTTCGATTAATGAATGTTTGACTATTTAATTAGAGTACATTAGTTGGATTAGAGTTTTCAACTATAGATTAAGGTTTTACAATTTAAGGCTCGCATATATTAGGGTTATAATTAAGATTTTAGTGTTCGAAGGTTTATTTAAGGACTATAGTATTCATTCTAAGTTTAGAATTCATTTTGAGTATAGGGGTCAAACTAGGGCTTGGACTACCATTTAGGGTTTTAGGACTATGAGTTTAGGTTTTTTAGAGTAGTTTTTAGGTTTAGGGTTAGTTATCTTGTTAATACTAAGGGTATCTTTTAGGAAATCTTATTAACTCCTAACTTTTTATCTAGGAAATTTGTGGGGTTTACACAAGGGCCTTCTAGCACTCAAGTCAACAAAAAGAGAAAGATAAAAGGGTCAAGTATGCTGGTGTATGAGGTTTCAAGCTTAATTCTCAAGAAGATGAGAATGAGTGCTTAGGTTGTTATGTAAACAAGTGTTATGTGTTAATGAGGTTAAAGGAGTGAATTTCAAATCATGATCCTTTACCTTTTGGCTGTTTGCATTATTTATAATGTAAGGACCTTAGCCAGTAGATGGCTTTGAGAAAGAGCACATATAGGCTCCATTCTATAAATAGCTACAAGCTTGTTATGGGATAGAGGTTAGAGCTTAATACATGGGAGATAGGAGTGTGATTTTGACACTTATGACATTTTTGAACCATGGCCTTCACATCCTCCTTCATAGATAGCCAATAATAACCTAGTCTAAGTGCTCTAATTTATAGGGCCTAAGCTTAGATATAGTTGCTGAATACTCCAACATAAGGCTCTTTTAAAGCGTGCATACCCTCTTTTAGCCTGAAGCACTTAAGGAGAGGCATACTATGACCTTAGTAGTATAAGATGCCATCTATAAGTGTATAATTGATAAAGGCGTAAGCCAACCTCTTCACCTTAGTTTGATCCTCTAGTAATGCTCCAGTCTTCAAATGTTCTACTATGGGGTTCATCCAATAAGTTTAGGTGTCCATGGGTCTAATCTCAAGTACTCCTTATTCTTACTCCTTTGTACTGTGTTTAGTGAAATATTGGATAAAGAGTGACCTATCATCTTTGTGTTATACTAAAATGATGGTGGAAGCTAGCTTAGATAGCCTATCTACCTCTAAATTCTCTACTCGAGGAACTTTGTTGACCTTCTAAGAGGTGAAATCCAAAAGGAGCCCCTAAATTGTCTAGAAATATTTGTTCTTTATTTCTCCCTTCATCTCATACTCTCCCTTCACTTGTTAGATCTCTAGTCTTTTTATCCCTCTATCCTTAACAATCTTCAATTTGACGATGAATGCTTCATATTCAACCTCGTTATTATTCGTTTGGAGTATGAGCTTCAATGCATAGAGCACCTTGGTTCCATACAGGCTTTACAGTGCTATGTCAGCCCTTTCTTTCCCCCTGCCCCTTAGTAGAGGATCTATCAACATCGAGGGTCTGTATTGATATCTTGATGTCCATCTCTACTTCTTCTTCTCTTATGTATTCTACAATAAAATCTACATGGACTTAAGCTTTAATTGCTTGTCTTAGTAGGAATTGTACACCATGAATGTTAAGCTTGAGGTAGTATTGACCATTCTACTTGAGGCGCTTAGCCTTTGCGATGTGTACATAAGGGAATCCTAAAAGAGTAGAAGTATGAGCATCTTTATACATGGCTATTTACCATGTACATAACCTAAATTAAGACAAAACCTAACCATACATACCTATACTACACTAATTACACACTTAAGAACACAAAAGAATGATCTTAGGAGGATTTTCTTAAGGGAAAGATGAGGCATACGAAACTTTGTATAAAAATACGTATCTAACCGTATAGATATATGAGTATGTATACAAGTATAAATACGGTATAAGTCTAAGTATATGTATAAGTATACTTATATACATATAAGTATAGTAAAGGTATATGTACATAAGGGGTGAAGTAAATTGTACATAAGACATTTACACATGATATAAGCATGAGATGAGGCTTATGTAATCAAACAATGAAGTAAGTGATGAGGTAATTACATGATGACATAAGCCATGACATAAGCAAGTGACGACATAAGCAATGACATAAGCAAGTGACGACATAAGCAATGACATAAGCAAGTGACGACATAAGCAATGACATAAGCAAATGATGATGTAAGCAATGACATAAACATAGATTATAACTAAGAAAAGAAGAAGAGTGTATAAGAATTAGGTACCTCAATTAGTAAACCCTAATACACTTTCTTGACTATTCACATGTCGTCGAGTGAGTCAGGTCGATTGTAGGAGAGTTTGAACAGTTCCCCATGGGGTTAATTCTAGTGATTAGGGTTTAAAGGGTTGTTTTGGTGTCAAGTTTAGAAACTTGAAGCTTTATATGGTTGAAATGTTCTAAGTATGCTTGAAATGATTCATTAGGGTGCTGTATGATGTTGTAAAGTATAGATGAGTCTTCGTACAGGACCTTAGAACTAAGAAAATATTGTTAGAACTTGCTTGCCAACGCATCGAATGAGGTAATGGAGTTATCGAATAAGGTATCGAACTATAGTAGGGTGGCTTTTGCTAGCATGTTAGTCTTTGCGTATGATGGTGTCCATGAAGTTATGGAGGCTCATCATGGTTCGAAAGTAGATTAAGTGGTCATCTAGGTCTCCAGTCCCTTCATATGTGTTGAGATGAGGGACCCTTGTACCTTTGGGTAGTGTTTTCTTAGAAATGATTGGTGTGAATAGGCTCTTCACTATTGTTGGCTATGATACATGGGTTGAGGATTCGACCTTCTTTTGGTCACACAAGCTAGATGTGTACGTATATGTTTGTTTAACTCTTGAATATTGATGTCCTTGAGTGGTTTTTGGGAGCATCCTAGGAACAACTCCCTAGTAGGTCTGCTCATCTTAGAGCGTTCACCTTACATGTACATTTTGCTCTGATTGTAGTTCAATTGATCGAATAAGTCCTTAGGGGTTTATCGATTGTATTAAACCTAGTTACATAAATGTAATGAATAATTAATAGAAGTTTCGTTGCATCTACTTAGTTGTATAGATGAGTTGACCATTACTTCTTCATGGAGACGTTTCTATGATGCATTTTTAGGAGAGATACCTCGCTTTATAACATAGTGTTGGATTATATAGTCCTTCGGTTATCTTCAAATATTTATTGAATAAGTATCTTGTGTTGTTGCATTTCATGGGATTAGGTGCCTAAAGTTGGGGGAGTTGGTGAGTGTTGTAGTGTAGGTGACCTATCACCGTCAATATGATGCGATGCGTGGGGGTTATTGTGCTTGCTTTCCTCTATGTGGACTAGATTGACCACTAAGGGTGGGCACCAAAATATTAATAGTGAAAATCAACTAGATATAAGGGGTAAATGAGTCTAAACTCCTCAAGGAAAAGAGCTATTAGGCTTAAGTGTTTGTTGCACTCCTTACCCCTTGGTATCTACAAAGAAGCCTTTAGTGGGTTGGTCTATGAGGGCCCTCTGATGCTCAAGTTAGTAAGAAAGGAAAGATGAAAGGGTAAAGTGTACTAATGTGTGAAGTTCTAAGCTCAATTCTTAGGAGGGGGAGAACAAGTGCTTAGGTTACTGTGTAAACAAGTGTTGTGTGTTAATAAGGCCAAAAGAACATGATTCAAAATCCAAATCCTTTGCTTTAGGGCTCCTTGTGCTATTTATGAGGAAAGGAGCTTAACTTCCAAGGACGCGTATCAACTTAGGCTTCGTTTGTATGAGCGGCTTGTAGGGTACATGCGTTGCGAGGATGATAGGGTGGTTCTAAGTGCTAGTTAGCTATGAACACACTGATAACCATGTTTAAAATGTGAGACGCTGACACTTTTAGGGGATACCAAATATGCTAGTCATACCATGGATGTCAAGCCAAAGTTAATGAGAAGAGAAAAGGAAGGGGAATAAAAAACAAATAGCTGTAAGAGAGAGTGTGAGAGAGAGAGAGATCTAACCAACCCACAAGCCATGGGTTGACTTTTTGTGGGAAGCTCGTAGAGTAGGATGTGTTTTTGAGGCAACAAGCATATACCTAAGGGTTGAAAGAGATCATGCGACTCTGGTGCATCCAAGCAAGTAGTAAGGTGCTTAATGACTTGGTGTTTGGAGAGTAGGTCCTTAAGGTACTTAAATGTAAATGAAGTGCTCGTGGACCACAAAGTACTTGAGCAGAGATGAGGTGTTTGGTCACTTAATTACTAACAGGCCTTGGTAGGAATTTGCTTAGATTAGGCCTCTAATTGGATCTAAAATAGCTTGCTAGCAACTTCCCATCTGGATTGATGTGTTGACAACAAACAAATGCTATTTATTTGAAGTGAAGCTAATATTAACTAGATTTTAATTTTTGATACTTAATAGATGTAATTACACTATCTTTCCTATATCAATTGGTGGGGTCAGGGTTAGATAAATCAGCTGTTTGGGGAGAAGCAACTTTTTCCACCATCTTTGTAAAAAAGTTATTTTATGAAAATATCAGGTATCAGACCGTGAGAGATGAGATAATTTTTTGAAAAATTGGAATAAACCCTGAACTCAAAACGAGCCCGTACACTCCGTGCTTTCTTTTTTTTCCCCAAAATCGATCGTCTCCGTACACTCCTTGTTCATTCCTAATTTTCCACACCGATTCTCTGAATTTGCCATATATTAAGAACCTTCACATATCTTGACTCGCGCACTCACAAAATGTACCTTGCCCTCATTCGCACTCATAAACTAATTTCCAATCTCAGACCCCACTCTGCTTCTTCACTCCTCAACCTCTCTACCAAAAACCTATCTTCTCAAAACGATGACGAATTCATAACCATCATCGAAAACATCGTACGGGGAAATCCAAAAGCCGGGAAGAACTGGAAACAGGCCTTCAGTAACCCATTCATTTCAAGCATCTTGAAACCTCAGCACGTCGAAAAGGTACTCATTAAAACCCTAGAGGACTCCAGATTAGCTTTAAGTTTCTTCAACTTCTTGGGTCTCCATAACAACTTCACACACTCAACTGCGTCGTTTTGTATCCTAATACATGCCTTAGTTCAAAGCAATCTCTTTTGGCCTGCTTCTTCATTGTTGCAAACTTTATTGATTCGTGAAACAAACCCTAGATACGTTTTTGAATGCGTTCTGGATTGTTATGTGAAATTAGGGTTCGGGTCGAGTTTGGGCTTTGATTTGTTAATTCAGGGTTTTGTGCAGAATGGGAGAGTGTTAGATGGTTTAATGGTATTTGAGCTTATGATAGGTTGTGATGTGAGATTATTGCCTGAAATTAGGACTGTGGGTGCCCTTTTGAATGGATTGGCTAAAGCTAGGCAATTTAGGAAAGTTTCGGAAGTGTTTGATGTGATGTTGGATTTGGGACTCCAGCCCGATGTCTATGTTTACACGGTGGTAGTGAGGAGTATGTGTGAGATGAAGAATTTCTCCAGAGCTAAAGAAATAGTTCTTATGATGGAGAGAAGCGGGTGTGCATTGAGTACTGTCACTTACAATGTGCTCATAAATGGGCTTTGTAAAAACCAAAGAGTTAGAGATGCCATCAACGTGAAGAATTCCTTGAGCAAGAAAGGATTGCAAGCAGATGTTGTTACGTATTGTACATTAGTTCTCGGGCATTGTAAAGTTCAAGAGTTTGAGGTTGGCCTGGACTTGATGCAGGAAATGCTTGAGTTGGGGTTTATTCCCAATGAAGCTGCTCTTTCAGGGCTTATTGAGGGACTGAGGAGGAAGGGTAAGATCATTGATGCATATCTTTTAGTTATTTGGGCTGGAAAAACTGGCGCTGTGCCTAACCTATTTGTGTACAATGCTTTAATTAATTCTTTATGTAAAATATATAAATTAGATGAAGCGATTTCACTCTTCCATAGGATGGAAGAGAAGGGCCTCTTGCCAAATGATGTAACTTATACAGTTTTTATTGACTTATTCTGCAAGAGAGGAGAAGTAGATACTGCTATTCATTTTCTTATGGATATGGAGAAGGCAGGGATTAGACCAACCGCTTATACCTACAATTCCTTGATAAGGGGTCACTGCAAAGTGGGGAATTTATCTTCAGCAGATTCTTTTCTTCAGGATATGATTCAAAGAGGATTGGCACCAAATGTCATCAGTTATTCAACATTAATAGATGGGTTTTGCAAGAAAGGAGATGTGCATAAGGCATTTAGGCTTTATCATGAAATGACAGGGAAATGCATTGTCCCAAACACTTACACCTTTGCTGCTCTTATTTCAGGTCTTTGTCATGCCAATCAGATCGCTAAAGCATATAAACTGTTACAAGAAATGACAGAGTGGAATATTGCTCCAAATGAAATAATTTACAACATTCTTATTGAAGGTCATTCCAAGGAGGGTGATATGGTCAGAGCATTTAAATTGCTTGATGAAATGGTAGAGAAAGGTCTCATGCCAGATTCGTACACTTACAGGCCCTTAATAGGTGGGCTTTGCTCAATTGGTAGGTTGTCTGAGGCCAAAGAGCTTGTGGTCAACCTGCATAGCAAGCATGTAAAATTAAATGAGATGTGTTATAGTGCTCTTCTGCTTGGTTATTGCAAGGAAGGTAGGTTGAAGGATGCCTTGGGGGCTACTTCTGAAATGTTGGAAAGGGGTCTAAACGTGGATCTTGTATGTTATGCTGTGCTTGTTTGTGGTGCTCTCAGAAAGCATGATGCAGCAAGCTTATTCGGGATTTTAAAGGATATGGATGATAAAAAGCTGAGGCCTGATACTGTAATATATACCAGCATTATTGATGCCTACAGCAAAGAAGGGAAATTTGAGGTGGCACTGAAGTATTGGGATACCATGTATAGAGATGAATGCATACCAAATGTTGTGACATATACTTCCCTAATAAATGGCCTATGCAAGGCTGGGTTTCTAGATAAAGCTGAGTTGTTTTTGAAGGAAATGCTACTGAAGGGTCCCCTTCCAAATCAGGTGACTTATGGCTGCTTCCTTGACCATTTAACAAAGATGGGAAATATGGATAGTGCCATTCAGCTGCATGATGCAATGCTTAGAGGTCTCTTAGCAAACACAGTTACCTACAATATGCTCTTACGTGGTTTCTGCAAATTGGGGAGAATTAGAGAAGCTTCAGAGATTTTACTTGACATGACATCGAACGGCATTTTGCCAGATTGCATTACTTATTCAACCCTCATCTATGAATACGGTCGAAAAGGTAATATGGTAGAAGCCATTGAGTTGTGGGAACACATGTTAAATAAGGGTCTGAAGCCAGATATACTTGCATACAATTTTATGATTCACGGTTGCTGTGTTTCTGGACAAATATCCAAGGCTCTGGAGCTGCGAGATGACATGATTAGAAGGGGCATGGAGCCAAATTGAATCACCTATAATAGTCTCATTGATGGCACCTGCTTGAAGAGCTCATCATTGACAGGAGTGGCCTTGCAACAGGAATCTTTGATGGAATGCTTGTCTTTCCAATCTCAAACTAGTAATTGATCGGCATTTTATAAATCACTCTGTTATTAGGTACTAGGCAGTGGTGCCTTCTTGAAGAGCTCATCATCGACAGAAGCGGCCTTGCAATGGGAATCTTTAATGGAATGCTTGTCTTTCCAATCTCAAACTACTAGTTGATTGGCATTTTATAAATCACTTTGTTATTAGGCACTAGGCAGTGGTGTAACATTTATGGTCCTAAACTAACTTGGTTTTGGAGGTAACTTTTCTAGTTCTCATTAAAAGTTTACTTCATTAGTCAACTAACATTCTTTCTTCCTTTATGTACATTAACTTAACCCAGTAAAGTGGAACAGTAGATATTTCTTTTACTAATTAATAGCTGATACCTCAGGATATACGGATGACATTCATTCTCTGTGGTCATAAAACCTTATTCTTGTAAGATCTCAATTCATCAACTAAAGAACTTGTTCTGTCTGATATTTCCTTTGGTTATCTCAACCATTTTCTCATGTCTGTGGGTGCCTCTTGGTTACTTGTGTATTCTCAAGGTGCTTTGTTTCAACGTTCCTGAAGATAGAAACTGTTATGATTTGTAGTAAATTTATAGATAAGAGTTTAGAAAATGTGAATGACAAACTGTAGTTTGGGAAGGAACATACAAGCTAGAGCACATATGCACCGACTCTACAGTCCATAGCTCCTAAATCTCCATTAAGAGAATGGTCAATGCCAGAATCAATTCAGACAATGTATCTTCTTTCTATGCTAACTCCTCAAAAGGACTTGCTCCTCGGGACGTCCTATTGGACAAGATTCCTACTTCTTTCACTATGCTATTACTAATACTACTATGTGAAATTCATAACAGAAACTGAGACCGTCCAATACTTCTATGATGATCTTGGCATGCCATTAACTCACCTTATCTACGTACCACACTATTAATGGTTTGAAGCTGGAAGCTATGCTATCACTAATACTACTATATGAAATTCATAACAGAAACTGAGGCCTTCCAACACTTCTATGATGATCTTGGCATACCATTAACTCACCTTATCTACGTACCACACTATTAATGGTTTGAAGCTAGAAGCAGCACATGCACTTTAAAAAACCTCATTTGTCCTAAATGATGGAAAGAAGATTAGCTTATTGATTGCCAGCTCCCTAATTGAATTGGCTTACTTATTCCTTTCTCATTGAGAACGGTTATCATCCACTTGGTGAAAATCACGTTACTGGGATGGCTAGATGAAGAATTTTTTAGGCTTCTGCAACCTCCCTTTCTGTATATTTGTGGTGGTCGCTGACCGTTATTATATGACTTCCACGTTGTTGGAAGTGATTGGTGGAATATATATATATATGCATGGATTCCGTTTGTTCATAGTCTATTAATGTATTTGCAGTTATAAAGTAGATATTTATGTAAAATGATTTCTATTTGTTAATTGAATTCTTGGTTATTTGGATCGGTCATTTTATTTAGCTTAAAGTCTCTCCGTACCGAGAAATTTGTGGTATGAACTTGTTATGATCTGCCATGTTATTTTTATGAAAAGACTAAAGCTAAAGAGACTTGCTAAAAGGACTTCATGCGCCATCTTAGTTTGATTTTGTTCTTCTAATATGTACGCTATCATAAATTGACACGGGTATTATTTCTTAGAAATTCTATGGAAAAATTCATTTCTCATCTAAATCATAGAACCCCTGTTACTTAATTGTTTTGCCAATTCACATTAGCTGCGAATGAACTTTTTCTCTCACTTACAAAAGATCTTATCTTCTAATTCTTTTTTTCCTTTTTCCTCACATAGAGAAGTCCTCATTTTCTTAAAAAAAAAAAAAAAAAATTTCTCACAAAGGAAAATCTTATTTAAAAAAATAAAAAATAATGAACCTTTTTCTTTTAAAATTGGTGATAGCATACATAACTATTGTAATCCTTAGTAGAATTCTTGGTGGATCGATGGCTGTAGGTAGTGATAGATCCATGAAAACCCCTCTTTGACGTAACTAATGCGGGCTCTTTAATGCTCAAGTTAGTAAGGAAAGTAATGGGAGTAGAGAGAGTGTATAAGTTTGTTGATTAAAAAGAGTTTCAAGAGAATCTCCTCACTTGGTGTCTCCTTTCTTATTTATAGGTAAGAGAACTAACCTGCTTGGCCATGTAACATAAGGGGATTGTTTGGAATGAAATCTAAGGAAGTCACTTTGTTAGTATGAGAAAAGACTTTCACCTTTTTGTCGTTTGGTAGAAGCTTGGAAATGGGCTTGTCACATTAGCATAAGCAGTCACTATAGCCTAGTGGCTAGACCTCTAGGCCATGTGTTAGGAGGTCACTCAACTTTTAATGGAGAGAGAGAGAGATAACAAGTTTGATCGTATTAGGCTATATAAACTTTGAATGTCAGATCAAACAGATGGCATGCTCCTTCGTAATGGTCGAGAGATGAGACATTGGATATGCTAGGGCTTCTTAAGTGCTTAGAGCTCTACTTAAGAGTGCTTAGGGCCTTAGGTCCTCTTAAGGGGCTTGTGAGCTCTCAGATTGCCTGGACCTAGGGGTAAGCTTAGGTGGTAGTTGGTGTTAGCAAGCTACTGGAGGTCTTTGCCTACACTTAGAGCTTGGTGGATAGTATTGGTGTGTGTACTCGAGTTAAGCCACATACTTAGTGAGAAAAGTCATCTAACAAATGCAAGGATGGGCCCTGAGTCAACCAATCGAGTTTGGTAATAGGCTTAGGCCTTAAGAGCCTTAGGTCGAAAGGTGATCGTTAGCAGCCCCTTACTCTCCTTAGCATTGGAGTGATGAGGAGAGTAATGCATGCTCGAGCATTGGAGGCAAAAGCCCTCATTAAGTGTATCCTAGGGGAGGCACAACTTTCTTTGGATAGAGAGGATGAATGGAACTGTCGGGTGCTTGAATGATATGATTGCTAACGGGACTGCTTCATGTGGTATTTTTTGAGGCGATCTTTTCCTAAGCATAGTAATAGTACATGGGATAGCGTGTAGCTTGCATAGCAATTAATGTATTTTAGGAATGTCATAATCATAAATTAGTTACTATATTGATGGTGTTCTTTCATCATTAGTCCACCATTGCCATTAGATAAGTTAGTGGTGATATGTATATGGCTTGGGTCCTCCCTTTGTTGTCTATATAAAGGTCTAGTAGGGGGTCTTGCTTGTTTATTCTCTTCATTGTTTCGTATCACCATTTTTGAATCCTTTGAGATTGTTGAAAAACTTCCTCCAGTGTTATGAGTTGTGAGAGATGTTTGAGTCGAAAAAGATCAAACTTTGGGGGATAGTGTACAAACATAAGTTGCACTTTTATCACAGGCTCTTAAGTATTGTTTGAGGGATGTAATGGGCAACCTGGTGATGGGGGGTGGCCTTTGAGTATCAATTGAAGGGTTTAGGTGGGTTCCTAAGTCGGATCCTTCACTAAGCCAAGCGGTTTGCATGGTGAAGGACGTTTAGGGGTACATGTCATGAACTGAGGATGGCGTAGTCATGACAGACACCGTATACTATACAAAGAACCCTTGATTGGTTTCCCTTCCGAACAAAAACTCTTCACACAATATATGAGGCTCTACAACCACTAGTTTCCCAAGAACACATAGATTCACATGGTACCATCACATTAACATATTTATATAAAATTTGAACTACAAAGCTTACATTATACAGTAAATGAGTACATCTAAGTCTACAATATTAGTAAAACAAAAGTACATGAGTAAAGGTTTACATCAACTGTTCCCTCTCAATTCACAGGACAGCTCGCTCTTGCTCAAGTCCCCAAGCTAACCTGTGGCATCCCTCGGCCAGCCTCTACGAACAGGCTATTCTGCAGTAAAAGTCTAAAGAGATATAAGGCTAAGCTTAGTGAGCAAAACCCTCAGCCACACCATAAGCAAGTTATAAGTACATTATATTTACACATATGAATGAATGATCAAACAGAATGCCAAACAATACGTATAATTAACTAGTTCATATACGTAACTCGGATTTAACGCCCTCCGAAGTCAGGGTTAGAGTATACATGGCACCAATTAGATCCTGATATTATACTAGAACTTTCCTTACTACGGAACTCCATGCTCCGTACTCAAATCAAATAATTCTTTTATTTTCATAAAAACCAAGTTCTAGTATAATCGTGAGTGGGCCTCCACAATCCACACTCACCCCTAAAAGGAGGCCTTTAGACTATACCCTTAACTAGGCGACTGGCGCCTCCAACGCCTAGTGTTCCCGTGGGCCAAGGTAAGGTCATTTTGTACGAATGCACCATACAGAACCAATAAATGAATAATAACAACCCCCGAGTGGCCTCTCTTTACCTCCGTATGATGTGACGGCCGGAATTGTATCTATGCGATGCATGTTAATGCATGTTCCAGTTTCTTTTTTTATAAGCCGAGTATACTTAAGTTCAAATTATGCTATGACATCCAATAGGACACATAATCATTTGCTATACTACCATGCAACAAACAAAGCATTTTCTTTACTTAAGATAATTTCACATGTCAACACACAATATCATACACAAGCATTTCCAATCCCCACACGATAGTCAATTAACAATAATATTTAAGTCAACTATCTACAATCACAAACAAGTATGGAATTATAGAGTAAATACTTACTCGGCCATGGCGACTCGTCCTAATCGTAGTAATCGATCGGGAGGTCCTCGCTCACCTCGGGATCACTTGATCATTATGTTATAATAACGTTAGTAAGTAACTGAATTAACTAATAATTCTAGTTACCTAATTATACTTAAATTACCATAAACTTTAATCCGGTTAGATTATTCTTAAGCATTTGTAACTTTTTCATTTTATTTCTGATATTTTTGAATTTAGAGTCGTTTTTCATTATTTTCGGACGTACGTTCACACGGTAATGTCCATTTTGGATGTTATGACCCGTGTTTTACGATATGAACTAAATTTAGAGAAATTTTAACTAGGAAAACATAAGTACTCTTATTACTTATATTTATATCTTTTGTTTATACTTAATGAGTAAGTTAACCCTTAAATTCTTATACTTAGAGGATTTTACTTTGCTATTACTAATTCATGTACTTAATTAAGTATCATCTAACTTAGAAAGTGTATTAGGGTTTACTAATTGAGGTACCTAATTCTTATACACTCTTCTTCTTTTCTTAGTTATAATCTATGCTTATGTCATCGCTTACATCATCATTTGCTTATGTCATTGCTTATGTCATGGCTTATGTCATGGCTTATGTCATGGCTTATGTCATCATATGATTACCTCATATACTTACTTCATTGTTTGATTACATAAGCCTCACCTCATGCTTATATCATGTGTAAATGTTTTATGTACAATTTACTTCACCCCTTATGTACATATACCTTTACTATACTTATATGTATATGAGTATACTTATACATATACTTAAATTTATACCGTATTTATACTTGTATATATACTCATATACTTATACAGTTAGATACATATTTTTATATAAAGTTTCGTATGCCTCATCTTTCCCTTAAGAAAATCTTCCTAAGATCATTATTCTGTGTTCTTAAGTGTGTAATTAGTGTAGTATAGGTATGTATGGTTAGGTTTTGTCTTAATTTAGGTTATGTACATGGTAAATACGCATGTATGAAGATGCTCATACTTCTACTCTTTTAGGATTCCCTTATGTACACATACTTATGAGCACATGTTCATGTTTTTCTTTCTTCTTCTTCATGATTCCTAAATTCCTATACTTAAAAGATGGGAACTTTATGCCTTCTTCTTCAAGATCATACTTAACACATGTCTACTTCTCTAAGCTACCTAATTACCTAACTAATGAATACTATAAAGCAACATAAAGTAACTTAAGTACATACCTTAGTTTGTGTTGGAATTAAGGAGACAAAAAGAGAAGTGTTGAAAGTGAAAGGGGAAGAAGAAGCTTACAGCAATGGAGGGATGTTTTTGTTTTGTTTTCATAATGGAAGAAAGCAAATGGTAGGATCTAGAAGGGGAATAAGTGGATGGTAATTTAGGAGAAAAAAAGAAGAAGAGAAAAATCAAAAGAAAAGGAAAGAAAAGCCATCATTAACTGTTAAGATATTTTCATTAACTGTTAAGATACTTTATCTTTTAGTGTCTTTTGTTGACTTTTCAAATTGTTGACTTTGGTCAACTTTTCTTAAGCATATGTAATGTTGTGTATATAATATAGTAATCAAGGGAAATTAAGGGAAAAAATTTAGGAAATGAGAGAAAATGAGATATTTGGTGGATTGATTAGTAAACATAGTTGATGAGGTCCTACTTTAAGTCTTTATAGCCTATATACATCACTTGCTAAGCTACTTTGGATAACTAGTGCAAAAGGTACTAATTAGAGTATTAAGGTTTACTACATTTAACCTAATCTTCAGCTATACCCCTAACTCTATGTAAGATTATCTTAATCATATACTTAAGAAATAAATGTAAGCTAGGATTCATTATCTTAGTTTCTAAAGGACTACTTGAGGATTCGAAACATATATGCATGATTGAAAGTCATCTCTAACCTTTTACTAATGATTTGGCAAAATATGAGGGTTATATTATCAATTAGGGTTTTAGGGTTTATTATGTTGAATTAGTGCACATATGTCTTTAAAGTGATCATTTTAGGGTTTTTATCACTTTTGAATGGAATCTGTAGCATTTAGATGTATTTAGGGTAGTAAAGTTTCTTACGCGATTAATGAATTCTTTTAGGGTTTTCTCTTTCATTAGCCCTGTCAACTCTTAAATTGTTTAACATAATTGAGTCTACTTCAAAAACTAACTACAATTGAACTTGAATCTTCCTTGGAAGTTGGCTAGATATTCCAAATAGATCGACTGTCTCTTAGCCATTCTAATAAACAAGGTATTAACTCAAAGTTGCTGATATTGATGTCGTTGGCTTGGGCATAGTGAAGGAAGAGCCCACTACTACATCATGCTAGATTAGATTGGATCTTTACTCAATGAACTCAACAAATCTAGCCAAGGATTGAAGAAACTTAGTAATTAAGGTGATCGAGTGCTAACTACAAGATAGCGTCCTAAGCACTACTTTATTTTCCTTTTGTTGTAATTTCACTCTCGCTTGTACTTAGGGTTAGTATGTTGACCCATAAAAACTTGTAAAAATTTTGAATATAAATGAAATGAAGTCTTTGAATATGTTCGTCTATCTTTCTTTTATTTTTGTTCATTGCTATTTACTATCTTGTTTACTGTTTTGCTTATTTTGTAGTTACTATCTTGTTTACTGTTTTGCTTATTTTGTAGGCTGTTTAGTCCATGCTCAAGGTCATAGTTGAGCACTTGTACCTTCTTCTCAAGTACATGCTGAATTCGAATGTTCATAGGGCCCGAGCACTAGAGGGTGTGCTTAGGAATGTCATTACCGACTACTTGTCAAAAAGTTGTAACGGTTGGTGTGATTGACACAATCATTAGGACGTTTGAGACCCTTAAACGTTTGAACAACATGAGCCATTTAATAGGTAGATGTAAATGCTAATAGGGATCAAGGACTAATTATACGCTCTCGAGCCCGTAGGCTCTCTCACGTAGTCAACTGAGCTATCTGAGGTGAGTTAAGCACTGAGGAGTAGTGCTTGCCTCAGTCCGATTTGTCGAGCTACTTTTGTAAACCCCTAAAAATTTTTATCTAGCTTTTGAAATAGATTCAATGATGTTAGACAATTTAGGAGTCGATAAGACTAATGAAAGAGAAAACCCTAAAAGATTAATCGCGTAAGAAACTGTTCTACCCTAAATGCATCTAAATGCTAAAGATTCTATTCAAAAGTGATAGACACCCTAAAATGATCACTTTAAAGACATGTGCACTAATTCAACATAATAAACCCTAAAACCCTAAATTGATAATATAACCCTCATATTTTGCCAAATCATTAGAAAAAAATTAGAGATGACTTCCAATCATGCATATATGTATTGAATCCTCAAGTAGTCCTTTAGAAACTAAGATAATAAATCATAGCTTACATTTATTTCTTAAGTATATGATTAAGATAGTCTTACTTAGAGTTAGGAGTATAGTTGACGATTAGGTTATATGTAGTGAACTTTAATACTCGAATTAGTACTTTTTGCACTTGTTATTCAAAGTAGTTTATCAAATGAGATATATAGGCTATAAAGACCTAAAAGAAGACCTCATCAACCATGTTTACTAATCAATTCACCAAATACCTCATTTCCTTCATTTTTTTTCCCTTAATTTCCCTTAATTACTACATTATATGCCCAAAATTACATATGCCTAAGGAGAGTTAACCAAGTCAACACATATTAACCAAGGTCAAAGGGTTAACCAAGTCAACACATGTTGACTAAAGTCAATAATTTGAAAAGTCAACAAAAAAAACTAAGAGATAAAGAAAATATCTAAGATTTCATGATGGCTTTTCTTATCGTTTCTTATGATTTTTCTCTTCTTCTCTTTCTCCTCAATTGTTGCTGTCCACTTATTCTTCATCTTGACCCCACCATTTGTTGTCTTTCATTATGAAAACAAAACAAAAATCACCCTTCAATGCCACGAGCTTCTTCTTCCTTTTTTACTTTCACAACTTCTCCTTTTGTCTCCTTAATTCCAACATAAGCAA
Source organism: Lumnitzera racemosa (assembly GCA_024138005.1). Taxonomy (NCBI): domain Eukaryota; kingdom Viridiplantae; phylum Streptophyta; class Magnoliopsida; order Myrtales; family Combretaceae; genus Lumnitzera; species Lumnitzera racemosa. Next base: position 74,724,610 of record JAMXBC010000006.1, read on the forward strand.
AGGTATGTATGTAAGTTACTTTATGTTGTTTTATCTTCTTCATTAGTTAGGTAATTAGGTGGATTAGAGAAGTAGGGCTGTGTTAATTATGATCATGAAGAAGAGAGCATAAATTCCTCATCTTTAAGTGGAGAAAGGGAGAAACCATGAAGGAGAGGGAAGAAATACATGTGTATGTACTCTTAGGTATGTGTACATAAGGAAATACCAAAGGAATACTTGTATGAGAACCTTAGGACATGAGTATTAGTCATGTACATAACCAAAATTAAGACAATACCTAACTATACCTACTTATACTACACTAATTACACACTTAAAAATACCAAAGTATGGAATTAGGAAGCTTTTCTTAGGGAAAAGATTAGGCATACGAATTTGTGTATAAAAATACGTATCCAACCGTATAGGTATATGAGTATGTATACATGGATAAATACGGTATAAACTTAAGTAGATGTATAAGTATGTATATGTATAAGGTATATGTACATAAGTATAAATGAAGGAATCAAATGTACATAAGACATGTACCTATAACATAAGCATGAGGAGAGGCTTATGTAATCACATAATGAAGTAAGTGATAAGGTAAGCACATGATGACATAAGCTATGACATAAGTAAGTAATCATATAAGCAATGACCTAAGCAAATGATGATGTAAGCGATGACATAAGCATAGATTATAAATTAAGAAAAGAAGAAAAGTGTATCATAATTAAGAACCTAAATTAGTAAACCCTAATACACTTTCTAAAATGGATTACACTTAATTAAGTACATGAATTAGTCATAGCAAAGTAAAATTCTCTAAGTACAAAGATTTAAGGGTTAACTAACTCATTAAGTCTCATTAAGTAGAAACAAAAGATATAAATATAAGTAATAAGAGCAATTAATTATTCATAGTTAAAATTTCTCTAAATTCAGTTCATATCATTAAACACGGGTTATAACGTCCAAAACAGACATCACCGTGTGAATGTGCATCCGAAAACGATGAAAAAACACTATAAATTCGTAAATATTAAAAATAGAATGAAAAAGTTACGTACGATTAGCAATTAGGTTTAATCGAATAAGGGCTAATAGTAATCTAAGTAGAATTAGATAGATAGATATCCATAACCATTAGTTGAGTTAACTACTTATTATCTTGTAATAATCAGGTGATCCCAACAAGGGCGAGGATCTCCCGATCGGTTATTCCGACTAGAGCGAGTCATCATAGTCAAGTGAGTACTCCCGATGACTCCATACTTGTTTGTGCTTGTAATTAGTGCACTTAAATTGAATACTAATAACTTGATGCATGGGGTTTCGGGATATGTGTGTGCTTGATATTGATTGTTTTTTGTAAGAAATATTGTTAAATACGATAATTGATGATTTGATGGTATGATTGATTTTTATATGATTTGGATGGTTTGTTGATATTGATTGATCGCCTCATAATTTGACCTAATTATATTTAGCTTATCTTAAATTAAAAGGGTCATGCATTACATTTACTTATTCCGACCGTCACTTCACGCGGAGATAAAGAGAGGCCTTGCGAGGGTTGTTTATATATATTAAAGTGTTTATGTACGGTATACTTGTACAAAATGACCTTACCCGAACCTACGGGCTTACTAGGTGATGGAGACGCCAACCGTGTAGCTGAGGGTCGAGTCTAGAGATCTCCGCTGTAGGATGTGAGTGTGGACCGCGAGGGCCACCTCACTGCTAGGCCTAGGACTTTCTAAACTACTGGATTTTTAGAAATGGAAACGTAGTTTTTTGTGAAATATGGAATTCAAAGTTATAGGTAAAAACCTAGGTGCTAGAGCCCGGTCATGATTGGTGCCGATGAATCTCCAACCCTTGTCTCGGAGGGCGTTGAAATCCGATATTATATGCAGTATCGGTCAACTGCATATAATGTTTGGCATACTGCATGTGCATGCATTCATATGATTGTAACAAATTGTTTGATAACTTGTTTGTCAGTATGGTACGAGGGATAGCTCACTAAGCTCTTGTAGCTTATTCCCTAATGGTTTTTCTTTTGCAAGTTTACATATGATGCTGAGTACGAGATGAAGATATGTATATTAGTATTTGAATTAGTTGAGATCTTTATAAGTGATCCATAAACACTCTTTTTAGAAAATATTCACATGTTAGAATTTAACATAATTTAATTTTTCCTACAATTTTATAATGTTGGTATATTTGTCTTATTATTTGGTAGGGGATATCGATTCTCTACGATTCTGAGGAATTGTGGGCTATCGGACATCCATAGTTATTTATAATTCTATATTATGTCATCTTACAATAAATTAATTACTTGAAAATCATTAATCTTAGTGATTTATTATTTAGAGTCTTGCAATCTCTGATTTGCAAGACAGTTTTCATATCATGGGTGTATACATATTATGGAAATTTTAGGTAATCCTACTAGGCCTCTTTTAGGGTCCTGACAACTTTGCTCTCCATGCCATTCAAGATGTTGCCGAGGTGATCAATCAGCATACCAAGCTAAACCCTTCACTAAACCATAGTCCTAGTGCCAAATCTAAATGCAGCAATCCTTACTATTGTTGACGCCGATTAGAACTATCAGGAGCCGACCATCCAAAGCTAACCCCATGTGAACCATCCTTGAACCAACCATTGTCCAACCCTTTCTAACATCGAACAGCCCTAAACAAAGGCCTACCCTTGCTCGAACCACAATACTATCAGAATTGTAGTAAAAATACGCACGCGCTATCCTTTTTAACAAAGGACGTTTGCATTCTTTCTTTTGCACGATTTCATATTTTCTTTATAAATTATTCTTTTTGTTTTTAGCAAATAAGGACCATTTTTTTTGTAATTTCTATAATTTAAGATTTTCCCTAATAGGATGATATAAATATCGTCATATTGTAAAAGTCAAAGACATAATAATACAGAAAATATACTGAACTTTTTCCCTCTCGAACTAAGTGTCCCTCTTACTCTTGAGTTACTCTTATCTAATACATTCGAGCGTGGATTAATGGCGAGTAACCTTTGGCCATACTTGTGCATCATATCAAGTGTGACCTAAGTTCATGTGAGGCGTTAGTGCATCATATCCTTCGTTAGCGCATGGGAACCCCTTGCTCAACCTTCGACTATCATTTACCTTTCAAGCCATCTTGTAGCTTAGACCCACTCCTTTGGTTACACCTGATATTAGGTTCATGTGTTCATCTATAAGTCCGTATCATCTTGGTATCAAAGCTTGGCTACATTCGAAGTTGGATTTTACTACTGTGTTCTTTTAATAGTTTGTCACTATTTTAGTGTGAAAGTGATTCTACTGTTAGCTTTGAAGTTTAGTAGCGAGAAGTGGTTTGTAATTTGTTTTCCCCTATTTTCGATATGCCAAACAGAGTGTAGTTGACTGTGTGTTTGTTGAGAAATTGTTTTTGTAAACATTAATGTCAAATTCAAGTGTATAAGGGACTTTTGGAAACCAAGAAAGTGGTATTCAACATGGCCAAGGGCAAGAAAGAAACTTTTCACCTCAATTTGTAAGTGACCGCTTAAATAGGCTTACCGACTTAGTAGCCAGTCTAGTGACTATTATCTAATAAGATAGACAATGAGCTAAAAATAGCTCCACAAAAAAACGTAAGAAGCAACAGTGAGGCAATGTTCAGTTTGGTCGGGTTAATACACCAACTCGCTTACTTCGAGTTGAAGGAGTTAGTAGAGATGCTAGACGAAGGTTAGCGCTTGAAGAGATTGAGATGGAAGCAAAACGAGTTGACAAGGCAGAGGGGTACTGCGAGCCTGAGGAAAGAAATATACAAGCCCCTAGAGTCGAAGAACTTAGGATGCACATCCCAAGTTTTTTTAGAAGTGGTGATGCCAAAGACTACCTAAATTGGGTAAACAAGATTAAAAAGTAGTTTGAATGCTACAAAGTCCTTGATAATGCAAAAGTTAGACTTGCTGTGTTGGAGTTCACTGGTTATGCCACCTTATGATGGAAGAACTTACAAGCCAATAGAAGAAGGGAAGGAGAATGAGAGATTAGGAGTTGGGAAAATATGAAGAGAGTTATGTGGAGAAGGTTTGTGTTGAGCTATTATCTGTAAGATGCCTTCAAGAGACTGTAAGAATTGAGACAAGGAGCATCAAGTGTAGATGCTTATGTTAAAGAATTCTAGATGCTAATGATCCAATGTGAAGTTGTAGAGCTAGAACACTGAACTATGTCTTGATTCATTAGCAGATTAAAGTATGAGATTAAGGATGTCCTGAAAACCCTGGACGTTAGAAGTATCGATGATGCAATCCGACCGCCTAGAGGATAGAAAGGCACCAAACAGGAAGATTCCAACCAAGCATCAATCGTCTTGGTAGTAGCTAACCTGTTTCGAGTAGACCTGTGGAAATGGAACTGAGTAAGGCCACTGAGACCCAACCTGCTCAGACTACCCAAGCAGAAGAGAAGGAACCCTTGACGAAGTTTGAGAAGGGCCAGAGTTCAGGGAGAAAGACGAATGAGATCAAGTGTTTCAAATGCTAAGGATTTGGATACATACCCGCTCAATGTTCGAACAGGGGAATGATGGTGATCAGAGGCGAGATGCTAATCATAGAGGTCGACAGTATAGATGAAGAAGTAGAGGAGCTGAAAGAGGATGGATAAGTCAAGCTGTCTAATGAGGAAGTCATCAACAGCGAGGAAGGAAACTTCATGCTAACCACTCTAGTATTGAGGAGGACGATGAGTGTCAGCCTTAAAGGAAGCTTTGGTACTGATTCAAGCTAAAATGAAAAGAGAAATGGAGCTAGAGGGACTTACCTATCTGCTTATCAAGAGGCTTCTACAGATGAGACCTAGGGAGGAAGAGCTGTTGATCGAGGTAAAAACCTTACTGGAGGACTTTGCTGACCTGTTTCGAAAGGAGCTACCGGAGGGTCTACCTCTAATCTAAGGCATCGAGCATGCAATTGACCTATAGCTAAGGGCTACCTTGCTGAACAAGCTTGCCTATAGGTTAAACCCTAAATAGGCCACCAAGTTGCAAAGGTAAGTAGATAACCCCATGAAGAAAGGGTATGCGCGCGAATCCTTGAGCCCCTATATTGTACCGGCCTTATTAGTACTGAAGGAAGATGGATCTTAGAAGATGCGTATGGATAGTCGAACCATCAATTAAATCACCATCAAGTACAAGTATCCTATATACTTAGGCTTGATGACATGCTAGATGAGTTAAGTGGAGTAAGAGTGTTCTCTAAGATCGATCTCAAATTTAAATACCATTAGATTCAAATGCATGAAGGTGATGAGTGGAAGACCTCCTTTAAGACACGACATGGTTTGTATGAATAACTTCTAATGCCATTTGGGTTGTCCAATACGCTGAGCATATTCATGCGACTCATGAATCATTTGCTCCGAAAGTTATTAGGAAGGTTTTTCGTGGTCTATTTTGATGACATCCTAGTCTATAGTCCTAACTTAAAGACACACCGAAAGCACCTCTAATGAGTGCTTGCAAAACTCCAAGCCGAACAGCTCACACCAATATCAAGAAGTGTAATTTCTATCGATCCGAGGTAATCTTCTTAGGATTTGTTGTGAGCAAAGGTGGCATCCGAGTTGATGAGGAGAAGATAAGAGTGATTATAGAATAGCCCGAGCCGACCTGTACTGTAGACATGAGGAGTTTCCTTAGCTTGGCATCATGCTATTGCTGATTCATAAAGAACTTTAGTACAATTGTGACCCCATTCACCGAACTCTCGAAGAAGAATGTTGAATTCAGATAGGGTGAGAAAGAGAAGAGGAGTTTTGAGGAAGTGAAAGAGAAGCTAACTATAACCTCCTTCTTAGCTCTGTTGAGCTTTAACAAAATATTTGAAGTAGAGTGTGATGCATTCGGACTAGGCATAGGTCCTATGCTAATGCAAGAATGCTAACCTATTGCTTACTTCAGCGAAAAACTTCGAGGTGCTACGTTCAGGTATTCCGTCTACAACAAGGAGTTCTACTCCTTAATCCGAGTCCTAATGGTGTAGCAACATTACCTGCTGCCCAAGGAATTTGTGATCTATATCGATCATGAATCCTTGAGATATCTAAAGAGCCAACTGAAGTTGTCTTAGAGACAAGCCATGTGGTTGAGGTCATGGAGGGTTTTTCTTATGTTATAAAATATAAGAATGGAAAGAGCAATGTAGTGGCCGATGCCCTATCGAGACGACATGCCCTCCTAATTAAACTATATACAAGGCTACTTGGTTTTTCAACCATCAAGAATTTGTATACCAAGGACTCACACTTTGGTCCTATCTACATCCATTGTAAGGAAGGATAGACGCTGGACAACTATCACAAGGAGGATGGATACTTATTCAAGAAGAGGAGGCTATGATCTTGACTTGTTCCACGTGAAAATTGCTAGTGTGCGAGGTGCATGGAGGGGGATTGACAAGACACTTTAGCTAGCGCCAAACTTATGAGGTATTATCCTTTAGATTCTTTTGGTGAAGGATAAAGAGAGATATCCAATCCATGCTGGAAAAATGTGTGACCTACCGAAAGGCGAAGAGTCGAGTCGAATAAGGACACTACTGGCCCTTATTGATCCCAACCAAACCATGGTTCGAGCTGAGTATAGACTTCATGTTAGGATTACCGAGGACATTCCGAGGGAAGGACTCCATCATGGTGGTTGTGGATCAATTTAGCAAGATGGTACATTTTGTACCCTGTTCTAAGACTAATGAAGCTTCGGCTATCTCTTTTCTTTTCTTACAGGAGGTGATTAAGCTTCATGGCTTGCTTAGAACCATAGTTTCGAATCGAGACCCTAAATTCATGAGCCACTTTTGGAGGATACTTTGAAGGCGATTGGGAACCAAGTTATTATACAGCACGTCCTGCCATCCATAAATCGATGGGTAGACTGAAGTTGTCAACAGAACTATGGGAACTTTGTTACGGGTTGTTATCAGACAAAACATGGCTGATTGGGATCTGTATCTGCTAATCATTGAATTTGCCTACAATCGAACTGCCCACAGCGTCATGAGCATGTCTCCATTCGAAGTCGCCTACAGTTCCAACCCCGAGCTCCCATTGGACTAAGTACCCTAAGTAAGGACTGATGATGATGACCGGTCGATTGTTGAGAAAGTTGAAGCCATCAAAACCATGCACCAGAAGGTTATAGAGCAATTGGGTTGAGCTGCTATTAAGCTTAAGAAGCGAAGCCAAGGGCTGAAGAAGAGAGAGTTTCGACCAAGTGATTTAGTTTGGATACACCTTAACAAGGAACGATTTCCAAACTTAAGGAAAAACAAGTTGTCTCTTAAAGCTGATGGACCTTTTAGTTATAGGATTGAATTACTTAAAGGATATGGAATCTCAAACTCTTTCAACATTGCCGACCTCCAGCCTTATACTCCTGACGATGAGCAAACTAGACCTGAACTAGATTTGATCCCAAATCTCGAACAACCCAGAGGAGATGATAGGGATCAAGGATTGATTACATGCTCCCGGACCCATTAGCTCTCTTACGTGGTCTGTCGAGTTGTCTGAGGTGAGTTAAGTGCCGAAAAGTAATGCTTGCCTCAATACGATCTACCGAGCAACTTTGCTCTTCATGTTATTCAAGATATTATTGAGGTGATCAACTAGCATGCCGAGGCAAACCTTTCACTAAACCATAGTCCTAACGCCAAATATGAATGCCGCAATCCCTATTATTGTTGAGGTCAATTAGAGCTATCAGGAGCCAACCATCTGAAGCCAACTCCATGTGAACTATCCCTAAACCAACAGTTGTCTAACCCCTTCTAACACCAAACAAGCTTGAACTAAGGCGTAACCCTGCTTAGATCATAATATTGTCAGAATCACAGTAAAAATACGCTGTCCTTTACTGACCTCCATACTATCGTTTCTGACAAAGGACATCCATGTTCCTTCTTTTGCATGATTTCATATTTTCTTTGTAAATTATTCCTTTTGTTTTTAGCAAATAAGGAGCATTTTTTTTATAATTTCTATAACTTAGAATTTGCCTTAATGGGATGATATAAATACTATCATATTATAAAAGTCAAGGACATCATAATACAGAGAATACACTAAACTTTTTCACTCTTAAGCTAAGTGTCCCTCTTATTCTTGAGTCCCTCTTATCTTGCCCATTGAAGAGTGAACTAGTGGCGAGTGACCTCCAGCCATACTTGTGCGTTATATTAAATGTGACCTAAGCTCGTATAAGGTATCGATACATCATATTCTTCATTAGTGCATGGGAACCCCTTGCTTAACCTTCAACTATCATTTACTTTTCAAGATATCTTGCGGATTGGACACATTCCTTTGGTTACACGTGATATTGGGTTCATGTGTTCATCCGCGAGTCCGTATCAGATGTTGAGTTGGCAATCTGCTCATTCGATGAATGTTGGCCGTTGACTTTTTGACCGCAATATGTGGGCCTCCATGATGGTCATTCATTAGGTGATGCATCACTTGACCATGTTTGCCTATATAAGGGCCTTCAAGGTTAATTCATCCTTCACCCTTACTTTTGCCTTGTCAAGACTCTACCAAAATCTCTCGAGAGCAGTTTCCTTCATTCTCTCACATTTTTGCTTCAATTTCTTGAGTAGTTTCCAAGAAATGGCTAACCAACAACAATAGAAAAGATTCACAGGTGAGATATCTAATGTTGAGAATCGAGGAAAGGGGCATATCCAACCCCATTCCTCTTCCTTACCCCCTTAATGGGGTTGAAAAAGGATAATTATATTTAGAATTTTGAAAATGAATGCCTAACATCATTTTGATATGTGTATCAATTTTAAAATAGACTTCTTTTAAAGAATGAGTCTAAAATATGTCCTCACCACGATATTGCTCAACTTTGAAAGAGAGCTATTTACATTCTAGTTGAAAAGGGTAATATTGAAGATCTGAAAAATTTCTCAAAGAGTAGAGTTGAAATGGATAGATGAGAATCTTAGACCAGAAGAGGCCTATTTACATTCTAGTGGAAAGTCCTTTTGATATTTGCCATTGATTTTTTTTTTCTTTTTCTTCAACTTCCCCTTTTTTATCTTTTTCTTTTTTTTTTCTCTCTTTTTGAAATAAACAAAGATAGAAATTGAGTAAGTAAATTTGCTAAGAGAATGAAATTCTAAATGTGAATAGGTTCCTTCTTTATTAGTTTAATAGGAAATGAACAAAACAAAGTGGCCTAACATTTATTCTATGACATTTACTCTAAGCCTTTTGATTACATTCGAAAACTTCCTAATCTAACTCTTGCAGGGCAAAGCTCCAAGGTCTTCTAGCATTTCTTGGGTTCCACTAAGAAATTATTCAAGTAAGGCTTTTGTGAACCTCAAGAAATTTTGTTATAAGTCTTGAAATCACTAGGATAAATTTAGAGATATATTCGAGATAGGTTAAAATCGTTATGAGAGATATTGTCAGAGTTAGTTAGTAACTTAGTTTACTTATAATTTTCAGCAAGATACCATCATATTCTTTCATAAAAGCCACTAAATGTCATTAGATGACAATAAGAAAGGGTTAGTTAACTTAAGTAACCTTTGGTCAAACTTAGTGGTTAAAGTTTATCTAAACTTGTTAAGTGAGTATACCAACTCTAAAGATAAGGTTGATAAGCTTATACAAAAAGAATGAGGTAAGCAAGGATGATGTCATCATTTGTCTAATTTAGTCTCCTTAAGCAACCTTTTAGTCAAAGAAAGTCTACATTAAAAGTGATTTATAATTTTATTATTTTTTTGGGTTTTAAACATAGAAATTGATTCTAACAACCAACCGTAATTGCAAAACAATGCATTTGGTAAAAGGATGGTCCAACAAGTAACCTTAAGTTACTTATATCACAATTCAACAGTATCGTTGTCGTGGTAGATCGCTGTGTACCATATAAAGGTCTACTATTAACTCCCTTATTGATTGCAGGCTTTTCATACGACATAGAAGGTTCCTTTAAATATACGTTACTGCTAGGCTCATAGATAAATAATATAGAGCAATTTAACTAAAATTACTTTTAGGGTGCAAATTAACTAGACGTGTGGACTCATGAGACCCACACTAAAAGAATATTAAAAATAAATGTAGTTCATAAGGGAACTGCATTAGAAATTTTAATCTATGTTATAAACAAAAATACAAAAGTAACTAGTTATCTATAATCTATTACAAAATGTCCTCTTCACTTTCGGATTGCTCCAACACGTCCCTATACGAAACTTACCACGGGCATGCCTTGACCCTAATTAATGAAGAGATTTTCCTACATCAAAAGAAAACTATCAGGATGTAAGCTTAAGCTTAGTGAGATAAAAATCCTCGTCAGTACTATATGGCAGAAATTTATTAGATGCACTATCATATGAATGTATGAACATCAGTATGTCAAACAACACATGCAGTGACCTAAGAACTGCATACGACTCAGAATTACGTCCCCTATAGTTGGGGTTTAGAGATAATTAACTGACCTAAACCAAATTCCAGGTTCTAGACCTTGGGTTTTATTTCATTTTCACTATTATGCTTAAGAAAAAAAACTGTAAATATATATATATTTATATTTGTATATACTTTCTTTACTAAATAATAAATCATACTTTTAAAATTCTAAGTCTAGCGGTGTGGTGGCCTCCGCAATCCATGTAAACCCCTAAAATTAGCAACCTAGCTTTTGAAATAGACTCAACTATATTAGACAATTTAGGAGTTAACAAGGTTAATGAAAGTGAAAACCTTGAAAGACTTAATCAATCGTGTAAAGAACTTCTTTACCCTAAATGTTTCTAAATGCTGAAGATTTCATTCAAAAGTGATAAAAACCCTAAAAATGATTACCTTAAAGACATATGTGCACTAATCCAACATGATATACTATCACGAACTGAGGACGGCCTAGTCGTGGCAGACGCCGTATACTGTATGAAGAACCCATGATTGGTTACCCTATCAAAAACTCTTCACACAATATACAAGGCTCTACAACTACTAGTTCCAAAGTACATCCAGATTCACATGATATCATCACACAACATATTTATATAAAAGTTAAGCTATAAAGCTTACATTACACAGTATTTAAGTATGTCTAAGTTCATAATAATAAGGTAAACATAAGTACATAAGTAAGAGTCTACATAAACTATTTTCCTCTCATCACACAGGACACCTCGCTCTTGCCCAAGTCCCCAGGCTAACCTGTGGCATCCCTCGTCCTGTCTCTACGAACAGGCTATCCTACAACAAAAATCTAAAAGGGTGTAAGCCTAAGCTTAGTGAGCAATACCCTCAACCACACAACAAGCAAGTTATAAGTACATTATAGTCACGCATATGAATGAATGATCAAACAAAATACCAAACAATACGCATACTTAACTAGTTCATATACGTATCTCGGATTTAACGCCTTCCAAAGTCATGGTTGGAGTATACACGGCACCAATTAGATCTGGATATTATACTAGAACTTTCCTTACTACGGAACTCCATGCTCCGTAATCAAATCAAATAATTCTTTTATTTTCATAAAAACCAAGTTCTAGTATAATCGTGAGTGCGCCCCCGCAGTCCACACTCACCCCTAAATGGAGGCCTCTAGACTCGACCCTTAGCCAGGCGGTTGGCGCCTCCAACGCCTAGTGTTCCCGCGGGCCAGGGTAAGGTCATTTTGTACGAGTGCACCTTACATAACCAAATAAATCAATAATATCAACCCCCGAATGGCCTCTCTTTACCTCCGTGTAATGTGACGGCTGGAATAGTATCTATGTTATGCATGTTAATGCATGTTCCAGTTTCTTTTTATAGGCCGAGCATAATTTAGTTCAAATTATGCTGTGACCATCCACTAATATACACAATCATTTTCTATACTACCATGCAACAAACAAGGCATTCTCTGCATTTAAGGTAAATTCACAACTCAACATACAATTACATACACAAGCATTTCCCGAACCCCACACAGTAGTTAATTAACAATAATATTTAAGTCCACTATTTACAATCACAATCAAGCATGGAATCACAGGGTAAATACTCACTCGGCCATAGCGGTTCACCCTAATCGTAGTAATCGATCGGGAGGTCCTCGCTCACCTCAGGGTCACCTGATCATTATGTGATAACAACGCTAATAAGTATTTGAATTAACTACTAATTCTACACATCTAATTACTTAGTTCTACTTAAATCACTAACAACTTTTACCCGGTAAGACTTTAATTTCAATCGTATGTAACTTTTCCGTTTTATTTTTTATATTTATGAATTTATAATCGTTTTTCATCGTTTCTGAACATATTTCCACACGGTAATATCTGTTTTGGATATTAGGACCTCTATTTTATGTTGTGAGCTACATTTATAGAAATTTTTAGTTATGATCACCTAAGTACTTTTATTACTTATGTTTATATCTTTTATTCCTTAAATTCTTATAATGAAAGGATTCCACTTTGCTATTACTAGTTTATGTGCTGAATTAGGTATAATCTAATTTTAGAAAAGGTATTAAGATTTCCTAATTTAGTTACCCAATTACCTACACTTTTCTTAGTTTTCTTATTTTCTAAACTTATGCTTATGTCATTGCTTACATCATCACTTGCTTATGTCATGGCTTATGTCATGGCTTATGTCATCATGTGCTTATGTCATCACTTACCTCATCATATGCTTACATAAGCCTTTCATCATGCTTATGTCATATGCCTATGTATTATATACATGTTATCTCTTTCTCTTATACTTATGTACATATACTTTATAGATACTTATACTCATATCTATACTTAGCCTTATACCGTATTTATACGTGTATACATACCCGTATACCTATACGATTGGATACGTATTTTATACTAAAATTCGTATGCCTAAGTTTTTCCTTAAGAAAAGCTTTCCAATTCCATGTTTTTGTGTTCTTATGTACATATTTAGTGTAGTATAGGTATGTATAGTTAGATTTGATCTTAAATTAGGTTATGTACATGATAAATACTCATGTACAAAGGTTCATATACTTATACTCTTTTGGTATTTCCTTATGTATACATACATAGAAGCATATCCTCATGTCTTTCTTTCTTCTCTTTCAAAAGTTCAAGCTTCTACACTTAAAGATGGAAACTTTGTTTCCTCTTCTTCAAGACAAGACTAACCACATAAATACTTATCTAATCTACCTAATTAACTAACTAATGAATAATAGAAAGTAAGATAAAGCAACTTAAAGACATACCTTTAATGATGTTGAAATTATGGAGACAAAAGTGAAGAAATGAAAGGGAAAGAAGAGAGGGAAGTTCACGGCATGAAAAGGAGGTTTTGTTTTGTTTCTTTTGTTGGTTTCTTTTAATGGAAGACAATATGTGATGGGGTTTAAAAGGATAATTGTGGACGGCAACAATAGAAAAAAAGTGAGAAAGAAAAATCAAAAAGAAAAGAAAAGAAAGACATCATTAAGTAAAAGATATTTTCCTTATCTATTAACTTTTGTTGACTTTTCAAAATGTTGACTTTAGTCAACATGTGTTGACTTGGTCAACATTTGAACTTTGGTCAATATGTATTATCTTAGTCAACATTCCTTAAGTATGTGTAATTTTGTACACATAATGTAGTAATTAAGGGAAATTAAGGGAGAAATGAAGGAAATGAGAAGAAATGAGGTATATGATGGATTGATGTGTAAATATGGTTGATGAGATCTTACTTTAGGTCTTTAGAGTCCATATATCTCATTTGATAAACTACTTTGGGTAACAAGTGTCAAAAGTGCTAATTTGAGTCTTAAAGTTCATTATATGTAACCTAATTTTCAACTATAACCCTAACCCTAAGTAAGACTATCTTAATCATATATCTAAGGAATAAATATAATCTATGACCCATTATCTTAGTTCCTAATGGATTACTTGAGAATTTGAATCATATAAGTAAGAATGAGGGTTATCTCTAACCTTTTACTAACGATTTAGCAAAATATAAGCATTATATTTTCAATTAGGGTTTTAGGGTATATCATGTTGGATTGGTGTACATATGTCCTTAATAGAATTATTTTTAAGGTTTTTATCACTTTCAAATGAAATCTTTAGCTTTTAGAAACATTTAGGGTAGAAAAATTCTTTACGCGATTGATTAATTCTTTTAGGGTTTTCACTTTAATTAGCCTTGTCGACTCCTAAATTGTCTAATATAGTTGAGTCTATTTTAAAAACTAGATCGAAACTTTCAGGGGTTTACATATACCCTAAAACCCTAATTGATAATATAATGCTTATATTTTGCCAAATCATTAGTAAAAGGTTGGAGATGACCCTCATTCATGCTTATATGATTTGAATTCTCAAGCAAACTATTCGAAACTAAGATAATGAGTCATTGATTATATTTATCCCTTAAGTATGTGATTAAGATAGTTTCACTTAGAGTTAGGGTTATAGTTGAAGATTAGGTTACATGTAGTGAACTTTAATACTCAAATTAGTACTTTTTGCACTTGTTATCCAAAGTAGTTTATCAAATGAGATATATAGACTATAAAAACCTAAAGTAAGACCTCATCAACCATATTTACTAATCAATTTATCATATACCTCATTTCTTCTCATTTTCTTTATTTTTCCCCTAATTTCCCTTAATTACTACATTATGTGCATAAAATTACACATACTTAAGGAATGTTTGACTAAGACAACACATGTTAACCAAAGTCCAAAAGTTGGCCAAGTCAACACATGTTGACTAAAGTCAACACTTTGAAAAGTCAACAAAATACACTAAAGAGATAGAGAAAATATCTCTTCCTTAATGATGGCTTTTCTTTTCTTTCTTTTTGATTTTTCTCTTCTCCTTTTCTCCTCAATTTCCGTCCACATCTTCTCCCTTCTAGACCCCACCATTTTCTTCCTCTCTTTCCATGCCGTGAGCTTCTTCTTCCTCTTTCATTTTCATTATTCACTTTTGTCTCCATAACTCCAACACAATTAAAGGTATGTCTTTAAGTTGTTTTATGTTGTTTTATATTATTCATTAGTTAGTTAAGTAGATAGATTGGATAAGTAGTTATGTGTTTAGTGTTGTCTTGAAGAAGAGGGAACAAAGTTTCCATCTTTAAGTGTAGGAATTAGAAATTTTGAAGAAGAAGAAAGGAAGACATGAGTATATGCTTATAAGTATGTGCACATAAGCGAATACTAAAAGAGTACAAGTATGTGAACCTTTGTACATGAGTATTTATAATGTACATAACCTAAATTAAGATCATATTTAACTATACATACCTATATTACACTAAATATATACATAAAAACACAAAAGAATGAAATTAGGAAGCTTTTCTTAAGGAAAAGATTAGGCATACGAATTTTAGTATAAAAATACGTATCCAACCGTATACGTATATGAGTATGTATACACGTATAAATACAGTATAAGTCTAAGTATAGGTATAAGTATATGTATGTATAAGGTATATGTAAATAAGTATAAGAGAAGAGGTAACATGTACATAATACATGTACATATGACATAAGCATGAGGAAAAGCTTATGTAATTATATGATGAGGTAAGCACATGATGACATAAACCATGACATAAGTAAGTGATGACATAAGCAATGACATAAGTAAAAGATGATGTAAGCAATGACATAAGCATAGGTTTAGAAAATGAGAAAAATAAGAAAAGTATAGGTAATTAGGTACTCAAATTAGTAAATCCTAGTACATTTTCTAAATTAGATTATACCTAATTCAATACATGAATTAGTAATAGCAAAGTAAAATCCTTTAATTATAAGAATTTAAGGAATAAAAATATAAATATAAGTAATAAGAGTACTTAAGTGTTCATAGTTAAAATTTTCTATAAATTTAGTTCATAACGTAAAATAGAGGTCTTAACACCCAAAACAGATATTACAGTGTGAATATACGTTCGAAAACGATGAAAAACGACTATAAATTTATAAATATTAGAAATAAAACGAAAAAGTTACATACGATTGATAATAAAGTCTCACCGGGTAAAAGTTGATAGTAATTTAAGTAGAATTAGGTAATTAGATGTTTAGAATTAGTAGCTAATTTAAGTACTTACTAGCATTATTATCACATAATGATTAGGACCCTAATTACTACGATTAGGTGACCCTAATTACTACGATTAGGTGACCCTAATTACTACGATTAGGACGAATCACTATGGCCGAGTGAGTATTTACCCTATGATTCCATGCTTGATTGTGATTGTAGATAGTGGACTTAAATATTATTGTTAATTGACTACTGTGTGGGGTTCGAGAAATGCTTGTGTATGTAATTGTATGTTGAGTTGTGAATTTACCTTAGATACAGAAAATGCCTTATTTATTGCATGGTAGTATAGAAAATGATTGTGTGTATTATTGGACGGTCATAGCATAATTTGAACTAAATTATACTCGGCCTATAAAAAGAAACTAGAACATGCATTAACATGCATAGCATGGATACTATTCCGACCGTCACATCGCACGGAGGTAAAGAGAGGCCATTTGGGGGTTGATATTATTGATTTATTTGGTTCTGTATGGTGCACTCATACAAAATGACCTTACCCTGGCCCGCGGGAACACTAGGTGTTGGAGGCGCCAACCGCCTGGCTAAGGGTCGAGTCTAGAAGCCTCCGTTTAGGGGTGAGTGTGGACTGCGGGGGGCTACTCACAATTATACTAGAACTTGGGTTTTTCTAAAAATAAAAGAATTATTTGATATAAGAGCAGAACATGGAGTTCCGTAGTAAAGTAAGTTCTAGTATAATACTCGGATCTGATTGGTGCCATGTAAACTCCAACCCTGACTTCGGAGGGCGTTAAATCCGAGTTACGTATATGAACTAGTTAAGTATGCGTATCGTTTGGCATTCTATTTGATCATTCATTCATATGCATGACTATAATGTACTTATAACTTGCTTGTGGTTTGGCTGAGGGTTTTGCTCACTAAGCTTAAGCTTACACCCCTTTAGACTTTTGTTGCAGGATAGCCTGTTCATAGAGGTAAGACGAAGGATGCCATAGGTTAGCTTGGGGACTTGGGCAAGAGCGAGCTGTCCTGTATATTGAGAGAGAATAGTTTATGTAGACTTTTACTCTTGTACTTTTGTTTATCTTATTATTATAGACTTAGACATACTTAAACACTGTGTATTGTAAGCTTTATAACTCAAATTTTATATAAATATGTTTGTGTGATGATATCATATGAATCTGGATGTTCTTTGGAAACTAGTGGTTGTAGAGCCTTGTATATTGTGTGAAGAGTTCTTGGTTGGAAGGGTAACCAATCAGGGGTTCTTCGTACAATATACGGCGTCTTCCATGACTAGGCCATCCTCAGTTCGTGACAATCGACAAACATACGCCCTAAGCAGAAGCCATAAGATGCGGCCCCTTGCCAATGGTTGGCGTCTCCCAGCGCCTAGTAAGCCTATCAACTTAGGACAGAGAGTCAATAAAAATAATGACATAGTTAGTACCCAATCATGCAAGAAGCTCGTCCTCCTGTAAGTCCCTTCCCATCTTCTGAGTGAAGCGATAGTCGGTGTTATCTGTATGCAATATGGGAAATGCATGATTCATTTTAATTTCTTAATCATATAAGTGATTAACTCAATTTTTAAGGTGATAAGACAGTTTCATTCCATACAATTTCACGTATAAATTATTACAAACCATTCTCATTATTATATAATTAACAAGCCATCACTTTCATCTATAAATTCATGCACATGTATTTCTCATATCCTACAAGCATATAAATTTATATATAGATATATATATATATGTTTAGGTGAATCTATTCTACAATCAAAATCAAGTGAAGAGTTATCGGGAATTTATTCACTCCGCCATGTGGTCAGTCAAAGTAATCCGGAGGCAAATCGTCTCTGTATGCGATGTTCCCTGATCATTGAAATCGTAATACTATAAGGAATTGATATAAACTTAGGATACTAAGCTAAAATCCCTTAAGTTATACTCTTGACTAGTTTTCATATCTTTTCTGGGTTTTTATTTGAAAGTTCAATCGCGTATAACTTTTTCATTTTAAATCTGATTTTTTTTATAGTCAATTTTCATCGTTTTCGAGTGTATTTTAAGGTGGTGAGGTTAGATTTTCGAAATGAGGCATGCAAATCTATCTATGGGCTAAAACAGGAGCGATCCTTATGTTTTGGAGTGCTTTTTAGCCTTGTTTGGTAAATGGGCTTTTTGGTAACTTAAGAAATCTTTTGGGCTTGATCTTAAGATTTTATCTTAAGCTCAAAATACTCCTTGAGATCAAATTTACAATTTTGATTTATATTCCTAAGGATAACAACCACTTCATGGGCTCTCTAGTGGGCTTAAGTTGTCAAATGGGTTTATTTTTTGTTCAAACTAAAGTTAGTGACTTTGTTGGGCTTATAGAGTCTTAGGTGGATTCTTTGTGGGCTTCAAAACAACCTTTCTTAATATTTTCAATTGCTGGTTAGAATTTTAATGAAGGCCTATGTAAACCCCGCAAATTTAGCTAATTATGAGTAAGATTGAATCGTAATACTATAAATGACTTGATAAGTCATTAAAGCCGAGCAAGATAAAAATTTAATAAATCATAAATCATAAATCTAAATATATTATAAATAGTAAAAACCTTAGAAATTGATCAAAACCCTAAATCATATACTAAAACCCTAAAAACTGACTTACACACCATTAATCAAAATTAAACCCGAATTTGATCGAAACCCTAAAATTATAAATATAAACCTATAAAATAATTAAATATTACTCAATAGTGATAAAATTATAGTCGAATGTAATTTTCGACTAAATCGCCATAATAACTTGTAAAAATTATAATTATAATGTGTATCAATTAAATTGATAAAATTTCACAAAAATTTGAAAATTAATTTACGAGGAGAATCGTTATAATTTCTATGATTCGAAAAATAACATATATTTGTTAATAATTTCCATTTTCCTTCTCTTCTATTTCCAATTTATCTCTTTTCTTTCTTCCCTTTCCCATTTCAATTCCTTCTCCTGCATAACAAAAGCAAAATCAATAAAATGAAAGCCAAAGAAGCTGCCCACGTAATGGATTATATTGCCAGGTGTTGGATAATTAAACAAACAAAACTATTGCAATAATTATCTAAGATTTGGCGTAAAATCTAAGCTAATATACAAGTGAAATAAAAACAAAAGAAAACAAAATTCTGGAAACATTCAGCAAATAAAATCGAGAGGAAAAGAGAAAAAAAAAACTGGAAGCAACAAAACGTGAATAGAAGAAAGGAAAAAGAAGAAGGAAAGAATTAAAAGAAAAAGGTAAGAGTTTATTGATATTTTTATGTAGATGTATATTATATAGTACATGCATGTATAAATATAGTATTTGTATAGTATATTTTTAATAAAACACTGCTGTTACATGTATATATGTGCACAAATATATAAATTAAATTATATGTGCATGTATTAGGCTATGTATGTATACATGTATGAATATAGGTATATTATATGAAAGAGTATGTATTATGTATTTTTTTTTTTTGTAGAATACCTATAATTAGTATGAAGTATTTTGATAACTATAGTATATATATATATATATATATATATTAGTAACATAAGCTATATATATATATATGTATTCATGTATAATTATTTTGTGTATATATACATATGTAATCGTATAGTATAAATATAGTAGTATGTTTCTATAAATAATAATATATGACATATATATATATGTATAATATATAGTATCCATAGTTTATAACAAATACTACTATGTAAATATGTATATACTAAGTATATAATATAAGAATAAGTATTTGTAGATTATTTAAGTATTCGACAATTATATACATTTCTTTATATATATATAAATACAAATATACGAATATATATATATTACTGTACATAAGAGTATGTTTATTTTCAATAAATACATATATAAGGCGTATAATGTATAATATATATATATATATGTAGTATACCGAAAATATATATAGATATATATATATGTATAAATCATGAAGTATATAAATAATAAGAAAATGAGAAATAGTAAAAATAATAAAGGTCATAATAATAATAATAATCATAATAAAGTAAAAATCTCAAAAATAGGAAAATATGCTCAAAATAATAAAAATATCAAATATATGATTTTAATAATTGTTAAATCGTAAATATGTTAAGAAAAAAGCTAAAATTGGTATTTTATAATTTTTAAACTTAAATAATAATTGTTGTGATATTTTTATATTATAATTTAAATTACGAGTCACAATGTCCAAAATGGACCTCGTTACGAGAAAATACGCTCGAAAACGATCAAAATGAACTATAAGTTCATAACGATCCGAGCTAAAATGAAAAAGCTATACACGATTCGATAAAAAGCTCGAATCGATGATTTCACGTAAAACAATAACCGATTTAAATAAACAGTACGGTTTAGCATGCTGGTTTAGGTATTTAAATCCCTAAACTCATTACTTTTCCTATTTCCTTAATGTTAGGTGATCCTGAGATCAAGACCGACTTACCTTTGGAATACTATGATCCTTGAGTTAGCCATGGCCGAGTGAGTGTTTCCTAATGATTCCATACTTGTATGTGCTTATAGTTAGTAAACATAAATTAAGAATTATAAATGA
This sequence comes from Lumnitzera racemosa, assembly GCA_024138005.1. Lineage (NCBI taxonomy): Eukaryota > Viridiplantae > Streptophyta > Magnoliopsida > Myrtales > Combretaceae > Lumnitzera > Lumnitzera racemosa. The sequence continues at coordinate 74,745,399 of JAMXBC010000006.1, forward strand.
ATGTGTATGGGGTTGGGTTATGCTTGTGCATTATAATTGTTGTTGATGGTGAATTTACCTTAAATTGCAATAATATAATGTTTATTGCATAGTAGATTCACTAGATTGATTGTTTGTGGCTTGGAATGATCACTGAATAAATAAGACTAAATTTTATTCGACTAGAAAAGTTAACTTGGATCATGCATAAATAATGCACTGCATAATTAATTTCGGACAGTCACATTACACGGAGGTAACGAGAGGCCATACGTGGGTTGACAGTCACATTACACGTACGATATGACCTTACCTTTGCCCTCGGGATGACTAGGCGTTGGAGGCACCAACCACCTGGCTATGGGTCGAGTCCAGAGGTCTTCATTTAGGGGTGAATGAGGGCTGCGTGAACCTGCTCACAATCATATATAGAACTCATTTTGATAAAGCTGGTAATGGATGTACCATTACATTTTAAATACGAAACATAGAGTTTCGTTATGAAATAAGTTCTAATATGATACCCAAATCTGACTGTACCGATGAATCTCCAACCTTGACTTCGGAAGGTGTTAAATCTGAGTTACATGCAGTACTTGGTCACTTGCATGTATTTGTTTGGTATACTGTTTGCCATGCATTCATTTGAGTGAATCTAACTTTTATATAACTTGATTGCTGTGTGGTTGTGGGAAATTAACTCACTAAGCTCTTGTAGCTTATGTCCCAACAGTTTCTCTTGTAGGTTGCTAGACGATCACGCATGGGTTAAGAACTGAGAGTTGAGTGTCAACGTCGAGATGAGATGCATAGAAGTTAGACTCTGAGGACAGACTATATGGTTCATTGGAATTCTTGTATACTATATTTAAATTTTGTGACTTTAATAAGTTTGAGTTTTAAAACTTTATTACCTAATCTTATTATTTGGTAGGGGATACCGATTCTCTGCGGTTTTGTTAGACTGTGGCTTATTGGATATCTATAGTCACATATATGTGGTTGTAAGTTAATTAAATAAAAATTTTAGTGACTAATTGTTTAGAATCTTGCAATCTCTAACTTGTAAGATGATTTTCAAATCATGGGTGCACACATGATATGAAAATTTTAGGTAATCTTACTAGGCTCCCTTTAGGGTCATGACAGCCTAACTTAGAGTTCTAGGCTCGTTTTGAGAGTTTTAGGCTTGGTTTTGATTTTTAGGTTTTGTATACTTTCTATACTTGCTTTAGTTGATCTTTCTACTTTTTTCACTTATTTTTATCATATTTTTAAGTGTCTTTTACTTATGTTCCAAATTTGATCGTGATGAATCCAAGGGGTTCTCACTTGGTTTTTCAACTTATTTCATCACTTCTTTAAGTTTAGGTGTTGGATTACACGCTTAAACTACTTGTATTCAAATCTTAACTTAACTTTTCTTTCGTAGGATGATTCTTCAACTCATGCTTTACATAAAAAAAATAGAAGATCTCACACTTATTATAATTCCATATCATAGCTCATGTCATACAAAGTTGGTTTCCTCATAAAACTTCATGTGATGGATTTTTCCTTAATCTAAGTCAAGATTTAAGCATGCTTAGCTTAATGGAAATAAAATCAATATCCAAATAATCTTTGAATCCTCACGTTCAGCATGCTCATATTATATTCAAGTTCTTGTTTCAAGATTTTCTTAACTTAAAATCTTCCATTCAAAGTGTTAAACAAGTATCTTTACAAAACACCAACTTTACATGCTCATATTTTAACTTCATGATAGGTTTTATGAGTGTGTTTCTTAGGATGGTCTTTAATGTTATAACAACTTATAATCATACTCATATCTTCAAGAAATCAAAGTCTTCTAACATGAACTCTAACCCACTAATCACAAAAAACACTTTCTCGTCCTTAAAGCAAGATATGGTGGTTGTGCACAAAGGTTCCACTTAAGCTCTTAACTTTGCTTTCTCCTTTTGCAACTTTTTGGAAACCTGAGTTGTTTGATCCTTTAAAGTGGGGTTTATGAAAGGTTCTAAGGATTCTAAAGGATCTTAAATGTTGGAAGAAAATGACACAAGAAAAGAAAATGAAAGTGAAAGTGTCCTGAGTGGAGCTTAGAAGTGGTGGCCAAATGAGAGATTTTATGGGGTAAGGTTGTTTTCTCTTTTATGTTTGTTTCAAGTGAGAGAAAAAGGAAATGAAAATAAAATTGAAAGTGAGAGGAATGACGGAAAGAGTGGCCAGTTGGGAATGGAGGGAAATGGGTGTTTAAGATGTCTTGAAATTATTATCTTATAGCTTACACAAAAGTCAACAATTGCAACTACTGATAATGTAAGCATTAAGGAGTGAATAGTGGTGTAAAAGAGAAAGTGATTGACAGGTGAAAGACAAGAGCATGACCCCCTCTTCTTCTCATTCAAACTAGCCATGGAGTGTCCTTTATGGTCATGAAATTGTCTTGTCTCATTTAATGAAGTTAAGCATGTGAAATCTTGTGAAAAATTATCCATATGTAGTATAAGTAAAGGGGTAATAAGGTAAATGTCTTATCACTAGATTTTGATAAGTTATTAATTGATAAATGATTCCAACTTTCAATTAATAAGTCATCTAAGGTGATTGGTAAGTCTACTTATTTATATGTAAGGCTTATGAAGATAAGGACATGGTCTTATAGGAAATTGTTTTAGGATTTTCATCTTGTATGGTTTTGTACTTTATGATTCGATTCTTATAAAATTGCGAAATTTTCTAAAGTTGAATGAAATTATTCAAATCAAATTATCCATTAGTCACTTAGGGTCAAAAGTCCCTAATTGTTTTAGGGTTTAGGGTCTTAGGTGACTTTAAAGCTCGTAGTTCTTCAAGCTCAGGTTTTATCGATAATTGATTTTTGAATTGGAAAAATTTGATTTGTTTCTAAATGTAAACTTAAGTTCTTATTTTCATTTATCCTTGGGAACATTCAGACAGTACTTTTAATCGAATCATGGGCCCATTAAAAGTAGGGTTTACAACTTAAGCTTATGAACCTTTATTGATAATTAGATAAGAATGAGTCAAAGTTGGTAAACTCAAGTTAATAATTATTGCTAAGATAAGGAAGTAGAAGAAAGTAACATCTTCATGACCAAAAAACCAATTATATGACCACTTTAGTTGGAAACTAACTAACCACTAGCTAAGTGTTTAAGTCACTATCACATCCAATTCTAACTAAATCCTAAGGAATTGAGAACCCTAAAGTTGTACTATAATTTTTCTTCTAAAAATTGTTGATCAAAATACAAGACAATGGAATGAGATGCCAACAACTACAAGTGGCATGAACTATGGGAGAAGAAGCTTCCATTTGATCTCATCCAAAAGTCATTTTCAAGAGCCTTCATTATTGTAACAACATGCCTTGATAATTCTATCCATTTATGTCATCACATGTGCAAGCATGAAAGGGACATGACTAAGAGTTTAGGTCAAAGAGGCAACTATTGTTATTGTTTATTCTTTAAGCAACTTCCATACTCTATCCTCTTATCTCGATATAAAGGCTACTTCTACAACGTAAGACCACATTTTTCTCCTCTTTTCTAAACATATATCTCTCTTAAACATGTCTTCTTTCAACATTCCAACTCGCCTCCTTCCTTTCTTCACCATCCCCAATACCATACTAGCCTCACCAAGGATTGTTTTTGAATTTCAAAAACAATCTCAATAAAAAAAGGTGAGCAATAACCTCTAAACTACCTTTCTATGATTGAATAACACCCTCCTAAATTCATAAAATTATTTTAATTATCATCTTTTCAAACCACCAAAAGATTTAAGAAGTAAAATCTTCATTTCTACTGAACTATTTCATACACTTCCAAGTTTTACTAATATGATCTCATATTTATAATCTTTTCTTAAAAGTCTCGTTAAAGTAAGCCTTTAAAAAATCAAAACCTTTTTATGTAAATATTTACTTCAAAAAAGTTTTAATCTCATATTTATTAGTTACTTTTTCAAAACCAAGCTTATGATAAAAGCTCTTCTTATCTAAAAGTTGTTTTTTTATAGAAAGGAATTAATTAAAACAAATACTTTTAGTGAAATCCCGTTTACTTATTTGAAAACCCATATTGAAGCTTATATTCAAAAGCCTCTACAGTGTTTAAAAATTCAATATCATGTTTTTTTATAAAAAGAAAACCTTTACTAAAGTCTTCCTTATTTCATTGTTGGATACAATATGCAAAAGTCTCTAAATAATTAAAACTAAATTATCACACTTTCCTTTCAAAACAACCTAATATGAAACTTATAAGAATCAAGTGGATAAATCCATGCCTAATAATACTAGAGTTTCATGACCGATTCTTTATAACATATACTTATATCAGGACTTTTATGGAGTCTACATAACTTTTGGGCATATTAACAACTTTGACATACCACTAACTCATTTACCATATGAATCTTAGATATATTGGACTATCTTAGACATATTTGACCTATTGAATATATGAACATACTCTTTACCTTGACTATTTGGAGTATTATCTTGATATTGTAATTATTGGACCTATTATGAGGACTGAAAATATGAGCACAAGGACAAACTTAACATCAAACATGAAAAGACAAGGAAGATTTAAGCATAATAGAAATCAAGTAAAAGACTTCATAAAACTATAAAACTATAACGAATAAAGAAAACCTCATATGTAAATTTAGTATTTACTTGTCATTGTGTCCTTTTAGGTGATTGTGACTATGCTACCCAAAGACTATTACGACGACTAATAGGAAATGGTTAAATGAGTATCTATGATGAATATCACTTGCTTGTGACTTTAGTTAATAGTACTCTTAAGTGAGTGTCTAATAATTTAATTGATTGCTTATAAATCAATTTTAAGCATATTGCAACTTATGTATAAAATAATCATGCATAGCATATTGAATAATCCTACTTTCTAACACTACTATTGTATAACGAATGACGAGTTGAGAACCTTCCCCATACTTTATAAACTAAGTGGATTTGAGGATGGTTGTGTATTGGATGGGGTCGTACTCATTCTTCTATTTTGGGTTTGCATACATTTACAGACTAATCAGGGATTTAGTTAGTCCTTAGTCATTTGGATGCCAAGAAAACATTCATTTCTTAATAATACTTCATTTAGGCCTTCTTGGGGTCAATCAAGAGATCCTTCTCTTGTAACTTTTATTTAGGCCTTAGTGAATATTTCATTTGATTCCCTTAGCTAACCGAAATATCAATCTTCTTGGGGTTATGTTAAATCTAAGATGAACATATTTCGTTTAGTTCTCCTAGTTGATTGAAGGATTGGCTCTTTCATGAGGTTAGGGAAAATGTTACCCATTTTGGTTTTACTGGACCGATAAAGGGAGATTTTCTCTTGATTGCTATGTCATCATGGGTAATTTATGGCTCAAGAACGTGGTTCTATAGCATTTGTGTTATGGTGGCTAAGGAGGTCATGTTAGGAAACCTTTATGCTATATTTGGATGCTTGGGTATTAGTAGAACTATGAATTCTCCACCTAAGGTTAGGGGTGGGGGTGGGGGGTGGGTTTGGTATGTTGGGGAATATACCTTAGATTGCATGCCATACACCAATTAGTAGCATGTGTTGTTGCATATGTTTGATTGATTGATTGTATTGCATGTGTTTGACAACTTTCTTAATTTGTTTGAAAGGTAATATGAGTGGATATCTCATTAATCTAAATGTAGCTTACACTTTAACAGTTCTTTTAGCCGGTTAATTGAAAGTGGGAAATGAGCTAGCATTAGAGTGAAGAGTGTTTCTCTAATATAGTTTTAAAGGATAGAATTAGACATAGTGTTTATAGAGCTTGTGATATATTATAAGATGAAAAATTTCACATTTGTATATTCTCTTAAATTAGAGTTCCTACCTTTCTTAAGCTTTGTTTTAATCTTATGAATTTCAATAAAATTTGACTACCTAATCTTATTGTTTGGTAAGAGATTTTGATTTTCTACAATTCTAGTGAATTGTGGACTACTGGATTCCACAATAATTATTATATAAATGAACTATATATATAATGATTAGAGCTAATAAGTAAAAATTTAATTAAAGTTTTGCAATCTTTAACTTAAAAGATGATCTTTATATTGCAGGTGTACACGTGATATGACAATTTTAGGATAATCCTACTAAGCCCCTCTTTAGGGTCACGATAGCTTCTAAAGCTTGGTTGTGAGCATCAAAACATCTAAACTTCTCTCTTAAATAGGCAACCTTAGCTTCTAGCAACTATTTATGAATCCCACAAAGGTCTTGTGGCCTATTGATTCTCCTATTGTTGATTTCTTAATCTCACGATCTCTTTCCATTTGACTTAGGTTTATAGAATTGATGGGTAAGAACAATTTAATGAAAGAATGTACATCGAGCACATGGATGTTGGAACAATTGGGTTAACACATTGCCTCTTTATGTTACAACCTTACCGATGATTCGACATTTATTAAGTACCCTTAACTCTTATAAAAAAAATCTATATGCCTTTAGTAAACTCTTAAAGGGTACAGGAATTTTTTTAAAGCACAAGTATTGCAATTGGCTGTACTTTTAGGATACTAAATCATTAGTAAGGTTTTAAAGGTCCTTAAGCTCTAACATCATACATTTTCAAAGAATTGGTTTGTCGATCACATCGAAACTTAAGTAAGGTAGCCTAATTAATCTTGATTGATAGTTACACCACAACATTAGGTGCCTACACAATGGCCTCCGTCCTAAGGTTCTTCAAACACTTAGGTTCAACCATATCTTCTACTCATTTTTATAATGTAATAAAATCCCCTAACTCGTGCCACTTTTCATATACTTACAAGGTTAGTATAGATATATAAAAAAAATTTATAGGAAAAGAACAAATGTATAAAATAATAAAACATATGTACAAAAATATAATATGGAAAGGATATTTTGAAGCATAAATTCTAAGTTTGAAAATTTTAGGTAATTAGCCCACTTGGTGTTCTTCAGTGGAGTTGCCATCCTAGTGAGCCTAAATTTTTAGTTTTATTTTCCTTAATTTGATTTATACAAAATCTTATACGCATTCAATATAGATTCTCAATTAGGAATTAAGAAAAATGTGTTTTTTTTTTTGAAAAATACTTAGAGTTGTCACCCGGCTAGGGTTGAGAAAGAATTGTAAGGTTAGAACTAACTGAGTGGATGGATTCTGAATAGCCACTAGTCTATGCTAAAAAACTAATTTTTTGAAAACCAGAAATGTTAAATTCTGGGGCTAACTTAATAAATCCTAAATAGCTACCACCTAAACCTTCCAAATTTGAATCTATCCTTCAAAGTACCTTTTTTTCTTTAATTAAGAATGAAATTCTTTTTATTGTTATTCATTTATATATATATATATATTTATATGCTTTTTATGAGTTAAGGAAGGAAATATTTTCTATTTTTACAAAGTAAAGGAAAACTGGAAAAAAGAGAATTTGTCTATTTATAAAAGGGGAAAAATAAAATTTTACATGTTTTAAATAGCTCCGTAGTTTCTTTCATATGGTTGCATATTCATTATTCGAGGTCAAACTTCCATAGTTCATTTTTTTTTTATAAAATTTAATGGGTTTATTTATTTTGATTTTGAAATTTGGTTGAGTTTACATTTTTTAAATATTTTGTTTTTTTTAAGAAAAATTCCTCAAAGAGTCTTAAATTTGAATATTTATTTTCTCGGAAAAAAGATCTAACAGAAGTCCTATCTTATGAAATAGGTTTACTTATTTTATTTCTTTGGAAAACAAATTTTTCTATGTGTTAATTTTTTTTTATTTTATTTTATCTCTTTTATTATTCTTATTTTTATTTTTCATATTTTATTCTCTCTTTTTTTTTCTTATTTTGAAATTTTTTTTCTAAGTATTAAAATATAATGAAATAAATACTATTGAAAATTCTTCACCAAAAAAAAAATACTATAGAAAATTTTTAATATTTTATTTTTTATTTCTTATTTCCTTTCTTTATTTTCATTGGTTTACCTTTCACAAAATAACAAAAAGGAGATGAAACAAATAAAAAAAAAAGGGGGCAGTGTCATCAAGGTGGTTGCTACAAACATCTTAAGGTAGATTTAAGGTGATTTTCACTTGGGAAAAGCTATTTTCATGTGTATTGGATTGGGGAATGGGGATATAGGAGTGATGCCATGGACTAAGGTGGTGGTTTGGTGGTTCTTAGTGTTTGGCCATCAATAGTGGCGGTGATACATGTTGGGGTAGCTGAAGTTCAAAGGAGACTTAGTTTAAGGGTTTTTGGTAGTGGTGAGTCTCTTAGTATAGTTAATTTTAGGGGACAACCACTTGAAGGTGGTGGTTTAAAGCATAGCAAAGGGTGTAAACTAGGGCTTGGCTTGTGATGGAGCTAAAGGCTATGGTAGTAGCTAAGTTAGGTGGCAATGGAGAGCTTGAATGACCAAAAACTCAAACATAATGGTGGTTTTGTTGGAAAACCACCACATGAAAGCAATGGGCTAGAGAAAGAGTAGTGCCAACCCATCTCTAGAGAAAGAAAACTCGAAGTGTGTTGTGTAAGTGTTTGAATTGAGAACTAATGGATTGGAATGCTTGTTTAAGCTCTAATGTTAGAGCTCGAATTGAAGATTGGAAAGAGATTAAATGCCATTACATTGAGATTAACTAGAGGAAGATGACCAATATTTTATCTTTGAATTTCGACATGAAACAAAGTTAATCTTTGGTCAAATACATGTCTAAAATGCCCGTTCTTGCCAAAATGAACTATCAAAAACTTCAAAAACCATTGCACTACTCAAATCATGCGAATTTATGATTAGAGGAAAATCTGTACATGTAAATTTTTCCCACTTTTCAATTCTACTTTGACTACCTCAATACATGAATCTAGATAAGTTGATGGATGGATTTGAAATTAGGTTGTTCCTAGAATACAATTGCATCATTAATTTGATGGAATCATATGTAAAACGCAAGTAAGTTGAAGCAAAGTAGGAGGTTGGGCAGTTTTGGTGTTAGAAAGCATAGGAAAGGAAAGGTTAGCCACATGGTTCAACGATTACTTGTTATGTATCAAGTCTTGACATGTAGCTTAATAATCTGGTGACATGTATCTAGGGGTACGAAAAATAATTTGAAGGCACATAAATGCTTGGTATGAATCAAGACCTTCCAATCCTTCAAATGCCAAGACCAAGTGTAGTACTAGATGAGTTGTTGACCTATACATTATCATCTTATGCATAGAAAATATGTATAAGGACTAAGGCATAGATCAAATTTGAATTTTACACCTATCCCAAGCCTTAACAAAAACCCGAAATCATGCCTAAAATAAAATCCTAAAAGCCTAAACTTTAATTAGTTACCTGAATTTCTTATTTTCTTTTTTGTATTTTTTCATCTTTTTGTGCTTTTGTCTAAGTTTTTTTTTTAGATTTATTTTATTTTTCTATTTTTCCTATTTGTTTAGATTTTCTGAAATTCCTAATTCTTTTTGTATTTTTTTTAAATTTCTAATTTTATTTTTGCATTTTCTACTATTGGCTAATTTTTTTGTAGTTTTGTAAATTTTTCTTTTTTTTTATTTGTATTTTTCAATTATAACCATTTTATTACTTTAAAAAAATTATAAATGGGCAAAAATAGGGTGTCTACAACTTAGAAAGAAACTCTTTTTTTTCTTTTCACTTCTTAAAATCGAAAGGATGCTTTATAGGTTCTTAACGACTTATTTCAATTGAAAGGGATTGATGGGGAAATGGCCATTTTACAAAACTAAAGGGGAAAAATAATGAAAAATTATACTTCAAAGGACACCTATAAAGTAAAGAAAACTACCTAATGTCAATATTTTACAAGGAAAGGAATTTTGTAATTAGTATTTGCAAAGCTATATACAAGCCTAAATGGTTTCCATAGCCAAATGCAAAATGTAATGTAAAGGGGATGCAAATGTAAGGAACCAACAATTAAATAGTAATGGGCAACTTCATGGGATTATGGTTGCAACTTTGCTAAAATTCTATCATTACAATAATTACTTTATAGGGAAATGGAATTTATGAATTACAAAAAAAAAAAAAAAAATCTATACACATGGGATTTATGGGGAGAATTTAAATTATAAGGAAATGAAATTTTCTTAGAACTTTTGTATTTATGATAGAAAAAGCCTACGATGTATACGATAGAATTTCAGTAGGATAATAACCCCTTGGTCGAGAACGTGCCCCACTAATATATATTTGTTGGTCCAATGGTTTATGAATCAAACATTTGTGTGGGTAACCCCTTTGCTAGGTAGTTGTCTAAAAATTTTACTATTTATGTCCATATAGTACTGAATCAAACATTTGTGCATTTCTTTTTTGGAAGCCTCTTGTGTATTCGTTCTGGAATCACATTTTTTAATATAATTTCTCAATGATTGCTTTAAAGATTCTCCCTTTAAACCTTATGTAGGTGGAGGTGGAGGTGGAGGTGGAGGTGGAGGTCGAGACTAGCATTGGCCAACTTATATCCTAAGTCCTTGAAAACTTCTATTAAATCCTCATCTTGAATTACCTCTCTATGAGAAGTTAGGGTGGTCTCTCTAGCTTGAGTTATAAGTGTTTGAGTAGGGGTTATAATTTCTTTATCCATGATTGAAATTCCCTAATGCATTAACTTGTTCCTCCTAACTATCTCTTGATGGGGCAAAGGGGTTTCCAACTTGATAGTTCGTACTTAAATGCCTTACTCCACTACATATACAATAGTACTCATTGTTTAATTACTTTAGTTATCCCGAGTAGTATATAAGGCATTAAGCAGTAGTAAGTAAATAAAAGCTGTAAATGAAAACTTATGAAGCTATAACATGAGAATAAGACTCAAGAATATTATGATTCAAGGAATATCAACATAGTTGGACACTCAGTCTATACTTTGTTTGATATGGGAGCTACGCATTCTTTCATAGCTCTAGAAGTGGTAAAGCAAACAGGTTTAACTACAATTGCTACTAACTCAAGTTTGGGAGTAAGAACTCCTATGGAAGTGTAGTAATTACAAGAGAAATGGTAAAAGGATGTCCTTTGAAGATTCAAAACTTTGATAGTAAAGTGGATATGATCATTCTAGATATGGATAAATATGATGCCATATTAGGAATGAATTAGATGGTGAGTATAAAAGATACCATTGACTGCAAAGAAAAGTAGGTGATGTTTGAGACATTATAAGGAACTAGAGCTATATTCTAAGGGAATTTTGCAATAGCAAGAGTACAAGAGTTGAGGGCTCTAGAGTTGACAATGGATGTTGGTTAGTTGAATGCTTTAGAAATTGATTGCAAGAAGTCAAACGTAGAAGAAATTCAAGTGGTGAATGAGTTTCCTGATGTATTCTCAAATGAGTTACTTGGGTTGCCACCAAAAAGAGAAAGTGATTTTATTATTGACTTAATTCCATGAATTGAGCCAATATCTAAAGCTCCTTACCAAATGGCTTTAATTGAGCTACAAGAGTTGAAAAAACAATTACACGAGTTGTTGGATCAAGGATTTATAGGGGCCAAGTGTCTCATCATGGGGAGGAATGGTTCTATTTGTCAAGAAGAAGGATGGATCACTTAGACTTTGTATTGACTACAAAGAGCTGAATAAAGTGGCCATCAAGAATAAGCATCCATTCCAGTAGATTGATGATTTGTTTGACCAATTGCAAGGTGTAAGCATCTTTTCTAGGATTAACTTGAGGTTGGGCTATCATCAGCTATGAATTAAGTTAGAAGATGTTTCTAAGATAGCATTTCAGACAAGATATGGTCATTATGAATTTCTTGCAATGCCTTTTGGTTTGGTGAATGCTCCTACGGCATTTATGGATTTAATGAATCATGTGTTCAAACTTTTATTGGATAAGTGCGTAATTGTATTCATTGATGATCTTTTGATATATTTTGTTGCACCTGAACAACATGAGAAACATTTAAGAGTGGTGTTGCAGACATTATGAGAACATAAATTGTACGCTAAGCTGTCTAATTGTGATTTCTGATTGAAAGAAATATCTTTTCTTGGACATGTAATAATAGGTGATGGTATATCTATTAATCTAAAAAAGATTAAGGCTATAGTGGATTTGAAGAGACTGGAAATGGTGATTGAGATTCAAAGCTTTCTTAGGTTAGTTGGGTATTCTAGGAAGTTTGTTAAGGACTTCTTAAAGATTTTAAGATCACTCACTTAGTTAACACAAAAGAATGTAAAATTTGAGTGGGGTGACAAGCAAGAAAAGAGCTTTCAAGAGTTAAAGAAGAGATTAGTGTTTGCACCGATCCTTGTATTAGCAAATAATAAAAAACCTTTCATTGTATACATTAATGCTTCTAAAAATGGATTGGGATGTGTGCTTATGTAAAGTGGAATAATGATTGCATGTGCTTCTAGACAATTGAGAGTACATGGTTTGTATACACTATGAGATCTTTGATTTCAAGGTCAAATTTAAGGAAAACTAAGTCAAAGATATATAGGTCCATTTGAGATCTTAGAACAAGTTGAGAATCTAGCGTATCAATTGGTTTTGCCACCTAATTTATCAAGAATCCATAATGTCTTTCATGTGTCAGTTTTGAGGAAACATGTTCTTGATCCTAACCGTATTGTCAAATTGGAACCGATAAGACTACAAGAAAATATAACGTACGAAGAGCAGCCGATGAAGATCATGGATAGTAAAGTACAATAGTTGTGGAATAAGAAGATCCATCATGTTAAGGTGTTATGGAGAAATCATGAATGAGAGTCATTAACCTAAGAAGCGGAGGATGAAGTAAAGCGTCGATATTCACACTTATTTGAAAAATCAGGTATGCTTTTCAAGTTTTGAGGACAAGACTTATTTGAAGAGGGGAAGAATGTAAACCTTATGTAATTAATAATATAAACCCTAAGCTAAGTCTAAGTGTTTTATACGATATTATGAGTCAATAAGGTTAGGTGAAATAAAATTTATATTAAAATGAGAAACCAAATATAGTATCGATAATAAAAACCCTAGAAACTCAATCGATACCTAAATCACGTACAAAAACCCTAAATTTAATATACGCGCAAATACTTGAAATTGAACCTAAACTTAACAAAAACCTAAAACCATAAGTTTAAACTTATAAAATGAATAACTATAACTTAATAGTAATGTAACTATAGTTGGTTACAATTATTGATTAAATCGCGTAATCATGTATAAACCCTAACGAAAACGTTCAAATAACTCGTAAATATTATAAACGTAACTCATTCCAATTAAATTATTAAATTTTCATAAATTCTCAAAATTAATTTATAGATACTAATTTTATGATTTTAATGTTTGCAAAAAGTTAAATATATTTATTTTTATTTTCATTTTTCTTCCCTTTTTCTTCTTCCTATTTTTTTCCCTTGCTCCACGTGTGTGTTAAATTAAAATTACAAGTGTCACCAATTTATGGAAGAAATGACAATATAATAAAGTATGTGTCTTATTTAAATTAATGAGGAGATTAGGCAAGATTTTATTTCCTTCCTTTTCTTTTGTTTTAATCTGCTTATTATTGTTTGTTTCATGCTTGGAAACCTGGAATAAGCAAACTGGAAAAGAGAAAGAAAAAAAATTTTAACACACATAAACTTAACAAACACTAAGAAGAAGAAAAAGAAGAAGAAGAAAATAATAAGATTTCAATCATTCATTTTACTAAAGAATTTAGATAGGTATATTTATTTATTTTAGTACATATATATTCTATAACATGTATATGTATATGGGATATATTTTTGATTTACATATATGTATGTATGGGAGCATATGTGTGTATTATACATAGTATATTTATTATATAGTATATATATATACTATGCATTTCCTTATATATGTATATGTATATGTGACTAAGTATATATATATGTCTAGGTACATAATATTTTTGTAAGGATATAATATGTATGTGTAAATGGGTATATATATGTATATGTACATAGTAAATATTTTTATTATATGATTTATAAATGTAAATATATGTATATGATATATATATATACATATAGTATATATTTCTGTATTTATGTATATATGTGTGTATTTATTATTTTCTTTATGTATATATATATGTGTGTATGTCTAGGCATGGATGTATATGTGTAGTATACTTAATACTTTATATTATATGGTATATATTTGTATATGTGTATAATAGGTATATGTATGTGTATTTATACTTAGTATTTTTATTTTATAAAAATTTTCTATATATATACATATATATATAAGTGGCTGGATGTGATATGTATGTATAATATTATTAATTGTATTTTGTATTTTAGTATGTATATATATATGTAATACAACCGTATATGTACCTATGTATAAAAGTACAAATATGTATATATTATACTCATACATATAGTATATAATATATAATTAAGATTTAGATAATTTAATACATAAGTGTAGTATACGTATAAATATATGTATATGAATAGTATCGTATATGTAGAAATACAAGTATATTTAAATAGTATATATCTAAAATACTATAATATTAATTTAGTAAATAAAGTAATTTAGTAATTATATATAAATATTTAAGCGTACTGTAAATTAGGAGAAAATATAATAAATAATTAATTTAGAAAATTTAATAAAATATAGCAATGAGTATTGATATATAATTTTACTATAATATACAAGAAATAAGAAAATAATAGAAAATTATGGCAAATGCACAAGTGTGACACGTGGCACTCCCATATGCTACCACATCATCACTTAAGTATAAATTAAGTAATCTTCGTAATTAATTAATTAGAAAAATGATAAAGCAGAAAAAATTGAATTAATAAATCTTAAACCTCAAAAATAAGTTAAAATAAGTAATTATAGCAAAATAGACCTAAATTAAGAAAATTACAAAATTATATGATTCAAATAATTATTATAATAAGAAAAGCTTAATTTGATATTTTATAATTATTTAAGTCAAAATAATAAAGTTTGTGATATTTTTATAGTATAGTTAAAATTGCAGGTTATAACATCCAAAACGAATCCCGTTATGAGAAACTACGCTTAAAAACGATCAAAATGAACTATAAGTTCATAAAGATCTAAGCTAAATCAAAAAAGTTATACGCGATTCGATAAAAAGCTCAAATCAACAATTTCACACAAACCAATAGCGAAATTAAGTAAATAGTAAAAAAATACAATATTAGTTTAGTTATTTCATTCCCAAACTTATTACTTTTTGTGTTATTTATTATCAGGTGATCACAACATTGATACTGACTTACCATCTGATTATTATGATCCTTGACTTCCAGTATGGTTGAGCGAGTATTCCTAATGATTCCATTCTTGTTTTTGTATGTAGATAGTAAATGTCACGAATTGAGGATGGCCTAGTCATGGTAGATATCGTATATACTGTACAAAGAACCCTTAATTGGTTACCCTTCCAATCATGAACTCTTCACATAATATACAAGACTCTATAACTACTAATTTCTCAAGAACATATAGATCCATATGATATCATCACACAAATATATTTATATAAAATTTAAACTATAAAGTTTATAATACACAATAATTTTAGTATATCTAAATCTATATTACTGGTAAAATATATATATATAAGTAAAAGTCTATATAATTCGTTTTCTCTCGATACATTATAAGGCTCGCTCTTGCCCAAGTCCTCAAGCTAACCTGTAGCATTCTTCGACCAGCCTCTATGAACAAGTTATCTTGCAGTAAAAGTCTAAGGAGGTATAAGTGTAAGCTCGGTGAGCAAAACCTTCAGCTACACCATAGGTAAGTTATAAATACATTATATTCACGCATATGAATCAATGATCATATAAAATGCCAAACAATACGTATAGTTAACTAATCCATCTACATAACTCAGATTTAACGCCCTCCGAAGTCAAGGTTGGTGTATACACGTCACCAATCAGATCTGGATATTATATTAGAACTTACTTTACTATGGAACTTCACATTTTGTACTTAAATCGAATAAGTCTTTTATTTTCATTAAAACAAAGTTTTAGTATAATCGTAAGTGGGCTTCCGCAGTCTACACTCACCCCTAAATGGAGGCCTCTAGACTCGATCCTTAGCCAAGCAGTTAGCGCTTCTAACACCTAGTATTCTCGCGAGTCAAGGTAAGGTCATTTTATACGAGTGTGTTGTACATAACCAATAAATTAATAATAACAACCTCTGAATGGCCTCTTTTTATCTCCATGTGATGTGACGGCCGGAATTGTGTCTATGCAATACATGTTAATACATGTACTAGTTTTTTCTTATGAGCTGAGTATAATTAAGTCCAATTATGATGTGACCATTCAATAGTACACACAATCATTTTCTATACTACCATGTAACAAACAAAGTATTATCTATGCTTAAGGTAAATTCACAACTCAGTACGTAATAACATACACAAGCATTTCCCAACCCCACACAATATCCAATTAACAATAACATTTAGGTCCACTATCTATAATCACATACAAGCATGGAATCATAAGGTAAATACTCACTCAGCGATGATGACTTGCTCTAGTTGTAGTAATCAATTGGGAGATCCTCACCCATCTCGGGATCACATGATTATTGTGATATAATAACGCTAATAAGTAATTGAATTAACTAGTAATTCTAAATATCTATTTACCTAATTCTACTTAGATTACTATCAATTTTTTATCCGGTTAAACTTTATCACTAATCGTATGTAACTTTTTCCTCTTATTTCTGATATTTATGAATTTATAGTCATTTTTCATCATTTTTGGATGCACATTCACACAGTGATGTCCGTTTTGGACGTTAAGGCCCGTGTTTTACGATATGGACTAAATTTATGGAAATTTTAACTATTGAAGCTTAATTATTCGTATTGTTTATATTCATATCATATGTTTGTACTTAATGATTTAGTTAACCCTTAAATCCTTACACTTAGAGAATCTTACCTTGATATTACTAATTCATGTACTTAATTAAGTTTAATCCAATTTAGGAAGTATATTAAGGTTTACTAATTCATGTCTCTAATTCTTATGTACTCTTATTATTTCCTTTTTTATGAAGTTACGCTTATGTCATCGCTTATGTCATCATTTGCTTATATCATGCCCTATGTCATCATGTGATTACGTCATTATTTACATCATCTTTTGCTTACATAAGCCTTACCTCATGCCTAAGTGTATTATGTACACTTATACATATGTTAAGTGTATACTTATACCTTTACTCTACTTGTATGTATACTAGTATACTCATAGATATACTTATACTTATACCATATTTATACTTGTACATATACCCGTATACACATACGGTGACAAGCGTATTTTTATATGTATTTTCGTATGCCTAAAATTTCTCTTAAGAAAGTTTCTCTAATTTCATTCTTTTTGTGTTTTTAAGGTGTATTTAGCATGGTATAGGTATGTATAGTTAGTATATGTCTTAGTTTAGGTTATGTACATAATGAATACTTATGTACAAAAGTCTTTATACTTGTATTTCCCTAGTATACCTTTATGTACACATACTTAAAGACATATACACATGCATCTTCTTCCAATTTATAAGATTCCTACTCTTCTACACATAAAGATTGAAGCTTTAAGCCTTCTTCAACATAGATGTACACAACACCTAAACTACTCAAACTAACCTATCTCTTTATCTAACTTAGTAAATAATATAAAGCAATACATAATAACATAATAACATACCTTAGTTTGCTCTTGAAATATGGATGAAACTTTGGAAAAATTAGGAAAGTGAAAGGGAAAGGCAAGGTCACTGCTATGGAGGTGGGGTAAGGGGCTTGATTTTTGTTTTGCCTTATGGTTGGAAAGAATAACAAAGTAGGGTCTAGAAGGGAAAAGGAGTGGACGGCAAAATGGAAAAGGAAAGGGAAGAAAAAAGCTAAAAAAAAAAAGGAAATCATTATAAGGAATGGATATTTTCTAAAGTGAAAGTGGCATTTTGTTGATTTTTCTACATGTTGACTTAGTCAACCTTTTGACCTTGGTCAACTTTCCAAAAGCATACACCATTTAGTATACATAATATAGTAATTAAGGAAAATTAAGAGAAAAATTAAGGAAATGAAACATTTGGTAGATTCATTAGTAAAAATAGATGATGAGATCTTACTTTAGGTATTTATATCCTATATACATCATTTGGTAGGCTACTTAGTATAACTAGTATGAAAAGTATCAATTAGGGTATTAAGGTTTACTACACGTAACTTAAGCATTAACTAAACCCCTCACTCTATGTAATACTATCCTAATTATATAATTAAAAGATGAATGTGATTTATGATACAATATCTTAATTTCTAAAGGATTACTTAAGGATTATGTAAACCCCTGAAAGTTTCGATCTAGTTTTTGAAATAGACTCAACTATATTAGACAATTTAGGAGTCGACAAGGTTAATTAAAGTAAAAACCCTAAAATAATTAATTAATCGCGTAAAGAATTTTTCCACCCTAAATGTTTCTAAAAGCTAAAGATTTCATTTGAAAGTGATAAAAAACCTTAAAAATGATTCCATTAAGGACATATGTACACTAATCCAACATGATATACCCTAAAACCCTACTTGAAAATATAATGCTTATATTGAGCTAAATTGTTAGTAAATGGTTAGAGATAACCCTCATTCTTGCTTATATGATTTGAATTCTTAAGTAATACATTAGGAACTAAGATAATGGGTCATAGATTATATTTATTCCTTAAATATATGATTAAGATAGTCTTACTTAGGGTTAGGGTTATAGTTGAAGATTAGGTTACATATAGTGAACTTTAAGACTTAAATTAGCACTTTTTACACTTGTTACCCAAAGTAATTTATCAAATGAGAGATATGGACTCTAAAGACCTAAAGTAAGATCTCATCAACCATATTTATACATCAATGCATCATATACCTCAATTCTTCTCATTTCCTTCATTTCTCCCCTAATTTCCCTTAATTACTACATTATGTGCACAAAATCACACATACTTAAGGAATGTTGACTAAGATAATGAATGTTGACTAAGATAATACATGTTGACCAAAGTTCAAATGTTGACCAAGTCAACACATGTTGACTAAAGTCAACATTTTGAAAAGTCAACAAAAGTTAAGAGATAAGGAAAATATCTCTTATTTAATGATGTCTTCCTTTTCTTTTCTTTTTGATTTTTCTTTCTCTCTTTATTTCTATTGTTGACGTCCACAAATTGTCTTTTAAACCCCACCACATATTGTTTTCCATTAAAAGCAACCAACAAAAGAAACAAAACAAAACCTCCCTTTCATTGCCATAAACTTCCCTCTCTTCTTTCCCTTTCATTTCTTCCCTTTTGTCTCCATAATTTCAACATCATAAAAGGTATGTCTTTAAGTTGCTTTATCTTACTTTCCATTATTCATTAGTTAGTTAATTAGGTAGATTAGATAAGTATTTATGTGGTTAGTCTTGTCTTAAAGAAGAGGAAACAAAGTTTCCATCTTTAAGTGTAGAAGCTTGAACTTTTGAAAGAGAAGAAAGAAAGACATGAGGATATGCTTCTATGTATGTATACATAAGGAAATACCAAAAGAGTATAAGTATATGAACCTTTGTACATGAGTATTTATCATGTACATAACCTAATTTAAGATCAAATCTAACTATACATACCCATACTACACTAAATATGTACATAAGAACACAAAAACATGGAATTGGAAAGCTTTTCTTAAGGAAAAACTTAGGCATACGAATTTTAGTATAAAATACGTATCCAATCGTATAGGTATACGGGTATGTATACACGTATAAATACGGTATAAGGCTAAGTATAGATATGAGTATAAGTATCTATAAAGTATATGTACATAAGTATAAGAGAAAGAGATAACATGTATATAATACATAGGCATATGACATAAGCATGATGAAAGGCTTATGTAAGCATATGATGAGGTAAGTGATGACATAAGCACATGATGACATAAGCCATGACATAAGCCATGACATAAGCAAGTGATGATGTAAGCAATGACATAAGCATAAGTTTAGAAAATAAGAAAACTAAGAAAAGTGTAGGTAATTGGGTAACTAAATTAGGAAATCTTAATACCTTTTCTAAAATTAGATTATACCTAATTCAGCACATAAACTAGTAATAGCAAAGTGGAATCCTTTCATTATAAGAATTTAAGGAATAAAAGATATAAACATAAGTAATAAAAGTACTTAGGTGATCATAACTAAAAATTTCTATAAATGTAGCTCACAACATAAAATAGAGGTCCTAATATCCAAAACAGATATTACCGTGTGGAAATATGTTCAGAAACGATGAAAAACGATTATAAATTCATAAATATAAAAAATAAAACGGAAAAGTTACATACGATTGAAATTAAAGTCTTACCGGGTAAAAGTTGATAGTAATTTAAGTAGAACTAGGTAATTAGATGTGTAGAATTAATAGTTAATTCAAATACTTATTAGTGTTGTTATCACATAATGATCAGGTGACCCTGAGGTGAGCGAGGACCTCCCGATCGATTACTACGATTAGGGCGAACCGCTATGGCCGAGTGAGTATTTACCCTGTGATTCCATGCTTGATTATGATTGTAGATAGTGGACTTAAATATTATTGTTAATTAACTACTATGTGGGGTTCGGGAAATGCTTGTGTATGTAATTGATTTTGAGTTGTGAATTTATCTTAACTAAAAAGAATGCATTGTTAGTTGCATGGTAATATAGAAAATGATTGTGTGTATTAGTAGATGGTCACAGCATAATTTGAACTAAATTATACTCGGCTATAAAAAGAAACTGGAACATGCATTAACATGCATAGCATGGATACTATTCCGGCCGTCACATCACACGGAGGTAAAGAGAGGCCATTCGGGGGTTGATATTATTGAGTTATTTGGTTATGTACGGTGCACTCATACAAAATGACCTTACCCTGGCCCGCGGGAACACTAGGCGTTGGAGGCGCCAACCGCCTAGCTAAGGGTCGAGTCTAGAGGCCTCCGTTTAGGAGTGAGTGTGGACTACGGGGGCCCACTCACAATTATACTAGAAATTGTATTTTCTGAAAATAAAAGAATTATTTGATATAAGTACGGAACATGGAGTTCCGTAGTAAAGTAAGTTCTAGTATAGTACCCGGATCTGATTGGTGCCGTATAAACTCCAACCCTGACTTCGGAGGGCATTAAATCCGAGTTACGTATAGGAACTAGTTAAGTATGCGTATTATTTGGCATTCTGTTTGATCATTCATTCATATGCGTGACTATAATGTACTTATAACTTGCTTGTTGTGTGGCTAAGGGTTTTGCTCACTAAGCTTAAGCTTACACCCCTTTAGACTTTTGTTGCAGGATAGCCTGTTCGTAGAGACAGGACGAGGGATGACATACTTAAATACTGTGTAATGTAAGCTTTATAGCTTAACTTTTATATAAATATGTCGTGTGATGATATCATGTAAATCTGGATGTACTTTGGAACTAATAGTTGTAGAGCCTTGTATATTGTGTGAAAAGTTTTTTATTGGAAGGGTAACCAATCAAGGGTTCTTCATACAGTATACAGCGTTTGCCACGACTAGGCCGTCCTCAGTTCGTGACAGATTTAGTAGTATCAGAGCATGAATACAAATAGGGCAATTAAAGCACTGACCCTAGATATTTAGATAACCTACCTAGTGAGATTGAGTGGAGGTAGAACCGGGTTAAGTATTTAAGCTTTTACACTTAAATTATATGAAGTATTTTAACTCTATTTTAAGACCTAATATAAGCCTTGTTGATTTAGGAATCGACACTTCAGTTGATGACTGGATGGGTCGTCTTTAGGCAGCAGTGGGGCGAGACACTGTTTAGTTATCGACGACGGTTGCGGATCCTTTGTGAGGATTTGGCTTTGGTGGGTAGACCTCGTACTATATCGGAGGTGTTTATTGCTTGGGGTCATGAGCTGAATAGTTATTGGCGAGAGAGAAGAAATTTTTGGAGTCTACAGATTCCTGGTGATATACCAGAGAATGAGGAGCTAATGTACTTATGAGTCTGAAGAAAACCCAGGTTATCCTCCTGGATTGATCTTTCTGGTTCATGGAGATCCTAGACCAGTGCCCCTTTCATTTGCCCTCTGGGAAGATATAGGTTGTAGAGTTACTTTGGCGATTGATAGAAGAATCGATCATTCGAGGATTTATACTCCAGGGCATGTTGGTACAGTGGCAGGATTTGAAATGAATGAAGCTGGGAATTTTAATCCACCACTACTAGAAAATGAGCCTAAGCTTGAGCTAGAAATCAGATCGGATGCTTTAGCTTTGTATCCAGAACCTCCTCAAAGAGTTCATCCTGCTTCGGATCTTACTCCTGAGTTTGAGTATTACCAGGTGGATCCAGGGCTTCCACCTAAGGTCGTTGCTGGAGGAGATCCTAATGAGACGCTGATGATTCAGCCGGATCCCTTAGAGTTCTGGTTACCACGAGAATGGGCTCGACAAGCTCCTAGTGAGGAATCAGGAGTGAATTCTAATGTTGGTTCTGTTTTTGGAGTCCCTGAGTATATACCCCAAGGTAACCCTGGTGCTGGACCATCATCTTACCCAGGATAGATATGGTAAATGACTGGAAGGGAATGTTTGAGTATATAGCAGCTAGGTGACTTCAGAGCGATCATGCATGTCACTTTTGTTTGTAAATATTAAGGTCATGTGGGATCATTTTGTACTCTGAGTGTTACATGTAGTAAGGATGCTATGTATAAAAACTAGAATTAGTGGAAAGTTAGGTTTAGCTGAAGTTATGTTATGTATAAAATATGTCCTTTGGGCATAAAGTTATATGGATGTAAACTCCTTTTGTTTATAAGAAATGAAAGTTATAGTTTATGTACCATAAGTGTTAAAATAATTATGTTTACTTTCATTTTATAATGAATGTTGAACTTAATTATTTATGATTAAGTGTTTCTTACTAAAAGTTGGACATAAAATTTTCAGTCAAAACAGGCGTAGACAAGGACCTCTAGTTGGGGCTCCACCTGCACTAGAGGAAGAACCACATATGCAGCGGGATCATACAGATGAAATATTAGCTACAATACAGGCACAAAATGAGCTGTTAAAGGCATTTTTTGGAAAGGGAACGTACTCCTCCTATACCTGCACTACCAGCAGAGGCTGATAGAGAAGTACCTTTGCCTCCTCCACCTCCAGTAGGTCAGGCAGGAATTGTGCCACCAATACAGCCTGATTTGAGGCAGCAGCGTAGTATGTTGCCAGAGTTTATTCGCTGCAACAAATATTTTGAAGGATATGCTAGTCGACCAGACAAAGCTGAAGACTGGTTAAATCAGATAGAACGGTCGTTTGAGGCTTTTGAAGTACCACTACACCTTCGACTCACTTATGGGACTTATATCCTTAAAATGCGAGCATGAACATGGTAGGAATCCAGACAAAGGAGTTTAAGAGATCCGATCACTTGGGAAGACTTCAAACAGGAGTTTTTAGCTTATTACTTTCCTGGAAGTCTGAAGATAAGATATAATGAAGACTTATTGGACATAGTGAAGGGAACAAAAACTGTGGAGCAGTATGAATCTGAATTCAATAAACTGTTGCAGTTTGCTCCACCAGAATATCAGATGAGTGATAGACTGAAGATGCAGATATTCTCTCGAGGATTAGATCCTGAGATGAAGAGAAGGATGATAGAATTTGAACCAAGAAGCTTTATGGATATGGTCGAAAAGGCAAGAGTGTTGGATACAGCAAAAAGACAAAGTGAGGAAGCAAGTAGAAGAAAAGTTAATGTGTTTGGGAAGCGACCTTTTGAAGGATTTGGAAGTAGTAGCAATAGTAACAAATTCAGAAGGATTATAAAACCCCAAGTCCCTATTCAGAGGAAAGCAGTTGGCGGAATTGTTAAATGTTGGAGATGCAAAGGAAATCATTATCCGAGGGATTGTCTACAACTCCAAGGAAAATGTTTCTTTTGTAGTGATAGCTCACATCGGGTGACAGATTGTCCAAAGAAAAATACTGTTACATGTTACATTTGTAACAAAGTGGGACATTTCTCTACTGTATGTCCACAGCGTACTACTGTCACCACTCAAGCAGCTAAACCACCACCACCAATTGTTGGACGTCTGGGTATGGGGAAAACAGTTGGAGGACCGACTTTGGGAAATACTCGTTCAGCTCCAGCTAATACTGCACGGGTATATAATTTGGAGGGTGAGTGGATATATAAAGACATTCCCAGGGAAGGACTGGAAGATTCTAATGAACCCGAAGAAGTGGTAGGGACTGAGCTTATTGCAGGTATGAGTGTTTTGTTTTTCAGTATTTTCTTATGATTTATTGAGATTTGAGTATTTTAAAGTACTGTTATAGTACGAAGATAATGTAGAATTAAGAAATAAGTAAAAGATAAGAATTATGATAATAAAAGTGTAAGGAGAAACTTTTTATCATGATTCAGGGCATGTTAAGATAAATGGACATTCTGTTTATACCTTGTTCGATACGGGAGCTACGCATTCCTTTATATCACCTGAAGTGGTGAAAAGAGTAGGCTTGACTACCAATGCTACTGAATCCAGCTTTGGTGTGAGAAGTCCTACAGGAAGCATTACAATGGCAACAGAGATGGTGAAAGGATGTTTATTTCAGATTCAGGATGTCACTAGTAAGACTGATATGATTCTCTTGGATATGGGAAAATATGATGCAATATTGGGGATGAATTAGATGACTCAAGTCGAGGCTAATGTTGATTGTCAAGAAAAGAAAATAACTTTTGAAGTTTCTGATGGAGTACAAGCAAAATTTAAAGGAGATTCAATTGTAGCAAATGTACAGGAGTTAAGTGTTATGGAGATAACCAGTGATGATAGTTGGGTAAATGCAATAGAAATTGATCAAAGGAAGTCAACATTGGAGGAAATACGAATGGTAAATGAATTTTCTGATGTATTTCCTAAAGAGTTACCTGGATTGCCACCAAAGAGAGAAATTGATTTCGTTATTGATGTAGTACCAGGAACTGAGCCTATCTCAAAGCCTCCTATGTATTGAATTTGTGCAAAAATTGAAGCTAAAGTGGAGGGAGTAGGCTATTCTTGAGAAAGAAAAAGGAAGAAAATCGGGAGTAAATGGGTGAAAACTGAGGGAAAGGAAGGGAAAGTGCTAACGTAGTGCCACGTCAGCCAACATGACAAACCCTGACTTGCCACGTGTCATTGTGTAACATGTGGCAGTTGACATGGCATACCACGTGGCACTACGTCAACAAGGTCATCCAATCCGATGATGCCACGTGTCAAGATTTTAACCCAAGACCTCGTGCTCAATCCTAATGTTATGTCCATATGCTTAGCCGTTACGCCATTGGCATATACCTTATCCATATGTGCAATCAAATTGCACATATGGACTCGGTCAGCCTAAGCTAAATTCAAATCAAAGCTCAAGTTCAACGACCCAACTTCTAAACCAAAATTAAAATCTATCCTAATAACATGTTATTTTCTAAAATCTTTTATTTGAATTTAATTTTTCTACTTTTTGTAATTTTTCAAATTTCTAAATTTTTAAACTTCATTTTCTATTTTTTTTTTTTAATCTTTTTAGGGTTTCTTTCTAAAATTCCTTATTTTTTTGTGCTTTTTCTTATTATTGAAATTTTTTGTACTTTTCCATGATCCTTATTTCTTCTAAATTTCTTGATTTTTTTTTTTTTTTGGGGGGGGGGGGGGGGGGGTGTTCTTTAATTCCCTATTTTTTGAATTTTTTTTTTCTAATTTAAGGCCTGCTAAGAAAAGAAAGAAAAATAATAAAAATGAAATAAATAAAAAACAAATAAAGGGGGGCAAAAATTAGATGTCTACAAAGGGAAAGAGAAAACAACCTTAGCTTCTAACGTTACCCTTTTGCACTTTTACAAAAGAGTTTTTATCTATAATTTAAGCCTAAACTCCTATTTATAATACTTAAAACCTAGGTTTACAAGGAAGTTTCCAAAAATAAGGAATTCTTTTATCAGTAACATGTTTACGTCCTAGAAGTATGGCCATGAACCAAGGCATGAATCTCCTTAACACTTATAACTCTTAAAATTCTTCAAAATTCTTGAACAAAAGGATCATGGGTAGGAATTATAGGTGTGATCTAGGCCATGAACCCTTGTTCTCATATGAATCTCCAAGACTGTAGGGAATTGGAGTCCCGTACCAAATAGTAAAATAGGTAGTAAAAACAATTCTAAAGTTTACTTCTTCCATAATAACCTATATTCACATCCTAGCATAAGTTTTCCAAATAGGTTTGCAGGAACTCTCATGCACTCAAAATCCTATCCCATCCCATGCCTTAGCTTCGTTAACCTGTAGAAAAATATAAGGGAATAAGCCAAAAAAACCAAGGGCTCAATAAGGGGCAAGAGGCACAAAGCATATAGAAGCTGGGTAAAACAATAAGGTTATCTATCAATTATTAAATGAAATGTATGAACATGCAATGCCATCCATACGATGTTATTCTCTAGCATCCGATTCTCAATAAGATCTTGCTTCCATGCTAATATCTTCAAGCGTATTTTTCATAAATGCATCAAAACTTCATCGAGTTCTTCCAAAAATCATCAAAAACTTCATCAATCCTTCAGTTGAAGCCTATAAATCAAATAATTCTAAAATAAGCCTCAAATACTTAAAAATCAAAACAAAATAAACACCAAAATCACAATAAAACCACCCTAAATTAATGTACAAAATGAGTGTCATAAAATTCCTCTACACTTAAGTTTTTTCTTGTCCTTAAGTAAAACAATTAAAACCAAGAAAATCATCTTACAAAGATCAAATGATTCAAAAATTTACATCATCCAATCATCCTTAAAACTCAACTTCTTAAGAATTCACCAAGCTTTTCTTACAAAATAATGCCCTTACAACACTAAATGAAGCTCCCAAACACTACATCGAAATTCAACAATTAATCTAGATAGTCTGGAGTTAACCATATCATTTGAGGAAAGAATAAACTAAACATTAAAACAAACAATAGCAAACCAAGAAAAAGATCTATACATTTCACCATTATGACTGAAGAGTATAAAGATCTCTCTATATATATTTCCAAATTCAAACTGGATGCATATTATATCAACTCATCTTCTAATCATCTCCTTATTAATATTTTCATTAAAGGAAAAAAAAATATTTCTCTTCAATTTTTTTTTTTTATTGAACTGGAGATGTTTCTTCAGTCATTAAGTCCCAAGCTAGATGACCACGGGCTACTAAGCATTTAAGATCCCTTTTGAACCATCCACAAACTTCATTCTTTTCACTTTCATATGAATCTTACCTTCACTCTCTTGACCCTTATAGCAAGCTTTCAACTAATAATCCTGAGCTCATTACCTAAGTTGATAAGTTTTATTCCACAATAAGGAGGTAACCTGAAATGCTTAATTACTCAAGTCAATAAGGCTCATAGCTAGATTCTTTACCATTTTAACACATTCATTTATTTTCTTCTCTTTCTCTTCTCAATAGAGTCAATTTCAAACCCTTTTTGCTTGTTGGAAAAAAAAAAAACAAAAAAACTTTTTTTCTTATTTCTGTTACTCTTCAATTACTTTGATTTTTCAAGATACTTTCAAAGGATAAATCTCATTTGTTCATCCAATCTAAAATATTTCAGTAAAGTAAAAAAAAAAAGTGATAACCATACTATCAAATTAATGTTTGAAACACATATAACTAGTCCTTCACCTATCAATATTTATCCTAATCTTAAGTCTTGATCCAAGTTGAAATAACAAGGAACTCTACACTGTAAAGATTTCATTATTTAATTTTTGCAAAGTATACTAAGTTCATTAACAATTAAGCTCAACAATGGGTAATCCTTCAGAAAAAAAAAAATCACAAAAGTTGCTTCAATTCATTAAGATGTAAACTTTTTATGAATTATCCTTGGCAACAAAAGCTTAAATATGTGTGAGGTACACAACAATGCATACTCATTATATGCACGAGAAAAATTAGTATCACTACCTATACTTAAGTTATGTGTTGCTCTCAATGTATCAATAATCTGTAAGGTGCATAAATAAGATAAAGAAAGAAAAAAGACAAGAGAAAGATAAAGCAAACTAGAACTTCCTCTAATAAGTGCATTGATACTGAGTCATCCAACAAAACTTTCCCAAGAATTCTCATCTCAACAAATTTATTTGGACTCCTTGCAACACAAACATGAAAAAAAAATGAAAAAAGGAACTCAAATAGAATAGTAACTAGTAAACTACCATTATTCAGCTATTACTGGCAAAAACTAAAATGGTCCTAATAAAAGGAAAGCAATTAAAAGGAAAACCAGTCTCAAGGTACAATAATCTATAAAAAGATAAGAAAAGTAGTCTGATCAAAAAAGAAATAAGATCACTCTTCCTCACTCTCCCCTTCAATCTCCTCCGCTTGAACATCCTCATCATCATCTTTGTCATTGGAGTCGGAAATAGCTAGTAATGGTAGCATCTCTATCCTCTAAGCCTAAAGAAGTGTCTCAACTGCTCTTAGGAGCACTTATCATTCCCTTTTCACAGAGATTCAAGAATTGTTGTTGAATCGATTCCACTAGACAAAACATTATCAACATGGCTTCATGTTCAATGAAGCACATTGAAATAGCTCAAATCAACCAAAATCTTCAACAATATTGTGACTACATGCATGCATTTCAACAAGAGCCATTCTAAATCCTAGTTTATGATCTTCAACCATGACATCTCAAAAAAGCATCTTTAGGAGTATTCAATCACTAATATCAACAAAAGTTTGATTTTTGTTACATAATCTACCAAGAATCACCCTAGAACCATAGATTTCTACTCAACATGCATACATCTTTCTATTCATCAATTTACAAAAATCAGCAAAATCTAGACATCAAACTGTAATGTAACAAGAATTTATGTCGTTGATCAAAGAAAACATACCATGATTGTTTGAGAAATCAAAAGAAATGCACTAAGATCGAAAAGAAAAATTGGTTCGATATAGATTAATTACTTGAATGAGGGTTTGTAGACAGAGTGTGTGTAAATATGGAAAGTAACGATGAAATGAATAGGCATCATATTTGAAATAAAGGAGGATCATTGTCGTGATTCCAAACATTGCATGTACTAGTTATCTATTCACGATCATGGGCGTGATCATTGGGCGTGATTCTCTTTGGCCTCTTTACCTAATTTCTTAGAAAAAGATCAAGCCCAAGTTCACAAGCATGAACCTTGATCATGATTCTCATTGATTTTTTAAGCTCAAAAACTTCTTGAAATTTATGCTCTTTTCGCCTAAAAAATCTCATGAAAAATTATATGCACAATTAAATGGATTACTAAACCCCATATTTCTTCTAAAACTATATTTCATTAGCAAGAACAAATTTTCTAAAAGCACATTCATTGCAATTTAGCCAAAATTAGCCACTGAAAAAAAAAAGACAAAATTAAACAATGCAAATGGTTGACAATGTCTCAAAAATTGAAAATCATCGTAACTAAGAAAATTGAAACTAGTAAACATCAAAAGAAAGACGAGAACTTAGGCCGCCTCCTAAGGAATGTTGTTGGTTAACATAGTTATGGACTCATCCTTCTTGCTTTATTTTTGCTCTAATCCTACAGGTCTAGGATTCGGTTCAATTTTGCATGGTAAACTACCCTATTGCCTTTCTGTAATTGTTCATACCAATTAAACCTGTTGATTTCCCAAATTATGGTGCAATGTCTCATTTTTCTTAACATAGCCTCAATAGCTTAAATTCTTGTATTAGAATTACTCATATACCAGTCCAAAATCTCATCCAAATTAGTATTGCTATTCTACTGTTGAGCTTGATATGAACTTGACAAAGCATTTCTACTCTGCTGTTAAACTCCCCAAGAGTAATTATGCTAGTTTCTCCATCCTAATGTGACAACAAGCCAATAACACACACAACAACACAAATGAGAGCCCCTAACGAGGTCTTACCACAGTATGGGTGGGTCCTTCGAAAACTATTGAAGAAAAGGAAAATGGGATTTAGGTGGAAATGAAGGTATTGAGGTAAGCTAATCTGTGAGTAACTTAGTGGATGTGATGCACCACTCAAGCTCAACACGACCTATAATTCGCCAGATGTGACTCACTAGTCTAAGTTGAAGGATCGCTTGTCACATAACCTTACTTAATAGTTGATATAAGCTAAGGTTAAGGTTCTCAACTAAGAGAAGGAAGGAAACTTGGTAATTCCATTAATCAATAAGGAAATCTCATTACAATAAATGTTATAACAGGGTATTTATACACAAGTGTATAGGGTTCCACCTTAATACACAAAATTACTAAAAAGGGTAGAAAAAATATAGAAATGTATAAAAAGAGAAAGGACATTTTGTAATTCTTCTAGAAAGAGAATATCCATTATTAGTTGGTACTATTGCACTTTGTGAGAACATATCGTAAGGAGAGAGCATGCAAGATTCTACGTATAATGGTTTTTTAGGTAAGGTCGACTACAGCAGGGCTCATGGGTAGCTCGGCATCGTTACCTCAACAAGTCTAGACTTATAGTGGAGGGTGGTCTGTAAAGAGGATCTTAAACTCATGATAACTCGAATCTATGGCTAGATCAACCTAACATAACAAGGTTGTATCCTTTGGAGTTAGGCAATGGGTAAGGTTTCCGTAGACCATGTTAGCCAGGACCTTAGCTCAAAAGTCAGTGAGAAGGCCTGGAGGTCAATTCCTATCATTCCCTCCAGTTTATTTAAGATTTAGGATTAAATCCTTAGAGTTCTCTACTAGAGTGTCTTCCTTGGATACATATGGGCTTAAGTCGGCAGCATTTAAAGACATAAGAAACCTCATACTCTTTGGGGAGTTTAAGCTTATAAGTGTTATCGTTGATCTTTTAAAGCACTCAGAAAGTTCCTTCAACTTGGGCTAAGAGCTTGCTCTTCCTCTTGCTAGGAAACCTTTCCTTACTGAGATGTAGCCATATAAGATCCCTTAGTTGAAACAAATTCCTTTCTCTTCGTCCTTGGTTTCCTCATGTTGATTTATCAATAGCTTAGGTCAACTACTTGCTAACCTTTTAGTAGATCTATTGCATGGCCTTAGTTCATTTTTCTACTTCTAGATTACCTTATTTTATCCTTGGTACTAGTATCTTATTAAGTGATAGCTTTAGGTTGAATCCATAAACAACTTTGAATAAGGTCTTGTTAATCATGCTAAATAGATACGCTATCAACAAATTCCATAATAGGTTACGGATGACATGATGCGTTGAATAGCAACTTGGTCTTTAGTTAGCTCCATAAGGTCTTCCAAAAATGACTCAAAAACTTTAGGTCTCTATCAAACACAATACTCTACTATTCGAATCACTTCCATGACAAATTGAAGATCACATAAAGATCTTGAATCCTTCTATATGTTGCCCTAATCCAAAGAAATTAAATACCTATTTGCTTAACCTATTTAATTGTTTCTAATTGTACCAATCCATCTATTATAACGTCTCGCGAACCATGTAATCGATTCAAACTTTAATTCAATAACCAGCTATATTGAACTAAGGATAATAAAAACAATGCAATTAGATCACAAAAGACTATAAATTGAAAATGTAACAAAACAACCATTACATTGAAATAAGTTTCGATAAAAGATTCACTAAGATAATTTAATTATGACTTGAAAATAAAGAAAAAGCTAAGAAACATGAAAGACCCCTATACTTTACCCTACAATGTTCCTCTTCAGGTGATACGACAGCAAGTCTCGAACCGGAATGAGTAGTTGAGGTTCAGGTGGGAATAAAGAACTAAGAAGTAAAATGGGGGTTTTGACAGTGAATGTATATGGATATCACGCACCAAGACATAAACATAATCAGGGATTGAGCTCAAAATAAGGTTCAATACAACTCACAAAAAATAAATGTCACTCCAGCTTCAAACGAGAGGTTATATGCGACTCACTAACTCACTCAAATAAAGGGGTTCGACACAATCTTAAGGACAAGATTGATAACAACATGAGAAAGATTAAAGAGTGAATCAGCACTCAATAATCCAGCAAATGCAAGCTCTAAGAACTTAAGAATGACCTTACTCAAAAGAGGAAAGTTCCAAGTGTATGTATATTATTCACTATCCGATGATCTGTCTGCAAATTACAAATGTTGCTATTTATAGCAAGTCCTAAAACCCTAGTGATAAAATTGAAAATAATGTACAAGGCCTTAAACCTTAAAAAACAGACCCATAATTAAAACTAAGGAAAATATTCACAAGAATACAAAACCATGTGTTTAATAGAAGAAGTCGACATGCTGTCATTCATCTTATCGTGGAAGGAGCAGGATCCGAACTGGACGAGGTCAGCAGTTGGATGTCTAAGTTCAAGGAGGAGTCCCTAAAGTCTCGCAGTGCTTGGCCAAGATACTTGAAAGTTCGGTCCACAATTACTGAATACTAGAACTAGTCAGCACTAATCTCTCCATGCCGTGCCAAGTGGATCTTTGACCTTAAGTCCTTGGTTGCGTGGTCTCTCAGCCTCTTGGCAAGCGACAAACTTGATACCAAGTGGCTCCTTTTTTTTCTTTTAGGTCTTCTAGTATTAACTCAACCAAGGTTACCTTGACAAAACCTATTCAACCTTGGCTTTGAACTATTCAACCACAGGTTAGAACAAGCCGACTTCGACTTCAAGTTGGTCAACCTCGGCTTAGAGAATGTCGCAAGCTGATTCTTATCACTAGGGTTCCTCTTTTAAACTAAACCTAAGGCTCTATATTTATAGGACTTAGACTCAAGGTTATAAAAGAAGCCTTCTAAAATTAAGAGATTCACAAATTATGCCAAGTACACACCTTAGAAATACGACTATAGTTTTGGGCATGTTTTTCTTCTTCACATGTAACGCGTATTTTTTCAATGAAAATTTTTTACAAAAGTGACACGGCTAGAATATACGGCCATATACATGCACATGTTCTTCCCTAGACATCAATTCTTAGTTAGGCTTTACTCCTTTAAATGGCTAGATCAATGCAATTCCTTCATAAAGCTTCAAAACTCTCCAAAATTGCTTGAAAAGTTGTCAAAATCTTCAAAAGCACCTATAAATGAAATAATAACTAATTAAGCTCAAACTCATCGATAATTAGCATGATTAATTCATAGAATCATGTAAAATCACCTTAAATAATAGTGGGATTCAAGAGTTTCATACGATTTTGTAATACTTTACTCCAAAAGCAATTCAAGTAGAGTAGTCTCAAGATTAGGAGTTAGCTAGAGATATGAGTCCAATTAGTTCATAATATGAATCCTCACAGTCTAATATCGCAATCGAGATAGAATAAGTCAATTAAAATTAGGTAGTAAATAACATAAAGATTTACTAAGGAACATGTTTCCTGCTTTATTTTAATTGCTCTTGTTTCTACTCATTTCCCATTTACATTTATATTTTTATTATTTTGTCATTACAATCTTTATTTTATTATCTTTAATTATTTAATTACATTTGTAATTATAATAGTTAGGTAATTGGAATATTTTGGGGACAATATTGCTAATTAATTAGATATTACTTCCATTTATAGTTCCTCATGAGATCAACATTCAGACATAATGTAATACCCCAAGATTTCAAGCTCATACGATTACCCTAAAATCTGAGCTCCTAAATTTAGAGGATTAAGCTATGATATCCATTTAATTTCAAACATAACAATAAAGTTAGAAAAGTTAGATGAAGTAATTCAAGTAAAGTCAATTTGTCAAAATAAACTATCTAAAAATATTAATTTAAGAAAATGTCAATTTATTGCTAAAGTCAATAAATATCGAAATGTGAAATTCGGACATTTAGATATAACGAGATATTAAAGATAAGTTATTTAACTTATAAAAATAATAAATTATATGTAATATACATGTATTTATATAGAATAGACATTATTTGTATTAAATACACATATATAATAATAAATTATTATTAAAATGAGGTAAATTAACATAAAAAATAGAAAATTAATAAAAAAAAATTGAAAGGATGAGTCATCCCATGATGTGGTAGCCAAGGGTCAATTTGAATTGATGAATCAAAAGGCAAATAATAAAAAAAAATGACACCTCATGTATTGAAAAATTAAGAAAATGACATGTGTAATCCACATGTCAAATTTTTATTGATCCTAATCCATTTAGAAAATATAAATAAGGCATGCGCACTTCATAAACAACATTTTGGAAGTTTGAAAATAAAAGAAAAACATTCAAGAAAATTTTAAAAGAAATTAGAAAAAAATAAGAAAATTAGTGTAAAAACAAAGCACAAAATCTAATCAAGCCGTTTCAAAGGGTTATAGGAGTCCTATTGTGGTGGCCATTTAGGGTTAAGGAAAGCACCACTAGAGAAGGTGTTCCAATAAGGCCGGAGGTAGCCGATTCAAGTGAACCAAATTTCTGGCCAAAACTTTGTAAATTTTGTAAAAATAGCAAATAATGCTATTTAATTATGAAAATTAGTTTTTTAGAGTTATTTTATGTGCATATTAATGCAGTAATTTTATTTTAGTGAAATAATTATTGAAAATATAAAGTCCTTAAGAAATGACTCTATTTGGATGAAAATTGAATTAAATTTTAGAAATATTAAATAATGTTATTTCAAGTTGAAAATTTGTACGTAACATACCTAATATATTTATTTAATTGTAGCAACAAGAATTTTTTAAAATAACCGTGTTTACTATTTATTGTAATTATTTTGGATAAAACTGGCAATTATGCTGTTTTATGGAATTAATTAGTTTTTAACAAAATCAAAGTATAAGCCCTATGTATTATGATTTCTAGAATTTCATAATGATGTTTGGGATGCTTAAATTTTATCTTGCGATTAAATTCACCTATTTGTTTGATTTTTACCAATTTTGAGTTAAAACCACTATTTCGTAAAAATAAATAATAGTTAGTTTAGTTTAATTCATAGTCAATAATTGAACTACGTATTTTTTGTGAGTCTATAGGATTTTTTTTTTATTTAATTGGACTCATATACTATTTATTATGCATTTTCATAATATAAACCTATATATTAGCCTAATATATGATATAGTAATTAGTACTAATGTGATATTTATTAAAAATGCAAAGGATTAGTATTTTTTAGTACATAATGAATGCTAAAAAGCTCGAGAAATGAGTAATTTTAGGATTTTTAATTTAGATTTAGGATTTATTTGAGTTAATTACGAAATTATATTGACGTATAGTCGAATCGGTAATAAAAAAGTGTATTTTTAGACATCTGACAATATTGATTAGTCATGATTCTTAAGATATCTTAATAGTACTCAAAATAACGATTGTAACGATATAAATTTTATTAAAATCGGATAAAAAATAAATAAGATACAATTGAAATAAGCTTAGAAACGCAATAGTAAAAACGCATAAGAACTTAGTATCGATCCGTAGTTGACTTAAGGTCTATGTATATTTTCCTAAGTGTAATAGATGAGGAATGACCATATCGTGAAGCTTAAGATTTTACACTACTATCAAGCTCAGGTAAGTGGAAATTTCTATTTTCATGCAAGTAGACCCATGTCTACTTAACTTAGAGTCAATTGTAGTATAAATTGTAATGACGTGCTAGATTGATTGGATACTTGATTCTGTTGAATGTGTGTTGAAAAAGTAAAATGTTTCCTTATGTATGACTAATTCATCGATATGTAATTCTATTTGGAAAACTTAGAAACTAAATTACTTTTTAAGGTATTCGCCCAAGTGAACCTTATGTGAAGGAATTTAATATACAGCTAAGAAACAAAGTTAAAGTTGAGATAGTTGAATTGTATATAATGTGGAACTTGAGATTCGTGCTTAATACTGGGATATTATACTATTCATTACATTCATGGCATGGCATGAAAGGACCTATGGGTCGAGTTTCTGAAAACTTCAAAACTACTATGTTGGCTTTTGATCATATAGAACTGCATTACTCAACTTATTCTAGCCATGATGTGTGACCAACTACGTTTGGATTTTCAAACCACAATAGGTAGTTTTTGTTGGGGCTCCTACTCCTTGTTGCCCCAGGTTCCTGGACGTAGTATCCAGATATCTGAGTATGTCAACTAACCGGATGAAGAATTAGAAAAGTATAAGATATTAGTATTGATGCATGTCACATGCATGAGCATGGCACTATCTTCTTACATAAACAATTTGTATTGATAACTTAGATTATGAAATTAAATATTTGTGCTTGTTCTGTGTTTTGTTTTATCCACTCTCACTTAGCTCACAGAGAACTGAGGGGATATTGCTGTATTCTCAGGTTGTGAAGAGAATTTACAGGGCAACTTCAATTAGGGAGAAAAGTATTTTAAGAGCACTTAAGACGGAGCCAACCACTTCTGAAGGAGTGTTCCAAGGAAATTGCCTTATCATGTTTTCAAGAGTTAAATGCAACAAAGATAATTGCAAGTTGTAAGTGTTAGGACCCTACCTAAAATTTCCATAACATATGTACACCCATGATATGAAACCCGCCTTGCAAGTCAGAGATTACAAGACCCTAAATAATAAATCACTAAGATTACTGATTTTCAAGTAATTAATTTATTGTAACATAACATAACATATAAATATAAATAACTTTAGATATCCGATATCCCATAGTTCCTCAGAATCGCAGAGAATCGGTATCCACTACCAAATAATAAGACAGGATATACCGACATTAGAAAATTGCAAGAAAAATTAAATTATATTTAAATTCTAACATATAAATATTTTCTACAAAGAATGTTTATGTATCACCTATAAAGATCTCAACTAATTCTAACACTAATATACATATCTTCATCTCATACCCGGTACTCAAGATTTATCCCAATCCCATCATAAGTAAACCTGAAAGAGAAACTAAGGGCGAATGAGCATAAAATAGCTCAGTGAGTTCGTCTCTCACCACTACCGTTCAAGCAAGTTATCACCCATTATTATCACACATGCAAGCAAGCTATCCACATACAAAATGAATGCAGGTGTGATGAATGCAAGCAACACATCCATAAGAGTCTGGAACTATGAACGGTGTAAATTTATGTCGTCTACACTTCGATTATCCCCTGTACTTATCTACACAGGGCATCTCAGCTTATCCGCATGAGGTTGCCTAAGGGCACCACCCCTCTAGTAAATACTCAACTATTACCCTAGTCAAGAAAAGAGTTCCAAACCAAATAGGTGGGTCCCAAACTAGGACTATCAAAAATCCAAGGCCCCACAGGCACAAACATGCGAGTCCTCTTGTAACCAAAATTATCCAAGGCCTTACAGGCACAATAAAGGGAGTCCTCTCGCTATCAATTGGAGATCCCATGCTAGCTTTGCCTTAACGCTAAAATATTATTTATGGCTCTATGAACCCTTATAAAGATCATACAAAAATATGTTTAAGAGTAGAAAAGCTTTTTCCAAAAACACTTTTCTCAAGATTTTTGCAAAGCTAGCACTCTCCATTCGTACCTTTACCGGGTCATAGACATGCAATGAGTATATTTGGTTTTTTTGGTCTGATACTTATATTTATCAATTTAAAAAGGTAATCACACAAATGATAGTAAACAAGCAAAGCAGTCATTCAAACATATAAGCAACAACAAGCAGCAAAACCTCATACAAGTGATACGCACAAGCAAGTAGCAGGTCATTAGAACTCCCTCACCTGGATTATCGCTCATTCTCTAAGCTTTGGGGTTTTCAGAACTCAATATTAAGCCCTTAAAAAAATAGTAACACTTATAAGTATTCTGAGAAGTCTGACTCCTTAGCTAACTAAAAGCCTATTGTAGTTTGTCTAGTTTCCCCCAATATAACCCAAGTATAATGTATATAGGGTATACCATACTCAATGGGATTAATAGTAACTATTTTCTTATATTTGTAAATTATGAGACTTCCTTTATGTATTTAGTAACTTTTCATTCTAATTCCAATATTTGCGAACTTATAGTCGTTGTTCATCGTTTTCGGACGCACATACATACGGTAATGTCCATTTTGGACATTAAGACCCGTATTTTATGATATGGGCTAAACTTATTGAAGCTTAATTATTCTTATTGCTTATGTTTATATCCTATGTTAGTATTTAATGATTTAATTAGCCTTTAGATTGTTACATTTAGGGAATTTTACATTGGTATTACTAATTCACATACTTAATTAGGTTTAATTCAATTTAGGAAGTGTATTAGGGTTTAAAGAATCTTCGACTCCTAAGTACATGTATACATATATATGTTATATTCTTATGTAACCTTATAATTTATTATTTTACAAGCTTATGCTTATGTCATCGCTTAGGTTATCATTTGCTTATGTCATGGCCTATGTAATCATTTGATGATGTCATGGCTTATGTAATCATTCATTACATATAAATATATATATATCCTTGTGTATGTATATCCTTATGTACTCATACATACACTTTATACATATGTTATATACATACCTATAGTTCTAACATACTAATATGTATACTTGTGTACTTATACTTATACTAATACACATACCCATATACACATACGGTGACATACATATTTTTATACATATTTTCATATACCTAAAATTCCTCTTAAGAAAGCTTCTCAAATTTCATCTTTTTATATTTTAAGGGTATATTTAACATGGTATATGTATGTATAGTTGGTATATACCTTATTTTATGTTACGTACATATTAGATTCTTATGTATAAAGGTCTTTATATATATATTTATCCAGTATACTCTTATATACACATACTTAAGCATATATACATGTGTTCTTCTTCTAGTTATCTAAGGATTCCTACACTTCTAAGCATAAAAATTGAAACTTTATTCCTTCAACAACATATATGTACATAACACGTAAACTTCCTATACTAACCTAACCTATACATCTAACTACTAAATAAGATAAAAAAAATTGCATAACAACATACCTTTTGCTCCTTGTAATATGTAAGAGAGGTATTAATTTATCTAATAGATGAAAAGTGGTTGAGATATGGAAGTGAAATTGAAAAGTTTGAGAGAATGGGGGACAAGAAGGTCATAGTTTGGAAATGGGAGAAGAAAAGGGGTTTTGTGTTGTGTATTTTTTGTTTTATAAATGCTAACAAGTGGGGTCCTTAATGGGAAAGTAATGGACGATATGAAGGAAGAGAAAAGGGAAAAAAAAAATAAAGAAAAGAAAAGAAATCACTAGAAAGAAAGAGATAATTCTAGATTGAAATGGACATTTTGTTGACTTTTCCATATGTTGACTAGGTCAACCTTTTAACCTTGGTCAACATGTGTTGACTTGGTCAACTTTTCAAAATTACATGTCATTTAGTGTATATAATGAAGTATCTAGGGAAAATTAAGAAAAAAATTAAGGAAATGAAAAGAAATAAGGAGTTTAGTGAAATGATTAATAAAAATAGGTAATGAAATTTTCCTTTTGGTATTTATATCATATACACATCATTTAGTAAGCTGCTCAATGTAATTGTCATGAAAAGTATCATTTAGGATACTAATACCTACTAAATGTAATATAAGCATCAACTAAACGTAATATAAGCATCAACTAAACTCTTAATTCCGTAATACTAACCTAGTTATATACTTAGAAAAAGAATGTTATCTATAATGTAATACTTAGTTTCTAAAGGATTACTTCAATATTATAAATATTTATAAATGATTGAAGGTTATCTTTAAATCTTTTACTAATGATTTAATATAATACTAAGGTTATATTATCAATTAGGGTTTTAGGATAAATTATGGTGAATTAATACTTTTATATCCTTAAAGTTATAGTTTTAGGGTTTTTATTACTTCTAGATACAATCTCTAGTGTCTTTACATATTTAGGGTTTAATATATTCAAACACGATTAAGTCTTCGATTGTTATCTTAAGGTTTTGATGAGCTTTGAGGTTAACTTTTGCAGTTACATATACTTGAGGTTTTAGGGCCTTCATATGCAATTAGAGGTTCAATTGATAATTTAGGATATTTCATATTTGCTTTAGGTTTTGAATTAAGATTTTAATCGATTTTAAATCTCACTGGCTCTATTAACTTCAACAAATCATCTACAGTTTGGGCGTTTGATTCTATAATTAGAAAGTTAGATTTGCGAGGTTTACAATAAGTACCCATCTTAGAATTGGTGTTTTATGTATTCCATGGAAGGTAAGAAAGAGAAGTTAGACATGGCAGATATTAAGGTGGTAAGATAGTTTCAGGATGTATTTCCAGAAGATTTACCCAATCTTCCACCTAAACGAGAAATCGATTTTGTGATTGATCTTTTGCCTATAATGGAACCAATTTCCAAAGCACCTTACCAAATGGCCCCTGTTGAGTAAAAAGAGTTAAAATAACAACTACAATTGCTCTTGGATCCGAGTTCATTAGGCCTAGTGTATCTACATAGGGAGCTCTGATGTTGTTTGTTAAAAAGAAAGATGGGTTAATAGGACTCTACTAACTGGACCCCTCACCCAAACAAAAGTTGGAGGTTTACTCAACCTAGTCTCTCAAGCCTCCATTGCTAAGCAAGTTCCTCAAACCTTGACCTAAAAGTTGAAGACACCAACCTATATGACTGTAAGTCCCAAAGTTCAGCTAAGTAACCGTAAGATCGAACTTAGAACCTAAGGTTTAGGATGATCGGCTAAAGGATCCGATCACACCCAAATTATAAACTATTGAGATAAATATTAGTAAAAATGACCCCGTAAACTTAAATTTAAGAAAATAAATAGTAAAATAGGAGACTATAAAATTTTCAAATTTTAAGCATAATAGGTATTAATCATCGAAAATGCGAAAAGTGTAATGAAATAACTAATAAATTACTAGAGATAGATTATATGTATACTAAAAATTTTAGAATGACCAAAATAATATTTAGGAATGTTCACGTGTACCCCACATGTATTTACGTGTAGATAAAAATACGCGTAATTACCTAAATTAGCCTAAAACTAAGCAAATAATTAAAGAAAAATACAAAATAATTATAGAAAAAAATCAGAAAAACCAGAAGAGGATAAGCTGCAACAAGATAAGGTCGTGGTCAGCAAGAAAAAAATTAACCAATAAGAATTTGACAAACAAAAAGCCAAAAATCATGGAATTGGTGCAAAATCCCATCAAATTAATGCACATTAATTTCTAAAATTGTCTATAAATAGGGAAAAAAAATTCCAAAAGTCCTTTGGGCAGTTTAGGATTTGAGAAAAATCAAAACACCGAAAAAATCGAGAGAAAATCCAGAAAAATAAAAAAAAAAAAGGAAAACTGTGCAGTTAGGGGTTTTAAAGGGAACCCACACCATACGAGGAGCTGGGAGTGGACGGCCACCACCACCACACGGTGGTGGCAGCGCCCAGGCCGGCCAACAAGGCCACGGCGGCCCGCAGTGGCCGGAGCCACCCAAAACGGTGAGTCCAAATTCTAGCCCGATTCTTGTGAAATTTTGTAAAAATAGTAAATATAATTAGAAAATTATGAATTTTGTTATTCTGAGATATTTTTGTATGTAGTTTGTATGAAAAATATTATTTAGATGAAAACATGTCCCGTAATATAGGGTCCTTAAGAAATCATGCAAAACCGAGCACATTTCGGTTTAGAAATAAATGACCTTAGAAGTGTAGTTTGAAGCTCAATTTTTTTCTGTAGGATGCTAATGTGATATAGAACGGTGCTATGAAGCCATTTTTTTAAATTTAATTTTTGAAATTTTTAAGTTAATTTTTAGCCCTAAAATGATGGAAAATTTGAGTAATTGGGAGTTAATTAGGTGATTAGGATATTAATTACTGATTTAGATAGTAATTAGATGTTTAGGAATGTTAATATCTGATGTGGAAACCTGATCCTAGTGTATGGAGTATTAAGTATAAGTAATGAAGGTGTTATGTGGTAAATGTAGAAAATTAGGAATATGTAGAATTAAAAATTAATAAATATGGAAAAATTAGGTTTAATTAGATAATAAAATAATGAAAATCAGAACATAACAAATCTGATACAAAATTCAATTTTAGGTAATTATATGAAAAATGTAAAAATTTCTCACAACATGAGTAAATTCGGTACACTAATACGGGTTTAAGTGTACCGGATGGAATAAAATGCTGACTAGGGGTAGTAATCGTATTTAGGGTATCTGGAAATAATGTGGTTAGTTTCACATTATGAGTTGAAACAAATTTCTAAGGTCCGGGTACAAAACAGTACCTAGAAATCGAACTAGAATCTAATTTAGAAATCGATACGGAACCCGAACCTAAACCCAAACCTAAAATAATTATAAAAGACTTAATACCTAGATAATTAGGCATATTAAACCTTAAACAAAACCTAACAATAAGCGTTATAGGATAAGATAAACTTATAATATTATATGAAATACTGAAACCACGTTCATGTTATAGGGATGATCGGCGATGGCCTGAGCAAATCGGACCTCGAGTGAGTGAGCGAAGAGTCGAGGTAAGTTGGGATTAATACGATGCTGTATTTTGGAGGCTTAAGATTATGCTTGGTTGTGCTTGTTAGATAGAGAATGTGTGCATGTGCTTGATTATGGGTGATGTTATGATTCTGTTTGTTGCTCTGGCACATATTGTATGACTTGTATGAAAGGACTGATCACCCTAAACTGGACTTAATTAAATATCCGACCAGTAATCATAATCGGACATGCATGGCAACCCGTTAGGGGAACTTAGGACTCTCCGGCCAAATACCGACCCCTTCAGAAGGGATAGAGCAGGATTGCAAAATGGTCCCTTCTTCATCCTCAGTCAAACTAAGTGACAGGAGAGGAGGTCGCAGCGAGGGTGAAGACAGTGGTTCGAAGGTAGTTACGGGAGGAGCAAGGTCTCCATTACACAAGCCTGGGTTTGGCCGTGAGCTGTTGCATTAACGGCAACTCCTCAACCCGGATTAGAGCAGGCGTAATTTCTCTAATTTCACGACGGGCCGGACAACGTCGTGCGATGGCATTTGCTTGCACATGCATTGCACCTAATAAGTGATTGAAAACCTTGTTGTGTGTATGGTATAGTTTTAAGTCCTCCGTCCTAACTTTCTGAGCTGTAGTTGCTCACATCCCTATAGACGTCGTGTAGGTGCTGGCTAAGAAGTGGCAACAACTACTCTGAAGCTAGCAACTGCTGGATCCTGGGGAGTGAGGAAAAACATTGAAGAATCAACACATATGTTATTACTTTTCATTGCTGAATAATGTAATAATTGAATTATAGTGATTATATATAACTTTTATCACTTTCTTAGGTAAATGATTTATTGAAATTACAAACTATTTACTTCAAAGCGGGTTAGTTGTGGACGCCTTGTGTAGATCAGGTCTAAGATAGCGGTTGTAAGGCCAACTTCTATCTTAGGATGGTTTACACGGCGGGGCTGTTACGACTCTGCCGCTTTGGGGCATGACAATGACCTCCCCCATTTCCAAGCCATTTGTTATGTTACCGTAACAAGCTTGGATGCGGCAGAGCTATTAAGAGCTTTTGTATCCAATGTTTGAACCTTTCGAGAAGGTTGTCTTTTATCTTAAGTCCCCTCTTTCAAGCTACCTAAGGAGTCCACTAATGCCAACTTTATCTAGACATGTTACAAAATGATAATAGCAAGCGCTCTAACCTCTCTTGTAGAGACATGTATCTAATACCCCCATGCACATACATATGATAAAAGAAATTTTTCTTTCCATAAGGATTACTTAATTGTCATTTTCCTTTTGTATTGTTGTTGGCACATAACCTTTACCCTTTTTTTTGTAAATTAGCACATTTGTAACCCTAAGAAGCATCGAGTATAAATACCCATTTATAGACAATAGCTATAATCAAACTTCTCTTTAATATTAATGAAATTTCCCCTTTTGAGTTCTTCCATGTGAAGTTCTTCTCTTGCTAGTTCATAGTAACACTTGAGCAAAGTTGTGCCAGCAGGCAACCCAGCATTTCAGACTAATACGTCAGATTTGGTGAGGTGTTAGTTCTTGAGTGCGTGAGCAGTAAATCACATCCGCAAGTAGCTTACGAGGCTTAATCTTTTCCTTTTGTACATTTATCCATCCAAACACATACTTTTCCTTTCTCCAATAGCTATTCCTAAGAGACCCATCCATATGTAGCTAAGACCTCTTCTGAGGCATATCATCTTGGTATCAAAGTTCGAGGCTTTGAATAGAGCCAAAAGTTCAAGCTGTATGTAGGGGGGGTGTTAGTTGTAGTGTATGGTTGTGCATGTTGGTTGTATTAGTCATTGCCTATTGTGAGTGTGTTGGATTATGTGACTGGATAAGGTGTTTTAGAGTAGTGATGGTTGAAGTTTTGGGTATTTTGATTAAATACAAGTATGGTGTATTTGAAGAGAATATGTTGTGTTTTGTTTTTAATTTGTAATATAGGGTAGTAAGTGGAGTTGAAGTTTGTGATCCAAGTTAGCTATTTTAGTATCGAATAGTGATTACTAGTCATTAAGTAGTACGGTAGTGCAATAGTTATTGAGGGTAAACAAATGAAAAATCCAAGCATGAATGCAGTTGTTAGCAATAATGAGAGTGATGCGCTTAGAAGAGGTCAATGTGTGGAGCCAACA
Organism: Lumnitzera racemosa; assembly: GCA_024138005.1. Lineage (NCBI taxonomy): Eukaryota > Viridiplantae > Streptophyta > Magnoliopsida > Myrtales > Combretaceae > Lumnitzera > Lumnitzera racemosa. The sequence goes on from JAMXBC010000006.1 coordinate 74,790,333, forward strand.
TCAAGTACCATCAATGGGCAAATCAACTATCTTATAAGACTAATAGAGAATATGATGATTTTAATGCAAGGCATGGTAGTCAACCATACGGGCAAAGCTCCATGAGCCAAAGGGCAAGCTGATGAGATCACTCCAACTAAAAACCAAGCTAACCATGGGGTTAAACGAGCTCATGATGCTCCACGTAGAAGAGAAATCAACCTAGCTTGTCATGCACAATTCAAAGGAGATAAACATATGGTTAATCGTAGATTAAAACTGGCCTAAGAAGAGGAAAGTGAAGAAGAATAAGGGCTCTATGAAGATGAAGAAAGAATAAAGCTTGCACCTAAGGATGAGCAGTACCATGGCTAACCTAATCAAGTGTATTTCCTTATTTAATAACTACAGAGGAGAATTGATCGACAAGCTCGTCGAAGGATTGACCTAGATGATGTTGGTGAGGTTAATAAGGAATTTGATGAGGACTATTATGTTAAGAGATGTGCTATCGAAGCTCGTAGAAGTATTCATAACATGAAAATCCAAATACTGAGCTTCTCAAGAAGTGGTAATGTTGATAAATACCTAGAATGGGAAGAATGCATTAAGAAGTTATTTAAATGTTATCATTATGTTAAAAGAGACAAGGTTAGGATTGTTGCGCTAGAGTTCACCGAGAACATACATATGTGGTAGGAGAAGATGCATACCATGAGGAGGGGGGGACACCACGATGTGAAGTCATTGGAAGTAATGAAGAGGGTTACATGAAATAGATTCATACTGAATCATACTATTGGTACACTTTTGCAAACTTGTAAGAACTAAGGCAAGGTAACTGAACTATTAATAAATATGTACAAGAATTCCATATGCTAATGATTCGCTGTAAAGTAGAAGAGTCTGAAGCCTGAATTGTTTGATTCGTTATAGGTTAGAAATATGAACCCCAAGATATTATAGAAGTATTATCTAACCAGACCCTTAAGTTATCAAGGTTGCCCAATGTGTTGAGAAATAAAGGAGGAACCAACCTTATCGACCTATTAGCTCTCGACCTGTTTCAACAAGCCAACCCACCTAGGGGCATGGCAAGAAGCCTATTGATTCTACTCTGGGTTGAAGGGAAGGTCAAATGCAAAACTCAAAAGGAGTATGGGGAGAACAAGGAGGTAAAGAGAAGGAATTTCAAAAGGGGCAAACCTCTAAATGAAACACTAGCAAGTCAAAGTGCTGTAAGTGCAAGGGTTTTGGTAACATAGGTGCCCAATGTCTAAATCGACAAAAGATAGTCATTAAGGGTAAGATGTTGACCTTCAAAGTATATTGTATAGATAAAGAAGGTAGTGAAGCTACAAAAGAAACAAAGGACAAAGTAAAGGTGGAAGTTGCAGGAGATGACATTTATCCAAAAGAAGGAGACATGCAACATGGGTTATCTACCGAGCTCTTAATATGGAACATGATTAACAAGAAGAGCACCATATGAATTTGTTCATACTACCTGCAAGGTAAACCAGCAATTTTGTGCTTTGATTGTTGATAGTGGATATTGTACGAATGTTACTTCTACTAAAATGGTAAAAAAATTGAGTTTACCAACCTTTATGTACCTTAAACCGTACAAACTGCATTAGCTAAATGAGAGGGAATCACTACATGTCACGAAGCAAGTGCTATTGCCAATTACCATTGGGAGCTACAAAGATGAGTTCATGTGTGATGTATTACCAATGTGTACTTCTTATATTCTATTAAGCCAACCTTGGCTATTTGATCAAAAAGTCATATACGGTAGATATAAGAATACATATAGTTTTGAGAAAGATGGTAGACCTATTACACTCTTTTCAATGAAACCAAGTCAGGTTAGTAGCATGCAGTTCAAACTAAATCAAAAGACTAATAAAACCCTATTGATGAATCGATCTAAGCTAAGAGAGGCTACAAACAGTGATAAACCGACCTTCTTGCTAGTAGAAGATTGCTAGAAATCCAAAAACATACTAACCTACCAAAAAAGTTGAAAAATTTCTCAAATAATTTTCCAACCTATTTCCAAACAAATTGCTAAGGAGTTTACCCTCAAAGTGAGTAATAGAGCATCACATTCATTTATAACTTGAAGTCGCGTTGCCGAACTGACTGGCCTATTGGATGAATCCTAAGCAAGTTATTGAGCTACAAAGGCAAGTGAATGAACTCATTAAGAAAGGTTTTGTTCATGAAAGCATGAGTCCATGTGTTATGCTTACACTATTAGTTTCCAAAACGGATGAAAGTTGGAGGATGTGCATTGACAACCAAGCTGTTTATATAATCACCATCAAGTATCGGTATCCAATCCTTAAGTTAGATGACATGTTAAATGAGTTACATGGATCAATTTTATTCTTTAAAATTGATCTCAAGTTGGGATACCATCAAATCCGGATGTGTGAAGACAATGAGTGGAAGACAGCCTTCAAAATGAGATACAAATTGTATGAGTGGCTTGTCATGCTATATAGGCTATCTAATGCCGCAAGCATGTTTATGAGGTTAATGAACTATGTGCTATGGAATCAAATAGGAAAAGTTTGTTGTTGTTTACTTTGATGGCATTCTCGTATATAGTGCTGACTTACCTAATCATGCGAAACACCTCTAAGTTGTTTTCAAAGTGCTCTAAGATAAGCAGTTGTTTGGAAATCTAGAGAAGTGTTGCTTCTGTCAAAAGGAAGTTATATTCCTTAGGAACGTAGTCAGTAGAGGAGGCCTTAGAGTAGATGAGGAAAAGGTTTAAGCTATTGTTGAGAGGCCTATCCCAACCTCATGTGATGACATCAAAACTTTCCACGATTTAGCTTCTTTCTACTACAGGTTCATATAGAATTTTAACATTGTTCTTGCAGAGCTCAAGAAGAAGAATATTGAATTTTGATGGGGAAATAAAGAAGAGGAGAGTTTTACCAAGTTAAAGAAGAGATTGACTTTAGCACCCTGCTATCTTTCCTCAACTTTAGCATTGTTGTTGAATTAGAATGAGATGCCTTGGGTATAGGAATTAGAGCAATTCTCCTGTAAGATTGTTAACCCATTGCCTACTTTAGCTAAAAACTTAAAGGACCTACTTTGAACTATTCAATATATGATAAGGAGTTGCATGCCCTAATCCGAGCCTTACAAACATGGAAACATTACCTATTACCCAAAAGAATTTGTTGGGTAGTCTAATCATTAGACCTTAAGATACTTGAGGAGCCAACCAATGCTCTCAACACAATAGGTCAAGTTGGTTGAGTTCTTAAAGGGATTCCCATTGTGATCAAGTACAGGCAAGAGAATGCTAATGTAGTTGCATATTCCCTATCAAGACAACATACTCCAAGCTACAAACAAGATTGCTTGGATTTATGAGCATCAAACAGCAGTATTTTCGAGACCCCCATTTTGGATCAATTTTTGCTTAGTGCAAGGACGGGAGGACATTAGATGATTACTTTGTGGAAGGAGGTTATCTTTTCCAAGCAAGACAACTTTGTGTGCTGAGCTGCCCAGTATAGGACTTACTTATCCAAGAAGCACGCGGAGGAGGATTGTTTAGTCATTTTAGAGAAAAGAAGATGTATAAGTTGTTGAAATCAAGGTTTTATTGGCCCTAAAATGATAGGGAATATTTATCAAATAGTTGAAAGATGTGCAACTTACAAAGGCCAAGAGCAAAGCTGAGCGCGAAAGCTATGCCCTTACCAATACCAACTAAATCATAGGAGAACTTAAGTGTAGATTTTGTTCTTGGATTGCCAAAGACAACACAAGGAAAGGATTATATTATGGTTATAGTCGACAAATTCAGCAAGATGGCACATTTTGTGCCGTGTAACAAAACTAACGATACATCAACTATCTCTTTTCTATTTTTGCAAGAGATCATGATGCTGCATGGAGTTCCTAGAAGTGTTGCGTCTGATAGAGATCCTAAGTTTTTAAGCCAATTTTGTAAGACCTTATCGCATTAAATAAAGACCATGTTACCATTTAGTTCATCTTGCCACTGGCAAACTGATAGCCAAACAAAGGTCATCAACCAAACACTAAGGTCTCTTCTTCAAGCTGTTATTAGATGAAATTAGGCTGATTAGGATTCTTGCCTACCCATAGTGGAATTTGCCTAAAACTGAACTGTTCATAATGTAACTAGCAAAACACCATTTGAATTAGTGTACGATTTCAATCTTAAGCTACCACTTGATTAGATACTAGCACGAAGGACTGAACAAAGTAAGAGGCGAGGAATGAGCTAAAGCCTTACAGTAGATCTACCAAAAAGTTACCGAGTAACTAACCTAAGCTACTAAGAAACTAAGGCAAGGAAACCAAGGACAAAGGAAGAAGAAGCAATTCCAACTAAGAGAATTTATGTGGCTTCACCTCAATAAGGAAAGGTTCCCCAACAAAAGGAAAGTAAACTCTCACTCGGAGAAGAAGGACTTTACCAAGTACTTCAAACGGTCAACAACAACAACGCCTACAAGCTTAAGCTGCTAGAAGGGAACAAAAGCTCAAACGTCTTCAACATTGCAGACCTGAGCCCATATGTCCCAGACGAAGAACCCATAGACAAGCATTTGAAGGATTTGATCCTTAATCCTAACCTACTCAGAGGGGATGATAGGAATCTATCAACTAGACCCCTCACCCAAGTAAGAGCTAGAGGTCTACTCCACCTAGTCTCCCAAACCTTTCGTTGTCGAGCAAGTTCCTCAAACTACCACTTAAAAGTTGAAGACACTAACCTGTATGACCTCTCCCATTTTCGAACCATTTCGTGTATCACCTTAACAAGCCCACATGTGGTTGAGATATCAAGAGCTTTCATATCTGACCTTTGGACCTTTCTAGAAGGTCATCTCTTATCCCAAGTCCCTTGTTTCGAGCTACCCAAGAAATCCAATGATCCAACCTTATCTAGATATGTTAAAAACCATTACTGGTAAGCACTCCAACCTCTCCAATAGAGACACGTGTCTCATTCCCCCATGAGCATATACTTGATAGAAGAAGTTTCTTTTCTATAAGTACTGCTTAATTATCCTTTTCCTTTTATATTATTACTAGCATGTAATCTTTACCTTTTTTTGGTAAATTAGCACATTTGCAACCCTAGGAAGCTTCAACTATAAATACCCATTTATGGACAATAGCTATAATCAAACTTCTCTTTAATATTAATGAAATTTCCCCTTTAAAGTTCTTTTAAGTGAAGTTCTTCTCTTCCCAAATCATAGTAACCCTCGAGTAAGCAACCCAACATTTGGGACCAGTGTATCACATCTAGCAAGGTATTGGTTTGTAAGTGCTTAAGCTATGAGTCACAACTACGAGTAGATTACAAGGCTTAATCTTTTTCTTTTTCTTACATTTATCCATCCGAACCCATACTTTTCCTTTCTCCAGTAGCTGTTCTCCAAGGGACCCATCTATACATAGGTAAGACCTCTTTCAAGTCACATCATAAGTTAATGTATTTGTATGTTGATTATAGAGAATTAAATAAAGTTACAATTCAGAACAAGTATCCACTTTGGCAAATTGATGATCTTTTTTATCAACTCTAAGGAGCAAGTGTATTTTGCAAAATCGATCTTAGATTTAGTTGTCATCAACTCCATATTAAGCCTAAGGATGTACCAAAAAGGCATTCAGGACTCAATATGGTCATTACGATTATTTAATGATAAACTTTGAGTTAACAAATACTCTTACGACTTTTATAGATCTAATGAATCGAGTGTTTTAGGATTTACTTCACAAATATGTGATTGGTAGTATAGAGGGAAGGGATAAAAATTGATCCTAAAAAGGTTAAGGCCATTATAGAATAGAAAAGACCAACGATGGTTATAGAAGTCAGGAGTTTCTTGGGTTTAACTGGCTAATATCTAAATTTTTAAAAGATTTTTCAAAAATAGCAAGGCCATTAACTCAATTAACTTAAAAGATGAGATATATATTTGGACTAACAAAAGAAAAAGAATCTTCCAGACTTGAAACAACACTTGTGTAAACCTTGCAAATTTAACTTTCTTGACATAATGTCGAACTCGAGTATCATAAATATTTCCCTAAGTCGACAAAATCGCATAAAATGAAAACTAATTACAATTTTAAATTCAAAACTTAAAACAAACATGAAAGACCCTATTATATTATTTGAAAACCCTAATCACGTACGAAAACCCCAATCCCTACATGCGCATTACAAATGTAAGCCTAAACTTAATAAAAGTCATGAATATCAAATCTTAAAATTTTTAAACTTTATAAGTTATCTTAATGCTTGAAAAGCCATAAATTAATAAAATTATCATTAATTTTGCGAAATCATATAAAACTAATAACAAACGAATCAAAGATAATTTCAATAATAATAATAATAAACAACAAAACTAAGAACAAATTAATAACAAAATTAATTTTACTTGTGTACATAAGTAGCACCACAATATGCATATATATACATATATATTACTAAGCAATTTCTTCTCTTTTCATAAACATATCATATGATATCCTAAGTATAAGTCAATTACTCCTGAATTGGTGAAAAACCCTTAAACTCACTATAACCCTAAATCTTAGGATAATCAAGGACTCATGACCCTAAATAAATAATTAAAAATATACTTTGAACAAATTTTATTCAACTCTAGAAAATTATAAAATTTCTTAAGAAACAAATCATAACCCACAAATTAATTTGAGAACCAAACCCTAAAAGAATTACATATTACATATGGACAAGTAAACCAACCAATCACATTAAACAACTTATTAATTAAGAGTTACAATCTCATAATCTATCAAAAGTTAGTGATAAGACTATTCCTTATCATACCATAACCTATACTACATAAGGACAAGTTATCATATTATTTTATCAATTCAATTTTCAAACAAGTGATAAGACAACACAACGTCTAAAAAGGACATCCTATGGCTAGTTGGGAGGAGAGCCTAAGGTAGGTCATGCCTTGTCATTCATCTATCAATCAAATTGTCTTATACATCTACTATTCACTCCTTATTACTTACATCATCACATCATTACAAAGTAAGGCTTTTGTACATGATAAAAGATAATCAAGTAAAACTTCTTAGACACACTTCTCACCCTTTTCAAATCGGCACTCTCTCTCTCCATTTACTCATATTTCACTTCCTTTTTCTTACTTTAAACTTACAAACCAAAAGAAGAAATCCAACCCCACAACCCTTACATTTGCCACCACTTTTTTGCTTCCATATTTGCAACATAAAAGCTTAATTTTGTGTCTCTTTTTGTCAACTTTTAAAGCCACTTTTAGGAACTTTAGAATATCCTCAAAACCCACTTTAAAGATCAAGACATTGGCTTCCAAAAAGAGCTTGCAAGAAGAAGAAGGAAAATAAGGAACGTAAGAGGATACTTAGTTGCACAATCACCATTTTTTCCACTCTTGGGACAAGTTTGTTTTCTTGTTAAGTGCTAGTATGACATGTTATGAAACCATGTTTTCATGAAGATATTAGCATGAACACAAGATGATAAATTAACCAAACCACCTTAAGAAGTAAGCTTATAAACCCCTTACATGAAAGTTAAAATATAAGTATGCTTAGTTAGTGTTATGTAAAGATATATGTCTAATACTTAGAATGGAAAAATTTTAAGTTAAGAAAATCATGAAATGTATACATAAATGAGGGGATATCATGTTGGACATAGAGTATATGTAGGTCATTTAGGTGTTATTTTCATTTCTATTAAGTTAAACATGCTCAAATCTAGTTTTAGGTTAAAAAAATCCATTTAAACATGCTCAAATCTAGTTTTAGGTTAAAAAAAAAAAAATCCATTACATGAAGTTTCTATGAAGAGTTAACTTTTTGGGATGAAAACTATGGCAAAAAGTTTATGATGAGTATGAGATATATCATTTTTATATGGTGCATAAACTATGTAATCATCTTATGGAAGAGGAGTTAAGTTGGAGATTAGAGTATAAGTAGCATAGGTTCATGATGTAACACTTAAACTTAAGGAAATAATGAAACAAGTTGAAAAATTAAGTTGGAAGCCTCCACTCTAAACTGTCTAGACTTAAAACAATAATAAAAATCACTTAAAAATATGACAAAACTAAGTAAACAAAGTAAAAAAAAAAAAAAAACCAACCGAGATAAGTACAATAAATATATAAAGCCAAAAATTCAAAACCGAGCCTAAAACATCAAACTCCAAGTTGGGCCTTCATTTAATTTCTGACTAGCAACTTAACCTACCAATAAAAGTTATTTTGAGACTTTTAAGAAGTCCACAAAACACCTCATAAGCCTAACAAAGCAACTATCCTTAGTTTAGATAAAAATAAATAAATAAATAAGCCCATTTGACCACTTAAACCCACACAAGAGTCCAAGAAAATGTTGTTAAGACTAAGGCCATAAGACAAGGATGGAAATTTGATCTTAAAGAGTGTTTTAAGCTTAGAATAAAATCCTAAGCCCAAGCCCAAAAGATTTCTTAAGATATTAAAAAGCCTAACAATCAAACAAAGCCCGAAAGCATACCAAATCATGAAGATTACTACTGTTCTAACCTATAGACAAATTTTCATGTCTCATCTCGAAAATGTAACCTCACTACGTTAAAGTACACTCGAAAACAATAAAAATTAATTGTAAGATCATAAAAATTAGATTTAAAATGAGAAAGTAATATGCAATTGAAGTTTTAAGTAAAACTAGGGAAAAAAACAAAACTAAGTTAGAAGTGTAAATTAAAAGATTTTAGCTTAGCCTTCCAAATTTTATTTCAAATTCTAATAATATCATAATTGCAATGTCCAGGAGACCCAACTGTTGGAGACAACCTACCCCCGGACTATTACGACTGAACTATGGCTTTGTAAGTAATTCTCGATGATTTCATATTTGGTTTTTCTTGTAATATAGATGCACTTAAATTTATATAATGAACTTAGATGCTTGTAGGTTATGGGAAATGGAAAATGCATGTATGTGATATTATGATTGAATGCTATGATTCGTTAATCAAATAATAATGGAATTGTTTGTGATGATATCTATGTATGGTTGTGTCAAATGAAATTTTTTTATCTCTATAAAAACCGAATTAAGTAATTATTCGACTAAGGAATACAACGAATCATACATTTCTCATGATCACATCATACTATACCAACTGCCACCTCACGCAAAAAATGGGAAGGGACTCACAGGAAAAAAGCCTCCTGCAGGATTGGGCATTAGCTAAGGCATATTATTGAATCTCTGTTCTGAGCTAATAGGCTTACTAAGCGCCAGGGGACGCTAACCGTTAGCGAAGAGTCATGTCTTGTGGCTCAGGATTGGGCATTAGCTAAGCCATATTACTGAATCTCTGTTCTGAGCTAATAGGCTTACTAAGCGCCAGGGGACGCTAACCATTAGCAAAGGGTCATGTTTTGTGGCTTCTACTTACGACGTATGATTGTGGATTGTAAAGGCCACCACACTACTAAACTTGGAAATTTTGGTTTAAAGTAAGAGATGTAAAAGATAAAGTACTTTTCATATAAAAGTGGTATATGTTATATATATTCAATTTCATTTTAACTTAAGCACAATAATACGATTGGTATAGAAACCCAAGTGTTAAGACCCGGTTGTGATTTGTATCGGTTAATTATCTCCAACCCTAACTATAAGATACATAATTCTGAGTTGCATGCAGTTTCTAAGTTGTTGATGTATTGTTTGACATTCTAAGTATTCATGCATTCATATGTTTGTGCATTAAATAAAATTATTATGCAATATTAATGAAGGAATTATCTTACTAAGCATAAGTTTACATCCCAACAGATCTTTGCCTTACAAGTTAATCAATGGTTAAGACAAGGACAGGAATCGAGTGTAAAGTACTACCATTGAATAAATATGATAAAAAGTTTATGTAGTTAATTTGGAATGCTCTAAGAAATAACTAATACCTCAATTAAGTTTAGTTTTTTTAGAAAATTTAGAATTTTCTAAAATTGTCTATCTTATTTCACTACTTTGGTAGAGGATACCGATTCTCTACGGTTTTGAGGAACTATGAAATATTAGATATCTATAATTATGTATATTATACAATGATTTAATAAATTAAAATCTAAAACCCTAACAATTAACTATTTAGAATCTTGTAATCTCTTACTTATAAGATGGTTTTTTTATCATGGGTGCACACGTAATATGGAAATTTTAAGTAATATTACCAAGCCTCTTATAGGGTCCTTACAACTTGGTCTCTATGCCTATACTTTATCTTCCAAATATGAAAGAGCCATTCACTATTTATAATGATGCGTCACATTACAATCTAAACTGCATTTTGATGCAAAATAGGCAAGGTTTTTTCATATGCATATCAGTAATTAAGGCAACATGTGCATAATTACCATACTCATGACTTAGAGCTTATTGGCAACTATTATTTGCATTAAAGATTTGGTGACACTACTTGTATTATCAAAGATGTAAGTTGTACACCAACCACAAAAGCTTGAAGTACTTTTTTATTCAAAAAAAAACTCAACATGAGACAACTTCAGTGGTTAAAGTTAATTAATGATTCTAATCTTAAAATCAATTATTGTCCTAATAAAGTAGATGTTATAGTAGATACCTTAAGTTGACATAATTATGCAAAAGTTATTTCTTTACTTATTGAATCGAAGGAATTGATAAAAAATTCGAATGGTTAAATTTAGAGTTTACATGGCATAGCCTTAGTGTAGGAGGCAACATTTTATTCATTATCTATGTTACGCCAAATGTTCTATGGATACAAGCTATTTAATGTTCCAAACTCTTATTTTTTTGATTCTGGTCCGAGAGAGTTATTTGTTTCGATCCAGTGAGCTATTACGCACTCTTTCAAGGGTGGCTGCTTCTAGGCAAACCTCCTGGCTGTCTCTGCACCCCTACCTCCTTTATCACTGAGCGGTCATTTATATAAACATAAAATTTTAGTTTTTCAATTAAGATCATGTAAAGCTCCAAGGCCAAATGAATTCAATGGCCTCTTCTTGCAATTGCACTAAGATGTCATTAAGACCCTCTTTATAAACATGACCAAACACTTCTTCAATATAAGTAGTTTTCCTAGTTGTATTAATACTTCTAACATTGCATTAATTCTTAAAATATCATGTACTAAGTCAATTACAGAATTCAAAGAGAGAAGCTTCATCTTCTATCAAGTCTAAAATGACATCCAAGTTATATCTCCATGAGGAAAAGAAATTTTAATTAAATCGATTACTTTTGCCATTTTAATTAAATCGATTACTTTTGCCATCCTAAATGCAAGTATCTAGCATGATCTTAGTAGGAAGGTGATGCTTGAGAAGGAGAATCCATTGGAAGAATTGGCCTTCACTTACCAAACCAAAATGCTCAAGTAGATTTGGCTTTCGTGATTTAATTGATTTTAATAAATCTCTTTTAAGCAAATTAGCATGGCATATCATTGAGACCTAATGACTTATAGGTAAGAGTCCATAGGAGTGTTTATTTTCCTAGGTCCAGTTTTCTTGAAGCTAATCGTGATTGTAAAGCCTCTTGGGTTAGGAAAAGACTTAATAAAGAATAATTTCATGTGGCGAATCGGAAATAGGAGTCAACTTGCAAGCTACAAAGATCTGGTTTGGAAACTAAATTGTCTGATCTTTGTGTTAGATATGAAGATAACAATGAAAGGATTTTGGCTAGAAATGAGGGGTTGTATTAATAATGATGAAAGAACAGCCATTTTGAGAATAGCTTTCGTTAATCGGGATAGAGTTGATCAGCCTTTTAATACGGATGGGAGATACTCAATCCACCAAGATGTGCAATCATGTAAAAAGGAGTTGAAGGAGAAAAATTTAAATCCATCATCTTCTGCTTGCATTTCTACTAATGATTGGAACCTGTTGCAAAATTTGAGTGTGCTTCACTTCTCAAGCTTTTATTATAATTACCCAATATTTCCATTCATTTCATTTCCTTTCATTGCTTCTTTTGATATCCATCTCTTGGAGAAACATACTCGCCCAATGTTCAATTCATCAAGGACCTATTTTTCTTCCATCTTCACCGATTTCATCCATAATTGTAAAACCCAAACAGGACTATATATCTTGCTAAAATACCAACAAACATAAAGAGCCTACGCATAATGGAAAACGAGGAGTTTCCTTCATTCTTAGCAAATATTGGTACACCAGGTAGAGAGAAAACAAACACTAAAGCTAACACCTAGCCCAAATTACATACAAAACAGACAATCCTTCCCTTGCTAAAACACTCATGCTTTCTTAGGCGACTTGGTGGCTTTGGAAGGAGACTTCGGTTCCTTGCCAGCTTTCTCACTCTTCTTGGGCAAAAGCACTGGGTTAATGTTAGGCAAAACACCACCATGAGCAATGGTAACTCCCTGAAGAAGCTTCCCAAGTTCTTCATCGTTCCTTACAGCCAAAAGGACATGCCTTGGTATTATTCTGTTCTTCTTGTTATCACGCGCTGCATTTCCAGCCAATTCCAACACCTATCACCAATTCATAACAAGAAAATACTTAACTTGCACCTCCACAGAAAATTAAACGCAAGATCCTAACCCCAGAATCAATATCTATTTACAAAATGTTCAGTCAATTTTGGAATAGTAAAGACAAAAAAACTAAAAGTGTAGGCCTTTTAGACCTATTGCTGATTTAAATAGCTGCAATCAAGTAAAATCCACATTTCCCTGGTTATAACAAGCCCTAGGGCACTAGTTTAGCTTCATATATTCCATTTCAACATCCAAGCTTCACAGTTCAAGAACAATTCATGCCTTAATAGATTTAGTTTGCATAAAAACCAGCAACTAAACTGGCTGCTAATCGACCATGAAACAAACCCTAGGGCACATGTCCAACTCGCACAATCCAATTTCAATAACAAAATGACCACAGCCACCGCCCCGAAAGAGTGACTCGTGCATCTCAACATGACGAATATTAAGCAATTAGCTACTGGTTCATCTAAAAGCAAATCCTAGGGCACAAATCCAATCGAATGAGAATATGATAGATTGGATTCTTACTTCAGCAGCCAAGTACTCAAGCACGGCGGCGAGATAGACCGGAGCTCCAGTGCCAACACGTTGAGCATACCTTCCCTTTTTCAAATACCTCCCAATACGACCGACGGGGAACTGCAAACCAGCCCTAACTGATCTCGTGACAGGCTTCTTTTTCGGGCCGCCACCTTTTCTCCCACCCGCACCTTTTTTACCCTTAGCTGGAGTATCCATGGTTCAAATCTGACCGACAATTTGGGTTCGCTAAATTGCAATAGAAAGTGAAACTGATTTCTGAGTTTGAGACCGAGTTGAGTTGAATTTATGGTAGATTCTGGGTTGTGTTTATATAGTAACAGTAACGCGTGTGTGAGCTATGCAGTGCTTGGTCTTGGAAGACCGTGTGCGTTGGATTGGATATCGAATCGACGGCTGCAGTGAGATCTTGTGGTGATCCGTTGTTTTTGAAATGGACCAATAGGAAATGAGCAGCTTAGGTGAAGAAAGGAGTTATGTCTTTTTTTAAATTTTGACACCTTGCTCACCGCTAAGGCGCCCAAGTTAATTTTTGGAATCTCCCGCCCTTACAAAAATAGTAGTAAACAACGTTTGGTAGCCCTTGATTAATTGAAAAATATTCTTGCTTTAGACTTATTGTCCGAAGTCTACTAATATTAAGCCAATCGGCTTTTATCTAACTTCATTTATTTTAGAATATAGAGGCATAGTTATTTTTTATCTATCTATTAATGTTAAGTCAATAAATTTTTATTCAACTCCATTTATTTTACAATATGGAGGGGTAGTTATTTTTTATTATTAAAACCTTGTCTCTATCTCTCCTTACTCTTCGTATTTTCATAGGAAAACTAAATGATTATTCTCCTAAGGTTTTGATACACATTTCTTACACTTCTATAATATAACTACACTTTCATTAGAAGAGACAATTTTAAATAATTCTACACTCATCTCTCTCTCTTCCTCTATGACATGACCCATTATTTCTTTTCATTTCAATCATTAAAACTACATTTTCTTTGATTTCTAAAGCCCACCAAATTCAACTTATTAACACTATTTAAGTGACCTTAAGTTTCGATACTTCATTTCACTAAAGTGCATGTATTTATTATGTTCTAGGTTCTTTTTAACAAGCAAAGCTTCAAAATACGAATGAGTAAAAGCAACCTAATTACTTAATTTATCAAAATTGTGGCTTTTGTTAATTTGATAGTGATAAAAGGTTTATATCTACCATTACAAAAGAAAGGTTTTACTATGGAGCCACAATCATTACTAAGTGAAGAAGAAATTATGTAAGGAGAATAAAGTGAGATAATGAGTGAAGGAGAAAAGGATTATGATATAATTGTGTCGATGGATTTGTGTTGTATGGTAAAGTATCTATATTAGACGAGGTTGATAAGAGGATAATTTGTAAAAGGAATATATTATGTTATATTTGGGATTATATATCCAATTTTGCTTTTGAGAAATCAAAAGAAATTTAAGTAACCTTGAGTTTTCATACTTCATTTCACTAAGGTCCATGTATTTATTATGTTCCGAGTTCTTTTCAACTAGCAAAGCTTCAAAATATGAACTGGTGAGAACAACTCAACTGATGAATTTATCAAAGTTGTGGTTTTTATGAATTCAGTAGTGATAAAAGGTTTTGTTTCTATAATTACAAAAGAGGGGTTTTGTTGTAGGGCCATAATTAATGCTAAGTAAGATTGTTAAACTCACAATTTTATGTAGAATTGTTGGAGGGTTAATAAAATTAAAATATAAAATCGAAAATGTAGAAACGTAAGTCTTTACAAACTATATAAAATAGCTTTAAAAAATTATGAAGATACTCATAATAGTTATTTAAAACTTGAAATATATGATAAAAATACAGAATGAACAGATTAAGTTCTTTTTTCATAAAAATTCTTAATAATATATAATTAAACATGCATGGAAGAAGAACAAATAAAGGCAAAACTAAATTTTTTTCCATTATTTTCTTTTGAAAAAAAAAATTAAACTAAAGAGAATCAAATATTTTAACTTATTTCAAATTGCTGATAATATAAACTTAATTATATAGTTTTTCTTGTAATTTTTGCTATTAGATTTAAAACCTAAATGAAGGGTATGGACATAAAATAAGGAATTAAAAGAGAAAAAAAAAATAGGATAGGAAAGATGATATAATGCCCTAATAGTTGATAGCTTATAATAGCTTAGTTGTATTTTTTTTTATTTTTTTGGCCCATTCAACTTAAATATGTAAAATCGGAAAACTCGATAAAAAAAAGTAAATTTCTACTGAATTTACATATAAACTTGGTTAAAAAGATAAGTTTTTACATAAAAAAGAGTTTATACACGAATTAACTCAGAAAGACCTCCTAAAATCATAAACTCGTAAAATCACATGAGTAAAATTGCAATTTTAACAACTATGGTGCTAAGTAAAGAAAAGATCTTGTAAAGAGAATAAAGTAGGAGGATGAGTAAAGGAGAAAACAATCATGATGTAATTATGTTAATAAGTTTGTGTTTTATGGTGAAGTGTCTATATTATACATGATTAGTAAGAGAATATTTTGTAAAGGGAATATATTGTGTTATATTTGGAATTATATATCTAATTGTGCCTCTAAAAAATCAAGAGAAATTAAGAAATTTAAGCGACATTAAGTTTTGATACTTTATTTCACTAAGGTACATATATTTATTATGTTCTAAGTTCTTTTCAACAAGCAAGCTTCAAACTATGAATGGGTAAGAGTAACCCTACTGCTTAGTTTATCAAAGTTGTGGTTTTTGTGAATTCGATAGTAATAAAAGGTTTTGTTTCTACAACTACAAAAGAAGGGTTTTGCCGTGGGGCCATAGTTAGTGTTAAGTGAAGAAAAGATTTTGTAAAGAGAATAAAGCAAGAGAATGAGTGAAGGAGAAAAGAATTATGATGTAATTGTGTTAATGGGTTTATGTTTTATAGTAATGTGTATATATTGCATGTAGTTAGTAAGAGAATATTTTATAAAGGGAATATATTATGTTATATTTGGGATTATATATCCAATTTTTCCTCTAAAAAATCAAGAGAAGTTAAAAAACAAAAAGTTGCCTCATAGTTGCTCAACAACTCTCAACTTTGTATTTAGAGCTAATTTTCCTTATTTTACTATGTTAGTTTGCTTCATCTTCACCATTTCCTATGAAACTTCATTTGATATATCATTGTAATCTTTCATGCATCTTACATTTCATCTCAAATGCTATTATACTTTTCACTCAAATCCATCATGTTCTAAATTCCAATTTGGTAACCAAAATAAAAAATTAAGATGATGTAATTCTTTATGCCTTCACAATTGTTATGCTTACTATTTGTTTTTTTAACTGTTGCAATCATCTTTAATCATCATTAAGAACATAGTAAATGAACCATGGTTACGGTGGTAATGGTTGAAGAAGAGTAGAGAACAATTAGATTAAGAGACATCGTCTCTAAGGTTTTTAATTTTGGAGATGATGTTAATGATGATGAAAATGATAAAGAAGATTAAACTTGCCTAAGGTCTTAGAAACAATAGGTGCCAAAGAATCTAGACCATTATTTGCTATGGGGGAAAATCATCTCAAGCATGGTTCCTTTATGTCAACAATGAGTTGAAAGTATTTCTTTTTTGTTTTTTGTTATACATACACTTTCCATATAATATGTGTAATTTTTTTTAATGTTTTTTAAATGAGCCATCATGGTATTGATATGTTTAGCAATTTAATATATCTCAAATTCTCTTGTACTTCCTCTTCACTTGCTTGGGAATTTTAGGGTTCTTCATGATAGGAGTTTGATATTGAATCTTAACTTTTAATAAATAAGGGTGATAACAAAGAGAGGAATAATGGAGATGGTAATTATCCTTCATTAAATGACTTAAAGTATGAGACAAGATTGAATTACATTACTGATGTGGCACTATCTTAGTGGCCTCGTGGTACTTTATAAGTTTTCTTGATTTTTATATTTTTTAAATTTTATATTATTATTAGGTATATTTATATGTATTATTATATTTAATTAATTCATAACCATGGCCTTAATTGTGTATTATAATTTCTGCCCATTATATATGTATGTATATTTGATTATATTATATTAAATAATTGTATTTTGTATATGTGTAATTATACTTATGTATTCATGTGTTTATGTACATACATATAACTCTTAGTTATTTTATTATATCTAAATTTTATCGTATGTATTTATATTTAATATTCCATTATATACACTCATACATATACATATGTATGTATGTATTCTTGAGCATGTATGTATATTAATATATTAGTATACATATTTATTCATATACTTGTATATATATATATATATATATATATAAATACATACTTATACTATACTGTCATCATACGTAATATGCATATTTATACTTTTAGTATACTTATAATTATACATATTTTTATACATGTACACATATTTATACTTAATTTTATACACACTTTTATACACGTATATTTATATGTGTATTTATATTTTCTTTATGTATTTTTGGGGCTTTTCAATATATCAATATGTATATCACATATAGACACATATACGTGTATTTTTGGTTCTATGTATGTGTGTGTATATATATATATATACCTAATATTCTCTATATATTTACTTATGTACATATTATATCATGTTCATACAAAGATGTATATATGTATATATATATATATTTATATAGTTCTCTTATTTTTCCACTTGTGTATACATATAGGTTATGTATTCATAAGTTTGTGTATATGAACTATATATAGATATTTATCCGTATGTTTACATGTTACCCTGTAGTATTTAAGTACATATATAAATGTGTATTGAAATATATGCATCTAAGCATAAGTATATGTCAGTCTGACATATACTTATGCTTAGATGCATATATTTCAATACACATTTATATATGTACTTAAATACTACAGGGTAACCTTATACATATCATTATGTATATACACATAATATTTCATTACAAATGATAATAATACATGTACTCCTTAGTGGAAACTATATTTACACACATCTAAATAATAAAAGAGGGAAATAGACTAAAATGTAAATAAAATACACAAACTTAATGTAAGGGAAATCTATTTACTTGCTATTGATGGAGTTTGAAGAAGAGATCCGCTTTTCCTCCTTTTTAATGGTTGTTTATGGAGTTGGTAGTTGAGTTTTGTTTTATGAAATATCAAGTAAAGTTGGGTGAGGGAAAAAAATGGAGGGAAATTGAAGTAAATGGAAAGAAAATCTAAGAAAAAGGTGAGAAAGTGAGAGAAGAAGTATTTTGGTCTAAATGGGAAGAAAAAGTGAGCTGATCATGTGTGTAATTTGAAAACAAAGTAAGAAAGTTAGATAAGAATCTAGGGGAACACTTATTTCATGGCAAAAGGAAAAAAAATTGGGAAGGAAAAAGAAAAGTCAAGGGAATTAAATGCATTTGAAAATGACATGTTGACTTGGTCAACTCTTAATATATTATATGCATTACGTATAATTAATTTGAAAATACAAAGGAAATAGAGAAAGAAAAAGAATGAAGTAAGAGGGAAAATAGAAAATCAAATGTAATAAATAAATAAAACATATATTAAATTTTCCTTACATATTTCTAATCTTATAAATAAGATTTAGAATAATAAATAATATAATTATAAGGTAAATTTTAAATTATGTTATTAACATTTAATGCATGTTGTCTAAATAACAATTAAACATCTACATTAACACAATACTAATTTATCTATATAAATATAAGGTTAATATTAATTATAAAATAATATTATGATTTTTATGAATTAATTTAATACTTTTACATTTATAAGTATTTAAAAATTATCTCTAATCGTTCGCTAGTAATTTTATACAATTTGGCATAATTAGGGTTTTATTGCCTTTATAGCAAATTGATACATTTATAAGCTTAAAATTTTAGTTTCAGGGTTTTGATTAGATTCAGCTTCGATTTTTCATATGCACATGCGTATAGAATTTAGGGTTTTTATATGCGATTAAGGTTTTTATCAAGTTTAGGGTCAATCTCTTACAGTTACACATATTTAGGGTTTAAGGTATTTTGTACGTAATTAGAGTTTTGATTAATAAAGTAGGGCTTTTTATATTCATTTTAAGTTTAGAATCAAAATTTTAATAGGTTTTAAATTTGTTTGCTTTGTTAACTTAAGGAAATCATCTACAATATGCAAGTTTAACTCTATGCTTAGAAAGCTAGATTTTTTGGTTTACATCTCAAAGAGTGGATTTCTTCATAAAAAATCATGTAGTAGTTTTTCCTTTTACCTAAAGCTAGATTTGAGTATATGTAACCAAATAAGAATAAAAATAACTTCTCAATACCCTACAAATACTTTACATCCAATATGTTATTCTACTACCCATGTACATAGTTCATGATTTTCTTAAGTCATAAACTTCCATTCTAAGTGTTAGACATGTATCATACATAATGCTAAACCTAATATACTCATAGTCCAACTTCCACATAAGAGATTCATAAGCTTAACACCTAAAGTAAACTGACTATGATATCACTTTATATTTATGTCAATATCCTCATGAAAAAATATATATAAGCTCCTAAGCATGGCATACTAAGTACTTAACAAAAGCAAAACTTACTCATCTTAGATGAGTATAAAGGGTGGTTGTGTACCGAGTCCTCCTTTGGTCCTTATTTTCCTTTTCCTTTTCCTTTTGCAAGCTCCTTTTAGTTGCCAAAGTTTTCGTGTTTAAGGTTGGTTTTGGGTGTCATAGGGTTTCTTAAAATGTTTCTTGATGTAGACAAAGTGAAGGTAACAAAACTATGTTTTTTTGTGTCGTGAGGGTGTGTAAAAGTGGCGACAATTGTAAGGGTGAGTAAGGATTGGTTTTCTCTTGTTTTTATAAGTGAAATGTGAGTGAAAGTGAGAGTGTTTTAGAGAAGAGTGGCCAGTTGAAATGTGTACATGTGTGAGTTCCAAATAAGGCCCTTTTGTTGTCTTTAGCTTAGTACATAAGCTTTACCTTGTAATGATTGGATGAGGTAAGCAAAAAGGGCAAATAGTAGAGTGAAAGACAAATGAATTGATTGTTAAATGACATGGTATGGGCTCCCACTCCTCTTTTCCAAACCGGCCATAGAGTTGTCTTTTAGGGTATGGGTTTGTTACGTCACATGTCTTTTAAGGTATGGGTTCGTTATTCTTATGTTCAAGTTTTTATCGACAATGAATCTTTTGAATTGAAAAACTAAGTTTGATTTCTAAATGTATACTTTAATTCTTAGTTTAGTTGATTATTGGGAATGATCAAGAAGTATCTTAGTTAATTACATGTCCCTTAAGTAGCAAGGTTTACAACTTAGCCAGGTTTATGGCTAAGATGGTCCAAATCCTAGAGCTAGACATAAATATCTCCCTTAACGCATTCATTGACTATATTAAACCTTATGGAGACTTGTTCAAGTCAAGCAAAAAATAAGCCGAAATTTTTTGTTGAGTTTAGGGCTAACACCATGTCATACATCCACCAAGAGGACGGCATCAAAGCTTAGTGAGAGGTTAATCAAAGTAGAGGAGAGTGGAAAGGCAACAAAAAGAAGAGTGCAAAACATCGACTCAGAACAAATGATGATTAGTGTTTTGAAGGATATAATGCCCAAAAAAAAAGAGGCTACGCATCCTAAGATATTCTATTCATTCAACACTTAATTGTCCTATCGCGAACATATTGATGGAAGTGCATGATCAAAGAGGCATGTCACAATGGCCGAAAAGGATAAGAAGAAATCCTTTAAGATGGAATTCTAATAAATATTGTGATTTCCGTCATGATAGAGGCCATAATATGGATGAGTGTATCTAACTTAAAAATATAATTGAGGATACAATCCAGCAAGGGTATCTAAGCAAGTTTCTCATACATGATGTTGAGAATATTGAGTGACCAACTCAAAGGAGACGAGATGAGTAGGAGAATATCATGCACCTTTCTTAAGCTGGAAAAGATACAAGATATGGAAGTAATAGTAGATCACCGAATGGTATAATAAATACTATTGTTGGTGGACCTTCCACCTTATGCTGGTCTAGCTCTTCAAGCTCGACTAATGCCATACATTATGTTCGTAATGTGTGGGGCAAGAAGGTCAAAGTCAACAATTCTATTTCTTTCATGCAAGTGGATTTTTAGGTTATTCAAAGACCTTATGACAATGCACTTGTAATTAGTGTAAGAATTTCCAACTTTGAGGTCAAAAAGATTCTTTTTGACACCAAAAGTTTGACAGATATCATTTTTGAACATGCTTTTGATTAGACGGACCCTAAAACCAAAGCATAATTGAGATCAACCCATTCAGGTTAGCAAAGTAATCTCTCTCCCTATCTAGATTGGAGATGATGAATATATTGCGAAAGATAAGGTAGATTTCCTTGTTGTCAAGTGTTGGTCCCCATATAATATGATCATAGGTTAGCCATGTCAACATTTATTTGGTATGGTCTCTTCCACTGCGCATCTCAAGACCAAATTTCCTACTCCAACTAGAATTAGTGTATGTAAAGGAGACCAACAGTTAGCAAGATCCTTATATATAAGGGCGCTATGCCAAGAAGACAATTTTCATGTTGAAACTTAGCCAGAACAAAAGTTAGTCAGCATTGAAAATGCTGAGGAAGAGACAAAAGATATTCTATTAGGAAATGATTTAGGGAAGATAACTAAGATAGGGAAAATATTGCCGGCAAACATCTGCCAAAGTTTGATTAACTTTTTTATAAGATAAAGCCGATGTTTATGCATGGCCCCCTTCAGACATTGCAGGTATCCCTAGAGATGTTATGATATACAAACTTCAAATTGATCTTAATGCAAAGGTTATTCAATAAAGGAAGAGGCATTTCACTCCCGAACGACAAGCGGCCACAGAAGAAGAAGTCTAAAAGTTACTCAAGGCGAGGCTCATTAAGGAAGAGCCTTATCTAACTTGGCTAGCTAACTGTGTGCTAGTCAATAAGTCTAATGGCAAGTGGCATAAGTGCATAAGCTTCACGAATTTAAACAGGGCCTATCCTAAATATTGCTTCCCCTTATTGAGAATTGATCAAATGGTTGACTCAACAATCAAACATGCCTTATTATCCCTTATGGATGCATTTTCCAACTATAATCAAATCAAAATGGATGAGGAAGATGAAGTTCACACATCATTTGTCACCAACTTTAGGATATATTGTTATACGATGATGCCCTTTGAGCTAAAAAATGCCAATACGACCTAGCAACGACTTGTCACCAAGATGTTCAAGCCTCAGATTCACTGTAACATTGAAGTATATGTCGATGATATGATAATGAAAAGCATGATAGAAAGCCAGCATCTTGTGGATCTTGAGGAGACAGTCAACACTTTAAGGAGATACAACATGAAGTTGAATTTGCAGAAATGAGGAAAGTGCGCTAACATACTAATAGCTTCGAATGTTTTTGGTGCTATTTTAGGAAAATTTTTAGGTTATATGGTCACTCAGTGTGGCATTGAAGTAAACCTAAGAAAGATTGATGCAATTTGGAACATGAAGTCTCCTTACATTATCAAGGAAGTTCAGGAGCTAATTGTGTAATAGCTACCCTAAACAAATTCGTGTCAAAAAGTATAGATAGATGTACTAAATTCTTTAAAATTTTTAAGAATTTAAAAGAGTTTAGGTGGACAGATGAATGTGAAAGAGCATTAAGTGAACTAAAGGAGTTTCTTGCGTCACCTTCAATACTCTCGATACCATATTTAGAAGAAAATTTTTATTTATATTTATCATTAGCGGCCGAGTACTTTACTTTGTCTTGGTTCGTATTGAAGGCAAAAAGCATCGGTCGATGTATTATGTGAGCCATGTTCTGTAAGGTTTAGAAAACCGATATACAAAAATTGAGAAATTTGTATTGGCAATGATTCTCTTGGCAAAAAAGTTAAAGCCATACTTCGAAGCACATCAGATTATTGTCCTTATCGATTAGCCTTTGCTATAAGCCTTACAACGATCAAACTCCTCAAGGAGAATGATGAAGTATGCTATAGAGTTAAGTGCCTATGGTGTACAATTTAATCCCAGGATGACATTAAAGGCTCGGGTATTGGCAAATTTTGTGGCCAAGTTCACTGGTGAAGAGGATAGCATGGAGATGGCAGAGAAACTGATATGGAATCTATATGTCGATGGCTCCTTTACTAAAGAACGATGTAATACGGGTCTCATATTGCAAGGGCCCCATAATGTGAAAGTTAACTAAGCTTTGAAATTTGGGTTTTCAACCAGTAACAACAAAACTGAGTATAAAGCCTTAATTGCTAGACTTAAGTTGGCCAAAGAAGTTGGTTTCGAGAAAGTTGATGTATTTTTTGACTCACAACTCATAGTGAATCAAGTCAAAGGGAGTTATGCATTAAAAGGAAAAGTAACAAGCAAGTACTTGTTGATAGTACAAATGCTTATGGAAGATTTTCAATCCTTTTCAATTGAAAAAATATCGAGAAGCAGAAACATTACCGTTGACAAATTGTCGAAGTTGGCCAGTATGGCACTCTCCAATTTAAGCGACAAGCTCTTTATTAAATATCTTCCTAATAAGAGCTTACAAACTATTGGGCAGAGCTGCGAATTGGCTCCTTGCCCAAAGGAGAAGTCTCGGATAGACCAAATCATAGAGTATTTAAAGGATGGTGTTCTTCCAGATGATAGAAAGGGGGCTCAAAGGTGATATATCATGCTGCAAACTACATGTTGATTAAACAATCGATTGTACAAGTACGGCATTTCTCAACCTTATATTTGTTGCCTTCCTCCAAAGGATGCATAACGAATATTATTCGAATTACACAATGGTATTTGCAACAACCATGTGAAGGGTTAAACCTTATGTATCAATATATTGTGACTCAGCTATTATTAGCCAACTATGAAAGAAGATGCGGGATTCTCTGTTTGGCCAACAATGAGATGTTCTTTTCAAGATTGCGTTTTTATTTCTCGTCATCTCCATACTTGATCATTTTATGGTTAATGGTTTAATAAAGTTCTAGCTACATAGCAAATAAACTAGATTTTAATGAGTTTAGTCCTATAATGGTTATCAAACTTTATAATTATTGGCTTGTAACGTCAATTCTTATGTAAAACAAGCTGAGAAGCTGAAAAACGAGCTATGTTATTTCTGATAATAGGTAATTTCATTGCTCAAGGAGAGATACACTAGTTCATGTCATATGTGACCAATAAATATTGTCTTTAAGAAGATACCTAGCAATTTGCACGTGAAATAAAACATGCCAAAAACTAACAATTCGCGTATGAAATAAAACATGCTAAAGATTAGTAATATTATGTCTGAAATGAAACGTGCTGAAGACTAGCAATGTATACATGAAATGAAACATACTAAAAGCAAAATACTTGAAGGCCGAACATTATATTACAATAAATGATTGATATCTTGGCCATATTTGGTCCATACAAAATAAACAGAGTACAAATTAACAAAATTTCAAGGATCTGGAACATTCTTTTTCTTTGACTTGGCTGAAGTATTGTCTTGTTTAAAAGAAGATGGGACCCTCTAGGAGTTTGTTTCTTTTCCTATACTAGGGATTTTGGAGTAGGTGGATGTTTTCTTGTAAACGTAGGGGGTCTCCTTGGATAATCTTTCTTCATCCTCGGTAAGAGCTTCAACATCTGCTTCATCATTGTCATTTTGGCCGTGACCCTTAGTTTTTGCCTCTTTGCCGACTTCTTCGTCACTATTGCTAACATCATTGTCATCAATGTCAGCAAAATCTAAACATGAAAGGTCATATTTAGGATGAAATTTCAAAATTTCCTCTCTCTCTTGTTGAACCCCTTGTAAAAGCTTCTTTCTAAGCAATTTCTTGTATTGCCGATTAGGAGTCACAATTTCTAGTGCTTCATTGATCGAGGGTCTCCTCTTCGTTGCCTCCTCTAATTTGGCAATACGACACTGCAGTTTAGAGCCACTTATCTCCAACTCTTTTATTTGCATCCTCAGCCTGTCCTCTTTGTCACTCATTAAGCTAATTATATGGCCTATTCCCAGCATTCCTCTTGTTTCTTACGAAGCTCCTCCTTCAAGTCCTCGATCTTCTTATACAACTCTTCACTCTTGGCCTTCAGGACTGAGACTTCATCGACCACCAGAGAATGTGCCAACCTCTCGGCTGACAGCTCTTCTTATGTGATCTTTTTTGGTGTGACTGGTTAAGTGACAAGTGCTTTGGTGCTTGCACATCTATCGAACTTCAATTTTTTAGCCTTTGCTTAAGCCAGTAGCTTGGCAAGATTAACATCACTTATACCCATATCTGCAATAAATGATAGTAATATTAAAAATGGAAGAGAAGAAAATCAATGACTTACAAGATTCGTACTGAGCGAAGCTTATAGGTGACTATTCTTCCTCCGAAGTCATAAGAATGACTTTCCTCTTGTAACTCTACTTGGCATGACAATCACTTTAGCACCTACCTTCTTTCTCAGAAAAGATTGGTTCCTCACTTTTGTATCGCTATATTATCCTCCCAGCATCCTAGAAGAATATTTTGTTCTTCTTTCTTTCTTATATCCTTTTAGCGGCAACAACATCATTTGGCATTAGCTCGATATCTTTGGTGTGAATAGGTTCGATCCATTGGGTCTAAAAATCTAGATCTTCATTCGATACAATAGAAACAAACTTGTCATGCTACTTATGGTTTTGGACTCCAGCCTATCCATAAATTTGCAACCATGCCAAGCAATTACAAAATACCACTCATCGGGTTGCCTTCTTATCAAGAAAAAATACCCGAACAACTGGGGCATAGCCCTAACCTAACCTATTCATAGGTTTTCTTAAATGTTATGAGAAGTCAATAAGTGTTTGGCAAAAACGTACTTGGTGCAACTGGGAAGTAATTAAAGAATTGTTTGATGAAAGCAAAAAAAGGGAAGCGTAGTCCAAAATCAAGGTATTTTAGGTATATGTGAAACTTATGCCCCTTTGGAAAACACACCCTCTCTACTTCCCTTGGCTTGCGCAAATTCCATGCCTTAGGAAGATCTTGCCAATATTTGTTATACTTTGAAACTATTATTTTAATGGCACCACTCGCCACTCTATCCAGAGAATCGGTGAACTAAGCTACGTTGTTATACAAGTACTTGGCAACAAACCTTCCTTCCTTATCATATGGATAATTATCTACTAGAAGAGTATTAATGCGAGCAAGTTTTTCCTATCTCTTTAATGTGCTATCTACCGAGCTACTTGAAGAACACGTTAAATCTTGTTAGGGTAAGGGGAGGAGTAGCCTCGGTCTTAGTTGCCTCAGAATCTAAAAGTACAAATCAGCGAATGACACTTCGAACCATACTTGATTGAAGCTATATGACAAAATCACGAACTTATGAAAATTTGGAAGAAGAAGATGAGATGTTGAAAGCAAACAAAAACTTGTGAATACGGATAAAAATTAGAGTGAAGAAATCTTCTATCCATATGAAAAATCCTTTATATACGAATGATTTCCCTTTGTAACCTTAACACACTTCTAATAGGAATGATGAATTAACTAAATGGTTAAGTATGGATTAAGACATGTGTTATGAATCAAAGATTTAATGCTTATCATGACACTAACAATTACTAGCTCTTGTAGCGTAATGATAGTTAGGATGATAGCTATCGCGCGTGCTACCACAAAAGAGTAAATAGGCGAGAAAATTAAAAGGTTGTGACCTTTCACTTAGGATACGATTCGTTGTATTTCAAAATGAAAATCAAAACTTCCTACATCACTCGGCATTTAGAAAACTCATGTCAATCTTTACATTCCAACCTCACGAAATGAGCATTGAGCTTTATTTACTCCCATAGTCGAGTTCTTGACTACAAGAGTTAGGGGGCAAATGTTGATGGTTGGTTTTTACCTTATAATATTATTCATCTATTTAGCTGATGATAGGCCAAGTGACTTGGTTTTTGGCTAATGCCAACTAAGGCTTAACCTGTTTAATGGACCTTCAAGCCCAGCCTATTAATATTGTCACGAACTGAGGACGGCCTAGTCATGACAGACGCCGTATACTGTATGAAGAACCCCTGATTGGTTATCCTTCCAATCAAAAACTCTTCACACAATATATAATGCTCTACAACCACTAGTTTCCAAAGTACATCCAGATTCACATGATATCATCACATAACATATTTATATAAAAGTTAAGTTATAAAGCTTACATTACACAGTATTTAAGTATGTCTAAGTTCATAATAATAAGATAAACGTAAGTACATGAGAAGGAATCTACATAAACTACTTTCTCTCATCACACTGGACACCTCGCTCTTGCCCAAGTCCCCAGGCTAACCTGTGGCATCCCTCGTCCTGTCTCTACGAACAGGCTATCCTGCAACAAAAGTCTAAAGGGGTGTAAGCCTAAGCTTAGTGAGCAAAACCCTCGGCCACACAACAAGCAAATTATAAGTACATTATAGTCACGCATATGAATGAATGATCAAACAGAATGCCAAACAATACGCACACTTAACTAGTTCATATACGTAACTCGGATTTAACGCCCTTTGAAGTCAGGGTTGGAGTTTACACGGCACCAATCAGATCCGTGTATTATACTAGAACTTACTTTACTACGGAACTCCATGTTCCATACTTATATCAAATAATTCTTTTATTTTCAGAAAAACCCAAGTTCTAGTATAATTGTGAGTGGGCCCCCACAGTCCACACTCACCCCTAAACGGAGGCTTCTAGACTCGACCCTTAGCCAGGCGGTTGATGCCTCCAATGCCTAGTGTTCCCGCGGGCCAGGGTAAGGTCATTTTGTACGAGTGCACCGTACATAATCAAATAAATCAATAATATCAACCCCCAAATGGCCTCTCTTTACCTCCGTATGATGTGACGGCCGGAATAGTATCCATGCTATGCATGTTAATGCATGTTCTAGTTTCTTTTTATAGCCGAGTATAATTTAGTTCAAATTATGCTGTGACCATCCACTAATACACACAATCATTTTCTATTCTACCATGCAATAAACAAGGCATTCACTGCATTTAAGGTAAATTCACAACTCAACATACAATTACATACACAAGCATTTCCCGAACCCCACACAGTAGTTAATTAACAATAATATTTAAGTCCACTATCTACAATCACAATCAAGCATGGAATCACAGGGTAAATACTCACTCGGCCATAGCGGTTCGCCCTAATCAGGATCACTGATCATTATGTGATAACAACGCTAATAAGTATTTGAATTAACTATTAATTATAAACATCTAATTACCTAGTTCTACTTAAATTACTATCAACTTTTACTCGGTAAGACTTTAATTTCAATCGTATGTAACTTTTTCGTTTTATTTTTTATATTTATGAATTTATAATCGTTCTTCATCGTTTCCAAACATATTTTCACATGGTAATATCTGTTTTGGATATTAAGACCTCTATTTTACGTTATGAGCTAAATTTATAGAAATTTTTAGTTATGAACACCTAAGTACTTTTATTACTTATGTTTATATCTTTTATTCCTTAAATTCTTAAAATTAAAGGATTTTACTTTGCTATTACTAATTCATGTACTAAATTAGGTATAATCTAATTTAGAAGATGTATTAGGATTTACTAATTTAGTTACCTAATTACCTACACTTTTCTTAGTTTTCTTATTTTCTAAACTTATGCTCATGTCATCGCTTACATCATCCTTTGCTTATGTCATTACTTATGTCATCACTTGCTTATGTCATGGCTTATGTCATCACTTACCTCATCATATGCTTACATAAGCCTTTCCTCATGCTTATGTCATATGCATATGTATTATGTACATGTTATCCCTTTCTCTTATACTTATGTACATATACTTTATATATACTTATACTCATACCTATACTTAGGCTTATACCGTATTTATACGTGTATACATACCCGTATACCTATACGGTTGGATACGTATTTTATACTAAAATTCGTATGCCTAAGCTTTTCCTTAAGAAAAGCTTTCAAATCCATGTTTTTGTGTTCTTATGTATATATTTAGTGTAGTATAGGTATGTATAGTGAGATTTGATCTTAAATTAGGTTATGCATGTAAACCCCGCGAATTTAGCTTCCTAAGAATAGAAACAAACGTTCAAACTGTAGATGATTTCCTAAACTCAAAAGAGCCAATGAGATTTAAAACCGATTAAAATCTCAATCCAAAACCTAAAGTGGATACGAAAAACCTTAAATCATCAATTGAACCCCTAACCGCATACGAAGACCCTAAACCTCGAACCACATCAAAACCCTAAGATAACAATCGAAGATTTAATTGCGTAAGAATATATGAAACCCTAAATGTGGAAAAACATTAGAGATTGTGCCCTAAAGTAATAAAAACCCTAAAATTATAACTTTAAGGATACAAAAGTACTAATTCACTATAATTTACCTTAAAACCCTAATTGATAATATAATGCTCATATTTTGCCAAATCATTAGTAAAAGGTTAGAGATGACCCTCATTCATGCTTATATGATTCGAATCCTCAAGGAATCCATTAGAAACTAAGATAATGAGTCATAGATTATATTTATCCCTTAAGTATGTGATTAAGGTAATCTCACTTAGAGTTAGGGTTATAGTTGAAGATTAGGTTACAGGTAGTGAACTTTAATGCTCAAATTAGTACTTTTTGCATTTGTTATCCAAAGTAGTTTACCAAATGAGATATATCAGCTATAAAGACCTAAAGTAAGACCTCATAAACTATATTTGCTAATCAATTCATCAGATACCTCATTTCTTCTCATTTCCTTCATTTTTCCCCTAATTTCCCTTAATTACTACATTATGTGCACAAAATTACACATACTTAAGGAATGTTGACTAAGATAATGCATGTTGACCAAAGTCCAAAGGTTGACCAAGTCAACATATGTTGACTAAAGTCAACATTTTGAAAAGTCAACAAAAGACTAAAGAGATAAAGAAAATATCTCTTCCTTAATGATGGCTCTTCTTTTCTTTCTTTTTGATTTTTTTTTCTTCTCCTTTTCTTCTCAATTGCCGTCCACATCTTCTCCCTTTTAGACCCCACCCTTCTCCTTCTTCCATAAGCAAAACAAATCAAAAGAAACAAACCAAAAATCCTCCTCCATTGCCGTAAGCTTCTATCTCCATTTTACCTTCAACATCTTCCTTTTTGTCTCCTTAATTCCAACATAAGCAAAGGTATGTATCTAAGTTACTTTATCTTGTTTTATCTTCTTCATTAGTTAGGTAATTAAGTATATTAGATAAAGTAGCTATGTGTTTAGTCTTGTCTTGAAGAAAAGAGCACAAAGTTCTCCTCTTTAAGTGTAGAAATCTAGGAATCATGAAGAAGAAGAAGGATATGCATGTGCATATGTCCTTAAGTATATGTATAAAAGGATATGCTAAAAGAATAGAAGTATAAATACCTTTGTACATAAGTATACAATATGCACATAACCTAAACTAAGGTATATACTAACTATACATACATATATCATGTCAAATATACTCTTAAAATACAAAAAGAATGAAATTGTGAAGCTTTCTTAAGGGGCTATATAAGGCATACGAAAATACGTATAAAAAATACGTATGTCACCGTATGCGTATATGGGTATATGTATTAGTATATATATTAGTACATAAGTACACATATTAGTATATTATGAGTGTAGGTAGGTATATAACATATGTATATGTATAAGTACTTAATGACATATATATTTTCATGCAATAAATGGATTACATAAGCCATGACATCATCTAAACATTACATAAGCCATGACATTATCTAAACATTACATAAGCCATGAAATCATCAATTGATTACATAAGTGATGATGTAAGCGTAGGTTTATAATAGAAGAAATAATAAGATTACATAAGCACATAACATAGGTATATATATGTATTTAGAAGTTGAAAATCCCTTAAACCCTAATATACTTCCTAGATTGAATTAAATTTAATGAAGTATGTGGATTAGTAGCACTAATGTGAAATTTCCTAAGTGTATGAATCAAATAGCTAATTCAATTATTAAACCCTAAACTAGGGCATAAACATAAGCAATGAGAATAATTAAACTTCAATAAGATAAAATTTCAATAAATTTAGTTCATATCATAAAATACAGGTCTTAACGTCCAAAACAGACATCACCGAATGAACGTACGTCCAAAAAGGATGAAAAACGAATATAAGTTTGCAAATATCGGAATCAGAACGAAAAAGTTACAAAATACATAAAGGAAGACTCATACCTTACTAATATAAGAAAATAGTTACTATTAATCTCATGGGGTATGGTAACCCTATATACACTATACTCGGGTTAACCTTATATACACTATACTCGAGTTATATTAGAGGAAACTAGATAAACTACAATAGACTTTTAGTTAATTAAGGAGTCTGAATTCTCAGAACACTTATAAGTTTTACCATTTTGATTTAGGCGTTTGATATCGAGTCCTGGAAACCCTAAAGGCTTGGAGAATGAGCAATAATCAAGGTGAGGGAGTTCTGATGACCTGCTACTTGCTTGTGCGTGTTACTTGTATGATGTTTTGCTGTTTGCTATTGCTTGTGTGTTTGAATGACTGTTCTGCTTGTATGCTATCATCCGTGTGACCACCTTTTTAAATTGATAAATATAAATATCTACCTAAATAACCGGTTCTACTTGTCGCATGTCTATGACTTGGTAAAGGTATGAATGGAGAGTGCTAGCCTTGTAAAAATCTTAAGAAAAGTATTTTTGGAAAAAGCTTTTCTATTCGTGAACAAATTTTTACATGATCGCTATAAGGGCTTGAGGAGCCATAAAGAGTATTTTAAACGTTAACGCAAGCTAGCATGGGTTCTCCACTCGATAGCGAGAGGACTCGCTTCATTGTGCCTGTAAGGCCTTGGTTAAATTTTGGTTGTGAGAGGACTCGCATGTTTGTGCCCGAGGGGCCCTGGAGGGTGGATAGTCCTAGTCTGGACTCCCCCTATTTAGATTGAAACTCTTTTCTCGGCTAGGGTAATAGTCTAGTTTTGCTTAGTGGGGTGGTGCCCCTAAGTAGCCTTATGCAGGTAAGCTGAGGTGTCCTGTGCGGGTAAGTACAGGGAATAATTGAAGTGTAGACGATGTAATTCTACACCTTCCATAGTTCCGGACTCCTATGGATGTGTTATTTGCATTCACCATGCTTGCATTCATTATGTATGTGGATAGCTTGCTTGCATGTGTGATGATAATGTGTGAAAACTTGCTTGACCGGTAGTGGTGAGGAATGAACTCACTGAGCTGTTTTATACTCATTCCCCCTTAGTTTCCTTTGCAGGTTTACATATGATGGGATTGGGATATGTCTCGAGTGTTGAGTACGAGATGAAGATATGTACATTAGTATTAGGAGTAGTTGAGTACTTTTTAGATGATACATAGACATCCTTTGTAGAAAATATTTATTTACTAAACCTTACTATAATGTTAGTATATCTTGTCTTATTATTTGGTAGGGGATACCGATTCTCTGCGGTTCTGACGAACTGTGGGATATCGGATACCCATAGTTATTTATATTTGTATTCTACAGTAAATTGATTACTCAAAAATCAGTAACCTTAGTAATTAATCATTTAGAGTCTTGCAATCTCTGACTTGCAAGGCGGTTTTCATAGCATGGGTGCACACGTGTTGTGGAAATTTTAGGTAATCCTACTAGGCCCCCTTTAGGGTCCTGACAATGCACATGATAAATACTCATGTACAAAGGTTCATATACTTATACTCTTTTGGTATTTCCTTATGTATACATATATAGAAGTATATCCTCATGTCTTCCTTTCTTCTTTTTCAAAAGTTCAAGCTTCTATACTTAAAGATGGAAACTTTGTTTCCTCTTCTTCAAGACAATACTAACCACATAACTACTTATCTAATCTACCTAATTAACTAACTAATGAATAATAGAAAGTAACATAAAGCAACTTAAAGACATACCTTTAATGGTGTTGAAGTTATAGAGACAAAAGTGAAGTAATGAAAGGGAAAGAAGAAAAAGGAGGTCACGACATGAAAAAGGGGCTTTTGGTTTGTTTCTTTTGTTTGTTTCTCTTAATGGAAGACAACATGTGGTGGGGTTTAGAAGGAAAAATGTGGACGGCAACAATTGTAAAGAAGAGAGAAAGAAAAATCAAAAGGAAAAGAAAAGAAAGCCATCATTAAGGAAGAGATATTTTCCTTATCTCTTAGCTTTTGTTGACTTTTCAAAATGTTGACTTTAGTCAACTTTTGAACTTTGGTCAACATGTATTAACTTAGTCAACATTCCTTAAGTATGTGCAATTTTGTGCACATAATGTAGTAATTAAGGGAAATTAGGGGAGAAATGAAGGAAATGAGAAGAAATGAGGTATATGATGCATTGATGTGTAAATATGGTTGATGAGATCTTACTTTAGGTCTTTATAGTCCATATTTCTCATTTGATAAACTACTTTGAATAATAAGCGCAAAAAGTACTAATTTGAGTATTAAAGTTCACTATATGTAACCTAATCTTCAACTATAACCCTAACCCTAAGTAAGACTATCTTAATCATATATTTAAGGAATAAATATAATCTATGACTCATTATCTTAGTTCCTAATGGATTACTTAAGAATTCAAATCATATAAGCAAGAATGAAGGTTATCTCTAACCTTTTACAAACGATTTAACAAAATATAAGCATTATATTATCAATTAGGGTTTTAGGGTATATCATGTTGGATTAATGCACATATGTCCTTAATGTAATCATTTTTAAGGTTTTCATCACTTTAGAATGAAATCTTTAGCTTTTAGAAACATTTAGGGTAGAAAAATTCTTTACGCGATTGATTAATTCTTTTAGGATTTTCACTTTAATTAGCCTTGTCGACTCCTAAATTGTCTAATATAGTTGAGTCTATTTCAAAAACTAGATCGAAACTTTTAGGGGTTTACAAATATGCCCAGTTTGAATCTAGGAAAGTGGAGTGAATAGTTATGATCCGGTATGATCTCATTACATAACTACTCACTATTCCTATATTTCACGCATGTATTTGATTACAAGATCTCCAAGTGTCCCATTACCAAGGATCAACTACTATTTCAAACACCCAACATTTTCTTACAAATATAAAGATAAAGCATTGTAAAAACTCTCTTGACACCCTTAACTCAATGCCTAATCACTTTACTTTTATCTAAACACTTACTGACTGAAGTATCAGAGTGGCTACATTGGACTAGCCTCGGTACCACTTAATTCTTTTATCATTGCAGGAACAAACTCTAACCCCAAAATCTTTCGACAATAGGGGGTATTTCAAGTATGGAAAAAGTTCTATGAACCTTGGTACAAAAGCCACATGTAGGGTTTAGAAAACCCATTTTTGCAAAACGCTTTCTCATGCACTACGTTATGTGTTAGGGTTTTTGTGCGCCTATTAAACTAAAAGAGGAGATTAGCATGTTTCAACAAGATTTGTATAGAAAACAAGTTGAAGTAAGTCGTAGGATCCTTCTTTTATTGAGTTTTTGATCCAAAGTAATTAAAAAATTGTTTTTCTAGCTAGGGAAGCAAACAAAACGAATTTGCGAAGGTTTAACAAGAATTCTACAGCAAATCCTTAGTAGTGCATTTGAAATTAAGATAAGATGATTCAAGGGAAGATTATTGTGTTGAATTCCAATAAGAAGTCGTTTTTCTCCATAGGGTACCATGAAAAACAAATTTAGGGTGTTGTTTTAAGGAGTCCATAATAGATCATAAGTGGTGGAAACGAGGCCTATGGATATCTAAGGGTAAGATTTGTTGTTAGATTATGTGCTTTTGTTTTTGAGAATTGTTGATGTGTTTTGAGAAGGTTGATTTGAGTATTAGAAGTAGATATGTGTTTAAGTATTGCTTGAAGTGGTGTAGTGTCGTTGATGGGTTTCTATATCAGGAATAGAAGTTTGCGAAATCGATGGAAGGTGGTGAAGTTGCAGGGACGAAACATCGTTGCATCTTGCAAAAATTTACAAACTACAACCTAGTGTCTAGATATGGTTCCCTTAATGTTCGAATGCCAAGGGGCAGTTGTAGCTTCCGGACGCCATGACCCTTATTACTTGCAACAATGTTTCTCTTGGTTTTTCTAAGTTTTCCGAGCATATTTTTCTATCTTAAATCTTTTCTAAAGCTTTTTTAAACGTGAATTGACATCCTAATTATATCTTAAATCAATCTATCCTCTTAGCTATCCTAGGTTCCTTAAGTGATTAAAAAAGTAAGTATGTGATGGTTGATTTACTATGTTAGAGAGTGGGATTAGATGAGTTTAGAAGCTAAGTACTTGTATTTTTCTCTTGTGAATAGGTTGTGAAGTGCGTATTTCAGATTCTGAACAAACTCTTCAATCGGGTATAGGGTTTGATGCTACTTATGTGTATATAGGATTAGTAACTGTTAGTGAACTTAATCAATACTTGGCCTAAATAAGCATGCTGCATATGCTTGGCTAGGTTCAAGGGACTAGGAAGACCAGACCTAAGGGTAACACCTCAATGATCTTAATGTAACGTTGTCTTAACTGAAGTCTCACTTTGAAATGTCTAGGTAAATTAAGTGATCCTTGATTTCTAGGGTATTAGGGAGGACTCAATATCAATATTTATGTATGTATGTGTGTGTGTGTGTATATATATATATATATATTGCATATATCTGAGTCACGAGTTACTTCAAGTTTTGAGACACCGAAACTGTGTTGCTTGATGGACCTAATAAAAGATAATAAATTCTGGGTGTTACATATAGTTATGTTGAGTTAGATAATGTGTATGATCATATAATCATTATATGTTACATGCGCACGTGCTTTCTTCACTTTGTATGGCTTTTGCTTACCCCCTTGGAGATCTTTATTTTTAGGTACAAGGATAGGTTATGAGGATTACGAGAATTACTATAGTGAGTTTGATTATTATGGCAATGTTGCATACTACTATGATTACTATTTTGATGATGGAAATGGATTTGTATAGTTTGAGTAGGGTTATGAAAATTGTTGAAAAAAGTTTTTAAATTTGTTTTTATTTTCATGTTGTTACTTGGGTCACGAGAAGTCATTTGAGACTTCTCTAGTTAGTGTCATTGGCAGTAAGTTATTTATTAAGTTTGGCTGATTTAAGACATTGAGTTCTATTAAACTTGGTTATTAAGAGAATTGTTAGAGAATTATGTTGAACTTATTTTTCCTTAATAAAATAAAGTGAGAAGTTAATCTTTCTAAATTGTTTGTAGGTTAAGGATGTTTTAAACATTCACGTTATTTTGTGAAGACGCTATAAGTTTGGTGATTGATATTTATGAGGAGATGTTAGCAGGTTAAACCTAGATGCCTGGCGTCTCAGTAGATTGTAAAGACATATGGTAGGCCGTAATTTCCTAAGTTCTGGGGTGTTATATGATGGTTCAAGGGTTGGAGGATTTAGAGTTGCTTTCTTCTAGTTACAAGTAACTTATTAATAGAAGAACTCTTAGAATAGTTTAGTCTCTTATCTCTTTAGTCATAGGTCCTCAATTTTGTTTCTACAATTTGAATGCATTAAAATATCTTTTTTCTAAGAAAATATATGTTTAAAAGTCATGTTAATTTTATTTGAATAGTGTTGTAAATATCAACTACTATAAAATCATTTAAGTTATAAATGTGGTTATTGATAGGGCCTTTCTAATGAACAAGCTCTAGGTTTATTTTTACTGGTCCATGACTTAAACCCAACAAGATAGGTCTAATTTAGATATAATTCTTCTCACCCATTATCAATATGGAATAAGACTCCAGGTAAAAGGATCCCTTTCCATTCTTCTCCTCTTGTATTAATTTACAATTTTACTTTTATCATAAGAGAGCAAATTTAGTTATAAAGTGGTCACACCAAAGTACCCTTTGACGTGCTCCCCATCCTATTTTTTTCTTTTTTGTTTTGCAAGCATCAATGTATTAGAGCGAAGATCTACCATTAACAAATTGGCGACGTCTGTTGAACAAAAAAGGAAAAACAAATGCAATTTATTGTCATAATCTAGAACGATTTTTCAAAATTATACGGTGAAATGTCCCTTCCTTTTATGTATTCTTCCGAGTATGATTCATGAATCTATTTTCTCTATTTTTGTCCAAGATTGAAAAGCCCGCTCATGGTCTGTAAATTTATCTCGATTTCTTGGACTTTTCTTTTCCTTTTGGTTGCAAATTTGGGCATTGGTGCTCTTTGCAACTATATCTTTACGGTTGTTAATATCTAGGTTTTGGAGTGGGCGGTTTCCACAATTTTTGGGACTCGTGTACATTAAGAAGAACTAAAAACCGTCATAGTATCCGCCACGCCTCCGCTCTCAAGATTCTTGGACTCTACGATCCCCAATTACAAACCTGATACAGGCAAAAATTTGGTTTTCATGTCAGTCGGCACATCAGACCCTATCACGAATTTGTGGTGACCCACAAACGATTAGTTGTACAAATTGAGCATCCTGAATTTCTTCTACCTATAAGCTACTCCGTGCAAAAACCTTCATTAACCGAGGTTAATGTAGTAAAAATTATAAAATCTTTTATCTGTGGTAGCACGGCAACAACTACCAACTTAATCTCTAAGTTCTGCACTTTCTGTTAATTCTGGGCTGATCAGCAGCAATAATTCAGTTGACGTTGGAAACTAACATCTTCTATTCGATCAAGTACTCCAGCGAAGATACTCATGATACTAAAGTCGAGCTCCTTATGGATATGTCGAGATACTCCAAGCGGACTCGCCAAATTATTCCCTAGACATCGACGGTCCTAGGCCCATCGCCGAGCTTATTATGCAAGTATCGAATTTTGTTATTGATTTGTTGTAAATTGCAACTTCTAAAGTATCGAGCTGCCGTTGATCGAATTGCAGAATTGAGCCGTGGTTTTGTATCGGATCTACTGTAATTGGAATTGCTGAATAGTGCTTGTGCCGTACTAGTTGCATGTTAGTCTTGATTTTGGTGCTGCTCCCGAGCTATAGTGTTTGTGCTGAACCGAAAGTTGTCGAGCTATTTACACTTGAAGACCGAGCTGTCTACTCCACCAATCCGAGCTCTGCTCTAAGTTCAATAATGCGAGGTCATCTGAGTAAACAACAGTGATGTCCGAGCTAAATCTTCACGCAGTCGAGCTGTCCATTACCGAGCCGACCAGCTGCATACATAAGTATGAGATCTGAGCTCCATATAATGATAGACGTTGTAACATGGTTGAGCTACTCCAAGTATATTTGCCGAGCTGTCGCGAATAGTTGCCGAGCTACTGGGGTAAAGCTGTGGACAACAGGCTGTCGACTTCCCAGAACCGAGCCATAAAGTCTTTGCCGAGCTTCAATTGAGCCATAACGAGTTGCTGATCTATGTTGGGCCGAGCTGTCCATGACCGAACTACTTGTAGACAAGCACTTGAAGGATAATAGCGACCTCTATAAAATATAATCAAACTGAGCACCTGAGGGAGGAAATTTGCAGCAGAGCCAAATCCGAATTTTCTAATACTAATCTTGAGCAAGATCACAGCGCCCACTTATGTTCATATCTGAATCGATCCTCATAATGACAAGCTTCAAAGCAGACCTATGAGCTTCTTTTGATCGAGATGAGACAAAGAGTCAAAGCATATTATGCCAAGCTATTTTCTTCAGAAGATCACCGAGCTGCATATCGGCTAATATGCTGAACTCTAAGCTCCTTTAATGGATTTGTTTTATAGAGCCGAGTCCTCCATTCACAGCAGCACTATCATATGCACAGCAAGTAAAAAGCTAACTCGAATAGATCTGACCAGAGCGAGGGAAGGTGGGGATAACAACAATTTATGAAAGCAAGCTGTGAATGCCCAATCATGCTAAATACTGAGCTGCCAAAATCACACGAGCAGTTATTTTATCTTTCTTGTACTGAGCGAGATGGTCGAGTAAGGACCAACAATGAGACCAGCAGTGGACAAGCTAAGTCCACTTTCCAACCTACATGGATGTAGATCCGAGCTCCATGCACGGCCAGAGGACGTCATAGCCGAGCTGTTCACATGACAGACCCGAGCCTCTCCCTACTAAGCTCTACAATATAGAGCGCCAATTCACCCAACAAGACACCCGAGTGCTCCCTTTTATATCTTAAATGCACGTCGTGGTCGACAACAGACCTGGACACTGACCTAATTTAAAGGCCACGACGATCGAAACTAAGCCTATCGAACTCCCACAACAGAACAGCCCTAAATGCCTGATCATGGAAGACCCGAGCAGGCTTAGTTTATCCATACAACAGCAGCACTGCGTTGAGCATATAAAGCAGCAAGACAGCCGAAAACAACTAGTAGCTTAAGCTCCAAGTTGCTGGGAAATAATAGTAGCCGTGAACTAGGCTCCTCCAATTTGCGCTCTCACTGAGCTTATGGTAGCACACTCATCGAGCTCGCACCAACCGAGTTTGCAGCAACTGCATACGC
Source organism: Lumnitzera racemosa (assembly GCA_024138005.1). Lineage (NCBI taxonomy): Eukaryota > Viridiplantae > Streptophyta > Magnoliopsida > Myrtales > Combretaceae > Lumnitzera > Lumnitzera racemosa. Next base: position 74,830,170 of record JAMXBC010000006.1, read on the forward strand.
CTTGCTGAGTTCTTACCCAACTTTTCTAATCTCCAACTTCTGGGTCTAAGAAGATAGTCCGAAAATGAGTTCGACCCCACAATAAAACACATGCTGAGCTGCTTTCTTTTCCTAGGCATTCCATCTCAAACGCTAGCTGATAAATGTTTATCCCACTTAAAACACACACTTATACATGTAAATTGTACTTTTATGGTAAATTTTGCTTAAAAATTGATAAATACATGTTTTAGATCAATTGTATACATATTGAGAAAAAGGATCAATGATTTAAGCTTTAATTGGTTAATGATAGACGCAAGAAGCAATTGGCATTCCAACGCAAGACAAGAACCAAGTTGCTGATTTGGATGCAAAGATAACAGCCAGACTATTCTTTCTTGTCAAGGGTAGCAATCTGACTTGGTTCTTAGAAGCCCAATACTTGTTGGAATTAAGAGGCATAGCTGATGATATAGAAAGAAGATGTTGAGTTCAGTTGTTGGATAGTTCCTTATGTTCTTAGCTAGCCCACATGTGCGAGCTCTAGCTACTTCATCTGACTTGAAGACCAACACATCAACTGATACAATTAGATGAAAGTCAAGTCAAACAGCCCGTACCTCAAATGAATAAAGCAACTGCAAACCTGTACACTTTGGGCAGCAACTAATTCATCCAGAGTGCACTTAACCAATAAATTCTTCGACACACAGCAGCTCCTTGGATACATGCAACACAACTTGCATCAGCTGTGCATTAAACCAAACAACAGTTTCATTCAACTAGAGCAGCTGTGAATACTTGAACTTGGTGTTCTCCAAACTGTACCAAGGAACCAAGAACAGCTACCATCAAACACTTCACAATCAGGCCAAATTACAACAGCTTATGCTGTTTTATTTTGAGCTAAACTTGTGTAATCTTATTATCCTCAATTTTATTGCAGGCCGAGACCAGCAGCAACTCATTTGAAGAATTACATTCTAGCTGAAACAACCAGCAAGTCGTGTACCTTGATTCTTCAGCAGCTGAACTCAGTTACATAAGCAGAGCAGCCAATTACTGAGTTTGAAAGCCAAATACCAACCGGATAGCAAAATGTATGGACTTGTCAGCTGAAACCAAAATCAAAACCGACGCGCAGCTGTTAGTTTGGAAGTTCTATACTTCGATCAAGCTGAGCTCCTTCTCCAAGACAAGAACCTAGTGCTCCAAGCAACCAAGTCACTCATTGAGCTTCACAAGGACAGCAATCAATCCATCCAAGATGCAACTGGCCAACAAATTATTCATTCATGAGCAGCAGTTTATTTATTCAATTTTTGTTGGTTTTATCTTATTCCTTAAGGAAAACAAGTGGTTCTTATTTCAAATTTCACATCAGCTTATTTCTCTCTTTTGTTTTGTTTAACAGGTGATATATGGAGCAACCAAATCAAACAAGGCCGAGAAGAGTAGCTGCACTTTATATCTACAGCACTCGAATTTGGACAACAGCCGAGATGATTTTGGACTTCAATTCTTGACAGCTGAAACAGAGCAACTCTGATGCAGTAGCACTCCAAATTCCGACCTGTGACAGCAGCTGCAACATTGAACAGCAGAATAGTAAGCACAAGTCACAGCAGAGCAACTCCATTGTGCTGGACAGCAACTACTCCACCAGCAAGTCGTGCTTCATTTCCGAACGGCAACGATGGGCCAAGCAACTTCCAGCCGAACCAACAAACAGCTGCAGCAACTCCACCTATCAGCAACAGCCAAGAATTAAGCTCCACAGCAGCATGGCATCACGACTGCAGCAGCTACTTCAACTTCAGTTGCGGCAGCTCCTCACAACTGAGCAGCTCCCAATTTGCGTGACAGCAGCTGCAGCAGACAACAACTTCAGTCGAGCTCAATTTGTAGCGCACGCGCGCCAACCAACCGAGCAGCTCTCCACGTGAACAGAAGTGGAGGACTTCAATTGCAACAGCCCCTAACCCGTGACAATAACTGCAACAACTCCAATGCCGAGACAAGACCAACGCAGCAGCTTTCCACTTCAAACAGCAGCAGCCTAGAAGCTCCCAATTTGCGAACATCTGTAGCTTCAACCCGTATAGCTGCAGCAGCTCAACTCAACCAAGGCAACGGCTACTCCTTCTCCAAATCGGTCCAAGCTTAGGCGCAACTCCAAGTGACAGCAGCAACTGGCTTCATATCTAGCATCACATGACAGCTGAGTGGCTGTCCGTGTAGCAATTGCAACAAACCACGACACTAGCTCGTAACCAGGCCCCTAACCGATCAGCAGCCGATCAACAAGACAAGATGCAACTCTCCGAACAGTAGCAGCGAGCAATGCAATCTGTCATTGTCGAACATTTCTTTCCATTAAGACCACCTGCACAAAATACCATGAGTTGAGAAATTAAGCACCAAGCCGATTTGCTCTCTCGAGTAGACACGAGCTGCACAAGTGGCTGTCCGTGTAGCAATTGCAACAAACCACGACACTAGCTCGTAACCAGGCCCCTAACCGATCAGCAGCCGATCAACAAGACAAGATGCAACTCTCCGAACAGTAGCAGCGAGCAATGCAATCTGTCATTGTTGAACATTTCTTTCCATTAAGACCACCTGCACAAAATACCATGAGTTGAGAAATTAAGCACCAAGCCGATTTGCTCTCTCGAGTAGACACGAGCTGCCCATATTCTGTCCTATTGCAATAAGAAGTTGACAAGAGCCTTACCATTTCTATTTGGAGAACACCCGTGGGCTCTTTTGGTTTTTGTATGAGATAGCAGCTGCTGTTATAGTTTAGGAAAAGGGCTGAGAAACACAAGTCTAAGGGGCCCATTTGAATTAAAATTGAGGCTCTTTTTCAACAAAGAACAAAATGACGTGGGGCCTTTTTGTTTGCACATGAGAAGCCTTATCCGGAAAGGAGACGCAAGAAAAAGAATTATAGGACAGCAGCCGAAAAAAAGAGACATAAAACAGTAGCAGAGAAGAGGAGAGCTTACGAAAATTCTAGAAGAAGACAGTAGCTTTAGTTTTCCAATTTCTTTTTGAAATAGCATTGTACAGAGATTTATTTCCTTATTAATTTTATGATGTTATCTTTAATTTTAGAATACTAAATCTTTTTATTTTAGCTTATTAGAGATCATCTTAAATTTTGAGTTATTTCAAGATAACCCAATTTAACATCGGAAAATGGAATCGAAAATACCTGTTAAGTTGATTATAGGTATTTTCTATTTTTTTTGTGATTTTATTTATCTTGTATCTTGATATGTTCATGTTATGAATGTGATTGAGTTTATATTTGTCGTATTGATGGATTTAATTGATTAATGTGTTTTATGATTTGTTTCAATATCATTGTTGAGTAATTGAGTATTTTGTTATTATGTTCATCGTTTAGTTATTTATTGTTTGGCCATCACTTTTTAGTTAAATAAAATTATAAGATATTCGAGAGGATTTCGTTAACTCGTGATGAACATGACTTAAATATTTGAAAAAGCTCATCATAGAGATATGAGAGTTTTAATTAAATTCATGAACTTAGGTACTCAATGCAGTTGAAAATATGGTTTAGGTTATGGAGATATACTCAAACCATATTTCTAATTAGAATAATAACTCTAATATAAGTAGATTATTATTTACTCGATAATTATAGATAAATTGTTTTGATGGATAGATTTATGTTATAATTAGAATTTCACTATTTTGAAAGGTAAGCGAGTTCTGGTGAGTTTAGTTAAATTTCGTTTAGTCAATTTCGAATATCGATTCAAATGAGAATAGATTTGTAAATCCCAATTTGATTCATTTTTATCTCCGAGACTCGAGACTCTTATAGTATATCTAGGACATTCGGTTTAGTAGTCACTTTATTAATTAGTTTTTACCTTTTTTTAGTTTAATTATCAATAGCTTAGCTTAGGGAAAAACTTGAATGTTTAATACTTAGCACCTACCTCCCTGTGGAATACGACCTTGACTCACGTTTATACTACTTCTACAATCCAATTTACGTGTTGATTCACACTCACACTTTTAGTGAGTTACTAACCAAACATCCTATATAAGCATCCAATCCAAGCGCTCATTGTAGAAGTTGAATGCAGCAGCTAACTAGACCAAGTTAAGACCTATTCGAGCACTCTTATTCAAGTTCTGACCTAAACTTTGAGGGCATTTGAGTCAAGCTCCATAATAGTTAATCTAAGCTAAGCATGAGCTTAGCTACTTATAGCCGTGCTAAGTCATGGGACGAGCCTCGAGCATTCTTCAAGCTATATACCGACTTGAATTTCTCATAAACATATGGAACCGAGCTCATAACAGTGATGTACTTGTAAAACCTAAGTTGAAAATAAAAAGAATAAATAAATTAATTTAAGGGAAATTAAAGAAATAAATATTTTTTATATCTAAGCATTGGTATGGTATGTAAATTGATATTAAGTACTAAGAGCAAAAGTGTTATAGGAAAAGATTTAGACATTAGTATAGCATGTAATTAAGTATCAAGTGCTGGGGGCAAAACTGTCATGGAAAAATATTTAGACATCAGTATGCCTTGTGATTATACATTAATGCCAAGGGCATTTTAGTCTAGAAAAAAGTTATACTCTCCACTAAATCATTTAAATGTATATTATAGTTATCATAACTCCCTCTCACAAAAAGTTATGATACTCTCTAGGAAACCTACAGTACTCATCTTAACCCCAATTCTCGAATCAGGATTCGTGTAATTGAAAGAGGAATTTGTCAAGAATTAATCTTTCCTCCTTAATCAAGTAAGTTATCCTTCTATCTTTATTCTACATTTTTCCAATTTATGCTTTTAGGTTTCCTTTAAGTTTTAGGAATGGAGGTGTTGATATTGTTAGTATGGTGGTGGTGGTGATGCGGTTGTGATGTAAAGTATATCCAGTTGGTGTCGCGAAGTGGTGTAGGGATATGTAGTATGCATATATTGTATCTTGCTTATGAGTGTGTTAGGTATAGTGTGCATTGTGTGTAGGTATGGGCATCATAAAGTGCGTGATTGGTTGGGTAATAGTTGTGGTCACACAGCGGCGTGCAGTATGTGTACGCGCATGAAAACGAAGTGGTAATGTGTACAGTATGTATGTGTGTAAGACAACATGTTGGGAGTTGTGTGAGTGTTGGTGTTGTGTGTATATATATTAGGGGTAACATTGGAACAAATATATGGAATACGGTTTAGAAGCTTAGAGTATGAAGTTGAGGATAGAGTTAAGGAGAAAGAAGTATCGAGTTATGAAATTATTAAATTCTAAACTAGCTTTATATCTTAAACAAGTACTAAAGGATACGTGGAGTTAGATAAATTTGAGATAGGAACTTTAGGTATAAGATACGTGTTTGTTGAACGTGTGTGTTAGGTTAGCGAATATAAACCAAACTATATTGATATTTAGACTTAACCGTATTGCTGATTGTGCTTTGCTTCAACTACCTACTGGTCAGGTCCAGTGGTGTTAGTGAGGTACTTAGTGATCTTTACGTAACGCTGTCCCTTATAGAGTCTTGTACTAAAGTGACCCAAGTAGATCTAAATTGATTTTTGGCACTCAAGTGTTAAGGAGTACTCAACACTAATACTTATGTAGTATCTATATATTTATTGCTTGTTAAGGGTTATGAGTAAGCCCAAGTCTCAAGATGCTGAGATTATAGAGACCCTAGGAGGGGCCTAGTAGTATTACCTAAAATTTCTATATCATGTGTGCACCCATGATAAGAAAATCGCCTTGCAAGTTAGAGATGGCAAGACTCTAAATAGTTATTTGCTAGAGTCTTCAATTTTAGTTCATTGGCTCATTATATAATATAAATAATTATGGATATCCATTTTTCTACAATTCCTCAGAACCGCAGAGAATTGGTATCCCTATCAAAACAGTGAAATAAGATAGACAATTCTAGAAAATTCTAAACTTACTAAAAATACTAGACTTAATTGAGACATTAGTTGTTTTTCGGAACATTTTGAATTAACTACACAAGCTTTTCATCACATTAATTCAATGGTAGCACTCTGCACTCGATTCTTATCCCATTCCCAACTATCAATCAACTTGCAAGGAAAAGAACTATTGGGGTGTAAGCTTACGCTTAGTGAGTGTAAACTCTGTAAATTTAACCTTCTAAATATAGTATCGGACTCGAGTATTTTAAATATTTCCCTAAGTCAATAAGACCACATAAAATGAAAACCAACTAAAATTTTAAACTCGGAATTTAAAACGAGCTTGAAAGATACTATTATACGATTTGGAAACCCTAATCGTGCAAGAAAACCCCAATCCTTACCTATGTGTATTTTTAAAAAATATATATATATATATATATATACACCTAAACTTAACAGGAACTGTAAATACTAAATCAAAAAAATAAAAAAATAAAAAAAAAAAAATTTAAATCAATAAAATTATCTTAATGCTTGAAAAGCCATAAATCAATAAAATTATCAATAGTTTTGTGAAATCATATAAAACCAATAATGAACAAATCAGGGATTATTTCAAGCGATAATAAACAGCAAAACTAAGCTAGTTAAAGGAATAAATTAATAAATTTACAAAAAATTATTTTACTTGTTTACATAAGTAGCCCCATAATATGTATATACATATAAATATATTAATAAGCAATTTCCTTCTCTTTTCCTAATCTATCGTATGATATATATATATATATATATGATATATATATATGTGTGTGTGTGTGTATGTGTGTTGCATAACAAAGCGATATTCCTAAATAATTCAGCTAATTGAACCTTAAGCTCCTAAGTATAAGTAAATTATTCCCGAGCTGGTGAAAAACCCTAAAACAATTAAGGACTTGTAACCCTAAGTGGCTAATTAAGAATTTAATTTGAACAATTTTATTCAACTTTAGAAATTTTCATAATTTTATAAGAATTAAACCATAACTTACAAATCAATTTAAGAGACAAACTCCAAAATAATTTCATATAAGACAATCTCCTTATCTTCATGCATAAGATTTGTGTACATGAATAAGTAAACCAACCAATCATCCTAAATAACTTATCAATTGATAAATATAAACCCTACTTTTAGTGGGCTAATGATTAAATTAAAAGTACCGTTCGAACATTCCTAAGAATCAACAAAACTAAGAATTTAAGCTTATATTTAGAAACAAATCAAAATTTTCCAATTCAGAAGCTAATTATCGATAAAACCTGAGCTTGAAGAATTACGAGCTCTAAAGTCACTTAAAACCCTAACCCTGAAATAATTAACTAATTTTAACCCTAAGTAATTAATCAATAATTTAATTCGAATAATTTCATTCAACTTTAGAAAATTTCACAATTTGATAGGAATCGAATCTTAAATTATGAAACAATGCAAAATGAAAACCCTAAAACAATTTCCTATAAGTCCATGCCCTTATCTTCATGTATAAGCTTTACACATAAATAAGTAGACTAACCAATCACCTTAGATAACTTATCTATTGAGAGTTGGAATCATTTATCAATTGATAACTTATCAAAATCTAGTGATAAGACAATTTCCTTATCACCTCTTCACTTATACTACATATGGACAATTTTTCACAAGATTTCATAAGCTTAACTTTAATAAATGAGACAAGACCACTCCATGGCTCAAAAAGAATTTAAATGGAATATTTGGACAAGGGAGAAATGGGGGCCATGCTCTTGTTTTTCAACCATCAATCACTTTCTCTTACACATCACTATTCACCCCTTAATGCTTACATCATCAATAGTTGCAATTGTTGACTTTTGTATAAGCTACAAGACAATCAATTAAAGCTTCATGTACACACTTCTTTTCTCTTTCAAAATATGCCACTCTCTCCCTCTTTCACTCCCATTTTCACTTCCTTTTCTCTCACTTTAAACACAAATCAAAAAAAGAAATCAAACTCCACAAATTCCCAACATTGCTGCCACCATTTTTGCTTCCATACTCACGGCAATTTCACTTCTTATTCTTGTGTTATTTTCTTTCTCCATCTAAGATCTTTTAAAACCATTAGAACCTTCCACAAACCCCATTCCAAAAGACCAAAGATTTAGGTTCCAAAAGGTTGCAAAAGAGGAAGCAAAGTTAAGAGCTTAAGTGGAACCTTTATGCACAACCACCATAATTTGCTTTAAGGACGAGTAAGTATTTCTTGTGATTAGTGGGTTAGTATTTATGTTAAGAGACTTTGATTTCTTAAAGATATAAGTATAATTTAAGTTGTGATAATGACAAAAACCGTTTTAAGAAACAAACTCATGAAACCTTTACATGAGGTTGAAACATGAGCATATAAAGTTGGTGTTTTGTAAAGATACTTGTGTAGTACTTTGAATGGAAGATTTTAAGTTGAGAAAATCTTGAAAGAAGAACTTAAATGGGAGATGAACATGCTGGATGTGAGGGTTCAAAGGTCATTTGAATGTTGATTTTATTTCCGTTAAGTTAAACATGCTCAAATCTAGACTTAAGTTAAGGAAAAATCCATCATATGAGGTTTTATGAAGAAACCAACTTTGTATAACATGAGCTATGATATGGAGGTTTTATTAAGTATAAGATCTTTTATTTCTTTATGTGGAGCATGAGTTAAATGATCATTTGATGGAAGAAAACTTAAGTTAAGATTTGGACATAAGTAGTCTAAGTGCATAATCTACCACCTAAACTTAAGGAAATGATGAAACAAGTTGAAAAACCAAGTAAGGACCCCTTAGAACCATCATGAACAGATCTGGAATGTGGGAGAAAGAAGCCTAAAAATATGATAAAAGTGAATGAACAAAGTGAAAAGATTAACTAAAGCAAGTATGGTAAGCATACAAAGCCTAAAACTCAAAACCGAGCCTAAAACTCTCAAAATAAGCCTAGAACTCTAAGATGGGCCTTCAAGGAAATTCTGACCAGCACCTTAAAGTATCAAGAGAAGTTGTTTTGAAGCCCATAAGAAATCCACCTAAAGCCCCATAAGCCTACCAAAATCACTAACTTTAGTTTAAACAAAAAACAAGCCCATTTAACAACTTAAGCCTACTAAAGGGCCCAAGAAGTGATTGTTAGCCTTAGGAATATAAATCAAAGTTGTAAATATGGTCTCAAGGAGTATTTTAAGCTTAGGATAAAATCTTAAGACCAAGCCCAAAGGATTTCTCAAGTTATCAAAGAGCCCATTTACCATACAAGGCCCCAAAACACTCCAACACATGAGGAACGCTACTGTTCTAACTGATGGATAGAATTGTATACCTCATTTCAAAAATCTAACCTTACCACGTTAAAGTACACTCGAAAACGATGAAGATTGACTATAATATCATAAAAATCGAATTTAAAACGAAAAAGTTATACGTGATTGAACTTTTAAGTAAAACTGGAAAAATTTATGAAACCATGGGGCACCTCAGCTTACCCGCATGAGGCTACCTAGGGGCACTACCCCACTAGGCAAAACTCAACTATTACCCTAGCTGAGAAAAGAGTTTCAATCCAAATAGGGGGAGTCCAAACTAGGACTATCCACCCTCCAAGGCCCCTCGGGCTTCAAACATGCGAGTCCTCTCGCAACCAAAACTTAACCAAGGCCTTACAGGCACAATAAAGCGAGTCCTCTCGATATCAAGTGGAGAACCCATGCTAGCTTTGCCTTAACGTTGAAAATACTCTTTATGGCTCTTCAAGCCCTTACAGCGATCATGTAAAAATTTGTTCACGGATAGAAAAGCTTTTTCCAAAAATACTTTTCTTAAGATTTTTGCAAGGCTAGCACTCTCTATTCATAACTTTACCAAGTCATAAACATGCGACGAATAGAACCGATTATTTAGGCAGATATTTATATTTACTAATTTAAAAAGGTGATCACACGGATGATAACATACAAGCAGAACAGTCATTCAAACATACAAGCAATAGCAAACAGCAAAACATCATACAAGTAACATGTACAAGCAAGTAGCAGGTCATCAGAACTCCCTCACCTGGATTATTGCTCATTCTCCAAGCCTTTAGGGTTTCCAAGACTCAATATCGAACGCCTAAATCAAAATGGTAAAACTTATAAGTGTTATGAGAATTCAGACTCCTTAGTTAACTAAAAGTCTATTGTAGTTTATCTAGTTTCCTCCAATATAACCCGAGTATAGTGTATATAAGGTTAACCCGAGTATAGTGTGTATAGGGTTACCATACCCCATGAGATTAATAGTAACTATTTTCTTATATTAGTAAGGTATGAGGCTTCTTTTATGTATTTTGCAACTTTTTCGTTCTGATTCCGATATTTGCGAACTTATATTCGTTTTTCATCCTTTTCGGACGCACGTTCACACGGTAATGTCCGTTTTGGACGTTAAGACCCGTGTTTTTATGATATGAACTAAATTTATTGAAAATTTTATCTCATTGAAGTTTAATTATTCTTATTGCTTATGTTTATGCCCTAGTTTAGGATTTAATGATTGAATTAGCTAGTTGATTCTTACACTTAGGAAATTTTACATTAGTGCTACTAATCCACATACTTGATTAAATTTAATTCAATCTAGGAAGTGTATTAGGGTTTAAGGGATTTTCGACTTCTAAATACATGTATATACCTATGTTATGTGCTTATGTAATCTTATTATTTCTTCTATTATAAACCTACGCTTACATCATCACTTATGTAATCAATTGATGATGTCATGGCTTATGTAATCCATTTATTACATGAAAATATATATGTCATTAAGTACTTATACATATACATGTGTTATATACCTACCTACACTCATAATATACTAATATGTATACTTATATACTAATATATATATATACTAATACATATACGTATACGGTGACATACGTATTTTTATATGTATTTTCGTATGCCTTATATAGCCCCTTAAGAAAGCTTCACAATTTCATTCTTTTTGTATTTTAAGAGTATATTTGACATGATATATGTATTTATAGTTAGTATATATCTTATTTTAGGTTATGTACATATTGTATACTTATGTACAAATGTATTTATACTTGTATTCTTTTAGCATATCCTTTTATCCATATACTTAAGGACATATGCACATGCATATCCTTTTTCTTCTTCATGATTCTTAGATTTCTACACTTAAAGAGAAGAACTTTGTGCTCTTTTCTTCAAGATCATACTTTTCACATGCCTAATCGTCTAATCTACCTAATTAACTAACTAATGAAGAATAGAAAGCAACACAAAGTAACTTAAGTACATACTTTTAGTTGTGTTGAAATTATGGAAACAAAAGGAGAAGTTGTAAAAGTGAAAGAAGAAGTAGAAGCTCACGGCAAGAGGAAGTTGTTTTTGTTTTGTTTCTTTTGATTTGTTTTGTTTCTTTTTTATTTGTTTTGCTTATGGAAGAAGGAGAATGGTGGGGTCTAGAAGGGGAGATGAATGGACGGCAATTTAAGAGGAGAAAGAAAAAGAAATGCTAAAGGAAAAGAAATGCTAAAGGAAAAGAAAAGAAAGGAAATCATGAGAAGAAGATATTTTCTTCAAATGAAAAGGACACTTTTGTTGACTTTTCAATTGTTGACTTTAGTCAACATTTTGACCTTGGTCAACATGTGTTGACTTGGTCAACTTTTAAAAAAAAAAAAATAAAGACCCTTTTGTGTACATAATGAACTAATTAGGAAAAATTTGGAGAAAGATTAAGGAAATGAAAGGAAATAAGAAATTTGGTGAATTGATTAATAAAAATAGATAATGAGATCTTCCATTAGGTATTTATATCCTATATACACCATTTGGTAAGCTACTAAGTATAATTAAATTGGAAACAATCATTTAGGGTATTAAGGTTTACTACATTTAACCTAAGCCTCAACTAAACCTTTAACTCTATGTAATACTAACCTAGTTATATACTTAGAAGATGAATGTGATTTAGAATACAATATCTTAGTTTCTAAGGGGTCACTTAAGTATTCTAAATGTTTATGTATGATTAAGAGTTATCTTTAGTCGTTTACCGATGAAATGGCAAAATATGGAGGATATATTATCACTTAAGGTTTTAAGGTAAATTATGGTGAATTAGTGATTTTGTATCCTTAAAGTTATAATTTTAGGGTTTTTATTACTTTAGGGCACAATCTCTAATGTTTTTCCACATTTAGGGTTTCATATATTCTTACGCGATTAAATCTTCGATTGTTATCTTAGGGTTTTGATGTGGTTTGAGGTTTTAGGGTCTTCGTATGCGGTTAGGGGTTCAATTGATGATTTAAGGTTTTTCGTATCTACTTTAGGTTTTGGATTGAGATTTTAATTGGTTTTAAATCTCATTGGCTCTTTTGAGTTCGGGAAATCATCTACAGTTTGGACGTTTGTTTCTATACTTAGAAAGCTAAATTCGTGGGGTTTACAGTATGCATGTGTATGAAAGAGAAGGTTAGAAAGGGATGTGTGAAATGAGAGAAAGAAGAGAAGATTAGAAAAGTTTGGTGGTAGGTAGTGTCCGATTTTAGAGAGAGAGAGAGAGAGAGATCCTAATCTTAATATTATTTGTAAACCTTTATATTGAATGTTAAAAAAGAATTCACTCCAGTAGTCAATAGAACATACCAATGCCGTCAAATTAATAAAATAAAAGATTAGGAAATTCACAAGATAGAAGCCCAGCATAGTGTCATGTGACATTTCGAGAACTTTTCTTAGTGTGCAATTTTGCAGCACTATTCAATTCCCCTGTAACTCGAGCTATTCAAAGTTGTATTGCCTCTAAGGTTGGAATGGTGTTGTAGCATTCACCAAGAATTTATTGAAACTTTGAATCTTCTATAATAGATCTTGTGATCTAAATTGCCTTCATTTGATTTATGTAGCGACCCTCGGAGGGGCCTAGTAGTATTGCCTAAAATTTCCATATCACGTGTGTACTCATGATAAGAAAATCGCCTTGTAAGTTAAAGATTGCAAGACTCTAAATAGTTATTTACTAGAGTCTTCAATTTTAGTTCATTGACTCATTATCTAATATAAATAGTTATGGATATTCATTTTTCCATAGTTCCTCAAAACCGCAGAGAATCGGTATCCCCTATCGAAATAGTGAAATAAGATAGACAATTCTAGAAAATTCTAAACTTACTAAAGATACTAAACTTAATTGAGACATTAGTCGTTTTTTGGAGCATTCTGAATTAACTACACAAGCTTTTCATCATACTGATTCAATGGTAGCACTTTAGACTCGATTCCTATCCCATTCCCAACTATCGATCAACTTGCAAGGAAAAGAACTGTTGGGGTGTAAGCTTATGCTTAATGAGATAATTACCCTCATCAATACCGCATGACAGAAATTTATTAAATGCACAATCATATGAATGCATGAACAATTAGGATGCCGAACAATCCATGCAGTGGCCTAGGAACTGCATACGACTCAGAATTATGCCCCCTGTAGTCGGGGTTTGGAGATAATTAACCGACCCAAACTAAAATTCAGATTCTAGACCTTAGGTTTTATTTCATTTGCACTAATGTGCTTAAGCTAAAACAAAACTATATATATACATACGTGTGTGTATATACTTTCTTTACCAAATAATAAATCGTATTTTTAAAATCCCAAGTCTAGCGGTGTGGTGGCTCCGTAATCTACAAACACAGGCCCTAAGCAGAAGCCATAAGCTTGGCCCTTCGCAGACGGTTGGCGTTTCCCAGTGCCTAGTAAGCCCATCAGCTTAGGATAGAGACTCAATATATATGATGACATAGCTAGTGCTCAATCTTATAAGAAACTCGTATTCCTGTGAGTCCTTTCCCATCTTCTGTGTGAAGCGGCAATCGGTGTTATTTGTATGCAATATGGGGAATGCATAATTCATTTTGATTTTTTAATTGTATAAGTGATTAACTTGATTTTCAAGGTGATTAGATAATTTCATTCCATACAATTCATATGTATATATTAGTACAAACAATTCCCATTATTATATATATAATTAACAAGTTATCACATTCATCCATCAATCCATACACATGCATCTCCCATATCCTACAAGCATCCAAATTTATATATATAAGCTTAGGTGCATCTATTTTACAAGCAAAATCAAGTAAAGAGTTATCGGAAATTTACTCACTCTGCCATGTGAATCAATCAAAGTAATCTAGAGGCAAGTCGTCTTCATACACAGTGTCCCCTGGTTATTGAAATAATATTTATAAGGGATTGAAATAAACTTAGGAAACTAAGCTAACTTTTCTTAAGTTATACTCTTGACTAGTTTTCGTCATTTTTCCCGGTTTTTACTTAAAGTTAAATCGTGTATAACTTTTTTGTTTTAAATCTAATTTTTATGATCTTATAGTCAATCTTCATCGTTTTCGAGTGTACTTTAATGTGGTGAGGTTAAATTTTTGAAATGAGGCATACAATTCTATCCATGGGTTAAAACAGTAGCGTTCCTCATGTGTTGGAGTGCTTTTGGGCCTTGTATGGTAAATAGGCTTTTTGATAACTTGAGAAATCCTTTGGACTCGGTCTTAAGATTTTATCCTATGATTAAAATACTCCTTAAGATTAGATTTACAACTTTGATTTATATTCCTAAGGCTAACAACCACTTCATGGGCTCTTTAGTGGGCATAAGTTGTCAAATGGGCTTATTTTTGGTTCAAACTAAAGTTAATGACTTTGTGGGCTTCAAAACGACCTTTCTTAATATTTTAAAGTACTAGTTAGAATTTTAATGAAGGCCCAACTTAGAGTTCTAGGCTCGTTTTGAGAGTTTTAGGCTTGGTTTTGAGTGTTATACTTTATATGCTTACTATACTTGCTTTAGTTAATCTTTTCACTTTGTTCACTTACTTTTATCATATTTTTAAGTTTTTTTTTTACCCATGTTTCAGATCTGGTCGTGATGATTCCAAGGGATTCTCACTTGGTTTTTCAACTTGTTTAATCATTTCCTTAAGTTTAGGTGTTAGATTATGCACTTAAACTACTTGTATCCAAATCTTAACTTAACTTTTCTTCCATAAGATGATTCTTTAACTCATGCTTCACACAAAGAAATAGAAGATCTTACACTTATTATAACTTCATATCATAGTTCATGTCATACAAAGTTGATTTCTTCATAAAAGCTTCATGTAATGGATTTTCCTTTACCTAAGGCTAGGTTTGGGCATCTTTAACTTAATAGAAATGGAAGTAACATCTAAATGGCTCACATGTACTCTACGTCTAGTATGATGTCTCCTCATTCATGTACACATTTCATGATTTTCTTAACTTAAAATCTTCTATTGTAAGTGTTAAACATATATCTTTACATAACACCAACTTAACATGCTCATAATTCAACTTTTATGTAAAGGGGTTCTTAAGCTTACTTCTTAAGGTGGTCTAGCTATTTTATCATCTTATGATCATGCTAATAGCTTCATGAAAACATGGTCCCCTAACACGTAACACTAAACCACTAACACAAAGAAACAACTTATTCGTCCTAAAAGCTTAGAAACGTGCAATTAAGTACCCTCTTATGTTCCTCGTTTTTCCTCCTTCGAAAGAGGGAGAGAGTGGCAGATTTTGAATGAGAAAAGAAGTGTGCGCAAGAAGCTTTAATTGATTGTCTTGTAGCTTACACAAAAGTCCACAATTGTAACTATTGATGATGTAAGCATTAAGGGGTGAAATGTGTAAGAGAAAATGATTAATGGTTGAAAGACAAGACCATGCCCCCCTTTTCTTCCTTATTTAAATCTGCCATTTAAAGTCCTTTTGGGTCATGGAATGGTCTTGTCTCATTTAATGAAGTTAAACATGTGAAATCTTGTGAAAAATTGTCCATATGTAGTATTAGTGAAGGGGTGATAAGGAAAATATCTTATCATTAGATTTTGATAAGTTATCAATTGATAAATGATTCCAACTCTCAATTGATAAGTTATCTAAAGTGATTGGTTTATCTACTTATTGAAGTGTAAGGTTTGGATATGAAAATAAGGGCATGGTCTTATAAAAAATTGTTTTTAGGTTTTCATCTTGCATTATTTTGTAATTTATGATTTGATTTTTATAAAATTGTGAAATTTTCTAAAGTTTAATGAAATTATTCAAATTAAATTATCAATTAATTACTTAGGGTTAAAATTCCTTAATGGTTTTAAGGTTTATGGTTTTAAATGACTTTAGAGCTTGCAGTTCTTCAAGCTCGGGTTTTATCAATAATTGGTTTTAGAATTGGAAAATTTTAATTCGTTTCTAAATATAAGCTTAAGTTTTTAGTTTAGTTGATCCTTAGGAATATTTGGGAAGTGTTCTTAGTTGAATCACAAGTTCGCTAAAAAATAGGGTTTACAACTTATCCATATATAACATGGCTTATAAGTGAAAATAAGGAAATTGTTTTATATGAAGTTTTTTTTAGGGCTTGGTTCTTAAACTAATTTGTAGGTTATGATTTGTTTCTTAAGAAATTGTAGAGTTTTCTAGAGTTGAATAAAATTTATTGAAATTATATTTTTAATTATTTATGTAGGGCCATAAGTCCCTAATTATCCCAAGGTTTTGGGTTCGAGTGAGTTTAAGTATGTTTTAGAGTTTGAGTGAGATTATGTACGTTTTAGGGTTTTCACCAACTCGGAAATAACTGACTTATACTTAGGAACTTAAGGTTCAATTGGCTTAATTATTTAGGAATATCGCTTTATTATGCAATATATATATATATCATATGATAGATTAAGAAAAAAAAAGAAAATTACTTAATAATATATTTATATATATACATATTATAGGGCTATTTATGTACATAAATAAAAATAATTTTTTTATAAATTTATTAATTTATTCCTTTAATTAATTTAGTTTTGTTGTTTATTATTACTTGAAATAATTCTTGATTCGTTTATTATCAGTTTTATACGATTTTACAAAATTATTGATAATTTTATTGATTTATGGCTTTTCAAGCATTAAGATAATTTTATTGAGTTTTAAAAATTTTTATGATTTGATATTTACAAGTCCTGTTAAGTTTAAGTTTACATTTTTAAAAGTACACGTATGTAGGATTGGGGTTTTGTTGCATGATTAGGGTTTCTAAATCGTATAATTGGGTATTTCAAGTTCGTTTTAAATTCTGAGTTTAAAATTTTAGTCGGTTTTCATTTTATGTGATCTTATCGATTTAGGGAAATATTTACAATACTCGAGTCCGACACTATGTTTAAAAGGTTAAATTTACAGAGTTTACAATTTATGTGAAGGGTTTGAGTTATATTTGAAGCACCTTCCAGTGTTGATAATGGTAGTCTGATGATGAAAGCCTTTACCATTGCCTCAATTATTTTTTAGATTCAATAATGTCCATGCATGGCTTCTTCTTGTTACTACCTATTGATTTACTGTTTGAAGTCATGCTTTGAGATATTACTCATGGAATTAACTTTAAATCCTTGCTGCCTAATTAAATTGCTTTGTTGAAGGTTACGTTGCTATTGACATAGACTAGTTTCTCCCTTTTTCAATTTGAGCTACTTCATTTGTTTCTTCCAATCCAATTTCATGTCCATCTTTCATTAGTTCAAGTGATAGATGCATCTCATCAAATAATAATCATAATATATCCTTTGTTGTCGGAGGGTGTAAATTTGAAATATAACCTTAGCTCTTTGTCAACTTTTATTCCAAACGAGTTGAGGTGACATGCATTATATATGCTCATTCATTTATATATATATATATATATAAATATCCCACGTATATTACTATCATAAAGGAATCCAAGCTTCCATTTAAGAAGAATTGGATCAAGCCTTACTCTTGCTGGCTCCGAGAACTTGTATATACCGCCTAACACATCTCATCCTAGGATATGGATAGAGCATCCTTGTGCCAATGTTCTTCTCATATCGTTATATAGATTGATATACACCGCCTAACACATCTCATTCTAGGATATGGATAGAGCATCCTTGTGCCAATGTTCTTCTCATATCGTTATATAGATTGATGAGGCATCGTAACTTAGTAAATCCTACTACAACAATGGGACATTTCCTTTTTCCATCAGTACATGAGGAAAAGCATCTTCCAGCAACGTACCTTGCAACTTTTGCATAAGCCGAAAAGGAGTATTCCCCATGGAAAATCACAACTAGCTTAGTATGGTTTGGTTAAGTCAATTTCTGTTTATGCAATTATTTGGTTTTTTTCTTTTTTAAATTGATCAATAATGGGTTTGTCGTTGGTGGCTTGTTTATATGGATCTTAATATTCCCCATGGATACGCAAGTCGGAAAAGGACAAAAGATGAGATACCGTATTATTTTCCTACCCTAATTGCCTCTATTGAAAACTCGACAGGTGTCGCACTTTTTCTTTCTTGCTATCCTTAAATCAGATAGTCCCACAATTGTAGTAGATGCAATCGACAACAGCAAAGCATAGCTGTTTCTCTTTTTTTTGACTAAAGTGAGTGAGGCAAATAGCCAAAACTTTTTTCCTTCGTTTTCGTGATCTTCATTTTATTTATATCGTTGGTGTTTTCATTACTGTGCATAGACCCTTGCTTCGAGCTCATATTTGATAGGAAAGCAAGGAAGGGGAATTGAAAGGCATAGGGGCAGCGAGCGGCAACGTTGGTGAAATGAGTGGTGTAAGTAGCAGCCATTGAAGGCAAACGGAATCACTCGAAGTCCCAAATGTGGTGCCGGCAGTGTTTTGTCTAGTGTGAAGGTAGGTAGTTGTTGTTGAAGGCAAATGAGATCATTCAAAGTTCCAAACACGGAACGAATGGTATTTCATTTGTTGTGAAGGTTGGAGTAACTACTTGGCGCCTCAAAAGCGGTGCCAGTAGTGAGTTTCGTCTAGTATAAGGCTCGAAGACCGGTCAAGTTAAGAGCCATGATGGATCTGTAGTTGGGCTTGGAGAACGAGGAGGTAGATTGAAGCCACTTCTATAGTAGTATTGAAGAGTTAAAATCTTCGGAAGCTTTGGTTTGAGTTCTTAAAAAAAACGGTACGTATCACTGTTTCATCCTTCGGTTGTGGTCGAGACTTCGTTCGGTTGTGGTCGAGACTTTGTCTTACATAATTGGAATGTTTAATACTAAAGTAGTTGTCTCATTGGTAACTGTGTGTTACTTCCTTTACAGGGTCATAGATTCTCAATTGACAAACTTTGTGCATTCTGGAGGTTGTGCCCCTTATTACCCCGCGTTTTGGCAAAGTGCATCGGGTTCAGAAGCTTGAGTAGCTGCAGGCCAGTGACCTTCACTTTCCTTCATTCTAAGTTGTTAACATTCTTCCTTTATCTTAATGTCGACCTCTGTTATGTTATTCCTCAATAGGTGTGGCAAAGGTCGATGAAAGCTTGGTGAAACGACCCAAAACACATAGCCGACGACGGAGGAGAAAGAGCCAGAAGCTGTTGAGAAACAAAAGTAAGACCAGAAATTTCCCCATTTTTATCTCTTTCCTGTGGTTGTCTCTGAGTTTGCCGCCCTCTTTGGTATCGATTTGTAGGCTTTCTGTTGTCATTCAACATTTGTCATCATTGAACCACTTGTAGCAAGCCAAAGAAAGGGTTTATGGCATTTTCTCACGAGCACATTGCCACTATATTCTGTCCATAAACCTTCAAAAGACAAAACAATTGTTCGCATCGTTCGGGTTCAGTTCATTTGCTGCGCACCACCGCCACCCCCGCCCCCCGCGCACCCACCACCCCCCACAACACCCCCCACCACCACCCCCCCCCCCCCCCCCCCCCCCCCCCCGACCCGACAAACCTTTTATATATCTTGCCTTCACTGTTCGCAGGTTGAATTTTTTATCATGACTGAGTTTTATTCTTCAAGTATCGGCCGTTAACGCGTCCTCATCGTGGTGAACATAATTGAAAGTAGCCAGTATGTCGCAAACTCCCCTATGTATTTTCTCTCTTTTTACCCCTCATCTATCAGCGTGTATGATGGCAAGCTATAGCTCTTCAAGCAATCTTCTAGTAAATTCTTATTTAGCAGCACAACCCAAATGATGGACAAGGACTCATTTTATCGCCAAACCTGAAATCATGAGCAAATAACTCACTAAAATATCGTTATTAAATTTAAGACCTTATCTTGATATCACGTGAAACATATTCGCGGCTTCCCTGAGCTTCCCTTTCAAGCAAGGCCCTCCTTTGATTTTCTCTTGTTCATTCTTCTCCATAGGCTCTTGAGTACATTGCCAATGCTTTGACAACGTTGTTATTATGGGAATCCTATAAGTAAGAGCCATTCTTCTAAGTTGTCGCCTGCATGAGGACGCCCTTCCTTCAGACGGTATCCCAGATACACCCTAAGTGCGCTAACCTTTTGTCTCGAACCAGACTATTGAGCACTCTACACCTTTCGTGCAAAATAGCCTATTTCAATCCTAAGTTAGAATGTAACTTTTACATCCAACAATCACTAGGCTCATACTGTTGTAGTCATCTTGTCTTTTATAAATGGCAACCTATATTTACTTGAGCAACTGGATTTTTGTATAGAAAGTTACCCGTTCATTTGTCTCTTATTCGCATCTTTCGCAATTCTGCTCTTTATCACATGGGATGCTTGGTAAAGAATGTATCTAAATCCTCTATTGCTAGAGGTGCTCCTTGTCGCCTCATACTATTAAAGGAAAAAAAAAAATGATTCACTTTGTCTTCACTTTCACACCTACAACATCAGCAGCACAGATTCGGCCCTTTTATCAAATACACTTGTTGCACTCCAAAATTGTATATGCTCAGAATAGCCTGAAATTGTAGCCATATTCCTCTTGGGAATTTCATCGAACATCTTTGATGTTCTACCATTACCACTTACTCTCTTGATTACTTATGCTTAAACAATAGCCCAAACAGCATATTTAAGTTCCCCACAATTGACACAACTGATATCATTGCATTCTATAAGAATGAATCTTTCAGTCATTTGAATTCTAAAAAAATTTCAAGTTTTATGAAATTATAAAAGAGAGTCTTCAGCGTGAGGGAAATTCCCCGACTGAAATCAAACATTTTAGTTTATGGAAAAGAGGGCAGGGTAGTGTTTATTTTGGGCGGATCCACCTAGGAGGCGGATTATCAAAGCCACTGAGACAGAGAGATGCCATTTCATGTTATTACAAGGTTGGGAGAGAGGAGCCAGATCAATGACACGAGAGATCGACAAGGATGGGCTTCAGATTTTTTGAGGAAAGGATAAAAGCAACGAGGGTCCGAGAGTTCCACATGCTAATGCTTGGAAAAGTGAAAAAAGAAAATGATTCATGAGGTGTCCCCTGTATGTAATTGTACGAATGGAGTGGAGCTCGGACACGTATAAATTAGGATGGCCTACACATGTTAAGTGGCTTAAGACCACGACAAGTATCTAGCTGAGGAGGGTCGACAAACGTGAAATGGGGTGTTAGTAGTTGAGAATAAGATGAAGGGTCATGGTCTTTAGTTTGGTATTGAAATCATGTGCAAGCATAATACTCTCTTTTCTGGCCAGTAACTTTAGCAAAACGTTGAATTCACTATGAGCTGATTATAAAAAGTATAACTAGAATCTAGAACGTGGACATTGAATTTGATAAGGTGGGTTGCAATTTGCAATTGGATTGTGGATTCAACTTGTTGACAAGTGGACTTCATTGATCATCATCCGAGACATGACCTCCAATTGTCTTTACATTGGACATGTATGTGTGGGCTTCTAATTGCGAATTTGGAAGGAGATGAATTATTTCAATTCACGTGATTGTCCAGGCCACATGTCTAATTTCAAAAGCAGGCCAATGTTGATCGCATGTCCAGCAATTGATTTTTGATCCAATGTCCAGTAGTCGAGCGCTTGAAGGCCATGTTCCGGATTTGAAGAAGTCCCCGAACCAATTGAAAAGAGGTAGCCAATCGGGAAAGTTCAAAGCCATTTACATGCTAACGTCAAGGGCCTGAGCTTAAAATTGAATGCAATAAATAATGGGCCAAGAGCTGGACTCTTTTATTACTTGTTCCCATTTTCTTTTGTTGTATTAGAGCAAGTTGCTAATATACTTCTTCGTGTCTGCGGCATTGTTGCTTTCATGACATGAATCTTTTGAATTCTGTGTATTTTCCTAACTAATGGAATTCTTCAATGAGGTACTATTTTTATGAACTAACTTATCTTAATTTACCATGTGCTGCAGGTAGTAGGACCATCTAGATACTTCATTTCTCTTCTCCTCCCCTAAGTGGTAGGAACCATATTTAGTATTGCTACCACTTTAAAAGCCAAGTAAAGGATGGGTAGAGACTTCTAGAAGAGTAAGTCATGTAGCGGAAAGACCAAAAAGAAGAAGGAGAGTGATGAACTTTCATTTTTAGGTGATCAAGTGCCTAATATTTCTCTTCCTTAAGACAAGTGGATAGATGTGACCATTTCAAGAGATAATTTTTGGATTGAAATGAGGAAACGAAATACATGTACTCAGCTACGTACAGATGGTCCATTACACTTTATTAAGCAGGAACCGAAGCCAAGTGAAAGGAAGCTCTTGGAGGGAAGCTTTATATTTCGATTAAGGAATAAAAGAAAGAACTTGTGTTATATGAGAATCAATTTCTACACCTCTGATAGCCTATAAAAGGATAGGTGCAATGGGTAGACTACATCTTAAATGATTCAAGGTATGCGAGCAAATTGTTTAAAGCTAATGTCTTTCTTCCAATATTTATTTCCTCAAAGTTGATTGGCAAGACAAATGATGTGAGCTTATGGAGGGCCTTTATTGCTCGTTGAAGTATTCATTCTCATACTTTCATAACCTCATGGGGTAAGATCAACCTAACCTTAGAAGATATAGTTGTGTTGTTGCAACTTCGTGACTTAGGATTGATTGATATTGTAAAAGCTTCTATATCTAAAGGCGATCAAGAAACACTAGTAGCCTTAGAGGATGACTTAAAAGTGGCCATTAATATTAGGAAGGAGGCTACATACTCTTAATGGCTTAAGTACTTTTTTCAGGGAAAATGGGACAGGGAAGGAAGGTCCTCGCTTTCAGTGCAAGTAAGCACCCATATATTTTGCAACCTTATCATTGTTCATGCTCGAATTGTTATTCATACTCAACTCATGTATTCTCTTATTTCCTTGCAGGTATGAGCTTGAGGCATTTTTAGCTTGCTGAATTTCTTTGTACATATTTCCCGGCAATCTGGAAGATGGAGTTAGCTTGCGGTTCTTCCATTTAGCTATTCGTATCACTCGTAGAGAGCGATTTGCTTTGGATCCTTTCTATTTAGGTTCTTTATACCGATGTTTAGATTTTTATTATGAAGCCTTGCCGCTCTCGAAAGGACATCATGTAGTGGTATCTTATGCAGGCTTGGTATTCTTGGAATTGTTCCTTTGTGAGCACCATAAAAGATATTTTAATAGACCTGTGAAGAAATTGAATCCTCCAAAGCCTCGGGCTTAGGCATAGGTTAATAGGAAGCCAGACTCAAAGTTGTTTGGGATCATTGATAACGAAAAGGAATTCACCTTTTGTCCTTTTACTAAAAGAATAAGTGGGTTCCAATGTTTTGAAGGGTTTTACCCTTCAAGATCACAAGGATTGGTGACTTTAGTAGATGCTTGTGATAAAATTATTGCTATAGATGTTGGATTCTACTATGGTGTACGCTTGGGGGCATCCCCTTATTGTATGATTGGGAGAGGCCATCTGGCCATTTTTTGGAGAAGAAAGTCATTTTTTATCCCCCTTATTGAGTTGGGCTTTAGCTGGGGTATGATTAGGTGTTCCTCATCAAATAAAGATTAATGAAGACTTCAACAAATGTTGTAAAGACTTACATCCTAGTAGCTTCAAGAATATCCAATCATGAGTGAGATAGTTGTATTTCCATTTTAGAGTCACTTCTACTGGGTGGCTAACATATTAGGGCGATTGCTTAGAGCATTTTAAGAAGTATATGTTTGCAACCATAAAGAATGATATTCCTAAAATAGTCCTTCATAAGTATGATTTTTATTTGCGTCTTCTGAAGGATGAAGAGAAGTCTTCTAAGAGCAGATAGGGGACAAAAGAAAGGTAGTGACCCTCTACTACTTGTCATAAGGCAGGTAAAATGTACTCGCACCTTTGAGGTATAACATTTCTTCCTTAAGGACCTCCCCTTTATTTCATTTTTTTAAATTATAACTTTTTACTCTCTATTATTATTATTATTATTATTATTATTATTATTATTATTATTATTATTATTTTGTGTGCATATATCCTTTACACATTCTCTTTTTTTTTTTTTGTGTGTTCTTTTATGCAAGAAGTAGAAGATTGCGATTATGTGTCGATTAAGTAAACACCGGGCAAACTAGGCTCTGATTGAAGGACTTCTGATGTATTGAATGATGTTAGCTCATCAAAATTTGCTCTTGCCATGATTCACTTATCACAAATTGAGGATGGTCTAGTCATGGTAGACATCGTATACTACATGAAGAACCCCTGATTGGTTACCCTTCCAATCATGAACTCTTCACATAATATATAAGGCTCTACAACCACTAACTTCCCAACAACATACAGATCCCCATGATATCATCATATAAACATATTTATATAAAATTTAAACTACAAAATTTATAGTAAGCAGTAATTTAGTACATCTAGGTCTATATTACAGATAAAACAAAAGTACATAAGTAAGCATCCACATAATTACTTCTCTCCACACATTGAATGGCTCACTTTTGCCCAAGTCCCTAAGCTAACCTCTGGTATTCCCTAGACAGCCTTAATAAATAAGCCATCTTGCAGCAAAAGTTTAAAGAGGTGTAAGCCTAAGCTTAGTGAGCAAAACCTTCAACCATACCACAAGCAAGTTATCAATATATTATATTCACACATATGAATGAATGATTAAATAGAATGTCAAACAACATGTATAGTTAACTAGTCAATATTCGCAACTCAGATTTAACGCCCTTTGAAATTAGAGTTGGAGTATATACGGCACCAGTCAGATCCAGATATTATACTAAAACTTACTTTACTACGGAACTTTACGTTCCGTATTTAAATCAAACAAGTCCTTTATTTTCATAAAAACCAAATTCTAGTATAATTGTGAGTAAGCCCTCGCAGTCCACACTCATCCTTAAACGGAGGCCTCTAGACTCGATCTTTAGCCAAGCAGTTGGCGCCTCTAACGCCTAGTATTCCTGTGGGCCAGGGTAAGGTCATTTTATACGAGTGCACCACACAGAACCAATAAATTTATAATAACAACATCCAAATAGCTTCTCTCTTTACCTTCGTATGATGTGACAACCGAAATTATGTCTATGCAATGCATGTTGATGCATGTACCAGTTCCTTCTTATGAGCCGAGTATAGTTAAGTCTAATTATGATGTAACCATCCAATATCACACACAATCATTATCTATACTACCAATGCAACAAACAAATTATTATTCATACTTAAGGTAAATTCACAATTTAGTACATAATAACATACACAAGTATTTCCCGACCCTACACAACAATCAATTTAACAATATCATTTAAGTCCATTATCTACAATCACATAGAAGCATGGAATCATAAGATAAATACTCATTCGGCCAGGATAACTCACTCTAGTCGTAGTAACCAATCGAAAGATCTCGCCCACATTGGGATCACTTGATCATTACGATATAACAAGGATAATAAGCAATCGATTCAACTGATGGTTTCGAATATCTATTTATCTAATTCTACTTAGATTACTATCAATTTTTATCTGATTAGACTTTATTGCTAATCGTATGTAACTTTTTCATTTTATTTTTGATATTTACAAACTTATAGTCGTTTTTCATCGTTTTCGAACGCACATTCACATGGTGACATCTGTTTTGGATGTTAAAATCCATGTTTTATGATATGAGCTAAATTTATTGAAATGTTATCTATTGAAGCTTAAATATTCTTATTGGCTAGTTTTATGTTCTATTTTAGTAGTTAATGATTTCATTAGCCATTAATTCTTACACTTAGATGATATTATGGTTTATTGTTTTAGAGGAGGCTTATGTCACCGCTTTTGTCATCAATTGCTTATGTTATGGCTTATGTCATCAATTGCTTATGTCATGGCTTATGTCATCAATTGCTTATGTCATGGCTTATGTCATCATTTGCTTATGTCATGCCTTATGTCATCATTTGCTTACATCATCCATTACATATGTATACTTATCCTTATGTATTCATATACTTTATACATGTTATGTATATACTTATATTTCTAATATACTAATATGTATACTTGTGAACTTATATGTGTATTAGTACATATACTCGTATATACATATGGTTATTTATGTATTTTCATATGCCTAATGTTCCCTCTTAAGAAAGCTTCACAAATTTCATATTTTTACACTTCAAGAGCTTATTTAGCAAGGTATATGTATGTATAGTTAGTATATACCTACTTTTAGGTTATGTACATAAAGGATACTTATGTATAAGGGTCTTAATACATGTGTTTATCAAGTGTATTCCTATATATATACATATGTTCTTTTTCCAATTATTTAAGGATTCTTACACTTCTAAGCATAAATATGGAGCTTTCACTTCCAACAACACATATGCACATATTATACCAAATTTCTATACTAACCTAACTTATACAACTAAATACTACATAAGATAAAAAATCATATGATAACATACCTTTTTCTCCTTGGTTTATGATAGTAGGAATTGTGAAAGTGAAGTGAGAAAGTGTAGGAATAAGGGAGCAAAGGGAATCATGGTTTGGTAAATGGGAGAAAAGAATTTTGTTTGTGTTGTTTTGTGTTTTAAAAGAATGAAGACAAGTGGGGTCTATGGTAGGAGGAAGTAGACGACAAAGGGTAGAGTTGAAAAAAAAATAAGTATAGAAAGTTAAAGAAAAGAAAGGAATTGTCTAGATGACAATGCCATTTTGTTAACTTTTCATCATGTTGACTTAGTCAACCTTTGACTTGCTCAAAATTAAAAAATTACATGTAATCTAAATGTACATAATGAAATAATTAGGGAAAATTAGGAAGAAAATTAAGGAAATGAAAAGAAATATGGGGTTTATTGAAATGATTAGTAAGAATAGGTAATGAGATCTTCCTTTAGGTATTTATATCCTATTTAAATCATTTGGTAGGCTACTTAATATAATTATCATGAAAAGTGTCATTTAGGGTATTAATATTTACTATATGTAATATAATCATCAACTAAGCTTTTAACTCTATATAATACTAACCTAGTTATATAATCGGAAGATGGATGTTATCTATAATGCAATATCTTAGTTCCCAAAGGATTACTTTAGTATTATATGTATTTATGAATGATTGAAAGTTATGTTTGATCTTTTACTAATGATTTGGTAAGATACCAATGATATATTATCAGTTAGGGTTTTATAATAAGTTATGATGAATTAGGGCTTTTATATCGTTAAAGTTATAGTTTTAGGGTTTTTTTATCACTTTTGGATGAAATCTTTAGTATTTAGATACATTTAGAGTGTAAAAGTTTTATATGCGATTAAATCTTCGGTTATTATCTTAGGGTTTTTATTTTAACTAGCTTGTCAACTCTTAAGAATGTCTAACACACTTGAGTCTTCTTTAGATGTTAGGTCGAAAAATTTAGGGGTTTACATCACCTTTTCCCAAACCGATATGGTTTAAATAAGGTGTCCCAATCTGGAGCCCATCATAACGCTGTCGAGAATGGAAGCCAGAACATAAGGGCTGAGTTGGTTGATTAGGAGCAGTCTGCCTATGAAGATGACACTAACGTCATAAGTGAAGATAAGTCGGAGCAAGATGATGGTGATGATATGAGAAGGGACTATTTGGAGCAAGATGAAGATGATGGCATGAGAGATTGTGAAGAAATAGATCCCATACCTCAAAACAATAACAAAACTTACAGTAAATTGTAGCTTCTTGAAGACTTCGAGGGTAAAGACAGATTTGATGGCCACAAGGAAGGGGAAATCTCGACATATGCTGACATCTTGATGCGTGCAGGTTCTTCTGGTGATGAGGCAAACATTGAGAGTAAGAATGTTGTTACGAATGCCAGATGGGTAAATGATGTCCTTGTTCCTTCAGTTGATGCTACCTTACCTAAGGTAAGCTTTATAGTCCTCCTTCCCTCAGAGACTAGAACACTATAACATGGAGATAAAGGAACTGCAGTTAAGGCAGTGGCGAGCTCAGAAGATATCATCTCCTTTCATGGCTTCACCATAACTTGCAACCTCCTAGCACACTTGGAGCACTTACACAGGATGGAGGGAGATTTTTGGATGGGGTCCATCTGTTTGAGTTCTAATGTGATTACTCATGTCTTGGGCCTACTTGGGCAAGCCATAGGGTTATTTGATGAAGCTTGGCGCTCATTGTCTATAGAGAATCTTGAACTTTTGATTAGTAGTGTCACTGTAGCACGTGCTTTCAAGTTCAAGCTCAATAAGATGGAGGTTATTGCAGCGAAGTCTTAAAAGGTGTTGGGTAGTTGAGACATTGAGGTAAGATGTGAGGTACTCAAAGATGAACTTGGGCAGAACTTGAGAGAGAGGAGTGTCTTAGAGGCACAAATCTTGATTCTACTATAGCATCTAGTGTTGAGTCTTGATAGTGTTTCTCTTACTTTCTTTGGATTTTTTTTTTAACATAGGGTGTATGACCTTGTTGAACCTTATATGTATTATCTAGCTTCTCACTTGTTTGAGATCCCTTAGTTGTTGACATGTACTCGCCTTTATGTGGGACATCATGTGTTAAAATGAGTTATTTATTCACTTAGCCAACTCTTAAGAATTCACATTATCACACACTTAGAAAAATATTGCGTTTCTCTAGCAGCACTTTATAAGATAGAAGATGATAATGAAACATTACTTCATGGCTTGCTAAATTTTTTAGAAAAACCCTATGTATCGGAAGTGTATTCTCGTTTGTAAATAAGGATTCAAATATATGATCCAATAATATGGAGATATTGATTGCAACCAAGAATTTTAGTTTTATTGGACAATCATGTCGTGAGTTAAGGGCATATTACCCATTGCTTAACTATTTTGACATGCTCCACAAATACATACTCACATAATGCGAGCCATTGTCTTATTTGATAGAGCATCATATAGTGCGCCTAGGAGTCAAAGCTTTAACCAGTCAGTAACTCATAGGATAAATGTATATAGTGCACTTGGGAGATAGATCTCTTACTAAGTAACAGCATTATAAATATCAATACTTTGTTTGCTAGTTTCTTTTGACATATATTGCATAAAAGGGGTAATAGAAGAAATAAATATGCAAAAGAGGCTTGTGACTCGAGTTGTAAGTATCATTCTTTTAACTTTACTATAGTTTCTCTTTTACAAATAGAACTTTTGATATATGGAAAGTTGATAGGAGCAGTAATAGCATCCATCCTGGGATTCCTAAGTTTGCAATATCTACTTTCATGTACTTCCTCATCTATGAAAGGTCCTTCCCACTTAGGTGTAAACTTAGGCGCTGAAGTACCTTGGTGCACATGCTTAGCTACAAGAAGTACGACATCGCCCTGCTGGAATGATCTCTTTCACTAAACGATTATACACCACTCTAAGTCTATGCTAATAGTTGATAAGATTGCGTTTAGTGATATCACATCTTTCATCTAACGCGTCCAAATCCATCATTTGTAACATGTTAGCTTTAAGTTCTACATTTATGGCTAACCTAGCAGATGGGATCAATACTTCTATAGGAACTACTACCTCAACCCCATATACCAAAGTGAAAGGAGTTGCTTGTGTTAGCCTTCATTTAGATGTCTTGTAGGCCTAAAGCATTAACGGTAGCTTATCATGCCATTTCTTATGATTATCATAAACCATATGACTAAGTATCTTCAATAAGCTCTTGTTGGTGGCCTTAGCTTATCCATTTCCTTTTAGGTAGTAAGGCATGGACTCATGATCAATATCATAGGAAGCTAGTAGTTGATGAACATGTGAATTGATGAGAAGAGTATCGTTGTTTGATAAAATACGCTTAAGGACCCCGAACCTACGTATGATATTCTCCTTCATGAAGCTTGCAATTGCTAGTCTCGTTGCCTTCTTTAAAGGAGTCACCTCTACCCACTTTGTAAAGCATTCAGTTCCTACTAATATCCAAATGCATCCCCTTGATGATGGATGTATAGGTCCAATAAGATCAAACGCCCACATGTGAAAAGGCCAAGGAGCTGTAATATTATGTGGTGTAATTGCAGGAGCATGAATGGCATTGCTGTCATGATCCTAAAGGGAGCCTAGTAGGATTGCCTAAAATTTTCGTATCATATGTGCACCCATGATTAGAAAATCATCTTGCAAGTCAGAGGTTGCAAGATTCTAAATAATTAGTCACTAAAGTTTTTATTTGATTAACTTACGACCACATCTATGTGACTATGGATATCTGATAAGCCACAGTCTAACAGAACCACAGAGAATCAGTATCCCCTACTAAATAATAAGATTAGGTAGAAAAGTTCTAAAATTCAAACTTACTAAAGTCATAAAATTTAAATAAAGTATACAAGAATTCTAATGAACCATATAGTCTGTTTTCAGAGTTTAACTTCTATGCTTCTCAACGTTGACACTTAACCCTCGGTTCTTAACCTATGCCCGATCGTCTAGCAACCTGCAAAAGAAAATTATTGGGACGTAAGCTACAAGAGTTTAGTGAGTTAATTTCCCTCAACTACACAGCAATCAAGTTATACAATAGTTAGGTTCAACTAAATGAATGCA
This sequence comes from Lumnitzera racemosa, assembly GCA_024138005.1. Taxonomy (NCBI): domain Eukaryota; kingdom Viridiplantae; phylum Streptophyta; class Magnoliopsida; order Myrtales; family Combretaceae; genus Lumnitzera; species Lumnitzera racemosa. Next base: position 74,861,065 of record JAMXBC010000006.1, read on the forward strand.
TGGCAAACAATATGCCAAATAAATACATGCAGGTGATCAGGTACTGCATGTAACTCAGATTTAACACCCTCTGAAGTCAGGGTTGGAGATTCATCAGTACAGTTAGATCCAGGTATCATATTATAACTTATTTCATAACAAAACTCCACGTTTCATATTTAAAATGTAATGGTACATCCATTACCAGTTTTATCAAAACGAGTTTTATATATGATTTTGAGTAGGTTCATGCAGCCCTCACTCACTCCTAAACGAAGGCCTCTGGACTCGACCCATAGCTGGATGATTGGCGCCTCTAATGCCTAGTCATCTCGTGGGCCAGGGTAAGGTCATATCGCACGTGTGCACCGTACAAAATCAATAATCAACCCACGTATGGCCTCTCGCTACCTCCGTATAATGTAACTGCCCGGAATTAGTTATGTAGTGCATGATTTATGTATGGTCTAAGTTAACTTTTTTTAGTCGAATAAAAAGTTAATTCATATTTAATCAGTGATCATTCCAAGTTATAAACAATCAATCTATTGAATCTACTATGCAATAAACATTATATTATTGACATTTAAAGTAGATTCACCATTTACAACAATTATCATGCACAAGCATAACCCAACCCCATACACATTCATTTATAAATCATAATTTAGATTCATTAATTACAAGCACAAACAAGTATGGAATCATAAGGAAAAACTCACTCGGTCATGGCTAGCTCAGGGATTGTAGTAGTCCAAAGTAAGTCGGTCTCGATTTCAGGATCACCTAACATTAGGAACATAGGGAAAGTAATGAGTTTAGGGACTTAAATATCTAAACCAGTATGCTAAGCCGTACTGTTTGCTTAAATCGGTTATTGATTTACGTAAAACTATTAATTCGAGCTTTTTATTAAATCGCGTATAACTTTTTCGTTTTAGCTCGGATCGTCATGAACTTATAGTCCATTTTGATCGTTTTCGAGCGTATTTTCTCGTAACGAGGTCCGTTTTGGACGTTGTGACTCGTAACGTAAATTGTGATATAAAAATATCACAAAAATTATTATTTAAATTTAAAAATTATATGATTTTCGCTTTTTCATAACATATTTATAATTTAATAATTATTTAAATCATATGTTTGTTATTTTTATTATTTGGGTATATTTTCCTATTTTTCTCATTTTCTTATTTTTCTTATGTACCTCACGATTATATATATATATATCTATTCCTATACTTACAATATATAATTTATAGTTTATGTTATTGTAAATTCTTAAATTATGGTATCATATATACATTATATACACTATACATTACACGTATTATATATGTATATGTATTTATTTAAAACATACTCTTATACACATATTCATATATTTATATATATTATTTATTTATTTATTTATATGTCTTACATGTATACATACTTATAAATACATACATATATATATTCGGCATATATATATACTTATATAGTATTTATCATTTATCATAAAATATGTATACTATACATTACATACATAATATGCCATATACTATAATATTTATACTCTATATTATATATCTATATATTCATATGTCCTATATAAATACTTATAAAAATACCCCCCTATATACTATACGCCTACACATATACATATATATATATATAATCATACATGTATATCCATATATATATATAGTTACGGTACATACATATAGATTTATACTATAGTTATGTAAATTACTAATTAGATGTATTATTAAAAAAAAAAAATACATAATACATACTATATACTTATGTACATGTATGTATACATACCTAACCTTATATTTACACATATAATTAAATTTAAGTATTCATGTATATAGACATATACTATTAGTGTTATATGTAAAAATACCATACAAATACTATAATTCTACATGTGTATACTATAATATACATCTATACTTTCTAAAATAAATTACTTACCTATTAATTTTTATTTTTCTTCTTTTTCTTCCTTCTTTCTCTCTTTTCCTTCTTTTTTTTTCTTTCTTTTTTCTCACGGTTTGTCCATACTTTTGTGTTTGTGTGCAGATTTTTTTTTCTTTTTCCATATTTATATTTTTCAGCAAGTTATTAGCTTAAAATGTAAGCTAAGTTAGATTTTTCATTAAAAATTATCATTGGTAATCTTTTCTTTTTATTTAACATCAACACATGGCAATTTGTTTTGCTCACGTGGGTTACCGTTTGCTACTTTGTTTGCTGAATTTTTTTCCATGTTTTGTGCAGGATGTGCATTGAAGTAGAAGTGAAAAGAAGAAAAAGAGATAAATTAGAAATAGAAGAGAAGGAAAATGAAAATTATTCACAAATATATGTAATTTTTCAAATCATATAAATTATAACGAATCTCTTCGTAGATTAATTTTCAAATTTTTATGAAATTTTATCAATTTAATTGATACCCGGTACAACTATAATTTTTACCAGTTATTATAGCGATTTCGTTATAATTTCATGCAAATAAAGTATTTAGTTGAAAATTGCAGTCGACTTTAATTTTATCACTATTGAGTAATATTTAATTATTTTATAGGTTTATATTTATAATTTTAAGGTTTCGATCGAATTTGGGTTCAATTTTGGTTAATAGTGCTTAAAGTAGTTTTAGAGTTTTAGTATACGATTTAAGGTTTTGATCAATTTCTAAGGTTTTTACTATTTATAATATATTTAGATTTATGATTTATTAAATTTTTATCTTCCTTAGCTCTAATGACTTATTAAGTCATTTATAGTATGAGGGTTCAATTCTACTCTTAACTAGCTAAATTTGTGGGGTTTACAATTGTCATGCTGTTGACATACAACACACTTAAGCATTCACTTCTATTGTTGGTCAATAGTATCCTTTATTAAGCAGGTAATAATATAGCTTCCATCCTCTTTGGTATTCCTTGCATTCTCCAGTATGTACCTCATTCAAAATTATTTATGTTTCAAGAGGAGCAATGCACTTTAGAGGCTTTCCCATAAATGATACTCTGTAAAGCTCGTCTTCATGCATAAGATATTTCCTGGCCTTTTGCTTTACGAGTTTAGTATTTGTATTATTCGTTGGTAGCATACTGTTTCTTAAGTAATCAATGTATGGGCACCTCTAGTCTCCAGCACTAAATACGAAATTGCACTTACTTTAGTCGAGGAGCTCAAAACATTTGGGACAATGTAATTGCACTCGAAGCACGTCTTTAGCCATTGATGGCTAATACTAGCTTATATGTTGAATACGACAATACAGTGGTGGTCCTTCCTCCCTACACCAAATGTGGTGATACTTGTTTAACTTGAGACGAGCTTCCTTAGAACAAACACATCGAGACAAAACACCTTTTGGACCCTTATAATATAATGTCCCATTAATTTTAACAAAATTCTTTAAGGTCGAAACATAAGCTGTACTAGGGTGCACTAATTGTTCTATAATTGGGATGTGCCAATTCTCCTGCAGGTCCTCATCCACATAATTTAAAGCAGTACACAAAATGGATTTCTTGACTACTTGAACGTTTACTTTATCACTGGTATCTTTAATTGGAATTTTGGATGCTAATGTGGCCAATGCATCGGCATATTTATTCGTTGATCGAGTCATAAGCTCGTATTGTATAGAGTTAAATTTTCTAACCATAGCCTGTACTGTAGCCTTATAAGGTACAGGTGTAGGTTCCTTCAATCTAAATTCACCTGTGGCCTATTTAATGATTAAATTTGAATTGCCTCAAATACACAAATGACATGCTCCGAGTTATCGTATAGATAATAAACCAAGTATAATGCCTTGTATTCAACTTCATTATTGGTGCATTGAAAGTCAAGTTTAAATGCTAACGGTATCTCTTGACCCTTAGGTAAGGTTAACATGATTCTTGCTCCCCAACCTAGATTTCCCGTAGGAACATCAAATTGAAGCGTTCATTTACCATCCGCTTTGACCATCAAAGAATCTTCATGAAACTCAACTGATATTGTATCTATAATTGAGCCTTCTTGGGCATTCGAGAAGTGTGCTAATAAATTGGCTAAGGCTTGTGACTTGATGATTTTAAGGGATTGCACCAAAATGTCAAATTCTCTAAGAAGGAGTAGCCACTTAGCAACTTGTACTGATAAAGTTGGTCGTGATAATAAATACTTGATTAGATTCGAACAAGTTACCAATTTGATCCTATGTGTAAGGAAGTAGTGCTATAATTTCTGCATAGTAAATATCGACACAAAACAATGCTTCTTGTAAGCTAGGTAACTGACTTCGCTCGTTGGGTAATTGACCAGCTCCAATGGACTTGCTAGTAGAGGTAAGATACAAGATCAATGGCAATTCTTTGATGGGCATGGTCATCATTTGAGGGGAGCTCAGGATTGTCTTGATCTTTTGAATTGCCTCCTCATGGACCTGTTCCTATTTAAATGAATTTCCTTTTTTAAAAAAGGTTGGTGCAATGGGTATGAGATCTCAACAAGTGTAGGTATAAACCTTCTGATATAAGAGACCTTTTCCATAAAAATTTTTAGTTCCTTTAAAGTGACAAGGGATGACATCGATTTTGTAGCTTGTACTTTTGCAGGATCAACATTAATTCCTTTTCAATGAATGACAAACCTTAGGAACTTCCCTGAAGACACTCCAAAGACACATTTGAGAGGGTTCATGCAAAGCTTATACAATCGACATCATTCAAAAACCCTTTGCAAATAACCAAGTAATTAGGTGCCCTTCTAGACTTAATGACTATTTTATTAACATAATCCTTCATAAAATCATGCATCATATCATGAAACAAAGTGATCATTGCTCTTTGATATGTGGAAACTGTATTCTTTAATCCGAATGGCATGATAGTGTAATAAAAGTTGTCACTTGGTGTACGAAAAGCTGTACACTCTACGTCCCCAACCGCTATCTTGATCTAATTATACCTACTGAAGCCATCCATAAATGAGAACAACTCATGACTTGTGGTTGCATCTATTAAGTTATCAATATTTGGCAAGGGCAAATCATCCTCAGGACAAGCCTTATTTAAATCCCAGCAAATCTACACATGCTCTTATTTGTCAGTTCTTATTTCTTATAGTAATTGGCCTTATGAATCTAGCCCATAACAATTTCTTTACCTCTTGCTTAATCTGCATTTCAATCTTAGGATGAAAAACTCTTTGTCCTTGCTTTATGGGTATAAATCTTAGAGCAATATTTAGTGTGTATACTATAAGGCTGGGATTCAATCCTGGCATTTCTTCATAGGTCCATGCGAATACGTCTCTATATTCTTTTAGCAACTCAATAATATGAACCTTTATTTCTTACGGAAGGCTGTTGCTTACGAAGACTATTTACCGTAACTTCCCTAGTTGCACTAGATCCAATTCTTCTATCTCCTTAGCCTAAGGCTTCATTTGGTCTTGTAGCTATTGTAGGGTGAGCTAGACTTCTTGCACTGGTATGGGATCTGAAGAGGAAAGATATACCTCCTTAGACCCCTTATATTATCCTAAGCGGTACACCTTTCTTCCGTCTTCTCGGATGAAGCTTTCAATTCTCTTAGCTTGCTTGTTCTTCTTCCTTCCCTCACGATATCTATGCATCCTTCTTTTCCTTTACTAGCCCTCTTGAACTTCTTCCCATGTAGGTAATGGGGCGCCAAATGGCTTGGCTATCGCGGTTTCACCTTCCTCGACAAATTCATCAAAGTAAGCCTACTCAGTAAAGTATGATTCATGTTGTTCAAAAGGATTCTTGGTAGTTGGAAAGAACACATCCTTTCCTTTCTAATGACCCTTGATACACTGGTGTAATGTCGACGGGATCAAGTTGTGATTGTGCAGTTACTTCCTATTGATGAGTAGATGGTATTGAATCGGTGCATTGATTACATGAAAGGTAGTAATACCATAGATAGGCCCAACCTTGAGATCAACATTAACATTCCCGAGAGAATCCGTAGGGGCATGGCTAAATCCATTTATTGAGACAGGCTACTTTACTAGCCGTCAGGTGTCAATTCTAGCAGCCTTAAAAGTACTCATTGGCATGATATTTAGCATAGAACCATTATTAATGCATGTTTTCTTAACTGGGCACCCGTTAAACACACCTTCCACATATAAGGGACGATTGTGATTGAAATTCTTCATACACATGTTTGCATCAGTAAATAAAATTGCATTTTCTTGTGCCATGACCATCCTCTTTATAGGCTGTACTGCACTACACTTCGCGTATTAATTCTTAGAGATTTGTGTGAATGCAGTTGCTGTCGCAAATCAAGTTTTCTTGTTGAACCTTAAGAGATCAAAGAAATTCCTAAACTTAGTTGCCTTTAACAATGTTGCAATGACAAGTAGGCATTCGTCATCTTGAGCTTCAATCGACTTTCCTTTGTCCTCACGACTTCCAGTGGCTTGGGAATCACTTCAGTTGTGATGGGATCATGGCTAATGGTAGTGATAGCACCCCTTTGGTTGTTGTGGGCGAGAAGTGGATCATTTCTAACATCATTATTGTCAACGATCAACTAACTATGTGCAACTCAATCATTGAATATCTTTTTCAAAGTGAAACAATCTTTAGTTGTGTGACCAATAATTCGATGAAATTTACAATACTTGGAATAGTTCTTTTCTTCATTTGTGGGGAGGTGCTTGACCCTTGGGAGCTTGATATTTCCATTATAGAGCCACTAGTCAAGCATTTGATGCACCTTAGCCATGGGAGAAGGATATGTCAAAGATGGCCTAGAGTTAGTAGACTTATCATTTCTTTGTTTTTTGCACCCCCCCTGGTGACTCGCTTTGAGTTCATTTACAAACAAAGTGCGCTTGTTGAATCTTCCAATTTTACTTTTTTGTCGTACCATTAAGTTATTGGTCTTTCGTGCGTTTTCAACTAGTGTAGCGAAGGAAGTCAACAAAAGATTCTTAAGGTAAATCTTGTACTTAGGAAACATTCCTTGGATTAAGATCTTGACTAACTCCCTTTCATTACAAATGTCCAGTATATCTAGCGAATGCTCCCTGAAGTGTTCGATATAATCCATGAGATCTTTTTTGGATTTTGTATGGATCTTTCCAATGTCAATAAAGATGACTCTTTCTTCGGTGGAGAAAAACTTCTCCAAGAACATCTTATACATACTACCCTACAAATCTATCGACCCTAGAGGGAGATTAACATACCAGGTATATGCTTTTTCAATGAGTGACTTAGAAAATTCTTTCGGTTTCAGATCGTCATCTAGACCATATACTTTTAGCATCTCGATGAATTTTAATAAATGTTCCTTGGTACTTTCTTTCTTGCCATTAAATAACATGCCTTTGGACTAACATAATCCTTAGGGTATGGCTTTGCGGCAATGCGTTGGTGATATGGAAGCTTCAGCTCTGGTATCCTAATTGTAGATTTTGCTTGTATCTCCTTCAAATACATGTCCAAAATCTTCTTTGGTCACAAATGGACCTCTCTGAGTGGATACTTCTACCCTCATTGACATTATAGGAGCAAGGTACATGGGTGTGAGATTCACAAGTGTAGATCTTGTAGACATGGGATTCATTGGTGTTGGTTACACATAGTCAACAACGGTGATACGTAGTATAGAACATAAGGATGGCGAGCCTCTAATTTGAACCACCTGGTTATTTACTTTAGGTAATGAATCTTGTGTAGTTATAGGTTCTCCAGTAGGAAGCCATTCCTTAACCCTAAGAGTGACATGCTTGTTGACAACAAGAGGCTTGGGTGGAGTATGTTGTTACACTACATTAGAAGGATTTGAGGAAGTTGCTTCTCGTTGTGTATTAGCAAAGGTAGCCAAAGCAGGTGCGCATTAGGCGAACATTATCATGAGTTCACTAGTGTCTGATTAGTCTCCAAGCTTACATGTCAATTGTGCATTATCAAGGATACCTTCCTATGTACCACCCCCTTGATTAATGTTTCTAGATGAAGGTAGATTTTGGTCATGGGTCATAATAGTAGCATCTTGCTCTTGATTAATTCCACCAATAGGATTGGGTTGTCTTCACCTTAGAGGTACCATGATGTGAGTACCAAGTCTTCCCTCCCAAATGGAGTTGCCAGAAAATGTAGGTGTGAGGGTTCGAATGTGAAGGTCACGTATGTACCGCATGTTAATCATGCTATACGTGACTAAATAAATGACTTGAGTGACTTATACCAGGTGATCAAGAGAGAAGTGTAAGGAGGAGGAGTAGACAATCTCAATAAGTGACTAAGGAGTAGATTTTTGAATAACCAAAGTTCTTAGCCTAAGGATAACCAAGACTCCCAAACAACCAAAGCTTCTTTCAAAGAATAATGAATGCTCTTCTCAGATAACTTGAGTTCCCAATAAGAAGGATAACTTAGTTTTACGATTGGGATAGCTAAGGTTTGTAATCTAAGTACTCAAAGGAGCTTATGGAAAAGAATTAGATCAAAAAGAGAAGAATCACTTGATCTCGTGATTGTGGGTAACCAAACTTCCTAATCGGAAGATAAAGACGATGCCGAAATAGGTAGAGCTTCTTTCGAGAATAACTGAGGTATCTTGTTGAACAAACAAAGCTATTAAAAAAAAGGATTACTTAGTTTCACGATTGAGAATAGTCGGGGCCCGTAGTATGAGGATTCATAGGAACTTTTGGAAAACCATTAGTTCCTAGTAAAATGGATTATTTTATTTCACGATCAAGAATTACTAGACTTCCTAACCAAAGGATAATGAAAACTCCTAAATAGGCAAAGCTTCTTTCAAGAATAATGAAGGTTCTTGTTGAACGAGATACATTCCCAAATAGAAAGAGTACGTTGCACGATTGAGGATAGGTAAGGCTCTTAACTTAAGGGTTCTTAAGAACTTGCATAGTAATCTTAGTTCCAAACAAGATGAACAACTGGATTTTGTGATTGAGGATAAGCAAAGATCCTAATTTAAGTATTGTATGGTACATGTGGAATGATGTAAGATCATGAAAATATGGATAAGTTAATTCCACTAATTAGAATGCCCAGTGTTCCTAATCTAAGGATAACTAAGATGCCTAAGTAGTCAAAGCTAATTTCAAGAACGACTAAGGTTCTTGTAGAATAAACAAAGTTCCTAAAAAGAGGGATTAGTTGATTTCATGATTAAGAATAGCTAAGGTCCGTAATTTGAGGAGTCTTACAAACTTGCGAAGTGACCTTAGTTCCTAATGAGGCAGATTACTTTATTTCACGATTTAGAACAACCAAAGTTCCTAACCTAAGGATAATCAAGGCTCCAAAACAGCTGAAACTTCTCTGAAGAATAACTAGGATTCTTATGTAATAACTTAAGTTCTTTAATAGAAGTATTATTTGGTTTCATGATTTCTGGTAACCACAGTTCCTAATGTAAAGATTCTTAGAAACTCTTGTAATAACCTTAGCTCTTAGGGTAATTAAATGCTTGATTCTATGGTTTCAAATAACTTAAGTTCCTGATCTAAGGATAATTGAGACTCTTAAATAGCTAAAGCTTCTTTTAAGGATAGTGGAGGTTCCTATCAAGTAACCTAAGTTCCTTGAACAAAGGATTGCTTGGTTTCCCGATCAATGACAACCAAAGTTCCTAATCTAAGGATACTTTGGACGTTGCGGACTAACCTTAGTTCTGAAAATGTTAAATTACTTGATTTCATGGTAGAAGATGACCAAAGCTCTTGCTCAAATGATAAACGAGGCTTCTTAACAATTGAAGGATCTTTCAAGAAGGAATAAGGTTTACGTAAAATAAACTAAGTTCCTAAAAACAAGGATTACTTAGTTTAAGGATTACTTACTATTTAGAATCGCTAAGATTCATAATTTAAGGATTCTTTAGAAGCTTTGGAATTACCTCAATTCCCCGAATGTCGGATTACTTGATTTAACAATGGAATAACCAAAGTTCCTAACCTAAGGATAACTGAGACTCCTAGACGGCAAAAGCTTCTTTCAAAGAATAACAAATGCACTTGTCGACTAACCTAAGTTCCTAATAAGAAGGATGACTTGGTTTCATGATTGGGATAACCAAGGTTTGTAATCTAAGGGAACTTGTGGAAAAGAATTGGATCATGAAAAGATGAATTACTTGATTTTGTGACTGAGGATAACTAAACTTCTTAATCGGAAGACAATGACAATGCCTAAATAGGTAAAACTTCTTTCAAGAACAACTGAGGTTTCTTGTTGAACAAACAAAGCTCCTAAAAAGAATGATTACTTGGTTTTACGATTGAGAATAGCCAAGGCCCATAGTATGAGGATTCATAAGAACTTCTGGAATACTAATAGTTCCCAATAAGATGTATTACTTGATTTCATGGTCAAGAATAACTAAACTTTCTAAACTAAGATAACAAAAACTATTGAATAGGCAAAGCTTCTTTCAAGAATAACGAAGGTTCTCATCAAATGACCTACGTGCCTAAGTAAAAAGAGTAAGTTTCCCAATTGAGGATAGCTAAGGTTCTTAACATATGGTTTCTTAAGAACTTATGTTGTAATCTTAGTTCCAAACAAGATGGACTATAGGATTTCGCGATTAAGGACAAGCAAAGATCCTAATGGAAGGATTGTATGGTAGTGGAGTGACGTAAGATTATGTAAAGATGGATTAGTTGATTCTACTAATGAGGATACCTAGTGTTCCCAATCTGAGGATAACTAAGACTCCTAAGTAGCTAAAGCTAATTTCAAGAACGACTAAGATTCTTATAGAACAAACTAAGTTCTTAAAAAGAAATATTACTTGATTTCACAATTGACAATAGCCAAGGTCCGTAATCTAAGGACTTTTATAAACTTGTGGAATAACCCTAGTTCCCAATGAGGCAGATTACTTGATTTTGGGATTTAAAACAACCAAAGTTCTTAACCTAAAGATAATCAAGGTCCCAAAATAGCCGAAACTTCTGTGAAGAATAACTAGGGTTCTTATGCAATAACCATGGTTCTTATGCAATAACCTAAGTTCCTTAAGAGAAGGATTACTTGGCTTCATGATTATGGCTAGCTGCAGTTCCTAATGTAAGGATCTTTAGAAACTTGTGTAATAACCTTAGCTCAAAAGGCGATCGAATGCTTGATTCCACAATTTCAAATAACTTAAGTTCCTAACTTAAGGATAATTGAGACTACTAAATAGCCAAATCTTCCTTCAAGGATAACGGAGATTCCTCTTGAGTAACCTAAGTTTCTCGACCGAAGGATTGCTTAGTTTCACGATCAAAGATAGCCAAAGTTCCTAATCTAACGATACTTTGAAAGTTATGGAGTAATCCTAGTTTCGAAAATATTAAATTACTTGATTTTACGATGGAGGATGACTAAAGCTCCCATTCGAATGATAACTGAGGCTCCTTAACAGTCGAAGGATCTTTTGAGAATGAATAAGGTTATCACAAATTAAACTAAGTTCTTAAAAACAAGGATTACTTGGTTTCACTAATGAGAATCGCCAAGATCCATTATCTAAGGATTCCTAAGAAGTTATGGAATAACCCTAGTTCCCCAGACATCGGGTTACTTGATTTAACAATTTGGAATAACCAAAGTTCCTAGCCTAATGATTATTGTAAACCCTACTTTTAGTGGGCCTAAGACTCGATTAAGAGTACTTTTCGAACGTTCCTAAAGATCAACTAAACTAAAAACTTAAGTTTATATTTAGAAACAAATTAAATTTTTACAATTCAGAAGCTAATTGTCGATAAAACTCGAGCTTGAAGAACTACGAGCTCCAAAGTTACTTAAAACCCTAGTCCTTAAAACCATTAAGGAATTTTAATCTTAAATAATTAATCGATAATTTAATTTGAATAATTTCATTTAACTTTATAAAATTTCACAATTCTGCAAAAATCAAATCATAAATTACAAAACAATGTAAGATAAAAATCCTAAAACAATTTTTTATAAGGCTATGCCCTTATCTTCATGTATAAGCCTTACACATAAATAAGTAGACTAACCAATCACCTTAGATAACTTATCAATTGAGAGTTGGAATCATTTATCAATTGATAACTTATCAAAATCTAGTAATAAAACAATTTCCTTATCACCTCTTCACTTATAATAACATATAGACAATTTTTCACAAGAATTCATAAGCTTAACTTTAATAAAGGAGACAAGACTACTCCATGGCATAAAAAGACTTCCAATGGAAGATCTAAAAAGAGGAGAAAGGGGGGACCATACACTTGTCATTTACAAAGGGGGGACCATACACTTGTCATTTACTCATCAATCACTTCTTCTTACATATCACTATTAACCTCATAATGCTTACATCATCAATAGTTGAAATTGTTGACTTTATGTAAGCGACAAGACAACACTTTCAAGGCATTTAAACACTCCCTCTCTCTCCATTTCCAACCGGCCACACTCTCCACCATTTCTCTCCCTTTCAATTTCACTTTCACTTCATCTTTCTTTCTTTTGAAACAAACATGAAAAGGTGAAACAACCTTACCCCACAAAATCAAAATTTTCCATTTTGAAGCTTCACTCACGGCGTTATTTTCCCTTGTTCATTTATCATTTTATTTCACCATCTAAGGCCTTTTAAGACCATTAGAATCTTCCATAAACCCCATACCAAAAGAACAAAAGATTTAGGTTTCAAAAGGTAGCAAAAAGGAGGAGGCAAAGTTAAGAGCTAAAGTGGAACCTTAGTGCACAACCACCACACTTTGCGTTAAAGACGAGTAAGTGATTCTTGTGATGTGTGGATTAGTATTTATGTTAGGAGACTTGGATTTCTTGAAGATATGAGTAAGGTTTAAGTTGTTAGAACACCAAAAATCGTTTTAAGAAACAAACCATAAAACCTTTACATGAAGTTGAAATATGAGCATGTAAAGTTGCTGTTGTCATGAACTGAGGACGGCCTAGTCGTGGCAGACGCCGTATACTGCATGAAGAACCCCTGATTGGTTACCCTTCCAATCAAAAACTCTTCACACAATATATAAGGCTCTACAACTACTAGTTCCAAAGTACATCTAGATTCACATGATATCATCACACAACATATTTATATAAAAGTTAAGCTCAAAAGCTTACATTACACAGTATTTCAGTATGTCTAAGTTCATAATAATAAGGTAAACATAAGTACATGAGGAATAGTCTACATAAACTGTTTTCCTCTCATCACACAGAACACCTCGCTCTTGCCCAAGTCCCCAGGCTAACCTGTGGCATCCCTCGTCCTGTCTCTATGAACAGGCTATCCTGCAACAAAAGTCTAAAGGGGTGTAAGCCTAAGCTTAGTGAGCAAAACCCTCAGCCACACATCAAGTAAGTTATAAATACATTATAGTCACGCATATGAATGAATGATCAAACAGAATGCCAAATAATACGCATACTTAACTAGTTCATATACGCAACTCGGATTTAACGCCTTCCGAAGTCAGGGTTGGAGTTTACACGGCACCAATCAGATCCGGGTATTACACTAGAACTTACTTTACTACGGAACTCCATGTTCCGTACTTACATCAAATAACTCTTTTATTTTCAGAAAAACACAAGTTCTAGTATAATTGTGAGTGGGCCCCCTGCAGTCCACACTCACCCCTAAACGGAGGTCTCTAGACTCGACCCTTAGCTAGGCGGTTGGCGCCTCCAACGCCTAGTGTTCCCGCGGGCCAGGGTAAGGTCATTTTGTACGAGTGCACCGTACATAACCAAATAACTCAATAATATCAACCCCCGAATGGCCTCTCTTTACCTCCGTGTGATGTGACGGCCGGAATAGTATCCATGCTATGCATGTTAATGCATGTTCCAGTTTCTTTTTATAGCCGAGTATAAGTTAGTTCAAATTATGCTGTGACCATCCATTAATACACATAATAATTTTCTATACTACCATGCAACAAACAAGGCATTCTCTGAATTTAAGGTAAATTCACAACTCAATAATCAATTACATACACAAGCATTTCCTGAACCCCACACAACAGTTAAATAACAATAATATTTAAGTCTACTATCTACAATCACAATCAAGCATGGAATCACAGGGTAAATACTCACTCGGCCATAGCAGTTCGCCCTAATCGTAGTAATCGATCGGGAGGTCCTCGCTCATCTCAGAGTCACCTGATCATTATGTGATAACAATGCTAATAAGTGTTTGAATTAACTATTAATTCTAAACAGCTAATTACCTAGTTCTACTTAACTTACTATTAAATTTTACCCGGTAAGACTTTAATTTCAATCGTATGTAACTTTTCCGTTTTATTTTTGATATTTATGAATTTATAATCGATTTTCATCGTTTCTGAACATATTTTCACATGGTAATATCTGTTTTAGATATTAACACCTCTATTTTATGTTATGAGCTAAATTTATAGAACTGTTTAGTTATGACCACCTAAGTACTTTTATTACTTATATTTATATCTTTTACTCCTTAAATTCTTCTAATGAAAGAATCTTAATTTGCTATTACTAATTCATGTACTGAATTAGGTATAATCTAATTTAGAAAGTGTCTTAGGTTTTCTTAATTTAGTTACCTAATCACCTACATTTTTCTTAGTTTTCTTATTTTTTAATTTTATGCTTATGTCATCGCTTACATCATCACTTGCTTATGTTATTGCTTATGTCATCACTTGCTTATGTCATGGCTTATGTCATCATGTGCTTATGTCATCACTTATCTCATCATATGCTTACATAAGCCTTTCATCATGCTTATGTCATATGCATATGTATTATGTACATATTATCTCTTTCTCTTATACTTATGTACATATACTTTATACATACTTATACTTATACCTAGACTTAGGTTTCTACCGTATTTATACATGTATACATACCCGTATTCCTATACGGTTGGATACGTATATTATACTAAAATTTCGTATGCCTAAATTTTTCCTTAAGAAAAGCTCCCTAATTCCACGTTTTTGTGTTTTTATGTACATATTTAGTGTAGTATAGGTATGTTTAGTAAGATTTGATCTTAAATTAGGTTATGTACATGTTAAATACTCATGTACAAAGGTTCTCCTACTTATACTCTCTTGGTATTTCCTTATGTATGCATACATAGAAGCATATCCTCATGTCTTTCTTTCTTCTCTTTCAAACTTCAAGTTTCTACACTTAAAGAAGGAAACTTTGTTTCCTCTTCTTCAAGACAAAACTAACCACATAACTACTTATCTAATCTACCTAATTAACTAACTAATGACTAATAGAAAGTAAGATAAAGCACTTAAAAACATACCTTTTATGATGTTGAAATGGAGGGGACAAAAGGGAAGAAATGAAAGGGAAAGAAGGGAGAGGAGTTCACGGCATGAAAGAGGACTTTTTGTATTGTTTCTCTTAATGTAAAACAACATGTGGTGGGGTTAAGGAAGACATTTGTGGACGGCAACAAGAGAAAAAGAGAGAAAAAGAAAAATCAAAAAGAAAAGAAAAGGAAGACATCATTACTCATGTGGTTGATGAGATCTTACTTTAGGTCTTTAGAGTCCATATATCTCATTTGATAAACTACTTCGGATAACAAGTGTAAAATGTGCTAATTTAAGTCTTAAAATTCACTATATGTAACCTAATCTTCAACTATAATCCTAACCCTAAGTAAGACTATCTTAATCCTATATTTAAGGAATAAATATAATCTATGACCCATTATCTTAGTTCCTAATGGATTACTTGAGAATTTGAATCGTATAAGTAAGAATGAGGGTTATCTCTAACCTTTAACTAACGATTTTGCAAAATATAAGCATTACATTTTCAAGTAGGGTTTTAGGGTATATTATGTTGGATTGGTGTACATATGTCCTTAATGGAATCATTTTTAAGGTTTTTATCACTTTCGAAAGGAATCTTTAGCTTTTAGAAACATTTAGGGTAGAAAAATTCTTTACGCGATTAATTAAGTCTTTTAGGGTTTTCACTTTAATTAGCCTTGTCGACTCCTAAATTGTCTACTATAGTTGAATCTATTTCAAAAATTAGATCGAAACTTTCAGGGGTTTACAGGTGTTTTGTGAAGACATTTGTTTAATGCTTTGAATGGAAAATTTTAAGCTAAGAAAATCTTGAAATGAGAACTTTAATGGAGGATAAGCATGCTGTACGTGAGGGTTCCATAATCATTTGGATGTTGATTTTGTTTCCATTAAGTTAAACATGCTCAAATCTAGACTTAAGTTAAGGAAAAATCCATCTCATGAAGTTTTATGAAAAAACCAATTTTGTATGACATGAGCTATGATATGGAAGTGGTATTAAGTATAAGATCTTTTATTTCTTTATGTGGAACATGAGTTAAAGGATCATTTGGTGGAAGGAAACTTAAGTTAAGATTTGTACATAAGTAGTTAAGTGCATAATCTACCACCTAAACTAAAGGAAATGATGAAACAAGTTGAAAAACCAAGTAAGGACCCCTTAGGACCATCATGAACACATCTAGAACGTGGGAGAATGAAGCCTAAAAATATGATAAAAGTGAAAGAACAAAGTGAAAAGATTAACTAAAGTAAGTATAGTAAGCATATGAAGCCTAAAACTCAAAACCGAGCCTAAAACTCTTAAAACCGAGCCTAAAACTCTAAGATGGGCCTTTAATAAAAATCTGACCAGCACCTTAAAGTACCAAGAGAGGTTGTTTTGAAGCCCATAAGAAGTCCACCTAAGGCCCCATAAGCCCACCAAAGTCATTAACCTTAGTTTGAACAAAAAACAAGCCCATTTGACAACTTAAGCCCACTAAAGGGCCCAAGAAATGGTTGTTAGCCTTAGGAATATAAATCAAAGTTGTAAATCTGATCTTAAGGAGTATTTTATAAAATCTAAAGACCAAGCCCAAAGGATTCCTTAAGTTATCAAAAGCCCATTTACCAAACAAGGCCCAAAAACACTCCAACGCATGAGGAACGCTACTGTTCTGACCCATGAACAGAATTGTATACCTTATTTCAAAAATCTAACCTTACCACATTAAAGTACACTAAAAAATGATGAAGATTGACTATAAGATCATAAAAATCGGATTTAAAACGAAAAAGTTATACGCTATTGAACTTTAGGTAAAAACGGGGAAAAATTACGAAAGCTAGTTAAGAATATAACTTAAGGAAAATTTACTTAGTTTCTTAAGTTTGCTTCAATTCCTTATAAAAATTATTTCAATGACCAGGGGACACCGTTTACGGAGACGACTTGTATCCAGATTACTTTGACTGACCTATATGGCAGAGTGAGTAAATTCCCGATGACTCTTTACTTAATTGTGCTTGTAAAGTAGATACACCTAATCTTATATTTATAAATTTGGATGCTTGTGGGATATGGGAGATGCATGTGTATGAATTTATGGATGAATGTGATGACTTGTTAATTATATATAATAATAGGAATTGTTTGTATGAATATATACATGTGAATTGTATGGAATGAAATTGGTTGATCACCCTAAAAATCAAGTTAATTGCTTATATGATTAAGAACTCAAAATGAATCATGCATTCCCCATATTGTATACGGATAACACCGACTGCCGCTTCACGTAGAAGATGGGAAGGGACTCACAGGAATACGAGTTTCCTATAGGATTGGGCACTAGCTATGCCATCATATATATTGAGTCTCTGTCTTAAGTCGATGGGCTTACTAGGCGCTGGGAAACGCTAACCGTCGGCGAGGGGCTAAGTCTTGTGGCTTCTGCTTAGGGCGTGTGTTTATGGACTGTGGGGGCCACCACATCGCTAGACTTGGGATTTTTAAAGAATACGATTTGATTTTGGCAAAGGAAGTATATATATAGAGTCACAGGAATACGAGTTTCCTACAGGATTGGGCACTAGCTATGCCATCATATATATTGAGTCTCTGTCTTAAGCCGATGGGCTTACTAGGCGCTGGGAGACGCCAACCGTCGGTGAGGGGCCAAGTCTTGTGGCTTCTGCTTAGGGCGTGTGTTTGTGGACTGCGGGGGCCACCACATCGCTAGACTTGGGATTTTTAAAGGATACGATTTGATTTTGGAAAAGGAAGTATATATATAGAGTTTTGTTTTGGTATGAGCATGATAGTGCAAATGAAAAAAAACCCAAGGTCTAGAACCCGGATTTTGGTTTGGGTCGGTTAATTATCTCCAAACCCCGACTTCAGGGGGTGTAATTCTGAGTCGTATGCAGTTCCTAGGTTATTGCATGCGTTGTTTGGCATACTGATTGTTCATGCATTCATATGATTGTGCATATAATAAACTTTTGCTATGTAGTACTGATGAGGGCATTTATCTCATTAAGCGTAAGCTTACATCCCTATAGATTTTTGTTGGTGTAGGAGAACCTCTTCGTCAATCCGGGCCGAGGCATGCCCGTAGTAAGTCTCGTGTAGAGACGGGTTGGAGCGATCAGAGAGCGAAGAGGACATTTTGTAATAGATTATAGATATTTAGATACTTTTATGTTTTTGTGTATAACTTATATTTTATGCAGTTCCATTATGAACTGCATTTGTTTGTAATATTGTTTTGGTATGGGTCTTACGAGCCCACACACTTAGTTAATTTATAACATAGAAGTAATTTTAGTTAAATTGCTCTATATTACTTGTCTATGGGCCTAGTGGTAACGTAGAGTGGAAGGAGCCTTGTGTGTCGTATGAAAGGCCTATGATCAGCAAGGGGGTTGATAATAGACCTTTATACGGTATACGGTGACCTATCAAGACAACGATACTATTGGGTCGTTATAGGTTTAAGTGGTATCAGAGAATTAAGTTTAAACTAATGATAAAGTAAGTAAAACTGGACCCTACAATTCACGTGTATATTAACACGTGAGTTACATGCAATACCCGATCACTTACATGTATGCCAGTTTTACTCTCGGATTTAACAACCTTTGAAGTCAGGGTTGGAGATTTATCGGTACAGTCAAATCCAAGTATCATATTAGAACTTATTCATAACGAAACTTCGCGTTTCGTATTCAAAATGTAATGGTATATCCATTACTAGCTTTATCAAAACGAATTCTACATATGATTGTGAGTAGGTCCACGTAGCCCTCACTCGCTACCTTCGTATAATATGACTGCCCGGAATTAATTATGCAGCGCATGATTTATGCATGATCCAAGTTAACTTTTCTAGTCGAATAAAATTTAGTCTTATTTATTCAGTAATCATTCGAAGCCACAAACAATCAATCTAGTGAATCTACTATGCAACGGACATTATATTTTTGCAATTTAAGATAAATTCACCATCAACAACAATTATCATGCACAAGTATAACCCAACCCCATACACATTCATTTATAATTCATAATTTTTGTTCACTAACTACAAGTACATATAAGTATGGAATCATTAGGAAAAGATCACTCGACCATGACTAGCTCAGGAATCGTAGTAGTCCAAAGGTAAGTCGGTCTCGATCTCAAGATCACCTAACATTAGGAAAATAGGGAAAGTAATGAGTTTAGGGATTTAAATACCTAAACCAGCATACTAAACCGTACTGTTTACTTAAATTGGTTATTATTTTACGTGAAATCATCGATTCGAGCTTTTTATCGAATTGCGTATAATTTTTTTGTTTTAGCTCGGATTGTCATGAACTCATAGTCCATTTTGATCGTTTTCGAGCGTATTTTCTCGTAGCGAGGTCTGTTTTGGACATTGTTATTCGCAGTGTAAATTGTGACATAAAAATATTAAAAAATTTATTGTTTTAGTTTAAAAATTATAAAATACCAATTTTAGCTTTTTCTTAACATATTTATGATTTAATAATTATTTAAATCATATATTTGATAGTTTTATTATTTTGAGTATATTTTTCTACTTTTGAAATTTTTACTTTATTATGATTATTATTATTATCATGACCTTTATTATTTTTATTACTCCTCATTTCCTTATTAATTATGTATTTCACGATTTATAGATACATATATATATATCTATATATATTTTCGGTATACTTCATATACATAAGATAGGTTATACGCTATATGTATATATATACTTATTTTATGAAAATAAACATACTCTTATGTACATATATATATTCATGTATTTGTATTTATACATAATAATATACTTATATAATTTTCAAATACTACAAATATATAAATAATCTACAAATACATATTCTTATATTATATATTCGGTATATATATATTTACATAGTATTTATTATAAAATATGTATACTATATATTATACATATCTTACCGCAATATATATACTCTATCTTATCTATATATATATGTCTTATATACATATATTATTACTTATGAAAATATACTACTACATATATATACTATGTGAGTACATATATACATACACGAAAATAATTATACATGGGTACATATATATATATATCTACTATAGTTATTGAATAAAATACTTAATACTAATTATACGTATTTCTAAAAAAAATACATAAATACATACTCTTTCCATATAATATATCTATGTCTATACATGTATACATACATAGCCTAATATATGTATATATAATTTAATTTATGTATTTGTGCACATATATACATGTAATAGTAGTTTTTTTTTTATTAAAAATATACTATACAAATACTATATTTATACATATATATACTATATACATACATATATACTAAATAATTTACTTAACTTTTTCTTCTAATTCTTTCTTCTTCTTTTTCCTTCTTCTTTTCTTTCTTTCTTTTCTTTCTTCTTTTCCTTCCTTCTTTTTCTTTCTCTCCCTCACGTTTTTTCTTCTTCCAGATTTTCGGTTTGTGTAGAAATTTTTATTTTTATTTTATATTTTTTCCTCATTTTATACATGTGAGTTAGCTTAAAATTTAACCTAAGTAATTATCCATTTTTTTTTCATTTTTTTCTTTTATTTTCCACTCAACACGTGGCAAATTTTTTTCTTCACGTGGGCGGCTAATTTGCTTCATTTCCAGGACGTTGCTAATGGAGAAAAGAAAGAAAAAAGAGAAAAGAGATAAATTGAAAAAGAATGAGAAGGAAAACAAAAATTAATAATAAATATATGTAATTTTTCGAAACATATAAATTATAACAAATCTCATCTTAAATTAATTTTTAAAATTTTGTGAAATTTTATCAGTTTAATTGGTACCCATTACAATTAAAATTTTTACGAGTCATTATAGCGATTTTGTTATAATTTCACACTAATTGGCGATTTAGTTGAGAATTTGTAATCGGCTATAATTTTATCACTATTGAGTAATATTTAACTATTTTATACGTTTACATTTATAATTTTAGGGTTTCGAACAAATTTGAGTTAAATTTTGATTAATGGTGCTTAAAGCAATTTTATGATTTTAGTATGCAATTTAGGGTTTTGACCAATTTCTAAGGTTTTTCCTACTTATAATATATTTAGATTTATGATTTATTAAATTTTTATCCTGGTTGGCTTTAATGACTCTTCAAGTCATCTATAGTATTAGGGTTCAATCCTATTCTTAAATAGCTAAATTTGCGGGGTTTACACTAAGTTTGTGATGTAGGGATAACTGAGGCTCCTAAATAGCTAAAGTTTCTTTCAAGGATAACATAGGTTCTTATTAAGTAACCTAAGTTCCTTGATTGAAGGATTGCTTAGTTTCATGATTGAGGACAGTTAAAGTTCCTAATCCAAGAATAATTTTGAAGTTGTAGAGTAAACTTAGTTTAAAAAATGTTGGATTATATGATTTCACGGTAGAGGATAACCAAAGCTCTTGATCTAGTGAAAATTGAGGCTTCTTAACAGTCGAAGGATCTCTTAAGAATGAAAAAGTTCTTGCAAAATAAATTGAGTTCTTAAAAACAAAGATTACTTGGTTTTATGATTGAGAATTGCCACGATCTGTAATTGTCACATCCTGGCTTAGCACGGAATGCACCATCACATAGGAATATCTATTGAAAACCTAACTAAACCTACTCATTCATTAAAACACAATTTTGTTTATATGATAAGGGGTTGTTACATTAGAGTTCAATTAGATATTCAATTAGAACTTATATGTACAACATAATATTTATATCAAAACATGAACTGGCTTTTTCTTTTGTTATCTTCACAATAGTAGGATTCCCAACTTAGTACAGGTTCTATATAAAAGTTACCGACTTCGACTTACAGTATACATTTCCTCCTAGTGTTAGGCCCTTCATAACAATGTTAACTTGAGGATAAAATATTTTATCCCCTAAGCTACTGAAGTTGAGTGAGAGTGGATAACAAAAAATACAATATAAACAAGATCACATATCACCATTAAAATATTTCAATCATAATTCGTAGGTTCAACTGTACATATGCATTTGCCTAACCAAGCATTTATTACTAGTAATGCAGCATGCTATATTCATGTACGTAGTATGCATCGGTATTGATATCCTATGCCCTCCAATTTTCATCCAGTTAGTTGACATAGCCGGGTGTTTGGATATAACGTCTAGTAACCAATGGGTAATAAGGAGCTGCTTGGGAGAAGGATCCCACCAAATTAGACTACACACTGTAGTTTACCAATTAAAAAGGGCAACAGGGAGCTGCTTGGGAGTATAGGGCAACAAGGAGCTGCTTGGGAGTATAACCCCCAACTTTGTTTTACAAAATTAGACTACATACTGTAGTTCACCAAATCAAAGAGATAATAATGGCAAATCAAACCACACACTGTGACCTACCAAATTTGACCATCAAAATTGTCACAATATTCGAGCAATGCAATCTATATATGCTTCCAAAAATTGAGTTCTATAGTCATGCCTTTTTTATGATCACTTGGAAGTCTCATTTTGAAAGTTTTGACTCATAGGTCCTTTTTATGCCATGCTATACCATGATATGTAATAATAACTCAAGTATATCGGCATAACAATCTTTTAGTTTTATTCAACTGTAGACCTTAGTTTTAGTAGGCCTAAGACTTGATCAAGAGTATTTTCCGAACGTTCCCAAAGATCAACTAAACCAAAAAATTAAGTTTATATTTAGAAACGAATTAAATTTTTTCAATTCAAAAACCAATTATCGATAAAACCCGAGTTTAAAGAATTGCAAGCTCTAAAGTCATTTAAAACCCTAAACCTTAAAAACCATTAAGGAATTTTAACTCGAAGTAATTAATTGATAATTTAATTTCAATAATTTCATTCAACTTTAGAAAATTTCACAATTTTATAAAAATCAAATCATAAATTACAAAACAATGCGAGATGAAAACCGAAAAACAATTTTCTATAAGACCATGCCCTTATCTTCATGCCTAAGTTTTACACATCAATAAGTAGATCAACCAATCACTTTAGATAACTTATCAATTGAGAGTTGGAATCATTTATCAATTGATAACTTATCAAAATTTAGTGATAAGACATTTTCCTTATCACCCCTTCACTTATACTACATATGGATAATGCTTCACAAGATTTCATATGCTTAACTTTATTAAATGAGACAAGACCATTCCATGGCCCAAAAGACTTTAAATGGCAGATTTAAACAAGGAAGAAAGATGGGCCATACACTTGTCTTTCAACCATCAATCACTTTTTCTTACACATCACTATTTACCCCTTAATGCTTACATCATCAATAGTTGCAATTGTTGACTTTTGTGTAAGCTACAAGACAACACTTTCAAGACATTTTAGCCACTCATTTTCTCTCAAATCTAACCGGCCACTTTCTCCATTATTTCTCTCACTTTCAATTTCACTTTCACATCTTCTTTCTCTCATTTGAAACAAACATAAAAGGGAGAAACAATCTTACCCCACAAAATCAACTTTTCTCCCATTTTTCAAACTTCACTCACGGCAACTTCTCCTCTTGTTCTTGTGTCATTTTCTTTCACCATCTAAGATCTTTTAGAACCATTAGAACCTTCCACAAACCCCATTCCAAAAGATAAAACAACTTGGGTTTCCAAAAGGTAGCAAAAAGAAGGAAGCAAAGTTAAGAGCTTATGTGGAACCTTAGTGCACAACCACCGTACTTTGCTTTAAGGACGAGTAAGTGTTTCTTGTGATACGTGGGCTAGTATTTATGTTAGGAGACTTTGATTTCTTGAAGATATAAGTAAGGTTTAAGTTGTTATAACACCAAAAACCGTTTTAAGAAGCAAACTCATGAAACCGTTACATGAAGTTGAAACATGAGCATGTAAAGTTGGTGTTTTGTAAAGATACTTATGTAACACTTTGAATAGAAGATTTTAAGTTGAGAAAATTTTGAAACAAGAACTTGAATGGAAGATGAACATGTTGGACGTGAGGGTTCAAAGGTCATTTGAATGTTGATTTTATTTCCATCAAGTTAAACATGCTCAAATCTAGACTTAAGTTAAGGAAAAATTAATCACATGAAGTTTTATGAAGAAACCAACTTTGTATGACATTAGCTATGATATGGAGGTTGTATATAAGATTTTCTATTTCTTTGTGTGGAGCATGAGTTAAAGAATCATCTTATGGAAGAAAAGTTAAGTTAAGATTTGGATACAAGTATTTTAACTGCATAATTTAAAACCTACGCTTAAGGAAATGGTGAAACAAGTTGAAAAACCAAGCAAGAACTCCTTGGATTCATCACGACCAGATCTGGAACGTGGGGAAAAGAAGCTTAAAATTATGATAAAAGTGAATGAATAAAGTGAAAAGATCAACCAAAGCAATTATGGTAAGCATACAAAGCCTAAAACTCAAATCGAGCCTAAAACTCTCAAAACAAGCTTAGAACTCTAGGTTGGGCTTTCAATAAAATTCTGACCAACACTTTAAAACATCAAGAGAGGTTATTTTGAAGCCCATAAGAAATCCACCTAAGGCCCCATAAGCCTACCAAAGTCACTAACTTTAGTTTAAACAAAAAACAAGCCCATTTGATAACTTAAGCCCACTAAAAGGCCCATGAAGTGGTTGTTAGCCTTAGGAATATAAATCAAAGTTGTAAATCTAATCTCAAGGAGTATTTTAAGCTTAGGATAAAATCTTAAGACCAAGCCCAAAGGATTTCTCAAGTTATCAAAAAGCTCATTTATCATATAAGGCCTAAAAGCGCTCCAACACATAAGGAACACTACTGTTCTAACCCATGGATAGAATTGTTTGCCTCATTTCGAAAATCTAACCTCACCACATTAAATTACACTTGAAAACGATGAAGATTGACTGTAAGATCATAAAAATCAGATTTAAAATGAAAAAGTGATTGAACTTTAGGTAAAAACCAAGAAAAATTTTGAAAACTAGTCAAGAGTATAACTTAAGGAAAATTTACTTAGTTTTTTAAGTTTATTTCAATCCCTTATAAATATTATTTCAATGACCAGGGGACACCGTGTACGGAGATGACTTGCCTCCGGATTACTTTGATTGACTCATATGGCAGAGTGAGTAAATTCTCGATGACTCTTTCCTTGATTTTGCTTGTAAAATAAATGCACCTAAACTTATATATATAAATTTAGATGCTTGTGGGATATGGGAGATGCATGTGTATGGATTTTTGGATGAATATGATGACTTATTAATTATATATATATAATAATGGGAATTGTTTGTATTAATATATATATGTTAATTGTATGGAATGAAATTGTTTGATCACCTTGAAAATCAAGTTAATCACTTATACAATTAAGAAATCAAAATGAATCATGCATTTCCCATATTGCATACGGATAACACCGACTACCATTTCACGCAGAAGATGAGAAGGGACTCACAGGAATACGAGTTTCTTGCAGGATTGGGTACTAGCTATGTCATTATATATATTGAGTCCCTATCCTAAGTTGATGGGCTTACTAAGCGCTTGTAAACCCCTGAAAGTTTCGATCTAATTTTTGAAATCGACTCAACTATAGTAGACAATTTAGGAGTCAACAAGGCTAATTAAAGTGAAAACCCTAAAAGACTTAATTAATCGCGTAAAGAATTTTTCTACCCTAAATGTTTCTAAAAGCTAAAGATTCCTTTCGAAAGTGACAAAAACCCTAAAAATGATTCCATTAAGGACATATGTACACCAATCCATCATGATATACCCTAAAACCCTAATTGAAAATGTAATGCTTATATTTTGCAAAATCGTTAGTAAAAGGTTAGAGATAACCCTCATTCTTACTTATATGATTCAAATTCTCAAGTAATCCATTAGGAACTAAAATAACGAGTCATAGATTATATTTATTCCTTAAATATATGATTAAGATAGTCTTACTTAGGGTTAGGGTGATAGTTGAAGATTATGTTACATATAGTGAACTTTAATACCCAAATTAGCACTTTTTACACTTGTTATCCAAAGTAGTTTATCAAATGAGATATATGGACTCTAAAGACCTAAAGTAAGATCTCATCAACCATATTTACACATCAATGCATCATATACCTCAATTATTCTCAATTCCTTCATTTCTCCCCTAATTTCCCTTAATTACTACATTATGTGCACAAAATTACACATACTTAAGGAATGTTGACTAAGATAATATATGTTGATCAAATTTCAAATGTTGACCAAGTCAACACATGTTGACTAAAGTCAATATTTTGAAAAGTCAACAAAGGTTAAGAGATAAGGAAAATATCTCTTATGTAATGATGTCTTCCTTTTCTTTTCTTTTTGATTTTTCTTTTTCTCTTGTTGCCGTCCACAAATGTCTTCCTTAATCCCACCACATGTTGTTTTGCATTAAGAGAAACAAACAAAAGAAACAAAACAAAAATTCCTCTTTCATGCCGTGAACTCCCCTCCCTTCTTTCCCTTTCATTTCTTCCCTTTTGTCCCCTCCATTTAAACATCATAAAAGGTATGTTTTTAAGTGCTTTATCTTACTTTCTATTAGTCATTAGTTAGTTAATTAGGTAGATTAGATAAGTAGTTATGTGGTTAGTTTTGTCTTGAAGAAGAGGAAACAAAGTTTCCTTCTTTAAGTGTAGAAACTTGAAGTTTGAAAGAGAAGAAAGAAAGACATGAGGATATGCTTCTATGTATGCATACATAAGGAAATACCAAAAGAGTATAAGTAGGAGAACCTTTACATAACCTAATTTAAGATCAAATCTTACTAAACATACCTATACTACACTAAATATGTACATAAAAACACAAAAATGTGGAATTAGGGAGCTTTTCTTAAGGAAAAATTTAGGCATACGAAATTTTAGTATAATATACGTATCCAACCGTATAGGTATACGGGTATGTATACATGTATAAATACGGTAGAAACCTAAGTCTAGGTATAAGTATAAGTATGTATAAAGTATATGTACATAAGTATAAGAGAAAGAGATAATATGTACATAATACATATGCATATGACATAAGCATGATGAAAGGCTTATGTAAGCATATGATGAGGTAAGTGATGACATAAGCACATGATGACATAAGCAAGTGATGACATAAGTAATGACATAAGCAAGTGATGATGTAAGCGATGACATAAGCATAAAATTAGAAAATAAGAAAACGAAGAAAAATGTAGGTGATTAGGTAACTAAATTAAGAAAACCTAATACACTTTCTAAATTAGATTATACCTAATTCAGTACATGAATTAGTAATAGCAAATTAAGATTCTTTCATTAGAAGAATTTAAGGAATAAAAGAGATAAACATAAGTAATAAAAATACTTAGGTGGTCATAACTAAACATTTCTATAAATTTAGCTCATAACATAAAATAGAGGTCTTAATATCCAAAACAGATATTACCATGTGAAAATATGTTCAGAAACGATGAAAAACGATTATAAATTCATAAATACCAAAAATAAAATGGAAAAGTTACATACGATTGAAATTAAAGTCTTACCCAGTAAAATTTAATAGTAATTTAAGTAGAACTAGGTAATTAGCTGTTTAGAATTAATAGTTAATTCAAACACTTATTAGCATTGTTATCACATAATGATCAGGTGACTCTGAGGTGAGCGAGGACCTCCCTATCGATTACTACGATTAGGGCAAACCGCTATGGCTGAGTGATTATTTACCCTATGATTCCGTGCTTGATTGTGATTGTAGATAGTGGACTTAAATATTATTGTTATTTAACTGCTGTATGGGGTTCGGGATATGCTTGTGTATGTAATTGATTGTTGAGTTGTGAATTTACCTTAAATTCAGAGAATCCCTTGTTTGTTGCATGGTAGTATAGAAAATGATTGTGTGTATTAATGGATGGTCACAGCATAATTTGAACTAACTTATACTCGGCTATAAAAAGAAACTGGAACATGCATTAACATGCATAGCATGGATACTATTCCGGCCGTCACATCACACGGAGGTAAAGAGAGGCCATTCGGGGGTTGATATTATTGAGTTATTTGGTTATGTACGGTGCACTCGTACAAAATGACCTTACCCTAGCCCGCGGGAACAATAGGCGTTGAAGGCACCAACCGCCTGGCTAAGGGTCGAGTCTAGAGACCTCCGTTTAGGGGTGAGTGTGGACTGTGGGGGCCCACTCACAATTATACTAGAACTTGTGTTTTTCTGAAAATAAAAGAGTTATTTGATATAAGTGCGGAACATGGAGTTCCGTAGTAAAGTAAGCTCTAGTGTAATACCCGGATCTGATTGGTGCCGTGTAAACTCCAACCCTGACTTCGGAGGGCGTTAAATCCAAGTTACGTATATGAACTAGTTAAGTATGCGTATTGTTTGGCATTCTGTTTGATCATTCATTCATATGCGTGACTATAATGTACTTATAACTTGCTTGTTGTATGGCTGAGGGTTTGCTCACTAAGCTTAGGCTTACACCCCTTTAGACTTTTGTTGCGGGATAGCCTGTTCGTAGAGACAGGACGAGGAATGCCACAGGTTAGCCTGGGGACTTGGGCAAGAGCGAGGTGTCCTGTGTGATGAGAGGAAAACAGTTTATGTAGACTATTCTTCATGTACTTATGTTTAACTTATGTTTACCTTATCCTTATGAACTTAGACATACTGAAATACTATGAAATGTAAACTTTTGAGCTTAACTTTTATATAAATATGTTGTGTGATGATATCGTGTGAATCTGGATGTCCTTTGGAACTAGTAGTCGTAGAGCCTTGTATATTGTGTGAAGAGTTTTTGATTGGAAGGGTAACCAATCAAGGGTTCTTCATACAGTATACGGCGTTTGCCACGATTAGGCCGTCCTCAGTTCGTGACAGCGCTGGGAGACGCCAATCATCGACGAGGGACCGAGTCTTGTGGCTTCTACTTAGGGCGTGTGTTTGTGGATTGTGGAGGCCATCACACTGCAGGACTTGAGATTTTAAAAATATGATTTGATTTCGGTAAAGGAAGTATACATATATATTTATATATATAGAGTTTTGTTTTTGTATAAGCACGATAGTGCAAATGAAATAAAACCCAAGGTCTAAAACCCAGATTTTGGTTTGGGTCGGTTAATTATCTCCAAACCCCGACTTCATGGGGGAGTTGTATGTAAATCCTAGGTAGTGTTGTTTGGCATACTGATTGTTCATGCATTCATATGATTGTGCATCTAATAAATTTCTGTCATGTGGTACTGATGAGGGTATTTATCTCATTAAGCTTAAGCTTATACTCCTATAGATTTTTGTTGATGCAGGAAAACCTCTTCACTAAGGTTTGGAGCGATCGGAGAGTGAAGAGGACATTTTGTAATAGATTTATAGATGTTTAGATACTTTTATGTTTTTGCTCATAACACAGATTTAATGCAGTTCCGTTATGAACTGCATTTGTTTGTAATATTTTTTTGTGTGGGTCTCACGAGCCTACACAATTAGCTAATTTATAACATAGAAGTAATTCTAGTTAAATTGCTCTATATTACTTGTCTATGGGCCTAGTGGTAACGTAGAGTGGAAGGATCCTTGTGTGTTGTATGAAAGGCCTATGATCAGCAAGGGGGTTGATAATAGACCTTTATACGGTACACGGTGACCTACCATGACAACGATACTGTTGGGTCGTGATATCAACTTACTGATCTAATTCTAGTTTTCAATATCTCCTTAGTGGAATTCTAGTATCTCACTTGGGTGAATGTCCAGAAGATTGAGTTAGCAATCACTCAACTTCCATGGTTAGCATAATTATTTGTAAGCACAAATCATCACCTAACATAACAGCAAAATAGTTTAATTAAGATACAGTTATTGTCATTCGTAATCACTACATCAGCATTCACCATAGTAGCATATCGGTTTACCTAAGATATAGCCCTATCCAATTGACACAACACCAAATAGCATACAATGTTATGAGTAGCAATATATCTACTTTATGCATGGGATAAATCCATTTACTTAGGCTTAGTAATAGCGCAAAATCCTAAACTTCACGACGTAGTCCTTCCTTAATTATCACAAAAATATAATACAGTTTTCAAATTAAGTATGAGTCGAACTCGAATTGTTATAAGCTTTCATTTCCGCATTTTTAAACTTCATTTGATCTTATTTTACTCATTTCTTGTCTAATTTCAGTAAACTTTATATTGTCATGATCGTTATTTTAATTACTATTAATATATCTTAAGAATAAAAACTAATCAATATTGTGAAAAACCCAAATCCCTTTTGTATTATCGATTCGATTGTACATTATCATAACTCTATAATTAACTCGAATAAGCTTTGATATTGATCTCGTGATTAAGGGTAATTAAACTTCCAAACCTAAAGATAAAACGATGCTTAAATAAGAAAAGCTTCTTTCGAGAGCAACTGAGGTTTCTTGTTGAACAAACAAAGCCCCTAAAAAGATGACCACTATTGAGAATAGGTAGAGCCTGTAGTAAGAGAATTCATAGGAGCTTCTAAAATAGCATTAGTTCTCAGTAAGATGGATTATTTGATTTTATGATCAAGAATAACCAGCCTTCTTAACCTAACAATAATGAAAACTCTTGAAGCCAAAGCTTCTTTCAAGAATAACGAAGGTTCTTGTCGAGCAACTTATGTTCCTAAATAGAATGAGTAGGTTGTATGATTGAAGATAGCTAACGTTTCTAACCTAAGGGTTCTTAAGAACTTACGCAATAATCTTAATTCCAAACAAGATGGACTACTTGATTTTGTGATTGAGGACAAGCAAAGTTCCAAATCCAAGGATTGTATGGTATATGTAAAATGACCTAAGATCATGAAAAGATGGATTAGTTGATTCAAGTAACGAGAATACCCAGTGTTCCTAATTTAAGGATAATTAAGACTCCTAAGTAACAAAAGCTAATTTCAAGAACGACTAAGGCTTTTGTAGAACAAACTAAGTTCCTAAAAAGAAGCATTACTTGATTTTACGATTGAAAATAGCCAAGGTTTGTAATCTAAGGAGTCTTATGAACTTACAGAATAACCTTAGTTCTCAATGAGGTGGATTACTTGTTGTCATGATTTAGAATAACCAAAGTTCCTAACCTAAGAATAATTGGGGCTCCAAAACAGCCAAAACTTCCCTCAATAATAACTAGGGTTCTTATGTAATAACTTAAGTTCTTTAATAAGATGATTACTTGGTTTCACAATTACTACCAGCTACAATTCCTAATGAAAGGATTCTTAGAAACTTTTGTAATAACCATAGCTCTTAAGGCGATTGAATGCTTGATTCAACGATTCCGAATAACTTAAGGATAACCAAGACTCCTAAATGGCTAAAGCTGTTTTTAAGGATAATGGAGGTTCCTGTTGAGTAACCTAAGTTCCTTGATAGAAGGATTGATTGGTTTTACGATGGAGAACAGCTAAATTTCCCAATCCATGGATACTTTGGAAGTTGTGGTGTAACCTTAGTTCTGGAAATGTTGGATTACTTGATTTTTTCATGGAGGATGACCAAAACTCCCGCTCCAATGACACCAAGGCTCCTTAATAGCCGAAAGATCTTTTAAGAATGAATAAGGTTCCTAGGAAATAAACTAAGTTCCTAAAAATAAGGATTACTTGGTTTCACGATTGAGAATCACTAAGATCCAAAATCTAAGGATTCCTAAGAAGTTTTGGAATAACCTCAGCTCCCCAAATGATAGATTACATGATTTAAAGATTTAGAATAACCAAAGTTTCTCGCCTCAGGATAGTTATGGCTCCCAAATTGCCAAAACTTCTTTTAAAGAATAACGAATGCTCTTGTCAAATAACCTGAGCCTAATAAGAAGGATAATTTGGTTTTACGATCAGGATAGCCAAGGCTTGCAATTTAAGAATTCTAGGGAACTTATGGAAAGTAATTAGATTATGAAAAGATGAATTACTTGATCTTGCGACTGAGGATAAACTTCTTAATATGAAGATAACGACAACGCCTAAATAGGTAGAGCTTC
Source organism: Lumnitzera racemosa (assembly GCA_024138005.1). Lineage (NCBI taxonomy): Eukaryota > Viridiplantae > Streptophyta > Magnoliopsida > Myrtales > Combretaceae > Lumnitzera > Lumnitzera racemosa. The sequence goes on from JAMXBC010000006.1 coordinate 74,893,466, forward strand.
TTTTGAGAACAATCGAGGTTTCTTGTTCAACAAACAAAGCTCCTAAAAAGAAGGACACAATTGAGAATAGCCAGGGCCCATAGTTTGAGGATTCATTAGCAGTTCTAAAATAACATTAGTCCCCAATAAGATAGATTATTTGACTTCATAATCAAGAATAATCAGATTTCCTAACCTAACTATAACGACAACTCCTTAATAGCCATTACTTCTTTCTAGAATAATGAAAGTTCTTGTCGAACAACTAACGTTCCTAAATAGTAAGAGTAGGTTGTAGGATTGAGGATAGCTAAGGATCTTAACCTAAGAGTTTTTAAGAATTTGCACAATAATCTTAGTTCTAAACAAGATGGATTACTAGATTTCGCGATTGAAGAAAAGCAAAGTACCTAATCCAAGGATTATATGGAACATATTAAATTATCAAAGATCAAGAAAAGATGGATTAATTGATTCCACTAATGAGGATACCTAGTGTTTCTAATATGAGGATAACTAAGACTCCTACGTAGTCAAAGCTAATTTCAAGAATGACTAGGGTTTATGTAGAACAAACTAAGTTCCTAAAAAGACGGATTACTCGATTTCACGATTGAGAATTACCAAGGTCCATAATCGGAGGACTCTTATGAACTTATGGAATAACCCGAGTTCCTAGTGAGGCGGATTACTTGATTTCACGATTTAGAACAACCAAAGTTCGTAACCTAAGGATAATCAAGGCTTTAAAATAGTTGAAACTTTTCTCAAGAATAACATGGGTTCCAATGCAATAACCTAAGTTCCTTAATAGATGGATTTCTTAGTTTCATGATTATGGCTAGCTAAGGTTCCTAATGTACGAATTCTTAGAAACACTTGCAATAAAATTAGCTCCTAGAGTGATCAAACGATTAATTCTACGATTCCGAATAACCTAAGTTCCTAACCCAAGGATGATTGAGACTCCTAAATAGCCAAAGCTTCTTTCAAGGGTAATGAAGGTTCTTATTGAGTAACCTAAGTTCCTTGACAGAAGAATTGCTTGGTTTCATAATTGAAGATAGCCAAAGCTCCAACGTGAAATAAAGTATTCGAACTTTTTTGGAACTAAGGTTACTCTGCAACTTCCAAAGTATCTCGATCTAATAGTGGAAGCATCTTTCAAGAACGAATAAGGTTCTCGTGAAATAAGCTAAGTTCCAAAAAATAAGGATTACTTGGTTTCCCGATTGAGAATCGCCAAGATTCGTAAGCTAGGGATTCCTAAAAAGTTTTAGAGTAACCCCATCTCCTTGGATGACAGATTACTTGATTTAATGATTTGGAATTACTCTAGTTCCTAGCCCCTAAGGATAATTAAGGCTCCCAAATAGTTGAAGATTTTTTCAAAGAATAACAAATACTCTTGTCAGATAACCTAAGTTCCTAATAAGAAGGATAACTTGGTTTCACAATTGGGATAGTCAAGTTTCACAATCTAAAGATTCTAGGCAGCTTGTGTAAAAGAATTAGATCGTGAAACTATGAATTACTCGATCTCGCGAGTAAGGATAACCAAACTTCCTAATTTAAAGATAACAACAATGCCTAAATAGGTAGAGCTACTTTCAAGAACAAACAAGGTTTCTTGTTGAACGAACAAAGCTCCTAAAAATAAGGATTACCTAATTTCATGATTGAGAACAACTAGCGCTTGTAGTTTGAGGATTCATAAGAACATCTAGTATAACATTAGTTTTTGATAAGATTGACTATTTGATTTCACGATCAAGGATTGCTAAACTTCCTAACCTAAGGATAACAAAAGCTACAGAATGGCTAAAACTTCTTTTAAGAATAATGAAGGTCCTGGTCAAACGATTTATGTTCCTAGATAGAAAGATTAGGTAACACGATTGAGGATAGCTAAGGTTCCTAAAAACTTGCGCAATAATCTTAGTTCCAAACAAGATTAACTATTGGATTTCGTGATTGAGGACAAGCAAAGTACTTAATCTAAGGATCGTGTGGGACATGTAGAATGACTTAAGATCGTAAAAAGATGGATTAGTTGATTCTACTAACGAAGATAACCAATGTTCCTAATCTAAGGATAATTGAGACCCTTAAGTAGCCAGAGCTAATCTCAAGAACGACTAAGGTTCATGTAGAACAAACTAAGTTACTAAAAAGAAAGATTACTTGATTTCATGATTGATAATAGCCAAGGTTCGTAATTTGAGGATTCTTATGAACTTGTGAAATAATCCTAGTTTCCAATGAGGCGGATTACTTGATTTCACGATTTAGAATAACCAATGTTTCTAACCTAAGGATAATTAAGGCTCCCAAATAGCCAAAACTTTTCTCCAGAATAACTAGGGTACTTATGCAATAACTTAAGTTCTTCAATAGAAGGATTACTTGGTTTCATTATCAAAGCTAGTTATGATTCCTAACATAAGAATTTTTAGAAACTTTTATATTAACATTAGCTAATAGGGTGATCGAATGCTTGATTCCACGATTCTAAATAAAGTAAGTTCTTGACCTAAGTATAATCGAGATTGTCAAGACCTTATAGGGGACCTAGTAGGATTGTTTAAAATTTTCATATCATGTGTGCATTCATTATATGAAAACTGCCTTGTAAGTTAGAGATTAGCAGACTCTAAATAATTAATCACTAAGATTTCTAATTTTTAATTAACTTATTAAAATATAATAACTATCAACATTCGATATTTCACAGTTTCTTAGGATCGTAAAGAATTGGTATCCCCTATCAAATAATAAGACAGGATAAACTAACTATATAAAATTACCAAAAATACTAAATTATACTTAACTCTAGTATACAATATTTTCTACAAAGGTGTTTTTATACCACTTATAAAATTCTTAACTAATTTTAACATTAACACACTTATCTTCACTTTGTACTTAGTGTTGATAGTCAGTTCTCGGTCATATGGCATACTCGTTCATTTGGTTACCAATATGCCCAATAGATTGAATCTCTCGGCATGCCTCTAGAAAAATGACACATGGCATTTGTGTTGAGTATCCTACATTCGTTTGTGGTTTAAATTCAGGCCCATGGCATGAACAGTTATCATAAACATTATTATATTACATAAACACTATTATATTACATAATCGCCTGCTCTCCTTACATATCGGGAAAGATGTCAAATCAAGAAGCCTCCATATGTCTTAACAGTTATTCCAACAATTGCCTTAGACATTACAACCAGCTATAAATATGGGAAAGAAAACTCCGTAAGATCTCTCTCTAACACTTTACTCACATACTTTTTATACAAAGTCACCTTACTAACTTAGGCATTAGAGTGGCTTCGGTACCAAGCATCTCATTCTCTTTTGCAGGATTTTCCTTGATCCCAAAATTCACCAACAATATTTGGCACCATCTGTTTTTTCCAAAACACATCTATATGGCTAGGACAAGAGTATCTAAGAGTGTAGGTACCGATACTACCTCCTAACACCTTAAAGGGGGGAGTAAGCATACTAACGAACAGCGGTTGGCTAGGCTTGAGTGACTCTGCCTCGACTTAGCCAAGGAAAACTAAGAATTAAACAAAAACATGAGCAAATCCTTAACCTCCTCCATAGTAATATTCACCCAAATCCGACCCAAAACAAAGACTAAGGCAATCACAACACTGAAAAAAGTGATGATTTCATTTATTCACCCAAGTTGCAAAAAAAAACAAGTCAAGAATATGATAGGACCTTCAGCTCCTGCTTTCAAAAGGAATGACAAAGGCAAACAACCATAGCAGGTGCACCATACGGGTCCTTCGCATGTGAGCACCCTTGCTACCTCAAGTAAACAGTTCCAAATTAAAAAGAGTCCCTTTATTTCAGAAAATTTGGAGAAAGTAATACCTTGGCACATAAAGTTACCATAGTTTGAGACTTACGATGGAATAAAGGACCTTGAAGACCACTTAGAGTACTACTGTACATTGGCTAAGTTACATGGCTTGAATGATGCAGTTGCTTATCATGCTTTTCCTTCAACATTGAGGAATGCAGCTAGTACATGGTTCAAACATTTAAAACCAAATAACATTTCTTGTTTTGATGAACTAGCAAAAGTGTTTATTCAACACTTCCTTGCAAGTAAACTTCCTATTAAGGACTTCTCAATCCATAACACCATTAAACAAAAGTCTAATGAGTCAATTAAGGACTATTTGGCCAGATTTATGGTTGAGATGGTCCAAATCCCAAAGTTGGACATGAGTGTGGCCCCTTCAATGCCGTAATCGATGGAGTTAAGTCTCATTGGGACTTTTTCAAGTTTTTCGCAAAGAATAAGCTAAAAACTTTTGCTAAGTTTAAAGCTAAAGTCACCTCATGCATTCAAAAGACAAAATAAAGGCATGGCGAGAGGCCAATCAGATTAGAAGAGATGGAAAGAATGAAAAATGGAAAAATCTGAAGGATAGACTTAGCACGAACAACAACCACAATTTAGATGCCGAGAGGAAGATACTAAGGATCCCGACATTTTCATTCCACATGCCTGTCAATAGTCTAATCTTGGATATTTTGATGGAGGTATGTAGGGAGAGAGGTATCCTCCAGTAGCCAGAAAGAATGCAAGGGAATCCCTCAAGAAGAAATTCAAACAAGTACTATGATTTCCACCGTAATAAGGTTCACAATACAGATGAGTACATTTAACTTAAGAATGCAATTGAAGATGCAATATAACGTGGGCACCTACGAAAATTTCTAGCGCATGATGTCGAAGGAATAGAAAGAACGTCTTAAAGGAGAAGAGAGGAACAAGAGGATGACACTCGGCCAGCAATAGTTGTGAGAGATGCAAGGGAAGTTAATCCCAATAGAGCACCTAACGGAGTAATTAATACCATTGTTGGTGGACCTAGTATAGGTTAATTGAGTTCTTCGAACTCGATTAATGCTAAGAATTATGTTTGCAATATTCATGGAAAGAAGATTAGGATTGGCAATACAATGTCTTTTGGAGAAGAAAATTTTGAAGGTATTTAGAGGCCGTACAATGATGTACTTGTCATCAATGCGAGCGTCGCCAACTTTGAAGTCAAGAAGATTATTGTTGACATAGGAAGTTCGGCCGATATCATTTCTCAGTATGCCTTCGATCAAATGAGGCCTAAGATCAAAGGGCAGTTGCAGTCTTATAAGTATGACCTTTATGCCTTCAATAATCAACCCGTCTAAGTAGTCGGAATTATTTCTTTGTCGATATAGATTGGTGATGACGAGCATGTTACAAAGGACAAAGTGGATTTTCTCGTCGACAAATGTTGGTCCCCTTACAACATGATAATAGGACGGCCATGCTAACATTTATTGAGCGTTATCCCTTCAATTGCACATCTTAATGCCAAGTTTCCTACTCCTACGAGGGTCGGTGTGTGTAGAGGGGATCGGCAATTGGCACAGTCCTTATATACAAGAGCCTTGAGATGAGAGGAAGTATTTCAACTTGAAACTTGTCTAGAAGGTAAGTTAGTCGGCATAGAGAATGCTAGGAATGATATAGAGGAAATTCCTTTAGGAAATGATCTCGGGAAGATAATAAGGATAGGAAAACCCATGTTAGCAAATGGGCAAAGTCTGATTGACTTCTTGCAAGCCAATGCTGACGTGTTTGCATGGTTACCTTTGGAAATGTTGGGTATTCTAAGAGATGTTATGGTACACAAGCTCCAAATTGACCCAAATATAAAGGTGGTCCAATAGAAAAGGAGACATTTTACACCAGAGAGACAAGCGGCAATAGAAGAAGATGTCTAGAAATTATTGAAGGCAGGATTTATCCAGGAAGAGCCTTATTTGACTTGGTTAGCAAATTGTGTAGTAGTTAAGAAGTATAACGGCAAGTGGTGAATGTGCATAGACTTTATAGATCTCAACAAGGCCTATCCTAAGGATTGTTGCCCATTACTAAAAATCGATTACATGGTAGACATAGCCATAGGACATGCGTTGCTTTCTTTTATGGATGCTTTCTTTAGTTACAATCAAATCAAGATGGACAATGCAAATGAAGTCTACACATCTTTCGTTACCAAATTTGGAGCGTACTATTACACGGCGATGCCTTTTGGGCTAAAGAACGTTGGTGCCACATACTAGAGATTAGTAATGAAGATGTTCAAATCTCAAATCCATAGGAATGTTGAAGTATATGTGGATGACATGATTGTGAAGAGCATAAAGGAAGATCAACATTTCATTGATTTAAATGAGACATTTGGCACATTGAGGAGATATAACATGAAACTCAACCCATAGAGGTGTGTCTTTGGCGCAACATCAGGGAAATTTCTTAGGTATATGGTTACACAACATGGCATCAAGGCCAATCCAAAAAAGATTGAAGCCATAAAGAATATGAAATCACCTTATATAGTAAAAAAGGTACAGGAACTCATCAGGCCGAATTGTCGCCCTTAACAGATTTGTGTCGAGAAGTGTAGATAGGTGCATAGAATTCTTTAAAATTTTGAAGAATCCAAAGGAATTCAACTAGATAGATGATTGTGAAAGAGCTTTCAATGAGCTCTAAGAATTTCTTACATCACTCCCAATACTCTCGACACCCATTCCTGGAGAAAATTTTTATTTGTATTTATTAGTCAGCTGCTGAGTACTTTCCTCTGTATTAGTTCGAATTGACGATAAAGAGCATCGACCCATTTATTACGTGAGTTATGTTCTATAGGGGTCAAAGCTTCAGTACACAAAAATTGAAAAATTTGTATTAGCAGTAGTTCTCTTGGCGAGAAAGTTGAAGCCGTATTTTGAAGCTCACCAAATTATTATCCTTACCGATCAACCATTACGATAAGCATTACAGTGGCCTGACTCCTTGGGGAGGATGATGAAATATGCCTTAGAGCTCAGTGCTCATGGTGTACATTATAAACCTAAAACAACATTAAAGGCCCAAGTACTGACGGATTTTATAGCCGAATTCACTGGAGAGGAAGACTATATGGAGATTGCCTTTATGTCGATGGTTCTTCGACATGAGAAGAAAGTGGTGTAGGCCTAGTTCTTTAAGGCCCCCATAATGTCAAAGTTCATTACGTTCTGAAATTTAGATTCCCAACTAGTAACATTGAAGCAGACTACAAAGCTCTAATTGCCGGATTGAAACTGGAAAAAGAAATTGGTGCCAAGAAACTTGAAGTGTTCTTTGATTCCCAGCTGGTGGTAAGTAAGGCCATTGGAAGTTACGTGGCAAGAGAAGAAGAGATGAACAAGTACTTATCGGTCGTATAAATGCTCATAGAAGAATTCATATCTTTTTCCATTCACAAAATTTCGATCTATGAGTTAGCTCCTTGCCCAAGAGAAGAATTATGGATGGATTCCCTAGTGAATTATCTAAAAGATGGTATTGTCCTTGACAATAAAAAGGAGGCGCTAAGATTAGCTTACTAGGCTGCAAACTACATGCTGATTGATGGACAACTATATAAGCACGGCACATCTCAACCCTACCTTCGATGCCCTTCCCTGAGAGATGCCCAGAGGCTGTTATTTGAACTATATGGTGCCATATGTAGTAACTATGTAAAGGCACAAACATTGTACATTCGAGCTTTACGACTTGGTTATTATTTGCTAACTATGAGAGAAGAAGTGAAGGACGTTGTCCAGCATTGTCCTCAATGCCAAAAGCATGACTCGCCGAGTAATGCGCCAGCTACCGAGTTATATAGTTTGACCAACCCTTGGCCTTTTGCTCAATGGGGGCTAGTTCTAAAATCTACCACCAAACAACAATTCATCATTATTATTGTAGATTAATTTATCAAATAGGCCAAGGCTAAGGCAATGGCAAAGATCTCCAAGTAGAAAGTGGAAGCATTTGTCTCCAGTTCCATCATATCAAGATTTGGAGTTCTTCATACGATAATCACAGATAAACGCCCACAATTTGACAACAATAAGTTCTGGGCATTTTGTGAGAAGCATGGCATTCATCTCAATTATACATCTGCAGCATACCCTCAAATGAATGGATAAGTTGAAGCCATCAATAAGATCATATTACACAGCTTAAGAAGGAAGGTAGATCAAGTTAGGGGGAGATAGGCAGACGAACTGCCAAATGTCCTATGGGGATGCAAAACCACTTATAGAACTTTAATAGGAGAGATACCATTTAAGTTAGCATATGGTACGGAAGCTATGTTGTCGATTAAGCTGGACTTACCTAATCTGCGAACACATAATTTTGATATTGTGCTTAATTAAGTTGGACTGATAACAAATTTGGACACGATTGAGGAAATTTGAGACATTGCAAGAGCCAGGGTCGTGGCATACCGGCATAGAGTAGTAAGGTACGACAATCAGAAAATGAAGTACAAGGTTTTCTAACCTAAAGATTTGGTTTATCGTAAAATGGAAGCCATTAGTGTACAAGCAACTCAAGGAAAGCTTGGCATGAATTGGGAGGATCTGGGAAGTTGTTGGCGAAGGGGCTTATTGACTAGAAATGTTAGATGGATCAATCATCCCTCAAGCATCAAGTGCCGAGAATCTGAAATTTTATTTTAATTAATCTATCAGATGATTTATGTCTTCACTCATTTAGCGACAACTAACATGTTTGTAAAACTACAGTACTTATTTATGAGAATTATATTTAAAGTCTCATTATGTTTGTTTTCGTCATGATTGGCAAATTAATGAGTTCTAGGTTGCACGACAAATGAACTAACCTACGTTCTAGCTGAACGCGGTTAACAAACTACACAAATTAACCTTACGGTTGAGTAATGTGTTTAGTCCACTCCTTAAACGATTAATGGACAGTATAAAATGACGGGCATGTGAAACAAAACATGCCAAGAAACAAATAGCGTGTGAAATAAAACCAACTAGTATGTGAAATAAAACATGTTGATGAATAAGAGTGTCAAGCAACATACATAGACCATACATGTCGTGAAAGTGCAATGCATAAAATTAAACGTATTGGAGATCTGTTAACTATTTTTGCTCAAGTATCATAATCACTCGGCATTGTCTTGAATATATTTCAATTGATAATTACACGAGAATACAATGTGCCAATACAATAAGTCCTATGGCTTATCCTCAGATTCAGCAGAAGTGATTTTTAAATCAGTAGCTGGGGTTTCCTCGGCAACTGGGGTATTGGAGCGGGCAACTTCTTCGGCATGAGCTTTATTGTCACCTTGATTCATACTCTTGGCACTTATCTCGTCGCCTTCATCTTTGTTGGCACTATTAACTTTGTTGTTGACGTCAGCAAAGTCAAGATACGAGAGATCATAATCAGGATGAAGCTTCAGGACCTCTTCTCTTGCCGCTTGAACCCTCTCTAACAACTTCTTATGTAGAAGCCTCTCATATTGCCGATTAGGAATGGCTATATCGAGAGCCTCTTCAACTGGTGGTCTCCTCCTTACAGTCTCCTCCAACTCGACCACACGGCTTTGTAAGTTCAAGTTGTTAGTCTCCAACTCCTTTATCTACATCCTAAGCTTATCTTCATCGTCGCTCATCTTGCAAATAGTTTTGCTTAAGCCCTAGCACTCTTCTTTCTTCTTCTATAGCTCCTCTTTTAGGCCTTCAAACTTTCTGTACTATTCTTCCATTTTAGCCTTTAGGCTAGAGATTTTATTAGTAGCGAGGTCATGTGCCAATTTCTTAGTAGCAAGTTCTTCCTTAAGCTTTCTCGCCTCCATCTCAGCCTTAATCCTCACATTCTCGATAGCAATAGTTTGGGCCTCTGATGCATTGTATGCATCCTTGACTTTTTATAGCAAATTCATTTAATACAATCAAGAATGATTGGGTATGATACATACACAACTGAAGATATTACCTTCTTTGTCGGCCTTGTCGAAAGCTGTTAGAATGTGGCTGCTCATCTAGAAAAGGAAATGTGTTAGTTACCCAAACGAATTCGATAATTAAAAGCAATTGTTATGGATACTTACATCATACAATTTGGCCATGATATGGGCCTTATTGCAACTGCTGACCCTATCGACATCCTTCTTGGCAATTTCTTTGTCTTTTGGAAGAATGATCCTTTCCATTAGAGCTAAAGATTTCATCTTGTCTCCTAAGGCCAAGTTGGTGTCCAAAATTTGGTGGCTCCAGCAAGGGATAAAGCACTCATTAACCTCTTTATTGGGGAAGAATTTGGCGTTACTGATGCCGAGAGCTTAAGAATGCATTACCTCCTTCGCCCTTTTGTCCAAGCCCCTAGACTTCTTGGTAGGTGGTTGGCGGGCGAGTTCCTTCCTTGGTCTTTTGTCACCATTCAGGCCGCTACAATCGCCAACAAGGAGCCTTCTATGGCAATGGCATTTTCGTCTTCCTTGCCAGGATGTGTCTATCAATGCTTGCCATCCCTCGGCTTGATAGAAGTTTGAATAATCTTGATTAGAGGCCCCTCAGAACGAACAACCTCGGTTGTTTTCTCATTTTCCTTTAGCCTATCGGTAGGATGAGAGATCTTCTGTACAGCCGTCTGCTTCGTTGCAGCCTCCTTTGTGGCCTTTTCTGCTACAGTAAGCTAAGTGGTATTTGCTGAGGTAGTCGCCCTTTTGTTGACCTTTGATTTCTTGGCTTTGGCCTGACCAAGTAGCTTGGCAAGATTCACTTTGCTAGTACCCATATTTGTGATACGAGTAAAGGAATTAATATAAAGATGAGAGAAAGATGAACTTACATTTTCTGTGTTGAGTAAGGCTCAAAAGCTACAATTCTCTCCCTAAGTCTTAAGAATGGCTTTCCTCGTGGCTATATTCAGCATGGCGATAACTCATTAGCATACCTTCTTTTTTTTAGAAAAGATTGGGTCTCCATTTTCATATCGTCGTATAATCCTTTCGGTGTCTTAGAAGAACATTTTGTTCTTCCTCCTCTCTTGAAATTTCCTTGCTGTTATCGTGTCATTCGGCATCAAATCTATATCTTTTGTACTGATTGGCTTAGTCTATTGGGTCCAGAAGTCCAAGTTCTCATCAAACACTATTGACACGAATTTGTCATGCCATTTGTGGATCTTGGATTCTAACCCATCTATGAATTAGATCAGCCAGTATAAAGAGCCAATTACTGAACACCTTATCAATCCTACTTTACACTTAAGCAAAGGGGTGACTCCTAGAAGGGCTTAGTGGTTAGGTTATGCATGTTAAGTTGCTATTGAAGAAATGCCACATCATTGCTTGAACTAATAGACAAATGGGACAGCTTTCAATAGAACATAGAGCTCTGCTCTTCTAGCTGTCCTAAAGGAAAGGTCAGATTAATAGGTAAGATATCCACGTGCATTAGAACTAGATCGGCCAATAGTCGTTAGATTTAGTTCTTTTAATGCCCAAAGATCTGTTAGAAGGAGCCCTTTTGAGGAAGTTGTTTAGCCTTCTATTCTAGCAAATTTCTAGTTAAAGAAAGCAATGCCCTACCAATTCCCTTTAGTAGAGGATGGGTTTTTCCAAATTGCTCTTCGCTTCTCACTGTTGACAAAACCAAAGGTACGGACTGAACTGTTGATAACTATAGGTTTAAACTCTAGCAGTATTTCATTTGATTCTTTAAGAGTAGTTTCTAAGGCAAATAAATGGGAAATTGTGAGACCAAGTCAGTCCGGGGTAGTGTAAAACCAGTTAATTCCTTTCTTTTTGCAAAAAAAAAAAAAAGCATAAGCATTAAAAGTGAAAGCATATATAAGGTAAGGGCTTTTACCTTTCCTTTCCCACTGGTTAACCGTTAGCACCAGTAGGTCCATAGGATCTTATTAGGATAGGTTTCTCCTACGTAGAAAGTCAATCTAACTGCCCAACCCACAAGAGTTCTTTCAGCATTTTCAGTCTAGTTTCAATCAAATTCTTAGTTGCCAACAAGCAAGTCTTGTTTTGGCAATTAATGGGAAGGTTACGGTAGGCTGCTTCATCGCAATAAGTCCTAGATGACTAATAGTCCATGCTTAGGAGCGCTTACAGACTCTCATTAAACTGCATCATCACGTCAGCGATGGATGTCTTTTAATCTTGATATCTCTTCCTTCTCAATAAAGGCGGGTAAGGAAAGTTCGAAGGCTAATCTAGCAACTGATGGCTAAAAGGCGAAACTTAACACCTTTCCTCCATGTCTGTATGAAAGTACCATCTGGATGAGCTCTCACATAGAGGGGAAATAAAGTGTGCTTGTTATAAGGACACCTTTTTTCCATGTCTTTCTTCGATCCGGGGGTGCTTGGGAAAACAACCTATTAACTCTCATGGATGAAGGAAGACCAAGCATGTTCCCAAGTCTCAATGTAAAGACTAGTGTTCCTACTTTATCCCCCTTGCAGCTTGTCAAGGAAGTCAAGAAGGACGAAGAAACGTTTGTGGCCTACCATTTGTTAAGCAATAGGGCAAAGATGAGGAGTTGAATCAGGAATTGGAGTTAGGAGTAGCGACCTAAATAGGATCAATGGCGATGGCCCACTCATCCTTTTTCTCTTCTTTTAGAACATCCCTTTCCTTTCTAGCTCTTGCTAAAACAGAAGGACCAATGGGCTCTACAGTAGTGCCTTTCGAGGTTGTAGAGATGGGAACCTCAGATCGTCTAAGCTCTATTATTACACGAACTGGTGCGATCCTGACCAATTTGGGGGGAGAACACATTATACTCTCACATTATTTAGGTTACGAGACAAAAAGGATTGATTGGAGCTTTTGGTGGGATTATCAATAAAGGCCTTTGCGCTATCATTGTTGTTTATTCTTAAATGTCTAAAGAAGCTTCATGGTTTGGGGGCTGGGTGTGATTATAGAATCTTAGATACAGAGCTTGTCGAGTAATCCCCTCTATGGGGGGTAAATAGGATTAAGAGAAGTACTCAAGCTAATTTCTTAACGGAAGGGGGATGCCCTTTAATTAAGAAAAGAACACACAAAAGTTAGACAGATTGGAAAAGCCCCCTTACGGAAGGACCTATAGCTCATTCTGAACAAAGAAAATCTCTGACATAGATTGAGACTTCTCTAAACATTGATTATTCTCTGAATCACCATTTAGGCTTCTCCGATTGAGGAAACTCCGATAATTACTTTTATAGTAGCTGCGATCAGGCACACTTCTAACTACTTCTCAATCAACGCCAACACTGTCTTATCTACTTGGAAATCCCAATCCCTCTCAAAGACCTCTTTCCTAACAACCATAGCGGGTTATCCTTCATGCCTCATAGCCAATGGCGAACTCAAGCTTAAGCAAGTCCAGTCTACCTCTATTTAGCTCTCTCTTATAGCACCACTTTCTCCTATCAAGACCAAAGAAGCTTCATGGTTTGGGAGGGCTGGGTGTGATTACAGAATCCTAGATGCGGAGCTTGTTGAGTAGTCCCCTCTATGGGGGTAAATAGGATTAAGAGAAGTACTCAGGCAAATCTCCTATAGCACCACTTTCTCCTATCAAGACTTCTCTCCTTTAAGTATGCCCTTTTCTCAAGGCAAAAGCCGCCGGAATCCATCATCAGACAGAAAGACCCGATAAAGACAAGAAAAAGGCGTTGAGCAAGTAAATGAAGCCAAACAAGAGGACAGATCCTTAACAGCTAGCAGCATCGGCACCAGCAGGCTCAAGGCCAATAAATCTCTTTTTCAGTCTAAGTTCTTGCTAGAGTGGGTTGCTATCTGCTCCCTTCCTTTGTGATCGTACTTGTACTTCTTTTGGTCCCTGGGAGTCAGGCTTTTTAAGAGTTGTTGATGTACTAGCTTCTGCTCTTTATATAGTGGTCCGAGGTCGAGTGTAACTAGCTCTATTTCCAACGAATGGAATACGTGTTCGATCCGCTATAAGTAAGCCGGTCTCTCTACTTAGACGTTCCGGAACGTGCTAACTTTTCTTCACAGTTGAGGGTGCCGAAGGTAGCTCTTTAGATAGGGAAAGGTTACCAACGGTAGACTTTTCTTTTCTCTCGCAACTAGTTCCCTTGCTGATTCAACTCCTGAATGCCATTGTCGGACTAGATGTGGCATTAGCGGTGCTAGTGAATCAGATGCTCAGATCTGGCACGGGCTACGGTAGCTCAGTCGGGGGAGAAGTTATCTTCAGGCTCTTGTGCCGTGAGATCCTCCGCATTGTCTTAGTTGTGAATGGAAACCTGCTTCCGTCATGGGGCCGTCACAACCTTGGAATGCTTGAGCAGCTATTTTGAAAAAGTTGGCAGTTTTTTCTAAATACCAAAGGTATCGGAGGCCGAAAACCCTAAGGAACCAGTGGTAGTGAGGGACTCTGGACATGGGATCCCCATTGGCAGCCTTAGGATAGGTTCGCCGAAGAAGGTTTCAACTTCTTTCTGCTTCTTCTTCTGTCTTTTTTCTCTCTTCCCTAAGTAGAGGGAGTGGCCTTGAGGAAACCAGCTAGCCTCGCTTGCTAAGTGAGAAAGAGAAAGGTAAGGCCTTTGCGGATGAATGCTCCCGTTCCGTGCTTATGTACTGGGAATAAGATTCTTGGCAGTTGAATGGTAGGGTTCAGTGCGAACAGCTCAACCATCTGGCTTAGCTTTGTAGCTCCACCGATCTTTCCCCTTTCGGGTCCATCCAGGTTAGGACTGACAGGTCGATTCATCAACATCCACTACCACTTGTATTGAATACAACAATCGATTCAAAGACGAAGTCGTAGCGAAAGAAAAGAGAAGTTGGTGTGACTCCGGTCTGAATGCCTCGGTCAACCGCAACTCATGCTCCTAAGCTCCTTAGGGAGGACTCCTATCCGGCCGAATGGTTAGGCAAGACTACGGCGCCAGGGTAAACATCCCACGTCGAGAGTGTCACTTAACCATTCCCGTCTCTGAGGGCTCTTTCCAATAGTGAAAAGGGAATGCCACCCGCTGAAACTCTTGCACTTGACTTCACATCAGATGGCTTATGACTCACTTTCTTGCTCGTGCTCAGTAACGAGTGAAAAAGAGTTTGAATTCCACTCGCTTATTTGCTCTGCTTCATACACTTGATATGCTTTGTTTACTAGTCCTTATGGGCTTGTCGAGTTTAGCTTGTCTTGTTGGTGCAAAGGGCATTTGCTCTTGTATCGACTAATTGTTGAAATGGGGCTTTTCTCAATACTTTTGCCGGGTGGAAGATTAGGTTCCCATTCTGGTTAGGAAAGAGCTTCCTCAGGTGGTTCTTGACTGATGTACACCATCTCTCCATGGGCTGGTGGTTGGGTCGCAACATCTCCATCCCCTATAACTAGCTATTTCTTTCTCCTGTCTCTCCTTTCAGTTATAGCTATCTAACAGCCAATTAGTCAGATGCGGAACAAAGGACAGTCAAGTTTGAACTGCTAAGATAAGATAGGAGAGGAGAGAACCCAATACTTCCTACAGGCCAGACTTCCGATGCCGAGAGCACCAATAGATAGCTATGAGAACAGGTCTAGTTAATGCCCACCGTCGATGAAGCATCCTGAGTCTGCCTTAAAAGTTTTCCCGATAGCTTTGCCTCCGCTTTGGTATTGGTAGGAGCAGTCTCTCTTTTATCATCACCACGCTACTCCTTCTCCATAGGGCAAAGGGTTTCCTTAGAAGTTTTATCATATTTGGTGGTGGACGAACTATCTCCATAGTCCATCAAGCCTTCTGCTACTCGAATTGCTGAGGCCAGGTCCTGCGGATTTCGTTTTTTTTTTTTTTTTGCCCACTCCTGGTTGTTTTATCAAACCAGACACTTCATACCTAAAATCTTCCTCTCTACAGAAAGCATTCAACCAAGACATCTCTCCTCCAAGACCAATAGCTGGTGCAAGTTTTCAATTCAACCTTCTCAACCTGAAAAGAGCTAAGCCCTCCTGCCTCTTCTCTTATCCTTCTAGGCGAGGAGGGACATTTCTAATCTAAATAGTAAAACGTTCTAAAAACTAGTCGAACTCCTGTTATTCTCCCGTTCGTGATCCCTATTTTCTCGGAGATAGTCTGATCTCTCATCTTCGAAAGAATTGAATCCGGAATCTCCTAAGGCTTATAAAAAAGGGTTCTTCCTTCTAGGCAGGCTTCCAGGGGAAAATCTCTTGACCCAGACTCTTTCACTCCAGGCCTTGCTTTGTTTACCTGTCCTATCGTATCGAATAAGGTTTCCCAGCCTAGCCTATCTTGGTGTCTGCTACCGAACCGAAAGAGAGAATCGGTCTAAGGGCAGCTCAAAACCAGCCCAACCTCTTCATGGTCACATCCCCTTTTCCGACGCTTTTCATGTTGTTGCATGTGCCTTACGGTACCCAGATCCAGTCCTCTCTGCTTTCCTTGGTAAGAAAAGAAATAAGGAATTTATAATAGAACTGGGGATTAGAGGCCTATCCGATTGAGAGGATAAAGTTTGTGATTAAAAAACCAAACCAGTTGTTAGAGCTGGTTAGGATAGGCAATCAACATGATTGGTCCCGTCCCAGTTTAAGTAGTTGGATGTGAGTGCGTCGGATAAGCGAAAGCAAGCAGTAGATCGAGAAAAGAAAGAATACGGATTGCAACCTACAGATGAAGAATCCGCTTCATTGTTCCCACCATATATATCATCCAATAATATTGTATAATAAGAATAGGAATCAATCGTTCAGTGATCGCTACGCTTGATTAGGGCAGGCTACCCAAACTGTTTTGGCTAAAAAGCCATCTCCTTGCTGTTCCTCACAGTTTACCTACTCTAAACACAAAGAATGTTAAGCCCCGCCTACATCACCACTTTTGAAGGAAGCTCGGGAACCAGCTAAGGCACCGTAGCGTCCCCTAAAGGCATAACTGACAGGTTCTTTTTCTATCTGACCATCCGAGTCATCCCGTACTCCAAAAAAGCAGAGGTGAGGTCCGGAGAATGGGACGGATTTACCTGGCCAAGGTGCCAATGTATGTAAAGTGGTTATACGAAATCTTGAAAGATGCTCTACCTGCGGTACCTAACTAGCCTTTCACTACAGCTCTTTCATCAACTACAGCAATATCCGATGTAGCGTATTCTCCCCCCCTCCCTTTCGCATATCTTCAAAACTGTCAGATAGCTAGTTCAGTAGTTCTTGCATTTCCAGTTGTTATAGTTCTTGTCCGAGCTCTGTGATTCAAGACAAAGAATATAGGCTAGAGTTGTTTTCCCGAGTGAAAAGGGTATAGTGGAATCTCCGAACGAACACTACGAATCTGTATGCTCGTGCTTTCCGGGAAGGCAGGTCCGGTCAGTCCTTGCATCTCGCCTGATCGTCTGCTGAGTGAATAGCAGCCAGTGCTAGTTCCATACCAGCTAGTGGTAGTTCTGTTACATCTCGGCCAGCTACCTTCGATGCAGGGGAAAGGTATCGAGTTTCAGTCCTTCTTTCTGCCATCCCCGCTGTTTTAGTTGCAGTTTCCTTTCGCCCAGTTACAATTGGAGTTTCTTTCGATGGCGATTCCTCTCGAGATTTCTTTTCTTGATCTGACCTGAGAGGGATAGTAAATCATAGGGCTAATAGAGATATATCTATAGTAGGGCCTAACAATAAGATTGTAGAGCTAAGGGTAAGATTCCCCGGTGAGGATATGCTTTCGCAGCACTCTCAATCAATATCAATAGGACTAGCAGGAAGAGGAATGAAAGAAGAAAAAGTGCCTACCCTGTAGTAAATAGAAGGCATAACATTAGGGTACTCCTACTATAGAAATTACCCGGGATGGAAGGCCTTAAGTAAGACTGTTTAGTTAAAGAGATTTTATTTATATTAGAAAAGCGCTTAGCAATACAATAGGAACAACTGGCTTACTTACACAAAGAATTCCAAAAAGGACAGGGCCTCCATGGAAAGAAAGTCGTACTTTCTCAGAAGACATGACAGAAGGCGTGAAAGGCCCTTATAAAATAGCTTAGTGAGTTTGTTCCTCATCGCTACCATTTAAGCAAGTTATTAAACGTTATTAACACACATGCAAGCTATCTACATACAAAATGAATGTAGCTGTGATGAATGCAGGCAGCTCATCCATAAGAGTTTGGAACTATGGAAGGCGTAGAATTACGTCATCTACAGTTCGATTATCCCCTATACTTATTTGTACAGGGCACTTTAGCTTATTCACATTAGGTTACCTAGGAGCACCGCCCCTCCAAGCGACACTCAACTATTACCATAGTAGAGAAAGGAGTTCCAATCCAAATAAGTAGACCCCAAACTAGGGCTATCCACCATCCAAATCCCCTTGAGCACAAACATGCAAGTCCTCTCATAATCAAAATTTATCCAAGGCTTTTTACAAGCACAATAATGAGTTCTCTCGCTATTAATTGGAGATCTCATGCTAGCTTTGCCTTAACGATAAGATATCATTTATGGCACCATGAGCTCTTATAGAAAATATGTTTAAGACTAGAAAACCTTTTTTCTAAAAATACTTTTCTCAAAGTTTTGCAAAGCTAGTACTCTCCATCCATATATTTACTGAGTTATAGACATGTGACGAATAAAACTGGTTATTTTGGTCAGATATTTATATTTGTCAATTTAAAAAGGTGATAACACAGATGATAGTAAACAAACAAAACAATCATTTAGACATTCAGGTAACAATAAGTACCAAAACATCATATAAGTAACACGCACAAGTAGATAGCAGGTTATTAAAACTTTCTCACCTAGATTATTGCTCATTCTCTAAGCCTTTGGGGTTTCCAAAACTTGACATATAAATGCCTAAAAGGTAATAAAAATTATAAGTATTATGAGAAACTAGACTCCTCAATTTATTAAAAGTCTACTGTAGTTTGTCTATTTTTTTCCAATATAACCCGAGTATAGTGTGTACAGGGTTTATCATGCTTAGTGAGATCAATAGTAACTATATTTGCACATTATGATACTTTATGTATTTATTTCTCCTCATTTCAGTTTACGGAGTCAATTAACTTAGTTATCTTACTTCTTCTTTTCACTTTATCTTAAATCTTTAATCGTACGTAACTTTTTCATCTTAATTTCAATTTTTATGATCTTATAATTAATTTTCATTGTTTTCAGATGTACGTTTGCATAATGGGGTCCGTTTTGGACATTAAGTCCCTCATTTTATGATATAGGTTTGATTCATTATAATTTTAATTATTGTGACTTAAATATTCTTATTTAGTATTTTTGTTTCTCATTTTATTACTTTATGATTTAATTACTTACCATATTCTTATATTTTTATAATTTAAAATTATTATTATTATTACTTATATCTACATAAGGTTAATATAAATTGATATATGTATTATAAGTCCATTATAAGTTTCAACCCATACTTACATATATATGTACATTATGTATTATTACTTTATTATATTATATTATAGTATAGTATATTAGATATTTGTATTGTATTTTACATATGTGTTAACTTTACACTTATGTATTTATACTTCTTTTATGTGTGCTATGTATATATATATATATATACTTCTAACGTACTTATATATAAACTAGTGCATATACCCATATGTATATATATGGTTGTATATGTATTTTTATACGTATTTTCGTATATTTCTAATACACCTTTAAGAAATCTTCATATAATTCGTATTTTTGCATATTATGGGTTCAATTTGCAAGCTATATGTATGTACACTTAGTATTTTCCTTATTTTTGGTTATGTACATAAGGAATACTTATGTATAGGGATGTCCATACATATGTACATGGGTTTTTCCTATTCTTATTGATATATGCATATGCTTATATTATGTATTTCACCAAAATCCATACATAAACATTTCACATGTATCCATGTGTCATATGTGCATATGTTTTTCTACTTATATACCTAAGTATTTCTACACTTATATGTATGGGTATGGGGATTTTTATTTGTACTAACATATATGTACATATTATATAAAGATTCTAAAGCTAATATAACATAGAGAACTATTCATTTATTTAGAATAGGAGATCATATGAAAACATACCTCTTTCTCTTTTGTAATATATAAAAAAGAAAGCAAGTATATAGTGTAGTAGTTTGTGGATGAGTTGTTGAACATATGGAAGTGAAATTGGAAAGTTAAAGAAAAGGAAG
Source organism: Lumnitzera racemosa (assembly GCA_024138005.1). NCBI lineage: Eukaryota > Viridiplantae > Streptophyta > Magnoliopsida > Myrtales > Combretaceae > Lumnitzera > Lumnitzera racemosa. The sequence continues at coordinate 74,913,526 of JAMXBC010000006.1, forward strand.
GAAGAAGAGGTGTTACGGTTTGGAGAAGGGGACCAATGAGTGTTGATCAATTGTGTTAAATGTGTAGAAAAGAAAAGGGAAGGGGATTATAGAATGAAACAAGTGGACGAACAAAAAGGGGAGGAAATGGAAAAAAAAAATTCATGTGAAAAACGAGAAAAAAATCCATAGAAGATTGAAGAGAATTCTAGATAAAAGGGACACATGTTGACATTAGTCAACACTTTGACTTGGTCAACATTTGACTTAGTCAATTTTCTCAAATTACATGCAATTAGTGTATATAAGGATGGAATTTAGGATAATTAGGAGAAAAATTAACGAAATATGGAATTAAATGAAATAATTTGTAAAAATAATCATTGAAACCTTTTTCTAAGCATTTATATCCCTATATAAGATTTAGTATCATACTTAATATAATTAGCATAAAAAGTAAAATTTATAATACTAACATTGACTCTATGTAATATAAATATTAACTAAACACTTAAACTTACATAATACTAACTTATTTGTATAATTATAAAATTAATATTATGTACAATGTAATATTATGGTTTCAAATAAATTAATTTAGTATGTACACATTTATGAACAATTGGAAGTTATCTTTAATCATTAGTTAATGATTTTATATGATTTAGCATATCATTACGTATTTGTACTCAATTAGGGTTTTTATCATGCTTATAACGAATTTGCATTTATATGCTTAAAACTATGATTTTAAAGTTTTGATTAGGTTCAGGTTCGATTTCTCATATGTACACACATATGGAATTTAATGTTTTCATACGTGATTAAGGTTCTTATCTAGTTTAAAATCAATCTCTTATAGTTATACATATTTAAGGTCTAAGGTTTTCTATTTGTGACCAAAGTCTCGATTAATGATTTAAGGTTTTTCATATTTGTTTTAGGTTTTGAATTAAAATTTTAATTGGTTTTAAATTGTATTGGCTCTATTGACTTAAGAAAATCATCTACAGTACATGAGTTTAATTCTCTACTTAGAAGGTTAGATTTGCGGGGTTTACAAATCTAGAGTTTCTTCAATTGTTGTCATCCCAAGACCTAGGCAATATCCTTAGTAATCTTTTCGATGCGGTTAGAATAATTAATCCTTTTGCCTAACAAAGCCAATTCATTAGTAATTACAGTAAAATGATTGAACACATCACATGTTTTTTCACCAGTTGAAACTTCAACAATATATATTATTGAAGTAGCAAATTAATTCCAGTGTCCTTAATTGTTGTAGGTCCTTCGTGACTTTCACTCAAGTATCTTAGATATCTTTTATAGTCCTACAAGAAGAAATAAGATAGTATTTATAGGTAGCTATTGTCATTAACAACAAGTTTTTAGCTTGATTATTCTTCTTAATCTTTTTTTTCTCATCCTCTATAAGCACTAGATGTCAGGACCCTAAAGGGGGTCTAGTAGGATTACTTAAAATTTCCATAACATGTGTGCACCCATGCTATGAAAACCGCCTTGCAAGTCAGAGATTGCAAGACTCTAAATGATTAATCATTAAGGTTACTGATTTTTGAGTAATCAATTTACTATAGAATACAAATATAAATAACTATGGGTATCCGATATCCCACAGTTCCTCAGAACCGTAGAGAATCGGTATCCCTTACCAAATAATAAGACAGGATATACTAACATTATAATAAGGTTTAATAAATAAATATTGTCTACAAAGGATGTCTATGTATCATCTAAAAAGTACTCAACTACTTCTAATACTAATGTACATATCTTCATCTCGTACTCAACACTCGAGACATATCCCAATCCCATCGTATGTAAACCTGCAAAGGAAACTAAGGGGGAATGAGCATAAAACAGCTCAGTGAGTTCATTCCTCACCACTACCGGTCAAGCAAGTTTTCACACATTATTATCACACATGCAAGCAAGCTATCTACATACATAATGAATGCAGGCGTGATGAATGCAAGCAACACATCCATAGGAGTCCGGAACTATGGAAGGTGTAGAATTACGTCGTCTACATTTCGATTATCCCTTGTACTTACCTGCACAGGACACCTCAGCTTACCCGCATGAGGCTACCTAGGGGCACCATCCCACTAGGGAAAACTCGACTATTATCCTAGCCGAGAAAAGAGTTTCAATCCAAATAGGGGGAGTCCAGACTAAGACTATCCACCCTCCAGGGCCCCTCGGGCACAAACATGCGAGTCCTCTCGCAACCGAAATTTAACCAAGGCCTTACAGATACAATAAAGCGAGTCCTCTCTCTATCAAGTGGAGAACCCATGCTAGCTTTGCCTTAACGTTTAAAATACTCTTTATGGCTCCTCAAGCCCTTATAGCAATCATGTAAAAATTTGTTCATGATTAGAAAAGTTTTTTTTTTTTCCAAAAATACTTTTCTTAAGATTTTTACAAGGCTAGCACTCTCCATTCATACCTTCACCAAGTCATAGACATGCAACGAGTAGAACCGGTTATTTAGGCAATATTTATATTTATCAATTTAAAAAGATGATCATACGGATGATAGCATATAAGCAGAACAGTCATCCAAACATATAAGCAATAGCAAACAGCAAAACATCATACAAGTAACACGTACATACAAGTAACACGCACAAGCAAGTAGCAGGTCATCAAAACTCCCTCACCTTGATTATTGCTCATTCTCCAAGCCTTTAGGGTTTCCAGGACTCGATATCGAACGCCTAAATCAAAATGGTAAAACTTATAAGTGTTCTGAGAATTCAGACTCCTTAGTTAACTAAAAGTCTATTGTAGTTTATCTAGTTTCCTCTAATATAACCCGAGTATAGTGTGTATAGGGTTACCATACCCTATGAGATTAATAGTAACTATTTTCGTATATTAGTAAGGTATGAGTCTTCCTTTATGTATTTTGTAACTTTTTCATTCTGATTCCGATATTTGCAAACTTATATTCGTTTTTCATCCTTTTCGGACGCACGTTCACACGGTGATGTCCGTTTTGGACGTTAAGACCCGTGTTTTATGATATGAACTAAATTTATTGAAATTTTATCTTATTGAATTTTAATTATTCTCATTGCTTATGTTTATGCCCTAGTTTAGGGTTTAATAATTGAATTAGCTATTTGATTCATACACTTAGGAAATTTCACATTAGTGCTACTAATCCACATACTTGATTAAATTTAATTCAATCTAGGAAGTATATTAGGGTTTAAGGGATTTTCAACTTCTAAATACATATATATACCTATGTTATGTGCTTATGTAATCTTATTATTTCTTCTATTATAAACCTACGCTTCCATCATCACTTATGTAATCAATTGATGATGTCATGGCTTATGTAATGTTTAGATGATGTCATGGCTTATGTAATCCATTTATTGCATGAAAATATATATGTCATTAAGTACTTATACATATACATATGTTATATACCTACCTACACTCATAATATACTAATATGTGTACTTTTGTACTAATATATATACTAATACATATACCCATATACGCATACGGTGACATACATATTTTTATACGTATTTTCGTATGCCTTATATAGCCCCTTAAGAAAGCTTCACAATTTCATTCTTTTTGTATTTTAAGAGTATATTTGACATGATATATGTATGTATAGTTAGTATATACCTTAGTTTAGGTTATGTACATATTGTATACTTATGTACAAAGGTATTTATACTTCTATTCTTTTAGCATATCCTTTTATACATCTACTTAAGGATATATGCACATGCATATCCTTCTTCTTCTTCATGATTCCTAGATTTCTATACTTAAAGATGAGAACTTTGTGCTCTTTTCTTCAAGATCATACTTTTCACATGCCTAATTTTCTAATCTACCTAATTAACTAACTAATGAAGAATAGAAAGCAACATTAAGTAATTTAAGTACATACCTTTAGTTGTGTTGAAATTATGGAAACAAAAGGAGAAGTTGTGAAAGTGAGAGAGGAAGAAGAAGCTCACGGCAAGAGGAAGTTGTTTTTGTTTTGTTTCTTTTGATTTGTTTTGTTTCTGGAAGAATGAGAATGGTGGGGTCTAGAAGGGGAGATGAATGGACGGCAATTTAAGAGGAGAAAGAAAAAGAAATGCTAAAGGAAAAGAAAAGAAAGGAAATCATGAGAAGAAGATATTTTCTTCAAATGAAAAGGACACTTTTGTTGACTTTTCAATTGTTGACTTTAGTCAACATTTTGACCTTGGTGAACATGTGTTGACTTGGTCAACTTTCAAAAAAAAAATAAAGACCCTTTTTGTGTACATAATGAACTAATTAGGAAAAATTTGGAGAAAGATTAAGGAAATGAAAGGAAATAAGAAATTTAGTGAATTGATTAATAAAAATAGATAATGAGATCTTCCATTAGGTATTTATATCCTATATACATCATTTGGTAAGCTATTAAGTATAATTAAATTAGAAACTATCATTTAGGGTATTAAGGTTTACTACATTTAACCTAAGCCTCAACTAAACCTTTAACTCTATGTAATACTAACCTAATTATATACTTAGAAGATGAATGTGATCTAGAATACAATATCTTAGTTTCTATGGGGTCACTTAAGTATTCTAAATGTTTATGCATGATTAAGAGTTATCTTTAGTCGTTTACCGATGAAATGGCAAAATATGGAGGATATATTATCACTTAAGGTTTTAAGGTAAATTATGGTGAATTAGTGTTTTTGTATCCTTAAAGTTATAATTTTAGGGTTTTTATTACTTTAGGGCACAATCTCTAATGTTTTTCCACATTTAGGGTTTCATATATTCTTACGTGATTAAATCTTCGATTGTTATCTTAGGGTCTTGATGTGGTTCGAGGTTTTAGGGTCTTCGTATGTGGTTAGGGGTTTAATTGATGATTTAAGGTTTTTCGTATCCACTTTAGGTTTTGGATTGAGATTTTAATAGGTTTTAAATCTCATTAGCTCTTTTGAGTTTAGGAAATCATCTACAGTTTGGACGTTTCTTTCTATACTTAGGAAGCTAAATTCGCAGGGTTTACACTAGATCTCCATCCATAGCAATTTGGATGTCTCTAAACCCAATGATCTCCCATGAGTTGAAGTCAATTGCCTTGGGATAAGTTTCCATTTTGCACTTCTGGTTGGCAAAGTTAGTGCCATCAAAATAAGGAGCATGATTTGTACCACTAGATATATTGTTTTCTACCATGGATATTTGAACTTTAGATAATCAAGAGCTAATCTTTGAGTTTTTAGCTTGATTATTCTTCTCAATCTCTTCCTATCGTCTATAAGCATTAGATCTCCATCAATGGCAATTTGGATGTGTCTAAACTCAATGATCTCCCATAAGTTAAAGTCAATTGCCTTGAGATAAGTTTCCATCCTACATTTTTAGTGGAAAAAGTTAGTGCCATCGAAATAAGGAGCACGATTTGTTGCATCGGATATATTGTTTTCTACTGTAGATCTTTGAACTTTAGATAATCAAGAGTTAAGCTCTAACACCAAATGTAAGTCCCAAAAGTAACTGATGGACAGGGTGGTGATAAATTGGTTACTTAAAAAAATTTTAAACCTATTGCAAAATTAAATTAAATGTGACCCCTTTGATTACTTTGACAAGATGGGGTAAAATAATATATGAGAAATAAATAAGACATGAAATAAAAGAGATTAGGGTTGAGAAGATCAAGCACAAGATTTATAGTTCTTCAACCTTATGCCTACTACACTTTTCTAGCTCCACTGCTGGGGACGTAGTATTCTACATCGGTATCATTCTACTATCCGCTTTTCAATATTTCTATCAAGAGAGAAACAAATACAAGCCTTCTACTCTATCTTACTAGGCTAACCTTGCCAATTCGTAGATCTACAAAATAGTGTATCTTTCTTCTATCACAAAGCTTATCACTCGAAAAACAAAATTTACAGAGAAAATAAGAACAAATACAATGATCCTTAAATCATAAGCATAAGAGGAAAACAGAATATGGAAGTATAGTAGACAATGTTGTCTCTTATTTAGCTTCTAAATGTGCCTGTGGATTCTTTCTAGAATAAAGTTTGTAGTAAAAAGTTACAAATCAGTGCATCTTGAAAATTTGAACTACCTTCTTTTTATATTCTTCAGGTGCAACATCTCTTTGCTGATATCTTAGATAAATCTTTGACAAGTCTTGAGAGAGCTTGAATTGTCTTGACCTAGCCAATGCAATATAAGATCTCTTGATTTATGGAAGCTAAATCACCCTTCTGTTTAAATTTTTTTTTAGCATTGGACTATGCTTTGATAGTCAAATAAATTAGGTCTTGCTCTTGTATATAACCTTTGTTTTGACTCAAGTGACCATTGAGAAAATTTTGAAAATTTGAACTCCCTTAGCTGATATGACTCCTTAAAAATCAGGAGCTTATCTCTAGCATCACAAAACTTGAAATTTGAAATTTGATTGCTCTATTATTCCCTACTGCAACCTTGTATGAATACTTTGTAATGTATTAGCTTGAATTAAATTTATAATTTACAGGTGCTTCTAAACATTTTTAACTAGATTGAATTTGAAATAAAAATCGATAGCAAAGTGGATAAGATTCATCCTTATCTTAAACTTGCTTCACATAGCTATCTTTATTTGAGCTTGAGATAAAGTCTGATTTAATTCTATGAAATCCTCTAATTATTTTCATAATAATCCTTTAAATATCTCATGAAAGACTTGATCACTATCTGATAAAATATCCCTAAGAAATCTATCCACTGTCATAAAATGCTTATCTAAATAAACTTGTCCTTCCAAAAAAAAAAAATCAATTAATCATCCTTAATCCCGGTGGATTTATGTGCAATTTAGTGGAAGGCATTAGATATATTATCCAAATATATCCAACAAGTGGACTTGAGCCTTCAACCAATTAAAAATCCAATATCCATATAAATTGTATTGTTTTATAAGTTTTTTATTCTATCTAGTGTCTTTGAATTTCTCTTTAATTCTCAAAATCAAATGTTAAACAAAAACTTGACTTTGCTTAATTATCTGCACAGTTAGCATACTGATTAAACATCTTTCTTCCTTTTTGTTATCATCAAAATAATGATGAGAGAACTTATCACAAATTACAACCTATTATATGTATGAAAACCCAACCTTAACAAAATAATTATCTATTTGTAATGTAAACTCGACTTTTAATTTAACCTAACAAGCTCTCAAGTTTAGAAAACTTGACCTATAGGTCACTTTTGTGCCATGTCATGAATGCATCAACCAAATGTCGCAACAATACCAAGCAAGTTTATTCTTTAGTCCAACTCTTCCTTACTTGTCTTTTCTTTTAATTTCTACAATTTCAGTATCGGGTTCACTTAAGTGAACACCTTAAGAAGCAAGGTTAGTACCTGATCTCTTTGTCAAGTTAGTATAGAATCAAGCACAACAAAATCAACCAGTAGCTGAGTAGCAACATTAATATCATTTAATAAACATGATTCACCTAGTATTCTATATACCAAAAGTTCAAGAATCCTTACAACAATTTACCAATCAACATATCATAGTCACAACAAGATCAACCAAGTCCTTCATGGTTAGATATGTTACATGCAACATGAGTACATAAAATTTGCTCTAACATGAAGAAATCCACTTACTCAAGCTACTTAACTAATCTCCCAAATTCTTACACATGTTCTCTATATTGCCCTACAATCTTGATCTACTAGCTTTTGAGTAGATTTTATACCTTATAAAATAATTTGTTCTTATAGAGTGGGTTAACACGTATAAATGAAAAATAGAATGTACAAACTTTGTTAAATATTTAATAGTTAAAAAAATTATACTATAAAATATTGTTATGGAAATAAAAATATCAATATGGCATTGTAAAATCAAACTCATTTAAATCTAAGAAAAGCTATACTTAGAATAGCTAAGATGCAAGGTATCAAAATTTCTTGATCAATGATACGTAATACCTTACTATTTTATTTGACCTAAGTAACGTCTGGAATTTGATAAATGTTAAGAGAAGTATACCTGTAAAACTTGATAATTCGAAAATGTGATGTTACAGACACTTTAGTAAGTAAAAACATTAATAAAGGTATATTTAGGGTCTTTGTCTCAGAATTCAACACCAATGAAAAAATTGTTTTGAGTAACACTAGAAGGTAATATGAGATCCCAAAAGCTAAAAGAAATAGCTATGTGAAGTTAGATTAAAAAATGAGTGACAATGTAACCAATATCATTTATAAACTAGAGCTTATCGTGTTAAATTTTAATTACCCTAAACTTAAAGAATTGAGATTCAATGTATAATATAGTGTCCTATTATTCTCAAAATGTATTATATAACTTTTATAAGTTATAAATTGAGATAAAATTATGTTTGAAGAGTCACACAAAATTTCACCAATTTGGAATGATTATCCAAATAGTAGCTGCCTTCATGAGGAATAATTAATTTCCACCTCCTTAATTGCTTAAGTCCCATTCATTTGGAAAAACTATTGTCGTCAACTTAAGTAAGCTAAACTATTGAAGTTGAAGAGGAATATATAATGGCGTTGGAATTAAAAGCACAATATATGTATATTATACTATGCCTATACCATTCTTTTTTCCTTACTATTACCATTTATGGACCTCCATCTCAATTATTCTTCTTAGGAAAGGAAAATTTGATCACCATCAATTTGCTATTTAAGAAGCAATTCCTATTAGTGTTCAAGAGAATACTCTTAGGGTTTGTTGACGGAATCGGAGAATATAGGTAATAGAAATGAATTTTATTGTTTGTTTCAATCTATCAATAGCATAATTTCAATATTATTTTCCATTGGTGGTTAAATTTTATGAGCAAAGCACATACATTACCAAATTACATAGCACATGGAATATTATACCTCATATTATAGGGACAATATAATGATGTTTCCATTGTGTAATATACTTATGCATATAAGTGAACATATAATCAGTAATGGCTTGTTCACGTGAGGGGAATTGGAATTTAATTCCCTCGCTTATGATATTACAACGTTCACTTAGTTTATTATTTTCGAATCGTGATTTCTTAGGAATCTCTATTACATGAAATCAAGTAATAAGGATTCTTTGACTTGACCAAAGAATCATGATTCCTCACAAAATTTCACATTTTTTAAAAAAATAATCTTATGTCAATTTAACGATGACCATCAATACCATTGCTATCGCTACTACTTACCATTACCCACCACTACTACTACCACCACCACCACCACCACCACTACCACCATCATTGCCATTACCGTCGCCGCAACCATCACCACCAACCACCACCGTCACTAATAACCATTACCACCACCACAACCATTATTGCCACCAACACCATTACCGTCACACTGTTATCACCACTAATGCCATCGCCACTACCGCCGCTATCACCACCACCTCGCACCACCGCTATTATCACCACCATTGCTATTGTCACCACCACCGCAACTACCCCCATCCCCCTTCTAAGCCACTACCCTAGCTACCACCACCACCACCGCCACTATCGACCGCCACTATTGACCACCACCATCATCATTGCTAGTAATTGTTGTTGACCATTACCACTGCTTCCACCCTTGTAGTTGATTTCCACCACTACTACCTATTACTTTAGAATTACTAGGGGAAAATCTAGAGTATTTAAGTCATTAAAATTCTATTATGTGTCTATTTTTAAGTTGTTTATTAATCCAACTAAACAAAGTAATAGGTATTACATTCTTATTACATTCCTTAAGAATTCCAGTTACATTCTTTCCTCATTCCATTCAGTGAAGTGAACGAGCTGTAAATAGGCTAATATGACTATATATTAGTCTACATTAATATATGATTAATGTTAATGATATATACTTATTGCTATATATATTATTAGTAATATATAGAAAATTTTAAAGTAATAGTATCGTGAGTTTTTATTAGTATGTTATTGTATATAGTATATAGCTTATATAGCTTCACGACATATCTCAATTGAATAATGCTATTACATTTTAATATTGGCTGAATCAAATTTAGGTATGCAATAACATCTTTATCTCTATATTTTATGTAAGCCTTAAAGTTGCATTTAAGGTAATCATACTTCAATTTAAAACTTTTGGAAAAAATTTCTCCAAATGTGTCCGAACTTTACGATAGGACCACAAAAGATAGTAAAAATGACCTGGAAAAGTTAAATTAAAAAAAATAATAAATATAATAATTTAATAAAACCCTAATTATAGAAAAGAAAAACATAAATATTCAATATAATAGAACACTTGTCGGTACTTCTAAATTTGAATCCCAAGATATCACAAGATAAATTAAGGGGCACTTGAACTTAGTAATATTTGATAAAATACTAATTAATATACATACATATGAACTCACCAAATTTTACATACGGAAAGAAAAAGAAAATTTATAAATGATACTAATAAAGACAATAGTAGGAAATATATATAAAATATGTAACCATGTCATCATATAAATAAATCTGTGAAATTACTCTCTATAGCAAATTAATAGGTAAGCAAGATTATCCAAATCTAACAGATTTTTGCATGGATGTGGATGTGGCGAGTTATAATTTATAAAGGGACACCTAATTCTATCAAATTACTTACACTGCACGAAACTTTTGCTAACTCAACTTCCATATAAATTGCTCCAAAATCCTACAAGTGACCGTTTAGTAGCCAGCGAACTCAAATGAATTACCATAAAAAAAGAAAAGAAAAAAAATCATTACAAGGACTAGAATCAGCATTGAAAGGAAGGTAAGCTTGGAATTTATTAACATAAATGCTTACTGTTTTGGGAATCGATAATTGATTACTGATGGTTTATATATATAATTAACAATAAATGTGCATTAGACTCTCTAGACAACTTTTAATATTATTGTACAACGTGAATTCTTATAAAGAAGGTTATGATTTTCAGTAAATGATATAAATATTCCTTAATATATGGTGATTTTTGTGAAGGTAATTATGACAGTTTATTTTTATCATACAAATAGAATAAAAAGGGTATTGATTATTAGTAGGATTCCATTTTGACATCTTGTATAGGGAAGATTTAATATCTTAACCAAATTCTTGATCTGATCATATTAAGATGGGCAATTGCTTTATGCTCAATAATTACTCACTATTTTAATTACATTCTGAAAAAAAAAAAAAGAGAGAGAGAGAGAGGGAGAGAAAAGATATCATTCTTGTTAGTATATTGTTTCCAACACCCAAATTAAAGCTTGAATTATGTAACATTATCTATCTAGTACAATTAAAAGGATACATCACAAATAATATAGAAATAGCTATACAAGAAAAAATATATAATATATGTATCCAATGTGGCATATTATAAAACCTACTATATTATATGTATTCCTGTAGGTAAAATGTATACTATATGAATTTCGCCACTCACTTGTATAAAGGATACACTAAATATAACTATATTTATATTTCCTTTCTATATGTAAATATGTTTTATTGCATACATTAAGGTATATGTTGATTGACCTGCATCCTTAACATGGTATATACATCCTAGGAATTTAGCCTATGCTAGATGATGATATATAGATAGGCAAAGCATGAATCAACATAATAATATATCTATACATATCTATACTCCATAAGGTTAATATATATATATATATATATATATTAATAAAATTACGTTAACTCAACATGATGTTTTTAGGCGGTATATAATATATTGAAGATTAAAAAAAAAGAAGAAAAAGATATATATATATATATATATAGAGAGAGAGAGAGAGAAAAATATATAATGATTGGGGGAGATAGATAATAAATAATAAGTAATTGTTTATAGGAGTATATGCTACTCAAATTACTTTCACAAATCAAGCCAATAACCTTAGGATCATTAGGCTTGAATTTTAGTAAGTTATCAATATGTGGTAAAGCATTGATTATTATTAATATGAGGGGAATTTATATACATATGTTGTAATGGTTGTGCTATGGGTGAAGTGGTAAGGCTTATATGCATGTAAAAAGGGTTGGGTGTTGTTCATGTGGCTCCTTCTCAGCGTTGCCGTCTCATAGTAATACCTGCCCAATTCCCCTCTACGGGTACTACAGGCCCGTGGGTACCACTGCTAGCACGGTGTGAGGGATTGTCCCACATGGGTTTGGCTCAACCCTTTTTACATGCATATAAGCCTTACCACTTCACCCATAGCACAACCATTACATATGTAGCCATATATATGATTTTTTCTCTTCCTATAAGTATATGTATATGGTTGTACTATCAGGATATATATAAATATATATATATATATATAAGATTTCCTTGTTATAATTACACTATGACGTTGCTTTGTATCATTTTAACAAAATTCTATAATGTATATCTTTGTAATACATATAGTTTATCTAATATTGGTAACATAGTATAAACTTATATAGAGATAGACAGATATACATACTACTCAAGCTTATAAATGAGAGATATAATAAATAACTAGTATATTACAACAATACAGTATATATTTAATACTAAAATATATGATTATAACATATAGTTATTGATGATAATGTGACACAACAGTTAGCATATAGTTTAACAGAATAAGCAAAACGTTAATGTTTTTGTAAATCTTAAAAACTAAATTTGGGTCTTAGTATATATATATATGACTTCCAAGTGAGTGAAACGTTGATGTTATAGACCTACTAGAGTAAGCATCTATATAAGTAAGTAAGATTTGTGGAGACTGGAGTATAGACTCGCTTGTGGTTAAAGTAGTTGTTTGTGCGCATGTTACTGCTGTACGTAGTTACTGAAATGTTGATTGGTAACTGAGCTACATGTTTTGCTATGTTGATTGACCTTGTTTAATATGCTACGAATTGGTTGATCACCCTTGACCAGACTAATTGAAACTCGAACTAAAACTATAAATGGACACACATTGCATCCCACTAGGGGATAGTTAGGTTTGTCTAACCAAATTTCGATGCCTTTGATGAGGTTGCAGTGATCTGGCCTTTCCTCACCCTTGGTCGAACTAAATAATAAGAGAAAAGGTTGCGGCAAAGTTAGGGGGCATTGGGTTCGAAGGTAATCATGGGTGGAGCAAGAGCCTCCATTACACAAACATAGAATTAGCCATAGGAAGGCCTCATGGCCTTTATGATTGGCATTGTGCCCATCATATCACAACTTGTCAACTCGGGTTAGAGCGGGTAAAATTTCTCTAACCTCTCAACAAACTAGATAACATAGTGTAGATGACACCTTACTTGTCCATGTATTGCGCGTAATAATTACTTGATAACTTGGCACTATTCAACTTGTATATGGTTTTTGCCTCCTGCCGGTTACTAAGCTTGTAGTTCTTTAGCTCATTTCTCCTATATTTTTCTATAGGTCAATGAAGCTAAAGCATGTGATGGGCTAAGATCTTGATTGCATGAGAGTTTTTGCAAACCCAACATAAGAACCTATGCCAGGATGTGGATGTAGGTTATGAGGGAAAAGGTAGCTTTAAAATTGTTTCTATTACCCATTTTATTATTTGGTGGGGGATTCCAATTCTCTACGATCTTGATGGTTCGTATGAGAATCAAGAAATGCCCTATAATATTTTTATAAATACATGTATTTATATTTTATTCATATATAAAATCTAATATATTATGTGTTAAGTTAAAACCTTTATGATCAAAGCAATCAGTATAGTTTTCGTGTCTCCAACTAGGCAACTCAAAGGATGGATGGTATGGCCTTGAATTTGGTGTGCGACATTCTTGAGGCTCCTCCTCACTCGTATCACCAAAGAAAGACGAATACGATACTGGATTCAATTATATGCCGAGTGTAAGCGGGATTAGTAACTTAGTTACACTTGTAACCTAAGCCTTGAAGTTAATCTTTTAAATTAACTTTTGTCCAGGATACCTTTCGACTTAGTTTTTGACTTACCTTTTTTTTTATATAAGGTTCTTCTAGTATACCTTTTGACAAGTTTCTGACCATCTTAACTACTATATAGGTAGTACTATATTCCATATGTTATTACATCAATATGATTTCTAAGGTAAAAGGGTTTCAATAAAACACTTATTTATTATCATCTAGAAATTAACATTAGTATATCACGTAAATTATCTTATAAGGCTATATGTATGTAGAATTTATAGAAAATTGTTCTAAACACATATGCACAAACAAAATCAACTAACCTTTTGAGTTAACTTTTGACCTAGTTTCTAAGTATTGAATTATTTCACATTTTCATCTGCTTGAGGTTCTAACTCACTTTTTGACCCAACTTCTAACCTATGTAAAACACTTTATAAATCGTCAAATCACCTAACTTAAGCATCTATTGGCCCATTACTGCACTTTATTAATTTGACTTGCCATTTCAAAGCTTAAGTACAACTATACAACAGCACTTATAAGTCAAATTACTTAATTAAACTTCCACTCAAAGCAATTCTAACACACAATTCAAGCATGGTTGAAAATACTAAAAATTAAACTTATGAATTTTACAAAACTCTTTTCATAAAACCAAAGTAGACCTTTAATGGTATTGTACAAAAATTATGAAACCAAAATAACTTCATTTTGGCTTTTGAAAAATTAATTGAAAATTCGTTTTTAAGCAAGATTTCTTAAGGAACCCATATTTGTGCTTTGAATTTAAAAAATTTGGTTTCATTTTTGGTTTCTACATGAAAAATTACCTAAGGAAACCAAAAAATCATAATTTTTTGGACTTCATGTACTATTTTAGAATTTTATAGAATAAATTAGACAAAACTAAGCACTCACTGGCATACCAATTTACGACCAATGTCAAGAGTGGTGGTTGTGTTGGCTACACTAGGCATTGCCTCCTCTACCACTAGGTAGTCTTGGTTTTTTTTTTTCCTAGATTATGCTTGAACTCGAGAGCCTAAAAATTCGTTAAATTGCACTATTTGTTGTAAATTGTTGTAAAATTTCTTCCTTTCACTTTCATAGCTCTCTTAGATTTTTCCCCACTCTTAAACTGATTAAACTCCATTCTAGAAATGCTACTTGGATTTTATAGAAAGCTCTAGTTGGTGGTGTGATTTTATAGGTGCTTGTCGCTTTTACCTCTAATTTCAAGTTACACATGTGTCTTTGTGCCAAACCAATCCTTATGCAAGTCTATGTAGGCATTGCCACACCTCGATCTAGGTTAAATTAATTCCTTTAGTTTTTTTTTTATTTTACTTAATTATGATACTAATTTAGGTATATTATTATATATCACTATTTCCAATTTCTTTTATATATCATATATGTAATACTTATATTAGTTACTTTGCTCCCAAAATTTGCTCCAAATTATTACTTTTATAAGTCAATTATTTTCATTTTTTAAGTATTGCGACATTTGGGTCTCGCATTTTAGATTTATGATAAAAATATTCACTATCAATAAAATTACATATTTATTAATTTAAATATTTTGGTGACTTAATTTTACAAAATAGACTTTACCAAGGTGCCTTTTTTAACTTCTTGTGATCTCATATTTTAAAATTATTCAATTTAGAGAACTTTTTTCGAACACCCCAAATTGCTTTGATTTCGAGCAGTTAAGGTCTCACAATGTGGGATCTAGCCTTTTTCTATCCTTTCCACTTGTCAATGTTGAGGCTTAGGTTGTCTTTTATCGAGATCCTTCCCTTTTCTCTTTCTTTTCCTTTGTCCAATCTTATAAGGCTGGCCCCACATCGAGTATCAATGTTATCCACTTTATTTGATCTTTCTTTTATAACTTGCCTAAGGTAGTTGGTGTGCTTTTTGTAATTGACGAGTACGATTCTTTTAAAAGATAATTTTTCAATAAAAATAATCCGATAAGTGAACCGGATCATACACTTGTGATAAAAATAATTAATGAGACCAAGTCATCCTTAAGGGCTAGAAACTAATTATTAAATTATTTTAATTCTTTTCTTAGCAAGCGATTGAAACAAAATGATGAAAATAAACTAAATAAAAGGAACTAATCGATTACAAATGCAAATTAACTAACATTTATGAAATCAACTAATAAAAACAAAATACTAATGCCATAAGGAAACAAGTCACTAATTCAATAACATGGGATTTCAAAAAAGCCATCATTTGATAAATCAACACAAGCTTTTAAGATATATTAGCACTAATTAATTGGCTTTTGATCAGATTCATAGAGACTCACTTCCCTTTTGAGTTAATATTGTCCTAATTATAGCAAAAACGCCCATTTCGAATGGTTTATCTATAATTCTAAGTTAAGTAGTAAATTCCTCTCAGAAATATTACTACCTTAATTGATATTAAAAGTTAAGTAGTAAATTCCTCTCAGAAATATTACTACCTTAATTGATATTAAAAGTCATGCTGTTGATAGTTAGTTTTCGCTCAACTTATACTCATCCTTTCGTCGGCCGAGAAGCTGGGTAAATTCGCACTTTGTAGAAGACATTCAGCAATTATGCTGAGTAGAAGAAACGCTCTTGGTTTGAATTCAAATCTATAACGCGAACAGTTATCATAAGCATGGTTATATTTTACAATCGCTTGCTATCCTTACATATTAGGGGAGATGTCAAGTCAAGAGCGCTCTACGTATCTTAACAGTTACCTTGACAACTGCCTTAGACACAACAACTATCTATAAATACCGAAAAGAAACTCTGTAAGAGCTCTCAAACACTTCTCATTCTCATACTTACTATACTAAATCATTATTCTAACTTAGGCATCGGAGTAGCCGCATCGGACTGGCCCCGGTACGAAGTATTTTACTCTCTTTTGCAGGATTATTTCCTGACCACAAAATTCACCAACAATATTTGACATCTTTTGTTTTTCTCTAAAGATGAATACATGGCTAGAACTTGGATGACACGAAGTGCAGGTGCTGGTATTTCCTCCTAACAACGTGAAGGAGGGAGTCGGCCTATTGATGAACAATGATTAGCTCAACTCAAGCAACTCTATCTCGATTTAGCAACAAGAAAAATAAAAAACCTCCGAGCTAAACAAAAAACATGAATAAATTCTTGACCTTCTCTATAAAAGTTTTCACCTAAATCAAGAAAAAAAGCATGGTGATGATGATGCCAATAGTACCAACGAGTCCATTTATTCACCTGAATTGCCAAAAAAGCAAGCTGAGGTCCTAGCGAGATCCATAGCTCCTGCTTTCAAAAAGATTGATAAGGCCAACCAACCATAGCACATGCATCATGCGGGACCCTTACATGTTAGTACACCCGTTTCAGTAACTAAATAGTTCCAAATCAAGAAAAGTCCTTTTGTCCTAGAGATTTTAGTGGAAGTACTACCTCATCATGTCAAGCTACCTTAATTTGAAACATATAGTGGGACGAAGGACCCCGAAGACCACTTGGAGTACTATCGAACACTAGCCAAGTTGCATGGTTTAAGCGACATAGTGGCTTGTCAAGGCTTTCCCTCAATCTTGAGGAATGCAACTAACACATGGTTCAAACACCTGAAACCAAATACCATATCATGTTTTGATGAACTAGCAGATGCGTTCCTTCAACACTTCCTTACTAGCAAGCTTCCTATTAAGGACTCTTCAATCCTGAACACCATCAAACAAAAGTCCGATGAGTTAATCAAGGATTATTTGGCTAAATTCATGGCCGAGATGGTCCAAATCCCAAAACTAGATACAAGTGTGGCCTTTAACACCGTAATCAACAGAGTCAAGCCTCATGGAGACTTTTTTAAGTTTCTCGCAAAGAATAAGCCAAAAACTTTTACTGAGTTTAAGGTTAAAGCCACTTCATACATTCGACAGGAAGACAACATAAAGGCATGGCAAGAGGTTGATCAAAGCAAAGGAGATGGAAAGAATGACAAACAGAAAAATGCCAAGGATAAACTTGGCACTGACAACGACAATACCTGAGACGCCGAAAGGAAGAGACCGAGGATCCCAACATTCTCATCTCATAAGCCTGTTAATCATCCAATCTTGGATATTTTGATGGGGGTCCGTGGGGAGAGAGGTGTCCTCCAATGGTCGAAAAGAATGCGAGGAAATCCTTCAAGAAGAAATTTGAACAAGTACTACGACTTCCACCGTGATAAGGGTCATAATACGAATGAGTGCATTTAACTCAAGAATGAAATTGAAGATGCAATCCAACGCGGGCACCTGTGCAAATTTCTGGTGCATGATGCCGAGAGAATCGAAAGACCGTTTCAGAGGAGAAGAGAGGAACACGAGGATGACACGTGGCCAGCAATGGCCATGAGAGATGCAAGGGATGTTAATCCTAACAGAGCACCTAACGGAGTAATTAATACAATTGTCGGTGGACCTAGTATAGGCCAATCGAGTTCTTCGAACTTAGTTAATGCCAGGAATTACATTTGCAATGTTCATAGAAAGAAAGTCAGAATCGATAATACAATATCTTTCGAGGAAGAGGATTTTGAGGGCATACATAGGCTGCATGACGATGCACTTGTCATCAATACAAGAGTTGCCAACTTTGAAGTTAAGAAAATTCTCGTTGACATGGGAAGTTCAGCGAATATCATTTTTTAACATACTTTTGATCAAATGAGGCCCAAGATCAAAGTGCAACTGCGGTCTTACAAGTATGACATCTATGCCTTCAATAATCAACCTATCCAAGTAGCTGGAGTTATCTCTTTGCCGATATAGATCGGTGATGACGAGTATATTATAGAGGACAAAGTGGATTTTCTCGTCATCAAATGTTGGTCCCCTTATAACATGATAATGGGATGGCCATGCCAACATTTATTCGGCATCGTCCCTTCAACGGCACGTTTAAAAGCCAAGTTTTCCACTCCTACGGGGGTCGGTATGTACAAAGAGGATCAACAATTGGCAAGCTCTTTATATATAAGGGCTTTAAGGTGAGAGAAAGTATTTCAAGTTGAGACCTGCCGGAAGGAAAGTCAGTTGACATAGAGAATGCCAAGAATTATAGAGGAAATTCCTTCAGGAAACGATCCCAAGAAGACGACAAGGATAAGAAAACCCATGTCAGTTGATGTTTGGCA
Source organism: Lumnitzera racemosa (assembly GCA_024138005.1). Taxonomy (NCBI): domain Eukaryota; kingdom Viridiplantae; phylum Streptophyta; class Magnoliopsida; order Myrtales; family Combretaceae; genus Lumnitzera; species Lumnitzera racemosa. Next base: position 74,932,664 of record JAMXBC010000006.1, read on the forward strand.
AAGTCTGATTAACTTCCTGCAAACCTATGCTGATATGTTTACACGGTTACCATTAGAAATGCCTGGTATTTCGACAGACATTATGGTGCACAAGCTCCAAATTGACTAGAATGTAAATGTGGTCCAACAGAAAAAGAGACATTTTGCATCGGAGAGACAAACTGCAATAGAAGATGAGGTCTAGAAATTGTTGACGGCGGGATTCATTTGGGAAGAGCCTTATTTGACTGGGCTGGCAAATTGTGTACTAGTCAAGAAGTCTAATGGCAAATGGCGAATGTGCATAGACTTCACAAATCTCAACAAGGCCTGTCTTAATGATTGTTTCCTACCGCTAAAAATCAATCAGATGGTAGATGCAACTACAGGACATGCGTTGCTTTCTTTTATGGATGCTTTCTCTGGTTACAATCAAACCAGGATGGATAAGGTTGATGAAGTCCATACATTTTTTGTTACCAATTTTGGAATGTATTGTTATACGGTGATGTCCTTTAGGCTAAAAAACGCTGGTGCCACATACCAGATATTAGTAATGAAGATGTTCAAATCTCAGATCCATATGAATGTTGAAGTATATGTGGATGACATGATTGTGAAGAGCATGAAGGAAGATCATAATGCTGATCTGGAGGAGATGTTAGCCACATTGAGGAGATACAGCATGAAACTTAACCCACAGAAGTGCGTTTTTGGTACAACATTAGAAAAATTTCTCAAGTATATGGTCACATAACGCAGCATTGAGGCCAATCCGAGAAAGATTCAAGCCATAAAAAATATGAAGTCACCTTGCACAGTCAAGGAGGTACAGAAACTCACCAGCCGAATTGCTGCCCTCAATAGATTTGTGTCAAGAAGTGCAGATAGGTGCGTAGAATTCTTTAAACTTTTGAAGAATCCAAAGGAATTCAATTGAACTGACGATTGCGAAAGAGCTTTCAATGAGATTAAGGAGTTTCTTGCATCACCCTAGATACTCTTGACACCTATTCTTAGAGAAAATTTACACCTATATTTGTTAGTCAGATGCTAAGCACTTTCCTTTGTGTTGGTCCGAATTGACGGCAAAGATCATCGACCCGTTTATTACGTAAGTCAATTTTTGCAAGGGCCAGAGCTTTGGTACACAAAGATAGAAAAATTTTTATTGGTAGTGGTTCCCTCGGCAAGAAAATTAAAGCCGTACTTTGAAGCTCAAGAGATTATTATCCCCACCGATCAACTATTGTGGTAAGCATTACAGAGGCTCGACTCTTTGGGGAGGATGATGAAATATGCCTTGGAGCTCAATGCCCATGGTGTACAATATAAACCCAGAATGGCGTTAAAGGCCCAAGTATTGGTGGATTTTCTGGTTGAATTCACAAGGGATGAAGACTGTGTAAAGATTCCCAAGAAACCTATCCGGTTTCTTTATATCGATGGTTCTTTGACACGAGAAGGGAGTGGTGTAGGCCTGGTTCTCCAAGGCCCCCATAATGTCAAAGTTCATTAAGCTCTAAAATTTGGATTCCTAGCCTGTAGCAATGAAGCAGAGTATGAAGCTCCTATTATTGGATTGAATCTGGCTAAAGAAATCAATGCCGACAAACTCATAGTGTTCTCTAATTCCCAGTTAGTGGTAAATCAGGTCACCAGAAGTTATGTGGTAAGAGAAGAGGAGATGAGCAAGTACTTACTGGTGGTACAAATACTCATAGAAGAATTTCTATCTTTCTTAATTCACAAAATTCTGAGAAACAAGAATATTGATGCTGACATGCTATTGAAGTTGGTTTGTACAGCATCCCTGAGTTGAACGAGAAACTTTTCGTCGAATTTCTCCCGCAAAAAAGCATGTCCAATCTCTTGCAGAGCTGTGAGTTAGCTCCCTGCCCAAAAGAAGAATAATGGATGGATCCCTTAGTGAATTATCTAAAAGAAGGTTCTATCCCTGATAAAAAAAAGGAGGCACGAAGATTGACTACCAAGTTGTGAACTACACGCTTATTGATGGTTAGCTGTACAAGCGTGGCATATCTCAACCCTACCTTCGATTCCTTTCCCGAAGGGATGCTTAGAAGATATTATTATTTGAACTTCATGGTGGCATATGCAGCAATCATGTGAAGGTACAAACACTGTATATTCGAGCACTAGATTCGGTTATTATTGGCCAACTATGAAAGAAGATGCGAAGGACGTTGTCCAACAGTATCCTCAATGCTAGAAGCACGAGTTGCTGAGTAAAGCACCTACAAGTGAATTATGTAGCATAACCAATCCTTGGCCTTTCATGCAGTAGGGGCTAGATATTCTCAGACCCTCTTCCAAGTCTATTACCTAGCAACAATTCGTCATTGTCTCCATAGACTACTTTACCAAATGGGCTAAGGCCAAGGTTGTGGCAAAGATCACTAAGCAGAAAGTGGAAGCTTTCATCTTCAACTCCATCATATCTAGATTTGGAGTTCCTTATACAATAATTACAGATAACGGCCCGTAGTTTGACAACAATAAGTTCCAAACATTTTGCCAAAAGTACGACATTCAGCTAAACTATACATCTGTAGCGTACCTTCAGACAAATGGACAAGTCAAAGCCATAAATAAGATCATACTACACAGCTTGAAGCGAAAAGTGGATAAAGTCAGGGGGAAATGGGCCGACAAACTACCGAACGTCCTATGGGGATAAAGAGCCACTCAGAGAACCTCAATATGAGAGACACCATTTAAGTTAGCCTACGGCATTGAAGCCGTGTTGCTAATTGAGTTGGACTTGCCTAATTTTTGTACACATAATTTTGACGTTATGCTTAATCAAGTTAGATTGACAGTGAATTTGGATACTATTGAGGAAATCTAAGACATTGCAAAAGCTAGGGTTGCAACATACTAGCATAGAGTAGCAAGATACTACAATCAGAAAATAAAGCACAAGGTTTTCTAACCCAAAGATTTGGTTTGCCATAAGATGGAAGTACTAGGCGTGTGAGCAAATTAGGGAAAGCTTGACGCAAATTGGGGGGATCCTGTTAGGATCTGGGAAGTCGTTAGTGAGGGGGCTTATTGACTAGAAAGATTGGATGGATCCATCATCCTGCAAGCTTAGAACGCCGATAATTTGAAATTTTATTTCAATTAATGTCGGATGATTTCTGCCATCATTCATTTAGCGGTAGCCAACGTGCTTGAAGATTTATTTATGACAATTATATATTTGATGTCTATGTGATTTGGTCATAATTGCCGAATGAACGAGTTATAGGTTGTATGGCAAATGAATTGATCTAAGTTCTAGCCTAAAGCGGTAGAAGAACTATATAAATTAACTATATGGCCGAGTAATGCGGTTAGTTCACACTTCAAACGGTTAACAAACGGTATAAAAATGCACGTGTGAAATAAAACATGTCGAGGAAAAATGGGCATGTAAAATAAAACATGCCGAGGAAAAATGGGCTTGTGAAATAAAACATGCCGAGAAACAGATTGCGCATGAAATAAAATATAATAAAACATGCTGAGAAACACGTGCCATTTGAAATAAAACATGCCTAGAAACGATAGACTTGTGAAATGAAACAAGCTGAAAGATAGTAGGGCATGTGCATTAAAACATGCTAAGAAACAAATGAAATGAATTTAAGCATTCCGATGAATGAGAGAGCGAAGCAACATGCATAAACCAAACATACCATGAAAGCTTAGTTACGCGAAAGTCACATACACTCGGCATTGCCTTGATTATATTCCAATGATTAATTATAGGAGAATGCAATATGTCAATACAACAAAAACCTACGGCCTATTCTTAGATTTAATAGAAGTGATTCTTAAATCTTTCGCTAGGGCTTCCTCGGTAGCCGGTTTCTCAAAGTGAGCAACTTCTTCGGCTTGAGCTTCATTATCACTTTGATCGATACTCTCAACACCCGTCTCATCGCCTTCATCTTCATCAACACTACTAACTTTGTCGTCAATGTCAGCAAAGTTGAGACATGAGAGATCATAATTTGGATGAAGCTTCAAGCCCTCTTCCCTTTGTCTCTTGAACCCTTTCCAACAACTGCTTGTGTAAAAGCCTTTCATATTGCTTACTGGGAGTAATTATGTTGAGAGCCTCTTCAATTGAAAGTCCCTTCTTCATAGCTTCCTGTAAATTGACCACATGATTTTTTAAGTTCAAGTTGTTAGTCTCTAGCTCCTTTATTTGCATCTTGAGCTTATCTTCATCATCGCTCATCGTGCAAATAGTTTGGCCCAAGCCCTAGTACTCTTCCCTTTTCTTCTGCAATTCCTCCTTTAGGCTTTCAAACTCTTTCTACTGTTGTTCCATTTTGGCCTTCAAGCTATTGATTTCATTAGCGGCAATATCTTCTGCCAATTTCTTGACAGTAAGTTTCTCCTTAAGCTTTCTTACCTCCATCTCAGCCCTAATTCTTGCATTCTTAGCTACAACAGTTTGGGCCTTTGATGCATTGTACGCATCCTCAACTTTCTATAGTAAATTTAGTTATTATAATTAAGAACGATCGGATATTACATAGATATAGCAGAGGATATTACCTTCTTTGCCTCTCTGTCGACCTCATCCAAAGCTAAAGGATGCGGCTGCTTATCTAGAAAAAGAAAATGTGTTAATTATCTGAAGGAGCTAGAGAAATAAAATGTTTATGGATACTCACATCATACAATTTGGCCGCAACATGGGCCTTATTGCAACCGCCGACCCTATCGACATCCTTCTCAGTGATATCTTTATCTTTTAGAAGAATGACTCCTTCCATTAAACCAAAAGATTTCGTCCTATCTCCCAAGGCCCAGTGTCTAAAATCTGGTGGCTCTAACAAGGGATGAAGTACTCGCCGACCTCTCTGTTTGGCACAAATTCGGCGCTACTGATGCCGAAAGCTTTAGTACGCATTACCTCTTTCATCCGTTCGTCCAAGCCCTTGGATTTGTTGATAGGCAGTTGGCTGACAAGTTCTTTCCTTAATCTTTTTTTCACCACTTAGAGCCACCACAATCACCTGTGATGAGCCTTTTGCATTTTCATCCTTCTCGTTGAGGTATGTCTCTCGACGTTTGCTATTCCTCAACTCGACGGAAGTTTGAATAATCACAATCGGAGTCTCCTCAGAATGAACCTCGATCAGTTATATATTCTCATTCTCTGTCACTCTCTCGACAGGACGAGAGATCTGCGTAGCTGCATGCTTTGTGTAGCCTCCTTTGGTGGTCTCTTTGCGACAGTAGGCTGTGTGGTGGTTGCAGAGATGGTCCCCTTCTTATCAACCTTGGACTTCTTAACCTTGGCTTGAGTAAGTAGTTTTATAGGATCTACCTCTCTAGCACCTATATCCACAAGACGAGTAAATTAATTAATATAAATAGGGAAAAAATATGAACTTACATCTTTCGTGCCGAGCAAGGCTCAAAGGTCACACCAACACCCATATCTACAAGACAAAGTATCACTTATCAAGCTACTTATGGATAGTAAAGAAAAATCTAAACAACTAAGGCATAGCCTTAACCTCAACCTCTTCATATACTATCTTAAAAGCCGCTAGAAGTCGATATGTGTTGTGCGAGAACATATTCAGTGGACTCTAAAGTAGTTTAAGAAGCCCCGAACAAAAGCCGAGAAAGGGAAGCACAGCCCAAAATCCAGATACTTCAGGTATATATGGAACTCGTGCTCCCATGGAAAGCATACTCTTTCCCCATCTCTCGGCCTCCTCAAGTTCCATGTTCTAGGAAGATCTCCGTTGACGAGACCTCCGTTGACAAAACTGGTAGTTCCATCAGGAGAATCAGGAAAGTAGGCTATTGTGTTGTGCAGATATCTTGCCGACGACCTTCCTTCCTTATCCTCAGCCATAGGAAGCTTGTTAATCTAAGTAAGTTTATCTCACCTTACCTCCATACTATCGGTTAAACCACTTGAAGAACACGCCGTCTCACTCCTATTTTAGGGGGGAAGAGTGGTCTCAGTTTTTGTTGCCTTGGAATCGGACGAAACTAGTCGATGAGCAACTTTGCGAACCATACCTGGACGGTTATATGAAATGAAATAACAGAAGTCCAAGAGTGAGATTCTGAAGATTTGAAAATGAATGAAAATTTTAGGTGCAACCAAAGGAGTAAAATTCGATTGTGAACCGTGCCTTATATATGGACGATCCATTCTCATAACTGCAAATATGCTTTTGAAAGTATTGATGAGCTGATATGATATTTTCGCAGATTGTTGACGTGTGTCTCGTGACAGAAATCTAACAGATGAAAACTTTTTGACAGTTATTAGGCCTGCAACAAAATGATGACCTAAGTGACATATGTTGTGCCTATAGCTTTTTGGTTTCCCGAACGGATGAGAGATTTAAAATAGCAACGTTTTGACTGGGATATGATCCGTCCTACTTCCTATGTTACTCGACATAAGTCCAAAGAGTTTTCCTCTACTCAACCTCTGCCGCAATATGTATATACATAACTCCCTTTGTTGTTTATTTGAACATGGGAGTTGGGGGGGGGGGGGGGGGGGGGGTGCAAGTGTTGTTAGTTAGTTTTCGCTCAATTTACACTCATCCTTTCATTGGCTAAGAAGCTGGGTAATCGAATCTTTCGGCATTCGCACTCTGTAGAAGACACTCGATAATTATGCCGAGTAGAAGAAATGCTTTTAGTTTAAATTCAAATCTATAGTCTGAACAGTTATTATAAGCATGGTGATATTTTACAACCACTTGCTATGTCTACATATTAGGGGAGATGTCAAGTCAAGAGCGCTCTACATGTCTTAACAGTTATCTCGACAACTGCCTTAGACTTGACACCGTCTATAAATACCGGAAAGAAACTTTGTAAGAGCTCTCAAACACTTCTCATTCTTATACTTACTATACTAAATTACCATTTTAACTTAGGCATTAGAGTGGCCACATCGAACTGGCCCTGATACCAAGTATTTTACTCTCTTTTGTAGAACTATTTCCTGACCCTAAGATTCACCAACAAAACATACATATGTCTATGTCATAAAATTTAATACCAATTGCATTAAGCACGTGAATCCTAAAATTAATCGAAAGTGCATGTGTCCATGATAATAATTAAATTAATTTTAGTTCAGATTCATACGAACCATCCATTCTATTTCAAGTTTTTGAGTTCTATTCATAAAAATATTGTTGGCCGAGTAATAAAATTATGAATCATGAAAACTAGATGATGAAAAATTGCAATTAACTAAATACGATTATATATAATAAAATCATACTTGAATTATATCATCAGGCAATGTCAAAATCTCATAAAACGAATATAGTTCATGGAAGAAATAAAAGTCATACAAAAGATTTCAAGAAACATGATAATTATTGAAAGCAAAAGGACTAGAAAATCGGTTATAATTCTTGGAGTGCAAATTTGATTTCCAATCGAGTCTTCTCTTGAATCTTTTGTGCCCTTGTAAATAACCCTAAAATTTATCTCAATCCCCTTTGTCTATCTGCAGCAGCTATTGCTGTATCTTGGAATGAAAACTGTCGAATAATAAAAACCCTCGTGCAATTTCGGAACCAAGAAGAATATCTATATCCTTTTTTTGTTGAGACTTCAATATATATATATATATATATATATATTTTCCTCATGCCGACTTTCCTTTTCTATTTTTTTATTTACTTTCCTATAACCTTGGCATTAGGACTTAGTCTTCAATGTGTGGCCTGGTGTGAATTATGTAGGCATCATCATAGCTTGCTCTTCAACGTGGAATTCGTTAGACTAGTATATGTTGGATGTGGGCCAAACTCCATGAAATTGTGTAGGCTTTGAATATGCAATTGTTGGACTTGAAATTCATACAAATAACAATGGTTGGAGGTTCGAATCGAAATCACATGGACAGGGGTTCTTCAATTATAACGTGTGCTCTCCAATCATCATGGTTGGTGGACATGTTTTGAATGCTTCAAAACTGGACCGAAGGTTCTAAAAATTGTTCGCAATCCACGTCTTTGTATGATATTACACTTGAATTAAATCGTGTGTATATTTTCCAAATTCATGAAATTCCCTATCAAAAATATAAAAATATATAGATAAGCACAGTATAAAGTTGACATAAACCATATAAATTTACAACTTATTAGTAATTGACTTGAAAAAGTCACCATCAAGATCGACTCCGAAGATGGCTGCATGGATAGTCGCTCATTCATTCAACCATGGCATTTCCGCTACCCATCTTATTAAATTAGTTGATGAAAGATTGGAGTGATTGTCCCCTTTGTTACCGAACAAGGTAAAGGCATAATTTGTCCTTTGGGTAGGTTTAATTGCCTAGAAATGGAGAATAAATTTTTTAGTGAGGTCTTGAAAGTTGGTGATCAAGTTTTTAGGCAAGTGGTTAAATCACATCCTTGTAACCTTATGGAGAGTGCCTAGAAAGGCTTTACATCTCACCCCGTCACTAAGGCTATGCAAGTACATCAGAGTCCGGAAGGGCATCAACTGGTCCACTGGGAGAGTCATCCTACACTATGGTTTGAAGGTAGGGAGTTTCTTACTATTTGAGAGAGGTTTCACCTAGATCTCTTGGGAGGACTTAGTTTTTCTGCTCTCACTTGAAGCCATAGCCTCCATACTTCCGCTCCTGAAGTTGTTTAATATTCTTTTGGTGAGTAGTATCAATAGATGATCGCGATTAATGCTCTTAATGGGTTGCTCTTCCTAAGGAGTTCCTTTTTTTTCTCCTTGGGTTGCGTCTTGTGTATAAGGTTTTTGAGCTCTACCATAGTCATTAGCTTGGTCACGATTGTCCTCAGCCTAGTCAGGGCTTGTGTCCTATTCAGTATGCTTCTTTTTCCAATATAGGTCCATGTGCTCAGATATGAAACCTCAAGAATTGAAACTACCAAAGTCCTTATTATCTTCTGGGGTGGCATGGAACCTCTACCACAGGAATCTCTATTTTCCATACTGATGCACTCTAAACGCCTCATTCTGCTCCTCGAGAAGTTCATTCTGCCCAACCACTTGAGTATTCAAAGCCTAAAGGTCGTCATTCTAGGTAATCAGCTTCTCAACCAGCTCGATTGGGTGAGCAATCTAGGCGTCCTAGGTGTGATTGCTCTAATTGCTTCCATCGCCTTAATTGCTTCCTCCAATCACTGCGATGACATTTCCTTTGCCACCTTGGACCTCCTTATCTCTAGCTTCTGTTCCCTTCCCAAAGTCAATCACTTGACTTCCAACGGGCTCAACCACCTTGATAATTGCTAGTTTAGCCTATTTCTATTGCCTAGACCTGGTTGTTTTTGCTATCTGCACTTTTAGTGTTTTGATTCAAGGAGCGAAATATCATCAGCTTAGAATGGAAATGTTTCCCATAGACAATTCTAAGTGTTGTTGTCTCAATTTTGCTGGTATAGATTTTGCTTTGGGCCTATGAAGTGAGCTTGATCTTACAAAAGAAAATATGGTTGGTGGGTGTTGGAGGGTTATCCAATGTGGATACTCCAATGCTTAAGTTAGTAAGTATGTAGAATTAATGGAGGAATAAGATTGAGACAACGTGTGTAAAGTGTCTTACTTATGGGGTCCCCTATATTTATTGGATTCATGAGAAGTATCTTTTTTAGATATGCATCTCTCCTAAATAGTTTAATATATCTTTTAGGAAGATATCTTTCCAAATAGGAAAGTGACGAGATCATACTGTCCTTCCTTGCATGTGGTTTAAGTCTATTGAGTAGGCTACTGATGTTCATGGTCACTTGTATTGTGGACACTTCTAGCTTATTTGCGGTGTAGGAGCAAAGGTCCCAACCAGTCTAGGTCCTCTAATTCTCCTTGTTTAGAGCTTAGGTCTCAATGGACTGGCCGTAGGCTAAAGTTGTTGGGCCATGGTCCCTGAAGGTTAGAATGAACCTTAGGGTCCATAGTAGAAAATTTCCCATCAACACTTATATCAATGGCTTCGCATGAAAAACTAAAATATTTATTGTTTCATGTAGATTAGAGCAATATTTTGAAAGAAATCATATAAAAGGGTTACTAAATTAGAAAAACGATTACAATAAACTACATGGCATAGATGGCTAAACTTTTGAATGACTTTTGATATAGTCTATCTATTGACACAAATTTGTTTAATGTGGTATTGCATTATTCTATAAAATTTAAACTCTTTAACTATAGTCCTTTGTTCCTTTTTTTCCCATTTATCTTTGTAAATTTATTTCATAATTAATTGTAAGTGATTTTATATTTTCTAGAATATCAAAAGTTCATAAATATATAATGAAATTTTTTTCATGTTTATTGTGATAAATACATATCTAATTAAATGAAAATTAAGTATATTAATAATTTAAAGTTATATTACTAGGCATTACAAAAGAATGATTTGAGATAGAATGTTTTCATTAGATTAAAAAGGGAAGAATCTATTATAATTATTGTTATAAATTTATTGCAATGGAGATTTGTTAATAAAATCATAAAATATGAACAATTTACTTATGTACATTTGTTAAAATGTTGATTATGATATGATGAAGCATAGTGAATTACTAGTGGATAGAGATATATAGTATATAATACGTTTTGTATATAATATGCAACATAAAATATGTCTATCTTATAGACATTTTATATATGATATACAACATAAAACATGTTTTGTATATGATATATAGTATATCAGACGTTTTACTTGTTTCATTTTCTCATTTTGATCTTTTTTCTATCACAAATTGTTTTTCTTTTAATTATCACTAGAGATTTTTGAATTGTTAATTAATTAACAAATTATAAAATATAAATAATTATGGATATCAAATATTATATATTTTCTCAGAACTACAAAGAATCAGTATCCCCTATTAAATGATAAGATCAAGTAGTATAGACTTAAAATTTAAATTTATTGAAGTTATAAAATCTAAATATATAAGTAGTGTTTACATTTAAAGTTTCAAATGAACTAAACAACCTTTCTCTAATTCTAACCTTTAAAGCATCTTAATACTTACCCTCAATGCTCAACTCTTAACCCATGCCCCGTTATCTTTCAACTTGTAAAAGAAAAACTATTGGGGAGTAAGCTATAAGAGCTTAATGAGTTATCCCTTATACTATACTGATAAGAAGGTTATTGAATAATTATTACAACCATATGAATGCATGTACACACAATATGTCAAAAATATATGTAGTTAACCAATATTGCATCCAACATCGGATAACGCCCTTCGAAGTAAGGGTTGGAGATTCATCGGCACCAATCACGATCGGGCTCTAGCACCTAGGTTTTTAACCATGGATTTAAATTTCGTATTTCACGAAATACATTTCCATTTCCAAGAAATCTAATAGTATATAAAATCCTAGGTCTAGCGATAAGGGAGCCTTCGTAGTCCCCCGTAATCCCTACAGCGGAGGTCTCTAAACTCGACCTTTACCCATATGGTTAGCTTCTCCAATACCTAATAAGCTCGTAGGTTAAGGTAAAGTCATGTTGTAGGAGTGCACCGTATTAAAACACTTTAATTTAATATATAGAAACAACCCTCGCAAGGCCTCTCTTTACCTCCACGTGAAGCGACGATTGGAATAAATAATGCAATGCATGATCCTTCTAATTTAAGATAAAACAAATATAATTAGGTCAAATTATTGAGCGATCAATCAATATCAATAAACCATTCAAATTGTACAACAGTTAATCATACAACCAAATCTTTAATTTATCACATTTAATAGTTTTTGTACAATAATCAATCAATACTATGCACATGCATAACCCGAACCCTCATACATCAAGTTATTAATATTTAATTTAAGTGCATTAACTACAAAAACAAAATAAGTATAGAGTCATTGAGAGTACTCACTTGATTAAAGCTAATACAACTCCTACTAATCAACATATAACTTGCTTTCCTGATCAATATCTTCTGATAAATAGAAATGAAAGTAACCTAATGAGTATTTAGATGTCATATTAAATGGGATAACAAGCTCATTATCTATCTTATGATTTCTGTTCTACTTAAGTTGTAAACCCTAGAAAATCAGTAGTCTGAACCTTAATTTAAGTCTGAGTGTCTTAAACTATATCATGAGTCGATTAGGTTAGTAACGATAAAATTTTATGAAATTTAATAAATCGAACATAGTATTGATAATAAAAATCTTAAAAATTGATCGAAACCTAAATAGCGTACAAAAACCCTAAATTCGATCTACGTACAATTACTTGAAATCGAATCTGAACTTGATTAAAACCCTAAAACTATAACTTTAAGCTTATAAAATAATTGAATACCACCCAATAGTGATATAATTGTAGTCGATTACAATTATCGACTAAATTGCGTGAAACTTTTAACAAAAACGTTAAAATAATTTGCAAAAATTATAATTGTAATAGGTACCAATTAAATTGATAATTTTTTATAAAATTCAAAAATTAATTTATAATTATGATTTTTATGTTTATAAAAATTACATATAATTATTTCTAATTTCTTTTTTCTTCTATTTTCTTTCCTTTCTTTTTTCTTCTTTTCTTTTCCTCTTCTATTTTTTTCCTTTTCTTCACGTGAATTGCAGCTGCAAATTTAGCTACCCATGTGATTTTTTTTCTTATACATGTGTCAAACAATTAAGGAACAAAAGACAAAATAATAAAGTGAATGTCATATCCTAATTAATGCCTAATCTAAATGGATGATCATCTTTTTTTAAAAAAATTTATTTGTTTATTTTTGTTGAAGATTCATGCCAAATTTGGAAGAAGAAAAATAAAAATAAAAATAAAAACCAAACTGAACACATAAAGAGAAAAAGAAAAAGAAAAAGAAAGCAAAACAAAAAGAACAAAACAAAGATCAAGAATAAGAAGAAGAAGAAGAAGAAAAAGAAGAAGAGGAAAATATTATTTCAATTAATCAAAAAGTCAGGTAAGTATGTGTTTAATTTCTTTGTATATATGTATATTATATAGTATGTGTATATATATACTAAGTATTTTGTTATATATTACATATACATATATGTATGCATGAGTAGACAAATATATACGTGTATCTCTTTTATTTGTGTATAAACATATGTATGTGGATATGTATATATACATTATTATGTAGAACATACGGTATATGTATAAAAATGTATGTATAAATAAAAATACATATAGTAGGTATTTAGAATTTTCACTATTTGGGTATATATATATATATACATGTACATGTAAATATATATATGTATGGATGATTAGTATTTAGTATATTATATATATACATGTATTAGGTATTCTCGTATTTATGTACTCATGTAAGTATTTCTTTATGTATATATATGTATATATAGGTGGTGTGATGATATGTATATATATAAACATAGTATTTTATATTATATATATATGCATATGTGAACATATATAAAAGTAGGTATATGTATATAAAATATAAATACATCCATATTACACTTATATGTATAGTATATAATTAAAGTCAAAATAATTTCTAACATAAAGTATAGTATACATATAAAATTTACATATATGAATAGTAACGTATACATAAAATATGAGTATACTTAAATAGTGTATACAATATACCATTTTATAAATAAATTAATAAATATATGTATATATGCATAAATATCGTAAATCTAGAGAAAAAAAAGACTTAATACTTAAGTAAATTAGAAAAATTAATCAAATATAATAATAATTATTTATATATATGTATATCATAAAATACAAGAAAAATAATAAGTAAAAAAAATTTGAATTAATAATTCTAAAATCTCAAAAATAGATAAAAATAAGTAATTAGGGTAAAGTAAGCTTAAACTAAGAAAATTATCAATTATGTGATTAAATAATTATTAAATCGTTAATATACTAAGAAAAAACTTAAATTAATATTTTATAACTTTTTAAATTAAAATAATAAATTTTGTGATATTTTTATATCACAGTCTAAATTGCGAGTCATAACGTCCAAAACGAACCTCGTTATGAGAAAATACACTTGAAAACAATTAAAATGGATTATAAGTTTATAACAATCCAAGCTAAATTGAAAAGTTATACATAATTTGATAAATAGCTTGAATCAACGATTTCACATAACCAAGTTAAGCAGACAGTATAAATTACGATACTAGTTTAGCTTTAAATTCCCAAACTTATAATTTTCTATATTCCTCATTCTCAGGTAATCTCGACTTTGATCTTGAGCTACCATCGGACTATTATGACCCTTGAGTCGATCATGACTGAGTAAGTTTTTCTTAATGATTCCATACTTGCTTGTGTTTGTAATTAGTAAATATAAATTATGATTAATAATTGAATATTGTATGCAGCTGGGTTATGCTTGCGTATGATAACTGTTTGTTAATGGTGAATTTACTTTAAAGTATGATAACGTATTAATTGTTACATAGTAGATTTGCTAGGAACTGATTGTCTATGACCTTGTTGATCTCTGAATAATAAGATCTAATTATACTTAACTTGAAAGAGCTAACTTGAAACATGCATAATCATACACTGCATAACTAATTCTGGCTGTCACATCACACGAAGGTAGCGAAAAGTCATACATGGGTTGATTATTTGATTATTATAGATTTCGTATGGTGCACACGTGCAATATAACCTTACCTTGACCCATAAGATCACTAAGCGTTGGAGGCGCCAACTGCTTGGTTAAGGCTTAAGTCTAGAGGCCTCCGTTTAGGAGTGAGTGAAAACTACGTGAACCTACTCACAATCATATGTTGAACTCAATTTTGATTAAAACTGAGAATGGATATACCATTACATTTTAAATATGAAACACGAAGTTTCGTTATGAGATAAGTTCTAATATGATACCCAGATCTAACTGTGCTGAAGTATCTCCAACCCTAATTTTGAAGGACGTTAAATCTGAGTTGTATGCAGTACCTGGTCACCTGCATGTAATTGTTTGGCATATTGATTGACATGCACTCATTTGATTGAATTTAATTGATATATAACTTTATTGTTATATGGTTGAGGGAATTATCTCACTAAGCTAGTTAGCTTATACCCTTATAGTTTACTCTTGCAGGTCGATTTGTTTGTGAAGTCGAGCCGCCACAAGCCTAAGGTTAGTTGTACATCAAGGGGTTGATGTGTGAGTAAGATATGATTGAAGTGTACTTATGACAGTGTATTTAGATTATGAATCTTATTATGTAATGAAATGATGCCAGTCTGAGTCAAGAAGTATTATATACTTCTTATCTATAAATTTCTATGTAAATAGATATGTTTTATATTATTTTAGCTTGTAATTGTTATCATGAAATGATATTGCTTATACTTGTGCAATTCTTGGTTGTTAGTTGTAGTTGTAGCCTTGTGTATCGCATAAAGGGTTGTCGATTAGAAGGGAAATCAATCTATAGTCCTTTATACGGTATACAGCGACTGCTACGACTAATCCCCTCGAGTCATAACATAAGTATTATATTATTTGTAACTTTTTCATTTTTTACCTTGTATCTTTACATTTTTATAGTAAATTCTTATTGAGTTCATGTGTGTTTCTTTAGTGATAAAGTTTGATTAAAATTTTAGTGTTATTTTACATAGCTTAACTTATTTATTGTGATGTTTAGGAAATATTATTTTATCATAAACATAATAGTATCCAACTTAATCATATAATTAATAATATTCAAATTAATAATATTATATGAGTTTGGTTTTCTTACTTTTCATAAGTTTTATATTAGTATATTGTTATATTATAATTTAATTATAGTTTCTACGTATGACATGATAGTTAGTAGTATATATATTAGGTTAAATTAGATAAAGTAATTAAGTCAGTTAAAGTAATGGAGTTGGATGGACATACTAAAATCTTATTTTTAAATAACGAAAAACTTTAACTTAGTCATGTCGTAGTATTATTTTAATATTATATTGTGTGTGCATGTATACTTATGTTCTATTTATTCCTCGTAAATGTATAATTTTATCTTATTATTATTAGTATTATCATTACTATTATCATTTTTATTATTATTGTTACTATTTTATACTAATATATGTATTGTTGTTTCACATATAAGTGTATCTTCTTCGAACTGCTTTGACTTTTAAGTGTGTATGTATGTATATATAACACTTTAATCTTTTGAAAAACCTCCTATCATATAGTTGTGTCTTATTCATGTTTTGTAAAATGTATCTATTGGTTTCCTTTCATAAGAAATAATATACGTATACTTGAAAATAATTGTGTTTAGTTATTTCCTTATTTATAGTTGGAACTTTATCTTAATTATTTATTTATACCATTATATCACTTAAATAATGTAATCAATTTATTTTTATTTTGTTGGTTTTCCCTAAACTCTAAATTGCGTACAGCTTTTTTGTTATAACTTTGATATTTACAAACTTATAATCAATTCTTATTGTTTTTTAACATACGTTCACATAGCGAGTTCCGTTTTGAACGTTAAAACCTACATTTTCTGATATGAGGTTAAATTACTATAAATTTAGTTATTTTAACTTAAATGTTTTTTAATTATTAATTTTATGTTTCACTTTATTACTTTATAATCTAATTAATTTCTAAATTTTTATATTCTTTAAATTTTATCTTATTATTGTGTGTATTTATATAATATTAGAATGGATTAATAAATGCATTATGGGCTTAAATTGTCCCTTTATGGGTTTTGGCCCATTCATATGTATAAGTATATGTTATATATATAATTATTTTATATTAAACACTTGTATTATAATATGTATGTACCCATCTTATACAATTATGTCTATACCCTTTATATGTATGCCCAAGTATATACACTTTTAACATATTAGTATATGTACTTGTATATATACTTATAGGTATAGTATTATTATACGTATACTCATACATGTACTCCTATACGTATATTACATGTTTATACTTGTATTTACATACTATCATATATGCATATTTATACGTATTTCGTATTTTCATAGTATAATTTTGAGGAATTTTCATATAATTCACATATATACATATTTATGATTTCAGTTTTGTATAAATATATGTAAATATCTAATATTCCTAATATAAGTGTTTATGTACATAAGAAATATACATGTATAGGGATGTATAGATGCATGTATATATGTATCCCTAGTCTTATTTATGTGTACAAATACTTACACTATATATTCTACTAGGACTTATATATACATACTCCATATATGTGCATATACTATATATATATATATATATATTATATGTTCCTACACTTATGTATATATGAGTATTTATATATGTACTAATATCTATACATAATACATAAGTTTTGAAAAAAACAAGAGTATACATATAACTTCATTACATATACATAAGACTTTTAGGATTATACATCTAAAACACAAACTAAATACTTACTAATATACTAAGTATAGTAGTTTACAAAATTAGATAAAAAGAAGACATAAACATATTTTACATATAATACTAATAATATGAACATAATAGATGTACCTCTTTCTCCTTCTAAATATGGATGAGGAGTTGTATTATTTGATGTAATAAGATGTAGAGTAGTTATTAAGGGAATAGGAAACAAAATGGAAAAATTAGAAAAGGGAAAGGGGAAGAAGGGTTTACAGTTGGCAGAGGGGAGTAAAAAAGGATTTTTGTTGTGTTTTAAATGTGTTGAAAAGAAGAATCAAGTGGACTCTAAAGGGACTTTAAGTGGACGGTAAGGAATAGAGGAAAAAATAAAACAAAAAGGGAAAGAAAGGAAAAGAAATCAAAAGAAAAGTGGTGAAGTTTCTAGTTGAAAGTGATGTGTTAACTTAGTCAAATGTTGACTTGGTCAACCTTTACCAAATTACATGTATTTATTATTTTTATTCTTAGAAATAAAAGTAATTAGAAGAAAACTTAAAGAAAGAGGGAAAATAACAAATTAAATGAAATAATTAGTAAAACAATTTTTAGAACTTTCCTTAAATATTTATAACTCTATAGATAATAGTTAACAACAAAATTAATATAACTACAAAGAAAATTATAAGTTATAATACTAATAATTACTATATATTGTTAAGTAACAACTAAGTATTTAAATCCACATAATACTAACTCATTCATATAATTATAAGGTTAATTACTTATAAAATAATATTATAGTTTTTTATAAATTAATTTAGTACATACACATTTATAAACATTTAGAAATTATTTTTAATCGTTTGCTAGTGATTTTACACGACTGAGCGTATTATTTAGTTATTTGGCTCAATTAGCGTTTTATTGCCTTCATAATAAATTGGTACATTTATAAGCTTGAAGTTTTAGTTTAAGGGTTTTAGTCAAGTTTGGGTTCGAGTTCTCATATGTATATTGTAAACCCTAGAAAATCGATAGTTTGAACCCTAATTTAAGTCCGAGTGTCCTAAACTATGTAATAAGTCGATAAGGCTAGTAATAATAAAAGATTGTGAAATTTAATAAATCAAATATAATATCGATAATAAAACCTTAAAAATTGATCGAAACCTTAAATCACATACTAAAACCCTAAATCTGATTTATGCACCATTAATCAAAATTGAACCCGAATTTGATCAAAACCCTAAAACTATAACTATAAGACTATAAAATAGTTAAATATTACTTAATAGTGATATAATTATAGTCGATTGAAATTATCGACTAAATCGCTTAATCGCGTAAAATTTTAACGAAATCGTTACAATAACTTGTAAAAATTATAATTGTAATAGGTACCCATTAAATCGATAAATTTTCACAAAATTCCAAAATTAATTTATGATGAGTATTGTTATAATTTGTATGTTTAGAAAAAATTACGTATATTTATTTTTAATTTTTACTTTCTTCCTTTTTCTTTCTTTCTTTTTATCTTTTTCTTTCTTTTCTTCTTCTCTCCTATTTTTCCTTAGCCTACACGTGAATTTCAGCCAAGTAATTTTAGCAGCCCATGTGCTTTAAATTGAAGTACATGTGTCACAAATTTAAAGGAGAGAGGACAAATTAATAAAGGAAGAGTCATTTCAAATGAATGCCTAATCTAATGAGATAATTATCTAGTATTTTTTTTATTTGTTTACTTGCTTCTAATTGTTGAATCACGACCCAAATTCTAGAGAAAAAAAAAAAGAAATCCAATTGAAAGAACAAAGTGAAAAACAAAAGAAAAGAAAAGCAAAGTAGAAACTAAAACAAAATTGTGAAGAACAACAAGAAGAAGAAGGAAGAAAAATCAAATATAGTAGGTAAGTAAAATTTATTTTAGTATATATGTATAGTATATGGTATGTATATGTATATATGTAGTATTTGTATTGTATTTTAGTAAATATTTCATTACCAATACATGTATGTATGCATAAGTAATTAAATTAAGATATATATGTATGTATAAAGATATGTATGTAGACATGTATGTATATAAGTATAATATACTATATGTGTATGTATCTAATAAGACTATACATAATATGTATTTAGTAATATTTTTACAAAATAAATATAGACATATATATATAGTTATACATGTGAAAGAGGAATTAGGTATGTATTTATGCTTTATTTTCCTATATATATATATATATACATGAATATGTATTCGTATAGTATGTATAAGTATTTTGTAGATATATATTTCATATATATACATGTAAGTTATATTTTATATACATATAGATATACATGTATGTAGCGTTAATGTATATATAATATATAGTATATGTATAACATATAGTATATATATGGTATATCGAATATCAAGTGGTATATATAATATAATAGTTACTAAATAAAATAAATTTATAAATATGTAAGAAGTAGGTATATAAATATATATATATATATAAAACCGTAAATTAGGGATTACGAATTAGTATAAATTATAAAATTAATCAAATATAGTATAAGTACATAAATATATATATGTAAATCGTAAAATACAAATGAATAATAAGAAAATAGTAAATAATAAAAATAATAGCAATAATAATAATAATAATTGTAATAAGACTAAAATCTCAAAAATATGAAAAATATGCTTAAAATAATAAAAATATCAATTATATGATTTAAATAATTATTAAATCATAAATATATTAAGAAAAAGCTAAAATTAATATTTTATAATTTTTAAATTAAAATAATAAATTTTGTAATATGTTTATATCATAATTCAAACTGCAAGTCATAATGTCCAAAACGGACCTCGCTATAAGAAAATACACTCGAAAATGATCAAAATAGACTATAAGTTTATAATGATCTGAACTAAAACGAAAAAGTTATACACGATTCGATAAAAAGCTCGAATCGACAATTTCACCTAACTAGGTGAAGTAAACCTTACAAATTATGATAGTAGTTTAGCTTTAAATTCCTCAACTTACAAATTTTTATTATTCTCAAGTGATTTTAATATTGACCCTAAGCTGATACCAGATTAGTATGACCTTTGAGTCGACTATGGCTAAGTGAGTTTTCCTAATAATTCCATACTTATTTGTGTTTGTAGCTAATGAATATAAGTTATGATTGATAAATGAATGTGTATAGGGTTGGGTTATACTTGTGTATGATAATTGGTTGATAATGGTGAATTTACTTTAATTACAATAATGTATTGATTGTTGCATAGTAGATTCACTAAGAATTGATTGTTTGTGACATTGAATGACCACTTAGTAATAAGACCTGATTTTTACTCGACTAAAAAAGAAAATTAACTTGAAATATGTATAATCATGCGTTGCATAACTAATTCCGGTAGTTACATTATACGGAGGTAGCGAGAGGCCATACGTGGGTTAATTATTGATTGTTATAGATTTTTTACGGTGTACACGTGCGATATGATCTTACCCTGGCTTGCGGGATTACTAGGCATTGGAGACGTCAACCACTTGGCTAAGGGTCGAATCCAGATGCCTTAGTTTAGGGGTGAGTGAGGGCAGCATGAACTGACTCACAATCATATATAGAACTCGTTTTGATAAAACTAATAATGGATATACCATTACATTTTAAAATACAAAATGCAGAGTTTTGTTATAAGATAAGTTCTAATATGATAATCGGATTTGACTGTGCTGATGCATCTCCAACCCTGACTTCGGAGGGTGTTAAATCTGAGTTGCATGCAGTACTTGATCACTTGCTTGTATTTGTTTAGCATACTGATTGTCATGCATTCATTTGATTAAACTTAATTATTGTATAACTTGATTGCTGTATAGTTGAGGGAATTATCTCACTAAGCTAGTTAGCTTATACCTTTGTAATCTTCTTTTGCAAGCCAAATTATTTGTGGAGTCGGGCCGTCGCATGCTCGAGGTTAATGTTCTATACGGGGTCAATGTGGGAGTAGGACGTGATTAGAGAGTACTTCTGATAGTTTATAGAGTTGATTATGTAATCGAGTGATATTAGTTTGATTAAGATATGTTTTAGAGTTCTTATCTATAAATTCTTATATAAATACATATGTGTTATGTTTCTATATTAGTTCCTAAAAAAAAGGATTACTTGATTTTACGATTGAAAATAGCTAAGGTTTGTAATCTGAGGACTCTTATGAACTCACAGAATAACCCTAATTCCCAATGAGGCGGATTACTGGATTTCATAATCTAGAACGACCAAAGTTCTTAACCTAAGGATTATCAAGGCTCCAAAATAACTGAAAATTTCTCATGAATAACTAGGGTTTTTATGCAATAACTGTAAACCCCTAAATTTCATGACCTACCTCTGAAGTAGACTTGAGTGTTATAACGACCCAACAGTATCGTTGTCGTGATAGGTCGTCGTGTATCGTATAAAAGTCTATTATCAACCCCCTTGTTGTTCATAGGCCTTTCATACGACACACAAGGCTCCTTCCACTCTACGTTACCACTAGGCCATAGACAAGTAATATAGAGCAATTTAAATAAAATTACTTTTATGTTATAAATTAACTAATTGTGTGGGCTCCTGAGACCCACACCAAAACAATATTACAAATAAATGCAGTTCATAACGGAACTGCATAAAATCTAAGTTATGCATAAATATATAAAAGTATCTAAATATCTATAATCTATTACAAAATGTCCTCTTCGCTCTCTGATCGCTCCAACCCATCTCTACTCGAGACTTACCACGGGCATGCTTTGACCCGGATTGACGAAGAGGTTCTCCTGCACCAACAAAAATCTATAGGGATGTAAGCTTACGCTTAGTGAGATAAATGCCCTCATCAGTACCACACGACAGAAATTTATTAGATGTACAATCATATGAATGCATGAACAAATAGTATGCCAAACAACGCATGCAGTGACCTAGGAACTGCATACGACTCAGAATTTCACCCCATGAAGTCAGGGTTTGGAGATAATTAACCGACCCAAACCAAAATCCGGGTTCTAGACCTTAGGTTTTATTTCATTTGCACTATCGTGCTCATACCAAAACAAAACTCTACATATATACATATATATATATACTTCCTTTACCAAAATCAAATCGCATCCTTTAAAAATCCCAAGTCTAGCGGTGTGGTGGCCCTCGCAGTCCACAAACACATGTCCTAAGCAGAAGCCACAAGACTTGGCCCTTCGCCGACGGTTGGCGTCTCCCGGCGCCTAGTAAGCCCATCAGCTTAAAACAGAGACTCAATATATATGATGGCATAGCTAGTGCCCAATCCTGCAAGAAACTCGTATTCCTGTGAGTCCCTTCCCATCTTCTGAGTGAAGCGGCAGTCGGTGTTATCCGTATGAAATATGAAGAATGCATGATTCATTTTGAGTTCTTAATCATATAAGTGATTAACTTGATTTTTCAGGTGATCAACCAATTTCATTCCATACAATTCACAAGTATATATTCATGCAAACAATTCCCATTATTATATATATTAACAAGTCATCACACTCATCCATAAATTCATTCACATGCATCTCCCATATCCCACAAGCATCCAAATTTATAAATATAAGATTAGGTACACAATCAAGTAAAGAGTCATCGAGAATTTACTCACTCTGCCATGTGGTTCAATCAAAGTAGTCTGGAGGCAAGTCTTCTCTGTAAACAGTGTCCCCTGGTCATTGAAATAATTTTTATAAGGAATTGAAGCGAACTTAAGAAACTATGTAAGTTTTCCTTAAGCTACATTCTTAACTAGTTTTCGTAATTTTTTCGGTTTTTTACCTAAAGTTCAATCGCATATAACTTTTTTCTTTTTAAATCCAATTTTTATGATCTTATAGTCAATATTCATCGTTTTCGAGTGTACTTTAACATGGTAAGGTTAAATTTTCGAAATAAGGTATGCAATTCTGTCCATGGGTCAGAATAGTAGCGTTCCTCATGTGTTGGAGTGTTTTTGGGCCTTGTTTGGTAAATGGGCTTTTGATAGCTTGAGGAATCATTTGGGCTTGGTCTTTAGATTTTATCCTAAGCTTAAAATACTCCTTGAGATCAGATTTACAACTTGATTTATATTCCTAAGGCTAACAACTACTTCTTGGGCCCTTTAGTGAGCTTAAGTTGTCAAATGGGCTTATTTTTAGTTCAAACTAAGGTTAATGACTTTGGTGGGCTTATGGGGCCTTAGGTGGATTTCTTATGGGCTTCAAAACAACCTTTCTTAGTACTTTAAGGTGCTGATCAGATTTTTATTGAAGGTCCATCCTAGAGTTTTAGGCTTGTTTTGGGAGTTTTAAGCTCGGTTTTGAGTTTTAGTCTTTATATGCTCACTATACTTGCTTTAGTTAATCTTTTCACTTTGTTCTTTTACTTTTATCATATTTTTAGGCCTCATTTTCCCATGTTCCAGATCTGTTCATGTTGGTCCTAAGGGGTCCTCACTTGGTTTTTCAACTTGTTTCATCATTTTCTTAAGTTTAGGAGGTAGATTATGCACTTAACTACTTGTGTACAAATCTTAACTTAAGTTTCCTTCCATCAAATGATCCTTTAACTCATGTTTCACATAAAGAAATAAAAGATCTCATACTTAGTACAACTCCCATATCATAGCTCATGTCATACAAAGTTGGTTTCTTCATAAAACTTCATGTGATGGATTTTTCCTTAACTTAAATCTAGATTTAAGCATGTTTAACTAAATGAAAACAAAATCAACATTCAAATGGCCATGGAACCCTCACGTCCAGCATGCATATCCTCCATTAAAGTTCTCATTTTCACGGTTTCCTTAGTTTTAAATCTTCCATTCAAAGCATTAAACAAATGTCTTCACAAAACACCAACTTTACATGCTTATATTTCAACTTCATGTAAGGGTTTTATTGTTTGTTTCTTAAAACGATTTTTGACGTTCTAAAACTTAAACCTTACTCACATCTTCAAGAAATCCAAGCCTCCTGACGTAAATATTAATCCACACATCACAAGAAACACTTACTCATCCTTAACGCAAAGTTTGGTGGTTGTGCACTAAGGTTCCTCTTAAGCCTTTAACTTTGCTTCCTCCTTTTTGCTTACCCTTTGAAACCCGAATCTTTTGGTCTTTTGAAAAGGGGTTTATGGAAGATTCTAATGGTCTTAAATGATGAAAGAAAATGGCACAAGAGCAAAGGAAAAAAATGCCATGAGTTGAAGCTTCAAAATGGAAGAAAATTGATTTTGTGGGGTAAGATTGTTTCCCCTTTTTATGTTTGTTTCAAAAGAGAGAAAGATTAAGTGAAAGTGAAATTGAAAGTGAGAGAAATGGGGAAGAGTATGGCTAGTTGGAAATGGAGAGAGAAGAAGTGATTAAATGCCTTGGAAGTGTTGCCTTGTAGCTTACGTAAAGTCAACAATTTCAACTATTAATGATGTAAGCATTAAGGGGTGAATAGTGATGTGTAGGAAAAAGTAATTGATGGGTGATGACCAATGCATGGCCCCCCTTTCTCCCCTTTTTAGATCTGCCATTTAAAGTCCTTGCATGCCATGGAGTGGTCTTATCTCCTTTATTAAAGTTAAGCTTATTAATTCTTGTGAAAAGTTTTCCATATTTTGTATAAGTGAAAAGGTGATAAGGAAATTGTTTTATCACTGGATTTTGATAATTTATCAATTGATAATTGATTCCAACTCTCAATTGATAAGTTATCTAAGGTGATTGGTTGGTCTACTTATTTATGTGTAAGGCTTATACAAGAAGATAAGGATATAGCCTTATAGAAAATTATTTTAGGATTTTTATCCTACATTGTTTTGTAATTTATGATTTGATTTTTATAAAATTGTGAAATTTTCTAAAGTTGGATGAAATTATTCAAATTAAATTATCGATTAATTATTTAGGGTTAAAATTCCTTAATGGCTTTAAGGTTTACGGTTTTAAGTAGCTTTAGAGCTCGTAGTTCTTCAAGCTCGGGTTTTCTCTACAATTGGCTTTTGAATTGTAAAAATTTAATTCGTTTCTAAATATAAACTTAAGTTTTTAGTTTAGTTGATCTTTAGGAACGTTCGGAAAGTACTCTTAATCGAGTCTTAGGCCCACTAAAAGTAGGGTTTACAAGTGTGTTAGATAATCTAGGAGTTGATAAGGCTAATAAAAGTGAAAACCTTAAAAGAACTAATCAATCGTATATGAAACTTTTTTACCCTAAATGTATGAAAATACTAAAGATTTCATTCAAAAGTGATAAAAAAACCCTCAAATGATAACGTTAAAGACATTCGTGCACTAATTCATCATAATATACCCTAAAACCTCAATTGATAATATAACCTTCATATTTTGTTAAATCATTAGTGAAAGATTAGAAATGACTTTCAATCATGCATATATATATTTAGAATCCTTAAGTAATCCTTTAGAAACTAAGATAATGTATCATAAATCACATTTATCTTCTAAGTATATAATTAAGATAGTATTACATAGAGTTAGGGGTGTAGTTGAGGTTTAGGTCAAATGTAGTAAACCTTAACACCCTAATTGATACTTTTCATACTAGTTAAACTAAATAGCTTACCAATGATGTATATAGGATATAAATACCTAAAGTGAGATCTCATCATCTATCTTTACTAATCAATTCACGAAATGCCTCATTTCCTTACATTTCCCTAATTTTTTCCTTAATTTTCCTTAATTACTACATAATGTATATTAAATGGCATATGCTTATGGAAAGTTAACCAAGTTAACAAATGTTGACTAAGGTCAAAAGGTTGACCAAGTCAACATTTAGAAAAGTCAACAAAAGATACTAATGCTTTAGAAAATATCTAATCCATCTCATGATTTCTTTTCTTTTCTCTTTTCTCCTTAATTGCCATACACTCCTTTTCCTTCTAGACCTCGCCATCTTCTTCATTTCAAACACAACATAAGACAAAAAGAATTAACCCCTTACCCCACTCCATTGCCGTAACCATCCCTTTTCCCTTTCACTTTCAAAATTTTCCAACTTTGTCTCCATATTTCAAGAACAAATTAAGGTATGTGATTATGTTATTATGTATCGCTTTATATTACTTATTAGTTAGGTGATGAGGTAGATTAGATGAGTAGTTAGGTGTTATGTGTATCCATGTTCTACCTTTAGGTGTAGAAGGATAGAAATCATGGTGAAGAGGAAGGAGTTGCATGTGTATATGCCCTTTAGTATATGTACATAAGGATATACTAGAGGAATACAAGTATGGAGATCTTTGTACATAAGTATTTACTATGTACATAACCTAAACTAAGACAAATACTAACTATACATACCTATACCATGCTAAATACACTCTTAAAACATAAAAAGAATGAAATAAGGGAAGTTTTCTTAAGAGGAAAATTTGGCATACGAAATTTGTACAAAAATACGTATATGACCATATAGGCATATGGGTATATGTACAAGTATAAATATGGTATAAGTATAAGTATAAGTATATGTATAAATATACTAGTATACATATAAGTATAGTAAAGGTATAAGTATATAGTAGTTTATGTAAAGTGTACATAAGACACTTAGGTATGACATAAGCATAAGCTAAAGCATATGTAATTAAATAATGAGGTAAGCAATGATGTAATTAAAAGATAACATAAGCCATGACATATGCAAATGATGACATAAGTTATGACACAAGTAATTGATGATGTAAGCGATGACATAAGCATAGGTTTATAAAATAAGAAATAAGAAGAGTGCATAATAATTACGTACATAAATTAGTAAACCCTAATACACTTCCTAAATTGGATTACACTTGATTAAATACATGAATTAGTAATAGCAAGGTAAAATTCTCTAAGTATAAAAATTTAAGGGTTAACTAAATCATTAAGTATAAATAAAGGATATAAATATAAGCAATAAGAATAATTAAGTTTCCATAGTTAAAGTTTCTATAAATTTAGTCCATATCGTAAAACACGGGTCTTAATGTCCAAAATGGACATCATCGTGTGAATGTATGTCCAAAAACGATGAAAAACAACTATAAATTCATAAATATAAAAAATAGAACAAAAAAATTACATACGATTAATAATAAAGTCAACCGGATAAAAGTTGACAGTAATTTAAGTAGAATTAGGTAAATAGATATTTAGAATTACTAGTTAATTGAATTACTTATTAGCATTATTATATCGTAATGATCAGGTGATCTCGAGGTAGGTGAGGATCTCCTGATTAATTACTATGACTAGAGCGAGTTGTCATGGCTGAGTGAGTATTTACCTTATGATTCCATGCTTGTATGTGATTGTAGATAGTGGACTTAAATGTTATTATTAATTGACTACTATGTAGGGTTGGGGAAATGCTTGTGTATGTTATTATGTGGTGAGTTGTGAACTTACCTTAAGTACAGATAATGCTTTGTTGTTGCATGGTAGTATAGAAAATGATTGTGTGTACTATTGGATGATCACAGCATAATTTGGATTTAATTATCCTTGGCTTATAAAAAGAAAATGATAATGCATTAACATGCATTACATAGACATAATTCTTGCTATCACATCATACGAAGGTAAAGAGAGGCCATTTGGGGGTTGTTATTATTAATTTATTGGTTTTGTATGGTGCGCTTGTACAAAATGACCTTACCTTGGCCTGCGGGAACACTAGGCGTTGGAGGTGCCAACCGCCTGGCTAAAGGTCGAGTCTAGAGGCCTTCGTTTAGGGGTGAGTGTGGACTGTAGGGGTCTATTATAGCGACTAGGAGGGGCCTAGTAGTATTTCCTAAAATTTTCATATCACGTGTGCACCCATGATAAGAAAATCGCCTTGCAAGTCAGATATTGCAAGACTCTAAATAATTATTTGCTAGAGTCTTCAATTTTAGTTCATTGACTCATCATATAATATAAATAATTATGGATATCCATTTTTTTTCCACAGTTCCTCAGAACCGCAGAGAATTGGTATCCCCTACCGAAATAGTGAAATAAGATAAACAATTCTAGAAAATTTTAAACTTACTAAAGATACTAAACTTAATTGAGACATTAGTCGTTTTTCGGAGCATTCCGAATTAACTATACAAGCTTTTCATCATACTGATTCAATGGTAGCATTCTACACTCGATTCCTATCCCATTCCCAACTATCGATCAACCTGCAAGGAAAAGAACTGTTAGGGTGTAAGCTTACGCTTAGTGAGATAATTACAGTCATCAATACAACATGACAAAAATTTATTAAATACATAATCATATGAATGCATGAACAATTATTATGCTAAACAACGCATGCAGTGACCTAGGAATGACTCAGAATTACGTCCCCTGAAGTCGGGGTTTGGAGATAATTAACTGACCCAAACCAAAATCCGGGTTCTAGACCTTGGGTTTTATTTCATTTGCACCATCATGCTCATGCCAAAACAAAACTCTCTCTCTCTCTCTCTATATATATATATATGTGTGTGTGTGTGTGTGTGTGTGTGTGTGTGTGTGTGTGTGTGTGTGTGTGTGTGTGTGTGTGTGTGTGTGTGTATGTGTGTGTACTTCCTTTTCTAATATCAAATCATATCTTTCAAAATCTCAAGTCTAGCGGTGTGGTGGCTTTCGCAATCCACAAACACATGCCCTAAGCAGAAGCCACAAGACTCGGCCCCTCGCCGACAGTTGGCGTCTCCCAGCGCCTAGTAAGCCCATCAGCTTAGGTCAGAGACTCAATATATATGATGGCATAGCTAGTGCCCAATCCTGCAGGAAACTCGTATTCCTGTGAGTCCCCTCCCATCTTTTGCGTGAAGCGGCAGTCGGTGTTATTCGTATGCAATATGGGGAATGCATGATTCATTTTGAGTACTTAATCGTATAAGTGATCAACTTGATTTTTAGGGTGATCAAACAATTTCATTCCATATAATTCACATGTATATATGACAACAAACAATTCCCATTATTATATATATAATTAACAAGTCATCACATTCAGCCATAAATCCATACACATGCATCTCCCATATCCCACAAGCATCCAAGTTTATATATATATATATGTTTAGGTGCATCTACTTTACAAGCACAATCAAGTAAAGAGGGATCAATCAAAATAATCCGGGATAGGTCGTCTCTCCAAAGCCGGGTCCCCTGGACATCGCTAATATGATACTATAAGGATTTGAAATAAAACCTAGAAAACTAAGCTAAAACCCTTTAAGTTATACTTTGGATTTGGTTTCATAAATTTTTCCGATTTTACTTAAAAGTTCAATAGCGTATAACTTTTTCATTTTAAATCCGATTTTTATGATCTTATAGTCAATCTTCATCGTTTTTGAGTATAATTTAATGTGGTAAGGTTAGATTTTTGAAATGAGGTATACAATTCTGTCCATGGGTCAGAATAGTAGCGTTCCTCATGTGTTGGAGTGTTTTTGGGCCTTGTATGGTAAATGGGCTTTTTGATAACTTGAGAAATCCTTTGGGCTTGGTCTTAAGATTTTATCCTAAGCTTAAAATACTCGTTGAGATCATATTTACAACTTTGATTTATATTCCTAAGGTGAACAATCACTTCTTGGGCCCTTTAGTGGGCTTAAGTTGTCAAATGAACTTGTTTTTGGTTCAAACTAAAGTTAATGACTTTGGTGGGCTTATGGGGCCTTAGGTGGATTTATTATGGGCTTCAAAACAACCTCCCTCGATACTTTAAGGTGCTGGTAAAATTTTTATTGAAGGCCCAACTTAGAATTTTAGGCTTGTTTTAAGAGTTTTAAGCTCGGTTTTGAGTTTTAGGCTTTATATGCTTACTATACTTGCTTTAGTTAATCTTTTCACTTTGTTCTTTCACTTTTATCATATTTTTAGGCTTCATTCTCCTACGTTCCAGATCTATTCATGATGGTTCCAAGGGGTCCTTACTTGGTTTTTAAACTCGTTTCATCATTTCCTTAAGTTTAGGTGATAGATTATGTACTTAACTACTTGTGTGCAAATCTTAACTTAAGTTTTCTTCCATCAAATGATCTTTTAACTCATGCTCTGCATAAAGAAATAAAAGATCTTATATTTAATACAACTCTCATATCATAGCTCATGTCATACAATATTTTTAGGCTTCATTCTCCTACGTTCCAGATCTGTTCATGATGGTTCCAAGGGGTCCTTACTTGGTTTTTCAACTTGTTTCATCATTTCCTTAGGTTTAGGTGGTAGATTATGCACTTAACTACTTGTGTGCAAATCTTAACTTAAGTTTGCTTCCATCAAATGATCCTTTAATTTATGCTCCACATAAAGAAATAAAAGATCTTATACTTAATACAACTCCCATATCATAGCTCATGTCATACAAAGTTGGTTTCTTCATAAAACTTCATGTGATGGATTTTTCCTTAACTTAAGTCTAGATTTGAGTATGTTTAACTTAATGGAAACAAAATCAACATCCAAATGACTATGGAACCCTCACGTCCAGCATGCTTATCCTCCATTAAAGTTCTCATTTCAAGATTTTCTTAGCTTAAAATCTTCCATTCAAAGCATTAAACAAATGTCTTCACAAAACACCAACTTTACATGCTTATATTTCAACTTCATGTAAGGGTTTTATGGTTTGTTTCTTAAAACGATTTTGGTGTTCTAACAACTTAAACCTTACTCATATCTTCAAGAAATCCAAGTCTCCTAACATAAATACTAATCCACACATCACAAGAATCACTTACTCGTCCTTAACACAAAGTGTGGTGGTTATGCACTAAGGTTCCACTTTAGCTCTTAACTTTGCCTCCTCCTTTTTGCTACCTTTTGAAACCTGAATCTTTTGTTCTTTTGGTATGCGGTTTATGGAAGATTATAATGGTCTTAAAAGGTCTTAGATGGTGAAAGAAAATGATACAAGAACGAAGGAAAATAATGCCGTGAGTGAAGCTTCAAAAATGGAAAAAAATTGATTTTGTGGGGTAAGGTTGTTTCTCCTTTTTATGTTTGTTTCAAAGGAGAGAAAGATGAAGTGAAAGTGAAATTGAAAGGGAGAGAAATGGTGGAGAGTGTGGCCGGTTGGAAATGGAGAGGTAATGAGTGTTTAAATGTCTTGAAAGTGTTGTCTTATAGCTTACATAAAGTCAACAATTTCAACTATTGATGATGTAAGCATTATGGGGTAAATAGTGATGTGTAAGAAGAAGTGATTGATGGGTGAATGACAAGTGCATGGCCCCCCTTTCTCCCCTTTTTAGATCTGCCATTGGAAGTCTTTTATGCCATGGAGTGGTTTTGTCTCCTTTATTAAAATTAAGCTTATGAATTCTTCTGAAAAATTGTCCATATGTATTATAAGTGGAGAGGTGATAAGGAAATCGTCTTATCACTAGATTTTGATAAGTTATCAATTGATAAATGATTCCAACTCTCAATTGATAAGTTATCTAAGGTGATTGGTTGGTCTACTTATTTATGTGTAAGGCTTATACATGAAGATAAGGGCATAGCCTTATAGAAAATTGTTTTAGAATTTTTATCTTACATTGTTTTGTAATTTATGATTTGATTTTTGTAGAATTGTGAAATTTTCTAAAGTTGAATGAAATTGTTCAAATTAAATTATCGATTAATTATTTAGGGTTAAAATTCCTTAATGGTTTTAAGGTTTAGGGTTTTAAGTAGCTTTAGAGCTCGTAGTTTTTCAAGGTCGGGTTTTAGCGATAATTGGTTTTTGAATTAGAAAATTTTGATTTGTTTTTAAATGTAAACTTAAATTCTTAGTTTTGTTGATTCTTAGGAACGTTCGGATGGTACTTTTAATTGAATCATGGGCCCACTAAAAGTAGGGTTTATATTTATCAATTGATAAGTTATTTAGGATGATTGGTTGGTTTACTTATTTATGTCCACAAATCTTATGTATGAAGATAAGGAGATTGTCTTATATGAAATTCTTTTGGAGTTTGTCTCTTAAATTGATTTGTAAGTTATGGTTTAATTCTTATAAAATTACGGAAATTTCTAGAGTTGAATAAAATTGTTCAAATTAAATTTTTAATTAGCCACCTAGGGTTACAAGTCCTTAATTGTTTTAGGGTTTTTCACCAGCTCGAGAATAATTAACTTATACTTAGGAGCTTAAGGTTCAATTGGTTGAATTATTTAGGAATATCGCTTTATTATGTAACACACACACACACACACACACACACACACACACACACACACACACACACATATATATATATATCATACGATAGATTAGGAAAAGAGAAGGAAATTGCTTATTAATATATTTTTATGTATATACATATTATGGGGCTATTTATGTACACAGGTAAATAATTTTTTTCTAAATTTATTAATTTATTCCTTTAATTAGCTTAGTTTTGTTGTTTATTATCGCTTGAAATAATCCCTGATTCGTTCATTATCGGTTTTATATGATTTCACAAAACTATTGATAATTTTATTGATTTATGGCTTTTCAAGCATTAAGATAATTTTATTGATTTAATTTTTATTTATTTATTTTTATTTAGTATTTATAGTTCCTGTTAAGTTTAGGTTTATATATATATATATATTTTAAAAATACGCATGTGTAAGGATTGAGGTTTTCTTACATGATTAGGGTTTCCAAATCATATAATAGTATCTTTCAAGCTCGTTTTAAATTTTGAGTTTAAAATTTTAGTTGGTTTTCATTTTATGTGGTCTTATCGACTTAGGGAAATATTTAAAATACTCGAGTCTGATACTATGTTTAGAAGGTTAAATTTACAAAGTCTACACCAACTCATGATTATACTAAAACTTGGTTTTTATGAAAATAAAAAGACTTATTTGATTTAAGTACGGAATGTAGAGTTCCAAGTAAAGTAAGTTCTAGTATAATACTCAAATTTGATTGGTGCCATGTACACTTCAACCCTGACTTCGAAGGGCGTTAAATCTGAGTTACGTATATGAACTAGTTAACTATACGTATTGTTTAGCATTCTATTTGATCATTCATTCAGATCCGTGAATATAATATATTTTTAACTTACCTGTGGTGTGGCTGGGGGTTTTACTTACTAAGCTTAGGCTTACACCCCCTTAGACTTTTGCTGCAGGACTACTTGTTCGTAAAGGCTAGCCAGGGGATGCCATAGGTTAGCTTGGAGACTTAGGCAAGAGCGAGCCATCCTGTGTATTGAGAGAGAACAGTTTATGTAGACTCATACTTATGTACTCTTGTTTTATCAGTATTATAGACTTAGATATACTAAATTACTGTGTATTGTAAGCTTTGCAGTTCAAATTTTATATAAATATGTTTGTGTGATGATATCATGTGAATCTATATGTTCTTAGGAAACTAGTGATTATAGAGCTTTGTATATTGTGTGAAGAGTTCATGATTGGAAGGCTAACCAATCAAGGGTTCTTCGTATAGTATACGGCGTATGCCACGACTAGACCGTCCTCAATTTGTGATAATAACCAGAGTTCCTTAATAGAAGGATTATATGGTTTCACTATTACAAGTAGCCGTGGCTCCTAATGTAAGGATTCATAGAATCTCTTGCAATAAACTTAGCTTCCAAGGCGATCGAATGCCTTTTTCCATGATTCTAAATAACTAAGATCCTGACCTAAGGATAACTAAGACTCCTAAACAGCTAAACCTTCTTTCAAGGGTAACGAAGGTTCTTGTCGACTAAACTAAGTTTCTTAATTGAACGATTGCTTGGTGTCACAATCAAGGACAACTAAAGTTCCTAAACCAAGGATACATTAGAAGTTGTGGAGTAACCTTAGTTCTGACAATGTTGGATTACTTGATTTCGCAATGGAGGATAACCAAAGCTCTCGCTCCAATGATAAACGAGGCTCCATAACAGCTGAAGGATCATTCAAGAATGAATACGATTCTTGCGAAATAAACTAGGTTCTTAAAAACTGGGTTTACTTGGTTTTATGGTTGAGAATCATCAAGATTCGTAATCTAAGGATTCCTAAGAAGTTTTAGAATAACCCCGGCTCCCAGGATGATGGATTACTTGATTTAACGATTTACAATAACTAAAGTTCCTAGCTTAAGAATTAAGACTTCCAAACAACTAAAGCTTCGTTTAATGAATAACGAATGCTCTTATCGGATAACTTGAGTTCCCAATAAGAAGGATAATTTGGTTTACGATCGGGATAGCCAAGGTTCGTAATCTAAGCATCCTAGAGAACTTGTGGAAAAGAATTAGATCATGAAAAGATGAATTACTTTATCTCATGATTGAGGATAACCAAACTTCCTAGTCTGAAGATAATGACAATACCTAAATAGCTAGAGCATCTTTTGAGAACAACCGAGATATCTTGTTGAGCAGACAAAGCTCCCAAAAAGAAGGATTACTTGGTTTCATGTTTGGGAATAGCCAAAGCTTGTAGTTTGAAGATTCAAAAGAACTTCTAGATAACCTTAGTTCTCAATAAGATGGATTATTTAATTTTACGATCAAGAATAACCAGGCTTCCTAACCTAAAGGTAACGAAAACTCTTGAATGGCTAAAGATTTTCAAGAATAGCAAAGGTTCTTATCGAACAACCTATGTTCCTAAATAAAGAGATTAGGTTGCACTATTGAGGATAGCTAAGGTTCCTAACCTATGGGTTCAAAAGAACTTGCTTAGTAATCTTTGCTCCAAACAAGATAGACCTGGATTTTACGATTGAGATTAAGCAGAGTTCCTAATCCATGTATTGTACGGACCATATGGAACAACCTAAGATCATGAAAAGATGGATTAGTTGATTTCACTAACAAGGATACCTAATGTTCCTAATCTAAGCATAGCTAAGACTCTTAAGTAGCCAAAGCTAATTTCAAGAACAAATAAGGTTTTTGTAGAACTAACTAAGTTCCTAAAAAGAAGGATTATTTGATTTCACCATTGAGAACAGCCAAGGTCTGTAATCTAAGGACTCTTACAAACTCACGAAATAAACCTACTTCCTAATGAGATGGATTATTTGATTTCATGATTTAGAACAACCGAAGCTCCTAACCTAAGGATAATCGAGGCTCCACAATAACCAAAACTTCTCTCTAGAATAACTAAGGTTATGCAATAACTTGAGTTCGTTAATAGATGGATTATTTGGTATCACTATTACGGCTAGCCGTAGTTTCTAATGTAAGGATTCTTAGAATCTCTTACAATAACCTTAGCTCTTAGGGTGATTGAATGCTTGATTTCATGATTCCAAGTAACCTCAGATCCTGACCTAAGGATAATTGAGACTTTTAAATAGCTAAACCTTCTTTTAAGGGTAACAGAGGTTCCTGTCGGCTAACCTAAATTCCTTGATCGAATGATTGCTTGGTTTCACAATTGAAGATAGCCAAAGTTCTTAATCCAAGAATACATTGGAAGTTGCGGAGTAAACTTAGTTTTGAAAATATTGAATTACTTGATTTTGCAATGGAGGCTAACCAAAGCTCTTGCTCCAATGATAACTGAGGCTTCATAATAGCCAAAGGATCTTTCCAAAACGAATAAGGTTCTCGTAAAATAAACTAAGTTCCTAAAGCGGTTAAGAATTGACAAGATCTGTAGTCTAAGGATTCCTAAGAAGTTTTGGAATTGGTTTCTTGGACGACGGATTACTCAATTTAATGATTTGGAATAAACAAAGTTTCTAGCCTAAGGATTATTGAGACTCCCAAATAGCCAAAGCTTCTTTTAAAGAATAACAAATGCTCTTATCGGATAACTTCAATTCACAATCAAGATAGCCAAGGTTCGTAATTTAAGGATTCTAGGAAACTTATGTAAATGAATTAAATCATGAAAAGATGAATTACTTGATCTCATGGCTGAAGATAACCACGATGCCCAAATAGCTATGGCTTCTTTCGAGAACAACTGAGATTTCTTGTTGAGCAAACGAAGCTCCAAAATAGAAGGATTACATGTTTTCACGGTTGAGAATAGCCAAGGCCCGTAGTTTAAGGATTCATGAGAACTTCAAGAATAAAATTAGTTCCCATTAAGATGGATTATTTAATTTCATGATTGAGAATAACCAGGCTTCCTAACTTAAGGATAACAAAATCTCCTGAATAGCCAAAACTTTTTTCAAGAATAACAAAGGTTCTCATCAAACAAACTATGTTCACAAATAAAAAAAGTAGGTTGCACAATTGAGGATAGTTAAGGTTCTTAACCTATGGGTTCTTAAGAACTTGCACACTAATCTTAGTTCCAAAAAAGATGGACTATTAGATTTCATTATTGAGGACAAGTGGAGTTCTTAATCCATGTACTACTATATGAAACATCTGGAACCACCTATGATCATGAAAAGATGGATTAGTTGATTCCACTAACAAGGATAGTTATTGTTCCTAATCTAAGGATAGCTATGACTCTTAAGTAATCAAAGCTAATTTCAAGAACGACTAAGGTTCTTTTAGAAAAAACTAAGTTCTTAAAAAGAAGGATTACATGTTTTCACGATTGAGAATAACCAAGGTTTGTAATCTGAGAACTCTTATGAACTTGCGGAATAACTTTTGTTCCTAAGGAGGCGGATTACTTGATTTCACAATTTAGAACCACCAAAGTTCCTAACCTAAGGATAATCAAAACTTTAAAATAGTTGAAACTTCTCCCAAGAATAACTAGGGTTCTCATGTGAGTTTCTTAATAGAAGGCTTACTTGGTTTCACGATTACGGCTAGCCGTGGTTCCTAAAGGATTCTTACAATCTATTGCAATAACTTTAGCTCCTAGGGCAATCAAATGCATGATTCCATGATTCCTAATAGCCTAAGTTCTTAACCTAAAGATTATTGAGACTATAAACTAGCCAAAGCTTCGTTCAAGGTTAACAGAAGATCCTATCAACTAACCTAAGTTCCTTGACTGAAGGATTGCTTGGTTTCACAATGGAGGACAGCTAAATTTCCTAATCCAATGATACTTTGGAAGTTACTAAGTAGCCTTAATTTTGAAAATGTTGTATTACTTGATTTCACGATGAAGGATAACCAAAGCTTCAGCTCTAGATTTAATGATAACCAAAGGTCCTTAATAGTTGAAGGATCCTTCAAGAACAAATAAGGTTTTCACGAAATAAACTAAGTTCTAAAAAAACAAGGATTACTTGGTTTCACTATTAAAAAATTGCTAAGATCCGTGATCTAAGAATTCTTGAGAAATTTTGGAATAACCCTATCTCTTCGAATGAGGATTACTTGATTTAACAATTTGGAATAACCAAAGTTCCTAGCCTAAGGATAACAAAGACTCCCAAACAACCAAAGCTTCCTTCAAGGAATAATGAATGCTCTTGTCAAATAACTCGATTCCTAATAAGAAGCATAACTTGGTTTCATGATCGGGATAGCCAAGGTTCCTAGTCTAAGCATTTTAAGGAACTTGTGGAAAAGAATTACGTTGTGAAAAGATGAATTACTTCATTTTGCGATTGAGGATAACCAAACTTTCTAATCAAAAGATAACGAAGATGCCTAAATGGGCAAAGCATCATGTAAACCCTGCAAATTTCACATTTTAAATAATAAATTGATTTAAATATTATAGGTAATTACCTTAACTCAATAAAGTTAATAAATTTAAAACTAATTAAAATTTTAAATTCGAACGTAATACAAGGGATAAAAACCCTAAAATTTTAATTAAAACCTAAATTGCATACAAAAACCCTAAATTTGATGTACGTGCAAATACTTGAAATCGAACCCAAAGTTGATCGAAATCCTAAAACTATAATTTAAAAGTGATATAATCATAGTCGATTACAATTATCGACTAAACATTGTAATTGCGTAAAATTTTCAACGAAAACGTTTAAAAACTCGTAAAAATTATAATTGTAACCTGTACCAATTAAATTAATAAATTTTCATAAAATTCCAAAATTAATTTATAAATGTTATTTTTATTATTTTTATGTTTGAGAAAACTACATATAATTATTTTTATATTTCTTTTCTTCTTTTTTCTTTCTTTTCTTCCTTCTAATTTTTTTTCCTTGTACCACATTACAATTCTAGCACAGAAAACAACAGCCCACATAAAAAAATTTCCCTCCAAGTGTTGATTGATTAATAGCAAAACAAAGGAAATGATGAGATTATCTCATGTCATTCAATGCTAATTTTCTTTTCTAATTCTTATCTTCACTCTCTTCAATTTGCTTTTAATTATCTTAGAGAAAAGCAACACGTTTGGAACACTGGCAAGTTAGAAAAAGAGAAAAAGAAACTAAAGCAAACATAGATACACACAAAACCAAAATCGAAAACAGTAAAGAAAACTAAGCAATTTGGAGAAGAAGAAGAGGAAGAAGGCTAAGGGAAATTTATCAATTATATTACTAAAATAATTAGGTAAGCTTATTTATTTTACTTATGATATGTATATTATGTATAATGAGTATTTGTTAATTTTCTTTTCTTTTATTTTATGTATTACATGTATGTATGTGTAATTATAGATGTATATAATATAAAGTATGTACATAGTATTTTTTTGATGTATTATACACGTGTATATGTACATGATAATTATTTTATATGATATATACATATAAATATATGTATATGATACATATGTACTTATAGCATGTATTTCTCTCACATATATTTAGGTACATATGTATTCGTATGTATTATATATATATATATGTATATTTAGTATTTTATTATATAATATATGTAGGTATACACATGTAGCATATGTATATGTATTAGCAATTTCCTTTATATACATGTATATCTATTTAGTATTTTATTTAGTTATTTATATACATATGCGTGATTATGTATATATATGTATTATTATTATTATTATTATTATTATTATTATTATTATTATTATTATTATTATTATTATTATTATTATTTTATATGAGGTATAAACATGTATACGTATATAGCAAATATATGTATATATACTTAGTATTTTTAAAGTATAAGAATTTTAGTATATTTGTACATATACATATAGCTGGACGTATTGGATATATAAGTATATATATTATTAATTGTATTTTGTATTTTTGTACATATGTATATATGTATAGTATAACCATATATGTACGTAAGAATATAAAGTATAAATAAGTGTATATTATACTTGTACATAATGTATAAGTAAAGTTAGAATAATTTGTTGTATAAAGTATAGTATATGTATAAGTGTACGTATGGGAATAGTGACATATACGTAAAAATATGAGTATAATTAAATAGTATATACAATAAATTATAATATTAATTTAATAAATAAAGTAAGTTAATAGATATATATATACATAATAACATAAATTTGGAAAAAGATTAATAATTAAGTAAATTAAAAAATTTAATGAAATATAATAATAAGTTATATATATAATTATACCGTAAAATAGGAAAAATAATTGAAAAATTTTGAAAAAAAAATTGTAAATATGACACATAGCACCCTCGCGTGCTACTACGTCATCATATATGTATAAAGTATGTGATTTTCAAAATAATAATAATTAATTAATTAAGAAAATAATAAAGTAGAAAAATTTGAGTTAAGAATTCTAAAATCATAAAAATAAGAAAAAACAGGTAATTATAGTAAAATAAGCTTAAAATAAGAAAATTATCAATTATATGATCCAAATAATTATTTAATTGTAAATATACTAAGAAAAATCTTAAATTAATATTTTATAGCTTTTTAAGTTAAAATAATGAATTTTGTGATATTTTATATCATAGTCTAAACTACAAGATACAACGTCCAAAACGGACCTCGCTACAAGAAAGTACGCTAAAAAACGATCGAAATGGACTGTAAGTTCATAAGAATCCAAACTAAATTGAAAAAATTATACGTAATTGAAAATTTAAGATAATTTGAGTAAAAGATTTAAGTTAAACTATATTTATATCATACTTAAGTTGTAGTGGGAAACTAGGCAAATAATGACCGATATTTAGTTAACAAGGAAACTTAGTTTTTCAAAATACTTATAGATTTTTTTATCTTTTTGGTATCTGATTATCGAGCCTTAAAATTCTCAAAGGTCGAAAAAATGAGCATTAACCTAGGTGAGGGAGTTCTTATGATCTACTATCTATTTGCTGTTTGTTATTTGTATGTTACTTATTGATTGATATTGATTGTTTAATTAAATGATTGATTGCTTTATGTATTTTCATCTGTATAATCACTTTCTTAAATCAGTAAATATAACTATTCGATTAAAACAACTAGTTATATCTGTCGCATGTCGTGACCTAATTAGTATATTGATAGAGTGTGCTAGCTTTGCAAATTTTTGAGAAAAGAACTTCCGATAAATGTTTTTCTAAATCTTAAATATATTTTGTATGATTTTTGAGAGAGCTCATAGTAGCCGTGAATGATATTTTTATCGTTAAAGCAAAGCTAACATATTATTTTCAATTGATTGCGAGAAGACTTGCATACTTGTGCCCATAAGGCCTTGGATATTAGTTGATTGTGAGATGAACTCGCTATTAATCTACGTTTTTAGGAGATTTTATAATCCATAAGTTACGTAGTTTGGTTATTCTGAATCGTGAAATAAAATAATCAATCTTACTTAGGTATAAACTTTATTCCAAAAGTTCTAGAAACCCTTAGAGTAAGGACCTCAGATGTTCTTAATTTTGAAGGTAAGTGATCTCTTTTTTAGGTACTACGTTTATTGAACGAGAAACCTCGGTTCTTCTCGAAAGTAGATCCGGTAATTTATGCATCATCGTTATCTACTGATTCTGTAAATTTAGTTCTCCTCAATCCTAAATTTGAGCAATTCATCTTTTTATTACCTAATTGTTTTCTACATGTTCCCTAGAATCCTTAAATTACGAACCTTAGCTATCCGCATCCAAAAACCAAGCTAACATAAATTTTGGGAACTGCGGAGATCTGGTAGGAGGATTCGTTCATCTTGAAGGAAGCTTCGGTTCTCCTTAGTTTAGAAATTTTGGTTATTCCACGTAATTAAATCTGACAATATGTTGTCCTCGAAGCGAGGATTTTTGCAGAACTTCTTAGTAATCTGTAGATGATGGATACTCACGAGTCCCAAACATTAAACCAAGTAATCCTTGTTTTTAGGAGTTTTTCTAATCCATAGGTTACGTAGTTTGGTTATTCTTGATTGTGAAATCAAATAATCAATCTTATTTGGGAATAAACGTTATTCCAAAAGTTCTCCAAATCCCCAGTGTAAGGACCTTGGCTGTTGACAATTTTGAAGGTACTTTTAGGTGCTACGTTTATTCAACAAGAAACCTCGGTTCTTCTCGAAAGAAGATCTGACAATTTTCGCACCATCGTTATCTATGGATTCTGTAAATTTAGTTATCCTCAATCCTAAATTCGAGTAATTCATCTTTTTATTACCTAATCATTTTCTACATGTTCCCTAGAATCCTTAAAATACGAACGTCGACTATCCTCATCCTAAAACCAAGCTAACATACATTTTGGGAACTGCAGCTTTCCGATAGGAAGATTCGTTGTTCTTGAAGGAAGCTTTGACTATTTAGGAGCCTCAGTTCTCCTTAGTTTAGGAATTTTAGTTATTCTAAGTAATTAAATCTGACAATACATTTTCCTCGGAGCGAGGATTTTTGCAAATATTCTTAGCAATCTATAGATGACGGATACTCACGAGTCTCAAACATGAAACCAAGTAATCCTTGTTATTAGGAGTTTTTGTAATCCATTGGTTACGTAGTCTGGTTATTCTTGATCGTGAAATCAAATAATCAATCTTATTTGGGAACAAACGTTATTCCAAAAGTTCTCCAAATCCCCAGAGTATGGACCTCTGCTGTTCTCAATTTCGAAGGCAAGTCCCACTTTTAGGAGCTACATTTATTGAACGAGAAATCTTGGTTCTTCTCGAATGAAGATCTAGCAATTTATGCACCATCGTTATCTACGAATTTTGTAAATTTAGTAATCCTCAATCCTAAATTTGAGCAATTCATCTTTTTATTACCTAATCATTTTCTACACGTTCCCTAGAATCCTTAAAATACGAACCTCGGCTATCTGCATCATAAATACGAACCAAGCTAACATACATTTTGGGAACAACGATGATTGGATAGGAGGATTTGTTCTTCTTGAAAGAAACTTTGACAGCTTAAGCGCCTCGGTACTCCTTAGTTTAGGAATTTTGGTTATTCTAATTAGTTAAATCTGATAATATGTTTTCTTTGGAGTAAGGATTTTTGCAAAACTTCTTAGCAATCTGTAGATCGTGGATATTCACTTGTCTTAAACATGAAACTAAGTAATCTTTGTTTTTAGGAGTTTTTGTAATCTATAGGTTTCGTAGTCTGGTCATGTTTTATCGTGAAATCAAATAATCAATCTTATTTGGGAACAAACGTTATTCCAAAAATTTTCGAAACCTTCAGAGTAAGGACTTTGGCTATTCTCAATTTTGAATGCAAGTGATCCCTCCTTTAGGTGTTACAT
Source organism: Lumnitzera racemosa (assembly GCA_024138005.1). Lineage (NCBI taxonomy): Eukaryota > Viridiplantae > Streptophyta > Magnoliopsida > Myrtales > Combretaceae > Lumnitzera > Lumnitzera racemosa. The sequence goes on from JAMXBC010000006.1 coordinate 74,975,651, forward strand.
TTGTTGAACGACAAACCACGGTTCTTCTTGAAAGAAAATCTAACAATTTAAGTACCGTCGTTATCTACGGATTTTGGAAATTTAGTTATCCTCAATCCTAAATTCGAGTGAGTCATCTTTTTATTACCTAATCTTTTCCTATATGTTCCCTCGAATCCTTAAATTACGAACCTCGGCTATCCGCATCCAAAAACTAAGCTAACATACATTTTGGGAACAGCGACGATCCGATAGGAGGATTCGTTCTTCTTGAAGGAAGCTTCGGCAATTTGGGAGCCTCGGTTCTCCTTAGTTTAGGAATTTTGGTTAATTCAAGTAATTAAATCTGATAATACATTTTCCTCGGAGAGAGGATTTTTGCAGAACTTCTTAGCAATTTGTAGATCATGGATACTCAATTGTACCAAACATAAAACCAAGTAATCCTTGTTTTTAAGAGTTTTTCTAATCCATAGGTTACGTAGTCTGTTTATTCTTGATTATGAAATCAAATAATCAATATTTTTTGGGAACAAACGTTATTCCAAAAGTTTTAGAAACCCCTAGAGTATGGACCTCGGCTGTTCTAAATTTTGAAGGCAAGCGATCCCACTTTTTGGTGCAACGTTTATTGGATGAGAAACCTCGGTTCTTCTTGGAAGAAGATCTAGAAATTTATGCTTCATCGTTATCTATGGATTCCGTAAATTTAATCCTCAATCCTAAATTCAAGCAATTAAACTTTTTCTTACCTAATCGTTTTCTATGTATTCCATAGAATCCTTAAAATACGAACCTTGGTTATCTGCATCCTAAAACTAAGCTAACATACATTTTGGGAACATCGGTGATCCAATTGGTGGATTCGTTCTTCTTGAAGGAAGTTTTGGCAATTTAGGAGCCTCGGTTCTCCTTAGTTTAGGAATTTTAGTTATTCTAAGTAATTAAATCTGATAATATGTTGTCCTCGGAGCGAGGATTTTTGCAGAACTACTTAGCAATTTGTAGATGATGGATACTCATGAGTCCCAAGCTTGAAACAAAGTAATCCTTGTTTTTAGGAGTTTTTGTAATCCATAGGTTACGTAGTTTGGTTATTCTTGATCATGAAATTAAATAATCAATTTTTCTTGGAACAAACGTTATTCAAAAAGTTCTCGAAACCCCCAAAGTATAGATCTCGACTGTTTTGAATTTTGAAGGCAAGCGATCCCACTTTTAGGTGCAACATTTATTGAATGAGAAACCTCGGTTCTTCGCTAAAGGAGATCTAGCAATTTATGCACGGTCATTATCTATCGCTTCTGTAAATTTAGTTACCCTTAATCCTCAATTCGAGCAATTCATTTTTTTATTACTTAATTGTTTTCTATACGTTCCCTAGAATCCTTAAATTACGAACCTTGGTTATCTGCATCCTAAAACCAAGCTGACATACATTTTGGGAACTGCGGCGATCCAATTAGAGGATTCATTCTTCTTGAAGGAAGCTTTGGCAATTTAGGAGCCTCGGTTCTCCTTAGTTTAGGAATTTTAGTTATTCTAAGTAATTAAATCTGATAATACGTTGTCCTCGGAGCGAGGATTTTCGCAGAACTTCTTAGCAATCTGTAGATGACAGATACTCACGTGTCCCTATCTTAAAACCAAGTAATCTTTGTTTTCAGGAGTTTTTGTAAGCCATAGGTTACGTAGTCTGGTTATTCTTGAACGTGAAATCAAATAATCAATCTTATTTGGGAACAAACGTTATTCCAATGGTTCTGGTAACTCCCAGAGTTAGGACCTCAGTTGTTCTTAATTTTGAAGGAAAGGAATCCCTCTTTTAGGTGCTACGTTTACTAAACGAGAAACCTCGGTTCTTCTTGAAAGAAAATCTAGCAATTTATGCACCGTCGTTATCTACCGATTTTGTAAATTTAGTTATCCTCAATCCTAAATTCGAGCAATTCATCTTTTTATTACCTAATCATTTTCTACACATTCCCTAGAAGCCTTAAAGTACGAACCTCGGCTATTAGCATCCTAAAACCAAGGTAACATACATTATGGGAACTGTAGCGATCCGATTAGAGGATTTGTTCTTCTTGAAAGAAGCTTTGACAAATTAGGTGCCTCGGTTCCCCTTACTTTAGGAATTTTGGTTATTTTAAGTAATTAAATATAATAATACGTTGTCCTCAGAGCGAGGATTTTTGCAGAACTTCTTAACAATCTATAGATGATGGATACTCACGAGTCCCAAACTTGAAACCAAGTAATCCTTATTTTTAGGAGTTTTTGTAATTCATTGGTTACGTTGTCTAATTATTCATGATCGTGAAATCAAATTATCAATATTATTTGGCAACAAACGTTATTCCAAAAGTTCTTAAAACCCCCAAAGTGAGTACCTCGGCTGTTCTCAATTTTCAAGGCAAGTGATCCTACTTTTAGGTGCTACGTCTATCGAACGAGAAACCTCGATTCTTCTCGAAAGACGATTTAGCAATTTATGCTCTGTCGTTATCTACGGATTCTGTAAATTTAGTAATCCCCAATCCTAAATTCGAGCAATTCATCTTTTTATTATCTAATCATTTTATATACGTTCCCTAGAAGCTTTAAAATACGAACCTCGGCTATCAGCATCCTAAAACCGAGGTAACATACATTATGGGAACTGCGGCGATCCGATAGGAGGATTCGTTCTTCTTGAAAGAAGCTTCAACAAATTAGGTGCCTCGGTTCCCCTTACTTTAGGAATTCCGGTTATTCTAAATAATTAAATCTAATAATACGTTGTCCTCGAAGCGAGGATTTTTGTAAAACTTCTTAGCAATCTCTAGATGATGGACACTCACGAGTCTCAAACTTGAAACCAAGTAATCCTTGTTTTTTGGAGTTTTTGTAATCCACAGGTTACATAGTCTAGTTATTCTTGATCGTGAAATCAAATTATCAATATTGTTTGGCAACAAACGTTATTCTAAAAGTTCTCGAAACCTCCAGATTAAGGACTTCGGCTGTTGTTAGTTTTGAAGGCAAGTGATCCCACTTTTAGGTGCTACGTTTATTGAACGAGAAACCTCGATTCTTCCTGAAAGAAGATCTAGCAATTTAAGTACCGTCGTTATCTACAGATTTTGGAAATTTAGTTATCCTCAAACCTAAATTCGAGCGAGTCATCTTTTTATTACCTAATCTTTTCCTACACGTTCCCTCGAATCCTTAAATTACAAACCTCAGCTATCCGCATAAAAAAACCAAGCTAACATACATTTTGGGAACAGCGGCAATCTGATAGGAGGATTCGTTCTTCTTGAAGGAAGCTTCGGCAATTTAGGAGCCTCGGTTCTCTTTAGTTTAGAAATTTTGGTTATTCCATGTAATTAAATCTGATAATACGTTGTCCTCGGAGCAAAGATTTTTGTAGAACTTCTTAGCAATCTGTAGATGACAGATACTCATGAGTCCCAAACATGAAACTAAGTAATCCTCATTTTTAGGAGTTTTTATAATCCACAAGTAACATAATATGGTTATTCTTGATCGTGAAATCAAATAATCAAACTCATTTGGGAACAAACATTTTCCAAAAGTTCTCGAAACACTCACAGTAAGGACTTTGGCTGTTTTCAATTTTGAAGGCAAGTGATCCCACTTTTAGGTGCTACGTTTATTGAACGAGAAATCTCGGTTCTTCTCGAATGAAGATCTCGCAATTTATGCATTGTAGTTATCTATGGATTCTATAAATTTAGTTATCCTCAATCCTAAATTCGAGCAATTTATCTTTTATTACCTAATCTTTTTCTACATGTTCGTTAGAATCCTTAAAATACGAACCTTAGCTATCTGCATCCTAAAAGAAGTTAACATACATTTTGTGAACTGCGGCGATCCAATAGGAGGATTTGTTCTTCTTGAAGGAAGCTTCGGCCATTTAGTAGCCTCGGTTATCCATAGTTTAGGAATTTTGGTTATTCCAAGTAATTTAAATTGATAATACGTTGTCCTTAGAGCGAGGAGTTTTGTAGAACTTCTTAGCAATTTGTAGATGACAGATACTCATGAGTCCCAAACTTCAAACCAAGTAATCCTTACTTTTAGGAGTTTTTGGAATCCATAGGTTACGTAGTCTGGTTATTCTTGATCGTAAAATCAAATAATCAACATTATTTAGGACTAAACGTTATTCCAAAAGTTCTCGAAACCCCCAGAGTAAGGACCTCTTCTGTTCTCAATTTTGAAATCAAGGGATCCCACTTCTAGGTGCTATGTTTATTGAATGAGAAACCATGGTTCTTCGCGGAAGAACCTTAAATCCTTGTTATTCTTGATCGTGAAATCAAATAATAAAACTCATTTGGGAACAAACATTTTCCAAAAGTTCTCGAAACCTCTAAAGTAAGGACGTTAGCTACTCTCAATTTTGAAGGCAAGTGATCCCACTTTTAGGTGCTACGTTTATTGAACAAGAAACCTCGGTTCTTCTTGGAAGTTGATCTAGCAATTTATGCTACATCATTATCTACGGATTATGTAAATATAGTAATCCTCAATCCTAAATTCAAGCAATTCATCTTTTTATTTCCTAATCTTTTTCCTACACGGTCCCTTGAATCCTTAAATTACGAATCTTGGCTATCCACATCCTAAAACCAAGCTAACATACATTTTGGCAACAACGACTATCCTATAGGAGGATTCGTTCTTCTTGAAGGAATCTTCGGCAATTTAGGAACCTCGGTTTAATTAAATTTGATAATACGTTGTCCTCGGAGTGAGGATTTTTGCATAACTTCTTAGCAATCTGTAGATAACGGATACTCACAAGTCCCAAACTTGAAACCAAGTAAGCCTTGTTTTTAGGAGTTTCTGTAAACCATAGGTTACGTAGTTTGGTTATTCGTGATCGTAAAATCAAATTATCAATATTATTTGGCAACAAACATTATTACAAAAGTTCTCGAAACCCCTAGAGTAAGGACGTTGGCTGTTCTTAATTTTGAAGGCAAGGGATCCTACTTTTAGGTGCTACGTTTATTGAACTAGAAACCTCGGTTCTTCACTGAAGAAGATCTAGCAAATTATGCTCAGTCGTTATCTACTGATTCTGTAAATTTAGTAAACCTTAATCCTAAATTCGAGCTATTCATCTTTTTATTGCCTAATCGTTTTCTATACGTTCCCTATAATCCTTAAAGTACAAACCTCGGCTATCGGCATCCTAAAACCAAGCTAACATAAATTTTAGGAACTGCGGCTATCTGATAGGAGGATTTGTTCTTAAAAGAAGCTTTGGCAATTTAGGAGTCTCGGTTGTCCTTAGTTTAAGAATTTTGGTTATTGCAGGTAATTAAATCTGATAATACGTTGTCCTCGGAGCGAAGATTTTTGCAGAACTTCTTAGTAATCTGTAAATGATGGATACTCACAAATTCCAAACATGAAACCAAGTAATCCTTGTTTTTAGGAGTTTTTTTTAATCCATAGGTTACGTGGTCTGGTTATTCTTCATCGTGAAATCGAATAATCAATCTTATTTGGGAGCAAACATTATTGCAACAGTTCTCCAAATTGCCAGTGTAAGGACCTCGACTGTTCTCAATTTTAAAGGCAAGTGATCCCACTTTTAGGTGCTACGTTTATTAAATGAGAAACTTAGGTTGTTCTCGAAAGAAGATCTAGCAATTTAAGTACCGTCATTATCTACAGATTTTGTAAATTTAGTTATCCTCAATCCTAAATTCGATAAATTCATCTTTTTATTTCCTAATCTTTTTTTCCTACACGTTCCCTCGAATCCTTAAATCACGAATCTTGGTTATCCGTATCCTAAAACAAGCAAACATACATTTTGGCAACAACGACTACCCGATAGGAGGATTCATTCTTCTTGAAGGAACCTTCGGCAATTTAGGAGCCTCGGCTCTCCTTAGTTTAGGAATTTTGGTTATTCTAACTAATTAAATCTGATAATACGTTATCCTCAGAGCGAAGATTTTTGCAGAAGTTCTTAGTAATCCGTCGATGACGGATACTCACGAGTCCCAAACATGAAACCAAGTAATCCTTGTTTTAAGGAGATTTTGTAATCCATAAGTTACGTAGTCTGGTTATTCTTCATTATGAAATCAAATAATCAATCTTATCTGGGAGCAAACGTTATTGCAATAGTTCTCTAAATCCCCAATGTAAGGACCTTGGTTGTTCTCAATTATGAAGGCAAGTGATCCCACTTTTAGGTGCTATGTTTATTGAACGAGAAACCTCGGTTCTTCGTGGAAGAAGTTCTAGCAATTTATGCTCCGTCGTTATCTACTGATTCTGTAAATTTAGTAAATCTCAATCCTAAATTCTAGCAATTCATCTTTTTATTGCCTAATCTTTTTCTACACGTTCCCTAGAATCCTTAAGTACGAACCTTGGCTATCGGCATCCTAAAACCAAGCTAACATACATATTGTGAACTACAGTGATCCGATTGGAGGATTCATTCTTCTTGAAAGAAGCTTCGGCATTTTAGGAGCGTCGGTTCTCCTTAGTTTAGGAATTTTGGTTATTGTAAGTAATTAAATCTGATAATACGTTGTCCTTGGAGCAAAGATTTTTGTATAACTTCATAGCAATCTATAGATGACAGATACTTACGAGTCCTAAATATGAAATCAAGTAATCCTTGTTTTTAGGAGTTTTTGTAATCCATAGGTTACGTAGTTTGGTTATTCTTGATCGTAAAATCAAATAATCAATCTTATTTGGGAACAATCGTTTTCCAAAAGCTCTCGAAACCCCCAAAGTAAGGACGTCGGCTGTTCTCAATTTTGAAGACAAGTGTTCCAACTTTTAGGTGCTACGTTTATTTAACGAGAAACCTCGATTCTTTGCAGAAAAAGATCTAGCAATTTATGCTCCGTTGTTATCTACAAATTCCGTAAATAGAGTAATCCTCAATCTTAAATTCGAGTAATTCATCTTTTTATTATCTAAACGTTTTCTACACGTTCCCTAAAATCCTTAAAATACGAACCTCGACTATCCGCATCCTAAAACCAAGCTAACATACATTTTGGGAACTGCGGCGATCCGATTGGAGGATTTGTTCTTCTTGATGGAAGCTTCGGCAATTTAGGAGCCTCGGTTCTCCTTAGTTTAGGAATTTTAGTTATTCTAAGTAATTAAATATGATAATACGTTGTCCTTGGAGCGAGGATTTTTGCAGAATTTCTTAGCAATCTGTAGATGATGGATACTCACAGTCCCAAACATTAAACCATGTAATCCTTGTTTTTTGGAGTTTTGTAATCCATAGGTTACGTAGTCTTGTTATTCTTGATCGTGAAATTAAATAATCAATCTTATTTGGGAACAAACATTATTCCAAAGTTCTGGTAACCCCCAGAGTGTGGACCTCGGCTGTTCTAAATTTTGAAGGCAAGTGATCCCCTTTTAGGTTCTACGTTAATTGAACAAGAAACCTTGGTTCTTCTCAAAAGAAGATCTAGTAATTTAAGCTCCGTCGTTATCTACGAATTTTAGATATTTAGTTATCCTTAATCTTAAATTCATGCAATTCAACTTTCTATTAACTAATTTTTTTTATGCGTTCCCTCGAATCTTTAAATTACGAACCTCAGCTATCCGTATCCAGAAACCAAGCTAACATACATTTTAGGAACAGCGGTGATCCGATTGGCGGATTCGTTTTTCTTGAAGGAAGCTTCGGTAAAGTAGGAGCCTCGGTTTTCCTTAGTTTAGGAATTTTGGTTATTCCAAGTAATTAAATTTGAAAATACATTGTCCTCGGAGCGAAGATTTTTGCAAAACTTCTTAGCAATCTGTAGATGATGGATACTCACAAGTCTTAAACTTGAAAACAAGTAATCCTTATTTTTAGAAGTTTTTGTAATCCATAGGTTATGTAGTCTGGTTATTCTAGATAGTGAAATCAAATAGTCAATATTATTTTGGAAGAAACGTTATTCCAAAAGTTCTTGAAACCCCCAGAGTAAGGACCTCGGCTGTTCTCAATTTTGAAGGCAAGTGATGCCGCTTTTGGGTGCTACGTTAATTGAATGAGAAACCTCGGTTCTTCTCGAAAGAACATCTAGCAATTTAAGCACTGTCGTTATCTACGAATATTGGAAATTCAGTTATCCTCAATCTTCAATTCGAGCAATTCATCTTTTTATTACCTAATCTTTTGCTACACGTTCCCTAGAATCTTAAATTACTAATCTCGGCTATCCGCATAAAAAAACCAAGCTAATATACATTTTGGGAATTACGGCGATCCGATAGGAGGATTCGATCTTCTTGAAGGAAGCTTCGGCAATTTAGGAGCCTCGGTTCTCCTTAGTTTAGGAATTTTGGCTATTCCAAGTAATTAAATCTAATAGTACGTTGTCCTCGGAGCAGGGAGTTTTGCATAACTTCTTAGCAATCTGTAGATTACTAATACTCACGAGTCTCAAACTAGAAACCAAGTAATCTTCGTTTTTAGGAGTTTTTGTAATCCATAGGTTACATAGTCTAGTTATTCTTGATCGTGAAAATCATATTATCAATATTATTTGGTAACAAACGTTAATCCAAAAGTTCTCAAAACCTCTAGAGTAAGGATGTCGGCTGTTCTCAATTTTAAAGGCAAGTGATCCCACTTTTAGGTGCTACTTTTATTGAATGGGAAACTTCGGTTCTTCTCGAAAGAAGATCTAGCAATTTATGCTCCGTTGTTATCTACGGATTATGTAAATATAGTAATCCTCAATCCTAAATTTGAGTAATTCATCTTTTTATTACCTAATCGTTTTCTACACGTTCCCTAGAAGCCTTAAAATACGAACCTTGGCTATCTGCATCCTAAAACCAAGCTAACATACATTTTGGGAACAGTGGCGATCCAATAGGAGGATTCCTTCTTCTTGAAGGAAGCTTCGGCAATTTAGGAGCCTCGGTTCTCCTTAGTTTAGGAATTTTGGTTATTCTAAGTAATTAAATCTGATAATACGTTTTCCTCGGAGCGAGGATTTTTGCAGAACTTCTTAGCAATCTGTAGATGATAGATACTCACGAGTCCTAAAGATGAAACCAAGTAATCCTTGTTTTTAGCAGTTTTGGTAATCCATAGGTTACGTAGTCTAGTTATTCTTGATCTTGAAATCAAATAATCAATTTTATTTGGGAAGAAACGTTATTCGAAAAGTTGTCAAAACCCCTGGAGTAATGATCCCAGCTATTCTCAATTTTCAAGGCAATCCATCCCTCCTTAAGGTGCTACGTTTATAGAACAAAAAACCTCAATTCTTCAAGAAAGAAGATCTATCAATCTAAGCATTGTCGTTATCTACGGATTTTGGAAATTCAATTATCCTTAATCTTAAATTCGAGCAATTCATCTTTTTATTTCCTAATCTTTTTCCTACATGTTCCCTCGAATCCTTAAATTATGAACCTTGGCTATCCGCATACAAAAACCAAGCTAACATAGATTTTGGGAACAGCGGCGTTCCGATAGGAGGATTCATTCTTCTTGATGGAAGCTTCGACAATTTAAGAGTCTTGGTTCTCCTTAGTTTAGGAATTTTTGTTATTCCAAATAATTAAATTTGATAAAACATTGTCCTCGGAGCGAGGATTTTTGCAGAACTTCTTAGCAATCTGTAGATGATGGATACTCACAGTCCCAAACATTAAACCAAGTAATTCTTGTTTTTAGGAGTTTTTGTAATCCATAGGTTACGTGGTCTGGTTATTCTTGGTCATGAAATCAAATTATCAATATTATTTGGGAATAGGCATTGTTCCAAACGTTCTCGAAACCCCTAGAATAAGGACTTCGGCTGTTTTCAATTTTGAGGCAAGTGATCCCACTTTTAGGTGCTACGTTTATTGAACAAGAAACCTCTGTTCTTATCGAAACTAAATCTAGCAATTTAAGCACCGTCATTATCTACAGATTTTGGAAATTTAGTTATCCTCAATCCTAAATTCAAGCGATTCATCTTTTTATTACCTAATCTTTTCATACACATTCCCACAAATCCTTAAATTACGAATCTCAGCTATCCACATCCAAAAAGCAAGCTAACATTACATTTTGGGAACAGCGGCGTCCGATAGGAGGATTCGTTCTTCTTGAAGGAAACTTCGACAATTTAGGAGCCTCGGTTCTCCTTTGTTTAGGAATTTTGGTTATTCCAAATAATTAAATCTGATAATATGTTATCCTTAAAAGGAGGATTTTTGCAGAACTTCTTAGCAATCTGTAGATGATGGATACTTACGAGTCCCAAAATTGAAACCAAGTAATCCTTATTTTTAAGAGTTTTTGTAATCCATAGGTTACGTAGTTTGGTTATTCTTTATCGGGAAATCAAATAATCAATATTATGAGGGAACAAACCTTATTCCAAAAGTTATTGAAACCCCTAGAGTAAGGACCTCGGCTATTCTCAATTTTGAAGGCAAGTGATCCCACTTTTAGGTACTACGTTTATTGAACGAGAAACCTCGGTTCTTCTGGAAAGATGATCTAGCAATTTTTGTACCGTCGTTATCTGTGGATTTTGGAAATTTAGTTATCCTCAATCCTAAATTCAAGCAATTCATCTTTATATTACCTAATCGTTTTCTATACGTTCCCTCGAATCCTTAAAATACAATCCTCGGCTATCCGTATCCTAAAACCAAGCTAACATTCATTTTTCGGAACTGCGGCGATCCGATAGGAGGATTCGTGCTTCTTGAAGGAAGCTTCGGCAATTTAGGAGCCGCAGTTCTCCTCAGTTTAAGAATTTTAGTTATTCCAATTAATTAAATTTGATAATACGTTGTCCTCGGAGCGAGGATTTTTACAGAACATCTTAGCAATCTGTACATGACGGATTCTCACTAGTCCCAAACGTGAAACCAAGTAATCCTTGTTTTTAGGAGTTTTTGTAATCCATAGATTACGTAGTCCGGTTATTTTTTATCGTGAAATCAAATAATCAATCTTATTTGGGAACAAACGTTATTGCAAAAGTTCTCGAAACCTCCATAGTAAGGACCTTGGCTGTTCTCAATTTTGAAGACAAGTGATCCCTGCCTTAGGTGCTACGTTTATTGAACAAGAAACCTCGGTTCTTCTGGAGAGAAGTTCTAGCAATTTAAGCACCGTCGTTATCTACAAATTCTGTAAATTTAGTTATCCTCAATCCCAAATTCGAGTAATTCATCTTTTTATTACCTAATCATTTTCTACACGTTCCCTAGAATCCTTAAAATACGAACGTTGGCTATCCACATCTAAAACCAAGCTAACATACATTTTAGGAACTGCGGCGTTTCAATAGGAGGATTCATTCTTCTTGAAGGAAGCTTCGGCAATTTAGGAGCCTCGGTTCTCCTTAGTTTAGGAATTTTGGTTATTCCAAGTAATTAAATCTGATAATATGTTGTCCTCGGAGCGAGGATTTTTGCAGAACTTCTTAGCAATCTGTAGATGAGGGATACTCACGAGTGCCAAACTTGAAACCAAATAATCCTTGTTTTAGGAGTTTTTGTAATCCATAGGTTACGTAATCTGGTTATCCGTGATCTTGAAATCAAATTATCAATCTTATTTGGTAACAAACGTTATTCCAAAAGTTCTCGAAACACCCAGAGTAAGGACATCGGCTGTTCTTGATTTTGAAGGCAAGGGATCCCACTTTTAGGTGCTATATTTATTGGACGAGAAACCTCGATTTTTTGCGGAAGAAGATCTAGCAATTTATACACCGTTGTTATCTATGAATTTTGGAAATTTAGTTATCCTCAATCGTAAATTCAAGCAATTCATCTTTTTATTACCTAATCGTATTCTACACGTTCCCTCGAATCCTTAAATTACGAACCTTAGCTATTTATATCCTAAAACCAAGCTAACATAAATTTTAGGAACAGCAGTCACTCGATAGGAGGATTCGTTCTTCTTGAAAGAAGCTTTGGCAATTTAGGAGCCTTGGTTCTCCTTAGTTTAGGAATTTTGGTTATTCCAAGTAATTAAATTTGATAACACGTTGTCCTCGAAGCGAGGATTTTTGTAGAACTTCTTAGCAATCTGTACATGACGGTACTCATAAGTCCCAAACTTGAAACCAAGTAATCCTTGTTTTTAGGAGTTTTTGTATTCCATTGGTTATGTAGTCTGGTTATTCTTGGTCATGAAATCAAATATTCAATCTTATAACAAACGTTATTCCAAAAGTTCTCGAAACCTCCAGAGTAAGGACCTTGGCTATTCTCAATTTGGAAGGCAAGTGATCCCTCTTTTAGGTGCTCTATTTATTGAACATGAAACCTCGGTTCTACTCGAAAGAAGATCTGCCAATTTAAGTACCATCGTTATCTACGGATTTTGGAAATTTAGTTATCTTCAATCCTAAATTCGAGCAATTCATAATCTTTTTCTACACGTTCCTTAAAATCTTTAAATTACAAACCTTGGCTATCCGCATCCTACAACAAAGCTAACATGCATTTTGGGAACAGTAGCAATCCAATAGGAGGATTCGTTCTTTTTGAAAGAAGCGACAGAAATTTAGGAGCCTCGATTCTCCATAGTTTTGAAATTTTGGTTTTTCCAAGTAATTAAATCAGATAATATGTTGTCTTTGGAGCGAGGATTTTTGCAGAACTTCTTACCAATCTGTAAATGACGGATACTCACGAGTTCCAAACATTAAACCAAGTAATCTTTGTTTTTAGGTGTTTTTGTAAACCATAGGTTACGTAGTCTAGTTATTCTTAAACGTGAAATCAAATAATCATTCTTATCTAGGAACAAATGTTATTCCAAATGTTCTCAAAACCCCCAAAGTAAGGACCTCGAGTGTTCTCAATTTTGAAGGCAAGTGATCCCTCTTTTGGATGCTACGTTTGTTGAACGAGAAACTCAGTTATTCTCGAAATAAGATCTAGCAATTTAAGCACCGTCATTAACCACGGGATACTAGAAATTTAGTTATCCTCAATCCTAAATTCGAGCAATTGATCTTTTTATTACCTAATCTTTTTCGACACGTTCCTTAGAATCCTTAAATTACGAAGTTCGGCTATCCTCATCCAAATACCAAGCTAACAAACATTATGGGTACAGTGGCAATCCAATAGGAGGATTCATTCCTCTTGAAGGGAGTTTCGGCAATTTAGGAGCCTCAGTTCTCCTTAGTTTAGGAATTTTGGTTATTCTAAGTAATTAAATTTGATAATACGTTGTCCTCAACGCGAGGATTTTTGTAGAACTTTTTAGCGATTTGTAGATAACAGATTTTCACGAATCCCAAACATGAAACCAAGAAATCTTTGGTTTAAGGGGTTTTTGTAATCCATAGGCTATGTAGTTTGGTTATTCTTGATCACAAAATCAAATAATCAATCTTATTTGGGAACAAACGTTATTCCAAAAGTTCTCGAACCTCCAGAGTGAGGTCCTTGAGTGTTCTTAATTTTGAAGACATGTCATCCCTCTTTTAGGTGCTACGTTTATTAAATGAGAAACCTCTGTTCTTTTCGAAAGAAGATCTAGCAATTTAAGCATCGTCATTTTCTACGGGTTTTGGAAATTTAGTTATCCTCAATCTTAAATTCAAGCAATTGATCTTTTTATTACCTAATCTTTTTCTACATGTTCCCTAGAATCCTTAAATTATGAACCTTTGCTATCCGCATCCTACGACTTAGCTAAGATACATTTTGTGAACGATGGCGATCCGATAGGAAGATTCTTTCTTCTTGAAAGAAGCTTAAGAAATTTAGGTGTCTCGGTTCTCCTTAGTTTAGGAATTTTGGTTATTCCATGTACTTAAATATGATAATACATTGTCTTCAGAGCAAGGATTTTTTGCAGAACTTCTTACCAATCTGTAGATGACGGATACTCATGAGTCCCTAACATTAGATGACAGCAAGCGATCCCTCTTTTAGGTGCTATGCTTATTGAACAAGAAACCTCAGTTCTTCTCAAAAGAAGATCTAGCAATTTAAGCACCGTCATTATCCACGGGTTTTGGAAATTTAGTTATCCTCAATCTTAAGTTTGTGCAATTCATTTTTTTATTACATAATTTTTTTCCACACGTTCCCTAGAATCCTTAAATTATGAACATCGGCTATCCGCATCCAAAAACCAAGCTAACATACATTTAGGGAACAGCAGCGATTCGATAGGTAGATTCATTCTTCTTGAAGGAAGCTTTGGCAATTTAGGAGCCTCGGTTCTCCTTAGTTTAGGAATTTTCGTTATTCCAAGTAATTAAATCTGATAATATGTTATCCTTGGAGCGAGGATTTTTGCAGAACTTCTTAGCAATTTGTAGAAAATGGGATATTCATGAGTCCCAAACATGAAACCAAGTAATCCTTGTTTTTAGGAGTTGTTGTAATCCATAGGTTACGTACTCTGGTTATTCTTGATCATGAAATCAAATAATCAATCTTATTTGGGAACAAACGTTATTCCAAAAGTTCTCCAAACCCCCAGAGTATGGACCTCGGCTATTCCCAATTTTGAAGGCAAGCAATCCCACTTTTAGGTGTAAGGTTTATTGAACGAGAAACCTCAGTTTTTCTTGAAAAAAGATCTAGCAATTTAAGTACCGTTGTTATCTACGGATTTTGGAAATTTAATTATCCCCATTCCTAAATTTGAGCAATTCAACCTTTTGTTACCAAATCTTTTTCTACATGTTCCTTAGAATCCTTAAATTATGAACCTCAGCTATCTACATCCTAAAACCAAGCTAACATACATTTTGGGAACAGCAGCGATCCGATAGGAGGATTCGTTCTTCTTGAAGGAAGCTTCGACAATTTGGGAGCCAAGGTTCTTTGTAGTTTAGGAATTTTGGTTATTCCAAGTAATTAAATCTTATAATACGTTGTCCTCGAAGCGAGGATTTTTGTAGAACTTCTTAGCAATCTGTAGATAGCAGATACTCACGAGTCTCAAACATGAAACCATGTAATCCTTATTTTTAGGAGTTTTTGTAATCCATAGGTTACATAGTTTGGTTATTCTTAATCGTGAAATCTAATAATCAATCTTATCTGGGAACAAACGTTATTCCAAAAGTTCTTAAAACCTCTAGAGTAAGGACCTCGGCTATTCTCAATTTGGAAGGCAAGTGATCCCTCTTTTAGGTGCTACGTTTATTGAACGGGAAACCTTGGATCTTCTAGAAAGAAGATTTAGCAATTTAAGCACTGTTGTTATCTCCAATCCTAAATTCGATCAATTCATCTTTTTATTACCTAATATTTTTCTACACATTCCATATAATCCTTCAATTACCAACCTCGGCTATCCGTATCCTGAAACAAAGCTAACATACATTTTGGGAACAGCGGCGATCCGATAGGAGGATTTGTTCTGCTTGAAGAAAGTTTCGGCAATTTAGGAGCCTCGGTTCTCCTTAGTTTTGAATTTTGGTTTTTCCAAGTAATTAAATCTGATAATCTGTTATCCTCAAAGCGAAGATTCTTCTAGAACATCTTAGAAAACTGTAGATGACAGATACTCACGGGTCCCAAACATGAAACCAAGTAATCCTTGTTTTTAGGAGTTTTTGTAATCCATAGGTTACGTAGTGTGGTTATTCTTGATCGTGAAATCAAATCATCAATATTATTTAGGACCAAACGTTATTCCAAAAGTTCTCGAAATCCGCAGAGTAAAAACCTCGGTTGTTCTCAATATTGAAGGCATGTAATCCCTCCTTTAGGTGCTACGTTTTTTAAACGAGAAACCTCGGTTCTTCTCGGAAGAAGATCTAGCTATTTAAGCACCGTCGTTATCTACAGATTCTGTAAATTTAGTCACCGTCAATCCTAAATTCGACCAATTCATCTTTTTATTACCTAATTTGTTTCTACATGTTCCCTACAATCCTCAAATAACGAACCTCAGTTATCCGCATCCTAAAATCAAGCTAACATACATTTTGGGAATAGCGACGTTCCGATAGGAGGATTTGTTCTTTTTGAAAGAAGCTTCGGTAATTTAGGAGCCTCGGTTCTCCTTAGTTTAGGAATTTTGGTTATTCCAAGTAATTAAATCTGATAATACGTTCTCCTCAAAGCGAGGATTTTTGCAGAACATCTTAGCAATCTGTAGATGATGGATACTCACGAGTCCCAAACAGGAAGCCAAGTAATCCTTGTTTTTTGGAGTTTTTGCAATCGATAGGTTACGTAGATTGGTTATTCTTTATCGTGAAATCAAATAATCAATCTTATTTAGGAACAAATGTCATTCGAAAAGTTCACGAAACCTCCAGAGTAAGGACCTCGGCTATTCTCAATTTTAAGGGCAAGTGATCCCTCTTTTAGGTGCTACGTTTGTTGAACGAGAAACCTTGGTTCATCTCGAAAGAAGATCTATCAATTTAAGCACCGTCGTTATCTATGGATTTTGGAAATTTAGTTATTCTCAATACTAAATTCGAGCAATTAATCTTTTTATTACCTAATCTTTTTCTACACGTTCCCTAGAATCCTTAAATTATGAACCTCGGCTATCCGCATCCTAAATCCAAGCTAACATACATTTTAGGGACAGTGACGATCCAATAGGAGGATTCGTTCTTCTTAAAAAAAACTTTGGCAATTTAGGAGCCTTGGTTCCCCTTAGTTTAGGAATTTTTGTTGTTCTAAGTAATTAAATGATAATCCATTTCCGCGAAGTGAGGATTTTTGCTGAACATCTTAGCAATCTGTAGAAGATGGATACTCATGAGTCCCAAACAAGAAACTAAGTAATCCTTGTTTTTAGGAATTTTTGTAATCCATAGGTTACGTAGTCTGGTTATTCTTGATCGTGAAATCAAATAATCAATTTTATTTGGGAGCAAACGTTATTCCAAAAGTTCTCGAAACCCCCAGAGTATAGACCTTGGCTGTTCTCAATTTTGAAGGCAATTAATCCCTCTTTTAGGTACTACGTTTATTGAACTTGAAATCTCGGTTCTTCTCGAAAGAAGATCTAACAATTTAAGCACCGTCATTATCAATGGATTTCGGAAATATAGTTATTCTCAATACTAAATTCGAGTAACTAATCTTTTTATTACCTAATCGTTTTCTACACGTTCCCTAAAATCCTTAAATTACGAACCTCGGCTATCTGCATCCTAAAACCAACCTAACATACATTTTGGGAATAGCGATGATCCCATAGGAGGATTCGTTCTTCTTGAAGGAAACTTAGGCAATTTAGGAGTCTTGGTTATCTTTAATTTGGGAATTTTGGTTATTCCAAGTAATTAAATCAGATAATACGTTGTCTTCGGAGCGGAGATTTTTCCTGAACTTCTTAGCAATCTGTAGATGATGGATACTCACGAGTCCCAAACATGAAACCAAGTAATCCTTGTTTCTAGGAGTTTTTGTAATCCATAGGTTACGTACTTTGGTTATTTTTTATCGTGAAATCAAATAATCAACCTTATTTGGGAACAACCATTATTCCAAAAGTTCTCCAAACCCCTAGAGTATGGACCTCGGCTATTCCCAATTTTGAAGGCAAGCAATCCCACTTTTAGGTGCAAGGTTTATTGAACCAGAAACCTCGATTTTTCTTGAAAGATGATCTAGCAATTTAAGCATAGTTGTTATCTACAGATTTTGGAAATTTAGTTATCCCCATTTCTAAATTCAAGCAATTTAACCTTTTGTTACCTAATTTTTTTCTACACGTTCCCTAGAATCCTTAAATTATGAACCTCAGCTATCTACATCCTAAAACTAAGCTAACATACATTTTGGGAACAACAGCAATCCGATAGGAGGATTCGTTCTTCTTGAAGTAAGCTTCGACAATTTGGGAGCTAGGGTTCTTCGTAGTTTAGGAATTTTCGTTATTCCAAGTAATTAAATTTGATAATACGTTGTCCTCGAAGCGAGGATTTTCGTAGAACCTCCTAGCAATTTGTAGATGACAGATACTCACGAGTCCTAAACATGAAACTGAGTAATCCTTGTTTCTAGGAGTTTTTGTAATCTATAGGTTATGTAGTCTGGTTATTATTGATCGTGAAATCAAATAATCAATCTTATTTAGGAACAAACGTTATTCCAAAAGTTCTCGAAACCCCCACAGTAAGGACCTCGGCTATTCCCAATTTTGAGGGCAAATATTCCCACTTTTAGGTGCTACGTTTATTGAACGAGAAACCTCGGTTCTTCTTGATAGAAGATCGAGCAATTTAAGCACCGTTGTTATCTACGGATTTTGGAAATTTAGTTATCCGCATTCCTAAATTCAAGCAATTCAACTTTTTGTAACCTAGTCTTTTTCTACACATTCCGTAGAATCCTTAAATTACGAACCTTGAGTCTCCGCATCCAAAAACCAAGCAACCATACATTTTGGGAACAGCAACGATCCGATAGGAGGATTCGTTCTTCTTGAAGGAAACTTCAGCAATTTAGGAATTTTGGTTATTCCAAGTAATTAAATCAGATAATACGTTGTCTTCGGAGCGAGGACTTTTTCCAAACTTCTTAGCAATCTGTAGATGACGGATATTCAAGAGTCCCAAACATGAAACCAAGTAATCCTTATTTTTAGGAGTTTTTGTAATCCATATATTACGTACTCTGGTTATTCTGGATTGTGAAATCAAATAATCAATCTTATTTGGGAACAAACATTATTCCAAAAGTTTTCAAAACCCCTAGAGCATGGACCTCGGCTGTTCCCAATTTTGAAGGTAAGCAATCAAAATTTTAGGTGCAACTTTTATTGAAGGAGAAACTCGGTTTTTCTTGAAAGAAGATCTAGCAATTTAAGCACCGTCGTTATCTACGGATTTTGGAAATTTAGTTATCCCCATTTCTAAATTCGAGCAATTCAACCTTTTGTTACCTAATCTTTTTCTACACGTTCCCAAGAATCCTTAAATTACGAACCTCGGCTATCTACATCCTAAAACTAAGCTAGCATACATTTTGGGAACAGCAGTGATCCGATAGGAGGATTCGTTCTTCTTAAAGGAAGCTTCGACAATTTGGGAGCTAAGGTTCTTCGTAGTTTAGGAATTTTGGTTATTTCAAGTAATTAAATCTGATAATACGTTGTCCTCGAAGCGAGGATTTTTATAGAACTTCTTAACAATCTATAGATGATGGATACTCACAGTCCTAAACATGAAACCGAGTAATCCTTGTTTTTAGGTGTTTTTGTAATCCATAGGTTACGTAGTCTGGTTATTCTTGATCGTGAAATCAAATAATCAATCTTATTTGGGAACAAACATTATTCTAAAAGTTCTCGAAACCCCAAGAGTAAGGACCTCAGCTGTTCCCAATTTTGATGGCAAGTATTCCTACTTTTAGGTACTACGTTTATTGAACGTGAAGCCTCGGTTCTTCTTAGAAGAAGATTTAGCAATTTAAGCATCGTCGTTATCTACGGATTTTAGAAATTTTGTTATCTCCATTCCTAAATTTGAGCAATTTAACTTTTTGTTACCTAATCTTTTTCTACACATTGCCTAGAATCCTTAAATTATGAACTGTAAGTCTCTGCATCCAAAAACCAAGTTACCATACATTTCGGGAACAGCAACGATCCAATAGGAGGATTCATTCTTCTTGAAGGAAACTTCGGCAATTTAGGAGCCTTGGTTCTCTTTAATTTAGGAATTTTGGTTATTCCAAGTAGTTAAATCTGATAATACGTTGTCTTCGGAGCGAGAATTTTTCCCGAACTTCTTAGCAATCTGTAGATGACGGATACTCACGAGTCCTAAACATGAAACCATGTAATCGTTGTTTTTAGGAGTTTTTGTAATCCATAGGTTACATAGTCTGGTTATTCTTGATCGTGAAATCAAATAATCAATTTTATTTGGGAGCAAACGTTATTCCAAAAATTCTCAAAACCCCCAGAGTAAGGACCTTGGCTATTCTCAATTTTGAAGGCAAGTAATCCCTCTTTTAGGTGCTACGTTTATTGAACAAGAAACCTCGGTTCTTCTCGGAAGGAGTTCTAGCAATTTAAGCACCATCGTTATCTATGGATTTTGGAAGTTTAGGTATCCTCAATCCTAAATTCCAGCAATTCATCTATTTATTAACTAATCTTCTTCTATACGTTCCCTAGAATCCGTAAATTACGAACCTCGGCTTTCAGCATCCTAAAACCAAGCTAGCATACACTTTGGGAACAGCGGCTATCTGATAGTAGGATTCGCTCTCCTTGAAGGAACTTTGGCAATTTAGGAGCCTTGGTTCTCTTTAGTTTAGGAATATTGGTTATTCCAAGTAATTAAATAAGATAATACATTGTCCTTGAAGAGAGGATTTTTTCTGAACTTTTTAGCAATCTGTAGACGACGGATACTCACGAGTCCCAAACATGAAATCGAGTAATCTTTGTTTTTAGCAGTTTTTGAAATCCATAGGTTACATAGTCTAGTTATTCTTGATCGTGAATCCAAATAATCAATCTTATTTGGGAACAAACGTTATTCCAAATGTTCTCGACACCACCAGAGTAAGGACCTCGGCTCTTCTCATTTTTTAAGGCAAGTCATCTCTCTTTTAGGTACTACATTTATTGAACGAGAAAACTCGGTTCTTCTAGAAAGAAGATCTAGCAATTTAAGCACCGTGGTTATCTATGGATTTTGGCAATTTAGTTATCCTCAATCCTAAATTCGAGCAATTCGTCTTTTTATCACCTAATCTTTTTCTACACGTTCCCTAGAATCCTTAAATTACGAACCTTAGCTATCTGCATCCTAAAACTAAGCTAACATACATTTTGGGAATAGCAACGATCCGATAGGAGGATTTGTTCTTCTTGAAAGAAGCTTCGGCAATTTAAGAGCTTCGATTCACCTTAGTTTAGGAATTTTGGTTATTCCAAGTTATTAAATCTCATAATACGTTGTCCTCGGAGCGAGGATTCTTGCATAACTTCTTGACAATCTGTAGATGACGGATACACATGAGTCCCAAACATGAAACTAAGTAATCCTTGGTTTTAGGATTTTTTGTAATCCAAAGGTTATGTAATTTGGTTATTCTTAATCGTGAAATCAAATAAGAAATCTGATTTGGGAACAAACGTTATTCCAAATGTTCTCGAAACCTCTAGAGTAAAAACCTTGGCATGTTCTCAATTTCAAAGGCAAGTGATCCCACTTTTAGGTGCTATGTTAATTGAAGGAGAAACCTAGGTTCTACTCGAAAGAAGATCTAGTAATTTAAGCACCGTCGTTACCTATAGACTCTGGAAATTTAGTTATCCTCAATCCTATATTCTAGTAATTCATCTTTTTATTACCTAATCTTTTTCTATATATTCCCTAAAATCCTTAAATTACGAACCTCAGCTATCCACTTCCTAAAACCAAGCTAACATATATTTTGGGAACAGCGGTAATCCAATAAGAGGATTCGTTCTTCTTGAAAGAAGCTTTGAAAATTTAAGAGCCTCGGTTCTCCTTAGTTTAGGAATTTTGGTTATTTCAAGTACTTGAATATGATAATACATTGTCCTAGGAGCGAGGATTATTGCAGAATTTCTTAGCAATCAGTAAATGACGGATACTCACGAGTCCCAAACATTAAGCTAAGAAACCTTGTTTTTAGGATTTTTGTAATCCATCAGTTTCGTAGTCTGGTTATTCTTTATCATGAAATCAAATAACTAATCTTATTTAGGAACAAATCTTATTCTAAAAGTTCTCAAAACCCCTAGAGTAATGACAGCGACTATTCTTAATTTTGATGGCAAGTAATCCCTCTTTTAGGTGCTATGTTTATTGAATGAGAAAGCTCTGTTCTTCTTGAAAGAAAATCTAGCAATTTAAGCATCATTGTTTTCTACGGATTTTGGAAATTTACTTATCCTCAATCCTAAATTCAAGCAATTCAGCTTTTTATTATGTAATCTTTTTCTATATGTTCCCTAGAATCCTTAAATTACAAACCTCGGCTATCCACATCTTAACACCAAGCTAACATACATTTTTGCAACAGCGGCGATCTGATAGGAGGATTAGATCTTCTTAAAGGAAGCTTCGGCAATTTTGCAGCTTCAGTTCTCCTTATTTTAAGAATTTTGGTTATTCCAATTAATTAAAATTGATAATCTGTTGTCCTCGTAGCGAGGATTTTTGTAGAACATTTTAACAATCTATAGATGAAAGATACTCACGAGTCCCAAACACGAAACCGTGTGATCTTTGTTTTTAGAAGTTTTTGTAATCCATAGGTTACGTAGTCAGTTTATTCCTGTTCGTGAAATCAAATAACTAATCTTATTTGAGAACAAATCTTATTTTAAAAGTTCTCGAAACCTCTAGAGTAAGGACCTCGGCTTTTCTTAATTTTGAAGGCAAGTCATGCCACATTTAGGTGCTACGTTTATTGATCGAAAAACCTCGATTCTTCTCGAAAGAGGATCTAGCGATTTAAGCACCATCTTTTTCTACGGATTTAGGAAATTTAGTAATCTTCAATCCAAAATTCGAGCAATTCGTCTTTTTATTACCTAATCTTTTGCTACACGCTCTCTAGAATTCTTAAATTACAAACCTCCATTGTCCGCACCTTAAAACTATGGTAACATACATTTTGGGAGCAGCGGCGATCCGATAGGAGGATTCCTTCTTCTTGAAGGAAACTTCGGCAATTAAGGAGCCGCAGTTCTCCTTAGTTCAGGAATTTTGGTTATTCCAAGTAATTAAATCCGATAATTAGTTGTTCGCAAAAGCAAAGAATTTTGTAGAAATTCTTAGCAATCTGTAGATAACGGATACTCACGAGTCCCAAAGAAGAAACCAAGTAATCCATGTTTTTAGGAGTTTTTGTAATCCATAGGTTACGTAGTCTGGCGATTCTTGGTCATGAAATCAATTAATCAATATTATTTGGGAGCGAACGTTATTCCATAAGTTTTTGAAACCTCTAGAGTAAGGACCTCAGTTGTTCTTAATTTTGAAGGCAAGTGATCCCACTTTTAGGTGCTACGTTTTTTGAATGAGAAACCTCTGTTCTTCTCGAAAGAGGATCTAGCGACTTAAGCACCATGTTTTTCTACGAATTTAAGAAATTTAGTAATCCTCAATCCTAAATTCAAGTAATTCTTCTTTTTATTACCTAATCTTCTACTACACGTTGCCTAGAATTCATAAATTACGAACCTCGACTGTCCGCACATTACAAACCATGATAACATACATTTTGGGAAGAATGGCGATCTGATAGGAGGATTCCCTCTTCTTGAAGGAAACTTTGGCAATTTAGGAGCCTCGGTTCTCCTATGTTTAGGAATTTTGGTTATTCCAAGTAATTAAATCCGATAATTTGTTGTCCGCAAAAGCGTGGATTTTTGTAGAACATCATAGCAATCTGTAGATAATGGATACTCACGAGTCCTAAATAAGAAACTAAGTAATCGTTGTTTTTAGCAGTTTTTGTAATCCATAGGTTATGGTGATTTTTGGTCGTGAAATAAATTGATCAATATTATTTGGGAGCGAATGTTATTTGCATAAGTTCTCGAAACCTCCAGAGTAAGGACCTCGGCTATTCTTAATTTTAAAGGCAAGTGATCCCACTTTTAGGTGATACGTCTTTGAACGAGAAACCTCGGTTCTTCTTGAAAGAGGATCTAGCGATTTAAGAACCATCTTTTTCTATGGATTTAGGAAATTTAGTAATCCTCAAAACTAACTTTGAGCAATTCGTCTTTTATTAACTAATCTTTTGCTATACGCTCACTAGAATTCTTAAATTACGAATCTCGACTGTCCGCACCATAAAACCATGGTAACATACATTTTGGGAACAGCGGCGATTCGATAGGAGGATTCCTTCTTCTTGAAGGAAACTATGGCAATTTAGGATCCTTAGTTCTCGTAAGTTAAGGAATTTTGGTTATTCCAAGTAATTAAATCCAATAATTCGTTGTGCGCAAAAGCATGGATTTTTGCTGAACTTCTTAGCAATCTGTAGATGAAAGATACTCACAAGTTCCAAACACGAAACCGTGTAATCCATGTTTTTAGGAGTTTTTGTAATCCATAGGTTACGTGGTCTGGTTATTCCTGTACGTGAAATCAAATAACTAATCTTATTTGGGAACAAATTTTATTCTAAAAGATCTTGAAACCTATAGAGTAATGACACTGGATATTCTCAATTTGGAAGGCAAGTGATCCCACTTTTTGGTGCTACGTTTATTGAACGAGAAACCACGGTTGTTCTCGAAAGAGGATCTAGCGATTTAAGAACTATTTTTTTCTACAGATTTAGGAAATTTAGTAATCCTCAATCCTAAATTCGACCAATTTGTCCTTTTATTACCTAATCTTTTGCTACACGCACTCTAGAATTCTTAAATTATGAACCCCGACTGTCCGCACCTTAAAACCACAGTAACATACATTTTGGGAATAGCGGCGATCCGATAGTAGGATTCCTTCTTCTTGAAGGAAATTTCGGCAATTTAGGAGCCTCGGTTCTCTTTAGTTTAGGAATTTTGGTTATTCCAAGTAATTAAATCCGATAATCTGTTGTTCGTAAAAGCAAGGATTTTTGCTGAACTTCTTAGCAATCTATAGATAATGGATACTCACGAGTCCCAAACTAGAAACCAAGTAATCCTTGTTTTTAGCAGTTTTTGTAATCCGTAGGTTACGTAGTCTGGTGATTGTTGGTCGTGAAATCAATTGATCAATATTATTTGAGAGCGACCGTAATTCCATAAGATCTCGAAACCTCCAGAGTAAGGACTTCGGCTGTTCTTAATTTTGAAGGCATGTGATCCCACTTTCTGGTGCTACGTTTATTGAACAAGAAACCTCGGTTCCTCTCAAAAGAGGATCTAGCGATTTAAGCACAATCTTTTTCTATGGATTTAGGAAATTTAGTAATCCTCAATCCTAAATTCGAGCAATTCACTTTTTATTACCTAATGTTTTGTCACACGCTCTCTAGAATTCTTAAATTACGAACCTCGACTGTCCGCACCTTAAAACAGTGGTAACATACATTTTAGGAACAGCGAGCATTCTATAGGAGGATTCATTCTTCTTGAAGGAAACTTCGGCAATTTAGGAGCCTCGGTTCTCCTTAGTTCAGGAATTTTGGTTATTCTAAGTAATTAAATCCGATAATATGTTGTCCGTAAAATCGAAGATTTTTGCTGAATTTCTTAGCAATCTGTAGATAACGGATACTCACAAGTCCTAAACAAGAAACCAAGTAATCATTGTTTTTAGCAGTTTTTGTAATCCATAGGTTACGTAGCCTAGCGATTCATGGTCGTGAAATCAATTGATCAATGTTATTTGGGAGCGAACGTTATTCCATAAGTTCACGAAACCTCCAGAGTAAGGACCTCGGCTGTTCTTAGTTTTGAAGGCAAGTCATCCCACATTTAGGTACTACGTTTGTTGATCGACAAACCTCGATTCTTCTCGAAAGAGGATCTAGTGATTTAAGCACCATCTTTTTCTACGGATTTTGGAAATTTTGTAATCCTCAATCCAAAATTCCAGCAATTCGTCTTTTTATTAGCTAATCTTTTGCTATACGCCCTCTAGAATTCTAAAATTACGAACCTCGACTGTCCGCACCTTAAAACAATGGTAACATACATTTTGGGAACAACAGAGATCCGATAGGAGGATTCCAACTTCTTGAAGGAAACTTTGGCAATTTAACAGCATCGGATCTCCTAAGTTTAGAAATTTTGGTTATTCTAAGTAATTAAATCTAATAATCCGTTGTCCGCAAAAACGAGGATTTTTTGCTGAACTTCTTAGCAATCTATAGATGAAAGATACTCACGAGTCCCAAACACGAAATCGTGTGACCTTTGTTTTTTGGAGTTTTTGTAATCCATAGGTAACATAGTCCGGTTATTCATATTCATGAAATGAAATAACCAATCTTATTTGGGAAACAATCTTTTATTCTAAAAGATCTCGAAACCTCTAGAGTAATGACCTTGGCTATTCTCATTTTGGAAGGCAAGTGATCCCAGTTTTAGCTGCTAGGTTTATTGAACGAGAAACCTCTGTTGTTCTCGAAAGAGGAT
This sequence comes from Lumnitzera racemosa, assembly GCA_024138005.1. Lineage (NCBI taxonomy): Eukaryota > Viridiplantae > Streptophyta > Magnoliopsida > Myrtales > Combretaceae > Lumnitzera > Lumnitzera racemosa. Next base: position 75,001,698 of record JAMXBC010000006.1, read on the forward strand.
CTAGTGACTTAAGCACCATCTTTTTCTATGGATTTAGGAAATTTAGTAATCCTCAATCCTAAATTCGACCAATTCGTCTTTTTATTCCCTAATCTTTTGCTATACGCTCTCTAGAATTCTTAAATTACTAATCTCAACTGTCCGCACCTTAGAACCATAGTAACATACATTTTGGGAACAGCAGCGATCTGATAGGAGGATTCCTTCTTCTTGAAGGAAACTTCGGCAATATAGGAGCCTCGGTTCTCCTAAGTTTAGGTATTTTGGTTTTTCCAAGTAATAAAATCCGATAATCCGTTGTCCGCAAAAGCGAGGATTTTTGCGGACCTTCTTAGCAATCTATAGATAACGGATACTCACGAGTCCCAAACTAGAAACCAAGTAATCCTTGTTTTTAGGAGTATTTGTAATCCGTAGGTTACGTAGTCTGGCGATTCTTGGTCATGAAATCAATTGATCAATATTATTTGGGAGGGAACATTATTCCATAAGTTGTCGAAACCTCTAGAGTAAGGACCTCGGCTGTTCTTAATTTTGAAGGCAAGTGATCCCACTTTTAGGTGGTACGTTTATTGGTCGAGAAACCTCGGCTCTTCTCGAAAAAGGATCTAGCGATTTATGCACCATCTTTTTCTACGGATTTAGGAAATTAGAAATCCTCAATCCTAAATTCATGCAATTCGTCTTTTTATCACCTAATCTTTTGCTATACACTCTCTAGAATTCTTAAATTACGAACCTCGACTGTCCACACCTTAAAACCACGGTAACATACATTTTGGGAACAGCGGCGATCCGATAGTAGGATTCCTTCTTCTTGAAGGAAACTTCGGCAATTTAGGAGCCTCGGTTCTCTTTAGTTTAGGAATTTTGGTTATTCCAATTAATTATATCCGATAATCTGTTGTTCGCAAAAGCAAGGATTTTTACAGAAATTCTTAGCAATCTGTAAATAACGGATACTCACGAGTCCCAAACAAGAAACTAAGTAATCCTTGTTTATAGCAGTATTTGTAATCCGTGGGTTACGTAGTCTAGCGATTGTTGGTCGTGAAAGCAATTGATCAATATTATTTGGGAGCGACCGTTATTCCATAAGTTCTCGAAACTTCCAGAGTAAGGATCTCAGCTATTCTTAATTTTGATGCCATGTGATCCCACTTTCTGGTGCTACGTTTATTGAACGAGAAACCTCGGTTCCTCTCGAAAGAGGATCTAGCGATTTATGCACCATCTTTTTCTACGTATTTTGGAAATTTAGTAATCCTCAATCCAAAATTTAGTAATCCTCAATCTAAAATTCGAGCAATTTGTCTTTTTATTATCTAATCTTTTGCTACACGCTCTCTAGAATTCTAAAATTACGAACCTCCATTGTCCGCACCTTAAAACCATGGTAACATACATTTTGGGAGTAGCGGCGGTCCGATAGGAGGGTTTCTTCTTCTTGAAGGAAACTTCGGCAATTAAGGAGCCGCAGTTCTCCTTAGTTCAGGAATTTTGGTTGTTCTATGTAATTAAATTCGATAATCCGTTGTCCGCAAAAGCGTGGATTTTTGCAGAGCTTCTTAGCAATCTGTAGATAACGGATACTCACAAGTCCCAAACAAGAAACCAAGTAATCCTTGTTTTTAGCATTTTTTGTAATCCATAGGTTATGTAGTCTGGGGATTCTTAGTCGTGAAATCAATTGATCAATATTATTTGGGAGCGAACGTTATTCCATGAGTTTTCGAAACCTCTAGAGCAAGGATCTCGACTGTTCTTAATTTTGAAGGCAAGTGATCCCACTTTTAGGTGCTACGTTTTTTGAACGAGAAACCTCTGTTCTTCTCGAAAGAGGATCTAACGACTTAAGCACCATGTTTTTCTACGAATTTAAGAAATTTAGTAATCCTCAATCCTAAATTCGAGCAATTCGTCTTTTTATTACCTAATCTTCTACTACACGTTGTCTAGAATTCATAAATTACGAACCTCGATTGTCTGCAGCTTACAAACCATGATAACATACATTTTGGGAAGAATGGCGATCCGATAAGAGGATTCCTTCTTCTTGAAGGAAACTTTGGCTATTTAGGAGCCTCTATTTTCCTTAGTTCAGGAATTTTGGTTATTCCAAGTAATTAAATCCGATAATCCGTTTTCCGCAAAAGCGAGAATTTTTGTAGAACTTTTTAACAATCTGTAGATAACGGATACTCACCAGTCCCAAACAAGAAACCAAGTAATCCTTGTTTTTAGCAGTTTTTGTAATCCGTAGGTTACGTAGTCTGACGATTCTTGGTCGTGAAATCAGTGGATCAATATTATTTGGGAGCTAACGTTATTCCATAAGTTCTCGAAACCTCCGAAGTAAGGACCTCGGCTGTTCTTAATTTTGAAGGCAAGTGATCTTACTTTTAGGTGCTACGTTTATTGAACGAGAAACCTCGGTTCTTCTGGAAAGAGGATCTAGCGATTTAAGCACCATCTTTTTCTACGGATTTGCGAAATTTAGTAATCCTCAATCCTAAATTTGAGCAATTCGTTCTTTTATTACATAATCTTTTGCTACAGGCTCCCTAGAATTCTTAAATTACGAACCTCGACTCCCTACACCTTAAAACCATGGTAACATACATTTTGGGAATAGCGGCGATCCGATAGGAGGATTCCTTCTTCTTCAAGGAAACTTCGGCAATTTAGGAGCCTCGGTTCTCCTAAGTTCAGGAATTTTGGTTGTTCTAAGTAATTAAATTCGATAATCCGTTGTCTGCAAAAGCGTGGATTTTTGCAGAGCTTCTTAGCAATCTGTAGATAACGGATACTCACAAGTCCCGAACAAGAAACTAAGTAATCCTTATTTTTAGCATTTTTTGTAATTCGTAGGTTATGTAGTCTGGGGATTCTTGGTCGTGAAATAAATTGATTAATATTATTTGGGCGCGAATGTTATTCCATAAGTTCTCGAAACCTCCAGAGTAAGGAGATCGGTTGTTCTTCATTTTGAAGGCATGTGATCCCACTTTCTGGTGCTACGTTTATTGAACGAGAAACCTCGGTTCTTCTCGAAAGAGGATCTAATGACTTAACCACCATCTTTTTCTATGGATGTAGGAAATTTAGTAATCTTCAGTACTAAATTCTAGCAACTCGTCTTTTTATTACCTAATCTGTTGCTATGCGCTCTCTAGAATTCTTAAATTACGAACCTCGACTGACCGCACCTTAAAACCATTGAAACATACATTTTGAGAACAACGGCGATCCTATTGGAGGATTCCTTCTTCTTGAAGGAAGCTTCGGCAATATAGGAGCCTCAGTTCTCCTTAGTCTAGGACTTTTGGTTATTCCAAGTATTTAAATCTGATAATCCATTGTCCGCAAAATCGAGGATTTTTTCTGAACTTCTTAGCAATCTGTAGATAACGGATACTCACGAGTCCTAAACAAGAAACCTAGTAATCGTTGTTTTTAGCAGTTTTTGTAAGCCATAGCTTATGTAGTTTGGTGATTTTTTTTCCATGAAATAAATTGATCAATATTATTTGGGAGCAAATGTTATTTGCATAAGTTCTCGAAACCTCTAGAGTAAGGACCTCGGCTGTTCTTAATTTTTAAGGCAAGTGATCCCACTTTTAGGTGATACGTCTATTGGACGAGAGACCTCGGTTCTTCTCGAAAGAGGATCTAGTGATTTAAGAACCATTTTTTCTACGGATTTAGGAAATTTAGTAATCCTCAATCCTAAATTCAAGGAATTTGTCTTTTTATTACCTAATCTTTTGCGATACGCTCTCTAGAATTGTTAAATTACGAATCTCGACTGTCCGTACCTTAAAACCATAGTAACATACATTTTGGGAACAGCGGCGATCCGATAGGAGGAATCCTTCTTCTTGAAGGAAACTACACAATTTAGGAGCCTCAGTTCTCCTAAGTTGAGGAATTTTGGTTATTCCAAGTTATTAAATCCGATAATTCGTTGTCCGTGAAAGCGAGGATTTTTGCTAAACTTCTTAGCAATCTATAGATGAAAGATACTCACAAGCCCCAAACACGAAACCGTGTAATCCTTGTTTTTAGGAGTTTCTTTAATCCATAGGTAACGTAGTCTGGTTATTCATGTAAGTGAAATCAAATAACTAATCTTATTTGGGAACAAATTTTACTGTAAAAGATCTTGAAACCTCTAGAGTAATAACCTTAGCTATTCTCAATTTGGAAGGCAAGTGATCCCACTTTTTGGTGCTACGTTTATTGAACGAGAAACCGCGGTTCTTCTCGAAAGAGGATCTAGCGTTTTAAGAACCATTTTTTTCTACGGATTTAGGAAATTTAGTAATCCTCAATCTTAAATTAGAGCAATTTTTCCTTTTATTACCTAATCTTTTGCTACACGCTCTCTAGAATTCTTAAATTACGAACCTCGACTGTCCGCACCTTAAAACCACGGTAAAATACATTTGGGAATAGCGGTGATCCGATAGGAGGATTCCTTCTTCTTCAAGGAAACTTCGGCAATTTTGGAGCCTCAGTTCTCTTTAATTCAGGAATTTTGGTTATTCCAAGTAATTAAATCCGATAATCCGTTGTTTGCAAAAGCGAGGATTTTTGCAGAACTTCTTAGCAATCTATAGATAACAGATACTCATGAGTCCCAAACTAGAAAACAAGTAATCCTTGTTTTTAGCAGTTTTTGTAATCCTTAGGTTACATAGTCTGGCGATTGTTGGTCGTGAAATCAATTGATCAATATTATTTGGGAGCGACTGTTATTCCATAAGTTCTAGAAACCTCCAGAGTAAGGAGATCGGCTGTTCTTCATTTTGAAGGCATGTGATCCCACTTTCTGGTGCTACGTTTATTGAACGAGAAACCTCTGTTCCTCTCGAAAGAGGATCTAGCGATTTAAGCACCATCTTTTTCTATGGATTTAGGAAATTTAGTTATCCTCTATCCTAAATTCAAGCAATTCGTCTTTTTATTACCTAATCTTTTCCTACACGCTCTCTAGAATTCTTAAATTTCGAACCTCGACTTTCCATACCTTACAACCACGGTAATATACATTTTGGGAACAGCGGCGATCCGATAGGAGGATTCCTTCTTCTTCAAGGAAACTTCGGCAATTTAGGAGCCTCGGTTCTCCTAAGTTCAGGAATTTTGGTTGTTCTAAGTAATTAAATCCGACAATCCGTTATCCGCAAAAGCATGGATTTTTGTAGAACTTCTTTGCAATTTGTAGATAACGGATACTCACAAGTCCTACACAAGAAACCATGTAATCCTTGTTTTTAGCAGTTTTTGTAATCCATAGGTTACGTAGTCTGGCGATTCTTGGTCATGAAATCAATTGATCAATATTATTTGGGAGCGAACGTTATTCCATAAGTTCTCGAAACCTACAGAGTAAGGACCTCGGCTTTTCTTAATTTTGAAGGCAAGTCATGCCACATTTAGGTGCTACGTTTATTGATCGAAAAACCTCGATTCTTCTCGAAAGAGGATCTAGTGATTTAAGCACCATCTTTTTCTACGGATTTTGGAAATTTAGTAATCGTCAACCCAAAATTCGAGCAATTCGTCTTTTTATTACCTAATCTTTTGCTATACGCTCTCTAGAATTCTAAAATTACGAACCTTGACTGTCCGCACCATAAAACAATGGTAACATACATTTTGGGAACAGCGGAGATCCGATAGGAGGATTCCTTCTTCTTAAAGGAAACTTTGGCAATTTAGCAGCATCGGATCTCCTAAGTTTAGAAATTTTAGTTATTCCAAGTAATTAAATCCAATGATCCGTTGTCCGTAAAAGAGAGGATTTTTGCAAAACTTTTTAGCAATCTGTAGATGAAAGACACTCACGAGTCCGAAACATGAAACCGTGTGACCCTTGTTTTTTGGAGTTTTTGTAATCCATAGGTTACGTAGTCCGGTTATTCATATTCGTGAAATGAAATAACTAATCTTATTTGGGAAAAAAATCTTATTCTAAAAGATCTCGAAACCTCTAGAGTAATGACCTTGGCTATTCTCATTTTGGAAGGCAAGTGATCCCACTTTTAGGTGTTACGTTTATTGAACGAGAAACCTCGGTTCTTCTCGAAGGAGGATCTAGTGACTTAAGCACCATCTTTTTCTACGGATTTAGGAAATTTAGTAATCTTCAATCCTAAATTTGAGCAATTCGTTTTTTTATTACCTAATCTTTTGCTATACGCCCTCTAAAATTCTTAAATTGCAAACCTCGACTGTCCGCACCTTAAAACCATAGTAACATACATTTTGGGAATAGCAGCGATCCGATAGGAGGATTCCTTCTTCTTGAAGGAAACTTCAGAAATTTAGGAGCCTCGGTTCTCCTAAGTTTAGGTATTTTGGTTATTCCACGTATTTAAATCCGGTAATTCGTTGTCCGCAAAAGCGAGGATTTTTGCAGACCTTCTTAGCAATCTGTAGATAATGCATACTCATGGGTCCCAAACAAGAAACCAAGTAATCCTTGTTTTTAGCAGTTTTTGTAATCCGTAGGTTACGTAGTCTAGCGATTCTTGGACGTGAAATCAATTGATCAATGTTATTTGGGAGCGAACGTTATTCCATAAGTTTTCGAAACCTTCAGAGTAAGGACCTCGGCTTTTCTTAATTTTGAAGGCAAGTCATGCCACATTTAGGTGCTACGTTTATTGATAGACAAACCTCGATTCTTCTTGAAAGAGGATCTAGCGATTTAAGCACCATCTTTTTCTACGGTTTTAGGAAATTTAGTAATCCTCAATCCTAAATTCGAGCAATTCGTCTTTTTATTACCTAATCTTTTGCTACACGCTGTCTAGAATTCTTAAATTACAAACCTCGACCGTCTGCACCATAAAACTATGGTAACAAAATTTTGGAAATAGCGACGATCCGATAGGAGGATTCCTTCTTCTTGAAGGAATTTTCGGCAATTTAGGAGCCTCGGTTCTCCTTAGTTCAGGAATTTTGGTTATTCTAAGTAATTAAATTCGATAATTCGTTGTCCATAAAAGCGAGGATTTTTGCTGAACATTTTAGCAATCTGTAGATAATGGATACTCACGAGTCCCATGCAAGAAACCAAGTAATCCTGATATTTAGGAGTTTTTGTAATCCGTAGGTTACGTAGTCTTGTGATACTTGGTCGTGAAATCAATTGATCAATATTATATAGGAGCGAACGTTAATCCATAAGTTCTAGAAACCTCTTGAATAAGGACCTCGGCTGTTCTTAATTTTGAAGGCAAGTGATCCCACTTTTAGGTGCTACGTTTATTGAACGAAAAACCTCGGTTCTTCTCAAAAGAGGATCTAGCGACTTAAGCACCAACTTTTTCTTTGGTTTTTGGAAATTTAGTAACCCTGAATCTTAAATTCGAGCAATTCGTCTTTTTATTACCTAATCTTTTGCTACACGCTCTCTAGAATTTTTAAATTACGAACCTCGACAGTCCGCACCATAAAACCATGGCAACATACTTTTTGGGAACAGTAGCGATCCGATAAGAGGATTCCATCTTCTTGAAGGAAACTTTGGCAGTTTAGCAGCCTCGGATCTCCTAAGTTCAGAAATATCGGTTATTACAATTATTTAAATTCGATAATCCGTTGTCCGCAAAAGCGAGGATTTTTGCTGAACTTCTTAGCAATCTATAGATAACGGATACTCTCGAGTCTTAAACTAGAAACCAAGTAATCCTTGTTTTTAGCAGTTTTTGTAATCCGTAGGTTACGTAGTCTGGCGATTGTTGGTCGTGAAATCAATTGAACAATATTATTTGGGAGAGACCGTTATTCCATAATTTCTCGAAACCTCCAGAGTAAGTACCTCGGCTGTTCTTAATTTTGAAGGCATGTGATCCTACTTTCTGGTGCTACGTTTATTGAACGAGAAACCTCTGTTCCTCTCGAAAGAGGATCTAGTGATTTAAGCACCATCTTTTTCTATGGATTTAGGAAATTTAGTAATCCTCAATCCTAAATTCGAGCAATTCGTATTTTTATTACCTAACCTTTTCCTACACGCTCTCTAGAATTCTTAAATTACGAACCTCGAGTGTCCGCACCTTAAAACCATGGTAACATACATTTTGGAAACAACGGCGATCCGATAGGAGGATTCCTTCTTCATGAAGGAAACTTTGGCAATTTAGCAGCCTAGGTTCTCCTAAGTTCAGGAATTTCGGTTATTCCAATTAGTTAAATCCGATAATCCGTTGTCCGCAAAAGCGAGGATTTTTGCAGAAATTCTAGCAATCTGTAGATAACGGATACTCACGAGTCCCAAACAAGAAACTAAGTAATCCTTCTTTTTAGCAGTATTTGTAATCCGTGGGTTACATAGTCTGGCGATTGTTGGTCGTTAAATCAATTGATCAATATTATTTAGGAGCGACCGTTATTCCATAAGTTCTCGAAACTTCCAAAGTAAGGATCTTGGCTATTCTTAATTTTGATGGCATGTGATCGCACTTTCTGGTGCTACGTTTATTGAACGAGAAACCTCGGTTCCTCTCGAAAGAGGATCTAGCGAATTATGCACCATCTTTTTCTACGTATTTTGGAAATTTAGAAATCCTCAATCCAAAATTCGAACAATTCGTCTTTTTATTATCTAATCTTTTGCTATACGCTCTCTAGAATTCTAAAATTACGAACCTCAACTGTCCGCACCTTAAAACAATGGTAACATAATTTTTTGGAACAGTGGAGATCCGATAGGAGGATTCCAACTTCTTGAAGGAAACTTTAGCAATTTAACAGCATCGGATCTCTTAAGTTCAGAAATTTTGGTTATTCCAAGTAATTAAATCCGTTAATCCGTTGTCCGCAAAAATGAGGATTTTTTGTAGAACTTCTTAGCAATCTGTAGATGAAGATACTCACGAGTCCCAAACACGAAATCATGGTACCCTTGTTTTTTGGAGTTTTTGTAATCCATAGGTTACGTAGTCCGGTTATTCATATTTGTGAAATGAAATAACTAATCTTATTTGGGAAGAACCTTATTCTAAAAGATCTCGAAACCTCTAGAGTAATGACCTTGGCTATTCTCATTTTGGAAGGTAAGTGATCCCACTTTTAGGTGCTACGTTTATTGAACGAGAAACCTCGGTTTTTCTCGAAAGAGGATCTAGTGACTTAAGCACCATCTTTTTCTATGGATTTAGGAAATTTAGTAATCCGCAATCTTAAATTCGAGCAATTAATCTTTTTATTCCCTAATCTTTTGCTATACGCTCTCTAGAATTCTTAAATTACGAACCTCGACTGTCCGCACCTTAAAACCATAGTAACATACATTTTGGGAACAGCGGTGTTCCGATAGGAGGATTCCTTCTTCTTAAAGGAAACTTCGGCAATTTAGGAGCCTCGGTTCTCCTAAGTTTAGGTACTTTAGTTTTTTCAAGTAATTAAATCCGATAATCCATTGTCCGTAAAAGTGAAGATTTTTGCGGACCTTCTTAGCAATCTGTAGATAACGGATACTCACGAGTCCTAAACAAGAAACCAAGTAATCATTGTTTTTAGGAGTATTTGTAATCCGCGGGTTACATAGTCTAGTGATTCTTGGTCGTGAAATCAATTGATCAATATTATTTGGGAGCGAACGTTATTCCATAGGTTCTCCAAACCACCGGAGTAAGGACCTCACCTGCTCTTAATTTTGAAGGCAAGTGATGCCACTTTTTGGTGCTACGTTTATTGAATGAGAAACCTCGGTTCTTCTCAAAAGAGGATCTAGCGATTTAAGCACCATCCTCTTCTACGAATTTAGGAAATTTAGTAATCCTCAATCCTAAATTTGAGCAATTCATCTTTTTATTACCTAATCTTTTGTTACACGCTCTCTAGAATTCTTAAATTATGAACCTCGAGTGTCCGCACCTTAAAATCATGGTAACATACATTTTGGAAACAGCGGCGATCCGATAAGAGGATTTCTTCTTCATGAAGGAAACTTTGGCAATTTAGCAGCCTGGGATCTCCTAAGTTCAGAAATTTCGGTTATTCCAATTAGTTAAATCCGATAATCCGTTGTCCGCAAAAGCGAGGATTTTTGCAGAAATTCTTAACAATCTATAGATAACGAATACTCACGTGTCCCAAACAAGAAAACAAGTAATCCTTGTTTTTAGCAGTTTTTGTAATTCGTAGGTTACGTAGTCTGGCGATTCTTGGTCGTGAAATCAATTGATCAATATTATATAGGAGCGAACGTTATTCCATAGGTTCTACAAATCATCGGAGTAAGGACCTCGGCTGTTCTTAATTTTAAAGGCATGTGATCCCACTTTTTGGTGTTACATTTATTGGTCGAGAAACCTCGGTTCTTCTCGAATGGGGATCTAGCGACATAACACTAGCTTTTTCTTCGGTTTTTAGAAATTTAGTAATCCTCAATCCTAAATTCGAGCAATTTGTCTTTTTATTACATAATCTTTTGCTACATGCTCTCTAGAATTCTTAAATTACGAACCTCGACAGTCCGTACCATAAAACCATGGTAATATACTTTTTGTGACCAGTGGCGATCCGATAGGAGGATTCCATTTTCTTGAAGGAAACTTTGGCAATTTAGCAGCCTCGGATCTCCTAAGTTCAGAAATATAAGTTATTGTAAGTAATTAAATCCGATAATCCGTTGTTCGCAAAAGCGGGGATTTTTGCAGAACTTCTTAGCAATCTATAAATAACGGATACTCACGACTCCTAAACAAGAAACCAAGTAATCTTTGTTTTTAGCAGTTTTTGTAATCCGTAGGTTACGTAGTCTGGTTATTCTTGGTCGTGAAATCAATTGATCAACATTATTTGAGAGGGAACATTATTCTATAAGTTCTCGAAACCTCCAGAGCAAGAACCTCGGCTGTTCTTAATTTTGAAGGCAAGTGATCCCACTTTTAGGTGCTACGTTTATTGAACGAGAAACCTCGGTTCTTCTCGAAAGAGAATCTAGCGAGTAAAGCACCATCTTTTTCTACGGATTTAGGAAATTTAGTAATCCTCAACCCTAAATTCGAGCAATTCGTCATTTTATTACCTAATCTTTTGCTACACGCTCTCTAGAATTCTTAAATTACGAACCTCGACTGGCCGCAACATAAAACCATGGTAACATACAATTTGGGAACAGCGGTGATTCGATTGGAGGATTCCATTTTCTTGAAGGAAACTTTGGCAATTTAGCAGCCTCGGATCTCCTAAGTTCAGAAATTTCGGTTATTCCAACTAATTAAATCCGATAGTCCATTTCCGCAAAAGCGAGGATATTTACAGAACTTCTTAGCAATCTATAGATGACGTATACTCACGAGTCCCAAACTAGAAACTGAGTAATCCTTGTTTTTAGCAGTTTTTCTAATCCGTAGGTTACATAGTCTAGCGATTCTTGGTGGTGAAATCAATTGATCAATATTATTTCGGAGCGAATATTATTCCACAAGTTCTGAAAACCTCCAGAGTAAGGACCACGGCTGTTCTTAAATTTGAAGGCAAGTGATCCCACTTTTAGGTGCTACGTTTATTGAACGAGAAACCTCGGTTCTTCTCGAAAGAGGATCTAGCGATTTAAGCACCATCTTTTTCTACGAATTTAGGAAATTTAGTAATCCTCAATCCTAAATTCAAGCAATTCATCTTTTTATTACCTAATCCTTTGCTATACGCTCTCTAGAATTCTTAAATTAGGAACCTCAACTGTCCGTACCTTAAAACTATGGTAACATACATTTTCGGAATAGCGGAGATCTGATAGGAGGATTCCTTCTTCATGAAGGAAACTTTGGCAATTTAGCAGCCTGGGATCTCCTAAGTTCAGAAATTTCGGTTATTCCAATTAGTTAAATCCGGTAATCCATTGTCCGCAAAAGCGAGGATTGTTGTTAAACTTCTTAGCAATCGGTTGATAACGGATACTCCCAAGTCCCAAACTAGAAACCAAGTAATCCTTGTTTTTAGCAGTTTTTGCAATCCGTAGGTTATGTAGTCTAGCCATTCTTGGTCATGAAATCAATTTATCAACATTATTTGGGAGCGAACGTTATTCCATAAGTTCACGAAACCTCCAGAGTAAGGACCTCGGCTGTTCTTAATTTTGAAGGCAAGTGATCCTACTTTTAGGTGCTACGTTTATTGAATGAGTCTTAAAAGAGGATCTAGCAATTTAAGCACCATCCTTTTCTACGAATTTAGGAAATTTAGTAATCCTTAATCCTAAATTCGAGCAATTCATCTTTTTATTACCTAATCTTTTGCTATACGCTCTCTAGAATTCTTAAATTACGAACCTCAACTGTCTGCACCTTAAAACCATGGTAACATACATTTTGGGAACAGCGGCGATCCTATAGGAGGATTCCTTCTTCTTGAGGGATGCTTTCGCAATTCAGGAGCCTCAGTTCTCCTTAGTTCAGGAATTTTGGTTATTCCAAGTAATTAAATCCGATAATCCGTTGTCCGCAAAAGCGAGGAGTTTTGCAGAACTTCTTAGCAATCTATTGATAACGGATACTCATGAGTCCCATGCAAGAAACCAAGTAATGCTTGTATTTAGGAGTTTTTGTAATCCGTAGGTTATGTAGTCTGGTGATTCTTGGTCGTGAAATCAATTGATCAATATTATTTAGGAGCGAACGTTAATCCATAAGTTCTAAACACCTCCAGAATAAGGACCTCGGCTGTTCTTAATTTTGAAGGCAAGTGATCCCACTTTTTCTACGGATTTAGGAAATTTAGTAATCCTCAATCCTAAATTCGAGCAATTTGTCTTTTCATTACCTAATCTTTTGCTACAAGCTCTCTAGAATTCTTAAATTACGAACCTCGACTGTCCGCACCTTAAAACCAATGTAACATACATTTTGGGAACAACGGCAATTCAATAGGAGGATTCCTCTTCTTGAAGGAAACTTCGGCAATTTACGAGCCTCAATTCTCCTTAGTTTAGGAATTTTGGTTATTCCAAGTAATTAAATTCGATAATGCGTTGTCCACAAAATCGAGGATTTTTGCTGAACTTCTTAACAATCTGTAGATAACGGATACTCACGAGTCCCAAACAAGAAACCATGTAATCTTTGTTTTTAGGAGTTTTGTAATCCGTAGGTTACGTAGTCTGGCGATTCTTGGTCGTGAAATCAATTAATCAATACTATTTGGGTGCAAACGTTATTCTATAAGTTCTCGAAACCACCAGAGTATGGACCTCAGCTGCTCTTAATTTTGAAGGCAAGTGATGCCACTTTTAGGTGCTACGTTTATTGAACGAGAAACCTCGGTTCTTCTCTAAAGAGGATCTAACTATTTAAGCACTATTTTTTCTACGGATTTTGGAAATTTAGTAATCCTCAATCCTAAATTCGAGCAATTCATTCTTTTATTACCTAATCTTTTGCAACACGCTCTCTAGAATTCCTAAATTACGATCCTCATCTGTCCGCACCTTAAAACCATTGTAACATACATTTTGGGAACAACGGCAATCCGATAGGAGGAAGCTTCCGTAATTTAGGAGCCTCGGTTCTCCTTAATTCCAAAATTTTGGTTATTCCAAGGATTTTTGCAAGACTTCTTAGCAATCAGTAGATAACGGATACTTACGAGTCCCAAACAAGAAACCAAGTAATCCTTGTATTTAGGAGTTTTTGTAATCCATAGGTTATGTAGTCTAGTGATTCTTGGTCGTGAAATCAATTGATTAATATTATTTTGGAGTGAACGTTATTCCATAAGTTCTAGAAACCTCCCGAGTAAGGACCTCGATTGCTCTTAATTTTGAAGGCAAGTGATCCCACTTTTAAGTGCTACGTTTATTAAATGAGAAACCTTAGTTCTTCTCGAAAGTGGATCTAGCGATTTAAGCACCATGTTTTTCTACGGATTTAGGAAATTTAGTATTCCTCAATCCTAAATTCGAGCAATTCGTCTTTTTATTACCTAATCTTTCGCTATACGCTCTCTAAAATTCTTAATTTACGAAGCTCGACTGCCGCACCTTAAAACCTTAGTAACATACATTTTGGGAACAGCAGTGATCCGATAGGAGTATTCCTTCTTCTTAAAGGAAGGTCCCGCAATTAAGGAGCCTCGGTTCTCCTTCGTTCAGGAATTTTGGTTATTCCAAGTAATTAAATCCGATAATCCGTTCTCCGCAAAAGCGAGAGTTTTTGCAGAACTTCTTAGGAATCTATAGATAACAGATACTCACGAATCCCAAACAAGAAACGAAGTGATCGTTATTTTTAAGAGTTCTTGTAATCCGTAGGTTACATAGTCTGGCGATTCTTGGTCGTGAAATCAATTGATCATTATTATTTGGGGACAAACGTTATTCCATAAGTTCTTGAAACCACCAGTGTAAGGACCTCGGCTGCTCTTAATTTTAAAGGCAAGTGATGGCACTTTTAAGTGCTTCGTTTATTCGACGAGAAACCTTGGTTATTCTCGAAAGAGGATCTAACGATTTTAGCAGTATCTTTTTCTACGAACTTTGTAAATTTAGTAATCCTCAATCCTAAATTGGAGCAATTCGTTCTTTTATTACCTAATCTTTTGCTACACACTCTTTAGAATTCTTTAATTATGATCCTCGACTCTCCGCACCTTAAAACCATGGTAACATGCATTTTGGGTACAGTGGCGATCCGATAGGAGAATTCCTTCTTCTTGAAGGAAGCTTCCGCAACTTAGGAGCCTCGGTTCTCCTTAGTTCTTGAATTTTGGTTATTCCAAGTAATTAAATCCGATAATCCGTTGTCCGCAAAAGCGAGGATTTTTGCTGAACTTCTTAGCAATCTGTAGATAACGGATACTCACAAGTCACAAACAAGAAACCAAGTAATCCTTGTATTTAAGAGTTTTTGTAATCCGTAGGTTACGTAGTTTGGTGATTCTTTGTCGTGAAATCAATTGATCAATATTATTTGGGAGCGAACGTTATTCCATAGGTTCTCCAAACCAACGGAGTAAGGACCTTGGCTGCTCTTAATTTTGAAGGCAAGTGATGCCACTTTTTGGTGCTTCGTTTATTGAACGAGAAACCTCGGTTCATCTCGAAAGAGGATCTAGCGATTTTAGCACTTTCTTTTTCTATGGATTTAGGAAATTTAGTAATCATCAATCCTAAATTCGAGCAATTCGTCTTTTTATTACCTAGTCTTTTGCTACATGCTCTCTAGAATTCTTAATTTACGAACATCGACTGTCCGCACCTTAAAACCATGGTAACATTCATTTTGGTAACAGCGGTGATCCGATAGGAGGATTCCTTTTTCTTGGAGGATGCTTCCGCAATTTAGGAGCCTCGGTTCTCCTTAGTTCAGAAATTTTGGTTATTCCAAGTAATTAAATCCGATAATCCATTGTCCGCAAAAGCGAAGATTTCTGCAGAACTTCTTAGCAATCTGTAGATAGCGGATACTCACGAGACCCAAGCAAGAAACCAAGTAATCCTTGTTTTAGGAATTTTGTAATCTGTAGGTTACGTAATCTGGCGATTCTTGGTCGTGAAATCAATTGATCAATATTATTTGGGTGCGAACGTTATTCCATAAGTTCTAGAAACCTCCAGAGTAAGGACCTCGGCTGTTCTTAATTTTGAAAGCAAGTGATCCCACTTTTAGGTGCTACGTTTATTGAACGAGAAACGTCGGTTCTTCTCAAAAGAGGATCTAGCGATTTAAGCACCATCTTTTTCTATGGATTTAGGAAATTTAGTAATCTTCAATCCTAAATTCGAGCAATTCATCCTTTTATTACATAATCATTTGCTACACGATTCATCCTTTTATTACATAATCAGTTGCTACACGCTCTCTCGAATTCTTAAATTACAAACCTCAATAGCTGCACCCTAAAACCACGTAACATATATTTTAGGAACAACGGCGATCCGATAGGAGGATTCCTTCTTCTTGAAGGAAACTTCAGCAATTTAGGAGCCTCGGTTCTCCTAAGCTCAGGAATTTTGGTTATTCTAAGTAATTAAATACGATAATCTGTTATCCGCAAAAGCGAGGATTTTTGCAGAACTTCTTAGCAATATGTAGATAACGGATACTCAAGAGTCCTAAACAAGAAACCAAGTAATCCTTGCTTTGAGGAGTTTTTGTAATCCGCAGGTTACGTTGTCTAGTGATTCTTGGTCGTGAAATCAATTTATCAATATTATTTGGGAGCGAACGTTATTCCATAAGTTCTTGAAACGACCAGAGTAAAGACCTCGGGTGCTCTTAATTTTGAAGGCAAGTAATGCCACTTTTAGGTGCTATGTTTATTGAATGAAAAACGTCGGTTCTTCTCGCAAGAGGATCTAACTATTTAAGCACTATCTTTTTCTACAGATTTTGTAAATTTAGTAATCCTCAATCCTGAATTCGAGCAATTTGTTCCTTTATTACCTAATCTTTTGCTACACGCTCTCTAGAATTCTTAAATTAATAACCTCGACTGTCCACACCTTAAAACCATGGTAACTTACATTTTGGGAACAACGGCGATCCGATAGGAGGATTCCTTCTTCTTGAAGGAAGCTTCCACAATTTAGGAGCCTCGGTTCTCCTTAATTCAGGAATTTTGGTTATTCAAAGTAATTAAATCCAATAATCCGTTGTCCGCAAAAGTAAGGATTTTTGCTGAACTTCATAGCAATCTATAGATAACGAATACTCACGAGTCCCAAACAAGAAACCAAGTAATCCTTGTTTTTAGGAGTTTCTGTAATCAGTAGGTTACGTAGTCTGGTAATTCTTGGTCGTGAAATCAATTGATCAATATTATTTGGGAGGGTACGTTATTCCATAAGTTCTCGAAACCACCTGAGTATGGACCTCGGCTGCTCTTAATTTTGAGGCCAAGTGATGCCGCTTTTAGGTGCTACGTTTATTGAACGAGATACCTCGGTTCTTCTCGAAAGAGGACCTAGCAATTTAAGCACTATCTTTTTCTACGGATTTAGGAAATTTAGTAATCCTCAATCCTAAATTCGAGCAATTCATTCTTTTGTTACCTAAGCTTTTGGTACACACTCTCTAGAATTCATAAAGTACGAACCTCGATTGTCCATCCCTTAAAACCATGTTAACATACATTTTGGGAACAACGGTGATCCGATAGGAGGATTCCTTCTTCTTAAAGGAAGCTCCCATAATTTAGGAGCCTTGGTTCTCCTTAGTTGAGGAATTTTGGTTATTCTAAGTAATTAAATCCGATAATCCGTTGTCCACAAAAGCGAGGATTTTTGGAGAACTCTTAGCAATCTGTAGATAATGGTTACTCACGAGTCCCAAACAAGAAACTATGTAATCCTTGTTTTTAGGAGTTTTTGCAATCCGTAGGTTACATAGTTTGGTGATTCTTGGTCGTGAAATCAATTGATCAATATTATTTGGGAGCAAACGTTATTCCATAAGTTCTCGAAACCACTAGAGTAAGGACCTCGGCTGTTCTTAATTTTGAAGGCAAGTGATCCCTCTTTTAGGTGCTACGTTTATTGAACAAGAAACCTCGGTTCTTCTCGAAAGAGGATCTAGCGATTTAAGCACCATCTTTTTCTATAGATTTAGGAAATTTAGTAATCCTCAATCCTAAATTCGAGCAATTCGTCTTTTTATTACATAATCTTTTGCTACACTCTCTATAGAATTTTTAAATTACGAACCTCGACTGCCGCACCTTAAAACCTTGGTAACATACATTTTGGGAACAGCGGTGATCCGATAAGAGTATTCCTTCTTCTTAAAGGAAGGTCCCACAATTAAAGAGCCTCGGTTCTCCTTCGTTCAGGAATTTTAGTTATTCCAAGTAATTAAATCCGATAATCTGTTGTCCGCAAAAGCGAGGATTTTGGGAGAACTTCTTAGCAATCTGTAGATAACGGATACTCATAAGTCCCAAACAAGAAACCATGTAATCCTTGTTTTTAGGAGTTTTTGTAATCCATAAGTTACGTAGTCTGGTGATTGTTGGTCGTGAAATCAATTGATCAATATTATTTAGGAGGGAACCTTATTCCATAAGTTCTTGAAACCACCAGAGTAAGGACCTCGGCTGCTGTTAATTTTGAGGGCAAGTAATGCTACTTTTAGGTGCTACATTTATTGAACGAGAAACCTCGGTTCTTCTCGAAAGAGGATCTAACGATTTAAGCACTACATTTTCCTACGGATTTAGGAAATTTAGTAATCCTTAATCCCAAATTCGAGCAATTCATTCTTTTATTACCTAATCTTTTGCTACAAGCTCTCTAGAATTCTTAAATTACAAACCTCGACTGTCCGCATCTTAAAACCATGGTAACATACATTTTGGGAACAGCGGCGATCCGATAGGAGGATTCCTTCTTCTTGAAGGAAGCTTCCGCAATTTAGGAGCCTCGGTTATCCTTAGTTCAGGAATTTTTGTTATTCCAAGTAATTAAATCTGATACTCCGTTGTCCGCAAAACCGATGATTTTTACAGAACTTCTTAGCAATCTGTAGATAACGGATACTCACGAGTCCCAAACAAGAAACCAAGTAATCTTTGTTTTTAGGAGTTTTTGTAATCTGTAGGTTACGTAGTCTGGTGATTCTTGGTCGTGAAATCAATTGATCAATATTATTTGGGAGGGAACGTTATTCCATAAGTTCTCGAAACCACCAGAGTGTGGACCTCGGCTGCTCTTAATTTTGAAGGCAAGTGATCCCACTTTTAGGTGCTTCGTTTATTGAACGAGAAATGTTGGTTCTTCTCGAAAGAGGATCTAACGATTTTAGCACTATCTTTTTCTACGGATTTAGGAAATTTAGTAATCCACAAACTTAAAGTCGAGCAATTCATCTTTTTATTACATAATCTTTTGCTACACGCTCTATAGAATTCTTAAATTATGAACCTCGACTATCGCACCATAAATCCATGGTAACATACATTTTGGGAACAACGGTGGTCCGATCGAAGGATTCCTTCTTCTTAAAGGAAGCTCCCACAATTTAGGATCCTCGGTTCTCCTTAGTTCAGGAATTTTGGTTATTCAAAGTAATTAAATTCGATAATCCGTTGTTCGCAAAAGCGAGGATTTTTGCAGAACTTCTTAACAATCTGTAGATAACGGATACTCACGAGTCCAAAACAAGAAACGAAGTAATCCTTATTTTTAGCAGTTTTTGTAATCAGTAGGTTACGTAGTCTGGTGATTCTTGGTCGTAAAATCAATTGATCAATATTATTTGGGAGCGAATGTTATTCCATATGTTCTCGAAACCACCAGAGTAAGGACCTCGACTGCTTTTAATTTTGAAGGCAAGTGATGCCACTTTTTGGTGCTTCATTTATTAAACGAGAAACCTCGGTTCTTCTCGAAAAAGGATCTAACGATTTTAGCACTATCCTTTTCTACGGATTTAGGAAATTTAGTAATCCTCAATCCTAAATTCGAGCAATTCGTCTTTTCATTACATAATCTTTTGCTACACTCTTTATAGAATTCTTAAATTACGAACCTCGGCTGCCGCACCCTTAAACCTTGGTAACATACATTTTGGGAACAGCGATGATCCGATAAGAGGATTCCTTCTTCTAAAGGAAGCTCCCGCAATTTAGGAGCCTCGGTTCTCCTTATTTCGGGAATTTTGGTTGTTTCAAGTAATTAGATCCAATAATCTGTTGTCCCCAAAAGCGAGGATTTTTGTAAAACTTCTTAACAATCTGTAGATAACGGAGACTCACGAGTCCCAAACAAGAAACCAAGTAATCCTTGTTTTTAGGAGTTTTTGTAATCCGTAGGTTACGTAGTCCGGTGAATCTTGGTCGTGAAATCAATTGATCGATATTATTTGGAAGCGAACGTCATTCCATAAGTTCTCAAAACCACTAGAGTAAGGACCTCGGCTGCTCTTAATTTTGAAGGCAAGTGATGCCACTTTTAGGTGCTACGTTTACTGAACGATAAACCTCGGGTATTCTCGAAAGAAGATCTAACGATTTAAGCACTATCTTTTTCTACGAATTAAGGAAATTTATTAATCCTCAATCCTAAATTCGGGTAATTCGTTCTTTTATTACCTAATCTTTTGCTACATGTTGTCTAGAATTCTTAAATTACGAACCTCGACTGTCCGCTCCTTAAAACCATGGTAACATACATTTTGGGAACAGCGGTGATCCGATAGGAGGATTCCTTCTTCTTGAAGGAAGCTTCCGCAATTTAGGAGCCTGGATTCTCCTTAGTTCAGGAATTTTGGTTATTCCAAGTAATTAAAT
The DNA here is from genome assembly GCA_024138005.1 of Lumnitzera racemosa. Classification (NCBI taxonomy): domain Eukaryota; kingdom Viridiplantae; phylum Streptophyta; class Magnoliopsida; order Myrtales; family Combretaceae; genus Lumnitzera; species Lumnitzera racemosa. The sequence continues at coordinate 75,021,945 of JAMXBC010000006.1, forward strand.
TCAATAATCCGTTGTCCGCAAAAGCAAGGATTTTTGCTGAACTTCTTAGCAATCTTTAGATAATGGATACTCACGAGTCCAAAGCAAGAAACCATGTAATCCTTCGTTTTAGGAGTTTTTGTAATCCGTAGGTTACGTAGTCTAGCGATTCTTGGTCGTGAAATCAATTGATCAATATTATTTAGGAGCGAACATTATTCCATAAGTTCTCCAAGCCTCTAGAGTAAGGACCTCGGCTGCTCTTAATTTTGAAGGCAAGTGATCCCACCTTTAGGTGCTACTTTATTGAACGAGAAACCTCCGTTCTTCTCGAAAGAGGATCTAGCGATTTTAGCACCATCGTTTTCTACAGATTTAGGAAATTTAGTAATCCTCAATCCTAAATTCGAGCAATTCATCTTTTTATTACCTAATGTTTTGTCACACGCTCTCTAGAATTCTTAAATTACGAACCTCGACTGTCCGCACCTTAAAACAGTGGTAACATACATTTTAGGAACAGCGGCCATTCTATAGGAGGATTCATTCTTCTTGAAGGAAACTTCGGCAAGTTAGGAGCCTCGGTTCTCCTTAGTTCAGGAATTTTGGTTATTCTAAGTAATTAAATCCGATAATATGTTGTCCGTAAAATCGAAGATTTTTGCTGAATTTCTTAGCAATCTGTAGATAACGGATACTCACGAGTTGCAAACAAGAAACCATGTAATCCTTGTTTGTAGGAGTTTTTGTAATCCATAGCTTACGTAGTCTTGTGATTCATGGTCGAGAAATCAATTGATCCATATTATTTGGGAGCGAACGTTATTCCATAAGTTCTTGCAACCTCTAGAGTAAGGACCTCGGCTGTTCTTAATTTTGAAGGCAAGTGATCCCATTTTTAGGTGCTACTTTATTGAATGAGAAACCTCTGTACTTCTCGAAAGAGGATCTAGCGATTTAAACACCTTCTTTTTCTACGGATATAGGAAATTTAGTAATCCTCAATCATAAATTTGGGCAATTCATCCTTTTATTACCTAATCTTTTGCTACACGCTCTCTAGAATTCTTAAATTACGAACTCGACTGTCCGCACCTTAAAACAGTGGTAATATACATTTTAGGAACAGCAGCCATTCTATAGGAGGATTCCTTCTTCTTGAAGGAAACTTCAGCAATTTAGGAACCTCGGTTCTCCTTAGTTCCAGAATTTTGGTTATTCCAAGTAATTAAATCCGTAATCCGTTGTCCGGAAAAGCAAGGATTTTTGCAGAACTTCTTAGCAATCTGTAGGTAACGGATACTCACGAGTCACAAACAAGAAACCATGTAATCCTTGTTTGTAGGAGTTTTTGTAATACGTAGGTTACGTAGTCTGGCGATTCTGGGTCGTAAAATCAATTGATTAATATTATTTGGGATCGACCATTTTTCCATAAGTTCTTGCAACCACCAGAGTAAGGACCTCGACTGTTGTTAATTTTGAAGGCAAGTGATCCCACGTTTAGGTGCTACTTTATTGAATGAGAAACCTCCGTTATTCTCGAAAGAGGATCTAGCGATTTTAGCACCATTGTTTTCTACAGATTTAGGAAATTTAGTAATCCTCAATCCTAAATTCGAGCAATTCATCTTTTTATTACCTAATGTTTTGTCACACGCTCTCTAGAATTCTTAAATTACGAACCTCGACTGTCCGCACCTTAAAACAGTGGTAACATACATTTTAGGAACAGCGGCCATTCTATAGGAGGATTCATTCTTCTTGAAGGAAACTTCGGCAAGTTAGGAGCCTCGGTTCTCCTTAGTTCAGGAATTTTGGTTATTCTAAGTAATTAAATCCGATAATATGTTGTCCGTAAAATCGAAGATTTTTGCTGAATTTCTTAGCAATCTGTAGATAACGGATACTCACGAGTCGCAAACAAGAAACCATGTAATCCTTGTTTGTAGGAGTTTTTGTAATCCGTAGCTTACGTAGTCTTGTGATTCATGGTCGTGAAATCAATTGATCCATATTATTTGGGAGCGAACGTTATTCCATAAGTTCTTGCAACCTCTAGAGTAAGGACCTCGGCTGTTCTTAATTTTGAAGGCAAGTGATCCCATTTTTAGGTGCTACTTTATTGAACGAGAAACCTCTGTACTTCTCGAAAGAGGATCTAGCAATTTAAGCACCTTCTTTTTCTATGAATTTAGGAAATTTAGTAATCCTCAATCATAAATTCGGGCAAGTCGTCGTTTTATTACCTAATCTTTTGCTACACGCTCTCTAGAATTCTTAAATTACGAACCTCGATTGTCCGCACCTTAAAACAGTGGTAACATACATTTTAGGAACAGCGGCCATTCTATAGGAGGATTCCTTCTTCTTGAAGGAAACTTCGGCAATTTAGGAGCCTCGGTTCTCCTTAGTTCCGGAATTTTGGTTATTCCAAGTAATTAAATCCGTAATCCGTTGTCCACAAAAGCAAGGATTTTTGCAGAACTTCTTAGCAATTTGTAGATAACGGATACTCACGAGTCACAAACAAGAAACCATGTAATCCTTGTTTGTAGGAGTTTTTGTAATCCGTAGGTTACGTAGTCCGGTGATTCTTCGTCGTGAAATCAATTGATCCATATTATTTGGGAGCGAACGTTATTCCATAAGTTCTTGCGACCTCTAGAGCAAGGACCTCCGCTGTTCTTAATTATGAAGGCAAGTGATCCTACTTTTAGGTGCTACTTTATTGAATGAGAAACCTCGGTACTTCTCGAAAGAGGATCTAGCGATTTAAGCACATACTATTTCTACGGATTTAGGAAATTTAGTAATCCTCAATTATAAATTTGGGCAATTCATCCTTTTATTACCTAATCTTTAGCTACACGCTCTCCAGAATTCTTAAATTACGAACCTCGACTGTCCGCACCTTAAAACCAAGGTAACATACATTTTGGGAACAGCAGCAATCCGGTAGGAGGATTCCTTCTTCTTGATGGAAACTTCAGCAATTTAGGAGCCTCTGCTCTCCTTAGTTCTTGAATTGATGTTATTCCAAGTAATTACATTCGATAATCCGTTGTCCGCAAAAGCGAGGATTATTGCAGAACTTCTTAGCAATCTGTTGATAACGGATACTCATGAGTCCCAAACAACAAACCATGTAATCCTTGTTTTTAGGAGTTTTTGTAATCCGTAGGTTACGTAGTCTGGTGATTCTTGGTCGTAAAATCAATTGATCAATATTATTTGGGAACGAACGTTATTCCATAAATTCTCCAAACCTCCAGAGTAAGGACCTCGGCTGTTTTTAATTTTGAAGGCAAGTGATCCCACTTTTAGGTGCTACTTTATTGAACGAGAAACCTCCGTTCTTCTCGAAAGAGGATCTAGCGATTTAAGCACCATCATTTTCTATGGATTTAGGAAATTTAGTAATCCTCAATCCCAAATTCGAGCAATTCGTCCTTTTATTACCTAATCTTTTGTTACACGCTCTCTGGAATTCTTAAATTACAAACCTCGACTGTCCGCCCTTTAAAACAATGGTAACATATTTTATGAACAGTGGCGATTCGATAGGAGGATTCCTTCTTCTTGAAGGAAACTTTGGCAATTTAGGAGCCTCGGTTCTCCTTAGTTCAGGAATTTTGGATATTCCAGGTAATTAAATCCGTAATCCGTCTTCCGCAAAAGCGAGGATTTTTGCAGAACTTCTTAGCAATCTGTAGATATCGGATACTCATGAGTCGCAAACAAGAAACCATGTAATCCTTGTTTGTAGGAATTTTTGTAATCCGTAGGTTACGTAGTCTGGTGATTCTTGGTCGTGAAATCAATTGATTCATATTATTGGGGAGCGAACGTTATTCCATAATTTCTTGTAACGTCCAGAGTATAGACCTCGGCTATTCTTAATTTTGAAGGCAAGTGATCCCACCTTTAGGTGCTACTTTATTGAACGAGAAACCTCCGTTCTTCTCGAAAGAGGATTTAGTGTTTTAAGCACCTTCTTTTTCTACGGATTTAGGAAATTTAGTAATCCTCAATCATGAATTCGGCCAATTCGTCCTTTTATTACCTAATATTTTGCTACACACTCTCCAGAATTGTTAAATTACGAATCCTGACTGTCCGCACCTTAAAACAATGGTAACATACATTTTAGGAACAACGGTGATTCGATAGGAGCATTCCTTCTTCTTGAAGGAAACTTCGTAATTTAGGAGCCTCGGTTCTCCATAGTTCAGGAATTTTGGTTATTCCAAGTAATTAAATTTGATAGTATGTTGTCCGCAAAAGCGAAGATTTTTGTAGAACTTCTTAGCAATCTGTAGATAACGGATACTCCCGAGTATCAAACACGAAACCATGTAATCCTTGTTTGTAGGAGTTTTAGTTATCCGTAGGTTATGTAGTCTGCTGATTGTTGGTCGTGAAATCAATTGATCCATATTATTTGGGAGCGAACGTTATTCCATAAGTTCTTGCAACCTCTAGAGTAAGGACCTCGGCTGTTCTTAATTTTGAAGGCAAGTGATCCCATTTTTAGGTGCTACTTTATTGAATGAGAAACCTCTGTACTTCTCGAAAGAGGATCTAGCGATTTAAGCACCTTCTTTTTCTACGGATTTAGGAAATTTAGTACTCTTCAATCATAAATTCAGGCAATTCGTCCTTTTATTACCTAATCTTTTGCTACACGCTCTCTAGAATCTTAAATTACGAACCTCTACTGTCCGTACCTTAAAACTAAGGTAACATTCATTTTGGGAACAGCAGCGATCCGGTAGGAGGATTCCTTCTTCTTGATGGAAACTTCGGCTATTTAGGAGCCTCTGTTCTCCTTAGTTCTGGAATTCATATTATTCCAAGTAATTAAATCTGATAATCCCTTATCTGCATAAGTGAAGATTATTGCATAACATCTTCGCAATCTGTAGAAACCGGATACTAACGAGTCCCAAACAAGAAACCATGTAATCCTTGTTTTTAGGAGTTTTTGTAATCCGTAGGTTACGTAGTGTGGTGATTCTTGGTCGTTAAATCAATTGATCCATATTATTTAGGAGCGAACGTTATTCCATAAGTTATTGCAACCTCCACAGTATGGACCTCGGCTGTTCTTAATTTTGAAGGTAAGTGATGCCACCATTAGGTGCTACTTTATTGAACGAGAAACCTCCGTTCTTCCCAAAAGAGGATCTAGCGATTAAAGCACACCATCATTTACTATGGATTTGGGAAATTTAGTAATCCTCAATCCTAAATTCGAGCAATCCGACTTTTTATTACTTAACTTTTGCTATACGCTCTCTAAAATTCTTAAATTACGAACCTCGACTGTCCGCACGTTAAAACAATCGTAACATACATTTTAGGAACAGCGGCGATTCGACAGGAGGATTCCTTCTTCTTAAAGGAAACTTCGGCAATTTAGGAGCCTCAGTTCTCCTTAGTTCAGGAATTTTGGTTATTCCAAGTAATTAAATCCGATAATCCGTTGTCCCCAAAAGCGAGGATTTTTGCAGAACTTCTTAGCAATCTGTAGATAACGGATACTCACGAGTCGCAAAAAGAAACCGTGTAATCCTTGTTTGTAGGAGTTTTGGTAATCCGTAGGTTACGTAGCCTGGTGATTCTTGGTCGTCAAATCAATTGATCAATATTATTTGGGAGGGAACATTATTCCATATGTTCTTGCAACCTCCAAAGTAAGGACCTCGGCTATTCTTAATTTTGAAGGCAAGTGATCCCACTTTTAGGTGCTACTTTATTGAACGAGAAACCTCTGTACTTCTCAAAAGAGGATCTAGCGATTTAAGCACCTTCTTTTTCTACGGATTTAGGAAATTTAGTACTCTTCAATCATAAATTCGGGCAATTCGATCCGTTGTCCGCATAAGCGAGGATTATTGTAGAACATCTTCGCAATCTGTAGAAACCGGATACTAACGAGTCCCAAACCAGAAACCATGTAATCCTTGGTTTTAGGAGTTTTTGTAATCCGTAGGTTATGTAGTCTTGTGATTCTTGGTCGTTAAATCAATTGATCCATATTATTTGGGAGCGAACGTTATTCCATAAGTTCTTGCAACCTCCACAGTATAGACCTCGGCTGTTCTTAATTTTGAAGGCAAGTGATCCCACCATTAGGTGCTACTTTATTGAACGAGAAACCTCCGTTCTTCTCGAAAGAGGATCTAGCAATTTAAGCACCATCATTTACTATGGATTAAGGAAATTTAGTAATCCTCAATCCTAAATTCGAGCAATTCGTCCTTTTATTACCTAATCTTTTGTTACACGCTCTCTGGAATTCTTAAATTACGAACCTCGACTGTCCACACCATAAAACAATGGTAACATACATTTTAGGAACAGCGGTGATTCGATTGGAGGATTCCATCTTCTTGAAGGAAACTTCGGCAATTTAGGAGCCTCGGATTTCCTTAGTTCATGAATTTTGGTTATTCCAAGTAATTAAATCCGATAATATGTTGTCCGCAAAAGCGAAGATTTTTGCAGAACTTCTTAGTAATATGTATATAACGGATACTCCCGAGTAGCAAACACGAAACCATGCAATCCTTGTTTGTAGGAGTTTTTGTAATCCGTAGGTTATGTAGTCTGCTGATTCTTGGTCGTGAAATCAATTGATCCATATTATTTGGGAGCGAACGTTATTCCATAAGTTCTTGCAACCTCTAGAGTAAGGACCTCAGCTGTTCTTAATTTTAAAGGCAAGTGATCCCATTTTTAGGTGCTACTTTATTGAACTAGAAACCTCTGTACTTCTCGAAATAGGATCTAGCGATTTAAGCACCTTCTTTTTCTACGGATTTAGGAAATTTAGTAATCTTCAATCATAAATTCGGGCAAATCGTCCTTTTATTACCTAATCTTTTGCTACACGCTCTCTAAAATTGTTAAATTATGAACCTGGACTGTCCGTACCTTAAAACATTGGTAACATACATTTTAGGAACAGCAGCAATTCTATAGGAGGATTCCTTCTTCTTGAAGGAAACTTCGGCAATTTAGGAGCCTCGATTCTCCTTAGTTTAGGAATTTTGGTTACTCCAAGTAATTAATCCGTAATCCATCGTCCGCAAAAGCGAGGATTTTTGCAGAACTTCTGAGCAATCTGTAGATAACTGATACTCACGAATCGCAAACAAGAAACCATGTAATCCTGATTTTTAGGAGTTTTTGTAATCCGTAGGTTATGTAGTCTGGTGATTCTTGGTCGTAAAATCAATTGATCAATATTATTTGGGAGCGAACGTTATTCCATAAGTTCTTGCAACCTCCAGAGTAAGGACCTCGGCTTTTCTTAATTTTGAAGGCAAGTAATCCCACTTTTAGGTGCTACTTTATTGAACGAGAAACCTCTGTACTTCTCGAAAGAGGATCTAGCGATTTAAGCACTTTCTTTTTCTACGGATTTAGGAAATTTAGTACTCTTCAATCATAAATTCGGGCAATTCGTTCTTTTATTACCTAATCTTTTGCTACACGCTCCCTAGAATTCTTAAATTACGAACCTCTACTGTCCACACCTTAAAACCAAGGTAACATGCATTATGGGAACAGCAGCGATCCGGTAGGAGGATTCCTTCTTCTTGATGGAAACTTCGGCAATTTAGGAGCCTCCGTTCTCCTTAGTTCTGGAATTCATGTTATTCCAAGTAATTAAATCCGATAATCCGTTGTCCGCATAAGCGAGGATAATTGCAGAACATCTTAGCGATCTATAGATAATGGATGCTAATGAGTCCCAAACAAGAAACCATGTAATCCTTGTTTTTAGGAGTTTTTGTAATCCGTAGGTTACGTAGTGTGGTGATTCTTGGTCGTTAAATCAATTGATCCATATTATTTGGGAGCAAACGTTATTCCATAAGTTCTTGCAAAATCCACAGTATGGACCTCGGCTGTTCATAACTTTGAAGGCAAGTGATCCCATCATTAGGTGCTACTTTATTGAATGAGAAACCTCCATTCTTCTTTTTATTACCTAACTTTTGCTACACGCTCTCTAGAATTCTTAAATTACGAACCTCAACTGTTCGAACCTTAAAACAATCGTAACATACATTTTAGTAACAGCGGTGATTCGATTGGAGGATTCCTTCTTCTTGAAGGAAACTTCGGCAATTTAGGAGTCTCGGTTCTCCTTAGCTCAGGAATTTTGATTCTTCCAAGTAATTAAATTCGATAATATGTTGTCCGCAAAAGCGAAGATTTTTGCATAACTTCTTAGCAATCTCAAGATAACGGATACTCCCGAGTTGCAAATATGAAACCATGTAATCCTTGTTTGTAGGAGTTTTTGTAATCCGTAGGTTATGTATTCTGGTGATTGTTGGTCATGAAATCAATTGATCCATATTATTTGGGAGCCAACGTTATTCCATAAGTTATTGCAACCTCTAGAGTAAGGACCTCGGCTGTTCTTAATTTTGAAGGCAAGTGATCCCACCATTAGGTGCAACTTTATTGAACGAGAAACATCCGTTCTTCTCGAAAGAGGATCTAGCGATTTAACCACCATCATTTTCTACGGATTTAGGAAATTTGGTAATCCTCTATCATAAATTCGGGCAATTCGTCCTTTTATTACCTAATTTTTTGCTACACGCTCTCTAGAAATTTTATATTACGAACCTCGACTGTACGCACCTTAAAACAATAGTAACAAACATTTTAGGCATAGCGGCGATTCGATAGGAGGATTCCTTCTTCTTGAAGGAAACTTCGACAATTTAGGAGCCTCGACTCTCCTTAGTTCAGGAATTTTGGTCATTCAAAGTAATTAAATCCGATAATATGGTTTCTGGAAAAGCGAAGATTTTTGTAGAACTTCTTAGCAATCTGTAGATAACGGATACTCACGAGTCACAAAAAGAAACCATGTAATCCTTGTTTGTAGGAGTTTTTGTAATCTGTAGGTTATGTAGTCTGGTGATTCTTGGTCATGAAATCAATTGATCCATATTATATGGGAGCGAACGTTATTCTATAAGTTCTTGAAACCTCTAGAGTAAGGACCTCGGCTGTTCTTAATTTTGAAGGCAAGTGATCCCACTTTTAGGTGCTACTTTATTGAACGAGAAACCTCTGTACTTCTTGAAAGAGGATCTAGCGATTTAAGCACCTTCTTTTTCTACGGATTTAGGAAATTTAGTACTCTTCAACCATAAATTCGGGCAATTCGTCCTTTTATTACCTAATCTTTTGCTACATGCTCTCTAGAAATCCTAAATTACGAACCTCTACTGTCCGTACCTTAAAACTAAGGTAGCATTCATTTTGGGAACAGTAGCGATCCGGTAGGAGGATTCCTTCTTCTTGACGGAAACTTTGGCAATTTAGGAGCCTCTGTTCTCCTTAGTTCTAGAATTCTTGTTATTTCAAATAATTAAATCCGATAATCCGTTGTCCGCAAAAGCGAGGATTATTGCAAGACTTCTTAACAATCTGTAGATAACGGATACATACGAGTCCCAAACAAGAAATCATGTAATCCTTGTTTTTAAGAGTTTTTGTAATCTGTAGGTTACGTAGTCTGGTGATTCTTGCTAGTAAAATCGATTGATCCATATTATTTTGGAGCAAACGTTATTCCACAAGTTCTTGCAACCTCCAGAGTAAGGACCTCAGCAGTTCTTAATTTTGAAGGCAAGTGATCCCACTTTTAGGTGCTACTTTATTGAACGAAAAACCTCTGTAATTCTCCAAGGAGGATCTAGCGATTTAAGCACCTTCTTTTTATGCGGATTAAGGAAATTTAGTAATGCTCAATCATAAATTCAGGCAATTCGTCCTTTTATTACCTAATCTTTTGCTACACGCTCTCCAGAATTCGTAAATTACTAACCTTGACTGTCCGCACCGTAAAACTAAGGTGACATACATTATGGGAACAGCAGTAATCCGGTAGGAGGATTCCTTCTTCTTGACGAAAACTTCGTTAATTTAGGAGCCTCTGTTCTCCTTAGTTCTGGAAATCTTGTTATTCCAAATAATTAAATCCGATAATCCGTTGTCCGCAAAAGCGAGGATTATTGCAAAACTTCTTAACAATCTGTAGATAACAGATACACAGGAGTCCCAAACAAGAAATCATGTAATCCTTGTTTTTAAGAGTTTTTGTAATCGGTAGGTTACGTAGTCTGGTGATTCTTGCTAGTAAAATCAATTGATCAATATTATTTTGGAGCAAACGTTATTCCATAAGTTCTTGCAACCTCCAGAGTAAGGACCTCAGCAGTTCTTAATTTTGAAGGCAAGTGATCCCACTTTTAGGTGCTACTTTATTGTACGAAAAACCTCTGTAATTCTCTAAAGAGGAACTAGCGATTTAAGCACCTTCTTTTTCTGCGGATTAAGGAAATTTAGTAATGCTCAATCATAAATTAAGGCAATTTGTCCTTTTATAACCTAATCTTTTGCTATACGCTCTCCAGAATTCGTAAATTACGAACCTTGACTGCCCGCACCTTAAAACTAAGGTGACATACATTTTGGGAACAGCAGCAATCAGGTAGGAGGATTCCTTCTTCTTGACGGAAACTTCGGCAGTTTAGGAGCCTCTGTTCTCCTTAGTTCTGGAATTCTTGTTATTTCAAATAATTAAATCCGATAATCTGTTGTCCCCAAAAGCGAGGATTATTGCAAAACATCTTAACTATCTGTAGATAATGGATACACACGAGTCCCAAACAAGAAATCATGTAATCCTTGTTTTTAAGAGTTTTTGTAATCTGTATGTTACGTAGTCTGGTGATTCTTGCTCGTAAAGTAAATTGATCAATATTATTTAGGAGCTAACGTTATTCCATAAGTTCTTGCAACCTCCAGAGTAAGGAACTTAGCAGTTCTTAATTTTGAAGGCAAGTGATCCCACTTTTAGATGCTACTTTATTGAACGAAAAACCTCTGTAATTCTCCAAAGAGGAACTAGCGATTTAAGCACCTTCTTTTTCTGCGGATTAAGGAAATTTTGTAATGCTCAATCATAAATTCAGGCAATTCGTCCATTTATTACCTAATCTTTTGCTACACGCTCTCCAGAATTCGTAAATTACGAACCTTGACTGTCCGCACCGTAAAACTAAGGTGACATACATTATGGGAACAACAGTAATCCGGTAGGAGGATTCCTTCTTCTTGACTGAAACTTCGGCAATTTAGGAGCCTCTGTTCTCCTTAGTTCTGGAAATATGGTTATTCCAAATAATTAAATTCGATAATCCGTTGTCCGCAAAAGCGAGGATTATTGCAAAACTTCTTAACAATCTGTAGATAATGGATACACACGAGTCCCAAACAAGAAATCATGTAATCCTTGTTTTTAAGAGTTTTTGTAATCTGTAGGTTACGTAGTCTGGTGATTCTTGCTCGTAAAATCAATTGATCCATATTATTTGGGAGCGAACGTTATTCCATATGTTCTAGAAACCTCTAGAGTAAGGACCTCGGCTGTTCTTAATTTTGAAGGCAAGTGATCCCACTTTTAGGTGCTACTTTATTGAACGAAAAACCTCTGTACTTCTTGAAAAAGGATCTAGTGATTTAAGCACCTTCTTTTTCTACGAATTTAGGAAATTTAGTACTCTTCACCCATAAATTCGGGCAATTCGTCGTTTTATTACCAAATCATTTGCTACACGCTCTCTAGAAATCTTAAATTACGAACCTCTACTGTCCGTACCATAAAACTAAGGTAGCATTCATTTTGGGAACAGTAGCGATCCGGTAGGAGGATTCCTTCTTCTTGAGGGAAACTTCGGCAATTTAAGAGCCTCTGTTCTCCTTAGTTCTGGAATTCTTGTTATTTCAAATAATTAAATCCGATAATCCGTTGTCCGCAAAAGCAAGGATTATTGCAAAACATCTTAACAATCTGTAGATAACGGATACACACGAGTCCCAAACAAGAAATCATGTAATCCTTGTTTTTAGGAGTTTTTGTAATCTGTGGGTTACGTAGTCTGGTGATTCTTGCTAGTAAAATCAATTGATCAATATTATTTTGGAGCTAACGTTATTCCATAAGTTCTTGCAACCTCCAGAGTAAGGACCTCAGCAGTTCTTAATTTTGAAGGCAAATGATCCCACTTTTAGGTGCTACTTTATTGAACGAAAAACCTCTGTAATTCTCCAAAGAGGAACTAGTGATTTGAGCACCTTCTTTTTCTGCGGATTAAGGAAATTTAGTAATGCTCAATCATAAATTCAGGCAATTCGTCCTTTTATTACCTAATCTTTTGCTACACGCTCTCTAGAATTCGTAAATTACTAACCTTGACTGTCCGCACCTTAAAACTAAGGTGACATACATTATGGGAACAGCAGTAATCCGGTAGGAGGATTCCTTCTTCTTGACGGAAACTTCGGCAATTTAGGAGCCTCTGTTCACCTTAGTTCTGGAAATCTTGTTATTCCAAATAATTAAATCCGATAATCCGTGTCCGCAAAAGCGAGGATTATTGCAAAACTTCTTAACAATCTGTAGATAACGGATACACACGAGTCCCAAACAAGAAATCATGTAATCCTTGTTTTTAGGAGTTTCTGTAATCTGTAAGTTACGTAGTCTGGTGATTCTTGCTAGTAAAATCGATTGATCAATATTATTTTGGAGCAAACGTTATTCCACAAGTTCTTGCAACCTCCAGAGTAAGGACCTCAGCAGTTCTTAATTTTGAAGGCAAGTGATCCCACTTTTAGGTGCTACTTTATTGAACGAAAAACCTCTGTAATTCTCCAAGGAGGATCTAGCGATTTAAGCACCTTTTTTTTATGCACATTAAGGAAATTTAGTAATGCTCAATCATAAATTCAGGCACTTCGTCCTTTTATTACCTAATCTTTTGCTACACGCTCTCCAGAATTCGTAAATTACGAACCTTGACTGTCCGCACCGTAAAACTAAGGTGACATACATTATGGGAACAGCAGTAATCCGGTAGGAGGATTCCTTCTTCTTGACGAAAACTTCGTTAATTTAGGAGCCTCTGTTCTCCTTAGTTCTGGAAATCTTATTATTCCAAATAATTAAATCCGATAATCCGTTATCCGCAAAAGCGAGGACTATTGCAAAACTTCTTAAAAATCTGTAGATAACGGATACACACGAGCCCCAAACAAGAAACCATGTAATCCTTGTTTTTAAGAGTTTTTGTAATCCGTAGGTTGCGTAGTCTGGTGATTCTTGCTCGTAAAATCAATTGATCAATATTATTTTGGAGCGAACGTTATTCCACAAGTTCTTGCAACCTCCAGAGTATGGACCTCAGCAGTTCTTAATTTTGAAGGCAAGTGATCCCACTTTTAGGTGCTACTTTGTTGAACGAAAAACCTCTGTAATTCTTCAAAGAGGAACTAGTGATTTGAGCACCTTCTTTTTCTGCGGATTAAGGAAATTTAGTAATGGTCAATCATAAATTCAGGCAATTCGCCCTTTTATTACCTAATCTTTTGCTACACGCTCTCTAGAATTCGTAAATTACTAACCTTGACTGTCCGCACCTTAAAACTAAGGTGACATACATTATGGGAACAGCAGTAATCCGGTAGGAGGATTCCTTCTTCTGGACGGAAACTTCGGCAATTTAGGAGCCTCTGTTCTCCTTAGTTTTGGAAATCTTGTTATTCTAAATAATTAAATCCGATAATCCGTGTCCGCAAAAGCGAGGATTATTGCAAAACTTCTTAACAATCTGTAGATAACGGATACACACGAGTCCCAAACAAGAAATCATGTAATCCTTGTTTTTAGGAGTTTCTGTAATCTGTAAGTTACGTAGTCTGTTTATTCTTGCTAGTAAAATCGATTGATCAATATTATTTTGGAGCAAACGTTATTCCACAAGTTCTTGCAACCTCCAGAGTAAGGACCTCAGCAGTTCTTAATTTTGAAGGCAAGTGATCCCACTTTTAGGTGCTACTTTATTGAACAAAAAACCTCTGTAATTCTCCAAGGAGGATCTAGCGATTTAAGCACCTTCTTTTTATGCGCATTAAGGAAATTTAGTAATGCTCAATCATAAATTCAGGCACTTCGTCCTTTTATTACCTAATCTTTTGCTACACGCTCTCCAGAATTCGTAAATTACGAACCTTGACTGTCCGCACCTTGAAACTACGGTGACATACATTTTGGGAATAGCAGCAATCCGGTAGGAGGATTCCTTCTTCTTGATGGAAACTTTGGCAGTTTAGGAGCCTCTGTTCTCCTTAGTTCTGGAATTCTTATTATTCCAAATAATTAAATCCGATAATCCGTTATCCGCAAAAGCGAGGATTATTGCAAAACTTCTTAAAAATCTGTAGATAACGGATACACACGAGTCCTAAACAAGAAACCATGTAATCCTTGTTTTTAAGAGTTTTTGTAATCCGTAGGTTGCGTAGTCTGGTGATTCTTGCTAGTAAAATCAATTGATCAATATTATTTTGGAGCGAACGTTATTCCATAAGTTCTTGCAACCTCCAGCAGTTCTTAATTTTGAAGGCAAGTGATCCCACTTTTAGGTGCTACTTTATTGAACGAAAAACCTCTGTAATTCTCCAAAGAGGAACTAGCGATTTAAGCACCTTCTTTTTCTACGGATTAAGTAAATTTAGTAATGCTCAATCATAAATTCAGGCAATTCGTCCTTTTATTACCTAATCTTTTGCTACATGCTCTCCAAAATTCGTAAATTACTAACCTTGACTGTCCGCACCTTAAAACTATGGTGACATACATTTTGGGAACAGCAGCAATTCGGTAGGAGGATTCCTTCTTCTTGATGGAAACTTCGGCAGTTTAGGAGCCTCTGTTCTCCTTAGTTCTGGAATTCTTGTTATTCCAAATAATTAAATCCGATAATCCGTTGTCCGCAAAAGCGAGGATTATTGCAAAACTTCTTAACAATCTGTAGATAACGGATACACACGAGTCCCAAACAAGAAATCATGTAATCCTTGTTTTTAAGAGTTTTTGTAATCTATAGGTTACGTAGTCTGGTGATTCTTGCTAGTAAAATCAATTGATCAATATTATTTTGGGGCGAACGTTATTCCACAAGTTCTTGCAACCTCCAGAGTAAGGACCTCAGCTGTTCTTAATTTTGAAGGCAAGTGATCCCACTTTTAGGTGCTACTTTATTGAACGAAAAACCTCTGTAATTCTCCAAAGAGGATCTAGCGATTTAAGCACCTTCTTTTTCTGCGGATTAAGGAAATTTAGTAATGCTCAATCATAAACTCAGGCAATTCGTCCTTTTATAACCTAATCTTTTGCTACACGCTCTCCAGATTTCGTAAATTACGAACCTTGACTGTCCGCACCTTAAAACTAAGGTGACATACATTTTAGGAGCAGCAGCAATCCGGTAGGAGGATTCCTTCTTCTTGATGGAAACTTCAGCAGTTTAGGAGCCTCTGTTCTCCTTAGTTCTGGAATTCTTGTTATTCCAAATAATTAAATCCGATAATCCGTTGTCCGCAAAAGTGAGGATTATTGCAAAACTTCTTAACAATCTGTAGATAACGGATACACACGAGTCCCAAACAAGAAACCATGTAATCCTTGTTTTTAGGAGTTTTTGTAATCCGTAGGTTACGTAGTTTGGTGATTCTTGGTCGTAAAATCAATTGATCAATATTATTTTGGAGCGAACTTTATTCCATAAGTTCTTGCAACCTCCAGAGTAAGGACCTCAGCAGTTCTTAATTTTGAGGGCAAGTGATCCCACTTTTAGGTGCTACTTTATTGAACATGAAACCTCGGTACTTCTCGAAAGAGGTTCTAGCGATTTAAGCATCTTCTTTATCTACGGATTTAGGAAATTTAGCAATACTCAATCTTAAATTCGAGCAATTCATCCTTTTATTACCTAATCATTTGCTTCACACTCTCCAGAATTCTTACATTACGAACCTCGACTATCCATGCCTTAAAACCAAGGTAACTTACATATTGGGGACTGCAGCGATCCGGTAGGAGGATTCCTTCTTCTTGATGGAAAATTCGGCAATTTATGAGCCTTTGTTCTCCTTAGTTCTACAATTCTTGTTATTCTAAGTAATTAAATTCGATAATCTGTTGTCCACAAAAGCGAGGATTATTGCGGAACTTCTTAGCAATCTGTAGAGAACGGATTCTCACGAGTCCCAAACAAGAAACCATGTAATCCTTGTTTTTAGGAGTTCTTGTAATCCGTAGGTTACGTAGTCTGGTGATTCTTGTTCGTAAAATCAATTGATCAATATTATTTGGGAGCGAACGTGATTCCATAAGTTCTTGCAACCTCCAGAGTAAGGACCTCGGTTGTTCTTAATTTTGAAAGTAAGTGATCCCACCATTAGGTGCTACTTTGTCGAACGAGAAACCTCTGTTCTTCTTGAAAGAGGATCTAGCGATTTAAGCACCATCATTTTCTACTGATTTAGGAAATTCAGTAATCCTAAATTCGAGCAATTCGTCCTTTTATTACGTAATCTTTTGCTACATGCTCTCTTGAATTCTTAAATTACAAACCTCGACTGTCCGCACCCTAAAACAATGGTAACATACATTTTAGGAATAGCGCCGATTCGATAGGAGGATTCCTTCTTCGTGAAGGAAACTTCGACAATTTTGGTGCCTCGGTTCTCCTTAGTTCAAGAATTTTGGTTGTTCCAAGTAATTAAATCCAATAATATGTTGTCTGCAAAAGTGAAGATTTTTGCAGAACTTCTTAGCAATCTGTAGATAACGGATACTCACGAGTCCCAGACAAGAAACCATGTAATCCTTGTTTGTAGGAGTTTTTGTAATCCATAGGTTCGTAGTCTGGTGATTCTAGGTCGTGAAATCAATTGATCCATATTATTTGGGAGCCAACGTTATTCCATAAGTTCTTGCAACCTCCAGAGTAGGGACCTCGGCTGTTCTTAATTTTGAAGGCAAGTGATCCCACTTTTAGGTGCTACTTTAGTGAGCGAGAAAACTTGGTACTTCTCGAAAGAGGATATAGCGATTTAAGCACCATCTTTATCTACGGATTTAGGAAATTTAGTAATCCTCAATCATAAATTCGGGCAATCCATCCTTTTATTACCTAATCTTTTGCTACACGCTCTCCAAAATTCTTAAATTACGAACCTCGACTGTCCGCAACTTAAAACCAAGGTAACTTACATTTTGAGAACGGCATCGATCCGGTAGGAGGATTCCTTCTTCTTGATGGAAACTTCAACAATTTAGGAGCCTCTGTTCTCTTTAGTTCTGGAATTCTTGTTATTACAAATAATTAATTCCGATAATCCGTTGTCCGCTAAAGCGAGGATTATTGCAGAACTTCTTAGCAATCTGTGGATTACGGATACTCACGAGTCCCAAACAAGAAACCATGTAATCCTTCTTTTTCGGAGTTTTTGTAATCTGTAGTTTACGTAGTCTGGTGATTCTTGGTCATTAAATCAATTGGTCAATATTATTTGGGTGCGAACGTTATTCCATAAGTTCTTGCAACCTCTAGGGTAAGGACCTCTGCTGTTCTTAATTTTGAAGGCAAGTGATCCCTCTTTTAGGTGCTACTTTATTGAATGAGAAACCTTCGTTCTTCTCGAAAGAGGATCTAGCGACTTAAGCACCATCTTTTTCTATGGATTTAGGAAATTTAGTAATCCTCAATCCTAAATTCAAGCAATTCGTCCTTTTATTACCTAACGTTTGCTATACGCTTTCTAGAATTCTTAAATTACGAACCTCAACTGTCCACAACGTAAAACCATGGTAACATACATTTTGGGAGCAGCGGCGATCCGATAGGAGGATTCCCTTTTCTTGAAGGAAACTTCAACAATTTAGGAACCTCTGTTCTCCTTAGTTCATGAATTTTGGTTGTTCCAAGTAATTAAATCCGATAATCCGTTGTCCGCAAAAGCGAGGATTTTTAGGTGATTCTTGGTCGTAAAATCAATTGATCAATATTTTTTAGGAGCGAACGTTATTCCATAAGTTCTTGCAACCTCCAGAGTAAGGACCTCAGCTGTTCTTAATTTTGAAGGCAAGTGATCCCACTTTTAGGTGCTACTTTATTGAACGAGAAACCTCGGTACTTCTCGAAAGAGGATCTAGCGATTTAAGCACCTTCTTTTTCTGCGGATTTAGGAAATTTAGTAACCCTCAATCCTAAATTCGAGCAATTCGTTCTTTTATTAACTAATCCTTTGCGAGACGCTCTCTAGAATTCTTCAATTATGAACCTTGACTGTAAGCACCTTAAAACCATGCAAACATACATTTTAGGAACAGCGGCGATCCGATAGGTGGATTCCTTCTTCTTGAAGGAATCTTCTGCAATTTAGGAGCCTCCGTTCTCCTTAGCTCAGGAATTTTGCTTATTCTTAGTGATTAAATCCGATAATCTGTTGTTTGCAAAAGCGAAGATTTTTGCAGAAATTCTTAGCAATCTGTAGATAACGAATACTCAGGAGTCCCAAACAAGAAACCAAGTAATCCTTGTTTTCAGGAGATTTTGTAATCCGTAGGTTACGTAGTCTGATGATTCTTGGTCGTGAAATCAATTGATCAATATTATTTGGGAGCGAACGTTATTCCATATGTTCTCGAAACCTCCAGAGTAAGGGCCTCAGCTATTCATAATTTTGAAGGCAAGTGATCCCACTTTTAGGTGCTACGTTTATTGAACAAGAAACCTCAGTTCTTCTCGAAAGGGGATCTAGCATTTTAAGCACCTTCTTTTTCTATGGATTTAAGAAATTAAGGAACCCTCAATCCTAAATTCGAGCAATTCGACCGTTTATTACTTAATTTGTTGCTACACGCTCTCTGGAAATCTTAAATTACGAACCTCGACTGTCCGTACCTTAAAACCATGGTAACATACATTTTGGGAAGAGCGGCGATCTGAGAGGAGGATTCCTTCTTCTTGAAGGAAATTTTGGTAATCTAGGAGCCTCGGTTATCCTTAGTTCAGGAATTTTGGTTATTACAAGCAATTAAATCCGATAATCCATTGTCCACAAAAGCGAGGATTTTTGTTGAACTTCTAAACAATCTCTAGATAACGGATACTCACGAGTCTCAAACAAGAAACCAAGTAATCCTTGTTTTTAGGAGTTTTTGCAATCCGTAGGTTATGTAGAATGGTGATTGTTGGTCGTGAAATCAATTGATCAATATTATTTAGGAGTGAACGTTGTTCTCAAAACCTCCAGAGTAAGGACCTCTGCTGTTCTTAATTTTGAAGGCAAGTGATCCCACTTTTAGGCGCTACGTTTATTGAACGGGAACCCTCGATTCTTGTCAAAAGCGGATCTAGCGATTTAAGCACCATCATTTTCTACGGATTTTGGAAATTTAGTAATCCTTAATCCTATATTCGAGCAATTCGTCTTTTTATTACCTAATCTTTTGCTACACGCTCTCTAGAATTCTTAAATTACGAACCTCGACTTCCGTACCTTAAAACAATGGTAACATACATTTTAGGAACAACGGCGATTCGTAGGAGGATTCCTTCTTCTTGAAGGAAACTTTGGCAATTTAGGAGCTTCTGTTCTCCTTAGTTCAGGAATTTTAGTTATTCCAAGTAATTAAAACCGATAATCTGTTGTAAGCAAAAGCGAGGATTTTTGCAGAACTTCTTAGCAATCTATAGATGACGGATATTCACGAGTCCCAAACAAGAAACCATGTAATCCTAGTTTTTAGGAGTTTTTGTAATCCGTAGGTTACGTAGTCTGGTGATTCTTGGTCGTGAATTCAATTGATCAATATTATTTGGGAGCGAATATTATTCCATAAGTTCTTGCAACCTCCAAAGTAAGGACCTCGGCTGTTCTTAATTTTGAAGGCAAGTGATCCCACCTTTAGGTGCTACTTTATTAAATGAGAAACCTCCGTTCTTCTCGAAAGAGGATCTAGCGATTTAAGCACCATCATTTTCTACTGATTTAGGAAATTTAGTAATCCTCAATCTTAAATTCAAGCAATTCGTCTTTTTATTACCTAATCTTTTACTACACGCTCTCTAGAATTCTTAAATACCGAACCTCGACTGTCCGCACCTTAAAACAATGGTAACATACATTTTAGGAATAGCGGCGATTCGATAGGAGGATTCCTTCTTCTTGAAGGAAACTTCGGTAATTTAGGAGCCTCGGTTTTCCTTAGTTCAGGAATTTTTGTTATTCTAAGTAATTAAATCCGATAATATGTTTTCCGCGAAAGCAAAGATTTTTGCAGAACTTCTTAGCAATCTGCAGATCATGGATACTCTCACGAGTCCCAAACAAGAAACCATGTAATCCTTGTTTATAGGAGTTTTTGTAATCCCTAGGTTACGTAGTCTGGTGATTCTAGGTCGTGAAATCAATTGATCCATATTATTTGGAAGCGAATGTTATTCCATAAGTTCTTGCAACCTCTAGAGTAAGGACCTCGGCTATTCTTAATTTTGATGGCAAGTGATCCCACTTTTAGGTGCTACTTTATTGAACGAAAAACCTTTGTACTTCTCGAAAGAGGATCTAGCGATTTAAGCACCTTCTTTTTTGACGGATTTAGGAAATTTAGTAATCCTCAATCATAAATTCGGGCAATTCATCCTTTTATTACCTAATCTTTTGCTACACGCTCTCTAGAATTCTTAAATTACGAACCTCGACCATCCACATCTTAAAACCATGGTAACATACATTTTGAGAACAGCGGCGATCGGATAGGAGGATTCCTTCTTCTTGAAGGAACCCTCGTCAATTTAGGAGCCTCGGTTCTCCATAGCTTAGGAATTTTGGTTATTCCAAGTAATTAAATCCGATAATCCATTGTCTGCAAAAGCGAAGATTTTTGCAGAGCTTCTTAGCAATCTGTAGATAATGGATACTCAGGAGTCCCAAACAAGAAACCAAGTAATCCTTGTTTTCAGGAGTTTTTGCAATCCGTAGGTTACGTAGTCTGTTGATTCTTGGTCGTAAAATCAATTGATCAATATTATTTGGGAGCAAACGTTATTCCATAAGTTATCGAAACCTCCAGAGTAAGGACCTCGGCTGTTCTAAATTTTGAAGGCAAGTGATCCCACTTTTAGGTGCTACGTTTATTGAACGAGAAACCTCAGATCTTCTCGAAAGTGGATCTAGCGATTTGAGCACCATATTTTTCTACGGATTTACGATATTTAGTGTTCATCAATCATATATTAGAGCAATTCTTCCTTTTATAACCTAATCTTTTGCTACAAGCTCTCTAGAATTCTTAATTACGAACCTCCACTATTCGCAACTTAAAACAGTGGTAACATACATTTTGGGAACAACGGCGATCTGATAGGAGGATTCCCGGTTCTTGAAGGAACCTTCATCAATTTTAGAGCCTCGGTTCTCCTTAGCTCCGTAATTTTGGTTATTCCAAGTAATTAAATCCGATAATCCGTTGTTCGCAAAAGCCAGGACTTTTGAAGAACTTCTTAGCAATCTGTAGATAACGGATACTCAGGAGTCCCAAACAAGAAACCAAGTAATCCTTGTTTTCAGGAGTTTTTGTAATCCGTAGGTTACGTAGTCTGATGATTCTTGGTCGTGAAATCAATTGATCAATATTATTTGGGAGCGAACGTTATTCCATATGTTCTCGAAACCTCCAGAGTAAGGGCCTCAGCTATTCATAATTTTGAAGGCAAGTGATCCCACTTTTAGGTGCTACGTTTATTGACCAGGAAATCTCGGTTCTTCTGGAAAGAGGATCTAGCGATTTAAGCACCATCTTTTCTACGGATTTAGGAAATTTAGGAACCCTCAATCCTAAATTAGAGCAATTTGTTCTTTTATTACCTAATCTTTTGCTACACGCTTTCCAGAATTCTTAAATTACGAACCTCGACTGTCCGCACCTTAAAACCATGGTAACATACATTTTGGGAACAGCGGCGATCCGATAGGAGGATTCCTTGTTCTGGAAGGAAACATTCGGCAATTTAGGAGCCTCGGTTCTCTTTAGTTCCGGAATTTTGTTTACTCCAAGTAACTAAATCCGATAATCCGTTGTCCGCAAAAGCGAGGATTTTTGCAGAACTTCTTACCAATTTGTAGATAACAGATACTCACGAGTCCCAAATAAGAAACCAAGTAATCCCTGTTTTTAGGAGTTTTTGTAATCCGTAGGTTACGTAGTCTGATAATTCTTGGTCATGAAATCAATTTATCAGTATTATTTAGGAGCGAACGTTTTTCCATATGTTCTCGAAACCTCCAGAGTAAGGACCTCGGCTCTTCTTAATTTTGAAGGCAGGTGATACCACTTTTAAGTGCTACGTTTATTGAATGAGAAACCTCAGTTCTTGTCGTAAGAGGATCTAGCGATTTAAGCACCATATTTTTCTATGGATTTGGGAAATTTAGTAATCCTCAATCCTAAATTCAAGCAATTCGTCCTTTTATTACCTAATCTTTTGCGACATGCTCTCTAGAATTCTTAAATTACGAACCTCGACCGTCTAAACCTTAAAACCATGGTAACATACATTTTGAGAACTGCGACGATCGGATAGGTGGATTCCTTCTTCTTGAAGGAATCTTCAGCAATTTTGGAGCCTCAGTTCTCCTTAGTTCAGGAATTTTGGTTATTCCAATTAATTAAATCCGATAATCCGTTGTCCGTAAAAGTGAGGATTTTTGCAGAACTTCATAGCAATCTATAGATAACGGATACTCACGAGTCCTAAACAAAAAATCAAGTAATCCTTGTTTTTAGGAGTTTTTGTAATCTGTAGGTTACGCAGTCTGGTGATTCTTGGTCGTCAAATCAATTGATCAACATTTTTTGGGAGCGAACATTATTCCATAAGTTCTCGAAATATCCAGAGTAAGGACCTCGGTTGTTCTTAATTTTGAAGGCAAGTGATCCCACTTTTAGGTGCTATGTTTATTGAACGAGAAACCTCGGTTCTTGTCGAAAGAGGGTCTAGGGACTTAGGCACCACCTTTTTCTACGGATTTAGGAAATTCAGTAACCTTCAATCCTAAATTCAAGCAATTCGTCCTTTTATTACATAATCTTTTGCTACATGCTCTCTAGAATTCTTAAATTACCAACCTCGACTATCTGAACCTTAAAACCATGGTAAACTATAATTCGGGAAGAGTGGCGATCCGATAGGAGGATTCCTTCTTCCTGAAGGAATCTTCGGCAATTTAGGAGCCTCGGTTCTCTTTAGTTCAGGAATTTTGGTTATTCCAAGTAATTAAATAAGATAATCCATTGTCCGCAAAAGCGAGGATTTTTGCAGAACTTCGTAGCAATCTGTAGATGACAGATACTCACGAGTCTCAAACAAGAAACCAAGTAATCCTTGTTTTTAGGAGTTTTTGTAATCCGTAGGTTACGCAGTCTGGTGATTCATGGTCGTGAATTCAATTGATCAATATTATTTGGGAGCGAACGTTATTCCATAAGTTCTCAAAACCTCAGAGTAAGGACCTCGGCTGTTCTTAATTTTGAAGGCAAGTGATCACACTTTTAGGTACTACGTTTATTGAATGAGATACCTCGATTCTTGACGAAAGAGGATCTAGCGACTTAAGCACCATCTTTTTCTATGGATTTAGAAAATTTAGTAAACCTCAATCCTAAATTCGAGCAATTCGTGCTTTTATTCCCTAATCTTTTGCTACACGGTCTCTGGAATTCTTAAATTACCAACCTCGTCTGTCCGCACCTTAAAACTATGGTAACATACATTTTGGGAACAGCAACGATCCCATAGGAGGAATCCTACTTCTTGAAGGAAACTGTGGCAATTTTGGAGCCTCGGTTCTCCTTAGTTCAAGAATTTTGGTTATTCCATGTAATTAGTTCCGATAATTTGTTGTCCGTAGAAGCAAAGATTTTTGTAGAACTTCATAGCAATCTATAGATAACGGATACTCACGAGTCCTAAACAAGAAATCAAGTAATCCTTGTTTTTAGGAGTTTTTGTAATCCGTAGGTTACGCAGTCTGGTGATTCTTGGTCGTGAATTCAATTGATCAATATTATTTGGGAGGCAACGTTATTCCATATGTTCTCGAAACCTCCAGAGTAAGGACCTCGGCTGTTCTTAATTTTGAAGGCAAGTGATCCCACTTTTAGGTGCTACGTTTAATGAACGAGAAACCTCGGTTCTTCTTGAAAGAGGATCTAGTGATTTGATCCCCATCTTTTTCCACGGATTTAGGAAATTTAGTATTCCTCAATCCTCTATTCCAGCAATTCGTCCTTTTATTACCTAATCTTTTGCTACACGCTCTCTAGAATTCTTAAATTACCAACCTTGACTGTCCGAACCTTAAAACCATGGTAAAATACAATTCGGGAAGAGTGGCGATCCAATAAGAGGATTCCTTCTTCTTGAAGGAAACTTCGGCAATATAGGAGCCTTGGTTCTCCTTAGTTCAGGAATTTCGGTTATTGCAAGTAATTAAATCCGATAATCCACATTCAGCAAAAGTGAGCATTTTTGTAGAACTTCTTAGCAATCTGTAGATAACGATTACTCAAGAGTCCCAAACAAGAAAACGAGTAATACCCGTTTTTAGGAGTTTTTGTAATCTGTAGGTTACGTAGTTTGGTGCTTCTTGGTCATGAAATCAATCGATCAATATTATTTTGGAGCGAACGTTATTCCAAATGTTCTCGAAACCTCCAGAGTAAGGACTTCGGCTGCTCTTAATTTTGAAAGCAAGTGACCACACTTTTAGGTGCTACATTTATTGAATGAGAAACCTCGGTTCTTGACGAAAGAGGATCACCATCTTTTTCTACGGATTTAGGAAATTTAGTAATCCTTAATCCTCTATTCCAGCAATTCGTCCTTTTATTACTTAATCTTTTGCTATAAGCTCTCTAGAATTGTTAAATTGCGAACCTCAACTGTCCGCACCTTAAAACCATGGTAGCAAACATTTTGGTAACAGTGGCGATCGGATAGGAGGATTCTACATTCTTGAAGGAAACTTCTACAATTTAGGAGCCTCGTTCTCTTTTGTTCAGGAATTTTGGTTATTCAAGGTAATTAAATCCGATAATCCGTTGTCCGCAAAAGGGTGGATTTTTGAAGAACTTCATAGCAATCTGTAGATAACGGATACTCATGAGTCCCAAAGAAGAAACCAAGAAATCCTTGTTTTTAGGAGTTTTTGTAATCTGTAGGTTATGCAGTCTGGGGATTCTTGGTCGTGAAATCAATTGATCATTATTATTTGGGAGCGAACGTTATTCCATAAGTTCTCAAAACCTCCAGAGTAAGGACCTCGGCTGCTCTTAATATGAAGGCAAGTGATTCAACTTTTTGCTGCTACGTTTAATGAACGAGAAACCTCAGTTCCTCTCGAAAGAGGATCTAGCGATTTAAGCACCATCTTTTTCTACGGATTTAGGAAATTTAGTAATCCTCTATCCTAAATTCGAGCAATTCGTCCTTTTCCTACCAAATCTTTTGCTACACACTCTCTAGAATTCTTAAATTGCAAACCTTGACTGTCCAAACCTTAAAACCATTGTAAAATACAATTCGGGAAGAGCAGCAATCCGATTGGAGGATTCCTTCTTCTTGAAGAAAACTTTGGCAATTTAGGACCCTCGGTTCTCCTTAGTTCAGGAATTTTGGTTATTCCAAGTAATTAAATCCGATAATCCGTTGCCCGCAAAAGGTAGGATTTTTGCAGAACTTCTTAGCAATCTGTAGATAATGGATACTCATGACTCCCAAACAAGAAACCAAGTAATCCTTGTTTTTGGGAGTTTTTGTAATCCGTAGGTTATGCAGTCTGGTGATTCTTGGTCGTGAAATCAATTGATCAATATTATTTAGGAGCCAACGTCATTCCATAAGTTCTCGAAACCTCAGAGTAAAGACCTCGGCTGTTCTTAATTTTGAAGGGAAGTGATCCCACTTTTAGGTGCTATGTTTATTTAACGAGAAACCTCGGTTCTTGTAGAAAGAGGATCTAGCGACTTAAGCACCATCTTTTTCTACGGATTTAGGAAATTTAGTAATCCTCAATCCACTATTCCAGCAATTCGCCCTCTTAATACCTAATCTTTTGCTACAAGCTCTCTAGAATTCTTAAATTGCGAACCTCGACTGTCCACACCATAAAACCATGGTAGCATACATTTTGGTAACAGCGGCGATCGGATAGGAGGATTCTACCTTCTTGAAGGAAACTTCGGCAATTTAAGAGCCTCGGTTCTCCTTCGTTCAGGAATTTTGGTTATTCGAAGTAATTAAATCCGATAATCCTTTGTCCACAAAAGCAAGGATTATTACAGAACATCATAGCAATCTATAGATAACGGATACTCACGAGTCCCAAACAAGAAACCAAGTAATCCTTGTTTTTAGGTGTTTTTGTTATCCATAGGTTACACAGTCTGGGGATTCTTGGTCGTGAAATTAATTGATCAATATTATTTGGGAGCGAACGTTATTCCATAAGTTCTCGAAACCTCCAAAGCAAGGACCTCGGCTACTCTTAATTTTGAAGGCAAGTGATCCCACTTTTAGGTGCTACGTTTATTGAACGAAAACCTCGGTTCTTCTCGAAAGAGGATCTCGCGATTTAAGCACCATCTTTTTCTACGGATTTAGGAAATTTAGTAATCCTCTATCATAAATTCGAGCAATTCGCCTTTTTATTACCAAATCTTTTGCTACACGCTCTCTAGAATTCTTAAATTACCAACCTCGACTGTCCGAACCTTAAAACCATGGTAAAATACAATTCGGGCAGAGCGGCAATCCGATAGGAGGATTCCTTCTTCTTGAAGGAAACCTCGATAATTTAGGAGCCTCGGTTTTCCTTCGTTCAGGAATTTTGGATATTCTAAGTAATTAAATCCAATAATCCTATGTCCCCAAAAGCGAGGATTTTTGCAGAACTTCATAGCAATCTGTAGATACCGGATACTGACGAGTCCCAAATAGAAACCAAGTAATCCTTGTTTTTAGGAGTTTTTGTTATCCGTAGGTTACGCAATCTAGGGATTCTTGGTCATGAAATCAATTGATCAATATTATTTGGGAGCGAATGTTATTCTATAAGTTCTCGAAACCTCCAGAGTAAGGACCTCGGCTGCTCTTAATTTTGAAGGCAAGTGATCCCACTTTTAGGTGCTACGTTTATTGAACGAGAAACCTCGGTTCTTCATGAAAGAGGATCTAGCGATTTAAGCACCATCTTTTTCTGTGGATTTAGGAAATTTAGGAATCCTCTATCCTAAATTCGAGCAATTCATCCTTTTATTACCAAATCTTTTGCTACATGTTCTCTAGAATTCTTAAATTACCAACCTCGACCGTCCGAACCTTAAAACCATGGTAAAATACAATTCGAGCAGAGCGGCAATTCGATAGGAGGATTCCTTCTTCTTGAATGAAACCTCGATAATTTAGGAGCCTCGGTTTTCCTTCGTTCAGGAATTTTGGATATTCCAAGTAATTAAATCCAATAATCCTATGTCCCCAAAAGCGAGGATTTTTGTAGAACTTCATAGCAATCTGTAGATACCAGATACTGACGAGTCCCAAACAAGAAACCAAGTAATCCTTGTTTTTAGGAGTTTTTGTTATTCGTAGGTTACGCAATCTAGGGATTCTTGGTCATGAAATCAATTGATCAATATTATTTGGGAGCGAATGTTATTCTATAAGTTCTCGAAACCTCCAGAGTAAGGACCTCGGCTGCTCTTAATTTTGAAGGCAAGTGATCCCACTTTTAGGTGCTACGTTTATTGAACGAGAAACCTCGGTTCTTCATGAAAGAGGATCTAGCGATTTAAGCACCATCTTTTTCTGTGGATTTAGGAAATTTAGGAATCCTCTATCCTAAATTCGAGCAATTCATCCTTTTATTACCAAATCTTTTGCTACACGTTCTCTAGAATTCTTAAATTACCAACCTCGACCGTCCGAACCTTAAAACCATGGTAAAATACAATTCGAGCAGAGCGGCAATCCGATAGGAGGATTCCTTCTTCTTGAAGGAAACCTCGATAATTTAGGAGCCTCGGTTTTCCTTCGTTCAGGAATTTTGGATATTCCAAGTAATTAAATCCAATAATCCTATGTCCCCAAAAGCGAGGATTTTTGTAGAACTTCATAGCAATCTGTAGATACCAGATACTGACGAGTCCCAAACAAGAAACCAAGTAATCCTTGTTTTTAGGAGTTTTTGTTATCCGTAGGTTACGCAATCTAGGGATTCTTGGTCATGAAATCAATTGATCAATATTATTTGGGAGCGAATGTTATTCTATAAGTTCTCGAAACCTCCAGAGTAAGGACCTCGGCTGCTCTTAATTTTGAAGGCAAGTGATCCCACTTTTAGGTGCTACGTTTATTGAACGAGAAACCTCGGTTCTTCATGAAAGAGGATCTAGCGATTTAAGCACCATCTTTTTCTGTGGATTTAGGAAATTTAGGAATCCTCTATCCTAAATTCGAGCAATTCATCCTTTTATTACCAAATCTTTTGCTACACGTTCTCTAGAATTCTTAAATTACCAACCTCGACCGTCCGAACCTTAAAACCATGGTAAAATACAATTCAGGTTGAGCAGCGATCCGATAGGAAGATTCTTTCTTCTTGAAGGAAACCTCGGCAATTTAGGAGCCTTGGTTCTCCTTCGTTCAAGAATTTTGGTTATTCCAAGTAATTAAATCCGATAATTCGTTGTCCGCAAAAGCGAGGATTTTTGCAGAACTTCTTAGTAATCTGTAGATAACGGATACTCACGAGTCCCAAACAAGAAACCAAGTAATCCATGTTTTTAGGAGTTTTTATAATCTGTAGGTTACGTTGTCTGGTGATTCTTGATCGTGAAATCAATTGATCAATATTATTTGGGAGCCAACGTTATTCCATAAGTTCTCTAAACCTCATAGTCAGGACCTCGGCTGGTCTTAATATTGAAGGCAAGTGATCCCACTTTTAGGTGCTACGTTTAATGAACGAGAAGCCTCGGTTCTTCTGGAAAGAGGATCTAGAGATTTAAGTACCATCTTTTTATTACGGATTTATGAAATTTAGTAATACTCTATCCTAAATTCGAGCAATTCGTCCTTTTCTTACCTAATCTTTTGCTATACGCTCTCTAGAATTCTTAAATTGCCAACCTCGACTGTCTGAACCTTAAAACCATGGTAAAATACAATTCGGGAAGAGCGGCGATTCTATTGGAGGATTCCTTCTTCTTGAAGGAAACTTCGGCAATTTAGGAGCCTCGATTCTCCTTAGTTCAGGAATTTTGGTTATTCCAAGTAATTAAATCCGATAATCCGTTGTCCGCAGAAGCGAGGATTTTTGCAGAACTTCTTAGCAATATGTAGATAACGGATACTCACGAGTCCCAAAGAAGAAGCCAAGTAATCCTTGTTTTTAGGAGTTTTTGTAATCCGTAGGTTATGCAGTCTGGTGATTCTTGGTCGTGAAATCAATTGATCAATATTATTTGGGAGCGAACGTTATTCCATAAGTTCTCGAAACCTGAAGAGTAAGGACCTTAGCTGCTCTTAATTTTGAAGGCAAGTGATCCCACTTTTAGGTGCTACGTTTAATGAACAAGAAACCTCGATTCTTCTTGAAAGAAGATCTAGCGATTTAAGCACCATCTTTTTCTACGGATTTAGGAAATTTAGAAATCTTTTATCCTAAATTCGAGTAATTCGTCCTTTTATTAACAAATATTTTGCTACACGCTCTCTAGAGTTCTTAAATTATGAACCTCGACTGTCCGAACCTTAAAATAATGGTAAAATACAATTCGGGAAGAGCAGCGATCCGATAGGAGGATTCCTTCTTCTTGAAGGAAACCTTGGCAGTTTAGGAGACTCGGTTCTCCTTGGTTCAGTAATTTTGGTTATTCCAAGTAATTAAATCTAATAATCCATTGTCTGCAAGAGGGAGGATTTTTGCAGAACTTCTTAGCAATCTATAGATAACGGATACTCACGAGTCCCAAATAAGAAACCAAGTAATCCTTGTGTTTAGGAGTTTTTGTAATCCGTAGGTTACACATTCTGGTGATTCTCGGTCGTGAAATGAATTGATATATATTATTTCGGAGCGAAAGTTATTCCATGAGTTCTCGAAACCTGAAGAGCAAGGTCTTCGGCTGCTCTTAATTTTGAAGGTAATTGATCCTAATTTTAGGTGCTACGTTTAATGAACGAGAAACCTCGGTTCTTCTCGAAAGAGGATCTAGCAATTTAGGCACCATCTTTTTCTACGCATTTAGGAAAATTAGTAATCCTCAATCCTCTATTCGAGCAATTCGTCCTTTTATTCACTAGTCTTTTGCTATACGCTCTCTAGAATTCCTAAATTACCAACCTCGACTGTCCGCACCATAAAACCATGGTAAAATACAATTCGGGAAGAGCGGCGATCCGATAGGAGGATTCCTTCTTCTTGAAGGAAACCTCGGCAATTTTGGAGCCTCGGTTTTCCTTCATTCAGGAATTTTAGTTATTCTAAGTAATTAAATTCGATAATCTGTTGTCCGCAAAAGCAAGTTTTTTTGCAGAACTTCTTAGCAATCTGTAGATAACGGATACTTACGAGTCCCAAACAAGAAACCATGTAATCCATGTTTTTAGGAGTTTTTGTAATCCGTAGGTAACGTAGTCTGGTGATTCTTGGTCGTGAAATCAATTCATCAATATTATTTGGGAGCCAACGTTATTCCATAAGTTCTAGAAACCTCAGAGTAAGGACCTCGACTATTCTTAACTATGAAAGCAGGTGATCCCACTTTTAGGTGCTACGTTAATGAACAACAAACCTCGGTTCTTCTTGAAAGAGGATCTAGTGATTTGATCCCCATCTTTTTCCACGGATTTAGGAAATTTAGTAAACCTTAAACCTCTATGCCAGGTATTCGTCCCTTTATTACCTAATCTTTTGCTATACGCTCTCTAGAATTCCTAAATTACCAACCTCGACTGTCCGCAGCTTAAAGCCATGGCAAAATACTATTCGGGAAGACCGGCGATCCGATAGGAGGATTCCTTCTTCTTGAAGGAAACTTCGGCAATTTAGGAGCCTCGGTTCTCCTTAATTTAGGAATTTTGGTAATTCCAAGTAATTAAGTCCGATAATCTGATGTCCGCAAAAGCGAGGATTTTTGTAGAACTTCTTAGCAATCTGTAGATAACGGATACTCACGAGTCCCAAACAAGAAACTAAGTAATCCTTGTTTTTAGGATTTTTTTGTAATCAGTAGGTTACGCAGTCTGGTGATTCTTGGTCATGAAATCAATTGATAAATATTATTTGGGAGCCAACGTTATTCCATAAGTTCTCGAAACCTCATAGTAAGGACCTCGGCTGTTCTTAATTTTGAAGGGAAGTTATCCCACTTTTTAGGTGCTATGTTTATTTAACGAGAAACCTCGGTTCTTGTAGAAAGGGGATCTAGCGACTTAAGCACCATATTTTTCTACCGATTTAGGAAATTTAGTAATCCTCAATCCTCTATTCCAGCAATTCGTCCTTTTGTTACCTAAACTTTTGCTATAAGTTCTCTAGAATTCCTAAATTACCAACCTCGACTGTCCGCAGCTTAAAACCATGGTAAAATACAATTTGGGAAGAGCGGCGATCCGATGGTTAGATTCCTTCTTCTTGAAGGAAACCTCGGCAATTTAGTAGCCTCGGTTCTCCTTACTTGAGGAATGTTGGTTATTCCAAGTAATTAAGTCCGATAATCCGGTGTCCGCAAAAGCGAGGATTTTTGTAGAACTTCTTAGCAATCTATGGATAACGGATACTCACGAGTCCCAAGCAAGAAACTAAGTAATCCTTGTTTTTAGGAGTTTTTGTAATCCGTAGGTTACAGTGTCTGGTGATTCTCGATCGTGAAATCAATTGATCAATATTATTTCGGAGCGAAAGTTATTCCATAAGTTCTCGAAACCTCAAGAGCAAGGACTTCGGCTGCTCTTAATTTTGAAGGCAAGTGATCTCACTTTTAGGTGCTACGTTTAATGAACGAGAAACCTCGGTTCTTCTAGAAAGAGGTTCTAGCAATTTAGGCACCATCTTTTTCTACGGATTTAGGAAAATTAGAAATCCTCAATCCTCTATTCCAGCAATTCGTCCTTTTATACCCTAGTCTTTTTCTACACGCACTCTAGAATTCCTAAATTACCAACCTCGACTGTCCGCACCTTAAAACCTTGGTAAAATAAAATTCGGGAAGAGCGGCGATCCGATAGAAGGATTCCTTCTTCTTGAAAGAAAACTTGGCAATTTAGGAGCCTCGGTTCATCTTAGTTCAGGAATTTTGGTTATTCCAAGTAATTAAATCCGATAATCTGTTGTCCGCAAAGGCGAGGATTTTTGCAGAACTTCTTAGCAATCTGTAGATAACGGATACTCACGAGTCCCAAACAAGAAACCAAGTAATCCTTTCTTTTAGGAGTTTTTGTAATCCGTAGGCTACGCAGTCTGGTGATTCTTGGTCGTCAAATCAATTGATCAATATTATTTGGGAGAGAATGTTATTCCATATGTTCCCGAAACCTCAAGAGTAAGGACTTCGACTGCTCTTAATTTTGAAGGCAAGTGATACCACTTTTAGGTGCTACGTTTAATGAACGAGAAACCTTGGTTCTTCTCGAAAGAAGATCAAGCAATTTAAGCACCATCTTTTTCTACGGATTTAGGAAATTTAGTAATCCTCAATCCTCTATTCCAGCAATTCGTCCTTTTATTCCCCAGCCTTTTGCTATACTCTCTCTAGAATTCCTAAATTACCAACCTGGACTGTCCGCACCATAAAACCATGGTAAACAATAATTTGGGGAGAGCGGCGATCCGATAGGAGTATTCCTTGTTCTTGAAGGAAACCTCGGCAATTTAGGAGCCTTAGCTCTCCTTAATTTAGGAATTTTGGTTATTCCAAGTAATTAAATGTAATAATCCATTGTCTGCAAAAGGGAGGATTTTTGCAGAACTTCTTAGCAATCTATAGATAATAGATACTCATGAGTCCCAAACAAGAAACCAAGTAATCCTTGTGTTTAGGAGTTTTTGTAATCCGTAGGTTACACATTCTGGTGATTCTCGATCGTGAAATCAATTGATCAATATTTTTTCGGAGCGAAAGTTATTCCATGAGTTCTCGAAACCTGAAGAGCAAGGACTTCGGCTGCTCTTAATTTTGAAGGTAATTGATCCTAATTTTAGGTGCTACGTTTAATGAACGAGAAACCTCGGTTCTTCTCAAAAGAGGATCTAGCAATTTAGGCACCATCTTTTTCTACGCATTTAGGAAAATTAGTAATCCTCAATCCTCTATTCCAGCAATTCGTCCTTTTATTCACTAGTCTTTTGCTATACACTCTCTATAATTCCTAAATTACCAACCTCGACTGTCCGCACCATAAAACCATGGTAAAATACAATTCGGGAAGAGCGGCGATCTGATAGGAGGATTCCTTCTTCTTGAAGGAAACCTCGGCAATTTTGGAGCCTCGGTTTTCCTTCATTCAGGAATTTTAGTTATTCTAAGTAATTAAATTCGATAATCTGTTGTCCGCAAAAGCAAGTTTTTTTGCAGAACTTCTTAGCAATCTGTAGATAACGGATACTTACGAGTCCCAAACAAGAAACCATGTAATCCATGTTTTTAGGAGTTTTTGTAATCCGTAGGTAACGTAGTCTGGTGATTCTTGGTCGTGAAATCAATTCATCAATATTATTTGGGAGCCAACGTTATTCCATAAGTTCTAGAAACCTCAGAGTAAGGACCTCGACTATTCTTAACTATGAAAGCAGGTGATCCCACTTTTAGGTGCTACGTTAATGAACAACAAACCTCGGTTCTTCTTGAAAGAGGATCTAGCGATTTGATCCCCATCTTTTTCCACGGATTTAGGAAATTTAGTAAACCTTAAACCTCTATGCCAGGTATTCGTCCCTTTATTACCTAATCTTTTGCTATACGCTCTCTAGAATTCCTAAATTACCAACCTCGACTGTCCGCAGCTTAAAGCCATGGCAAAATACTATTCGGGAAGACCGGCGATCCGATAGGAGGATTCCTTCTTCTTGAAGGAAACTTCGGCAATTTAGGAGCCTCGGTTCTCCTTAGTTTAGGAATTTTGGTAATTCCAAGTAATTCAGTCCGATAATCCGGTGTCCACAAAAGCGAGGATTTTTGTAGAACTTCATAGCAATCTGTAGATAACGGATACTCACGAGTCCTAAACAAGAAACCAAGTAATCCTTGTTTTTAGGAGTTTTTGTAATCCGTAGGCTACGCAGTCTGGTGAATCTTGGTCGTGAAATCAATTGATCTGTTCGTATACATAGTCTGTTCGTACTGTTTACATCACATCTCTAGAGTTTCTCATAAGTCACTAGATTCCTTTTCAAGCCGCTCACTTCTAATAACATTCAGTAGTAGTATGACCGCGCTTTCCACAGTTATTACATAGTGGAGCACTCTTTCTTTTAAAGCACCATTTTACTGTATGTCCAACTTTTCCACAATAAGAACATTTTCCTTTTAATTGAGGACATGCTTTTGGCCGGTGATCTTGGTTACATTTCCAGCAATTTAGTTGGTGTGGTTTCTTCACAATTGGTTCAATTACTTGTGATCTTGATGCTTCAATGGGTCGCTTGCCATTCTGATTAGCATTATCCATGGATTCTTCATCTGATTCTGAGGTTTTCCTGTTTTCTTCATTTTGCTTTTCTACGAATTCTTTTCCTGCATTTTCTATCACCCTTGCTTTTTCAACCATATCATTATAAGTCTTTAATTGAAATTCCTTCAACTTGACTCGAGTCTCCAGATCTAGTCCTGCTAAGAACACTTGTATACGAAATTGATCACTACTTCTTAATTCTGGATATGTAAGATGCATCAATCGCCGGAGCTCACATTCATATTCACTAATACTTCGACCCCCTCTTCGTACAAGAAGTAGGTCTCCTTGAAGTTTCTTCCGTAAACTTTCTGGAATATATTCCTTCAAGAATTCTTCTTTAAACCCTTTCCAGGTAATAGGTTGAGACATAGTTTCATTTTTAAAGTTCCACCATATCCTTGCATCTTTGTGTAGCATAAACGTCCCATAAGTTACCTTTAAATCCTCTGGGATGTCATAGATTTGAAAGGTTTGTTCGATCCGTGCTAACCAATCTTCTGTCTCCACTGGGTCATTAGGTCTGCCTTCAAAGTATTTATTTACCTTGATAAACTCAGACAATTTCACCTTAGATGATTCCATTACTCTCAGAATACTTGCAAATGAACTCCACTTTAATGTAGATAAAAATTTGGTCAACAATGATAACCCTGTCAACATAATATATCCTTATGTTAGTACTATTTATCCAACTCTTTTTGTTAAATCATCAATCATTTAACTCAATCATTTTTTTTACATTCTTCCACCCTTCCATTTTCTAAAGATAATAAAGTTCAAATTCAGAATTCTATGATTACAACATTCTCTCAAATCTCCATTCACACCATTTGATTTCTCTTTTTGAATTGCTCTTGCTATCCTTTGATATCAAAATTGTTAATTAAGATATCTAAGCTTTCAAATCTAAGGTTGAATCTCCAATATATATATATATATATATATATATCTTTAGTTACTTATGTAGGAAGACTTATCTTCGCATCACCTTAACAACTTACGTATTCCTTAAAACTTCGTGCAATCATCCTCTTCATAGTATGACTGGTCAATCCAATAGGACAATTCACATCATAGTAACATTACCTCCTATGTTAAACTCACTAAAGCCTTCAACCACCGAATTAAATGTGCAATAACACAATTTCTTAATTCCATCTACACCATCACATATTGAATTCCAAATATCATTAGAACCACCAAAATCACACTTCATATCGTTTATCCTACACTCTTAATCTCTAGCGCAATCAATTTTCCTTACTTTAACACAATCAAAGACATCACCTTCTTGTTTCTCTTTTAACATTCATTCCTTAAATTCTTGTTATAGCCCTTCAAACTTATAATCCTAAGCTTTGTATGATAATAGTACTAACAACATCTTAGTTAGGGAGGAGATGAATAGATAGTGAATATACATACTTATAATATAAACATAATACATATAATTGATACTAGATATATTGATACTAGATATAACATATAATCTAGTGTCTAAGTCTTTTAAATCATTAATTCTACACTACCCAGGTTCTACCCCATCTCACCATTTGGTAGGTTTCTCCTATCTCTGACAACCAAATGCTCTGATACCACTTTGTCAGGACCTTAAAGGGGGCCTAGTAGGATTACCTAAAATTTCCACAACATGTGTGCACCCATGCTATGAAAACCGCCTTGCAAGTCAGAGATTGCAAGACTCTAAATGATTAATCGCTAAGGTTACTGATTTTTGAGTAATCAATTTACTGTAGAATACAAATATAAATAACTATGGGTATCCGATATCCCACAGTTCCTCAGAACCATAGAGAATCGGTATCCCCTACCAAATAATAAGACAGGATATACAAACATTATAGTAAGGTTTAATAAATAAATATTTTCTACAAAGGATGTCTATGTATCATCTAAAAAGTACTCAACTACTCCTAATACTAATGTACATATCTTCATCTCGTACTTAACACTCGAGACATATCCCAATCCCATCATATGTAAACCTGCAAAGAAAATTAAGGGGGAATGAGCATAAAGCAGCTCAG
The DNA here is from genome assembly GCA_024138005.1 of Lumnitzera racemosa. Taxonomy (NCBI): domain Eukaryota; kingdom Viridiplantae; phylum Streptophyta; class Magnoliopsida; order Myrtales; family Combretaceae; genus Lumnitzera; species Lumnitzera racemosa. Next base: position 75,058,666 of record JAMXBC010000006.1, read on the forward strand.
TGAGTTCATTCCTCACCACTACCGGTCAAGCAAGTTTTCACACATTATCATCACATATGCAAGCAAGTTATCCACATACATAATGAATGCAGGCGTGATGAATGCAAGCAACACATCCATAGGAGTCTAGAACTATGGAAGGTGTAGAATTACGTCGCCTACACTTCGATTATCCCCTGTACTTACCCGCACAGGGCACCTTAGCTTACCCGCATGAGGCTACCTAGGGGCACCACTCCACTAGGCAAAACTCGACTATTACCCTAGCGGAGAAAAGAGTTTCAATCCAAATAGAGGGAGTCCAAACTAGGACTATCCACCCTCCAAGGCCCCTCGGGTATAAACATGCGAGTCCTCTCGCAACCAAAACTTAACCAGGGCCTTATAGGCACAATAAAGCGAGTCCTCTCGCTATCAAGTGGAGAACCCATGCTAGCTTTGCCTTAACATTAAAAATACTCTTTATGGCTCCTCAAGCCCTTACAGCGATCATGAAAAAAATTTGTTCACGGATAGAAAAGCTTTTTCCAAAAATACTTTTCTTAAGATTTTTGCAAGGCTAGCACTCTCCATTCATACCTTTACCAAGTCATAGACATGCGACGAGTAGAACTGGTTATTTAGGCAGATATTTATATTTATCAATTTAAAAAGGTGATCACAAGGATGATAACATACAAGCAGAACAGTCATTCAAACAGACAAGCAATAGCAAACAGCAAAACATCATACAAGTAACACGCACAAGCAAGTAGCAGGTCATCAGAACTCCCTCACCTGGATTATTGCTCATTCTCCAAGCCTTTAGGGTTTCCAGGACTCGATATCGAACGCCTAAATCAAAATGGTAAAACTTATAAGTGTTTTGAGAATTCAGACTCCTTAGTTAACTAAAAGTCCATTGTAGTTTATCTAGTTTCATCCAATATAACCTGAGTATAGTGTATATAGGGTTAACCCGAGCATAGTGTATATAGGATTACCATATCCCATGAGATTAATAGTAACTATTTTCTTCTATTAGTAAGGTATGAGGCTTCCTTTATGTATTTTGCAACTTTTTGTTCTGATTCCGATATTTGCAAACTTATATTCGTTTTTTCATCCTTTTCGGACGTACGTTCACACGGTGATGTTCGTTTTGGACGTTAAGACCCATGTTTTATGATATGAACTAAATTTATTGAAATTTTATCTTATTGAAGTTTAATTATTCTCATTGCTTATGTTTATGGCCTAGTTCAGGGTTTAATAATTGAATTGGCTATTTGATTCATACACTTAGGAAATTTCACATTAGTGCTACTAATCCACATACTTGATTAAATTTAATTCAATCTAGGAAGTATATTAGGGTTTAAGGGATTTTCAACTTCTAAATACATATATATATACCTATGTTATGTGCTTATGTAATCTTATTATTTCTTCTATTATAAACCTACGCTTACATCATCACTTATGTAATCAATTGATTATTTCATGGCTTATGTAATGTTTAGATGATATCATTGCTTATGTAATGTTTAGATGTTGTCATGGCTAATGTAATCCATTTAGTGCATGAAAATATATATGTCATTAAGTACTTATACATATACATATGTTACATACCTACCTACACTCATAATATACTAATATGTGTACTTATGTACTAATATATATACTAATACATATACCCATATACGCATACGGTGACATACGTATTTTTATACGTATTTTCGTATGCCTTATATAGCCCCTTAAGAAAGCTTCACAATTTAATTCTTTTTTGTATTTTAAGAGTATATTTGACATGATATATGTATGTATAGTTAGTATATAACTTAGTTTAGGTTATGTGCATATTGTATACTTATGTACAAAGGTATTTATACTTCTATTCTTTTAGCATATCCTTTTATACATATACTTAAGGACATATGCACATGCATATCCTTCTTCTTTTTCATGATTCCTAGATTTCTACACCTAAAGAAGAGAACTTTGTGCTCTTTTCTTCAAGACAACACTAAACACATAACTACTTATCTAATATACTTAATTAACTAACTAATGAAGAAGATAAAACAAGATAAAGTAACTTAGATACATACCTTTGCTTATGTTGGAATTAAGGAGACAAAAAGGAAGATGTTGAAGGTAAAATGGAGATGGAAGCTTACGGCAATGGAGGAGGATTTTTGGTTTGTTTCTTTTGATTTGTTTTGCTTATGGAAGAAGGAGAATGGTGGGGTCTAAAAGGGAGAAGATGTGGATGGCAATCGAGAAGAAAATGAGAAGAAAAAAAAATCAAAAAGAAAGAAAAGAAAAGCCATCATTAAGGAAGAGATATTTTCTTTATCTCTTTAGTCTTTTGTTGACTTTTCAAAATGTTGACTTTAGTCAACATGTGTTGACTTGGTCAACTTTTGGACTTTGGTCAACATGTGTTATCTTAGTCAACATTCTTTAAGTATGTGTAATTTTGTGCACATAATGTAGTAATTAAGGAAAATTAAGGGAAAAATGAAGGAAATGAGAAGAAATGAGGTATATGATGCATTGATGTGTAAATGTGGTTGATGAGATCTTACTTTAGGTCTTTAGAGTCCATATATCTCATTTGATAAACTACTTTGGATAACAAGTGTAAAAAGTACTAATTTGAGCATTAAAGTTCACTACATGTAACCTAATCTTCAACTATAACCCTAACTCTAAGTGAGATTACCTTAATCACATACTTAAGGGATCAATATAATCTATGACTCATTATCTTAGTTTCTAATGGATTCCTTGAGGATTCGAATCATATAAGCATGAATGAGGGTCATCTCTAACCTTTTACTAATGATTTGGCAAAATATGAGCATTATATTATCAATTAAGGTTTTAAGGTAAATTATGGTGAATTAGTGCTTTTGTATCCTTAAAGTTAAAATTTTAGGGTTTTTTATTACTTTTGGGCACAATCTCTAATGTATTTCCACATTTAGGGTTTCATATATTCTTACGCGATTAAATCTTCGATTGTTATCTTAGGGTTTTGATGTGGCTCGAGGTTTTAGGGTCTTCATATACGATTAGGGGTTCAATTGATGATTTAAGGTTTTTCGTATCCACTCTAGGTTTTGGATTGAGATTTTAATCGGTTTTAAATCTCATTGGCTCTTTTGAGTTTAGGAAATCATCTACAGTTTGGACGTTTATTTCTATACTTAGGAAGCTAAATTTGCGGGGTTTATATCGGCTGCTCTTAATTTTGAAGGCAAGTGATCAACTTTTAGGTGCTACGTTTATTTAACGAGTAACCTCGGTTCTTGTAGAAAGAGGATCTAGCGACTTAAGCACCATCTTTTTCTATGGATTTAGGAAATTTAGTAATCCTCAATCCTCTATTCCAGCAATTCGTCCTTTTTTTACCTAATCTTTTGCTATACACTCTAAAATTCCTAAATTACCAACCTCAACTGTTCGCACCTTAAAACCATGGTAAAATACAATTCGGGAAGAGCGACGATCTAATAGGAGGATTCCTTCTTCTTGAAGGAAACCTCGGCAATTTAGGAGCCTCGGTTCTCCTTAGTTCAGGAATATTGGTTATTCCAAGTAATCCTTGTTTTTAGGAGTTTTTTAATCCGTAGGTTACACAGTCTGGTGATTCTCGATCGTGAAATCAATTGATCAATATTATTTTGGAGCAAAAGTTATTCCATATGTTCTCGAAACCTCAAGAGCAAGGACTTCAGCTGCTCTTAATTTTGAAGGCAAGTGATCCCACATTTAGGTTCTACGTTTAATGAACGAGAAACCTCGGTTCTTCTCGAAAGAGGTTCTAGCAATTTAGGCACCATCTTTTTCTACGGTTTTAGGAAAATTAGTAATCCTCAATCCTCTATTCCAACAATTCGTCCTTTTATTCCCTAGTCTTTTGCTACACGCATTCTAGAATTCCTAAATTACCAACCTCGACTGTCCGCACGTTAAAACCTTGGTAAAATAAAATTCTGGAAGAGCGGCGATCCAATAGAAGGATTCCTTCTTCTTGAAGGAAAACTCGGCAATTTAGGAGCCTCGGTTCACCTTAGTTCAGGAATTTTGGTTATTCCAAGTAATTAAATCCAATAATCCGTTGTCCGCAAAGGCGAGGATTTTGGTAGAACTTTTTGGCAATCTGTAGATAATGGATACTCACGAGTCCCGAACAAGAAACCAAGTAATCCTTGTTTTTAGGAGTTTTTGTAATCCGAAGGTTACACAGTCTAGTGATTCTTGGTCGTGAAATCAATTGATCAATATTATTTGGGAGCCAACGTTATTCCATAAGTCCTCGAAACCTCATAGTAAGGACCTCGGCTATTCTTAATTTTGAAGGGAAGTGATCCTACTTTTTAGTTGCTACGTTTATTTAACGAGAAACCTCGGTTCTTGTAGAAAGGGGATCTAGCGATTTGATCCCCATCTGTTTCCATGGATTTAGGATATTTAGTAATCGTTAAACCTCTATGCCAGCAATTCGACCCTTTATTACCTAATCTTTTGCTATATGCTCTCTATAATTCCTAAATAACCAACCTCGACAGTCCGCAGCTTGAAACCAAGGGAAAATGCAATTCGGGAAGTGCGGCGATCCGATACAAGGATTCCTTCTTCTTGAAGGAAACTTCGGCAATTTAGGAGCCTCGATTCTCCTTAGTTCAGGAATTTTGGTTATTCCAAGTAATTAAGGCCGATAATTCGGTGTCCGCAGAAGCAAGAATTTTGGCAGAACTTCTTAGCAATCTTTAGATAACAGATACTCACGAGTCACAAACAAGAAACCAAGTAATCCCTGTTATTAGGAGTTTTTGTAATCCGTAGGTTACGCAATCTGGTGATTCTTGGTCGTGAAATCAATTGATCAATATTATTTGGAAGCCAACATTATTCCATAAGTTCTCGAAACCTTAAGAGTAAGGACCTCCACTGTTCCTAATTTTGAAGGGAAGTGATCCCACTTTTAGGTGCTACGTTTACTTAACGAGAAATCTCGGTTCTTCTTTAAAGAGGATCTAGGGATTTGATCCCCATATTTTTCTACAGATTTAGGAAATTCAATAATCCTTAATCCTCTATGCCAGCAATTCGTCCCTTTATTACCTAATCTTTTGCTATACGCTCTCTAGAATTCCAAAATTACCAACCTCGACTGTCCATAGCTTAAAACCATGGTAAAATACAATTCAGGAAGAGCGGCGATCCGTTAGGAGGATTCCTTCTTCTTGAAGGAAACCTCGGCAATTTAGTAGCCTCGGTTCTCCTTAGTTCAGGAATTTTGGTTATTCTAGGTAATTAAATCCGATAATCCGTTGTCTGCAAAAGCAAGGATTTTTGCAGAACTTCATACCAATCTGTAGATAATGTATACTCACGAGTCCCAAACAAGAAAGCTAGTAATCCTTGTTTTTAGGAGTTTTTGTAACCCATAGGTTACGCAGTCTGGTGATTCTTGGTCGTGAAATCAGTTGATCAATATTATTTGGGAGCCAACGTTATTCCATAAGTTCTCGAAACCTCAAGAGTAAGGATCTCAGCTACTCTTAATTTTGAAGGCAACTGATCAACTTTTATGTGCTACGTTTATTTAACGAGTAACCTCGGTTCTTGTAGAAAGAGGATCTAGTGACTTAAGCACCATCTTTTTCTGTGGATTTAGGAAATTTAGTAATCCTCAATCCTCTATTCCAGCAATTCGTCCTTTTATTACCTAATATTTTCCTATGCGCTCTCTAGAATTCCTAAATTACCAACCTCAACTGTCCGCACCTTAAAACCATGGTAAACTACAATTAAGGAAGAGCGGCGATCCGATAGGAGGATTCCTTCTACTTGAAGGAAACTTCGGCAATTTAGGAGCCTCGGTTCTCCTTAGTTCAGGAATATTGGTTATTCCAAGTAATTAAATCTGATAATCCGTTGTCCGCAAAACCGAGGATTTATGCAGAACTTCATAGCAATCTGTAGATAACGGATACTCACGAGTCCTAAACAAGACTCAATGAAATCCCTATTTTTAGGAGTTTTTGTAATCCGTAGGTTACGCAGTATGGTGATTCTTGGTCGTGAAATCAATCGATCAATATTATTTAGGAGCCAACATTATTCCATAAGTTCTCGAAACCTGAGAGTAAGGACTTCGGCTGTTCTTAATTTTGAAGGCAAGTGATCCCACTTTTAGGTGCTACGTTTGAGGGACGAGAAACCTCGGTTCTTCTTGAAAGAGGAGCTAGCGATTTGATCCCCATCTTTTTCCACGGATTTAGGAAATTTAGTAATCCTTAATCCTCTATGCCAGCAATTCGCCCCTTTATTACCTAATCTTTTGCAATACGCTCTCTAGAATTCCTAAATTACCAACCTCAACTGTCCGCGGCTTAAAACCATGGTAAAATACAATTCGGGAAGAGCGGTGATCCGATAGGAGGATTCCTTCTTCTTGAAGGAAACCTCGGCAATTTAGTAGCCTCGGTTCTCCTTACTTCAGGAATTTTGGTTATTCCAAGTAATTAAGTCCGATAATCCGGTGTCCGCAAAAGCGAGGATTTTTGTAGAACTTCTTAGCAATCTGTAGATAACGGATACTCACGAGTCCCAAACAAGAAACCAAGTAATCCTTGTTTTTACGAGTTTTTGTAATCCTTAGGTTACACAGTGTGGAGATTCTTGGTCGTGAAATCAATTTATCAATATTATTTGGCAGCCAACGTTATTGCATAAGTTCTCGAAACCTTAGAGTAAGGACCTCGACTGTTCTTAATTTTGAAGGGAAGTGATCCCACTTTTAGGTGCTACGTTTATTTAACTAGAAACCTCAGTTCTTGTAGAAAGAGGATCTAGCGACTTAAGCACCATCTTTTTCTACGGATTTAGGAAATTTAGTAATCCTCAATCCTCTATTCCAGCAATTTGTCTTTTTATTACCTAATATTTTCCTATGCGCTCTCTAGAATTCCTAAATTACCAACCTCAACTGTCCGCAGCTTAAAACCATGGTAAACTACAATTAGGGAAGAGCGGCGATCCGATAGGAGGATTCCTTCTACTTAAAGGAAACTTCGGCAATTTAGGAGCCTCGGTTCTCCTTAGTTCAGGAATATTGGTTATTCCAAGTAATTAAGTCCAATAATCCGGTGTCCGCAAAGCGATGATTTTTGTAGAACTTCTTAGCAATCTGTAAATAATGGATACTCACGAGTCCTAAACAAGAAACCAAGTAATCCTTGTTTTTAGGAGTTTTTGTAATCCGTAGGTTACGCAGTCTGGTGATTCTTGGCCGTGAAATTAATTGATCAATATTATTTGGGAGCCAATGTTAGTCCATAAGTTCTCGAAACCTCAGAGTAAGGACCTCGGCTGTTCTTAATTTTGAAGGCAAGTGATCCTACTTTTAGGTGCTACGTTTATTTAACGAGTAACCTCGATTCTTGTAGAAAGAGGATCTAGCGACTTAAGCACCATCTTTTTCTACGGATTTAGGAAATTTAGTAACCCTCAATTCTCTATTCCAGCAATTCGTCCTTTTATTACCTAATTTTTTCCTATACACTCTCTAGAATTCCTAAATTACCAACCTCGACTGTCCGCACCTTAAAACCATGGTAAACTACAATTAGGGAAGAGCGACGATCCGATAGGAGGATTCCTTCTTCTTAAAGAAAACATCGGCAATTTTGGAGCCACGGTTTTCCTTCATTCAGGAATTTTGGTAATTCCCAGAAATTAAATCTGATAATTCGTTGTCCACAAAGGCGAGGATTTTTGCAGGACTTCTTAACAATCTGTAGATTGCGTATACTCACGAGTCCCAAACAAGAAACCAAGTAATCCATGTTTTTAGGAGTTTTTGTAATCTGTAGGTAACGTAGTATGGTTATTCTTGGTCGTGAAATCAATTGATCAATATTATTTGGGAGCCAACGTTATTCCATATGTTCTCGAAACCTCAGAGTAAGGACCTCGACTGTTCTTAATTTTGAAGGCAGGTGATCCCACTTTAGGTGCTACGTTTAAGGAACGAGAAACCTCAGTTCTTCTTGAAAGAGGAGCTAACAATTTGATCCCCATCTTTTTCTACGGATTTAGGAAATTTAGTAATCCTCAATCCTCTATTCCAGCAAATCATCCTTTTGTCACCTAATCTTTTGCTATATGCTCTCTAGAATTCCTAAATTACCAACCCTGACTGTCTACAGCTTAAAACCATTGTAAAATACAATTCGGGAAGAGCGGCGATCCGATAGGAGGATTCCTTCTTCTTGAAGGAAACCTCGGCAATTTAGGAGCCTCAAATTTCCTTAGTTCAGGAATTTTGGTTATTCCAAGTAATTAAATCCAATAATCCATTATCTGCAAAAGGGAGGATTTTTGCAGAACTTCTTAGCAATCTATAGATAACGGATACTCACGAGTCCCATACAAGAAACCAAGTAATCCTTGTTTTTAGGAGTTTTTGTTATTCGTATGTTACGCAGTCTGGTGATTCTCGGTCGTGAAATCAATTGATCAACATTATTTGGAGCGAACGTTATTCCATAAGTTCTCGAAACCTCAAGAGTAAGGACTTCGGCTGCTCTTAATTTTGAAGGCAAGTGATCCCACTTTTAGTTGCTACATTTAATGAACGAGAAACCTCGGTTCTTATTGAAAGAGGATCTAGCAATTTAAGCACCATCTTTTTCTACGGATTTAGGAAAATTAGTAATCCTCAATCCTCTATTCCAGAATTCGTCCTTTTATTCCCTAATCTTTTGCTATACGCTCTCTAGAATTCCTAAATTAACAACCTTGACTGTCCGTACCTTAAAACCATGGAAAAATACAATTAGGGAAGAGTTGCAATCCGGTAGGAGGATTTCTTATTCTTGAAGGAAACGTCGGCAATTTTGGAGCCTCGGTTTTCCTTCATTCAGGAATTTTGGTTATTCTAAGTAATTAAATCCGATAATCCGTTGTCCGCAAGAGCAAGTTTTTTTGCAGAACTTCTTAGCAATCTGTACATAACGGATACTTACGAGTCCCAAACAAGAAACCATGTAATCCATGTTTTTTGGAGTTTTTGTAATCCGTAGGTAACGTAGTCTGGTGATTCTTGTTCGTGAAATCAATTGATCAATATTATTTGGGAGCCAACGTTATTCCATAAGTTCTCGAAACCTTAAGAGTAAGGACCTCGACTGTTCCTAATTTTGAAGGGAAGTGATCCCACTTTTAGGTGCTACGTTTATTTAACGAGAAATCTCGGTTCTTCTTGAAAGAGGATCTAGCTATTTGATCCCCATATTTTTCTACGGATTTAGGAAATTCAATAATCCTTAATCCTCTATGCCAGCAATTCGTCCCTTTATTACCTAATCTTTTGCTGTACGCTCTCTAGAATTCCAAAATTACCAACCTCGACTGTCCATAGCTTAAAACCATGGTAAAATACAATTCGGGAAGAGCGGTGATCCGTTAGGAGGATTCCTTCTTCTTGAAGGAAACCTCGGCAATTTAGGAGCCTCGGTTCTCCTTAGTTCAGGAATTTTAGTTATTCCACGTAATTAAATCCGATAATCCGTTGTTCGCAAAAGCAAGGATTTTTGCAGAACTTCATACCAATCTATAGATAACGTATACTTACGAGTCCCAAACAAGAAAGCTAGTAATCCTTGTTTTTAGGAGTTTTTGTAATCCATAGGTTACGCAGTCTGGTGATTCTTGGTCGTGAAATCAGTTGATCAATATTATTTGGGAGCCAACGTTATTCCATAAGTTCTCGAAACCTCAAGAGTAAGGACCTCGGCTACTTTTAATTTTGAAGGCAACTGATCAACTTTTATGTGCTACGTTTATTTAACGAGTAACCTTGGTTCTTGTAGAAAGAGGATCTAGCGACTTAAGCACCATCTTTTTCTGTGGATTTAAGAAATTTAGTAATCCTCAATCCTCTATTCCAGCAATTCGTCCTTTTTTTACCTAATCTTTTGCTATACGCTCTCTAGAATTCCTAAATTACCAACCTCGACTGTCCACACCTTACAACCATGGTAAAATACAATTCGGGAAGAGCGGCGATCTAATAGGAGGATTCCTTCTTCTCGAAGGAAACCTTGGCAATTTAGGAGCCTCGGTTCTCCTTAGTTCAGGAATATTGGTTATTCCAAGTAATTAAATCTGATAATCCGTTGTCCACAAAAGCGAGGATTTATGCAGAACTTCTTAGCAATCTACAGATAACGAAAACTCACGAGTCCCAAACAAGAAACCAAGTAATCCTCGTTTTTAGGAGTTTTGTAATCCGTAGGTTACACATTCTGGCGATTCTCGGTCGTGAAATCAATTGATCAATATTATTTCGGAGCGAAAGTTATTCCATGAGTTCTCGAAACCTGAAGAGCAAGGACTTCGGCAACTCTTAATTTTGGAGGTAAGTGATCCTACTTTTTGGTGCTACGTTTAATGAACGAGAAACCTCGGTTCTTCTCGAAAGAGGATCTAGCAATTTTGGCACCATCTTTTTCTACGCATTTAGGAAAATTAGTAATCCTCAATCCTCTATTCCAGCAATTCGTCCTTTCATTCCCTAGTCTTTTGATATACGCTCTCTAGAATTCCTAAATTAACAACCTCGACTGTCCGCACCTTAAAACTATGGTAAAATACAATTCGGGAAGAGCGGTGATCCGATTGGAGGATTCCTTCTTCTTGAAGGAAACCTCGGCAATTTTGGAGCCTCGGTTTTCCTGCATTCAGGAATTCTGGTTATTCCAAGTAATTAAATCAGATAATTCGTTGTCCGCAATGGCGAGGATTTTTGCAGAACTTCTTAGCAATCTGTAGATAACAGATACTCACGAGTCCCAAACAAGAAACCAAGCAATCCATGTTTTTAGGAGTTTTTGTAATCCATAGGTAACGTAGTCTGGTGATTCTTAGTCGTGAAATCAATTGATCAATATTATTTGGGAGCCAACGTTATTCCATAAGTTCTAGAAACCTCAGAGTAAGGACCTCGACTGTTCTTAACTATGAAAGCAGGTGATCCCACTTTTAGGTGCTACGTTTAATGAACAACAAACCTCGGTTCTTCTTGAAAGTGGATGTAGCGATTTGATCCCCATCTTTCTCCACGGATTTAGGAAATTTAGTAAACCTTAAACCTCTATGCCAGCAATTCGTCCCTTTATTACCTAATCTTTTGCTATACGCTCTCTAGAATTCCTAAATTACCAACCTCGACTGTCCGCAGCTTAAAACCATGGCAAAATACTATTCGGGAAGAGCGGCGATCCGATAGGAGGATTCCTTCTTCTTGAAGGAAACTTCGGCAATTTAGGAGCCTCGGTTCTCCTTAGTTTAGGAATTTTGGTAATTCCAAGTAATTAAGTCCGATAATCCGGTGTCCGCAAAAGCGAGGATTTTTGTAGAACTTCTTAGCAATCTGTAGATAACGGATACTTACGAGTCCCAAACAAGAAACCAAGTAATCCTTATTTTTAGGAGTTTTTGTAATCCATAGGTTACGCAGTCTGGTGAATTTTGGTCGTGAAATCAATTGATCAATATTATTTGGGAGCCAACGTTATTCCATAAGTTGTTGAAACCTCATACTAAGGACCTCGGCTATTCTTAATTTTGAAAGGAAGTGATCCCACTTTTTAGGTGCTATGTTTATTTAACGAGAATCCTCGGTTCTTATAGAAAGGGGATCTAGCGACTTAAGCACCATCTTTTTCTATGCATTTAGGAAATTTAGTAATCCTCAATCCTCTATTCCAGCAATTCGTCCTTTTGTTACCTAAACTTTTGTTATACGCTCTCTAGAATTCCTAAATTACCAACCTCGTCTATCCGCAGCTTAAAACCATGGTGAAATACAATTCGGGAAGAGCGGCGATCCGATGGTTCGATTCCTTCTTCTTGAAGGAAACCTCGGCAATTTAGGAGCCTTGGCTCTCCTTAGTTCAGGAATTAAGGTTATTCCAAGTAATTAAATCCGATAATCCATCGTCCACAAAAGGGAGGATTTTTCCAGAACTTCTTAGCAATCTGTAGATAACGGATACTCACGAGTCCCAAACAAGAAACCAAGTAATCTTTGTTTTTAGGAGTTTTTGTAATCGGTAGGTTACACAGTTTGGTGATTCTCGGTCGTGAAATGAATTGATCAATATTATTTCGGAGCGAAAGTTATTCCATAAGTTCTCGAAACCTCAGGAGCAAGGACTTCGGCTGCTCTTAATTTTGAAGGCAAGTGATCCCACTTTTAGGTGCTACGTATAATAGACGAGAAACCTTGGTTCTTCTCGAAAGAGGTTCTAGCAATTTAGGCACCATCTTTTTCTACGGATTTAGGAAAATTAGAAATCCTCAATCCTCTATTCCAGCAATTCGTGCTTTTATTCCCTAGTCTTTTGCTAGACGCACTCTAGAATTCCTAAATTAACAACCTCGACTGTCCGCACCTTGAAACCATGGTAAAATACAATTTGGGAAGAGCGGCGATCCGATTGGAGGATTCCTTCTTCTTGAAGGAAACCTCGGCAATTTTGGAGCCTCGATTTTTCTTCATTCAGGAATTTTGGTTATTCCAAGTTATTAAATCGGACAATTTGTTGTCCGCAATGGTGAGGATTTTTGCAGAACTTCTTAGCAATCTGTAGATAACAGATACTCACGAGTCCCAAACAAGAAACCAAGCAATCCATGTTTTTAGGAGTTTTTTTAATCCGTAGGTAACGTAGTCTGGTGACTCTTGGTCGTGAAATCAATCGATCAATATTATTTGGGAGCCAACGTTATTCCATAAGTTCTCGAAACCTCATAGTAAGGACCTCGGCTGTTCTTAATTTTGAAGGGAAGTGATCCCACTTTTTAGGTGCTATGTTTATTTAACGAGAATCCTCGATTCTTGTAGAAAGGGGATCAAGCGACTTAAGCACCATCTTTTTCTACGGATTTAGGAAATTTAGTAATCCTCAATCCTCTATTCCTGCAATTCATCCTTTTGTTACCTAAACTTTTGCTATACGCTCTCTAGAATTCCTAAATTACCAACCTCGACTGTCCGCAGCTTAAAACCATATTAAAATACAATTCAGGAAGAGCGGCGATCCGATGGTTAGATTCCTTCTTCTTGAAGGAAACCTCGACAATTTAGGAGCCTCGGTTCACCTTAGTTCAGGAATTTTGGTTATTCCAAGTAATTAAATCTGATAATCCGTTGTCCGCAAAGGCGAGGATTTTTGCAAAACTTCTTAGCAATCTGTAGATAACGGATACTCATGAGTCCCAAACAAGAAACCAAGTAATCCTTATTTTTAGGAGTTTTTGTAATCCGTAGGCTACGCAGTCTGGTGATTCTTCGTCGTGAAATCAATTGATCAATATTATTTAGGAGAGAACGTTATTCCATAAGTTCCCGAAACCTCAAGAGTAAGGACTTCGACTGCTCTTAATTTTGAAGGCAAGTGATACCACTTTTAGGTGCTACGTTTAATGAACGAGAAACCTCGGTTCTTCTCGAAAGAGGATCAAGCTATTTAAGCACCATCTTTTTCTACGGATTTAGGAAATTTAGTTATCCTCAATCCTCTATTCCAGCAATTCGTCCTTTTATTCCCTAGTCTTTTGCTATACGCTCTCTAGTATTCCTAAATTACCAATCTCGACTATTCGCACCATAAAACCATGGTAAACAATAATTCGGGGAGAGCGGCGATCCGATAGGAGGATTCTGTCTTCTTGAAGGAAATCCCGGCAATTTAGGAGCCTCGGTTCTCCTTAGTTCAGGAATTTTGGTTATTCCAAGTAATTAAATCCAATAATCCATTGTCCGCGAAAGGGATGATTTTTGCAGAACTTCTTAGTAATCTATAGATAACGGATACTCACGAGTCCCAAACAAGAAACCAAGTAATCCTTGTGTTTAGGAGTTTTTGTAATCCGTAGGTTTCACATTTTGGTAATTCTCGGTCATGAAATCAATTGATCAATATTTTTTCGGAGCGAAAGTCATTCCATGAGTTCTCGAAAGCTGAAGAGCAAGGACTTCGGCTGCTCTTAATTTTGAAGGTAATTGATCCTACTTTTAGGTGCTACGTTTAATGAACGAGAAACCTCGATTCTTCTCGAAAGAGGATCTAGCAATTTAGGCACCATCTTTTTCTACGCATTTAGGAAAATTAGTAATCCTCAATCTTCTATTCCAGCAATTCATCCTTTCATATCCTAGTCTTTTGCTATACGCTCTCTAGAATTCCTAAATTAACAACCTTGACTATCCGCACCTTAAAACCATGGTAAAATACAATTCGGGAAGAGCGGCGATCTGATTGGAGGATTCCTTCTTCTTGAAGGAAACCTCGGCAATTTTGGAGCCTTGGTTTTCCTTCATTCAGGAATTTGGGTTATTCCAAGTAATTAAATCAGATAATTCGTTGTCCGCAATGGCGAGGATTTTTGCAGAACTTCTTAGCAATCTATAGATAATAGATACTCACGAGTCCCAAACAAGAAACCAAGTAATCCATGTTTTTAGGAGTTTTTGTAATCCATAGGTAACGTAGTCTGGTGATTCTTGGTCATGAAATCAATTGAGCAATATTATTTGGGAGCCAACGTTATTCCATAAGCTCTCGAAATCTCAGAGTAACGACGTCGGCTGTTCTTAGTTTTAAAGGCAGGTAATCCCACTTTTATGTGCTACGTTTAATGAACGAGAAACCTCGGTTCTTCTTGAAAAAGGATCTAGCAATTTGATCCCCATCTTTTTCCACGGATTTAGGAAATTTAGTAATCCTTAAACCACTATGCCAGCAATTCGTCCCTTTATTACCTAATCTTTTGCTATACGCTCTCTAGAATTCTTAAATTACCAACCTCGACTGTCCCCAGCTTTAAACCATGGCAAAATACTATTCGGGAAGAGTGGCGATCCGATAGGAGGATTCCTTCTTCTTGAAGGAAACTTCGGCAATTTAGGAGCCTCAGCTCTTCTTAGTTTAGGAATTTTGGTTATTCCAAGTAATTAAGACTGATAATCCGGTGTCCACAAAAGCGAGGATTTTTGTAGAACTTTTTAGCAATCTGTGGATAACGGATACTCACGAGTCCCAAACAAGAAACCAAGTAATCCTTGTTTTTAGGAGTTTTTGTAATCCGTAGGCTATGCAGTCTGGTGAATCTTGGTTGTGAAATCAATTGATCAATATTATTTGGGAGCCAACGTTATTCCAAAAGTTCTCGAAACCTCAAGAGTAAGGACCTCGGCTGCACTTAATTTTGAAGGGAAGGGATCCCACTTTTAGTGGCTACGTTTGTCTAACGAGAAACCTCGGTTCTTGTAGAAAGAGGATCTTGCGACATAAGCACCATCTTTTTCAACGGATTTAGGAAATTTAGTAATCCTCAATCCTCTATTCCAGCAATTCGTCCTTTTATTACCTAATCTTTTCCTATACGCTCTCTAGAATTCCTAAATTACCAACCTCGATTGTCTGCACCTTAAAACCATGGTAAAATACAATTCGGGAAGAGCGGCAATCCGATTGGAGGATTCCTTCATCTTGAAGGAAACTGCGGCAATTTAGGAGCCTCGGTTCTCCTTAGTTATGAAATATTTGTTATTCAAAGTAATTAAGTTCGATAATCCGGTGTCCGCAAAGGTGAGGATTTTTGCAGAACTTCTTACCAATCTGTAGATAACGGATACTCACGAGTCCCAAACAAGACTCAATGAAATCCCTATTTTTAGGAGTTTTTGTAATCCGTAGGTTACGCAGTATGGTGATTCTTGGTCGTGAAATCAATCGATCAATATTATTTGGGAGCCAACGTTATTCCATAAGTTCTCGAAATCTCAGAGTAACGACGTCGGCTGTTGTTAATTTTGAAGGCAGGTAATCCCACTTTTAGGTGCTATGTTTAACGAACGAGAAACCTCGGTTCTTCTTGAAAGTGGATCTAGCGATTTGATCCCCATCCTTTTCCACGGATTTAGGAAATTTAGTAATCCTCAATCCTCTATTCCAGCAATTCGTCCTTTTATTACCTAATCTTTTGCTATACGCTCTCTAGAATTCCTAAATTACCAACCTCGAGTGTCCGCACCTTAAAACCATGGTAAAATAAAATTCGGGAAGAGGGGCGATCCGAAAGGAGGATTCCTTCTTCTTGAAGGAAACTTCGGCAATTTAGGAGCCTCGGTTCTCCTTAGTTCAGGAATTTTGGTTATTCTAAGTAATTAAGTCCGATAATCTGATGTCCGCAAAAGCGAGGATTTTTGCAGAACTTCTTAGCAATCTATAGATAACGGATACTCACGAGTCCCAAACAAGAAACCAAGTAATCCATGTTTTTAGGAGTTTTTGTAATCCGTAGGTTACACATTCTGGTGATTCGCGGTCGTGAAATCAATCGATCAATATTATTTGGGAGCCAACGTTATTCCATAAGTTCTCGAAATCTCAGAGTAACGACGTCGGCTGTTCTTAATTTTGAAGGCAGGTAATCCCACTTTTAGGTGCTACGTTTAATGAACGGGAAACCTCGGTTCTTCTTGAAAGTAGACCTAGCGATTTGATCCCCATCCTTTTCCACGGATTTAGGAAATTTAGAAATCCTCAATCCTCTATTCCAACAATTCGTCCTTTTATTACCTAATCTTTTGCTATACGCTCTCTAGAATTCCTAAATTACCAACCTCGACTGTCCGCACCTTAAAACCATGGTAAAGCAAAATTCGGGAAGAGGGTCAATCCGAGAGGAGGATTCCTTCTTCTTGAAGGAAACTTCGGCAATTTAGGAGCCTCGGTTCTCCTTAGTTCAGGAATTTTGGTTATTCTAAGTAATTAAGTCCGATAATCTGATGTCCGCAAAAGCGAGGATTTTTGCAGAACTTCTTAGCAATATGTAGATAACGGATACTCACGAGTCGCAAACAAGAATCCAAGAAATCCTTGTTTTTAGGAGTTTTTGTAATCCGTAGGTAACGTAGTCTAGTGATTCTTGGTTGTGAAATCAATCGATCTATATTATTTGGGAGCCAACGTTATTCCATAAGCTCTCGAAATCTCAGAGTAACGACGTCGGCTGTTCTTAGTTTTAAAGGCAGGTAATCCCACTTTTATGTGCTACGTTTAATGAACGAGAAACCTCGGTTCTTCTTGAAAGTGGATCTAGCGATTTGAGCCCCATCCTTTTCCCCAGATTTAGGAAATTTAGTAATCCTCAATCCTCTATTCCAGCAATTCGTCCTTTTATTACCTAATCTTTTGCTATACGCTCTCTAGAATTCCTAAATTACCAACCTCGACTGTCCGTACCTTAAAACCATGGTAAAATAAAATTGGGGAAGAGACGCGATCCGAAAGGAGGATTCCTTCTTCTTGAAGGAAACTTCGGCAATTTAGGAGCCTCGGTTCTCCTTAGTTCAGGAATTTTGGCTATTCCAAGTAATTGTGTCCGATAATCCGGTGTCCGCAAAAGCGAGGATTTTTGCAGAACTTCTTACCAATCTGTAGATAACGGATACTCACGAGTCCCAAACAAGACTCAATGAAATCCCTATTTTTAGGAGTTTTTGTAATTCGTAGGTTACACAGTATGGTGATTCTTGGTCGTGAAATCAATTGATCAATATTATTTGGGAGCGAACGTTATTCCATAAGTTCTCGAAACCTCAGGGCAAGGACCTCGGCTGTTCTTAATTTTGGAGGGAAGTGATCCCACTTTTAGGTGCTACGTTTATTTAACGAGAAACCTCGGTTCTTGTAGAAAGAGGATGTAGCGACTTAAGCATCATCTTTTTCTACGGATTTAAGAAATTTAGTAATCCTCAATCCTCTATTCTAGCAATTCGTCCTTTTGTTACCTAGTCTTTTGCTATATGCTCTCTAGAATTCCTAAATTACCAACCTCGATTGTCCGAACCTTAAAACCATGGTAAAATACAGTTAAGGAAGAGCGGCGATCCGATAGGAGGATTCTGTCTTCTTGAAGGAAATCCCGGCAATTTAGGAGCCTCGGTTCTCCTTAGTTCAGGAATTTTGGTTATTCCAAGTAATTAAATCCAATAATCCATTGTCCGCGAAAGGGATGATTTTTGCAGAACTTCTTAGCAATCTATAGATAACGGATACTCACGAGTCCCAAACAATAAACCAAGTAATCCATGTTTTTAGGAGTTTTTGTAATCCGTAGGTAACGTAGTCTGGTGATACTTGGTCGTGAAATCAATTAATCAATATTATTTGGGAGCCAACGTTATTCCATAAGTTCTCGAAATCTCAGAGTAAAAACCTCTGCTGTTCTTAATTTTGAAGGCAGGTAATCCCACTTTAGGTGCTACGTTTAATGAACGAGAAACCTCAGTACTTGTAGGAAGAGGATCTAGCGATTTGATCCCCATCTTTTTCCACGGATTTAGGAAATTTAGTAATCCTTAATCCTCTACGCCAGCAATTCGTCCCGCTATTACCTAATCATTTGCTATACGCTCTCCAGAATTCCTAAATTACCAACTTTGACTGTCCGCAGCTTAAAACCATGGTAAAATACAATTCGGGAAGAGCGGCGATCCGATAGGAGGATTCCTTCTTCTTGAAGGAAACCTCGGCAATTTAGGCGCCTCAGTTCTCCTTAGTTCAGGAATTTTGGTTATTCCATGTAATTAAGTCCGATAATCCGGTGTCGGCAAAAGCGAGGATTTTTGCAGAACTTCTTACCAATCTGTAGATAACAGATGCTCACGAGTCCCAAACAAGAAACCAAGTAATCCTTGTTTTTAGGAGTTTTTGTAATCCGTAGGTTACACAGTCTGGTGATTCTTGGTCATGAAATCAATTGATCAATATTATTTGGGAGCCAACGTTATTCCATAAGTTCTCGAAACCTCAGAGTAAGGACCTCGACTGTTCTTAATTTTGAAGGGAAGTGATCCCACTTTTAGGTGCTACATTTATTTAACGAGAAACCTCGGTTCTCGTAGAAAGAGGATCTAGCGATTTGATCCTCATGTTTTTCCGTGGATTTAGGAAATTTAGTAGTCCTTAATCCTCTATGCCAGCAATTCTACCCTTTATTACCTAATGTTTTACTATACGCTCTCAAAAATTCCTAAATTACCAACCTCGACTGTCCGCACCTTAAAACCATGGTAAAATACAATTATGGAAGAGCGGCGATCCGATAGGCGGATTCCTTCCTCTTAAAGGAAACCTCGGCAATTTTGGAGCCTCGGTTTTCCTTCATTCAGGAATTTTGCTTATTCCAAATAATTAAATCCGATAATCCGTTGTCCGCAAAGACGAGGATTTTTGCAGAACTTCTTAGCAATCTGTAGATAACGGATACTCAAGATTCCCAAACAATAAACCAAGTAATCCATGTTTTTAGGAGTTTTTGTAATCCGTAGGTAACGTAGTCTGGTGATACTTGGTCGTGAAATCAATTGATCAATATTATTTGGGAGCCAACGTTATTCCATAAGTTCTCGAAATCTCAGAGTAAAAACCTCTGCTGTTCTTAATTTTGAAGGCAGGTAATCCCACTTTAGGTGCTACGTTTAATGAACGAGAAACCTCAGTACTTGTGGGAAGAGGATCTAGCGATTTGATCCCCATCTTTTTCCACGGATTTAGGAAATTTAGTAATCCTTAATCCTCTACGCCAGCAATTCGTCCCGCTATTACCTAATCATTTGCTATACGCTCTCCAGAATTCCTAAATTACCAACTTTGACTGTCCGCAGCTTAAAACCATGGTAAAATACAATTCGGGAAGAGCGGCGATCCGATAGGAGGATTCCTTCTTCTTGAAGGAAACCTCGGCAATTTAGGCGCCTCAGTCCTCCTTAGTTCAGGAATTTTGGTTATTCCATGTAATTAAGTCCGATAATCCGGTGTCGGCAAAAGCGAGGATTTTTGCAGAACTTCTTACCAATCTGTAGATAACAGATGCTCACGAGTCCCAAACAAGAAACCAAGTAATCCTTGTTTTTAGGAGTTTTTGTAATCCGTAGGTTACACAGTCTGGTGATTCTTGGTCATGAAATCAATTGATCAATATTATTTGGGAGCCAACGTTACTCCATAAGTTCTCGAAACCTCAGAGTAAGGACCTCGACTGTTCTTAATTTTGAAGGGAAGTGATCCCACTTTTAGGTGCTACATTTATTTAACGAGAAACCTCGGTTCTCGTAGAAAGAGGATCTAGCGATTTGATCCTCATGTTTTTCCGTGGATTTAGGAAATTTAGTAGTCCTTAATCCTCTATGCCAGCAATTCTACCCTTTATTACCTAATGTTTTACTATACGCTCTCAAAAATTCCTAAATTACCAACCTCGACTGTCCGCACCTTAAAACCATGGTAAAATACAATTATGGAAGAGCGGCGATCCGATAGGCGGATTCCTTCCTCTTAAAGGAAACCTCGGCAATTTTGGAGCCTCGGTTTTCCTTCATTCAGGAATTTTGCTTATTCCAAATAATTAAATCCGATAATCCGTTGTCCGCAAAGACGAGGATTTTTGCAGAACTTCTTAGCAATCTGTAGATAACGGATACTCAAGATTCCCAAACAATAAACCAAGTAATCCATGTTTTTAGGAGTTTTTGTAATCCGTAGGTAACGTAGTCTGGTGATACTTGGTCGTGAAATCAATTGATCAATATTATTTGGGAGCCAACGTTATTCCATAAGTTCTCGAAATCTCAGAGTAAAAACCTCTGCTGTTCTTAATTTTGAAGGCAGGTAATCCCACTTTAGGTGCTACGTTTAATGAACGAGAAACCTCAGTACTTGTGGGAAGAGGATCTAGCGATTTGATCCCCATCTTTTTCCACGGATTTAGGAAATTTAGTAATCCTTAATCCTCTACGCCAGCAATTCGTCCCGCTATTACCTAATCATTTGCTATACGCTCTCCAGAATTCCTAAATTACCAACTTTGACTGTCCGCAGCTTAAAACCATGGTAAAATACAATTCGGGAAGAGCGGCGATCCGATAGGAGGATTCCTTCTTCTTGAAGGAAACCTCGGCAATTTAGGCGCCTCAGTCCTCCTTAGTTCAGGAATTTTGGTTATTCCATGTAATTAAGTCCGATAATCCGGTGTCGGCAAAAGCGAGGATTTTTGCAGAACTTCTTACCAATCTGTAGATAACAGATGCTCACGAGTCCCAAACAAGAAACCAAGTAATCCTTGTTTTTAGGAGTTTTTGTAATCCGTAGGTTACACAGTCTGGTGATTCTTGGTCATGAAATCAATTGATCAATATTATTTGGGAGCCAACGTTATTCCATAAGTTCTCGAAACCTCAGAGTAAGGACCTCGACTGTTCTTAATTTTGAAGGGAAGTGATCCCACTTTTAGGTGCTACATTTATTTAACGAGAAACCTCGGTTCTCGTAGAAAGAGGATCTAGCGATTTGATCCTCATGTTTTTCCGTGGATTTAGGAAATTTAGTAGTCCTTAATCCTCTATGCCAGCAATTCTACCCTTTATTACCTAATGTTTTACTATACGCTCTCAAAAATTCCTAAATTACCAACCTCGACTGTCCGCACCTTAAAACCATGGTAAAATACAATTATGGAAGAGCGGCGATCCGATAGGCGGATTCCTTCTTCTTAAAGGAAACCTCGGCAATTTTGGAGCCTCGGTTTTCCTTCATTCAGGAATTTTGCTTATTCCAAATAATTAAATCCGATAATCCGTTGTCCGCAAAGACGAGGATTTTTGCAGAACTTCTTAGCAATCTGTAGATAACGGATACTCAAGATTCCCAAACAATAAACCAAGTAATCCATGTTTTTAGGAGTTTTTGTAATCCGTAGGTAACGTAGTCTGGTGATACTTGGTCGTGAAATCAATTGATCAATATTATTTGGGAGCCAACGTTATTCCATAAGTTCTCGAAATCTCAGAGTAAAAACCTCTGCTGTTCTTAATTTTGAAGGCAGGTAATCCCACTTTAGGTGCTACGTTTATATGAACGAGAAACCTCAGTACTTGTGGGAAGAGGATCTAGCGATTTGATCCCATCTTTTTTCCACGGATTTAGGAAATTTAGTAATCCTTAATCCTCTACGCCAGCAATTCGTCCCGCTATTACCTAATCATTTGCTATACGCTCTCCAGAATTCCTAAATTACCAACTTTGACTGTCCGCAGCTTAAAACCATGGTAAAATACAATTCGGGAAGAGCGGCGATCCGATAGGAGGATTCCTTCTTCTTGAAGGAAACCTCGGCAATTTAGGCCTCAGTCCTCCTTAGTTCAGGAATTTTGGTTATTCCATGTAATTAAGTCCGATAATCCGGTGTCGGCAAAAGCGAGGATTTTGCAGAACTTCTTACCAATCTGTAGATAACAGATGCCACGAGTCCCAAACAAGAAACCAAGTAATCCTTGTTTTTAGGAGTTTTTGTAATCCGTAGGTTACACAGTCTGGTGATTCTTGGTCATGAAATCAATTGATCAATATTATTTGGAGCCAACGTTATTCCATAAGTTCTCGAAACCTCAGAGTAAGGACCTCGACTGTTCTTAATTTTGAAGGGAAGTGATCCCACTTTTAGGTGCTACATTTATTTAACGAGAAACCTCGGTTCTCGTAGAAAGAGGATCTAGCGATTTGATCCTCATGTTTTTCCGTGGATTTAGGAAATTTAGTAGTCCTTAATCCTCTATGCCAGCAATTCTACCCTTTATTACCTAATGTTTTACTATACGCTCTCAAAAATTCCTAAATTACCAACCTCGACTGTCCGCACCTTAAAACCATGGTAAAATACAATTATGGAAGAGCGGCGATCCGATAGGCGGATTCCTTCTTCTTAAAGGAAACCTCGGCAATTTTGGAGCCTCGGTTTTCCTTCATTCAGGAATTTTGCTTATTCCAAATAATTAAATCCGATAATCCGTTGTCCGCAAAGACGAGGATTTTTGCAGAACTTCTTAGCAATCTGTAGATAACGGATACTCAAGATTCCCAAACAATAAACCAAGTAATCCATGTTTTTAGGAGTTTTTGTAATCCGTAGGTAACGTAGTCTGGTGATACTTCGTCGTGAAATCAATTGATCAATATTATTTGGGAGCCAACGTTATTCAATGAGTTCTCGAAACCTCAGAGTAAGGACCTTAACTGTTCTTAATTTTGAGGGGAAGTGATCCCACTTTTAGGTGCTACGTTTAATGAACGAGAAACCTCAGTTCTTGTAGGAAGAGGATCTGGCGATTTGATCCCCATCTTTTTCCACGAATTTAGGAAATTTAGTAATCCTTAATCCTCTATGCCAGCAATTCGTCCCTTTATTACCTAATCTTTTGCTATACACTCTCCAGAATTCCTAAATTACCAACTTCGACTGTCCGCAGCTTAAAACCATGGTAAAATACAATTCGGGAAGAGCGGCTGTAAACCCCTGAAAGTTTCGATCTAGTTTTTGAAATTGACTCAACTATAGTAGACAATATTGGAGTCAACAAGGCTAATTAAAGTGAAAGCCGTAAAAGACTTAATTAATCGCGTAAAGAATTTTTCGTCCCTAAATGTTTCTAAAAGCTAAAGATTCTATTCGAAAGTGATAAAAACCTTAAAAATGATTTCATTAAGGACATATGTACACCAATCCATCATGATATACCCTAAAACCCTAATTGAAAATATAATGCTTATATTTTGCAAAATCATTAGTAAATGGTTAGAGATAACCCACATTCTTGCTTATATGATTCAAATTCTTAAATAATCCATTAGGAACTAAGATAATGGGTAATAGATTATATTTATCCCTTAAATATATGATTAAGATGGTTTTACTTAGGATTAGGGTTATAGTTGAAGATTAAGTTACATATAGTGAACTTTAAGACTCAAATTAGCACTTTTTACACTTGTTATCCAAAGTTATTCATCAAATGAGATATATGGACTCTAAAGGCCTAAAGTAAGATTTCATCAACCACATTTACACATCAATGCATCATATACCTCAATTCTTCTCATTTCCTTCATTTCTCCCCTAATTTCCCTTAATTACTACATTATGTACACAAAATTACACATACTTAAGGAATGTTGACTAAGATAATATATGTTGACCAAATTTCAAATGTTGACCAAGTCAACACATATTGACTAAAGTCAACATTTTGAAAAGTCAACAAAGGTAAGAGATAAGAAAAATATCTCTTATGTAATAATGTTTTCCTTTTCTTTTCTTTTTGATTTTTCTTTTTCTCTCTTTTCCTCTTGTTTCCATCCACAAATTTCCTTCTTAACCCCACCACATATTGTCTACCATTAAGAAAAACAAACAAAAGAAACAAAACAAAAATCCCTCTTTCATGCCGTGAGCTCCCTTCCCTTCTTTCCCTTTCATTTCTCCCATTTTGTCTCCTCCATTTCAACATCATAAAAGGTATGTTTTTAAGTGCTTTATCTTACTTTTTATTAGTCATTAGTTAGTTAATTAGGTAGATTAGATAAGTAGTTATATGGTTAGTTTTGTCTTGAAGAAGAGGAAACAAAGTTTCCTTCTTTAAGTGTAGAACCTTGAAATTTGAAAGAGAAGAAAGAAAGACATGAAGATATGCTTCTATGTATGCATACATAAGGAAATACCAAGAGAGTATAAGTAGAAGAACCTTTGTACATGAGTATATAACATGTACATAACCTAATTTAAGATCAAATCTTACTAAACATACCTATACTACACTAAATATGTACATAAGAACACAAAAACATGGAATTAGGGAGCTTTTCTTAAGGAGAAATTTAGGCATACGAAATTTTAGTGTAAAATACGTATTCCACCGTATAGGTATACAGGTATGTATACATGTATAAATACGGTATAAACCTTAGTATAGGTATGAGTATAAGTATGTATAAAGTATATGTACATAAGTATAAGAAAAAGAGATAATATGTACATAATACATATGTATATAACATAAGCATGATGGAAGGCTTATGTAAGCATATGATGAGGTAAAGGATGACATAAGTACATGATGACATAAGCCATGACATAAGCAATGACATAAGCAAGTGATGATGTAAGCGATGACATAAGCATAAAATTAGAAAATAAGAAAACTAAGAAAAATGTAAGTGATTAGGTAACTAAATTAGTAAAACCTAATACACTTTCTAAATTAGATTATACCTAATTCACTATATGAATTAGTAATAGCAAAGTAAAATTCTTTCATTAGAAGAATTTAAGGAATAAAAGATATAAACATAAGTAAGAAAAGTACTTAGATGTTCATAACTAAAACTTTCTATAAATTTAGCTCATAACATAAAATAAAGGTCTTAATATCCAAAACATATACTACCATGTGAAAATATGTTCAGAAACGATGAAAAACGATTATAAATTCATAAATACCAAAAATAAAACGAAAAAGCTACATACGATTGAAATTAAAGTCTTACCGAGTAAAAGTTGATAGTGATTTAAGTAGAACTAGGTACTTAGTTGTTTAGAATTAATAGTTAATTCAAACACTTATTAGTATTGTTATCACATAATGATCAGGTGACTCTGAGGTGAGCGAGGACCTCCCGATCAATTACTACGATTAGGGCGAACCGCTATGGCCGAGTGAGTATTTACCCTGTGATTCCATGCTTGATTGTGATTGTAGATAGTGGACTTAAATATTATTGTTAATTAACTGCTGTGTGGGGTTCGGGATATGCTTGTGTATGTAATTGATTGTTGAGTTGTGAATTTACCTTAAATTCAGAGAATGCCTTGTTTGTTGCATGGTAGTATAGAAAATGATTGTGTGTATTAATGGATGGTCACAGCATAACTTGAACTAACTTATACTCGGCTATAAAAAGAAACTGGAACATGCATTAACATGCATAGCATGGATACTATTCCGGTTGTCACATCACACGGAGGTAAAGAGAGGCCATTCGGGGGTTGATATTATTGAGTTATTTGGTTATGTACGGTGCACTCGTACAAAATGACCTTACCTTGGCCCGTAGGAACATTAGGCGTTGGAGGCGCCAACCGCCTGGCTAAGGGTCAAGTCTAGAGACCACTGTTTAGGGGTGAGTGTGGACTGCGGGGACCCACTCACAATTATACTAGAACTTGTGTTTTTCTGAAAATTAAGAGTTATTTGATATAAGTACGGAACATGGAGTTCCGTAGTAAAGTAAGTTCTAGTGTAATACCCGGATCTAATTGGTGTCGTGTAAACTCCAACCCTGACTTCGGAGGGCGTTAAATCCGAGTTGCGTATATGAACTAGTTAAGTATGCGTATTATTTGGCATTCTTTTTGATCATTCATTCATATGCGTGACTATAATGTATTTATAACTTGCTTGTCGTGTGGCTGAGGGTTTTGCTCACTAAGCTTAGGCTTACACCCCTTTAGACTTTTCTTGCAGGATGGCCTGTTCGTAGAGACAGAACGAGGGATGCCACAGGTTAGCCTAGGGACTTGGGCAAGAGCGAAGTGTCCTGTGTTATGAGAGGAAAATAGTTTATGTAGACTATTCCTCATGTACTTATGTTTAACTTATGTTTACCTTATCCTTATGAACTTAGACATACTTAAATACTATGTAAAGTAAACTTTTGAGCTTAACTTTTATATAAATATGTTGTGTGATGATATCATGTGAATCTGGATGTACTTTGGAACTAGTAGTTGTAGAGCCTTGTATATTGTGTGAAGAGTTTTTTATTGGAAGGGTAACCAATCAAGGGTTCTTCATACAGTATACGGCGTCTGCCACGACTAGGCCGTCCTCAGTTCATGACAGCGGTGATCCGATAGGAGGATTCCTTCTTCTTGAAGGAAACTTCGGCAATTTAGGAGCCTCGGTTCTCCTTAGTTCAGGAATTTTGGTTATTCCAAGTAATTAAGTTCGATAATCCGGTGTCCGCAAAAGCGAGGATTTTTGCAAAACTTCTTAGCAATCTGTAGATAACAGATGCTCATGAGTCCCAAACAAGAAACCAAGTAATCCTTGTTTTTAGGAGTTTTTGTAATCCGTAGGTTACGCAGTCTGGTGATTCTTGGTCATGAAATCAATTGATCAATATTATTTGGGAGCCAACGTTATTCCATAAGTTCTCGAAACCTCAGAGTAAGGACCTCGACTGTTCTTAATTTTGAAGGGAAGTGATCCCACATTTAGGTGCTACATTTATTTAACGAGAAACCTTGGTTCTTGTAGAAAGAGGATCTAACGATTTGATCCTCATGTTTTTCCGGGGATTTAGGAAATTTAGTAGTCCTTAATCCTCTACGCCAGCAATTCTTCCCTTTATTACCTAATGTTTTGCTATACGCTCTAAAAAATTCCTAAATTACCAACCTCGACTGTCCGCACCTTAAAACCATGGTAAAATACAATTCGGGAAGAGCGGCGATCCGATATGAGGATCACTTCTTCTTGATGGAAACTTCGGCAATTTAGTAACCTCGGTTGCCCTTAGTTCAGGAATTTTGGTTATTCCAAGTAATTAAGTCCGATAATCCGATGTCCGCAAAAGCGAGGATTTTTGTAGAACTTCTTACCAATCTGTATATAACGGATACTCATGAGTCCCAAACAAAAAACCTAATAATCCTTGTTTTTAGGAGTTTTTGTAATCCGTACGATACGTAGTTTGGTGATTCTTGGTCATGAAATCAATTGATCAATATTATTTGGGAGCCAACGTTATTCCATAAGTTCTCGAAACCTCAGAGTAAGGACCTCGGCTGTTCTTAATTTTGAAGGGAAGTGATCCTACTTTTAGGTGCTACGTTTATTTAATGAGAAACCTCGGATCTTGTAGAAAGATGGTCTAGCGACTTAAGCACCATCTTTTTCTATGGATTTAGGAAATTTAATAATCCTCAATCCTCTATTCCTGTAATTCGTCCTTTTCTTACCTAATCTTTTGCTATACGCTCTCTAGAATTCCTAAATTACTAACCTCGAATGTCCGCAACTTAAAACCATGGTAAAATAAAATTCGGGATGAGCGGCGATGCGATTGGAGGATTCGTTTTTCTTGAAGGAAACCTTGGCAATTTAGGAGCCTCGGTTCTCCTTAGTTCAAGAATTTGGTTATTCCAAGTAATTAAATCCGATAATTCATTGTCCGCAAAAGCGAGGATTTATGTAGAACTTCATAGCAATCTGTAGATAACGGATACTCACGAGTCCCAAACAGGAAACCAAGTAATCCATGTTTTTAGGAGTTTTTGTAATCCATAGGTTACGTAGTCTGGTGATTCTCGGTCGTAAAATCAATTGATCAATATTATTTGGGAGAGAATGTTATTCCATAAGCCCTCGAAACCTCAAGAGTAATGTCTTCGGCTGCTCTTAATTTTGAAGGCATGTGATCCCACTTTTAGGTGCTACTTTAATGTACGAGAAACCTCGGTTCTTCTCGAAAGAGGATCTAGCAATTTAAGCACCATCTTTTTCTACGGATTTAGGAAAATTAGTAATGCTCAATCCTCTATTCCAGCAATTCGTCCCTTTATTACCTAATCTTTTGCTATACGATCTTTAGAATTCCTAAATTACCAACCTCCACAGTCCGCACCTTAAAACCATGGTAAAATACAATTGGGGAAGAGCGGCGATCCGATAGGAGGATTCCTTCTTCTTGAAGGAAACTTCGGCAATTTAGGAGCCATGGTTCTCCTTAGTTCGGGAATTTTGGTTATTCCAAGTAATTAAGTCTGACAATCCGGTGTCTGCAAAAGCGAGGATTTTTGCAGAACTTCTTAGCAATGTGTAGATAACGGATACTCACGAGTCCCAAACAAGAAACCAAGTAATCCATGCTTTTAGGAGTTTTTGTAATCCATAGGTAACGTAGTCTGGTGATTCTTGGTCGTGAAATCAATTGATCAATATTATTTGGGAGCCAACGTTATTCCATAAGTTCTCGAAACCTTAGAGTAAGGACGTCGGCTGTTCTAAATTTTGAAGGGAAGTGATCCCACTTTTAGGTGCTACGTTTATTTAACAAGAAATCTCGGTTCTTCTTGAAAGTGGATCTAGCGATTTGATCCCCATCTTTTTCCACGGATTTAGGAAATTTGGTAATCCTTAATCCTTTATGCCAGCAATTCGTCCCTTTATTACCTAATCTTTTGCTATACGCTCTCTAAAATTCTTAAATGATCAACCTCGACTGTCCGTACCTTAAAACCATGGTAAAATGCAATTCGGGAAGAGCGGCGATCCGAAAGGAGGATTCCTTCTTGAAGGAATCCTCAGCAATTTAGGAGACTCGGTTCTCCTTTGTTCAGTAATTTTGGTTATTGCAAGTAATTAAATCCGATAATCCGTTGTCCGCAAAAGCAAGTATTTTTGCAGAACTTCTTAGCAATCTGTAGATAACGGATACTCACAAGGCCCAATAAAAAAACCAAGTAATCCTTGTTTTCAGGAGTTTTAGTAATCCGCAGGTTGCGCAGTCTGGTAATTCTTGGTCGTGAAATCAATTGATCAATATTATTTGGGAGCGAACGCTATTCCATAAGTTCTCGAAACCTCAGAGTAAGGACCTCGACTGTTCTTAATTTTGAAGGCAAGTGATCCCACTTTTAGGTACTACGTTTTTTTAACGAAAAACCTCGGTTCCTGTAGAAAGAGGATCTGACGACTTAAGCACCATCTTTTTCTACGTATTTAGGAAATTTAGTAATCCTCAATCCTCTATTCCAGCAATTCGTCCTTTTATTACCTAATCTATTGCTACAAGCTCTCTAGAATTCTCAAATTGCGAACCTCGACTGTCCGCCCCTTAAAACCATGGTAAAATACAATTCGAGAACAGCGACGATCCGATAGGAGGATTCCTTCTTCTTGAAGGAAACCTCGGCAATTTAGGAGCCTCGGCTCTCCTTAGTTCAGGAGTTTTGGTTATTCCAAGTAATTAAATCTGATAATCCGTTGTCCGCAAAAGCGAAGATTTTTGCAGAACTTCTTAGCAATCTGTAGATAATGAATACTCACGAGTCCCAAACAAGAAATCAAGTAGTCCTTGTTTTTAGGGGTTTTACTAATCCGTAGGTTACGTAGTCTGGTGATTCTCGGTCGTGAAATCAATTGATCAATATTATTTGGGAGCGAACGTTATTCCGTAAGTTCTCGAAACCTCAGGGTAAGGACCTCGGCTGTTCTTAATTTTGAAGCCAAGTGATCCCACTTTTAGGAGCTACGTTTAATGAACGAGAAAGCTCGGTTCTTCTCGAAAGAGGATCTAGCGATTTGAGCCCATCTTTTTCTACGGATTTAGGAAATTTAGTAATCCTTTATCCTCTATTCCAGCAATTCGTCCTTTTATTACCTAATCTTTTGCTATACGCTCTCTAGAATTCCTAAATTACCAACCTCGACTGTCCGCACCTTGAAACCATGGTAAAATACAATTCGGGAAGAGCTGCGATCCGATAAGAGGATTCCTTCTTCTTAAAGGAAAACTCGACAATTTAGGAGCCTCGGTTCACCTTAATTCAGGAATTTTGGTTATTCCAAGTAATTAAATCCGATAATCCGGCGACCGTAAATGCGAGGATTTTGCAGAACTTCTTAGCAATCTGTAGATAACGAATACTCACGAGTCCCAAACAAGAAACCAAGTAATCCTTGTTTTTAGGAGTTTTTGTAATCCGTAGGTAACGTAGTCTGGTGATTCTTGGTCATGAAATCAATCGATCAATATTATTTGGGAGCGAACGTTATTCCATATGTTCTCGAAAGCTCCAGAGTAAGGACCTCGGTTGCTCTTAAATTTGAAGGCAAGTGATCACATTTTTAGGTGCTACGTTTGTTGAACGAGATACCTCGGATCTTGATGAAAGAGGATCTAGTGACTTAAGCACCATCTTTTTCTGTGGATTTAGAAAATTTAGTAATCCTTAATCCTCTATTCCAGCAATTCGTCCTTTTATTACCTAATCTTTTGCTATACGCTCTCTAGAATTCCTAAATTACCAACCTCGACTGTCCGCACTTTAAAACCATGGAAAAATACAATTAGGGAAGAGCGGCGATCCTGTAGGAGGATTCCTTCTTCTTGAAGGAAACCTTGGCAATTTTGCAGCCTCGGTTTTCCCTCATTCAGGAATTTTGGTAATTGCAAGTATTTAAATCCAATAATCCGTTGTCTGCAAAGGCGAGGATTTTTGCAGAACTTCTTAGCAATCTTTAGATAACAGATACTCACGAGTCCCAAACAAGAAACTAAGTAATCCATTTTTTTAGGAGTTTTTGTAATCCGTAGGTATAGTAGTCTGGTGATTCTTGGTCGTGAAATCAATTGATCAATATTATTTAGGAGCCAACGTTATTCCATAAGTTCTTCAAACCTCAGAGTAAGGACCTCGGCTGTTCTTAATTTTGAAGGCAAGTGATCCCACTTTTAGGTGCTACGTTTATTTAACAAGAAACCTCGGTTCTTGAGAAAGAGGATCTAGCGACTTAAGCACCATGTTTTTCTACAAATTTAAGAAATTTAGTAATCCTCAATCCTCTATTCCAGCAATTCGTCCTTTTATTACCTAATCTTTTGCTACTCGCTTTCTATAATTCTTAAATTACCAACCTCGACTGTCCGTACTATAAAACCATGGTAGCATACATTTTTGGAATAGCGGTGTTCGGATAGGAGGATTCTTCCTTCTTGAAGAAAACTTCGGCAATTTAGGAGCCTCGATTCTCCTTAGTTCAGGAATTTTGGGTATTCCAAGTAATTAAATCCGATAATCCGTTGTCCGCAACAGCGAGGATTTCTGCAGAACTTCTTAGCAATCTGTAGATAACGGATACTTGCGGGTCCGAAACAAGAAACCAAGTATTCCTTGTTTTTAGGAGATTTTTTAATCTGTAGGTTACGTAGTCTGGTGATTGTTAGTCGTGAAATCAATTGATCAATATTATTTAGGAGCCGACGTTATTCCATAAGTTCTAGAAACCTCAGAGTAAGGACCTCGGCTGTTATTAATTTTGAAGGCAAGTGATCCCACCTTTAGGTGCTACGTTTAATGAACGACAAACCTCGGTTCTTCTCGAAAGAGGATCTAAGGATTTAGGCACAATCTTTTTCTACGAATTTAGGAAATTTAGTAATCCTCTATCCTATATTCGAGCAATTCGTCCTTTTATTACCTAATCTTTTGCTACACGCTCTCTATAATTCTTAAATTACCAACCTCGACTGTCCGCACCTTAAAACCAGGGTAGCATGCATTGTGGAAACAGCGGCGATCGGAAAGGTGGATTCTTCCTTAATGAAGAAAACTTCGGCAATTTAGTAGCCTCTGTTCTCCTTTGTTCAGGAATTTTGGTTATTCAAAGTAATTAAATCCGATAATCCGTTGTCCGCTAAAGGGAGGGTTTTTGCAGAACTTCTTAACAATCCTTAGATAACAAATACTCACGAGTCCAAAACTAGAAACCAAGTAATCCTTGTTTTTAGGAGTTTTTGTAATCTGTAGGTTATGCAATCTGGTGATTCTAGGTCGTGAAATTAATTGATCAATTTTATTTGGGAGCGAATGTTATTTCATAAGTTCTCGAAACCTCAAGAGTAAGGACCTCGGCTGCTCTTAATTTTGATGGCAAGTGATCCCACTTTTAGGTGCTACGTTTAATGAACGAGAAACCTCGGTTCTTCACGAAAGAGGATCTAGTGATTTAAGCACCATCTTTTTCTATGGATTTTGGAAATTCAGTAATCCTCTATCCTAAATTCGAGCAATTCGTCCTTTTCTTACCTAATCTTTTACTACACGCTCTCTACAATTCTTAAAATTACCATCCTCGAATGTCCGCACCTTAAAACCATGGTAGCATACATTTTGGTAACAGCGGCGATCGGATAGGAGGATTCTTCCTTTTTGAAGAAAACTTCGACAATTTAGGAGCCTCTGTTCTCCTTCGTTCAGGAATTTTGGTTATTCAAAGTAACTAAATCCGATAATCTGTTGTCCGCAAAAGTGAGGATGTTCACATAACTTCTTAGCAATCTGTAGATAACGGATACTTACGAGTCCTAAACTAGAAACCAAGTAATCCTTGTTTTTAGGAGTTTTTGTAGTCCGGAGGTTACGCTGTCTGGTGATTGTTGGTCGACAAATCAATTGATCAATATTATTTGGAAGCGAACGTTATTCCATAACTTCTCGAGACCTCCAGAGTAAGGGCGTCGGCTGCTCTTAATTTTAAAGGGAAGTGATCGCACTTTTTGGTGCTACCTTTATAGAACGAGATACCTCGGTTCTTGACGAAAGAGGATCTAGCGACTTAAGCAGATCTAGCAACTTAAGCACCACCATTTCCTACGGATTTAGGAAATTTAGTAATCCTCAATCCTAAATTCAAGCAATTCGTCCTTTTATTACCTAATCTTTTGCTACACGGTCTCTGGAATACTTAAATTACCACCCTCGTCTGTCTACACCTTAAAACCATGGTAACATACATTTTGGAAACAGCGACGATCCGATAGGAGGATTCCTACTTCTTGTAGGAAACTTCGGCAATTTTGGAGCCTCGGTTCTCCTTAGTTCAAGAATTTTGGTTATTCCAAGTAATTAAATCCGATAATCATTTGTCTGCAAAAGCGAGGATTTTTGCAGAACTTCATAGCAATCTGTAGATAACGGATACTAACGAGTCCCAAACAAGAAACCAAGTAATCCTTGTTTTTAAGAGTTTTTGTAATCCGTAAGTTACGCAATCCGGCAATTCTAGGTCATGAAATCAATTGATCAATATTATTTGCGAGCGAACGTTAGTCCATAAGTTGTCGAAACCTCTAGAGAAAGCACCTTGGCTGTTCTTAAATTACTAACCTCGACTGTCCGCACCTTAAAACCAGGGTAGCATACATTTTGGAAACAGCGGCGATCGGATAGGAGGATTCATCCTTCATGAAGAAAACTTCGGCAATTTAGGAGCCTCTGTTCTCCTTCATTCAGGAATTTTGGTTATTCAATTTAATTAAATCTGATAATCCGTTGTCCGCTAAAGGGAGCATTTTTGCAAAACTTCTCAGCAATCTATTGATAACGAATACTAACAAGTCCAAAACTAGAAACCAAGTAATCCTTGTTTTTAGGAGTTTTTGTAATCCGTAGGTTACGCAGTCGGGTGACTCTTGGTCGTGAAATCAATTGATCAATATTAATTGGGAGCGAACGTTATTCCATATGTTCTCGAACCCTCCAGAGTAAGGACCTCGGCTGCTCTTAATTTTGAAGGCAAGAGATCCCACTTTTAGGTGCTACGTTTGTTGAAAGAGAAACCTCGGTTCTTCTCGAAAGAGGATCTAGCGATTTAAGCGCCATCTTTTTCTACGGATTTAGGAAATTTAGTAATCCTCAATCATAAATTCGTGTAATTTGTCCTTTTATTACCTAATCTTTTGCTACACGCTCTCTAGGATTCTTAAATTACCAACCTCGACTGTCCGCACCTTAAAACCATCGTAACATACATTTTGGGAACAGCGGCGACCCGATAGGAGGATTCATTCGTCTTGATGGAAACTTCGGCAATTTAGGAGCCTCGATTTTCCTTAGTTCATGAATTTTGGTGATTCGAAGTAATTAAATCCGATAATCTGTTGTCCGCAAAAGCGACGATTTTTGCAGAACTTCTTAGCAATCTGTAGAGAACGAATACTCACGAGTCCAAAACTAGAAACCAAGTAATCCGTGTTTTTAGGAGTTTTTGTATTCCGTAGGTTACGAAGTCTAGTGACTCTTGGTCGTAAAATCAATTGATCAATATTATTTGGGAGCGAACGTTATTCCATATGTTCTCGAAACCTCTAGAGTAAGGACCTCGGCTGCTCTTAATTTTGAAGGCAAGAGATCCCACTTTTAGGTGCTACGTTTGTTGAACGAGAAACCTCGGTTATTCTCGAAAGAGGATCTAGCGATTTAAGCGCCATCTTTTTCTACGGATTTACGAAATTTAGTAATCCTCAATCATAAATTCGTACGATTTGTCCTTTTATTACCTAACTTCTGCTACACGCTCTCTAGGATTCTTAAATTACCAACCTCGACTGTCCGCACCTTAAAACCATCGTAACATACATTTTGGGAACAGCGGCAACCCGATAGGAGGATTCATTCGTCTTGAAGGAAACTTCGGCAATTTAGGAGCCTCGGTTTTCCTTAGTTCATGAATTTTGGTTATTCGAAGTAATTAAATCAAATAATTTGTTGTCTGCAAAAACGACGATTTTTGCAGAACTTCTTAGCAATCTGTAGATAACGGATACTAACGAGTCCCAAACAAGAAACCAAGTAATCCTTGTTTTTAAGAGTTTTTGTAATCCGTAAGTTACGCAATCCGGCGATTCTAGGTCATGAAATCAATTGATCAATATTATTTGCGAGCGAACGTTATTCCATAAGTTGTCGAAACCTCTAGAGAAAGCACCTTGGCTGTTCTTAAATTACTAACCTCGACTGTCCGCACCTTAAAACCAGGGTAGCATACATTTTGGAAACAGCGGCGATCGGATAGGAGGATTCATCCTTCATGAAGAAAACTTCGGCAATTTAGGAGCCTCTGTTCTCCTTCATTCAGGAATTTTGGTTATTCAATTTAATTAAATCTGATAATCCGTTGTCCGCTAAAGGGAGCATTTTTGCAAAACTTCTCAGCAATCTATTGATAACGAATACTAACAAGTCCAAAACTAGAAACCAAGTAATCCTTGTTTTTAGGAGTTTTTGTAATCCGTAGGTTACGCAGTCGGGTGACTCTTGGTCGTGAAATCAATTGATCAATATTAATTGGGAGCGAACGTTATTCCATATGTTCTCGAACCCTCCAGAGTAAGGACCTCGGCTGCTCTTAATTTTGAAGGCAAGAGATCCCACTTTTAGGTGCTACGTTTGTTGAAAGAGAAACCTCGGTTCTTCTCGAAAGAGGATCTAGCGATTTAAGCGCCATCTTTTTCTACGGATTTAGGAAATTTAGTAATCCTCAATCATAAATTCGTGTAATTTGTCCTTTTATTACCTAATCTTTTGCTACACGCTCTCTA
Source organism: Lumnitzera racemosa (assembly GCA_024138005.1). Taxonomy (NCBI): domain Eukaryota; kingdom Viridiplantae; phylum Streptophyta; class Magnoliopsida; order Myrtales; family Combretaceae; genus Lumnitzera; species Lumnitzera racemosa. The sequence goes on from JAMXBC010000006.1 coordinate 75,094,746, forward strand.
GGATTCTTAAATTACCAACCTCGACTGTCCGCACCTTAAAACCATCGTAACATACATTTTGGGAACAGCGGCGACCCGATAGGAGGATTCATTCGTCTTGAAGGAAACTTCAGCAATTTAGGAGCCTTGGTTTTCCTTAGTTCATGAATTTTGGTGATTCGAAGTAATTAAATCCGATAATCTGTTGTCCGCAAAAGCGACGATTTTTGCAGAACTTCTTAGCAATTTGTAGATAACGGATACTAACGAGTCCCAAACAAGAAACTAAGTAATCCTTGTTTTTAAGAGTTTTTGTAATCCGTAAGTTAGGCAGTCTGGCGATTCTAGGTCGTGAAATCAATTGATCAATATTATTTCGGAGCGAACGTTATTCCATAAGTTATCGAAACCTCAAGAGTAAGGACCTCGGCTGCTCGTAATTTTGAAGGCAAGTGATCCCACTTTTAGGTGCTACGTTTGTTGAACAAAAAATGTTGGTTCTTCTCGAAAGAGGATCTAGCGATTTAAGCGCCATCTTTTTCTACGGATTTAGGAAATTTAGTAATCCTCAATCACAAATTCGTGCAATTCGTCCTTTTATTACCTAATCTTTTGCTACACGCTCTCTAGGAATCTTAAATTACCAACCTCGACTGTCTGCACCTTAAAACCATCGTAACATACATTTTGGGAACAGTGTCGACCCGATAGGCGGATTCATTCGTCTTGACGGAAACTTCGGCAATTTAGGAGCCTCGGTTCACCTTAGTTCATGAATTTTGGTTATTCAAAGTAATTAAATCCGATAATTCGTTGTCCGCAAAAGCGAAGCTTTTTGCAGAACTTCTTAGCAATCTGTAGATAACGGATACTAACGAGTCCCAAACAAGAAACCAAGTAATCCTTGTTTTTAAGAGTTTTTGTAATCCGTAAGTTAGGCAGTCTGGCGATTCTAGGTCGTGAAATCAATAGATCAATATTATTTGGGAGTGAACGTTCTTCCATAAGTTATCGAAACCTCAAGAGTAAGGAGCTTGGCTGCTCTTAATTTTGAAGGCAAGTGATCCCAGTTTTAGGTTCTACGTTTAATGAACGAGAAACCTCGGTTATTCTCGAAAGAGGATCTAGTGATTTAAGCACCATCTTTTTCTACAGATTTAGGAAATTCAGTAATCCTCTATCCTAAATTCGAGCAATTCGTCCTTTTCTTACCTAATCTTTTGCTACACGCTCTCTAGAATTCTTAAAATTACCAACCTCGAATATCCGCACCTTAAAACCATGGTAAAATGCAATTCGGGAAGAGCGGCGATCCAATAGGAGGATTCCTTCTTCTTAAAGGAAACTTCGGCTGATTAGGAGCCTTGGTTCTCCTTAGTTCAGGAATTTTGGTAATTCGACGTAATTAAATCCGATAATCCGTTGTCCGTAAAAGCGACGATTTTTGCAGAACTTCATAGCAATCTGTAGATAACGGATACTCACGAGTCCCAAACAAGAAACCAAGTAATCCTTGTTTTTAGAAGTTTTTGTAATCAGTAGGTTACGCAGCTGCTGATTCTTGGTCGTGAAATCAATTGATCAATATTATTTGGGAGCAAACGTTATTCCATAAGTTCTCTAAACCTCAAGAGTATAGTTCTCGGCTGCTGTTAATTTTGAATGCAAGTGATCCCACTTTTAGGTGGTACCTTTAATGAACGTGAAACCTCGATTATTCTCGAAAGAGGATCTAGCGATTTAAGCACCATCTTTTTCTACGGATTTTGGAAATTCAGTAATCCTCTATCCTAAATTCGAGCAATTCATCCTTTTCTTACCTAATCTTTGGCTACACGCTCTTTAGAATTCTTAAAATTACCAACCTCGAATGTCCGCACCTTAAAACCATGGTAGGATACATTTTGGTAACAGCGGCGATTGGATAGGAGGATTCTTCCTTCTTGAAGAAAACTTCGGCAATTTAGGAGCCTCTGTTTTCCTTCGTTCGGGAATTTTGGTTATTCAAAGTAACTAAATCCGATAATCCGTTGTCCGCAAAAGTGAGGATGTTCGCAGAACTTCTTAGCAATTTGTAGATAACAGATACTCACGAGTCCTAAACGAGAAACCAAGTAATCCTTGTTTTTAGGAGTTTTTGTAGTCCGTAGGTTACGCTGTCTGGTGATTGTTGGTCGACAAATCAATTGATCAATATTATTTGGAAGCAAACGTTATTCCATAAGTTCTCGAGACCTCCAGAGTAAGGGCGTCGGCTGCTCTTAATTTTAAAGGGAAGTGATTGCACTTTTAGGTGCTACCTTTATAGAACGAGATACCTTGGTTCTTGACAAAAGAGGATCTAGCGACTTAAGCACCATCTTTTTCTACGGATTTAGGAAATTTAGTAATCCTCAATCTTAAATTCGAGCACTTCGCCCTTTTATTACCTAATCTTTTGCTATACGGTCTCTGGAATACTTAAATTACCACCCTTGTCTGTCCACACCTTAAAACCATGGTAACATAAACTTCGGCAATTTTGGAGCCTCGGTTCTCCTTAGTTCAAGAATTTTGGTTATTCCAAGTAATTAAATCCGATAATCATTTGTCTGCAAAAGCGAGGATTTTTGCAGAACTTCATAGCAACCTGTAGATAACGGATACTCACGAGTCTCAAACAAGAAACCAAGTGAACCTTGTTTTTATGAGTTTGTGTAATTCGTAGATTACGTAGTCTGGTGATTCTTGCTCGAGAAATCAATTGATCAATATTATTTGGGAGCGAACTTTATTCCATAAGTTGTCGAAACCTCTAGAGAAAGCACCTTGGCTGTTCTTAAATTACTAACCTCGACTGTCCGTACCTTAAAACCAGGGTAGCATACATTTTGGAAACAGTGGTGATCGAATAGGAGGATTCATCCTTCATGAAGAAAACTTCAGCAATTTAGGAGCCTCTGTTCTCCTTCATTCAGGAATTTTGGTTATTCAATTTAATTAAATCCGATAATCCGTTGTTCACTAAAGGGAGCATTTTTGCAGAACTTCTTAGCAATCTGTAGATAACGAATACTCACGAGTCCAAAACTAAAAACCAAGTAATTCTTGTTTTTAGGAGTTTTTGTAATCCGTAGGTTACAAAGTCTAGTGACTCTTGGTCGTGAAATCAATTGATCAATATTATTTGGGAGCGAACGTTATTCCATATGTTCTCGAAACCTCTAGAGTAAGGACCTCGGCTGCTCTTAATTTTGAAGGCAAGAGATCCCACTTTTAGGTGCTACGTTTGTTGAACGAGAAACCTCGGTTCTTCTCGAAAGAGGATCTAGCGATTTAAGCGCCATCTTTTTCTACGGATTTAGGAAATTTAGTAATCCTTAATCATAAATTCGTGCAATTCGTCCTTTTATTACCTAATCTTTTGCTACACGCTCTCTAGGATTCTTAAATTACCAACCTCGACTGTCCGCACCTTAAAACCATTGTAACATACATTTTGGGAACAGCGGCGACCCGATAGGAGGATTCATTCGTCTTGAAGGAAACTTCGGCAATTTAGGAGCCTCGTTTCTCCTTAGTTCATGAATTTTGGTTATTCGAAGTAATTAAATCCGATAATCCGTTGTCCGCAAAAGCGAGGATTTTTGCAGAACTTCTTAGCAATCTGTAGATAACGGATACTAACGAGTCCCAAACAAGAAACCAAGTAATCCTTGTTTTTAAGAGTTTTTGTAATCCGTAAGTTACGCAGTCTGGCGGTTCTAGGTCGTGAAATCAATTGATCAATATTATTTGGGAGCGAACGTTATTTGTAAACCCCTCAAAATTTCGATCTAGTTTTTGAAATAGACTCAACTATAGTAGACAATTTAAGAGTCGACAAGGCTAATTTAAGTGAAAACCCTAAAAGACTTAATTAATCGCGTAAAGAATTTTTCTACCCTAAATGTTTCTAAAAGCTAAAGATTCCATTCAAAAGTGATCAAAACCTTAAAAATGATTTCATTAAGGACATATGTACACCAATCCATCATGATATACCCTAAAACCCTAATTGAAAATATAATGCTTATATTTTGCAAAATCATTAGTAAAAGGTTAGAGATAACCCTCATGCTTACTTGTATGATTCAAGTTCTCACGTAATCCATTAAGAACTAAGATAATGAGTCATAGATTATATTTATTCCTTAAATATATGATTAAGATAGTCTTACTTAGGGTTAGGGTTATAGTTGAAGATTAGGTTACATATAGTGAACTTTAATGCCCAAATTAGCACTTTTTACACTTGTTATCCAAAGTAGTTTATCAAATGAGATATATGGACTCTAAAGATCTAAAGTAAGATCTCATCAACCACATTTACACATCAAGGCATCATATACCTCAATTCTTCTCATTTCCTTCATTTCTCCCCTAATTTCCCTTAATTACTACATTATGTGCACAAAATTACACATACTTAAGGAATGTTGACTAAGATAATACATGTTGACCAAATTTCAAATGTTGACCAAGTGAACACATGTTGACTAAAGTCAACATTTTGAAAAGTCAACAAAGGTTAAGAGATAAGAAAAATATCTCTTATGTAATGATGTCTTCCTTTTCTTTTCTTTTTGATTTTTCTTTCTTCCTTTGTTTCCATTGTTGCCGTCCACAAATTGTCCCCTTAACCCCACCACATATTGTCTTCCATTAAGAGAAACAAAACAAAAATTCCTCTTTCATGCCGTAAACTCCCCTCCCTTCTTTCCCTTTCATTTCTTCCCTTTTGTCTCCTTCATTTCAACATCATAAAAGGTATGTTTTTAAGTGCTTTATCTTACTTTTTATTAGTCATTAGGTAGTTAATTAGGTAGATTAGATAAGTAGTTATATGGTAAGTTTTGTCTTGAAGAAGAGGAAACAAAGTTTCCTTCTTTAAGTGTAGAAACTTGAAGTTTGAAAGAGAAGAAAGAAAGACATGAGGTTATCCTTCTATGTATGCATACATAAGGAAATACCAAAAGAGTATAAGTAGAAGAACCTTTGTACATGAGTATTTAAGTTGTACATAACCTAATTTAAGATCAAATCTTACTAAACATACCTATACTACACTAAATATGTACATCAGAACACAAAAACATGGAATTGGAAAGCTTTCCTTAAGGAAAAACTTAGGCATACGAAATTTTAGTATAATATACGTATCCAACCGTATAGGTATACGGGTATGTATACATGGATAACTACGGTATATACCTTAGCATAGGTATGAGTATAAGTATGTATAAAGTATATGTACATAAGTATAAGAGAAAGAGATAATATGTACATAATACATATGCATATGACCTAAGCATGATGAAAGGCTTATGTAAGCATATGATGAGGTAAGTGATGACATAAGCACATGATGACATAAGTCATGACATAAGCAAGTGATGACATAAGCAATGACATAGCAAGTGATGATGTAAGCAATGACATAAGCATAAGATTAGAAAATAAGAAAATTAAGAAAAGTGTAGGTAATTAGGTAACTAAATTAGTAAAACCTAATACACCTTCTAAATTAGATTATACCTAATTCAATATATGAATTAGTAATAGCAAAGTAAAATTCTTTCATTAAAAGAATTTAAGGAATAAAAGATATAAACATAAGTAATAAAAGTACTTAGGTGTTCATAACTAAAAGTTTCTATAAATTTAGCTCATAACATAAAATAGAGGTCTTAATATCCAAAACAAATACTACCGGGTGAAAATATGTTCAGAAACGATGAAAAACGATTATAAATTCATAAATATCAAAAATAAAACAGAAAAGTTACATACAATTGAAATTAAAGTCTTACCGGGTAAAAGTTAATAGTAATTTAAGTAGAACTAGGTAATTAGTTGTTTAGAATTAATAGTTAATTCAAACACTTATTAGCATTGTTATCACATAATGATCAGGTAACTCTGAGGTGAGCGAGGACCTCCCAATCGATTACTACGATTAGGGCGAACCGCTATGGCCGAGTGAGTATTTACCCTGTGATTCCATGCTTGATTGTGATTGTAGATAGTGGACTTAAATATTATTGTTATTTAACTGCTGTGTGGGGTTCGGGATATGCTTGTGTATGTAATTGATTGTTGAGTTGTGAAATTACCTTAAATGCAGAGAATGCCTTGTTTGTTGCATGGTAGTATAGAAAATGATTGTGTGTATTAATGGATGGTCATAGCATAAGTTGAACTAACTTATACTCGGCTATAAAAAGAAACCGGGACATGCATAGCATGGATACTATTCCGGCCGTCACATCACACGGAGGTAAAGAGAGGCCATTCGGGGGTTGATATTATTAAGTTATTTGGTTATGTACGGTGCACTCGTACAAAATGACCTTACCCTGGCCCGCAGGAACACTAGGCGTTGGAGGCGCCAACCGCCTGGCTAAAGGTCGAGTCTAGAGATCTCCGTTTAGGGGTGAGTGTGGACTACGGGGGCCCACTCACAATTATACTAGAACTTATGTTTTTCTGAAAATAAAAGAGTTATTTGATATAAGTACGGAACATGAAGTTCCGTAGTAAAGTAAGTTCTAGTGTAATACCCGGATCTGATTGGTGCCATGTAAACTTCAACCCTGACTTCGGAGGGCGTTAAATCTGAGTTACGCATATGAACTAGTTAAGTATGCGTATTATTTGGCATTCTTTTTTATCATTCATTCATATGCGTGACTATAATGTACTTATAACTTACTTGTTGTATGGCTGAGGGTTTTGCTCACTAAGCTTAGGCTTACACCCCTTTAGACTTTTGTTGCAGGATAGCTTATTCGTAGAGACAGGACAAGGGATGCCACAAGTTAGCCTAGGGACTTGGGTAAGAGCGAGGTGTTCTATGTGATGAGAGGAAAACAGTTTATGTAGACTATTCCTCATGTACTTACATTTAACTTATGTTTACCTTATTATTATGAACTTAGACATACTTAAATACTGTGTAATGTAAGCTTTTGAGCTTAACTTTTATATAAATATGTTGTGTGATATCATGTGAATCTGGATGTACTTTGGAACTAGTAGTTGTAGAGCCTTGTATATTGTGTGAAGAGTTTTTTATTGGAAGGGTAACCAATCAGGGGTTCTTCATGCAGTACACGGCGTCTGCCACGACTAGGCCGTCCTCAGTTCGTGACATTATTCCATAAGTTATCGAAACCTCAAGAGTAAGGACCTCGGCTGCTCTTAATTTTGAAGGCAAGTGATAACACTTTTAGGTGCTATGCTTAATGAATGAGAAACCTCGGTTATTCTCGAAAGAGGATCTAGCGATTTAAGCACCATCTTTTTCTACGGATTTAGGAAATTCAGTAATCCTCTATCCTAAATTCGAGTAATTCGTCCTTTTCTTCCCTAATCTTTTGCTACACGCTCTCTAGAATTCTTAAATTACCAACCTCGACTGTCCGAACCTTAAAACCATGGTAGAATACAATTCGGGAAGAGCGGCGATCCGATAGGAGGATTCCTTCTTCTTGAAGGAAACTTCAGCAATTTAGGAGCCTCTGTTCTCCTTAGTTTAGGAATTTTGGTTATTCCAATTAACTAAATCCGATAATGCATTGTCCGCAAAAGCAAGGTTGTTTGCAGAACTTCTTAGCAATCTGTAGATTACGGATACTCACGAATCCTAAACAAGAAACCAAGTAATCCTTGTTTTTAAGAGTTTTTGTAATCCGTAGGTTACACTGTCTGGTGATTCTTGTCAGGACCCTAAAGGGGGCCTAGTAGGATTACCTAAAATTTCCACAACATGTGTGCACTCATGCTATGAAAACCGCCTTGCAAGTCAGAGATTGCAAGACTCTAAATGATTAATCACTAAGGTTACTGATTTTTGAGTAATCAATTTACTGTAGAATACAAATATAAATAACTATGGGTATCCGATATCTCACAGTTCCTCAGAACCGCAGAGAATCGGTATCCCCTACCAAATAATAAGACAAGATATACTAACATTATAGTAAGGTTTAATAAATAAATATTTTCTACAAAGGATGTCTATGTATCATCTAAAAAGTACTCAACTACTCCTAATACTAATGTACATATCTTCATCTCGTACTCAACACTCGAGACATATCCCAATCCCATCGTATGTAAACCTGCAAAGGAAACTAAGGGGGAATGAGCATAAAATAGCTCAGTGAGTTCATTCCTCACCACTACCGGTCAAGCAAGTTTTCACACATTATCATCACACATGCAAGCAAGCTATCCACATACATAATGAATGCAAGCAACACATCCATAGGAGTCCGGAACTATGGAAGGTGTAGAATTACGTCATCTACACTTTGATTATCCCCTGTACTTACCCGCACAGGGCACCTCAGCTTACCTGCATGAGGCTACCTAGGGGCACCACCCCACTAGGCAAAACTCGACTATTACCCTAGCCGAGAAAAGAGTTTCAATCCAAATAGGGGGAGTCTAGACTAGGACTATCCACCCTCCAGGGCCCCTCGGGCACAAATATGCGAGTCCTCTCGCAACCAAAATTTAACCAAGGCCTTACAGGCACAATGAAGCGAGTCCTCTCGCTATCAAGTGAAGAACCCATGTTAGCTTTGCCTTAACGTTTAAAATACTCTTTATGGCTTCTCAAGCCCTTATAGCGATCATGTAAAAATTTGTTCACGAATAGAAAAGCTTTTTCCAAAAATACTTTTCTTAAGATTTTTACAAGGCTAGCACTCTCCATTCATACCTTTACCAAGTCATAGACATGCGATGAGTAGAACCGGTTATTTAGGACGATATTTATATTTATCAATTTAAAAAGGTGATCACACGGATGATAGCATACAAGCAGAACAGTCATTCAAACACACAAGCAATAGCAAACAGCAAAACATCATACAAGTAACACGCACAAGCAAGTAGCAGGTCATCAGAACTCCCTCACCTTGATTATTGCTCATTCTCCAAGCCTTTAGGGTTTCCAGGACTCGATATCGAATGCTTAAATCAAAATGGTAAAACTTATAAGTGTTCTGAGAATTTAGACTCCTTAGTTAACTAAAAGTCTATTGTAGTTTATCTAGTTTCCTCTAATATAACCCGAATATAGTGTATATAAGGTTAACCCGAGTATAGTGTGTATAGGGTTACCATACCCCATGAGATTAATAGTAACTTTTTTCTTATATTAGTAAGGTATGAGTCTTCCTTTATGTATTTTGAAACTTTTTCGTTCTGATTCCGATATTTGCAAACTTATATTCGTTTTTCATCCTTTTCAGACGCATGTTCACACGGTGATGTCCGTTTTGGATGTTAAGACCCGTGTTTTATGATATGAACTAAATTTATTGAAATTTTATCTTATTGAAGTTTAATTATTCTCATTGCTTATGTTTATGCCCTAGTTTAGGGTTTAATAATTGACTTAGCTATTTGATTCATACACTTAGGAAATTTCACATTAGTGCTACTAATCCACATACTTGATTAAATTTAATTCAATCTAGGAAGTATGTTAGGGTTTAAGGGATTTTCAACTTCTAAATACATATATATACCTATGTTATGTGCTTATGTAATCTTATTATTTCTTTTATTATAAACCTACGCTTACATCATCACTTATGTAATCAATTGATGATTTCATGGCTTATGTAATGTTTAGATGATGTCATGGCTTATGTAATCCATTTATTGCATGAAAATATATATGTCATTAAGTACTTATACATATACATATGTTATATACCTACCTACACTCATAATATACTAATATATGTACTTATGTACTAATATATATACTAATACATATACCCATATACGCATACGGTGACATACGTATTTTTTATACGTATTTTCGTATGCCTTATATAGCCCCTTAAGAAAACTTCACAATTTCATTCTTTTTGTATTTTAAGAGTATATTTGACATGATATATATATGTATAGTTAGTATATACCTTAGTTAGGTTATGTGCATATTGTATACTTATGTACAAAGGTATTTATACTTCTATTCTTTTAGCATATCCTTTTATACATATACTTAAGGACATATGCACATGCATATCCTTCTTCTTCTTCATGATTCCTAGATTTCTACACTTAAAGAGGAGAACTTTGTGCTCTTTTCTTCAAGACAATACTAAACACATAACTACTTTATCTAATATACTTAATTACCTAACTAATGAAGAAGATAAAACAAGATAAAGTAACTTAGATACATACCTTTGCTTATGTTGGAATTAACGAGACAAAAAGGAAGATGTTGAAGGTAAAATGGAGATGGAAGCTTACGGCAATGGAGGAGGATTTTTGGTTTGTTTCTTTTGATTTGTTTTGCTTATGGAAGAAGGAGAACGGTGGGGTCTAAAAGGGAGAAGATGTGGACGGCAATTGAGAAGAAAAGGAGAAGAAAAAAAAAATCAAAAAGAAAGAAAAGAAGAGACATCATTAAGGAAGAGATATTTTCTTTATCTCTTTAGTCTTTTGTTGACTTTTCAAAATGTTGACTTTAGTCAACATGTGTTGACTTGGTCAACCTTTGGACTTTGGTCAACATGCATTATCTTAGTCAACATTCCTTAAGTATGTGTAATTTTGTGCACATAATGTAGTAATTAAGGGAAATTAGGGAAAAAATGAAGGAAATGAGAAGAAATGAGTTATCTGATGAATTGATTAGCAAATATAGTTGATGTGGTCTTACTTTAGGTCTTTATAGCTTATATCTCATTTAGTAAACTACTTTGGATAACAAATGCAAAAAGTACTAATTTGAGCATTAAAGTTCACTACATGTAACCTAATCTTCAACTATAACCCTAACTCTAAGTGAGATTACCTTAATCACATATTAAGGGATAAATATAATCTATGACTCATTATCTTAGTTTCTAATGGATTCCTTGAGGATTCGAATCATATAAGCATGAATGAGGGTCATATCTAACCTTTTACTAATGATTTGGCAAAATATGAGCATTATATTATCAATTAGGGTTTTAAGGTAAATTATGGTGAATTAGTACTTTTGTATCCTTAAAGTTATAATTTTAGGGGTTTTATTACTTTAGGGCACAATCTCTAATGTTTTTCCACATTTAGGGTTTCATATATTCTTACGCAATTAAATCTTTGATTGTTATCTTAGGGTTTTGATGTGGTTCGAGGTTTAGGGTCTTCGTATGCGGTTAGGGGTTCAATTGATGATTTAAGGTTTTTCGTATCCACTTTAGGTTTTGGATTGAGATTTTAATCGGTTTTAAATTTCATTGGCTCTTTTGAGTTTAGGAAATCATCTACAGTTTGAACATTTGTTTCTATTCTTAGGAAGCTAAATTCGCGGGGTTTACAGAAGGAAACTTCGGCAATTTAGGAGCCTCCGTTCTTCTTAGTTCAAGAATTTTGGTTATTCCAAGTAATTAAATCCGATATTCCGTTGTTCGCAGAAGCGAGGATTTTTTCAAAACGTCTTAGCAGTCTGTAGATAACGGATACTCACGAGTCCCAAACAAGAAACCAAGTAATCCTTGTTTTTAGGAGTTTTTGTAATCCATAGGTTACGTAGTCTGGTGATTCTTGGTCGTGAAATGAATTTATCAATATTATTTGGGAGCAAACGTTATTCCGTAAGTTCTCCAAACCTCCAGAGTAAGGACCTCAGTTGTTCTTCATTTTGAAGGCAAGTGATCCCACTTTTAGGTGCTACGTTCATTGAATGGAAAACTTCGGTTCTTCTCAAAAGAGGATCTAGCGATTTAAGCACCATCTTAGTCTACGGATTTAGGAAATTTAGTAATCCTCAATCCTAAATTCGAGCGATTCGTCCTTTTATCAGCTAATCTTTTGCTATACGCTCTCTAGAATTCTTAAATTAGGAACCTCGACTGTCCTTACATTAAAACCATGGTAACAAACATTTTGGGAAAAGCGGCGATCCGGTAGGAGGATTCCTTCTTCTTGAAGGAAACTTCAGCATTTTAGGAGCTTCGGTTCACCTTAGTTTAGGAATTTTCATTATTCCAAGTAATTAAATCCAATAATCCGTTGTCTGCAAAAGCGAGGATTTTTGCTGAACTTCTTACCAATCTGTAGATAACGGATAGTCACGAGCCCCAAACAAGAAACCAAGTGATCTCTGTTTTTAGGAGTTTTTTGTAATCCGTAGGTTACGCAGTCTGGTGATACTTGGTCGTAAAATCAATTGATCAATATTATTTGGGAGCGAAAGTTATTCCAAAAGTTCTCGAAACCTCCAGAGTAAGGACCTCGGCTGCTCTTAATTTTGAAGGCAAGTGATCCCACTTTTAGGTACTACGTTCGTTGAACAGAAAACTTCGGTTCTTCTCGAAAGAGGATATAGCGATTTAAGCACCATCTTACTCTACGGATTTAGGAAATTTAGTAATCCTCAATCTTAAATTCGAGCAATTCGTCCTTTTATTACCTCATCTTTTCCAATACGCTCTCTAGAATTCTTAAATTATGAATCCTGACTTTCCGCATCTTAAAACAATGGTAACATACAATTTGGTAACAGCGGCGATCTGATAGGAGGATTCCTTCTTCTTGAAGGTAACTTCGACAATTTAGAAGCCTCAGTTCTCCTTAGTTCAGGAATTTTGCTTATTCCAAGTAATTAAATCCGATATTCCGTTGTTCGCAGAAGCGAGGATTTTTGCAGAACGTTTGAGCAATCTGTAGATAACGGATACTCAGGAGTCCCAAACAAGAAACCAAGTAATCCTTATTTTTAGGAGTTTTTGTAATCTATAGGTTACGTAGTCTGGTGATTCTTGATCGTGAAATCAATTGATCAATATTATTTGGGAGTAAACGCTATTCCATAAGTTCTCCAAACCTCCAGAGTAAGGACCTTGGTTGTTCTTAATTTTGAAGGCAAGTGATCCTACTTTTAGGTGGTACGTTCATTGAATGGAAAACATCGGTTCTTCTCGAAAGAGGATCTAGCGATTTAAGCACCATCTTATTCTACGGATTTAGGAAATTTAGTAATCCTCAATCCTAAATTTGAGCGATTCGTCCTTTTATCAGCTAATCTTTTGCTATACGCTCTCTAGAATTCATAAATTAGGAACCTCAACTGTCCTTACATTAAAACTATGGTAACATACATTTTGGGAAAAGCAGCGATCCGATAGGAGGATTCCTTCTTCTTGAAGGAAACTTAGGCAATTTAGGAGCTTCGGTTCTCCTTAGTTTAGTAATTTTGGTTATTCCAAGTAATTAAATCCGATAATCCGTTGTCTGCAAAAGCAAGGATTTTTGCTGAACTTCTTACCAATCTGTAGATAACGGATACTCACGAGTCCCAAACAAGAAACCAAGTGATCCTTATTTTTAGGAGTTTTTGTAATTCGTAGGTTACGCAGTCTGGTGATACTTGGTCGTAAAATCAATTGATCAATATTATTTGGGAGCGAACGTTATTCCAAAAGTTCTCGAAATCTCCAAAGTAAGGACCTCGGCCGCTCTTAATTTTGAAGGCAAGTGATCTCACTTTTAGGTGCTACGTTTATTAAACGAGAAACCTCGGTTCTTCTCGAAAGGGGATCAAGCGATTTAAGCACAATCTTTTTCTACGAATTTAGGAAATTTAGTAATCCTCAATCATAAATTTGAGCAATTCGTCCTTTTATTACCTACTCCTTTGCTACACGTTCTGTAGAATTCTTAAATTACCAACCTCGATTGCCCACAACTTTAAACCATGGTAACATACATTTTGGGAACAGTGGCGATCCGATAGGAGGATTCCTTCTTCTTAAAGGAAACCTCGACAATTTAGGAGCCTCAGTTCTCCTTAGATCAGGAATTTTCGTTATTCCAAGTAATTAAATCCAATAATCCGTTGTACGTAGAAGTGAGGATTTTTCCTGAACTTCTTAGCAATCTGTAGATGACGGATACTCACGAGTCCGAAACAAGAAACCAAGTAATCATTATTTTTAGGAGTTTTTGTAATCCGTAGGTTACGTAGTCTGGTGATTCTTGGTCGTGAAATCAATTGATCAATATTATTTGGTAGCGAACGTTATTCCATAAGTTCTCAAAACGTCTAGAGTAAGGACCTGGGCTGCTCTTAATTTTGAAGGCAACTGATCCTACTTTTAGGTGCTACGTTTAATGAATGAGAAACCGCGGTTCTTCTCGAAAGAGGATCTAGCCATTTAAGAACCAACTTTTTCGACAGATTTAGGAAATTTAGTAATCCTCAATCCTAAATTCGAGCTATTTGTCCTTTTATTATCTAATCTTTTGCAACACGCTCTCCAGATTTCTTAAAATACTAACCTCGACTGTCCGCACCTTAAAACCATGGTAACATACATTTTGCGAACAGCGGCGATCAGATAGGAGGATCCCTTCTCCTTGAAGGAAACTTTGGCAATTTAGGAGCCTCGGTTCTCCTTAGTTCAGGAGTTTTGGTTAATCCAAGTAGTTAAATTCGATAATCCGTTGTCCGCAAAAGCGATGACTTTTTCAGAACTTCTTAGTAATCTATAGATAACGGATACTCATGAGCCCCAAATAAGACACCAAGTAATCCTAGTTTTTAGGCATTTTTGTAATTCGTAGGTTACGTAGTTTGGTGATTCTTGGTCGTGAAATCAATTGATCAATATTATTTGGGAGCGAACGTTATTTCGTAAATTCTCGAAACCTCCAGAGGAAGGACCTAGGCAGTTCTTAATTTTGAAGGCATGTGATCCCACTTTTAGATGCTACGTTCATTGAACGAGAAATCTCGGTTCTTGTCGAAAGTGGATCTAGCAATTTAAACACGAAGATTTTATACGGATTTAGGACATTAAGTAATCCACCATCCTAGATTCGAGCAATTCGTCCTTTTGTTACCTAAACTTTTGCTCCACGCTCTCTAGAATTCTTAAATTACGAACCCTGACTTTCTGCATCTTAAAACCATGGTAACATACAATTTGGGAACAGCGGCGATCCGATAGGAGGATTCCTTCTTCTTGAATGTAACTTTGACAATTTAGGAGCCTCGGTTCTCCTTAGTTCAGGAATTTTGCTTATTCCAAGTAATTAAATCCGATATTCCGTTGTTCGCAGAAGTGAGGATTTTTGCAGAACTTCTTAGCAATCTGTAGATAACGGATACTCAGGAGTCCCAAACAAGAAACCAAGTTATCCTTGTTTTTAGGAGTTTTTGTAATCCATAGGTTACGCAGTTTGGTGACTTTTGGTCGTGAAATCAATTGATCAATATTATTTGGGAGCGAACGTTATTCCATAAGTTTTCGAGACCTCTAGAGAAAGGACCTAGGCTTTTCTTAATTCTGAAGGCAAGTGATCCCACTTTTAGGTGCTATGTTCATTGAACGGAAAACTTCTATTCTTCTCAAAAGAGGATGTAGCGATTTAAGCACCATCTTATTCTACTGATTTAGGAAATTTAGTAATCCTCAATCCTAAATTTGAGCGATTCGTCCTTTTATCAGCTAATCTTTTGCTATCGCTCTCTAGAATTCTTAAATTAGGAACCTCGACTGTCCTTACATTAAAACCATGGTAACATACATTTTGGGAAAAGCAACGATCTGACAGGAGGATTCCTTCTTCTTGAAGGAAACTTCGGCAATTTAGGAGCCTCGGTTCTCTTTAGTTCAGGAATTTTCGTTATTCTAAGTAATTAAATCCGATAATCCGTTGTCCGTAAAAGCGAGGATTTTTGCTAAACTTCTTACCAATCCGTAGATAATGGATACTCACGAGTCCGAAATAAGAAACCAAGTGATCCTTGTTTTTAGGAGTTTTTGTAATCCG
Organism: Lumnitzera racemosa; assembly: GCA_024138005.1. Classification (NCBI taxonomy): domain Eukaryota; kingdom Viridiplantae; phylum Streptophyta; class Magnoliopsida; order Myrtales; family Combretaceae; genus Lumnitzera; species Lumnitzera racemosa. The sequence goes on from JAMXBC010000006.1 coordinate 75,110,547, forward strand.
TAGGTTACGCAGTCTAGTAATACTTGGTCGTGAAATCAATTGATCAATATTATTTGGTAGCGAATGTTACTCCAAAAGTTCTCGAAACCTCCAGAGTAAGGACCTCGGCTGCTCTTAATTTTGAAGGCAAGTGATCCCACTTTTAGGTGCTACGTTTATTGAACGAGAAACCTTGGTTCTTGTCGAAAGGGGATCAAGCGATTTAAGCACCATCTTTTTCTATGAATTTAGGAAATTTAGTAATCCTCAATCATAAATTTGAGCAATTCGTCCTTTTATTACCTAATCCTTTGCTACGCGTTCTGTAGAATTCTTAAATTACCAACCTCGATTGCGCGCACCTTTAAACCATGGTAACATACATTTTGGGAACAGTGGCGATCCGATAGGAGGATTCCTTCTTCTTAAAGGAAACCTCGGCAATTTAGGAGCCTCAGTTCTCCTTAGTTCAGGAATTTTCGTTATTCCAAGTAATTAAATCCGATAATCCGTTGTACGTAGAAGTGAGGATTTTTCCTGAACTTCTTAGCAATCTATAGATGACGGATACTCACAAGTCCGAAACAAGAAACCAAGTAATCATTATTTTTAGGAGTTTTTGTAATCCGTAGGTTACGTAGTCTGGTGATTCTTGGTCGTGAAATCAATTGATCAATATTATTTGGTAGCGAACGTTATTCCATAAGTTCTTGAAACGTCTAGAGTAAGGACCTGGGCTGCTCTTAATTTTGAAGGCAACTGATCCCACTTTTAGGTGCTACGTTTAATGAACGAGAAACCTCGGCTCTTCTCGAAAGAGGATCTAGCCATTTAAGAACCAACTTTTTCGACAGATTTAGGAAATTTAGTAATCCTCAATCCTAAATTCGAGCTATTCGTCCTTTTATTATCTAATCTTTTGCAACACGCTCTCCAAATTTCTTAAAATACTAACCTCGACTATCCGCACCTTAAAACCATGGTAACATACATTTTGCGAACAGCGGCGATCCGATAGGAGGATCCCTTCTCCTTGAAGGAAACTTTGGCAATTTAGGAGCCTCGGTTCTCCTTAGTTCAAGAGTTTTGGTTAATCTAAGTAGTTAAATTCGATAATCCGTTGTCCGCAAAAGCGATGACTTTTTCAGAACTTCTTAGTAATCTATAGATAACGGATACTCATGAGCCCCAAACAAGACACCAAGTAATCCTAGTTTTTAGGCGTTTTTGTAATCCGTAGGTTACGTAGTTTGGTGATTCTTGGTCATGAAATCAATTGATCAATATTATTTGGGAGCAAACGTTATTCCGTAAATTCTCAAAACCTCTAGAGGAAGGACCTCAGCAGTTCTTAATTTTGAAGGCATGTGATCCCACTTTTAGATGCTACGTTCATTGAACGAGAAATCTCGGTTCTTGTCGAAAGTGGATCTAGCAATTTAAACACGAAGATTTTATACGGATTTAGGACATTAAGTAATCCTCAATCCTAGATTCGAGCAATTCGTTCTTTTATTACCTAATCTTTTGCTCCACGCTCTCTAGAATTCTTAAATTACGAACCCTGACTTTCCGCATCTTAAAACCATGGTAACATACAATTTGGGAACAGCGGCGATCCGATAGGAGGATTCCTTCTTCTTGAAGGTAACTTTGACAATTTAGGAGCCTCGGTTCTCCTTAGTTCAGGAATTTTACTTATTCCAAGTAATTAAATCCGATATTCCGTTGTTCGCAGAAGCGAGGATTTTTGCAGAACGTCTTAGCAATCTATAGATAGTGGATACTCACGAGTCCTAAACAAGAAACCAAGTAATCCTTGTTTTTAGGAGTTTTTGTAATCCATAGGTTACGTAGTTTGGTGATTCTTGGTCGTGAAATGAATTTATCAATATTATTTGGGAGCAAACGTTATTCCGTAAGTTCACCAAACCTCCAGAGTAAGGACCTCAGCTGTTCTTCATTTTGAAGGCAAGTGATCCCACTTTTAGGTGCTACGTTCATTGAACGGAAAACTTCAGTTCTTCTCGAAAGAGGATCTAGCGATTTAAGCACCATCTTAGTCTACGGATTTAGGAAATTTAGTAATCCTCAATCCTAAATTCGAGCGATTTGTCCTTTTATCAGCTAATCTTTTGCTATCGCTCTCTATAATTCTTAAATTAGGAACCTCGACTGTCCTTACATTAAAACCATGGTAACATACATTTTGGGAAAAGCAACGATCCGATAGGAGGATTCCTTCTTCTTACCTAGTGTAAATACCCAATGTAAAGACCTCGGCTATTCTTAATTTTGAAGGTAGGCGATCCCGCTTCTAGGTGGTACGTTTATTAAATGAGAAAACTCGGTTCATCTCGAAAGAAGATTTAGCAATTTATGCCCCGTCGTTATCTATGGATTTTGGAAATTTAGTTGTCCTCAGTCCTAAATTCAAGCAATTCATCTTTTTATTAACTCATCCTTTTATGCAGGTTCACTAGAGTCCTTAAATTACGAACTTCAGCTATCCGCATCCAAAAACCGAGCTAACAAACATTTTGGGAACAGCGGTGATTCGATTGGAGGATTCATTCTTTGTTATGGAAGCTTCGGCAATTTAGGAGCCTGGATACTCCTTAGTTTAGGAATTTTGGTCATTCAAAGTAATTAAATCTGATAATACGTTATCCTCGGAGCGAGGACTTTTGCAGAACTTAGCAATTTGTAGATGACGGATACTCAGGAGTGCCAAACTGGAAACCAAGTATTGCTTGATTTTTGGAGCCTTTGTAATCCATAGGTTACGTAGTCTGGTTATTCTTGATCGTGAAATCAAATAGTCAACATTATTTTGGAAAAAACGTTATTCTAAAAGCTCTCCAAATACCCAGTCTCAAGACCTCGGCTGTTCTTAATTTTGAAGGCAGGTGATCCCACTTCTAGGTAGTACATTTATTAAAAGAGAAACCTCGGTTCATCTAGAAAGAAGATCTAGCAATTTATGCCCCGTCGTTATCTACGGATTTTGGAAATTTAGTTGTCCTCAATCTTAAATTCGAGCAATTCATCTTTTTATTACCTAATCCTTTTATGCAGGTTCACTAGAGTCCTTAAATTACGAACCTCAGCTATCCGCTTCCAAAAACCAAGCTAACAAACATTTTAGGAACAGCGGTGTTCGATTGGAGGATTCGTTCTTTTTTAAGGAAGCTTTGGTATTTTAGGAGCCTCGATACTCCTTAGTTTAGCAATTTTGGTCTTTCTAAGTAATTAAATATGATAATACATTATCCTCGGAGCGATGACTTTTGCAAAACTTAGCAATCTATAGATGACGGATAATCAGGAGTCCCAAACTTAAAACCAAGTAATCCTCGATTTTATGAGTCCTTGTAATCCGTAGGTTACGTAGTCTAGTTATTCTTGATCGTGAAATCAAATAGTCAATATTATTTTGGAAAAAACATTGTACTAAAAGTTCTCCAAATACCCAGTGTAAAGCCCTCGGCCGTTCTCAATTTTGAAGGCAGGTGATCCCACTTTTAGGTGATATGTTTATTAAACTAGAAACCTCGGTTCTTCTCGAAAGAAGATCAAGCAATTTATGCAACGTCGTTATCAACGGATTTTGGAAATGTAGTTATCCTCAATCCTAAATTGGAGCAATTCATCTTTCTATTACCTAATCCTTTTCTGCAGGTTCATTAGAGTCCTTAAATTACGAACCATGGCTATCCGCATCCATAAACCGAACTAACAAACATTTTGGGAACAGCGGCGATCCGATAGGAGGATTCGTTCTTTTTTAAGGAAGCTTCAGCATTTTAGGGGCCTCGATACTCCTTAGTTTAGGAATTTTGGTCATTCCAAGTAATCAAATCTGATAATACGTTATCGTCGGAGCGAGGACTTTTGCACAACTTAGCAATCTGTAGATGACGGATACTTGGGAGTCCCAAACTTGAAACCAAGTAATCCTTGATTTTAGGAGCCTTTGTAATCAATAGGTTACGTAGTCTGGTTATTCTTGATCATGAAATCAAATAGTTAATATTATTTTGGAAAAAACATTATTCTAAATGTTCTCCAAGTACCCAATGTAAAGACCTCGGCCGTTCTTAATATTGAAGGAGGGTGATCCAACTTTTTGGTTCTACGTTTACTGAACGAGAATCCTCGGTTCTTCTTGAAAGAAGAACTAGCTATTTATGCCCCGTCGCTATCTACGGATTTGGGAAATTTAGTTGTCCTCAGTCCTAAATTCGAGCAATTCATCTTTTTACTACCTAATCCTTTAATGCAGGTTCACTAGTCCTTAAATTACGAACCTCGGCTATCCGCTTCTAAAAACCGAGCTAACAAACATTTTGGGAACAGCGGTGATCCGATTGGAGGATTCGTTCTTTGTTATGGAAGCTTCGGCAATTTAGGAGCCTGGATACTCCTTAGTTTAGGAATTTTGGTCATTCCAAGTAATTAAATCTGATAATACGTTATCCACGGAGCGAGGTCTTTTGTAGAACTTAGCAATCTGTAGATGACGGATAATCAGAAGTCCTAAGCTTGAAACCAAGTAATCCTCGATTTTATGAGTCCTTGCAATCCTTAAGTTACGTAGTCTGGTTATTCTTGATCGTGAAATGAAATAGTCGATATTATTTTGGAAAAAACGTTATACTAAAGGTTCTCCAAATACACAGTCTAAAGACCTCTACTGTTCTCAATTTTGAAGGCAGGTGATCCCACTTTTAGATGATACGTTTATTAAACGAGAAACCTCAGTTTTTCTCGAAAGAAGATCTAGCAATTTATGCACCGTCGTTATCAAAGGATTTTGAAAATTTAGTTATCCTCAATCCTAAATTCGAGCAATTCATCTTTTTATTACCTAATCCTCTTCTGCAGGTTCACTAGAGTCTTTAAATTGCGAACCTCGGCTATCCACATCCAAAAACCGAACTAACAAACATTTTGGGAACTGCGGCGATCCGATAGGAGGATTCGTCCATTTTTAAGGAAGCTTCGGCATTTTAGGAGCCTCGATACTCCTTAGCTTCGGAATTTTGGTCATTCCAAGTAATTAAATCTGATAATACGTATCCTCGGAGCAAGGACTTTTGCAGAAATTAGCAATCTGTAGAGGACAGGTACTCAGAAGTCCCAAACTTGAAACCAAATAATCCTTGATTTTATTAGTCTTTGTAATCCATAGGTTAAGTAGTCTGGTTATTCTTGATCGTGAAATCAAATAGCCAATATTATTTTGGAAAAAACTTTATTCTAAAGTGTTCTCCAAATACCCAGTGTACAGACCTCAGCCGTTCTTAATTTTGAAGGCTGGTGATCCCACTTTTAGGTGTTTCGTTTACTAAACGAGAATCCTCAGTTCTTCTCAAAGGAAGATCTACCAATTTATGAACCATCGTTATCTACGGATTTCGGAAATTTAGCTATCCTCATTCCTAAATTCGAGCAATTCATCTTTCTATTACCTAATCCTTTTCTGCAGGTTCACTAGAATCCTTAAATTACGAACTTCGGCTATCCATTTCCAAAAACCGAGCTAACAATCATTTTGGGAACTGCGGCGATCCGATAGGAGGATTCGTTGTTTTTTAAGGAAGCTTCGGCAATTTAGGAGCCTAGATACTCCATAGTTTAGGAATTTTCGTCATTCCAAGTAATTAAATCTGATAATACTTTTTCCTCGGAGCGAGGACTTTTGTAGAACTTAGCAATCTGTAGATGACGGATACTCAGGAGTTCTAAACTTGAAACCAAGTAATGCTTGATTTTTGGAGCCTTTGTAATCCATAGGTTACGTAGTCTGGTTATTCTTGATCGTGAAATCAAATAGTCAATATTATTTTGGAAAAAACGTTATTCCAAAAGTTCTCCAAATATCCTGTGTAAAGACCTCGGACGTTCTCAATTTTAAAGGCAGGTGATCCCACTTTTAGGTGATATGTTTATTAAAAGACAAACCTCGGTTCTTTTCGAAAGAAGATCTAGCAATTTATGCACCGTCGTTATCAACGGATTTTGGAAATTTAGTTATCCTCAATCCTAAATTCAAGCAATTCATCTTTCTATTACCTAATCATTTTCTGCAGGTTCACTAGAATCCTTAAATTACGAACCTCGGCTATACGCATCCTAAAACCGAGCTAATAAACATTTTGGGAACAGCGGCCATCCGATAGGAGGATTCGTTCTTTTTTAAGGAAGCTTCGGCAATTTAGGAGCCTGGATACTATTTAGATTAGGAATTTTGGTCATTCCAAGTAATTAAATATGATAATACGTTATCCTCGGAGCGAGGACTTTTGCACAACTTAGAAATCTGTAGATGACGGATACTCAGGAGTCCCAAACTTGAAACCAAGTAATGCTTGATTTTGGAGCCTTTGTAATCCTTAGGTTACGTAGTCTGGTTATTCTTGATCGTGAAATCAAATAGTCAATATTATTTTGGAAAAAACGTTATTCTAAAAGTTCTCCAAAAACCCAGTGTAAAAACCTCGGCCGTTCTTAACTTTGAAGGCTGGTGATCCCACTTTTTGGTTTTACGTTTACTGAACGAGAATCCTCGGTTCTTCTCGAAAGAAGATCTAGCAATTTATGCACCGTCGTTATCTACTGATTTTGGAAATTTAGTTATCCTCAATCCAAAATTTGAGCAATTCATCTTTCTATTACCTAATCCGTTTCTGCAGGTTCAGTGGAATCCTTAAATTACGAACCTCGGTTATCCGCATCCAAAAATAGAGCTAATGAACATTTTGGGAACAGCGGCGATCCGATAGGAAGATTCGTTCTTTTTTAAGGAAGCTTCGACAATTTAGGAGCCTCGATACTCCTTAGTTTAGGAATTTTGGTCATTCCAAGTAATTAAATCTGATAATACGTTATCCTCGAAGTGAGGACTTTTGCAGAACTTAGCAATCTGTAGATGACGGATACTCAGTAATACCAAACTTGAAAGCAAGTAATCCTTGATTTTATCAGTCTTTGAAATCCATAGGTTACGTAGTCTGGTTATTCTTAATCGTGAAATCAAATAGTCAATATTGTTTTGTAGAAAACGTTGTTCCAAAAGTTCTCAAATCCTCCTAAATAAGGACCTCGGCTTTTCACAATTATGAAGGCTAGTGATCGCACATTTAGGTGCTACGTTTACTGAACGAGAATCCTCGGTTCTTCTCGAAAGAAGATCAAGCAATTTATGCACCGTCGTTACCTACAGATTTTGGAAATTTAGTTATCCTCAATCCTAAATTCAAGCAATTCATCTTTCTATTACCTAATCCTTTTCTACTGGTTCATTGGAATCCTTGAATTACGAACCTCGGTTATTCGTATCCAAAAACCGAGCTAACGAACATTTTGGGAACAGCGGCGATCCGATAGGAGGGTTCGTTCTTTTTTAAGGAAGCTTCGGCAATTTAGGAGCTTCGATACTCCTTAGTTTCGGAATTTTGGTCATTCCAAGAAATTAAATCTGATAATACGTTATCCTTGGAGTGGGCACTTTTGTAGAACATAGCAATCTGTAGATGACGGATACTCAGGAGACCCAAACTTGAAACCAAGTAATGCTTGATTTTAGGGGTTTTTGTAATTCATAGGTTACATAGTCTGGTTATTCTTGATCGTGAAATCAAATAGTCAATATTATTTCGGAAAAAACGTTATTCTAAAAGTTCTCCAAATACCCTGTGTAAAGACCTCGGCCGTTCTTAATTTTGATGGCAGGTGATCCCACTTTTAGGTGATACGTATATTAAAGGAGAAACCTCGATTCTTCTCGAAACAAGATCTAGCAATTTATACACCGTCGTTATCTACGGATTTTGGAAATTTAGTTATGCTCAATCCTAAATTCGAGCAATTCATCTTTCTATTACCTAATCCTTTTCTGCAGGTTCACTAGAGTCCTTAAATTACGAACCTCGGCTATCCGCTTCCAAAAACCGAGCTAACGAATATTTTGGGAACAGCGGCGATTCGATAGGAGGATTCGTTCTTTTTTAACGAAGCTTCGGCATTTTAGGAGCCTCGATACTCCATAGTTTAGGAATTTTGGTCATTCCAAGTAATTAAATCTGATAATACGTTATCCTCGCAGCGAGGACTTTTGCAGAACTTAGCAATCTGTAGATGACAGATACTCAGCAGTCCCAAACTTGAAACCAAGTAATCCTTGATTTTTTTAGTCTTTGTAATTCATAGGTTACATAGTCTGGTTATTCTTGATCGTGAAATCAAATAGTCAATATTATTTTGGAAAAAACGTTATTCTAAAAGTTCTCCAAATACCCTGTGTAAAGACCTCGGCCGTTCTTAATTTTGAAGGCAGGTGATCCCATTATTTGGTTCTACGTTTACTGAACGAGAATCCTCGGTTCTTCTCGAAAGAAGATCTACCAATTTATGCTCCGTCGTTATCTACTGATTTTGGAAATTTAGTTATGCTCAATCCTAAATTTGAGCAATTCATCTTTCTATTACCTAATCCTTTTCTTCTGGTTCACTGGAATCCTTGAATTACGAACCTCGGTTATTCGTATCCAAAAACTGAGCTAACAAACATTTTGGGAACAGCGGCGATCCGATAGGAGGGTTCGTTCTTTTTTAAGGAAGCTTCGGCAATTTAGGAGCCTCGATAGTCCTTAGTTTCGGAATTTTGGTCTTTCCAAGAAATTAAATCTGATAATACGTTATCCTCGGAGTGGGCACTTTTGCAGAACATAGCAATCTGTAGATGACGGATACTCAGGAGACCCAAACTTGAAACCGAGTAATGCTTGATTTTAGGGGTTTTTGTAATTCATAGGTTACATAGTCTGGTTATTCTTGATCGTGAAATCAAATAGTCAATATTATTTTGGAAAAAACGTTATTCTAAAAGTTCTCCAAATACCCTGTGTAAAGACCTCGGCCGTTCTTAATTTTGATGGCAGGTGATCCCATTATTTGGTTCTACGTTTACTGAACGAGAATCCTCGGTTCTTCTCGAAAGAAGATCTACCAATTTATGCTCCGTCGTTATCTACGGATTTTGGAAATTTAGTTATGCTCAATCCTAAATTGGAGCAATTCATCTTTCTATTACCTAATCCTTTTCTGCTGGTTCACTGGAATCCTTGAATTATGAACCTCGATTATTCGTATCCAAAAACCGAGCTAACAAACATTTTGGGAACAGCGGCGATCCGATAGGAGGGTTCGTTCTTTTTTAAGGAAGCTTCGGCAATTTAGGAGCCTCGATAGTCCTTAGTTTAGGAATTTCGGTCATTCCAAGTAATTAAATATGATAATACGTTATCCTCGGAGCGAGGACTTTTGCAGATCTTAACAATCTGTTGATGACGGATACTCAGGAGTCCCAAACTTGAAACCAAGTAATCCTTGATTTTAGGAGTCGTTGTAATCCATAGATTACGTAGTCTGGTGATTCTTAATCGTGAAATCAAATAGTCAATATTGTTTTGTAAAATAGGTTATTCCAAAAGTTCTCAAATCCTCCAGAATAAGGACCTCGACTTTTCTCAATTATGAAGGCAAGTGATTGCACTTTTAGGTGCTACGTTTACTGAACGAGAATCCTCAGTTCTTCTCGAAAGAAGATCTACCAATTTATGCACCGTCGTTATCTACTGATTTTGGAAATTTAGTTGTCCTCAATCCTAAATTTGAGCAATTCATCTTTCTATTACCTAATCCTTTTCTGCAGGTTCACTGGAATCCTTAAATTACAAACCTCGGCTATCTGCATCCAAAAACCGAGCTAACGAACATTTTGGGAACAGCGACGATCTGGTAAGAGGATTTGTAAACCCCTGAAAGTTTCGATCTAGTTTTTGAAATAGATTCAATTATAGTAGACAATTTAGGAGTTGACAAGACTAATTAAAGTGAAAACCCTAAAAGACTTAATTAATCGCGTAAAGAATTTTTCTACCCTAAATGTTTCTAAAAGCTAAAGATTCCTTTCGAAAGTGATAAAAACATTAAAAATGATTCCATTAAGGACATATGTACACCAATCCAACATGATATACCCTAAAACCCTACTTGAAAATGTAATGCTTATATTTTGCAAAATCGTTAGTAAAAGGTTAGAGATAACCCTCATTCTTACTTATACGATTCAAATTCTCAAGTAATCCATTAGGAACTAAGATAATGGGTCATAGATTATATTTATTCCTTAAATATAGGATTAAGATAGTCTTACTTAGGGTTAGGATTATAGTTGAAGATTAGGTTACATATAGTGAATTTTAAGACTCAAATTAGCACTTTTTACACTTGTTATCCAAAGTAGTTTATCAAATGAGATATATGGACTCTAAAGACCTAAAGTAAGATCTCATCAACCACATTTACACATCAATGCATCATATACCTCAATTCTTCTCAATTCCTTCATTTCTCCCCTAATTTCCCTTAATTACTACATTATGTGTACAAAATTATACATACTTAAGGAATGTTGACTAAGATAATACATGTTGACCAAATTTCAAATGTTGACCAAGTCAACACATGTTGACTAAAGTCAACATTTTGAAAAGTCAACAAAGGTTAAAAGATAAGAAAAATATCTCTTATGTAATGATGTCTTCCTTTTCTTTTCTTTTTGATTTTTCTTTTTCTCTCTTTTTCTCTTGTTGCCGTCCACAAATGTCTTCCTTAACCCCACCACATGTTGTTTTACATTAAGAGAAACAAAAAAAAAGAAACAAAACAAAAAGTCCTCTTTCATGCCGTGAACTCCCCTCCCTTCTTTCCCTTTCATTTCTTCCCTTTTGTCCCCTCCATTTCAACATCATAAAAGGTATGTTTTTAAGTGCTTTATCTTACTTTCTATTAGTCATTAGTTAGTTAATTAGGTAGATTAGATAAGTAGTTATGTGGTTAGTTTTGTCTTGAAGAAGAGGAAACAAAGTTTCCTTCTTTAAGTGTAGAAACTTGAAGTTTGAAAGAGAAGAAAGAAAGACATGAGGATATGCTTCTATGTATGCATACATAAGGAAATACCAAAAGAGTATAAGTAGGAGAACCTTTGTACATGAGTATTTGACATGTACATAACCTAATTTAAGATCAAATCTTACTAAACATACCTATACTACACTAAATATGTACATAAGAACACAAAAACATGGAATTAGGGAGCTTTTCTTAAGGAAAAATTTAGGCATACGAAATTTAAGTATAATATACGTATCCAACCGTATAGGTATACGGGTATGTATACATGTATAAATACGGTATAAACCTAAGTCTAGGTATAAGTATAAGTATGTATAAAGTATATGTACATAAGTATAAGAGAAAGAGATAATATGTACATAATACATATGCATATGACCTAAGCATGATGAAAGGCTTATGTAAGCATATGATGACATAAGCCATGACATAAGCACATGATGACATAAGTCATGACATAAGCAAGTGATGACATAAGCAATGACATAAGCAAGTGATGATGTAAGCAATGACATAAGCATAAGATTAAAAAATAAGAAAATTAAGAAAAGTATAGGTAATTAGGTAACTAAATTAGAAAAACCTAATACACCTTCTCAATTATATTATACCTAATTCAATATATGAATTAGTAATAGCAAAGTAAAATTCTTTCATTTGAAGAATTTAAGGAATAAAAGATATAAACATAAGTAATAAAAGTACTTAGGTGTTCATAACTAAAAATTTCTATAAATTTAGCTCATAACATAAAATAGAGGTCTTAATATCTAAAACAGATATTACCATGTGAAAATATGTTTAGAAACGATGAAAAACGATTATAAATTCGTAAATATCAAAAATAAAACAGAAAAGTTACATACAATTGAAATTAAAGTCTTACCGGGTAAAAGTTAATAGTAATTTAAGTAGAACTAGGTAATTAGTTGTTTAGAATTAATAGTTAATTCAAACACTTATTAGCATTGTTATCACATAATGATCAGGTAACTCTGAGGTGAGCGAGGACCTCCCAATCGATTACTACGATTAGGGCGAACCGCTATGGCCGAGTGAGTATTTACCCTGTGATTCCATGCTTGATTGTGATTGTAGATAGTGGACTTAAATATTATTGTTATTTAACTGTTGTGTGGGGTTCGGGATATGCTTGTGTATGTAATTGATTGTTGAGTTGTGAAATTACCTTAAATGCAGAGAATGCCTTGTTTGTTGCATGGTAGTATAGAAAATGATTGTGTGTATTAATGGATGGTCATGGCATAAGTTGAACTAACTTATACTCGGCTATAAAAAGAAACCGGGACATGCATAGCATGGATACTATTCCGGCCATCACATCACACGGAGGTAAAGAGAGGCCATTCGGGGGTTGATATTATTGAGTTATTTGGTTATGTACGGTGCACTCGTACAAAATGACCTTACCCTGGCCCGCGGGAACACTAGGCGTTGGAAGCGCCAACTGCCTGGCTAAGGGTCGAGTTTAGAGACCTCCGTTTAGGGGTGAGTGTGGACTGCGGGGGCCCACTCACAATTATACTAGAACTTGTGTTTTTCTGAAAATAAAAGAGTTATTTGATATAAGTACGGAACATGAAGTTCCGTAGTAAAGTAAGTTCTAGTGTAATACCCGGATCTGATTGGTGCCGTATAAACTCTAACCCTGACTTCAGAGGGCGTTAAATCTGAGTTACGCATATAAACTAGTTAAGTATGCGTATTATTTGGCATTCTGTTTGATCATTCATTCATATGCGTGACTATAATGTACTTATAACTTGCTTGTTGTGTGACTGAGGGTTTTGCTCACTAAGCTTAGGCTTACACCCCTTTAGACTTTTGTTGCAGGATAGCTTATTCGTAGAGACAGGACGAGGGATGCCACAGGTTAGCCTAGGGACTTGGGCAAGAGCGAGGTGTCCTGTGTGATGAGAGGAAAACAGTTTATGTAGACTATTCCTCATGTACTTATGTTTAACTTATGTTTATCTTATCCTTATGAACTTAGACATACTTAAATACTATGTAATGTAAACTTTTGAGCTTAACTTTTATATAAATATGTTGCGTGATGATATCATGTGAATCTGGATGTACTTTGGAACTAGTTGTCGTAGAGCCTTGTATATTGTGTGAAGAGTTTTTTATTGGAAGGGTAACCAATAAAGGGTTCTTCATACAGTATACGGCGTCTGCCACGACTAGGCCGTCCTTAGTTCGTGATAGGATTCGTTCTTTTTTAAGGAAGCTTCGGCATTTTAGGAGCCTCAATACTCCTTAGTTTAGGAATTTTGGTCATTCCAAGTAATTAAATATGATAATACGTTATCCTCGGAGCGAGGACTTTTGCAGCTCTTAGCAATCTGTAGATGACGGATACTCAGCAGTCCCAAACTTGAAACCAAGTAATGCTTGATTTTAGGAGCCTTTGTAATCCATAGGTTACGTAGTCTGGTTATTCTTGATCGTGAATCAAATAGTCAATATTATTTTGGAAAAAACGTTATTCTAAAAGTTCCCTAAATACCCAGTGTAATGACCTCGGTCGTTCTTAATTTTGAAGGCAGGTGATCCCACTTTTAGGTGATACGTTTATTAAACGAGAAACCTCGGTTCTTTTCGAAAGAAGATCTAGCAATTTATGCACCGTCGTTATCCACGGATTTTGGAAATTTAGTTATCCCCAATCCTAAATTCGAGCAATTCATCTTTCTATTACCTAATCCTTTTATGCAGGTTCACTGGAATCCTAAAATTACAAACCTCGGTTATCCGCATCCAAAAATAGAGCTAACGAACATTTTGGGAACAGTGGCGATCAGATAGGAGGGTTCGTTCTTTTCTAAGGAAGCTTCGGCAATTTAGGAGCCTCGATACACCTTAGTGTAGTAATTTTGGTCATTCCAAGTAATTAAATCTGATAATACATTATCTTCGGAGCAAGGATTTTTGCAAAACTTAGCAATCTGTAAATGATGGATACTCAAGAGTGCCAAACTGGAAACCAAGTATTGCTTAATTTTTAGAGCCTTTGTAATCCATAGGTTACGTAGTCTGGTTATTCTTGATCGTGAAATCAAATAATCAATATTATTTTAGAAAAAACTTTATTCTAAAAGTTATCGAAGTACCCAGTGTAAAGACCTCGATCGTTCTTAATTTTGAAGACAGGTGATACCACTTTTAGGTGATACGCTTATTAAACAAGAAACCTCGGTTCTTCTCGAAAGAAGATCTAGCAATTTATGCACCGTCGTTATCAATTGATTTTGGAAATTTAATTATCCTCGTTCCTAAATTCGAGCAATTCATCTTTCTATTACCTAATCCTTTTTTGCAAGTTCACTAGAGTCCTTAAATTATGAACCTCGGCTATCCGTATACAAAAACCGAGCAAAAGAACATTTTGGGAACAGGGGCGATCCGATAGGAGGATTCGTTCTTTTTTAAGGAAGCTTCGGTAATTAGGAGCCTCGACACTCCTTAGTTTAGGAATTTTGGTCATTCCAAGAAATTAAATCTGATAATACGTTATCCTCGGAGCGAGGACATTTTGCAGAACTTAGCAATCTGTAAATGACAGATACTCAGGAGTCCCAAACTAGAAACCAAGTAATGCTTGATTTTAGGAGTCTTTGTAATCCACAGGTTATGTAGTCTGGTTATTCTTGATCATGAAATTAAATAATCAATATTATTTTAGAAAAAACGTTATTCCAAAAGTTCTCAAATCTTCCAGAATAAGGACCTCGGCTTTTCTCAATTATGAAGGCAAGTAATCCCACTTTTAGGTGCTACGTTTACTGAACGAGAATCCTCGGTTCTTCTCGAAAGAAGATATAGCAATTTATGCACCGTCGTTATCTACTGATTTTGGATATTTAGTTATCCTCAATCCTAAATTCGAGCAATTCATCTTTCTATTACCTAATACTTTTCTGCAGGTTCACTAGAGTCCTTAAATTACGAACCTCGGCTATCCGCATCCAAAAACCGAGCTAACAAACATTTTGGGAACAGCGGCGATTAGATAGGAGGATTCGTTCTTTTTTAAGGACGCTTCAGCAATTTTGGAGCCCTAATACTCCTTAGTTTTGGAATTTTAGTCATTCCAGATAATTAAATCTGATAATACGTTATCTTCGGAGCGAGGACTTTTGCAAAACTTAGCAATCTGTAGATGACGGATACTCAGGAGTCCCAAACTTGAAACCAAGTAATGCTTGATTTTAAGAGATTTTGTAATTCATAGGTTACGCAGTCTGTTTATTCTTGATCGTGAAATCAAATAGTCAATATTATTTTGGAAAAAACATTATTCCAAAAGTTCTTAAATCCTCCAGAATAAGGACCTCGGCTTTTCTCAATTATGAAGGCAAGTGATCCAACTTTTCGCTGACATGTTTTTTAAACGCAAAACGTTGGTTCTTCTCGAAAGAAGATCTAGCAATTTATGCACCGTCGTTATCTACGGAGTTTGGAAATTTATTTATCCTCAATCCTAAATTCGAGCAATTCATCTTTCTATTACCTAATCCTTTTCTGCAGGTTCACTAAAGTCCTTAAATTATGAACCTCGGCTATCCGTATACAAAAACCGAGCAAAAGAACATTTTGGGAACAGGGGCGATCCGATAGGAGGATTCGTTCTATTTTAAGGAAGCTTCGGTAATTTAGGAGCCTCGATACTCCTTAGTTTAGGAATTTTGGTCATTCCAAGAAATTAAATCTGATAATACGTTATCCTCGGAGAGAGGACATTTTGCAGAACTTAGCAATCTGTAAATGACAGATACTCAGGAGTCCCAAACTAGAAACCAAGTAATGCTTGATTTTAGGAGTCTTTGTAATCCACAGGTTATGTAGTCTGGTTATTCTTGATCATGAAATTAAATAATCAATATTATTTTAGAAAAAACGTTATTCCAAAAGTTCTCAAATCTTCCAGAATAAGGACTTCGGCTTTTCTCAATTATGAAGGCAAGTAATCCCACTTTTAGGTGCTACGTTTACTGAACGAGAATCCTCGGTTCTTCTCGAAAGAAGATATAGCAATTTATGCACCGTTGTTATCTACTGATTTTGGATATTTAGTTATCCTCAATCCTAAATTCGAGCAATTCATCTTTCTATTACCTAATACTTTTCTGCAGGTTCACTAGAGTCCTTAAATTACGAACCTCGGCTATCCGCATCCAAAAACCGAGCTAACAAACATTTTGGGAACAGCGGCGATCAGATAGGAGGATTCGTTCTTTTTTAAGGACGCTTCAGCAATTTTGGAGCCCTAATACTCCTTAGTTTTGGAATTTTAGTCATTCCAGATAATTAAATCTGATAATACGTTATCTTCGGAGCGAGGACTTTTGCAAAACTTAGCAATCTGTAGATGACGGATACTCAGGAGTCCCAAACTTGAAACCAAGTAATGCTTGATTTTAAGAGATTTTGTAATTCATAGGTTACGCAGTCTGTTTATTCTTGATCGTGAAATCAAATAGTCAATATTATTTTGGAAAAAACATTATTCCAAAAGTTCTTAAATCCTCCAGAATAAGGACCTCGGCTTTTCTCAATTATGAAGGCAAGTGATCCAACTTTTCGCTGACATGTTTTTTAAACGCAAAACGTTGGTTCTTCTCGAAAGAAGATCTAGCAATTTATGCACCGTCGTTATCTACGGAGTTTGGAAATTTATTTATCCTCAATCCTAAATTCGAGCAATTCATCTTTCTATTACCTAATCCTTTTCTGCAGGTTCACTAAAGTCCTTAAATTATGAACCTCGGCTATCCGTATACAAAAACCGAGCAAAAGAACATTTTGGGAACAGGGGCGATCCGATAGGAGGATTCGTTCTTTTTTAAGGAAGCTTCGGTAATTTAGGAGCCTCGACACTCCTTAGTTTAGGAATTTTGGTCATTCCAAGAAATTAAATCTGATAATACGTTATCCTCGAGCGAGGACATTTTGCAGAACTTAGCAATCTGTAAATGACAGATACTCAGGAGTCCCAAACTAGAAACCAATAATGCTTGATTTTAGGAGTCTTTGTAATCCACAGGTTATGTAGTCTGGTTATTCTTGATCATGAAATTAAATAATCAATATTATTTTAGAAAAAACGTTATTCCAAAAGTTCTCAAATCTTCCAGAATAAGGACCTCGGCTTTTCTCAATTATGAAGGCAAGTAATCCCACTTTTAGGTGCTACGTTTACTGAACGAGAATCCTCGGTTCTTCTCGAAAGAAGATATAGCAATTTATGCACCGTTGTTATCTACTGATTTTGGATATTTAGTTATCCTCAATCCTAAATTCGAGCAATTCATCTTTCTATTACCTAATACTTTTCTGCAGGTTCACTAGAGTCCTTAAATTACGAACCTCGGCTATCCGCATCCAAAAACCGAGCTAACAAACATTTTGGGAACAGCGGCGATCAGATAGGAGGATTCGTTCTTTTTTAAGGACGCTTCAGCAATTTTGGAGCCCTAATACTCCTTAGTTTTGGAATTTTAGTCATTCCAGATAATTAAATCTGATAATACGTTATCTTCGGAGCGAGGACTTTTGCAAAACTTAGCAATCTGTAGATGACGGATACTCAGGAGTCCTAAACTTGAAACCAAGTAATGCTTGATTTTAAGAGATTTTGTAATTCATAGGTTACGCAGTCTGTTTATTCTTGATCGTGAAATCAAATAGTCAATATTATTTTGGAAAAAACATTATTCCAAAAGTTCTTAAATCCTCCAGAATAAGGACCTCGGCTTTTCTCAATTATGAAGGCAAGTGATCCAACTTTTCGCTGACATGTTTTTTAAACGCAAAACGTTGGTTCTTCTCGAAAGAAGATCTAGCAATTTATGCACCGTCGTTATCTACGGATTTTGGAAATTTATTTATCCTCAATCCTAAATTCGAGCAATTCATCATTCTATTACCTAATCCTTTTCTACAGGTTCACTAGGTCCTTAAATTATGAACCTCGGCAATCCTTATCCAAAAACCGCCCAATTATACATTTTGGGAACAGCGGCGATCCGATAGGAGGATTGGTTCTTTTTTCAGGATGCTTCGGCAATTTAGGAGCCTCGATACTCCGTAGTTAAGGAATTTTGGTAATTCAAGTAATTAAATCTGATAATACGTTATCCTCGGAGCGAGGACTTTTGCAGAACTTAGCAATCTATAGATGACGGATACTCAAGAGTCCCAAACTTGAAACCAATTAATCCTTGACTTTATGGGTCTTTGTAATCCATAGGTTACGTAGTCTGCTTATTCTTGATCGTGAAATCAAATAGTCAATATTATTTTGGAAAAAACGTTATTCCAAAAGTTCTCCAAATACCCAGTGTAAAGACCTCGGCCGTTCTTTATTTTGAAGGCAGGTGATCCCACTTTTAGGTGATACGTTTATTAAACGAGAAACCTCTGTTCTTCTCGAAAGAAAATCTGGCAATTTATGCACCATCGTTATCTACTGATTTTGGAAATTTAGTTATCCTCAATTCTATATTCGAGCAATTCATCTTTCTATTACCTAATCCTTTTCTTCAGGTTCACTAGAGTCTTTAAATTACGAACCTCGGCTATCCTTATCCAAAAACCGAGCTATTAAGCATTTTAGGAACAGCGGTGATCCAATAGGACGATTGGTTCTTTATTCAGCATGCTTCGGCAATTTAGGAGCCTCGATACTCCTTAGTTAAGGAATTTTGGAAATTCAAGTAGTTAAATCTGATAATACGTTATCCTTGGAGCGAGGACTTTTGCAGAACTTAGCAATCTATAGATGACGGATACTCAGGAGTCCCAAACTTGAAACCAATTAATCCTTGACTTTATGGGTCTTTGTAATCCATAGGTTACGTAATCTTGTTATTCTTGATCGTGAAATCAAATAGATAATATTATTTTGGAAAAAACGTTATTCCAAAAGTTCTCCAAATACCCAGTGTAAAGACCTCGACCGTTCTTTATTTTGAAGGCTGGTGATCCCGCTTTTAGGTGATACGTTTATTAAACGAGAAACCTCTGTTCTTCTCGAAAGAAAATCTGGCAATTTATGCATCGTCGTTATCAACGGATTTTGGAAATTTAGTTATCCAAATTTCTAAATTCGAGCAATTCATCTTTCTATTACCTAATCCTTTTCTGTAGGTTCACTAGAGTCCTCAAATTACTAACCTCGGATATCCGCATCCAAAAACCGAGCTAACGAACATTTTGGGAAAAGCGGTGATCCGGTAGGAGGATTCGTTCTTTTTTAAGGAAGCTTGGGCAATTTAGGAGCCTCGATACTCCTTAGTTATGGGATTTTTGTCGTTCCAAGTATTTAAATCTGACAATACGTCATCCTCTAAGAGAGGACTTTTGCAGAACTTAGCAATCTGTAGATGTCGGATACTCAGGAGTCCCAAACTTGAAACCAACTAATCCTTCATTTTATGAGTCTTTGTAATCCATAGTTACGTAGTCTGGTTATTCTTGATCGTGAACTCAAATAGTCAATATTATTTTGGAAAAAACGTTGTTCTAAAAGTTCTCGAAATACCCAGTTTAAAGACCTCGGCCGTTCTTGATTTTGAAGGCAGGTGATCCCACTGTTAGGTGATATGTTATTAAACGAGAAACCTCTGTTCTTCTCGAAAGAAGATCTGGCAATTTATGCACCGTCGTCATCTACGGATTTTGGAAATTTATTTATCCTCAATCCTAAATTCGAACAATTCATCTTTCTATTACCTAATCCTTTTCTGCAGGTTCACTAAAGTCCTTAAATTACAAACCTCGGCTATCCGCATCCAAAAACCAAGTTAACGAACATTTAGGGAACAGCGGCGATCCAATAGGAGGATTCGTTCTTTTTTAAGGAAGCTTCGGCAATTTAGGAGCCTCGATACTCCTTAGATTAGGAATTTTTGTCATTCCAAGTAATTAAATCAGATAATACGTTATCCTCTGAGCGAGGACTTTTGCAAAACTTAGCAATCTGTAGATGACGGATACTCAGGAGTCCCAAACTTGAAACCAAGTAATCCATAGGTTACGTAGTCTAGTTATTCTTGATCGTGAAATCAAATAGTCAATATTATTTTGGAAAAAACGTTATTCTAGAAGTTCTCGAAATACTTAGTTTAAAGACCTCGACCGTTCTTGATTTTGAAGGCAGGTGATCCCACTTTTAGGTGATACGTTTATTAAACGAGAAACCTCGGTTCTTCTCGAAAAAAAATTTGGCAATTTGTGCACCGTCGTTATCTACGAATTTTTGAAATTTAGTTATCCTCAATCCTAAATTCGAGCAATTCATCTTTCTATTACCTAATCCTTTTCTGCAGGTTCACTAGAGTCCTCAAATTACGAACCTCGGCTATCCTTATCCTAAAACAGAGCTATTAAACATTTTAGGAAAAGCGGATACCCCATGGGAGGATTCCTTCTTTTTTATGGAAGTTTCGGCAATTTAGGAGCCTCGATACTCCTTAGTTAAGGAATTTTTGTCGTTCCAAGTAATTTAATCTGACAATACGTTATCCTCTGAGCGGGGACTTTTGCAGAACTTAGCAATCTGTAGATGACGGATACTCAGGAGTCCCAAACTTGAAACCAAGTAATCCTTGACTTTATGAGTCTTTGTAATCCATAGGTTACGCAATCTGGTTATTCTTGATCGTGAAATCAAATAGTCAATATTATTTTGGAAAAAGCGTTATTCCAAAAGTTCCCCAAATACCCAGTGTAAAGACGTCGACTGTTCTTCATTTTGAAGGCAGGTGATCCCACTTTTAGGTGATACGGTTATTAAATGAGAAACCTCGGTTCTTCTCGAAAGAAGATCTGGCAATTTATGCACCGTCGTTATCTATGGATTTTGAAAATTTAGTTATCCTAAATCCTAAATTCGGGCCATTCATCTTTCTATTAACTAATCCTTTCCTGTAGGTTCACTAGAGTCCTTAAATTACGAACCTCGGCTATCCTTATCCAAAAACCGAGCTATTAAACATTTTGGGAACAGCGGCGATCCGATAGGAGGATTGGTTCTTCTTTCAGGAAGTTTCGGCAATTTAGGAGCCTCGATAATCCTTAGTTTAGGAATTTCGGTCATTCCAAGTAATTAAATCTGATAATACGTTATCCTCGGAGCGAGGACTTTTGCATAACTTAGCAATCTATAGATGACGGATACTCAGGAGTCCCAAACTTGAAACCAATTAATCCTTGACTTTATGGGTCTTTGTAATCCATAGGTTACGTAATCTTGTTATTCTTGATCGTGAAATCAAATAGATAATATTATTTTGGAAAAAACGTTATTCCAAAAGTTCTCCAAATACCCAGTGTAAAGACCTCGGCCGTTCTTCATTATGAAGGCAGGTGATCCCAATTTTAGGTGCTACGTTTACTGATCGAGAATCCTTGGTTCTTCTCGAAAGAAGATCTTGCAATTTACGCATCGTCGTTGTCCACGGATTTTGGAAATTTAGTTATCCTCATTCCTAAATTCGAGCTATTCATCTTTCTATTACCTAATCGTTTTCTGCAGGTTCACTAGAGTCCTTAAATTACGAACCTCAGCAATCTTTATCCAAAAATCGAGCTATCAAACATTTTGGGTACAGCGCTGATCCAATAGGAGGATTCGTTATTTTTTAAGGAAGCTTCGGCAATTTAGGAGCCTCGATACTCCATAGTGTAGGAATTTTGGTCATTCCAAGTAATTAAATCTAATAATACGTTATCCTCGGAGCGAGGACTTTTGCAGAACATAGAAAAATGTAGATGACGTATACTCAGGAGTCCCACACTTGAAACTAAGTAATCAATGATTTTATGAGTCTTTGTAATCCATAGGTTACGTAGTCCGGTTATTCTTGATCGAGAAATCAAATAGTCAATATTATTTTGGAAATAACGTTATTCCAAAAGTTATCCAAATACCCAGTGTAAAGACCTCGGCCGTTCTTCATTTTGAAGGCAGGTGATCCCACTTTTAGGTGATACGTTTATTAAACGAGAAACCTCGGTTCTTTTCGAAAGAAGATCTAGCAATTTATGCACCGTCGTTATCCACGGATTTTGGAAATTTAGTTATCCTCAATCCTAAATTCGAGCAATTCATATTTATATTACCTAATCCTTTTCTGCAGTTTCACTAGAGTCCTTAAATTTCGAACCTCGGTTACGTAATTTGGTTATTCTTGATCGTGAAATCAAATAGCCAGTGTTATTTTGGAAAAAACATTATTCCAAAAGTTCTCCAAATACCCAGTGTAAAGACCTCGGCCGTTCTTCATTTTGAAGGCAGGTGATCCCACTTTTAGGTGATACGTTTATTAAACGAGAAACCTCTGTTCCTCTCGAAAGAAGATCTAGCAATTTATGCACCATCGTTATCTACAGATTTTGGAAATTTTGTTATCCCCAATCCTAAATTCGAGCAATTCATCTTTCTATTACCTAATCCTTTTCTGCAGGTTCACTAGAGTCCTTAAATTACGAACCTCGGATATTCGCATCCAAAAACCGAGCTAACGTACATTTTGGGAACAACGGCGATCCGATAGGAGGATTCGTTCTTTTTTAAGGAAGCTTCGGCAATTTAGGAGCCTCGATACTCCTTAGTTTAGGAATTTCTATCGTTCCAAGTAATTAAATCTGATAACACGTTATCCTCTGACCGAGGACTTTTGCATAACTTTGCAATCTGTAGATGACGGATACTCAGGAGTCCCAAACTTGAAACCAATTAATCCTTGACTTTATGAGTCTTTGTAATCCGTAGGTTACGTAGTCTGGTTATTCTTGATCGTGAACTCAAATAGTCAATGTTATTTTAGAAAAAACGATATTCCAAATGTTCTACAAATACCCTGTGTAAATGCCTCGGCCGTTCTTCATTTTGAAGGCAGGTGATCCCACTTTTAGGTGATATGTTTATTAAAAGAGAAACCTCTGTTGTTCTCGAAAGAAGATCTGGCAATTTATGCACCGTCGTTATCTATGGATTTTGGAAATTTAGTTATTCTCATTCCTAAATTCAGGCTATTCATCTTTCTATTACCTAATCCTTTTCTGCAGGTTCACTAGAGTCCTTAAATTACGAACCTCGGCTATTCTTATCCAAAATCCGAGCTATTAAACATTTTGGGAACAACGGCGATCTGATAGGAGGATTGGTTCATTTTTCAGGAAGCATCGGCAATTTAGGAGCCTCGATACTCCTTAGTTAAGGAATTTCGGTCATTCCAAGTAATTAAATCTGATAATACGTTATCCTCGAAGCGAGAACTTTTGCAGAACTTAGCAATCTATAGATGACGGATACTCAGGAGTCCCAAACTTGAAACTAAGTAATCCTTGATTTTATGAGTCTTTGTAATCCATAGGTTACGTAGTATGGTTATTCTTCATCGTAAAATCAAATAGTCAATATTATTTTGGAAAAAACGTTATTCTAAAAGTTCTCCAAATACCCAGTGTAAAGACCTCGGCCGTTCTTCACGAAAGAACATCTGGCAATTTATGCACCGTCGTTATCAACGGATTTTGGAAATTTAGTTATCCTCAATCCTAAATTCGAGCAATTCATCTTTCTATTATGTAATCTTTTTCTGTAGGTTCACTAGAGTCCTAAAATTACTAACCTCGGATATCCACATCCAAAAACCGAGCTAACGAACATTTTGGGAAAAGCGGTGATCCGATAGGAGGATTCGTTCTTTTTTAAGGATGCTTGGGCAATTTAGGAGCCTCGATACTCCTTACTTATGGGATTTTTGTCGTTCCAAGTATTTAAATCTGATAATACGTTATCCTCTGAGCGAGGACTTTTGCAAAACTTAGCTATCTGTAGATGACGGATATTCAGGAGTCCTAAACTTGAAACCAAGTAATCCTTGATTTTATGAGTCTTTGTAATCCATAGGTTACGTAGTCTGGTTATTCTTGATCGTGAACACAAATAGTCAATATTCTTTTGGAAAAAACGTTGTTCTAAAAGTTCTCAAAATACCCAGTTTAAAGACCTCAGCCGTTCTTGATTTTGAAGGCAGGTGATCCCACTTTTAGGTGATACGTTTATTAAACGAGAAACCTCGGTTCTTCTCGAAAGAAGATCTAGCAATTTATGCACCGTCGTTATTTACGGATTTTGGAAATTTAGTTATCCTCAATCCTAAATTCGAGCAATTCATCTTTCTATTACCTAATCCTTTTCTGCAGGTTCACTAGAGTCCTTAAATTACGAACCTCGGCTATCCGCATCCAAAAACCGAGCTAACAAACATTTTGGGAATAGTGGCGATCCAATAGGAGGATTCGTTCTTTCTTAAGGAAGCTTCGGCAATTTAGGAGCCTCGATACTCCTTAGTTAAGGAATTTTGGTCATTCCAAGTAATTAAATCTGGTAATACGTTATCCTCGGAGCGAGTACTTTTGCAGAACTTAGCAATCTGTAGATGATAGATACTCAGGAGTCCCAAACTTGAAACCAAGTAATCCTTGATTTTATGAGTCTTTGTAATCCATAGATTACGTAATCCAGTTATTCTTGATCGTGAAATGAGATAGTCAATATTATTTTGGAAAAAACGTTATTCCAAAAGTTCTCCAAATACCCTGTGTAAAGACCTCGACCGTTCTTTATGTTGAAGGCAGGTGATCCCGCTTTTAGGTGATACGTTTCTTAAACGAGAAACCTCTGTTCTTCTCGAAAGAAGATCTAGCAATTTATGCACCGTCGTTATCAACGGATTTTGGAAATTTAGTTATCCTAAATCCTAAATTCGAGCAATTCATTTTTCTATTACCTAATCCTTTTCTGCAGGTTCACTAGAGTCCTTAAATTACGAATCTCGGCTATCCGAATCCAAAAACCGAGCTAAGGAACATTTTGGGAACAGCGGTGATCTGATAGGAGGATTGGTTCTTTTTTAAGGAAGCTTCGGCAATTTAGGAGCCTCGATACTCCTTAGTTTAGGAATTTCTATCGTTCCAAGTATCTAAATCTGATAATACGTTATCCCCTGAGTGAGGAATTTTGCATAACATAGCAATCTGTAGATGACGGATACTCAGGAGTCCCAAACTTCAAACCAAGTAATCCTTGATTTTTTGAGTCTTTGTAATCCATAAGTTACGAAGTCTGGTTATTCTTGATCGTAAAATCAAATAGTCAATATTATTTTTGAAAAAACGTTATTATAAAAGTTCTCCGACTATCCAGTGTAAAGACCTCGACCGTTCTTCATTATGGAGGCAGGTGATCCTAATTTTAGGTGCTACGTTTACTGAACGAGAATCCTTGGTTCTTCTCGAAAGAAGATCTTGCAATTTATGCATCGTCGTTATCCACGGATTTTGGAAATTTAGCTATCCTCATTCCTAAATTTAAGCAATTCATCTTTCTATTACCTAATCATTTTCTGCAGGTTCATTAGAGTCCTTAAATTACGAACCTCGGCTATCTTTATCCAAAATCGAGCTATTAAACATTTTGGGAACAGCGCCGATCCGATAGGAGGATTCGTTCTTTTTTTAGGAAGCTTCGGCAATTTAGGAACCTCGATACTCCTTAGTGTAGGAATTTTGGTCATTCCATGTAATTAAATCTGATAATACGTTATCCTCGGAGCGAGGACTTTTGCAAAACATAGCAATCTGTAGATGACGTATACTCAGGAGTCCCAAACATGAAACTAAGTAATCCTTGATTTTATGAGTCTTTGTAATCCACATGTTACGTAGTCCGGTTATTCTTAATCGTGAAATCAAATAGTCAATATTATTTTGGAAAAAACTTTATTCCAAAAGTTCACCAAATACCCAGTGTAAAGACCCCGGCCGTTCTTTATTTTGAAGGCAGGTGATCCCACTTTTAGGTGATACGTTTATTAAACGAGAAACCTCGGTTCTTCTCGAAAGAAGATCTGGCAATTTATGCACCGTCGTTATCTACGGAATTTGGAAATTTAGTTATCCTCAATCCTAAATTTGAGCAATTCATCTTTCTATTACCTAATCCTTATCTGCAGGTTCACTAGAGTCCTTAAATTATGAACCTCGGCTATCCGCATCCAAAAACCGAGCTATTAAACATTTTGGGAACAGCGGCGATCCGATAGGAGGATTCGTTCTTGTTTAAGGAAGCTTCGGCAATTTAGGAGCCTCGATACTCCTTAGTTAAGGAATTTTGGTCATTCCAAGTAATTAAATATGAAAATACGTTATCCTCAGAGCAAGGACTTTTGCAGAACTTAGCAATCTGTGGATGATGGATACTCAGGAGTGCCAAACTTGAAACCAATTAATCCTTGACTTTATGAGTCTTTGTAATCCATAAGTTACGTAGTTTGGTTACTCTTGATCGTGAAATCAAATAGTCAATATTATTTTGGAAAAAACGTTATTCCAAAATTTCCCCAAATACCCAGTGTAAAGACCTCGGTCGTTCTTTATTTTGAAGGCAGGTGATCCCACTTTTAGGTGATACGTTTATTAAAAGAGAAACCTCTGTTCTTCTCGAAAGAAAATCTAGCAATTTATGCACCGTTGTTATCTACAAATTTTGGAAATTTATTTATCCTCACTCCTAAATTCGAGCAATCCATCTTACTATTACCTAATCCTTTTTTGCAGGTTCACTAGAGTCCTTAAATTACGAATCTCGGCTATCCACATCCAAAAACCGAGCTAACGAACATTTTGGGAACAGCGGCGATCCGATAGGAGGATTCGTTCTTTTTTATGGAAGCTTCGGCAATTTAGGTGCCTCGATACTCCTTAGTTTTTGAATTTTTGTCGTTCCAAGTAATTAAATCTGATAATACGTTATCCTCGGAGCAAGGACTTTTGCAGAACTTAGCAATCTGGAGATGACGTATACTCAGGAGTCCCAAACTTAATACAATGTAATCCATGATTTGATGAGTCTTTGTAATCCATAGTTTACGTAGTCTGATTATTCTTGATTGTGAAATCAAATAGTCAATATTATTTTGGAAAAATCGTTATTCTAAAAGTTCTCCAAATACCCAGTGTAAAGACCTCGGCCGTTCTTCATTTTGAAGGCCGGTGATCCCACTTTTAGGTGATACGTTTGTTAAACGAGAAACCTCAATTCTTCTCGAAAGAAGATCTAGCAATTTATGCACCGTCGTTAGTTACGGATTTTGGAAATTTAGTTATCCTCAATCCTAAATTCGGGCTATTCATCTTTCTATAACCTAATCCTTTTCTGCAGGTTCACTAGCGTCTATCAATTACGAACCTCGGCTATCCTTATCCAAAAACCGAGCTGTTTAACATTTTGGGAACAGCGGCGATCCGATAGGAGGATTAGTTCTTTTTTCAGGAAGCTTCGGCAATTTAGGAGCATGATACTCCTTAGTTAAGGAATTTCAGTCATTCCAAGTAATTAAATCTGATAATACGTTATCATCGGAACGAGGACTTTTGCATAACATAGCAATCTATAGATGACGGATACATAGGAGTCCCAAACGTGAAACCAAGTAATCCTTGATTTTATGAGTCTTTGTAATCCGTAGGTTACGTACTCTGGTTAATTTTGATCGTAAAATCAAATAGTCAATATTATTTTGGAAAAAACGTTATTCTAAAAGTTCTCCAAATACCCAGTGTAAAAACCTCGACCGTTCCTCATTGTGAAGGCAGGTGATCCTAATTTATGTGCTACGTTTACTGAACGAGAATCCTCGGTTCTTCTCGAAAGAAGATTTGGCAATTTATGCACCGTCGTTATATACGGATTTTGGAAATTTAGTTATCCTCAATCCTAAATTCGGGCGATTCATCTTTCTATTACCTAATCCTTTTCTGCAGGTTCACTAGAGTCCGTAAATTACGAACCTCGGCTATCCTTATCCAAAAACCGACCTATTAAACATTTTGGGAGCAGCGGCGATCCGATAGGAGGATTGGTTCTTTTTTCAGGAAGCTTCCGCAATTTAGCAGCCTCGATACTCCTTAGTTAAGGAATTTCGGTCATTCCAAGTAATTAAATCTGATAATACATTATCCTTGGAGCGAGGACTTTTGCAGAACTTAGCAATCTGTAGATGACGGATACTCAGGAGTCCCAAACATGAAACAATGTAATCCATGATTTCATGAGTCTTTGTAATCCATAGGTTACGTAATCCGGTTATTCTTGATCTTGAAATCAAATAGTCAATATTATTTTGGAAAAAACGTTATTCTAAAAGTTCTCCAAATACCCAGTGTAAAGACGTCGACCGTTCTTCATTTTGAAGGCAGGTGATCCCACTTTTAGGTGATACGGTTATTAAACGAGAAACCTTGGTTCTTCTCGAAAGAAGATCTGGCAATTTATGCACCGTCGTTACGTACGGATTTTGGAAATTTAGTTATCCTCAATCCTAAATTCGAGCAATTCATCTTTTTATTACATAATCCTTTTCTGTAGGTTCACTAGAGTCCTTAAATTACGAACCTCGGCTATCCTTATCCAAAAACTGAGCTATTGAACATTTTGGGAACAGCAGCGATCCAATTGGAGGATTGGTTCTTTTTTCAGGAAGCTTCGGCAATTTAGGAGCCTCGATACTCCTTAGTTAAGGAATTTTGGTCATTCCAAGTAATTAAATCTAATAATACGTTATCCTCGGAGCGAAGGATTTTGCAGAACTTAGCAATCTGTAGATGACGGATACTCAGGAGTCCCAAACTTGAAACTAAGTAGTCCTTGATTTTATGAGTCTTTGTAATCCATAGGTTACGTAGTCTGGTTATTCTTGATCGTGAAATCAAATAGTCAATATTATTTTGGAAAAAACGTTATTCCAAAAGTTCTCCTAATACCTAGTTTAAAGACCTCGGTCGTTCTTCATTATGACGGCAGGTGATCCCACTGTTGGGTGATACGTTTATTAAAAGAGAAACCTCGGTTCTTCTCGAAAGAAGATCTGGCAATTTATGCACCGTCGTTATCTACGGATTTAAGAAATTTAGTTATCCTCAATCCTAATTTCGAGCAATTCATCTTTCTATCACCTAATCCTTTTCTACAGGTTCACTAGAGTCCTTAAATAACGAACCACGGCTATCTTTATCCAAAAACCGAGCTATTAAGCTATTTGGGAACAGCGCGGAACCGACAGGAGGATTCGTTCTTTTTTAAGGAAGCTTCGGCAATTTAGGAGCCTCGATACTCCATAGTGTGGGAATTTTGGTCATTCCAAGTAATTAAATATGATAATACGTTATCCTTAAATCTGATAAGCAGAACTTAGCAATCTGTAGATGACGTATACTCAGGAGTCCCAAACTTGAAATTAAGTAGTCCTTGATTTTATGAGTCTTTGTAATCCATAGGTTACGTAGTCTGGTTATTCTTGATCGTGAAATCAAATAGTCAATATTATTTTGGAAAAAACGTTATTAAAAAAGTCCTCCAAATACCCAGTGGAAAGACCTCGGCCGTTCTTTATTTTGAAGGCAGGTGATCCCACTTTTAGGTGATACGTTTATTAAACGAGGAACCTCGGTTCTTCTCGAAAGAATATCTGGCTATTTATGCACCGTCGTTGTCTACGGATTTTTGAAATTTAGTTATCCTCAATCCTAAATTCGAGCAATTTAATCTTTCTATTACCTAATCCTTTTCTGCAGATTCACTAGAGTCCTTAAATGGCGAACCTCGGCTATCCTTATCCAAAAACCGAGCTAACAAACATTTTGGGAACAGTAGCTATCCGATAGAAGAATTCGTTCTTTTTTCACGAAGCTTCGGCAATTTAGGAGCCTCAATACTCCTTGTTTAAGGAATTTTGGTCATTCCAAGTAATTAAATTTGATAATACGTTATTTTCTGAGCGAGGACTTTTGCAGAACATAGCAATCTGTAGATGACGAATACTCAGGAGTCCCAAACTTGAAACCAAGTAATCCTTGATTTTATGAGTCTTTGTAATCCATAGATTACGTAATCCAGTTATTCTTGATCGTGAAATCAAATAGTCAATATTATTTTGGAAAAAACGTTATTCCAAAAGTTCTCCAAATACCCAGTGTAAAGACCTCGACCGTTCTTTATGTTGAAGGCAGGTGATCCCGCTTTTAGGTGATACGTTTCTTAAACGAGAAACCTCTGTTCTTCTCGAAAGAAGATCTAGCAATTTATGCACCGTCGTTATCAACGGATTTTGGAAATTTAGTTATCCTAAATCCTAAATTCGAGCAATTCATCTTTCTATTACCTAATCCTTTTCTGCAGGTTCACTAGAGTCCTTAAATTACGAATCTCGGCTATCCGAATCCAAAAACCGAGCTAAGGAACATTTTGGGAACAGCGGTGATCTGATAGGAGGATTCGTTCTTTTTTAAGGAAGCTTCGGCAATTTAGGAGCCTCGATACTCCTTAGTTTAGGAAGTTTTGTCATTCCAAGTAATTAAATCTGATAATACGTTATCCTCTGAGCGAGGACTTTTGCAGAACTTAGCAATCTGTAGATGACGGATACTCAGGAGTCCCAAACTTGAAACCAAGTAATCCTTGATTTTATGAGTCTTTATCATTCATAGGTTACGTAATCTGGTTATTCTTGATCATGAAATCAAATAGTTAATATTATTTTAGAAAAAACTTTATTCCAAAAGTTCTCCAAATACCCAGTGTAAAGACCTCGGCCGTTCTTCATTTTAAAGGCAGGTGATCCCACTTTTAGGTGATACGTTTATTAGACAAGAAACCTCGGTTCTTCTCGAAAGAAGATCTGGCAATTTATGCACTGCCGTTATCTACGGATTTTGGGAATTTAGTTATCCTCAATACTAAATTTGGGCAATTCATCTTTCTATTACCTACTCTTTTTCTGCAGGTTCACTAGAGACATTAAATTACGAACCTTGACTTCCTTATCCAAAAACCGACCTGTAAACACTACTTTTAGTGGGCCTAAGACTCAATTAAAAGTACTTTCCGAATGTTCATAAAGATTAACTAAACTAAAAACTTAAGTTTATATTTAGAAACGAATTAAATTTTTACAATTCAAAAGCCAATTGTCGAGAAAACCTGAGCTTGAAGAACTACGAGCTCTAAAGCTACTTAAAACCGTAAACCTTAAGGAATTTTAACCCCAAATAATTAATCGATAATTTAATTTGAATAATTTCATCCAACTTTAGAAAATTTCACAATTTTATAAAAATCAAATCATAAATTACAAAACAATGTAGGATAAAAATCCTAAAACAATTTTCTATAAGGCTATGTCCTTATCTTCATGTATAAGCCTTACACATTAATAAGTAAACCAACCAATCACCTTAGATAACTTATCAATTGAGAGTTGGAATCAATTATCAATTGATAACTTATCAAAATCTAGTGATAAGACAATTTCCTTATTACCTCTTCACTTATACAAAATATGGACAATTTTTCACAAGAATTAATAAGCTTAACTTTAATAAAGGAGACAAGACCACTCCATGGCATGCAAGGACTTAAAATGGCAGATCTAAAAAGGGGAGAAAGGGGGGCCATGCATTGGTCATTCACCCATCAATCAATTTCTCTTACACATCACTATTCATCCCTTAATGCTTACATCATCAAGAGTTATAATTGTTGACTTTATGTAAGTTACAAGGCAACACTTCCAAGACATTTAAACACTCCTTCTCTCTCCATTTCCAACCGGCCATACTCTTCCCCATTTCTTTCACTTTCAATTTCACTTTCACTTCATCATTCTCTCTTTTGAAACAAACATAAAAAGGGGAAACAACCTTACCCTACAAAATCAATTTTCTTCCATTTTGAAGCTTCAACTCACGGCATTTTTTTCCTTTCCTCTTGTGCCATTTTCTTTCATCATTTAAGATCATTTAAGACCATTAGAATCTTCAATAAACCCCTTTTCAAAAGACCAAAAGATTCGGGTTTCGAAAGGTAAGCAAAAAGGAGGAAGCAAAGTTAAAGGCTTAAGAGGAACCTTAGTGCACAACCACCAAACTTTGCGTTAAGGACGAGTAAGTGTTTCTTGTGATGTGTAGATTAATATTTATGTTAGGAGGCTTGGATTTCTTGACGATGTGAGAAAGGTTTAAGTTGTTAGAATGTCCAAAAATCGTTTTAAGAAAACAACCATAAAACCCTTGCATGAAGTTGAAATATGAGCATGTAAAGTTGGTGTTTTGTGAAGGCATTTGTTTAATGTTTTGAATGAAAGATTTTAAGCTAAGGAAACCTTAAAATGAGAACTTTAATGGAGGATTGCATGCTGGACGTGAGGGTTCCATGGCGATTTGAATGTTGATTTTGTTTCCATTTAGTTAAACATGCTCAAATCTAGATTTAAGTTAAGGAAAAATCCATCACATGAAGTTTTATGAAGAAACCAACTTTGTATGACATGAGCCATGATATGGGAGTTGTATTAAGTATGAGATCTTTTATTCCTTTATGTGGAACATGAGTTAAAGGATCATTTGATGGAAGGAAACTTAAGTTAAGATTTGTACACAAGTAGTTAAGTGCATAATCTACCCCCTAAACTTAAGGAAGTAATGAAACAAGTTGAAAAACCAAGTGAGGACCTCTTAGGACCAACATGAACAGATCTGGAACATGGGAAAATGACGCCTAAAAACATGATAAAAGTAAAAGAACAAAGTAAAAAGATTAACTAAAGCAAGTATAGTGAGCATATAAAGCCTAAAACTCAAAACCGAGCTTAAAACTCCCAAAACAAGCCTAAAACTCTAGGATGGGTCTTCAGTAAAAATCTGATCAGCACCTCAAAGTACCAAGAAAGGTTGTTTGGAGCCCATAAGAAATCCACATAAGGCCCCATAAGCCCACCAAAGTCATTAACCTTAGTTTGAACTAAAAACAAGCCCATTTGACAACTTAAGCTCACTAAAGGGCCCAAGAAGTGGTTGTTAGCCTTAGGAATATAAATCAAAGTTGTAAATCTGATCTCAAGGAGTATTTTAAGCTTAGGATAAAATCTAAAGACCAAGCCGAAAGGATTCCTCAAGCTATCAAAAGCCCATTTACCAAACAAGGCCTAAAAACACTCCAACACATGAGGAACGCTACTGTTTTGACCCATGGACAGAATTGCATACCTCATTTCGAAAATCTAATCTTACCACGTTAAAGTAAACTCGAAAACGATGAAGGTTGACTATAAGATCATAAAAATTGGATTTAAAACGAAAAAGTTATACGGATTGAACTTTAGGTAAAAATCGGAAAAATTACGAAAATTAGCTAAGAATATAACTTAAGGAAAATTTACATAGTTTCTTAAGTTTGCTTCAATTCCTTATAAAAATTATTTCAATGACCAGGGGACACTGTTTTCGGAGACGACTTGCCTCCAGACTACTTTGATTGAATCACATGGCAGAGTGAGTAAATTCTCAATGACTCTTTACTTGATTGTGGTTGTAAAGTAGATGCACCTAATCTTATATTTATAAATTTGGATGCTTGTGGGATATGGGAGATGCATGTGTATGAAGTTATGGATGAGTGTGATGACTTGTTAATTATATATAATAATGGGAATTGTTTGCATGAATATATACTTGTGAATTGTATGGAATGAAATTGGTTGATCACCCTGAAAATCAAGTTAATCACTTATATGATTAAGAACTCAAAATGAATCATGCATTCCCCATATTGCATACGGGTAACACCGACTGCTGCTTCACGCAGAGATGGGAAGGGATTCACAAGAATACGAGTTTCCTACAGGATTGGGCACTAGCTATGCCATCATATATATTGAGTCTCTATCTTAAGCTGATGGGCTTACTAGGCGCTGGAAAACGCCAACCGTCGGTGAGGGGCCGAGTCTTGTGGCTTTTGCTTAGGGCGTGTGTTTGTGGACTGCAGGGGCTACCACACCGCTAGACTTGGGATTTTTAAAGGATGCGATTTGATTTTGGTAAAGGAAGTATATATATATGTATATATGTAGAGTTTTGTTTTAGTATGAGTACGATAGTGCAAATGAAATAAAACCCAAGGTCTAGAACAAGGATTTTGGTTTGGGTCGGTTAATTATCTCCAAACCCCGATTTCAGGGGGTGAAATTCTGAGTCGTATGCAGTTCCTAGGTCACTGCATGCGTTGTTTGGTATACTGTTTGTTCATGCATTCATATGAGTATGCATCTAATAAATTTATGTTGTGTGGTACTGATGAGGGCATTTATCTCACTAAGCGTAAGCTTACACCCCTATAGATTTTTGTTGGTGCAGGAGAACCTCTTCGTCAATCCGGCCCGAGGCATGCCCGTGGTAAGTCTCGGGTAGAGACGGGTTGGAGCGATTAGAGAGCGAAGAGGATATTTTGTAATAGATATTTAGATACTTTCATGTATTTATGCATAACTTAGATTTTATGCAGTTCCGTTATGAACTGCATTCGTTTGTAATATTGTTTTGGTGTGGGTCTTACGAGCCCACACAATTAGTTAATTTATAACATGAAGTAATTTTAGTTAAATTGCTCTATATTACTTGTCTATGGGCCTAGTGGTAACGTAGAGTGGAAGGAGCCTTGTGTGTCATATGAAAGGCCTATGATCAGCAAGGGGGTTGATAATAGACCTTTATACGATACACGGCGACCTATCATGGCAACGATACTATTGGGTCGTTATACGACCTATTAAACATTTTGGGAACAGCGGCAATCCGATAGGAGGATTGGTTCTTTTTTCAGGAAGCTTCGGCAATTTAGGAGCCTCGATACTCCTTAGTTAAGGAATTTCGGTCATTCCAAGTAATTAAATCTGATAATACGTTAACCTCGGAGCGAGGACTTTTGCAGAACTTAGCAATCTGTAGATGCCGGATACTCAGGAGTCCCAAACATGAAACAATGTAATCCATGATTTCATGAGTCTTTGTAATCCATAGGTTACGTAATCCGGTTATTCTTGATCTTGAAATCAAATAGTCAATATTATTTTGGAAAAAACGTTATTCTAAAAGTTCTCGAAATACCCAGTGTAAAGACCTCTACCGCTCTTCATTTTAAAGGCAGGTGATCCCACTTTTAGGTGATACGTTTATTAAATGAGAAACCTCGGTTCTTCTCGAAAGAAGATCCGGCAATTTGTGCACCATCGTTATCTACGGATTGTGGAAATTTAGTTATCCTCAATCCTAAATTCGAGCAATTCATCTTTCTATTACCTAATCCTTTTCTGCAGGTCCAATAGAGTCCTTAAATTACGAACCTCGGCTACCCTTATCCAAAAACCGAGCTAACAAACATTTTGGGAACAGCGGTGATTCGATAGGAGGATTCATTCTTTTTTCAGGAAGCTTCGACAATTTAGGAGCTTCGATACTCCTTAGTTAAGGAATTTTGGTCATTCCAAGTAATTAAATATGATAATACGTTATCCTCGGAGCAAGGACTTTTGCAGAACATAGCAATCTGTAGATGACGGATACTCAGGAGTCCCAAACTTGAAACCAATTAATCCTTGACTTTATGAGTCTTTGTAATCCATAGGTTACGTAGTCTGGTTATTCTTGATCGTGAAATCAAATAGTCAATATTATTTTGGAAAAAACGTTATTCCAAAAGTTCTCCAAATACCCAGTGTAAAGACCTCGGTCGTTCTTCATTATGAAGGCAGGTGATCCCACTTTTAGGTGATACGTTTAATAAACGAGAAACCTCTTTTCTTCCCGAAAGAAGATCTAGCAATTTATGCACCGTCGTTATCTACGGATTTAAGAAATTTAGTTATCCTCAATCCTAAATTTGAGCAATTCATCTTTCTATATTACCTAATCCTTTTCTGCAGGTTCACTAGAGTCCTTAAATTACGAACTTCGGCTATCCGCATCCAAAAACCGAGCTAACAAACATTTTGGGAACAGCGGTGATTCGATAGGAGAATTCGTTCTTTTTTAAGGAAGCTTCGGCAATTTAGGAGCCTCGATACTCCTTAGTTTAGGAATTTTTATCATTCCAAGTAATTAAATCTGATAATACGTTATCCTCTGAGAGAGGAATTTTGTAGAACTTAGCAATCTGTAGATGACGGATACTCAGGAGTCCCAAACATGAAACTAAGTAATCCTTGATTTTATGAGTTTTTGTAATCCACAGGTTACGTAGTCTGGTTATTCTTGATCGTGAAATCAAATAGTCAATATTATTTTGGAAAAAAACGTTATTCTAAAAGTTCTCAAATCCACTAGAATAAGGACTTCCTCTTTTCTCAATTATGAAGGCAAGTGATCGCACTTTTAGGTGCTACGTTTACTGAACGAGAATCCTCGGTTCTTCTCGAAAGAAGATCTTGCAATTTATGCATCGTCGTTATCCACGGATTTTGGAAATTTAGTTATCCTCATTCCTAAATTTGAGCAATTCATCTTTCTATTACCTAATCCTTTTCTACAGGTTCACTAGAGTCCTTAAATTACAAACCTCGGCTATCTTTATCCAAAAACCGAGCTATTAAGCTATTTGGGAACAGCGCGGAACCGACAGGAGGATTCGTTATTTTTTAAGGAAGCTTCGGCAATTTAGGAGCCTCGATACTCCATAGTGTAGGAATTTTGGTCATTCCAAGTAATTAAATCTGATAATACGTTATCCTTGGAGCGAAGACTTTTGCAGAACTTAGCAATCTGTAGATGACGTATACTCAGGAGTCCCAAACTTGAAACAAAGTAGTCCTTGATTTTATGAGTCTTTGTAATCCATAGCTTACGTAGTCTGGTTATTCTTGATCGTGAAATCAAATAGTCAATATTATTTTGAAAAAAAACGTTATTCCAAAAGTTCTCCAAATACCCAGTGTAAAGACCTCGGCCGTTCTTCATTATGAAGGCAGGTGATCCCACTTTTAGGTGATACATTTATTAAAAGAGAAACCTCGGTTCTTCTGGAAAGAAGATTTGGCAATTTATGCATCGTCGTTATCTATGGATTTAAGAAATTTAGTTATACTCATTCCTAAATTCGAGCAATTCATCTTTCTATTACCTAATCCTTTTCTACAGGTTCCCTAGAGTCCTTAAATTACGAACCTCCGCTATCCGCATCCAAAAACTGAGCTAACGAACATTTTGGGAACAGCGGCGATCCGATAGGAGGATTGGTTCTTTTTTCAGGAAGCTTCGACAATTTAGGAGCCTCGATACTCCTTAGTTTAGGTATTTTTGTTGTTCCAAGTAATTAAATCTGATAATACGTAATCCTTTGAGTGAGGACTTTTGCAGAACATAGCAATCGGTAGATGGCGGATACTCAGGAGTCCTAAACTTGAAACCAAGTAATCCTTGATTTTACGAGTCTTTGTAATCCATAGGTTACGCAGTTTGGTTATTCTTGATCGTGAAATCAAATAGTCAATATTATTTTGGAAAAAACGTTATTCTAAAAGTTCTCAAATCCACTAGAATAAGGACGTCATCTTTCCTCAATTATAAAGGCAAGTGATCCGACTTTTAGGTGCTCCGTTTACTGAACGAGAATCCTCAGTTCTTCTCGAAAGAAGATCTTCTAATTTATGCATCGTCATTATCCACGGATTTTGGAAATTTAGTTATCCTCAATCCTAAATTCAAGCAATTCATATTTCTATTGCCTAATCCTTTTCTGCAGGTTCACTAGAGTCCTTAAATTACGAACCCAGGCTATCCTTATCCAAAAACCGCCCTATTAAACATTTTGGGAACAGCGGCGATCCGATATGAGGATTCGTTGTTTTTTCAGGAAGCTTTGGCAATTTAGGAGACTCGATACTCCTCAGTTAAGAAATTTTGGTCATTCCAAGTAATTAAATCTGATAATACGTTATCCTCGGAGCTAGGACTTTTGCAGAACCTAGCAATCTGTAGATGACGGATGCTCAGGAGTCCAAAACATTAAACCAATTAATCCTTTACTTTATGAGTCTTTGTAATCCATGAGTTACGTAGTCTGGTTATTCTTGATCGTGAAATCAAATAGTCAATATTATTTTGGAAAAAATGTTATTCCAAAATTTCTCCAAATACCTAGTGTAAAGACCTCGACCGTTCTTTATTTTGAAGGCGGGCGATCCCACTTTTAGGCAATACGTTTATTAAACGAGAAACCTCTGTTCTTCTTGAAAGAAGATCTAGCAATTTATGCACCGTCGTTATCTACGGATTTTGAAAATTTAGTTATCCTCAATCCTTAACTCGAGCAATTCATCTTTCTATTGCCTAATCGTTTTCTGCAGGTTCACTAGAGTCCTTAAATTGCGAACCTCCGCTATCCGCATTCAAAAACCGAGCTAATGAATATTTTGGGAACAGCGGCGATCCGATAGGAGGATTCGTTCTTTTTTAAGGAAGCTTCGGCAATTTAGGAGCCTCGATACTCCTTAGTTAAGGAATTTTGGTCAAATCCAAGTAATTAAATCTGATAATACGTTATCCTCGGAGCGAGGATTTTTGCAGAACTTAGCAATCTGTAGAAGACGGATACTCAGGAGTCCCAAACTTGAAATCAATTAATCCTTGACTTTATGAGTCTTTGTAATCCATAGGTTACGTAGTCTGGTTATTTTTGATCGGGAAATCAAGTGGTCAATATTATTTTGAAGAAAACGTTATTCTAAAAGTTCTCAAATCCACTAGAATAAGGACTCGTCTTTTCTCAATTATGAAGGCAAGTGATCCCACTTTTAGGTGCTACATTTATTAAACGAGAAACCTCGGTTCTTCTCGAAAGAAGACCTTGCCATTTATCCACCGTTGTTATCTACGAATTTTGAAAATTTAGTAATCCTCAATCCTAAATTCGAGCAATTCATCTTTCTATTACCTAATACTTTTCTGCAAATTCACTAGAGTCCTTAAACTACGAACCTCGGCTATCCTTATCCAAAAACCGTGTTATTAAATATTTTGGGAACAGCGGCGATCCGATAGGAGGATTCGTTCGTTTTTGAGGAAGCTTCGGCAATATGGAATTTTGGTCCTTCCAACTAATTAAATCGGATAATACGTTATCCTCGGAGCATGGACTTTTGCAGAACTTAGCAATATGTAGATGATGGATACTCAGGAGTCCCAAACCTGAAACCAATTAATTCTTAACTTTATGAGCCTTTGTAATCTATAGGTTACGTAGTCTGGTTATTCTTGATCGTGAAATGAAATAGTCAATATTATTTTGTAAAAAACGTTATTCTAAAAGTTCTCCAAATACCCAATGTAAAGACGTCGGCCATTCTTCATTTTGAAGGCAGGTGATCCCATTTTTAGGTGATACGTTTATTAAACGAGAAACCTCGGTTCTTCTCGAAAGAAGATCTTGCAATTTATGCACCATCGTTATCTACGGATTGTGGAAACTTAGTTATCCACAATCCTAAATTCGAGCAATTCATCTTTCTATAACCTAATCCTTTTCTGCAGGTTCACTAGAATCTTTAAATTACGAACCTCGGCTATCCTTATCCAAAAACCGAGCTATTAAATATTTTTGGAATAGCGGTGATCCGATAGGAGGATTCATTCGTTTTTGAGGAAGCTTCGGCAATTTAGGAGCCTCGATACTCCTTAGTTATGAAATTTTGGTCCTTCCAACTAATTAAATCGGATAATACGTTATCCTCGGAGCGTGGACTTTTGCAGAACTTGGCAATCTGTAGAGGATGGATACTTAGGAGTCCCAAACTTGAAACCAATTAATCCTTGACTTTATGAGTCTTTGTAATCCATAGGTTACGTAGTCTGGTTATTCTTGATCGTGAAATCAAATAGTCAATATTATTTTGGAAAAAACGTTATTCCAAAAGTTCTCCAAATACCTAGTGTAAAGACCTCGGCCGTTTTACATTTTAAAAGCAGGTGATCCCAGTTTTAGGTGATACGTTTATTAAATGAGAAACCTCTATTCTTCTCGAAAGAAGACCTAGCAATTTATGCACCATCGTTATCTACGGATTTTGGAAATTTAGTTATCCTCAATCCTAAATTCGAGCAATTCATCTATCTGTTACCTAATCCTTTCCTGCAGGTTCACTAGAGTCCTTAAATTATGAACCTCGGCTATCCACATCCAAAAACCGAGCTAATGAGTATTTTGGGAATAGCGGCGATCCGATAGGAAGATTCGTTCTTTTTTAAGGAAGCTTCGGCAATTTAGGAGCCTCGATACTCCTTAGTTATGAAATTTTGGTCCTTCCAAGTAATTAAATCAGATAATACGTTATCCTCGGAGGGAGGACTTTTGCTGAACTTAGCAATCTATAGAGGATGGATACTCAGGAGTCCCAAACATGAAACCAATTAATCCTTGACTTTATGAGTCTTTGTAATCCATAGGTTACGTAGTCTGGTTATTCTTGATCGTGAAATCAAATAGTCAATATTATTTTGGAAAAAACGTTATTCCAAAAGTTCTCCAAATACCTAGTGTAAAGACCTCGGCCGTTTTACATTTTAAAGGTAGGTGATCCCAGTTTTAGGTGATACGTTTATTAAATGAGAAACCTCTATTCTTCTCGAAAGAAGACCTAGCAATTTATGCACCATCGTTATCTACGGATTTTGGAAATTTAGTTATCCTCAATCCTAAATTCGAGCAATTCATCTATCTGTTACCTAATCCTTTCCTGCAGGTTCACTAGAGTCCTTAAATTATGAACCTCGGCTATCCACATCCAAAAACCGAGCTAATGAATATTTTGGGAACAGCGGCGATCCGATAGGAAGATTCGTTCTTTTTTAAGGAAGCTTCGGCAATTTAGGAGCCTCGATACTCCTTAGTTA
The DNA here is from genome assembly GCA_024138005.1 of Lumnitzera racemosa. Classification (NCBI taxonomy): domain Eukaryota; kingdom Viridiplantae; phylum Streptophyta; class Magnoliopsida; order Myrtales; family Combretaceae; genus Lumnitzera; species Lumnitzera racemosa. The sequence continues at coordinate 75,151,320 of JAMXBC010000006.1, forward strand.
AGGAATTTTGGTCATTCCAAGTAATTAAATCAGATAATACGTTATCCTCGGAGCGAGGACTTTTGCAGAACTTAGCAATCTGTAGAGGATGGATACTCAGGAGTCCCAAACTTGAAACCAATTAATCCTTGACTTTATGAGTCTTTGTAATCCATAGGTTACGTAGTCTGGTTATTCTTGATCGTGAAATCAAATAGTCAATATTATTTTGGAAAAAACGTTATTCCAAAAGTTCTCGAAATACCAAGTGTAAAGACCTCGGCCGTTTTACATTTAAAGGCAGGTGATCCCACTTTAAGGTGATACGTTTATTGAATGAGAAACCTCTATTCTTCTCGAAAGAAGACCTAGCAATTTATGCACCATCGTTATCTACGGATTTTGGAAATTTAGTTATCCTCAATCCTAAATTCGAGCAATTCATCTATCTGTTACCTAATCCTTTCCTGCAGGTTCACTAGAGTCCTTAAATTATGAACCTCGGCTATCCACATCCAAAAACCGAGCTAACAAAAATTTTGGGAACAGCGGTGATCCGATAGGAGGATTCCCTCTTTTTTTAAGGAAGCTTCGGCAATCTAGGAGTCTCGATACTCCTTAGTTAAGGAATTTTGGTCATTCCACGTAATTAAATCTGATAATACGTCATCCTCGGAGCGAAGGACATTTGCAAAACTTAGCAATCTGTAGATGACGGATATTCAGGAGTCCCAAACTTGAAACCAAGTAATCCTTGATTTTATGAGTCTTTGTAATCCATAGGTTACGTAGTCTGGTTATTCTTGATCGTGAAATAAATGGTCAATATTATTTTGGAAAAAACGTTATTCTAAAAGTTCTCAAATCCTCTAGAATAAGGACCTCGTCTTTTCTCAATTTTGAAGGCAGGTGATCCCACTTTTAGGTGATACGTTTATTAAACGAGAAACCTCGGTTCTTCTCGAAAGAAGACCTTGCAATTTATGCACCGTTGTTATCTACGGATTTTGGAAATTTAGTAATCCTCAATCCTTAATTTGAGTAATTCATCTTTCTATTTCCTAATCGTTTTCTGCAGGTTCACTAGAGTCCTTAAATTGCGCACCTCCGCTATCCGCATTCAAAAACCGAGCTAAGGAATATTTTGGGAACAACGGCGATCCGATAGGAGGATTCATTCTTTTTTAAGGAAGCTTTGGCAATTTAGGAGCCTCGATACTCCTTAGTTAAGGAATTTTGGTCATTCCAAGTAATTAAATCAGATAATACGTTATCCTCGGAGCGAGGACTTTTGCAGAACTTAGCAATCTGTAGATGATGGATACTCAGGAGTCCCAAACCTGAAACCAATTAATCCTTGACTTTATGAGTCTTTGTAATCCATAGCTTACGTAGTCTGGTTATTCTTGATCGTGAAATCAAATAGTTAATATTATTTTGGAAAAATCGTTATCCTAAAAGTTCTCCAAATACCCAATTTATGGACCTCGGCCGTTCTTCATTTTGAAGGCAGGTGATCCCATTTTTAGGTGATACATTTATTAAAAGAGAAACCTCGGTTCTTCTCGAAAGAAGATCTGGCAATTTATGCACCGTCGTTATCTACGGATTGTGGAAATTTAGTTATCCACAATCCTAAATTCGAGCAATCATCTTTCTATAGCCTAATCCTTTTCTGCAGGTTCACCAGAATCTTTAAATTACGAACCTCGGCTATCCTTATCCAAAAACCGAGCTATTAAATATTTTGGGAACAGCGGCGACCCGATAGGAGGATTAGTTCGTTTTTTAGGAAGCTTCGGCAATTTAGGAGCCTCGATACTCCTTAGTTATGGAATTTTGGTCCTTCTAACTAATTAAATCGGATAATACGTTATCCTCGGAGCGTAGACTTTTGCAGAACTTAGCAATATATAGATGATGGATACTCAGGAGTTCCAAACTTAAAACCAATTAATTCTTAACATTATGAGTCTTTGTAATCCATAGGTTACGTAGTCTGGTTATTCTTGATCGTGAAATCAAATAGTCAATATTATTTTGGAAAAAACGTTATTCCAAAAGATCTCCTAATACCTAGTGCAAAGACCTCGCCCGTTCTTTATTTTAAAGGCAAGTGATCTCACTTTTAGGTGATACGTTTATTAAACGAGAAACCTCTGTTCTTCTCGAAAGAAGATGTAGCAATTTATGTACCGTCGTTATCTACGGATTTTGAAAATTTAGTTATCCTCAATCCTTAATTCGACCAATTCATCTTTTTATTGGCTAATCGTTTTCTGCAGGTTCACTAGAGTCCTTAAATTACGAACCTCGGCAATCCTTATCCAAAAACCGCCCTATTAAACATTTTGGGAACAGGGGCGATCTGATAGGAGGATTGGTTCTTTTTTAAGGAAGCTTCGGCAATTTTGGAGACTCGATACTCCTTAGTAAATGAATTTTGGTCATTCCAATTAATTAAATCTGATAATACGTTTTCCTCGGAGCGAGGACTTTTGCAGAACATAGCAATCTGTAGATGCCGTATATTCAGAAGTCCCAAACTTGAAACCATGTAATCCTTGATTTTATGTGTGTTTGTAATCCATAGTTTACGTAGTCTGGTTATTCCTGATCGTGAAATCAAATAGTCAATATTATTTTGGAAAAAACATTATTCTAAAAGTTCTCCAAATACCTAGTGTAAAGTCCTCGGCCGTTCTTCATTTTGAAGGCAGGTGATCCCACTTTTAGCTGATACGTTTATTAAACGAGAAACCTCAGTTTTTCTCGAAAGAAGATCCGGCAATTTATGCACCGTCGTTATCTACGGATTTTGGAAATTTAGTTATACTTAAACCTAAATTCGTGCAATTCATCTTTCTATTGCCTAATCCTTTTCTGCAGATTCACTACAGTCCTTAAATTACGAACCTCGACTATCCTTATCGAAAAAACCGCCCTATTAAACATTTTGGGAACAGCGGCGATCCGATAGGAGGATTGGTTCGTTATTAAGGAAGCTTCGGCAATTTTGGAGACTCGATACTCCTTAGTATAGGAATTTCGGTCTTTCCAAGTAATTAAATCTGATAATACGTTATCCTCGGAGCGAGGACTTTTGCAGAACTTAACAATCTGTAGATGACGTATACTCAGGAGTCCAAAACTTAAAACCATGTAATCCTTGATTTTATGAGTCTTTGTAATCCATAGTTTATGTAAGCTGGTTATTCTTGATCATGAAATCAAATAGTCAATATTATTTTGGAGAAAACGTTATTCTAAAAGTTCTCCAAATACCTAGTGTAAAGTCCTCGGCCGTTCTTCATTTTGAAGGCAGGTGATCCCACTTTTAGGTGATGCGTTTATTAAACGAGAAACCTCGTTTCTCCTCGAAAGAAGATCCGGCAATTTATGCACCGTCGTTATCTACGGATTTTGGAAATTTAGTTATCCTCAAACATAAATTCGAGCAATTCATCTTTCTATTGCCTAATCCTTTTCTGTAAATTCACTAGAGTCCTTAAATTACGAACCTCGGCTATCCCTATCCAAAAACCGCCCTGTTAAACATTTTGGGAACAGCGGCGATCCGATAGGAGGATTGGTTCGTTTTTAAGGAAGCTTCGGGAATTTTGGAGACTCGATACTCCTTAGTAAATGAATTTTGGCATTCCAGTAATTAAATCTGATAATACGTTTATCCTCGGAGCGAGGACTTTTGCAGAACATAGCAATCTGTAGATGACGTATACTCAGAAGTCCCAAACTTGAAACCAGTAATCCTTGATTTTATGTGTTTGTAATCCATAGTTTACGTGTCGGTTATTCTTGATCGTGAAATCAAATAGTCAATATTATTTTGGAAAAACATTATCTAAAAGTTCTCCAAATACCCTATGTAAAGACCTCGGCCGTTCTTCATTTTGAAGGCAGGTGATCCCACTTTTAGTGATACGTTTATTAAACGAGAAACCTCGGTTTTTCTCGAAAGAAGATCCCGGCAATTTATGCACCGTCGTTATCTACGGATTTTGGAAATTTAGTTATCCTAAATCCTAAATTCGTGCAATTCATCTTTCTATTGCCTAATCCTTTTCTGCAGTTCACTAGAGTCCTTAAATTACGAACCTCGCTATCCTTATCGAAAAACCGCCTATTAAACATTTTGGGAACAGCGGCGATCCGATAGGAGGATTGGTTCTTTTTAAGGAAGCTTCGGCGATTTTGGAGACTCGATACTCCTTAGTATAGGAATTTTGGTCAATCTAAGTAATTAAATCTGATAATACGTTATCCTCGGAGCGAGGACTTTTGCAGAACTTAACAATTTGTAGATGACGTATACTCAGGAGTCCCAAACTTGAAACCATGTAATCCTTGATTTCAGGAGTCTTTGTAATCCATAACTTACGTAGTCTGGTTATTCTTGATCGTGAAATCAAATAGTCAATATTCTTTTGGAAAAAAACTTTATTCTAAAAGTTCTCCAAATACCCAGTGTAAAGACCTCGGCCGTTCTTCATTTTGAAGGCAGGTGATCTCACTTTTGTATGATACGTTTATTAAACGGGAAACCTCGGTTCTGCTCGAAAGAAGATCCGGCAATTTATGCACCGTCGTTATCTACGAATTTTAGAAATTTAGTTATCCTCAATCCTAAATTCGAGCAATTCATCTTTCCATTACCTAATCCTTTTATGCAGGTTCACTAGAGTCCTTAAATTACGAACCTCAGCTATCCACATCCAAAAGCCGAGATAACGAGCATTTTTGGAACAGCGGCGATCCGATAGGAGGATTCATTCTTTTTTAAGGAAGCTTCGACAATTTAGGAGGCTCGATAATCCTTAGTTTAGGAATTTTGGTCATTTCAAGTAATTAAATCTGATAATATGTTATCCTCTGAGTGTGGACTTTTGCAGAACTTCGCAATCTGTAGATGACGTATACTCAGGAGTCCCAAACTTAAAACCAAGTAATCCTTGATTTTATGAGTCTTTGTAATCCATAGGTTACGTAGTTTGGTTATTCTTGATCGTGAAATCAAATAGTTAATATTATTTTGGAAAAATCGTTATCCTAAAAGTTCTCCAAATACCCAATGTATGGACCTCGGCCGTTCTTCATTTTGAAGGCAGGTGATCTTACTTTTAGGTGATTTGTTTATTAAACGAGAAACCTCGGTTCTTCTCGAAAGAAGATCTGGCAATTTATGCACCGTCGTTATCTACGGATTTTGGAAATATAGTTATCCACAATCCTAAATTCGAGCAATTCATCTTTCTATTACCCAATCCTTTTCTGCATGTTCACTAGAGTCCTTAAATTGCAAACCTCGGCTATCTTTATCCAAAAACCGAGCTATTAAACATTTTCAGAACAACGCCGATCCGATAGGATGATTCATTCTTTTTTAAGGAAGCTTCGGCAATTTAGGAGCCTCGATACTCCTTAGTGTAGGAATTTTGGTCATTCCAAGTAATTAAATCCGGTAATAGGTTATCCTCTGAGCGAGGACTTTTGAAGAACTTAGCAATCTGTAGATGACGTATACTCAGGAGTCCCAAACTTGAAACCAAGTAATCCTTGATTTTATGAGTCTTTGTAATCCATAGGTTACGTAGTCTGGTTATTCTTGATCGTGGAATCAAATAGTCAATATTATTTTGGAAAAAAACGTTATTCTAAAAGTTCTCCAAATACCCAGTGTAAAGACCTCAGCCGTTTTTCATTTTGAAGGCAGGTGATCTCACTTTTAGATGATACGTTTATTAAACGAGAAACCTCGGTTCTACTCGAAAGAATATCCGGCAATTTATGCACCGTCGTTATCTACGGATTTTGAAAATTTAGTTATCCTCAATCCTTAATTCGAGCAATTAATCTTTCTATTGCCTAATCATTTTCTGCAGGTTGCCCAGAGTCCTTAAATTATGAACCTCCGCTATCCGCATCCAAAAACCGAGCTAACGAACATTTTGGGAACATCGGCGATCCGATAGGAGGATTCGTTCTTTTTTAAGGAAGCTTCGGCAATTTAGAAGCCTCGATACTCCTTAGTTAAGGAATTTTGGTCATTCGAAGTAATTAAATCTGATAATACGTTATGCTCGGAGCGAAGAATTTTACAGAACTTAGCAATCTATAGATGATGGATACTCAGGAGTCCCAAACGTGAAACCAATTAATCCTTGACTTTATGAGTTTTTGTAATCCATAGTCAATATTATTTTGGAAAAATCGTTATCCTAAAAGTTCTCCAAATACCCAATGTATGGACCTCGGCCGTTCTTCATTTTGAAGGCAGGTGATCCCACTTTTAGGTGATACATTTATTAAACGGGAAACCTCGGTTCTTCTCGAAAGAAGATCTGGAAATTTATGCACCGTCGTTATCTACGAATTTTCGAAATTTAGTTATCCTCAATCCTAAATTCGAGCAATTCATCTTTCTATTGCCTAATCCTTTTCTGCAGGTTCACTAGAGTCCTTAAATTACGAACTTCGGCTATCCTTATCCAAAAAGCACCCTATTAAACATTTTGGGAACAGCGGCGATCCGATAGGAGGATTGGTTCTTTTTTTCTGGAAGCTTCGGCAATTTAGGAGCCTCGATACTCCTTATTATAGGAATTTTGGTCATTCCAAGTAATTAAATCTGATAATACGTTATCCTTGGAGCGAGGACTTTTGCAGAACTTAGCAATCTGTAGATGACGTATACTCAGGAGTCGCAAACTTGAAACCAAGTAATCCTTGATTTTATGAGTCTCTGTAATCCATAGGTTACGTAGTCTAGTTATTCTTGATCGTGAAATCAAATAGTCAATATTATTTCGGAAAAAACGTTATTCTAAAAGTTCTCCAAATACCCAGTGTAAAGACCTCGGCCGTTCTTCATTTTGAAGGCAGGTGATCCCACTTTTAGATGATACGTTTATTAAAAGAGAAACCTCGGTTCATCTCGAAAGAAGATCCGGCAATTTATGCACCGTCGTTATCTACGAATTTTGAAAATTTAGTTATCCTCAATCCTTAATTCGAGCAATTCATCTTTCTATTGACTAATCGTTTTCTGCAGGTTCACTAGAGTCCTCAAATTACGAGCCTCCGCTATCCGCATCCAAAAACCGAGCTAACGAACATTTTGGGAATAACGGGGATCCGATAGGAGGATTTGTTCTTTTTTAATGAAGCTTTGGCAATTTAGGAGCCTCGATACTCCTTAGTTAAGGAATTTTGGTCATTCCAAGTAATTAAACCTGATAATACGTTATCCTCGGAGCGAGGACTTTTGCAGAACTTAGCAATCTGTAGTTGATGGATACTCAGGAGTCCCAAACTTGAAACCAATTTATCCTTGACTTTATGAGTCTTTGTAATCCATAGGTTACGTAGTCTGGTTATTGTTGATCGTGAAATCAAATAGTCAATATTATTTTGGAAAAATCGTTTTCCTAAAGGTAATCCAACTTTTAGGTGATACGTTTATTAAACGAGAAACCTCCGTTCTTCTCGAAAGAAGATCTGGCAATTTATACATCGTCGTTATCTACGGATTTTGGAAATTTAGTTATCCACAATCCTAAATTCGAGCAATTCATCTTTCTATTGCCTAATCCTTTTCTGCAAGTTCACTAGAGTCCTTAAATTACCAACTTCGGCTATCCTTATCCAAAAACCACCCTATTAAACATTTTGGGAACAGCGGCGATCCGATAGGAGGATTGGTTCTTTTTTCAGGAAGCTTATGCAATTTAGGAGCCTCGATACTCCTTAGCATAGGAATTTTGGTCATTCCAAGTAATTAAATCTGATAATGCGTTATCCTCGAAGCGAGGACTTTTGTAGAACTTAGCAATCTGTAGATGACGTATACTCAGGAGTCCCAAACTTGAAACCAAGTAATCCTTGATTTTATGAGTCTTTGTAATCCATAGGTTACGTAGTCTGGTTATTCTTGATCGTGAAATCAAATAGTCAATATTCTTTTGGAAAAGAACTTTATTCTAAAAGTTCTCCAAATACCTAGTGTAAAGACCTCGGCCGTTCTTCATTTTGAAGGCAGGTGATCTCACTTTTGTATGATACGTTTATTAAACGGGAAACGTCGGTTCTGCTCGAAAGAAGATCCGACAATTTATGCACCGTCGTTATCTACGAATTTTAGAAATTGAGTTATCCTCAATCCTAAATTTGAGCAATTCATTTTTCCATTACCTAATCCTTTTCTGCAGGTTCACTAGAGTCCTTAAACTACGAACCTCGGCTTTCGGCATCCAAAAGCCGAGATAACGAGCATTTTTGGAACAGCGGCGATCCGATAGGTGGATTCTTTCTTTTTTAAGGAAGCTTCGGCAATTTAGGAGGCTCGATAATCCTTAGTTTAGGAATTTTGGTCATTCCAAGTAATTAAATCGGATAATATGTTATCCTCTGAGCGAGGACTTTTGCAGAACTTAGCAATCAGTAGATGACGTATACTCAAGGGTCCCAAACATGAAACCAAGTAATCCTTGATTTTATGAGTCTTTGTAATCCATAGGTTACGTAGTCTGGTTATTCTTGATCGTGAAATCAAATAGTTAATATTATTTGGAAAAATCGTTATCCTAAAAGTTCTCCAAATACCCAATGTAGGGACCTCGGCCGTTCTTCATTTTGAAGGCAGGTGATCCTACTTTTAGGTGATGCGTTTATTAAACGAGAAACCTCGGTTCTTCTTGAAAGAAGATCTGGCAATTTGCGCATCGTCGTTATCTACAGATTTTGGAAATTTAATTATCCTCAATCCTAAATTCGAGCAATTCATCTTTCTATTACCCAATCCTTTTTTGCAGTTTCACTAGAGTCCTTAAATTGTGAACCTCAGCTATCTTTATCCAAAAACCGAGCTATTAAACATTTTGAGAATAGCGCCGATCCGATAGGAGGACTCATTCTTTTTTAAGGAAGCTTCGGCAATTTAGGAGCCTCGATACTCCTTAGTATAGGAATTTTGGTCATTCCAAGTAATTAAATCTGGTAATAGGTTATCCTCGGAGCGAGGACTTTTGCAGAACTTAGCAATCTGTAGATGACGTATACTCAGGAGTCCCAAACTTGAAACTAAGTAATCCTTGATTTTATGAGTCTTTGTAATCCATAGGTTACGTAGTCTGGTTATTCTTGATCGTGGAATCAAATAGTTAATATTATTTTGGAAAAAAACGTTATTCTAAAAGTTCTCCAAATACCCAGTGTAAAGACCTCGGCCGTTCTTCATTTTGAAGGCAGGTGATCTCACTTTTAGATGATACGTTTATTAAACGAGAAACCTCGGTTCTTCTCGAAAGAATATCCAACAATTTATGCACCATCGTTATCTACGGATTTTGAAAATTTAGTTATCCTCAATCCTTAATTCGAGCAATTCATCTTTCTATTGCCTAATCATTTTCTGCAGGTTGACTAGAGTCCTTTAATTACGAACCTCCGCTATCCGCGTCCAAAAACCGAGCTAACGAACATTTTGGGAACATCAGCGATCCGATAGGAGGATTCGTTCTTTTTTAAGGAAGCTTCGGCAATTTAGGAGCCTCGATACTCCTTAGTTAAGGAATTTTGGTCATTCGAGGTAATTAAATCTGATAATACGTTATCCTCGGAGCGATGACTTTTGCAGAACTTAGCAATCTATAGATGATGGATACTCAGGAGTCCCAAACTTGAAACCAATTAATCCTTGACTTTATGAGGTTTTGTAATCCATAGGTTACGTAGTCTGGTTATTCTTGATCGTGAAATCAAATAGTCAATATTATTTTGGAAAAATCATTATCCTAAAAGTTCTCCAAATACCCAATGTATGGACCTCGGCCGTTCTTCATTTTGAAGGCAGGTGATCCTACTTTTCGGTTATACGTTTATTAAACGAGAAACCTCGGTTCTTCTCGAAAGAAGATCTGGCAATTTATGCACCGTCGTTATCTACGGATTTGGGAAATTTAGTTATCCTCAATCCTAAATTCGAGCAATTCATCTTTCTATTGCCCAATCCTTTTCTGCAGGTTCACTAGAGTCCTTAAATTGCGAACCTCGGCTATCTTTATCCAAAAACCGCGCTATTAAACATTTTGGGAACAGCGGTGATCCGATAGGAGGATTGGTTCTTTTTTCCGGAAGCTTCTGCAATTTAGGAGCCTCGATACTCCTTAGTATAGGAATTTTGGTCATTCCAAGTAATTAAATCTGATAATACGTTATCCTCGGAGCGAGGACTTTTGCAGAACTTAGCAATCTGTAGATGTCGTATACTCAGGAGTCCCAAACTTGAAACCAAGTAATCCTTGATTTTATGAGTCTTTGTAATCCATAGGTTACGTAGTCTGGTTATTCTTGATCGTGAACACAAATAGTCAATATTCTTTTGGAAAAAACGTTGTTCTAAAAGTTCTCAAAATACCCAGTTTAAAGACCTCAGCCGTTCTTGATTTTGAAGGCAGGTGATCCCACTTTTAGGTGATACGTTTATTAAACGAGAAACCTCGATTCTTCTCGAAAGAAGATCTAGCAATTTATGCAACGTCGTTATTTACGGATTTTGGAAATTTAGTTATCCTCAATCCTAAATTCGAGCAATTCATCTTTCTATTACCTAATCCTTTTCTGCAGGTTCACTAGAGTCCTTAAATTACGAACCTTGGCTATCCGCATCCAAAAACCGAGCTAACAAACATTTTGGGAACAGTGGCGATCGATAGGAGGATTCGTTCTTTCTTAAGGAAGCTTCGGCAATTTAGGAGCCTCGATACTCCTTAGTTAAGGAATTTTGGTCATTCCAAGTAATTAAATCTGGTAATACGTTATCCTCAGAGCGAGTACTTTTGCAGAACTTAGCAATCTGTAGATGATAGATACTCAGGAGTCCCAAACTTGAAACTAAGTAATCCTTGATTTTATGAGTCTTTGTAATCCATAGATTACGTAATCCAGTTATTCTTGATCGTGAAATCAAATAGTCAATATTATTTTGGAAAAATCGTTATTCTAAAAGTTCTCCAAATACCCAGTGTATAGACCTCGGCCGTTCTTCATTTTAAAGGCAGGTGATCCTACTTTTAGGTGATACGTTTATGAAACGAGAAACCTTGGTTCTTCTCGAAAGAAGATTTGGCAATTTATGCACCGCCGTTATCTACGGATTTTGGAAATTTAGTTATCCTCAATCCTAAATTCGACCAATTCATATTTCTATTGCATAATCCTTTTCTGCAGGTTCACTGGAGTCCTTAAATTACGAACCTCGGCTATCCTTACCCAAAAACCGCCCTGTTAAACATTTTGGGAACAGCGGCGATCCGATAGGAGGATTGGTTCTTTTTTCAGGAAGCTTCGACAATTTACGAGCCTCCATACTCCTTAGTAGAGGAATTTTGGTCATTCCAAGTAATTAAATCTCATAATACGTTATCCTCTGAGCGAGGACTTTTGCAGAACTTAGAAATCTGTAGATGACGTTTACTTAAGAGTCCCAAACTTGAAACCAAGTAATCCTTGATTTTATGAGTCCTTGGAATCCATATGTTACGTAGTCTGGTTATTCTTGATCGTGAAATCAAATAGTCAATATTATTTTGGAAAAAACGTTATTCTAAAAGTTTTCCAAATACCCAGTGTAAAGACCTCGGCCATTCTTTATTTTGAAGGCAGGTGATCCCACTTTTACATGATACGTTTATTAAACGAGAAACCTCGACTCTTCTCGAAAGAAGATCCGGCAATTTATGCACCGTCATTATCTACGAATTTTGGAAATTTAGTTATCCTCAATCCTAAATTCGAGCAATTCATCTTTCTATTACCTAATCCTTTTCTGCAGGTTCACTGGAGTCCTCAAATTACGAGCCTCCGCTATCCGCATCCAAAAACCGAGCTAACGAACATTTTGGGAATAACGGGGATCCGATAGGAGGATTTGTTCTTTTTTAAGGAAGCTTCGGCAATTTAGGAGCCTCGATACTCCTTAGTGTAGGAACCTTGGTCATTCTAAGTAATTAAATCTAATAATACGTTATCCTCGGAGCGAGGACTTTTGCAGAACTTAGCAATCTGTAGATGATGGATACTCAGGAGTCCAAAACTTGAAACCAATTAATTCTTGACTTTATGAGTCTTTGTAATCCATAGTTTACGTAGTCTAGTTATTCTTGATCGTGAAATCAAATAGTCAATATTATTTTGGAAAAAACGTTATTCCAAAAGTTCTCCAAATACCTAGCGTAAAGACCTCGGCCGTTCTTTATTTTAAAGGCAGGTGACCTCACTTTTTGGTGATACGTTTATTAAACGAAAAACCTCTGTTCTTTTCAAAAGAAGATGTAGGAATTTATGCACCGTCATTATCTACGGATTTTGAAAATTTAGTTATCCTTAATCCTAAATTCGAGCAATTCATCTTTCTATTGCCTAATCCTTTCCTGCAGGTTCACTAGAGTCTTTAAATTACGAACCTCGGCTATCCGCATCCAAAAACCGAGCTAGCGAACATTTTGGGAACAGTGGCGATCCGATAGGAAGATTCCTTCTTTTTTAAGGAACCTTCGGCAATCTAAGAGCCTCGATACTCCTTAGTTAAGGAATTTTGGTCATTTTACGCAATTAAATCTGATAATACGTCATCCACGGAGCGTGGACTTTTGCAGAACTTAGCAATATGTAGATGATGGATACTCAGGAGTCCCAAACCTGAAACCAAGTAATCCTTGATTTTATGAGTCTTTGTAATCCATAGGTTACGTAGTCTGGTTATTCTTGATATTGAAATCAAATGGTCAATATTATTTTGGAAAAAACGTTATTAAAAAAGTTCTCAAATTCTCCAGAATAAGGACCTCGTCTTTTCTCAATTTTGAAGGCAGGTGATCCCACTTTTAGGTGATACGTTTATTAAACGAGAAACCTCGGTTGTTCTCCAAAGAAGATCTGGCAATTTATGCACCGTTGTTATCTACGGATTTTAGAAATTTAGTAATCCTCAATCCAAAATTCGAGCAATTCATCTTTCTATTACCTAATCCTTTTTTGCAGATTCACTAGAGTCCTTAAATTACGAACCTCGGCTATTCTTATCCAAAAACCGTGCTATTAAACATTTTGGGAACAGCGGCGATTCGGTAGGAGGATTCGTTCCTTTTTCAGGAAGCGTCGGCAATTTAGGAGCCTCGATACTCCTTCGTTAAGGAATTTTGGTCATTCCAAGTAATTAAATCTGATAATACATTATCCTCGGAGCGAGGACTTTTGCAGAACTTAGCAATCTGTAGATGACGGATACTCAGGAGTCCCAAACTTGAAACCAAGTAATCCTTGATTTTATGAGTGTTTGTAATCCATAGGTTACGTAGTCTGGTTATTCTTGATCGTGAAATCAAATAGTCAATATTATTTTGGAAAAAACGTTATTCTAAAAGTTCCCAAATCCTCCAGAATAAGGACCTCGGCTTTTCCTAATTATGAAGGCAAGTGATCCTACTTTTAGGTGCTACGTTTACTGAACGAGAAACCTCGGTTCTTCTCGAAAGAAGATTTAGCAATTTATGCACCGTTGTTATTAACGGATTTTGGAAATTTAGCTGTCCTCAATCCTAAATTCAAGCAATTCATCTTTCTATTACCTAATCCTTTTCTGCAGGTTTACTAGAATCCTTAAATTACGAACCTCGGCTATCCGCATCCAAAAACCGAGCTAACGAACATTTTGGGAACAGCGGCAATCAAATAAGAGGATTCGTTCTTTTTTAAGGAAGCTTCAGCAATTTAGGAGCCTTGATACTCCTTAGGTCTGGAATTTTGGTCATTCCAAGTAATTAAATCTGATAATACGTTATCCTCGGAGCGTGGACTTTTGCAGAAGTTAACAATCTGTAGATGACGGATACTCAAGAGTCCCAAACTTAAAACCAAGTAATCCTTGATTTTATGAGTCTTTATAATACATAGGTTACGTAGTTTGGTTATTCTAGATCGTGAAATCAAATAGTCAATATTATTTTGGAAAAAACGTTATTCCAAAATTTCCCAAATCCTCTAGAATAAGGACCTCGGCTTTCCTCAATTATGAAGGCAAGTGATCCCACTTTTAGGTGCTACGTTTACCGAACGAAAATCCTCGGTTCTTCTCGAAAGAAGATCTAGCAATTTATGCACCGTCGTTATCTACGGATTTTTTAAATTTAATTGTCCTCAATCCTAAATTCGAGCAATTCATCTTTCTATTACCTAATCCTTTTCTGCAAGTTCACTAGAATCCTTAAATTATGAACCTCGGCTATCTGCATCCAAAAACCGAGCTAACGAACATTTTGGGAATAGCGGTGATCAGATAGGAGGATTCGTTCTTTTTTAAGGAAGCTTCGACAATTTAGGAGCCTCGATACTCCTTAGTTCTGGAATTTTGGTCATTCCAATTAATTAAATCTGATAATACGTTATCTTCGGAGCGAGGACTTTTGCAGAACTTAGCAATCTGTAGATGACGGATACTCAGGAGTCCCAAACATGAAACCAAGTAATCCTTCATTTTATGAGTCTTTGTAATCCATAGGTTACGTAGTCTGGTTATTCTAGATTGTAAAATCAAATAGTTAATATTATTTTGGAAAAAACGTTATTCCAAAAGTTCTCTAATCCTACTGAATAAGGACCTCGGCTTTTCTCAATTTTGAAGGCAAGTGATCCCACTTTTAGGTGCTACGTTTATTGAACGAGAATCCTCGATTCTTCTCGAAAGAAGATCTAGCAATTTATGCACCGTCGTTATCTATGGATTTTGGAAATTTAATTGTCCTCAATCCTAAATTCGAGCAATTTATCTTTCTATTACCTAATCCTTTTCTGCAGGTTCACTAGAATCCTTAAATTTTGAATCTGGGCTATCCGCATCCAAAAACTGAGCTAACGAACATTTTGGGAACAGGGGTGATCAGATAGGAAGATTTGTTCTTTTTTAAGGAAGCTTCGGCAATTTAGGAGCCTCGATACTCCTTAGTTCTGGTATTTTGATCATTCCAAGTAATTAAATTTGATAATACGTTATCCTCAAAGCTAGGACTTTTGCAGAACTTAGCAATCTGTAGATGACGAATACTCAAGAGTCCCAAACATGAAACTAAGTAATCCTTGATTTTATGAGTCTTTGTAATCTATAGGTTACGCAGTCTGGTTATTCTAGATCATAAAATCGAATAGTCAATATTATTTTGGAAAAAATGTTATTCCAAAATTTCTCTAATCCTCCAGAATAAGGACCTCGGCTTTTCTCAATTTTGAAGGCAAGTGATCCCACTTTTAGGTGCTACGTTTATTGAACGAGAATCCTCCGTTATTCTCGAAAGAAGATCTAGCAATTTATGCACCGTCGTTATCTACGGATTTTGGAAATTTAGTTATCCTCAATCCTAAATTCGAGCAATTCATCTTTCTATTACCTAATCCTTTTTTGCAGGTTCACTAGAATCCTTAAATTACGAACCTCGGCTATCCGCATCCAAAAACCGAGCTAACGAACATTTTGGGAACAGCAGCAATCAGATAAGAGGATTTGTTCTTTTTTAAGGAAGCTTCGGCAATTTAGGAGTCTCGATACTCCTTAGTTTAGGAATTTTGGTCTTTCCAAGTAATTAAATCTGATAATACGTTATCCTCGGAGCGAGGACTTTTGCAAAACTTAGCAATCTGTAGATGACGGATACTTAGGAGTCCCAAATTTGAAACCAAGTAATACTTGATTTTATGAGTCTTTATAATCCATAGGTTACGTAGTCTGGTTATTCTAGATCGTGAAATCAAATAGTCAATATTATTTTGGAAAAAACGTTATTCCAAAAGTTCCCAAATCCTCCAGAATAAGGACCTCTGTAAACCCCTAAAAGTTTCGATCTAGTTTTTGAAATAGACTCAACGATATTAGACAATTTAGGAGTCGACAACACTAATTAAAGCGAAAACCCTAAAAGAATTAATCAATCGCGTAAAGCACTTTTCTACCCTAAATGTTTCTAAATGCTAAAGATTTCATTCGAAAGTGATAAAAACCTTAAAAATGATTACATTAAGGGCATAGGTGCACTAATCCACCATGATATACCCTAAAACCCTAATTGATAATATAATGCTTATATTTTGCTAAATTATTAGTAAAAGGTTAGAGATAACTCTGATTCTTGCTTATATTATTCGAATTCTTAAGTAATCCATTAGGAAGTAAGATAATGAGTCATAGATTATATTTATCCCTTAAATATATGATTAAGATAGTCTTACTTAGGGTTATGGTTATAGTTGAAGATTAGGTTACATATAGTGAACTTTAATACTCAAATTAGTACTTTTTGCACTTGTTATCCAAAGTAGTTTATCAAATGAGATATATGGACTCTAAAGACCTAAAGTAAGATCTCATCAACCATATTTACACATCAATGCATCATATACCTCATTTCTTCTCATTTCTTTCATTTGTCTCCGAATTTCCCTTAATTACTACATTATGTGCACAAAATTGCACATACTTAAGGAATGTTGACTAAGATAATACATGTTGACCAAAGTTCAAAAGTTGACCAAGTCAAAACATGTTGACTAAGTCAAAACATGTTGACTATAAATTCATAAATATAAAAAATAAAACGGAAAAGTTACAAACGATTGAAATTAAAGTTTTACCGGGTAAAAGTTGATAGTAATTTAAGTAGAATTAGGTAATTAGATGTTTAGAATTAGTAGTTAATTCAGGTTCTTACTAGTGTTATTATCGCATAATGATCAGGTGACCCTGAGGTGAGCGAGGACCTCCCGATCGATTACTACGATTAGGGCGAACCGCTATGGCTGAGTGAGTATTTATCCTATGATTCCATGCTTGATTGTGATTGTGGATAGTGGACTGAAATATTATTGTTAATTGACTACTGTGTGGGGTTCGGGAAATGCTTGTGTATGTAATTGCATGTTGAGTTGTGAATTTACCTTAAATACATAAAATGCCTTGTTAGCATGGTAGTATAGAACATGATTGTGTGTATTAGTGGATGGTCACAGCATAATTTGAACTAAATTATACTCAGCCTATAAAAAGAAACTGGAACATGCATTAACATGCATAGCATGGATACTATTCCTGCCGTCACATCACACGGAGGTAAAGAGAGGCCATTCGGGGGGTTGATATTATTGATTTATTTGGTTATGTACGGTGCACTCGTACAAAATGACCTTACCCTGGCCCGCGGGAACACTAGGTGTTGGAGGCGCCAACCGCCTAACTAAGGGTCAAGTCTAGAAGCCTCCATTTAGGGGTGAGTGTGGACTGCGGGGGCTCACTCACAATTATACTAGAACTTGGGTTTTTCTGAAAATAAAAGAAATATTTGATATAAGTACGGAACATGGAGTTCCGTAGTAAAGTAAGTTCTAGTATAATACCCGGATTTGATTGGTGCCGTGTAAACTCCAACCCTGACTTCGGAGGGCGTTAAATCCGAGTTACGTATATGAACTAGTTAAGTATGCGTATTGTTTGGCATTCTGTTTGATCATTCATTCATATGCGTGACTCTAATGTACTTATAACTTGCTTGCTGTGTGGCTGAGGGTTTTGCTCACTAAGCTTAGGCTTACACCCCTTTAGACTTTCGTTGCAGGATAGTCTGTTCGTAAAGACAGGACGAGGGATGCCACAGGTTAGCCTGGAGACTTGGGCAAGAGCGAGGTGTCTTGTGTAATGAGTGGGAATAGTTTATGTAGATTATTACTTAAGTACTTTTGTTTATCTTATTATTATAAACTTAGACATACTTAAACATTGTGTATTGTAAGCTTTATAACTCAACTTTTATATAAATATGTTGTGTGATGATATCATGTGAATTTGGATGTACTTTGGAAACTAGTAGTTGTAGAGCCTTGCATATTGTGTGAAGAATTTTTTATTGGAAGGGTAACCAATTAGGGGTTCTTCATACAGTATACGGCGTTTGCTACGACTAGGCCGTCCTCAGTTCGTGATAGATTTAGTGGTATCAGAGCATGAATACAAATAGGGCAATTAAAACACTGACCCTAGATATATAGATAACCTACCTAATGAGATTGAGTGGGGGTAGAACCGGGTTAAGTATTTAAGCTTTTGCGCTTAAATTATATGAAGTATTTTAACTCTATTTTATGATCTAATATAAGCCTTGTTGATTTACGAATCAACACTTCAATTGATGACTAGATGGGTCGTCTTTAGGCAGCAGTGGGGCGAGACACTGTTTAGTTATCGACGATGTTTGCGGATTCTTTGTGAGGATTTGGCTTTGGTGGGTGGACCTCGTACTATATCGGAGGTGTTTGTTGCTTGGGGTCATGGACTGAATAGTTATTGGCAAGAGAGAAGAAATTTTTGGAGCCTACAGATTCCTGGTGATATACCAGAGAATGAGGAGCTGATGTACTTACTTGAGTTTAAGGAAAACCCAAGTTATCCTCCTGGATTGATCTTTCTGGTTTATGGGGAGCCTAGACCAATGCTCCCTTTATTTGCTCTCTTGGAAGATGTAGGTTGTGGAGTTACTTTAGCGATTGATAGAAGAATCGATCATCCGAGGATTTATACTCCAGGGCATGTTGGTACAGTGGCAGGATTTGGAATGAATGAAGCTGGGAATTTTAATCCATCACTACTGGAGAATGAGCCTGAGCTTGAGCCAGAAATCAGATCAAATGCTTTAGCTTTGTATCCAGAACCTCCTCAAAGAGTTCGTCCTGCTTCAGATCCTACTCCTGAGTTTGAGTACTACCAGGTGGATCCAGGGCTTCCGCCTAAGTTCATTGCTGGAGGAGATCCTGATGAGACGCTGATGATTCAGCCAGATCCCTTAGAGTTTTGGTTACCATGAGAATGGGCTCGACAAGCTCCTAGTGAGGAATCAGGAGTGAATTCTAGTGTTGGCTCTGTTTTTGGAGTCCCTGAGTATGTACCCCAAGGTGACCCTGGTGCTGGAACATCATCTTACCCAGGATGGATATGGTAGATGACTGGAATGGAATGTTTGAGTATATAGCGGCTATGTGACTTCAGAGCGATCATGCAAGTCACTTTTGTTTGTAAATATTAAGGTCATGTGGGATCATTTTGTACTCTGAGTGTTACATGTAGTAAGGATGCTATGTATAAAAACTAGAATTAGTGCAAAGTTAGGTTAGGCTGAAGTTATGTTATGTATAAAATATGGCCTTTGGGCATAAATTTATATGGATGTAAACTCCTTTTGTTTATAAGAAATGAAAGTTGTAGTTTATGTACCGTTGTTATCTACGGATTTTGGAAAATTAATTGTCCTCACTCCTAAATTCGAGCAATTCATCTTTCTATTACCTAATCCTTTTCTGCAAGTTCACTAGAATCCTTAAATTACGAACCTCGGCTATCCGCATCCAAAAACCAAGCTAACGAACATTTTGGGAACAGCGGTGATCAAATAGGAGGATTCATTCTTTTTTGAGGAAGCTTCGGCAATTTAGGAGCCTCGATGCTCCTTAGTTTAGGAATTTTGGTAATTTGAAGTAATTAAATCTGATAATACGTTATCCTCAAAGCGAGGACTTTTGTAGAACTTAGCAATCTGTAGATGACGAATACTCAGGAGTCCCATACTTGAAACCAAGTAATCCTTGATTTTACGAGTCTTTGTAATCCATAGGTTACGTAGTCTGGTTATTCTAGATCGTGAAATCAAATAGTCAATATTATTTTGGAAAAAAACGTTATTCCAAAATTTCTCAAATCCTCCAGAATAAGGACCTCGGCTTTTCTCAATTGTGAAGGCAAGTGATCCCACTTTTAGGAGCTACGTTTACTGAACGAGAATCCTCGGTTCTTCTCGGAAGAAGATCTAGCAATATATGAACCGTCGTTATCTACGGATTTTGGAAATTAAGTTATCCTCAATCCTAAATTCGAGAAATTCTTCTTTCTATTATCTAAACCTTTTCTGCAGGTTCACCAGAATTCTTAAATTACGAACCTCGGCTATCCGCATCCAAAAACCGAGCTAACAAACATTTTGGGTACAGCGGCGATCAGATAGGAGGATTCGTTCTTTTTTAAGGAACCTTCGGCAATTTAGGAGCCTCGATAATCCTTAGTTTAGGAATTTTGGTTATTCCAAGTAATTAAGTTTGATAATACGTTATCCTCGGAGCGAGGACTTTTGCAGAACTTAGCAATCAGTAGATGACGTATACTCAAGGGTCCCAAACATGAAACCAAGTAATCCTTTTTTATGAGTCTTTGTAATCCATAGGTTATGTAGTCTAGTTATTCTTGATCGTGAAATCAAATAGTCAACATTATTTTTGAAAAAACGTTATTCCAAAAGTTCTCAAATCCTCCAAAATAAGGACTACGGCTTTTCTCAATTATGAAGGCAAGTGATCCCACTTTTAGGTGTTACGTTTAATGAACGAGAATCCTCTGTTCTTTTCGAAAGAAGATCTAGCAATTTATGCACCGCCATTATCTACGGATTTTGGAAATTTAGTTATCCTCAATCCTAAATTCAGGCAATTCATCTTTCTATTACCTAATCCTTTTCTGCAGTTTCACTAGAATCCTTAAATTATGAACCTTGGCTATCCGCATCTAAAAACCGAGCTAATGAACATTTTGGGAACAGCGGCAATCAGATTGGAGGATTAGTTCTTTTTTAAGGAAGCTTTGGCAATTTAGGAGCCTCGATACTCCTTAGTTTAGGAATTTTCGTCATTCAAAGTAATTAAATCTGATAATACCTTATCCTCGGAGCGAGGACTTTTGCAGAACTTTACAACCTGTAGATGACGGATACTTAGGAGTCCTAAACTTTAAACCAATTAATCCTTGATTTTATGAGTCTTTGTAATCCTTAGGTTACGCAGTCTTGTTATTCTTAATCCTGAAATCAAATAGACAATATTATTTTGAAAAAAACATTATTCCAAAAGTTCTCAAATCCTCCAGAATAAGGACCTTGGCTTTTCTCAATTATGAAGGCAACTGATCCCACTGTTAGGTGCTACGTTTACAGAACGAGAATCCTCGGTTCTTCTCGAAAGAAGATCTAGCGATTTATGCACCGTCGTTATCTACGTATTTTGGAAATTTAGTTATCCTCAATCCTAAATTCGTGCAATTCATCTTTCTATTACCTAATCCTTTTCTGCAGGTTCACTAAAATCCCTAAATTACGAAACTCGGCTATCCGCATCCAAAAACCAATCTAACGAACATTTTGGGAACAGCGGCGATCAGATAGAAGGATTCGATCTTTTTTAATGAAGCTTCGGCAATTTAGGAGCCTCGATGCTCCTTAGTTTAGGAATTTTGGTCATTCCAAGTAATTGAATATGATAATACCTTATCCTCAGAGCGAGGACTTTTGCAGAACTTAGCAATCTGTTGATGACGGATACTCAAGAGTCCCAAACTTGAAACAAGTAATCCTTGATTTTATGAGTCTTTGTAATCCATAGGTTACGTAGTATGGTTATTCTTGATCGTGAAATCAAATAGTCAATATTATTTTGGAAAAAACGTTATTCCAAAAGTTCTCAAATCCTCCAAAATAAGGACTTCGGCTTTTCTCAATTATGAAGGCAAGTGATCCCACTTTTAGGTGCTACGTTTACTGAACGAGAATCCTCGGTTCTTCTCGAAAGAAGATCTAGGAATTTATGCACCGTCGTTATCTACGGATTTTGGAAATTTTGTTATCCTCAATCCTTAATTAAAGCAATTCATCTTTCTATTACCTAATCATTTTCCGCAGGTTCACTAGAATGCTTAAATTACGAACCTCGGCTATTCACATTTAAAAAACTGAGCCAACGAACATTTTGGTAACAGCGGCGTCCAGATAGGAGGATTCGTTCTTTTTCATGGAAGCTTCGGCAATTTAGGAGCCTCGATGCACCTTAGTTTAGGAATTTGGTCATTCCAAGTAACTAAATCTGATAATACGTTATCCTCAGAGCGAGGACTTTTGCAGAACTTTACAACCTGTAGATGACGGATACTCAGGAGTCCCGAACTTTAAACCAATTAATCCTTGATTTTATGATCTTTGTAATCCATAGGTTACGTAGTCTGGTTATTCTTGGTCGTGAAATCAAATAGTCAATATTATTTTGGAAAAAAACGTTATTCCAAAAGTTCTCAAATCCTCTAGAATAAGGACCTCGGCTTTTCTCAATTATGAAGGCAAGTGATCGCACTTTTAGGTGCTACGTTTACTGAACGAGAATTCTCGGTTCTTCTCGAAAGAAGATCTAGCAATTTATGCACTGTCGTTATCTACAGTTTTTGGAAATTTAGTTATCTTCAATCCTAAATTCGAGCAATTCATCTTTCTATTACCTTATCCTTTTCTGCAGGTTCACTAGAATCCTTAAATAACGAACCTCGGCTATCCGCATCCAAAAACCGAGCTAACGAACATTTTGGGAATTGCGGCGATTGGATAGGAGGATTCGTTCTTTTTTAAGGAAGCTTCGGCAATCTAGGAGCCTCGATGCTCCTTAATTTAGGAATTTTGGACATTCCAAGCAATTAAATCTGATAATACGTTATCCTCGGAGCAAGGACTTTTGCTGAAGTTAGCAATCTGTAGATGACGGATACTCAGGAGTCCCAAACATGAAACCAAGTAATCCTTGATTTTATGAGTCTTTGTAATCCATAGGTTGCGTAGTCTGGTTATTCTTGATCGTGAAATCAAATGGTCAAATTATTTTTGAAAAAACGTTATTCCAAAAGTTCTCAAATCCTCCAAAATAAGGACCTCGGCATTTCTTAATTATGAAGGCAAGGGATCCCACTTTTAGGTGCTACGTTTACTGAGCGAGAATCCTCGGTTCTTCTCGAAAGAAGATCTAGGAATTTATGCACCGGCATTTAGCCTTTCATCTTTCTATTACCTAATCCTTATCGGCAGGTTCACTAGAATCCTTAAATTACGAAACTTGGCTATCCGCATCCATAAACCGAGCAAACAAACATTTTGGGAACAGCGGTGATCAGATAGGACGATTTGTTCTTTTTTATGGAAGCTTCGGCAATTTAGGAGCCTCGATGCTCCTTAGTTTAGGAATTTTGGTCATTCCAAGTAGTTAACTCTAGTAATACGTTATCCTTGGGGCGAGGACTTTTGCAGAACTTTGCAACCTATAGATGACGGATACTCAGGAGTCCCAAACTTGAAAACCAGCAATCCCTGATTTTATGGGTCTTTGTAATCCATAGGTTATGTAGTCTGGTTATTCTTGATCGTGAAATCAAATTGTCAATATTATTTTGGAAAAAACGTTATCCGAAAAGTTCTCAAATCCTCCAGAATAAGGACCTCGGCTTTTCTCAATTATGAAGGCAAGATTTCCCACTTTTAGGTGTTACATTTACTGAATGAGAATCCTCGGTTCTTCTCGAAAGAAGATCTACCAATTTAGTCACTGTCGTTATCTACGGATTTTTGAAATTTTGTTATCCTCAATCCAAAATTTGGGCAATTCATCTTTCTATTACCTAATCCTTTTCTACAGGTTCACTAGAATCCTCAAATTACGAACCTCGGCTATCCGCATCCAAAAACCGACCTAAGGAACCCTTTGGGTACAGCGGCGATCAGATAGGAGGATTCGTCCTTTCTGAAGATAGCTTCGGCAATTTAGGAGCCTCGATGCTCCTTAGTTTAGGAATTTTGGTAATTCCAAGTAATTAACTCTGATAATACGTTATCCTCGGAGCGAGGACTTCTGCAGAACTTAGCAATCTGATGATGATAGATACTCAAGAGTCCCAAAATTGAAACTAAGTAATCCTTGATTTTTTTAGTCTTTGTAATCCATAGGATACGTAGTCTGGTTATTCTTGATCGTGAAATCAAATTGTCAATATTATTTTGGAAAAAACGTTATACCAAAAGTTCTCAAAACCTCCAGAATAAGGACCTCGACTTTTCTCAATTATGAAGGCAAGACATCCCACTTTTAGGTGCTACGTTTACTGAACGAGAATCCTTGGTTCTTCTCGAAAGAAGATCAAGTAATTTATTCACCGTCATTATCTACGGATTTTGAAAGTTTTGTTATCCTCAATCCTAAATTCGAGCAATTCATCTTTCTATTACCTAATCCTTTTCTGCAGGTTCACTAGAATCCTTAAATTACGAAACTCGGCTATCTGCATCCAAAAACCGAGTTAACGAACATTTTGGGAACAGCGTCGTCCAGATAGGAGGATTCGTTCTTTTTTAAAGAAGCTTCGGCAATTTAAGAGCCTCGATGCACCTTAGTTTAGGAATTTTGGTCATTCCAAGTATAATTTTGATAATACGTTATCCTCGAAGCGAGGACTTTTGCAGAACTTAGCAATCTGTAGATGACGGATACTCAGAGTCCCAAACTTGAAACTAAGTAATCCTTGATTTTATGAGTCTTTGTAATCCATAGGTTACGTAGTCTGGTTATTCTTGATCGTGAAATCAAATAGTCAATATTATTTCAGAAAAAACGTTATACCAAAAGTTCTCAAATCCTCCAGAATAAGGACCTGGCTTTTCTCAATTATGAAGGCAAGTGATCCACTTTTAGGTGCTACGTTTACTGAACGAGAGTCCTCGGTTCTTCTCGAAAGAAGATCTAGCAATTTATGCACCGTCGTTATCTACGGATTTTAGAAATTTAGTTATCCTCAATCCTAAATTCGAGCAATTCATCTTTCTATTACCTAATCCTTTTCTGCAGGTTCACTAGAATCCTTAAATTTTCAACCTCGGCTATTTGCATTGAAAAACCGAGCTAACGAACATTTTTGGAACAGCGGCGATCAGATAGCAGGATTCGTTCTTTTTTAAGGAAGCTTCGGCAATTTAGGAGCCTCGATGCACCTTAGTTTAGTAATTTTGGTCATTCCATGTAATTCAATCTGCTTATACGTTATCCTCGGAGCGAGGATTTTTGCAGAACTTTGCAACCTGTAGATGACGGATACTCAGGAGTTCCAAACTTTAAACCAATTAATCCTTGATTTTATGAGTCTTTGTAATCCATAGGTTACGTAGTTTGGTTATTCTTGATCGTGAAATCAAATAGTCAATATTATTTTGGAAAGAACGTTACTCCAAAAGTTCTCAAATCCTCCAAAATAGGAAGTTTGGTTACTCCAAGTAATTAACTCTGTAATACGTTATCCTCGAAGCGAGGATTTTGCAGAACTTAGCAATCTGGAGATGACGGATTACTCAGGAGCCCAAACTTGAAACCAAGTAATCCTTTATTTTGTTGAGTCTTTGTAATCCATTCACTAGAATCTTAAATTACGAAACTCGGCTATCCGCATCCAAAAACCTGAGTTAACGAACATTTGGAACAGCGTCGTCCAGATAGGAGGATTCGTTCTTTTTAAAGAAGCTTCGGCAATTTAAGAGCCCGATGCACCTTAGTTTAGGAATTTTGGTCATTCCAAGTTACTACATTTGATAATATGTTATCCTCGAAGCGAGGACTTTTGCAGAACTTTGCAACCTGTAGATGACGGATACTCAGGAGTCCCAAACTTTAATCTAATTAATCCTTCATTTTATGAGTCTTTGTAATCCATAAGTTACGTAGTCTAGTTATTCTTGATCGTGAAATTAAACAGTCAATATTATTTCAGAAAAAACGTTATACCAAAAGTTCTCAAATCCTCCAGAATAAGGACCTGGGTTGTTCTCAATTATGAAGGCAAGTGATCTCACTTTTAGGTGCTACGTTTACTGAACGAGAATCCTCGGTTCTTCTCGAAAGAAGATCTAGCAATTATGCACCGTCGTTATCTACGGATTTTGGAAATTTAGTTATCCTCAATCCTAAATTCAAGCAATTCATCTTTCTATTACCTAATCCTTTTCTACAGGTTCACTAGAATCCTTAAATTACGAACCTCGGCTATCCACATCCAAAAACCGAGCTAACGAACGTTTTGGGAACAACGGCGATCAGATAGGAGGATTCGTTATTTTTTAAGGAAGCTTCGGCAATTTAGGAGTCTCGATACTCCTTAGTTTAGGAATTTTGATCATTCCAAGTAATTAAATCTGATAATAAGTTATCCTCGGAGCGAGGACTTTTGCAAAAGTTAGCAATTTGTAGATGACGGATACTCAGGAGCCCCAAACTTGAAACCAAGTAATCCTTGATTTTATGAGTCTTTGTAATCCATAGGTTACGTAGTCTGGTTATTCTTGATCGTGAAACCAAATAGTCAATATTATTTCGGAAAAAACGTTATTCCAAAAGTTCTCAAATCCTCCATAATAAGTGTCAGAACCCTAAAGGGGGCCTAGTAGGATTACCTAAAATTTCCACAATATGTGTGCACCCAATCCTAATAAACCGCTTGCAACAGAGATTGGACAAGCATTAGATAGAATCTTAAGGTTAACTGACTTTTTAAGTATCAATTTAACTGTAAGTATCTAAATTTAAATTAAACTATGGGTATCCACGATATCCACAGTCATCCAGAACGTAGAGAGATCGGTATCATACAAAACATACCAAATAATAACATAGGATATATACTAGCCATTTGAGTAAGGTTTTAGTAATATTAAATATTTTCTATAAATTGTATGATCTAATGATATTTATACTAATAAAAGTACTCAGCTAACTTCTAATTACTAATGTACTATATCTTACATCTGCACTCAGCACTCGAGACATATCCCAATCCCATCGTATGTAAACCTGCAAATGAAACTAAGGGGGAATGAGCATAAAACAGCTCAGTGAGTTCATTCCTCACCACTACCGGTCAAGCAAGTTTTCCCACATTATTATCACACATGCAAGCAAGCTATCTACATACATAATGAATGCAAGCGTGATGAATGCAAGCAACACATCCATAGGAGTCCGGAACTATGGAAGGTGTAGAATTACGTCGTTTACACTTCGATTATCCTCTGTACTTACTCGCACAGGGCACCTCAGCTTACCTGCATGAGGCTACCTAGGGGCACCACCCCACTAGGCAAAACTCGACTATTACCCTAGCCGAGAAAAGAGTTTCAATCCAAATAGGGGGAGTCCAAACTAGGACTATCTACCCTCCAAGGCCCCTCAGGTACAAACATGCGAGTCTTCTCGCAACCAAAATTTAACCAAGGCCTTACAGGCACAATAAAGCGAGTCCTCTCGCTATCAAGTCGAGAACCCATGCTAGCTTTGCCTTAACATTAAAAATACTCTTTATGGTTTCTCAAGCCCTTACAGTGATCATGTAAAATTTTGTTCAAGAATAGAAAAGCTTTTTCCAAAAATACTTTTCTTAAGATTTTTGCAAGGCTAGCACTCTCCATTCATACCTTTACCAAGCCATAGACATGCGACGAGTAGAACCGGTTATTTAGGCAGATATTTATATTTATCTTAAAAAGGTGATCATACGGATGATGGCATACAAGCAGAATAGTCATTCAAACATACAAGCAATAGCAAATAGCAAAACATCATACAAGTAACACGCACAAGCAAGTAGCAGGTCATCAGAACTCCCTCACCTGGATTATTGCTCATTCTCCAAGCCTTTAGGGTTTCCAGGACTCGATATCGAACGCCTAAATCAAAATGGTAAAACTTATAAGTGTTTTGAGAATTCAGACTCCTTAGTTAACGAAAAGTCTATTGTAGTTTATCTAGTTTCCGCCAATATAACCCGAGTATAGTGTATATAAGGTTAACCCGGGTATAGTGTGTATAGAGTTACCATACCCCCATGAGATTAATAGTAACTATTTTCTTATATTAGTAAGGTATGAGGCTTCCTTTATGTATTTTGTAACTTTTTCGTTTTGATTCCGATATTTGCGAACTTATATTCGTTTTTCATCCTTTTTGGACGCACGTTCACATGGTGATGTCCGTTTCAGACGTTAAGACCCGTATTTTATGATATGAACTAAATTTATTGAAATTTTATCTTATTGAAGTTTAATTATTCTTATTGCTTATGTTTATGTCCTAGTTTAGGATTTAATGATTGAATTAGCTAGTTGATTCTTACACTTAGGAAATTTTACATTAGTGCTACTAATCCACATACTTGATTAAATTTAATTCAATCTAGGAAGTATATTAGGGTTTAATGGATTTTCGACTTCTAAATACATGTATATACCTATGTTATGTGCTTATGTAATCTTATTATTTCTTCTATTATAAACCTACGCTTACATCATCACTTATGTAATCAATTGATGATGTCATAGCTTATGTCATCATTTGCTTACCTCATCACTTACTTCATTATTTGCTTACATAAACCTCACCTCATGCTTATGTCATATATACATGTCTTATGTACATTTCACTTCTTCCCTTATACTTAAGTACATATACCTTATACATACATATACTTATACCTATACTTAGACTTATACCCTATTTATACGTGTGTACATACTCATATACTTATACGGTTGGATACGTATTTTTATACTAAAATTCGTATGCCTAATGCTTTCCTTAAGAAAAGCTTCTTAATTTCATCCTTTTGTGTTTTTATGTATGTATTTAGTGTGGTATAGGTATCTATAGTTAGATATGGTCTTAAGTTAGGTTCTGTACATGATAAATACTCATGTACAAAGGTTCACATACTTGTACTCTTTTGGCATTTTCTTATGTGTACACACTTATAATCATATACTCATGTCTTCCTTTCTTCTTCTTCAAAAGTTCTAATTTCTACACTTAAAGATGGAAACTTTGTTTCCTCTTCTTCAAGCCAATACTAAATACATAACTACTTATCTAATATACTTAATTAACTAACTAATGAAGAAGATAAAACAAGAGAAAGTAACTTAGATACATACCTTTGCTTATGTTGGAATTAAGGAGACAAAAAAGGAAGATGTTGAAGGTAAAATGGAGATGGAAGCTCACGGCAATGGAGGAGGATTTTTGGTTTGTTTCTTTTGATTTGTTTTGCTTATGGAAGAAGGAGAATGGTGGGGTCTAAAAGGAAGAAGATGTGGACGGCAATTGAGAAGAAAAGGAGAAGAAAAAAAATCAAAAAGAAAGAAAAGAAAAGCCATCATTAAGGAAGAGATATTTTCTTTATCTCTTTAGTCTTTTGTTGACTTTTCAAAATGTTGTCTTTAGTCAACATGTGTTGACTTGGTCAACTTTTGGACTTTGGTCAACATGTGTTATCTTAGTCAACATTCCTTAAGTATGTGTAATTTTGTGCACATCATGTAGTAATTAAGGGAAATTAAGGGAAAAATGAAGGAAATGAGAAGAAATGAGGTATATGATGCATTGTTTAGTAAATATGGTTGATGAGGTCTTACTTTAGGTCTTTATAGCTTATATATCTCATTTGATAAACTACTTTGGATAACAAGTGCCAAAAGTACTAATTTGAGTATTAAAGTTCATTATATGTAACCTAATCTTCAATTATAACCCTAACTCTAAGTAAGGCTACCTTAATCACATACTTAAGGGATAAATCTAATCTATAACTCATTATCTTAGTTTCTAATGGATTACATAAGGATTCGAATCATATAAGCATGAATGAGGGTCATCTCTAACCTTTTACTAATGATTTGGCAAAATATGAGCATTATATTATCAATTAGGGTTTTAAGGTAAATTAGTGCTTTTGTATCCTTAAAGTTATAATTATTGTATCTAGTTATAATTTTAGGGTTTTTATTACTTTAGGGCACAATCTCTAATGTATTTCCACATTTAGGGTTTCATATATTCTTACGCGATTAAATCTTCGATTGTTATCTTAGGGTTTTGATGTGGTTCGAGGTTTTAGGGTCGTCGTATGCGGTTAGGGGTTCAATTGATGATTTAAGGTTTTTAGTATCCACTTTAGGTTTTGGATTGAGATTTTAATCGGTTTTAAATCTCATTGGCTCTTTCAAGTTTAGGAAATCATCTACAGTTTGGACGTTTGTTTCTATACTTAGGAAGCTAAATTCGCGGGGTTTACAATAAGGGCCTCGGCTGTTCTCAATTATGAAGGCAAGTGATCCCACTTTTAGGTGCTACGTTTACTGAACGAGAATCCTCGGTTCTTCTCGAAAGAAGATCTAGCAATTTACGCACCGGCGTTATCTACGGATTTTGGAAATTTAGTTATCCTCAATCCTCAATTCGAGCCATTCATCTTTCTATTACCAAATCCATTTCTGCAGGTTCACCAGAATCCTTAAATTACGAAACTCAGCTGTCAGCATCCAAAAACCGAGCTAACAAACATTTTGGGAACAGCGGCAATCAGATAGAAGGATTCGTTCTTTTTTAAGGAAGCTTCTATAATTTAGGAGCCTCAATGCTCCTTAGTTTAGGAATTTTGGTCATTCCAAGTAATTAAATCTGATAATACGTTATCCTCGGAGCGAGGTCTTTTGCAGAACTTAGCAATCTGTAGATGACGGATACTCAGGAGTCCCAAACTTGAAACCAGTAATCCTTGATTTTATGAGTCTTTGTAATCCACAAGTTACGTAGTTTGGTTATTCATGATCGTGAAATCAAATACTCAATATTATTTTGGAAAAAACATTATTCCAAAAGTTCTCAAATCCTCCAGAATAAGGACCTCGGCTTTTTTCAATTATGAAGGCAAGATATCCCACTTTCAGGTGCTACGTTTACTGAACGAGAATCCTCGGTTCTTCTCAAAAGAAGATCTAGCAATTTATTCATCGTCGTTATCTAAGGATTTTGGAAGTTTAGTTATCCTCAATCCTAAATTGGAACAATTCATCTTTCTATTACCTAATCCTTTTCTGCAGGTTCACTAAAATCCTTAAATTACATATCTCGGCTATCCGCATCGAAACACCGAGCTAACAAACATTTTGGGAACAGCGGCGTCCAAATAGGAGGATTCGTTCTTTTTTAAGGAAGCATCGGCAATTTAGGAGTCTCGATGCACCTTAGTTTAGGATTTTTGGTCATTGCAAGTAATTAAATATGATAATACGTTATCCTCGGAGCGAGGACTTTTGCAGAACTTTGCAACCTGTAGATGACGGATAATCAGGAGTCCCAAACTTTAAACCAATTAATCCATGATTTTATGAGTCTTTGTAATCCATAGGTTACGTAGTCTGGTTATTCTTGATCGTGAAATCAAATAGTCAATATTATTTTGGAAAAAAAACAGTATTCCAAAAGTTCTCAAATCCTCTAGAATAAGGACCTCGGATTTTCTCAATTATGAAGGCAAGTGGTCCCACTTTTAGGTGCTATGTTTACTGAACGAGAATCCTCGGTTCTTCTCGAAAGAAGATCTAATAATTTATGCACCGTTGTTGTCTACGGATTTTGGAAATTTAATTGTCCTCAATCCTAAATTCGAGTAATTCATCTTTCTATTGCCTAATCCGTTTCTGCAGGTTCACTAGAATCCTTAAATTACGAACCTCGGCTAACCGCATCGAAAAACCGAGCTAACGAACATTTTGGGAACAACGGCGATCAGATAGGAGGATTCGTTCTTTTTTGTGGAAGCTTCGGCAATTTAGGAGCCTCGATGCTCCTTAGTTTAGGAATTTTGGTCATTCCAAGTAACTAACACTGATAATACGTTATCCTCGAAGCGAGGACTTTTGCAGGAACTTAGCAATTTGTAGATGACGAATACTCAGGAGCCCCAAACTTAAAACCACGAAATCCTTAATTTTATGAGTCTTTGTAATCCATAGGTTACGTAGTCTGGTTATTCTAGATAGTGAAATCAAATAATCAATATTATTTTTGAAAAAAACGTTATTCCAAAAGTTCTCAAATCCTCCAAAATAAGGACCTCGGCTTTTCTCAATTATGAAGGCAAGTGATCCCACTTTTAGGTGCTACATTTACTGAACGAGAATCCTCGGTTCTTCTCGAAAGAAGATCTAGCAATTTACGCACCTTCGTTATCTAGCAATTCATCTTTCTATTACCTAATCCATTTCTGCAGGTTCACTAGAATCCTTAAATTTCGAACCTCGGCTATCCGCATGCAAAAACCGAGCTAAGGAATACTTTGGGTATAGCGATGATCAGATAGGAGGATTCGTTCTTTTTAAAGGTAACTTCGACAATTTAGGTGCCACGATGCACCTTAGTTTATGAATTTTGGTCATTCCAAGTCATTAAATCTGATAATACGTTATCCTCGGAGTAAGGACTTTTGCAGAACTTAGCAATCTGTAGATAATGGATACTTAGGAGTCCCAAACTTGAAAACAAATAATCCCTGATTTTATGAGTCTTTGTAATCCATAGGTTACGTCGTCTGGTTATTCTAGATCGTGAAATCAAATAGTCAATATTATTTTGGAAAAAACGTTATTCTAAAAGTTCTCAAATCCTCCAAAATAAGGACCTCGGCTTTTCTCAATTATGAAGGCAAGTGATCCCACCTTTAGGTGCTACGTTTATTGAACGAGAATCCTCTGTTCTTCTCGAAAGAAGATCTAGCAATATATTAACCGTTGTTATCTACGGATTTTGGAAATTTAGTTATCCTCAATCCTAAATTCAAGCAATTCATCTTTCTATTACCTAATCCTTTTCTGCAGGTTAACCAGAATCCTTCAATTACGAACCTCGGCTATCCGCACCCAAAAACCGAGCAAACGAACATTTTGGGAACAGCAGCGATCAGATAGAAGGATTCGTTCTTTTTTAAGGAAGCTTCGGCAATTTAGGAGCCTCGATAATCCTTAGTTTAGGAATTTTGGTCATTCCAAGTAATTAAGTTTGATAATACGTTATCCTCGGAGCGAGGACTTTTGCAGAAGTTAGCAATCTGTAGATGACGGATACTTAAGAGTCCCAAACATGAAACCAAGTAATCCTTTTTTATGAGTCTTTGTAATCCATAGGTTATGTAGTCTAGTTATTCTTGATTGTGAAATCAAATAGTCAACATTATTTTGGAAAAAACGTTATTCCAAAAGTTCTCAAATCCTCCAAAATAAGGACCTCGGCTTTTCTCATTTATGAAGGCAAGTGATCCCACTTTTGGGTGCTATGTTTACTGAACGAGAATCCTCGATTCTTCTTGAAAGAAGAACTTGTAATTTATGCACCGTCATTATCTACTAATTTTTGAAATTTTGTTATCCTCAATCTAAAATTTGGGCAATTCATCTTTCTATTACCTAATCCATTTCTGCAGGTTCACTAGAATCCTCAAATTACAAACCTCGGCTATCCGCATCCAAAAACCGACCTAAGGAACCCTTTGGGTACAGCGGCGATTAGATAGGAGGATTCGTTCTTTTTTAAGGTAGCTTCGGTAATTCAGGAGCCTCGATACACCTTAGTTTAGGAATTTTGGTCATTCCAAGTAATTAAATCTGATAATACGTTATCGTCGGAGCAAGGACTTTTCCAGAACTTAGCAATCTGTAGATGACGGATAGCAGGAGTCCCAAACTTGAAAACAAGTAATCCCTGATTTTATGAGTCTTTGTAATCCATAGGTTACGTCGTCTGGTTATTCTAGATCGTGAAATCAAATAGTCAATATTATTTTGGAGAAAACGTTATTCCAAACGCTCAAATCTTCCAAAGTAAGGACCTCGGCTTTTCTCAATTATGAAGGCAAGTGATCCCACCTTTAGGTGCTACGTTTATTGAACGAGAATCCTCGGTTCTTCTCGAAAGAAGATCTAGCAATTTATTCACTGTCGTTATCTACGGATTTTGGAAATTTAGTTATCCTCAATCCTAAATTCGAGCAATTCATCTTTCATTACCTATTCCTTTTCTGCAGGTTCACTAGAATCCTTAAATTACGAACCTCGGCTATCCGAATCCATAAACCGAGCTAACGAACATTTTGGGAACAACGGCGATCAAATAGGAGGATTCGTTCCTTTTTAAGGAAGCTTCGGCAATTTAGGAGCCTCGATGCACCTTAGTTTAGGAATTTTGGTCATTCCAAGTAATTAAATCAAATATTATGTTAACCTCGGAGCGAGGACTTTTGCAGAACTTTGCAACCTATAGATGACGGATACTCAGGGGTCCCAAACATTAAACCAATTAATCCTTGATTTTATGAGTCTTTGTAATCCATAGGTTACGTAGTCTGGTTATTCTTGATCGTGAAATCAAATAGTCAATACTATTTTGGAAAAAACGTTATTCCAAAAGTTCTCAAATCCTCCAGAATAAGGACCTCGGCTTTTCTCAATTATGAAAGCAAGTGATCCCACTTTTAGATGCTACGTTTACTGAACGGGAATCCTCGATTCTTCTCGAAAGAAGATAAAGCAATTTATGCACCGTCGTTATCTACGGATTTTGGAAATTTAGTTATCCTCAATGCTAAATTCGAGCAATTCATCTTTCTATTACCTACTCCTTTTTTGCATGGTCACTAGAATCCTTAAATTACGAACCTCGGCTATCCGCATCCAAAAACCGAGCTAACATACATTTTGGGTACAGCGGCGATCAGGTAGGAGGATTCGTTCCTTTTTAAGGAAGCTACGCCAATTTAGAAGCCTTGATACACCATTTTTAGGATTTTTTATCATTCTAAGTAATTAAATCTGATAATAAGTTATCTTCGGAGCAAGGACTTTTGCAGAACTTAGCAATCTGTAGATAACGGATACTTAGGAGTCCCAAACTTGAAACCAATTAGTCCTTGATTTTATGAGTCTTTGTAATGCATTGGTTACGTAGTCTGGTTATTCTTGATCGTAAAATCAAATAGTCAATATTATTTTGGGAAAAACGTTATTCCAAAAGATCTCAAATCCTCTAAAATAAGGACCTCGGCTTTTCTCAATTATGAAGGTAAGTGATCCCACTTTTAGGTGCTATGTTTACTGAACGAGAATCCTTGGTTCTTCTCGAAAGAAGATAAAGCAATTTATGCACCGTCGTTATCTACGGATTTTGGAAATTTAGTTATCCTCAATCCTAAATTCGAGGAATTCATCTTTCTATTACCTAATCCTTTTCTGCAGGTTCACTAGAGTCCTTAAATTACGAACCTTGGCTATCCCAATCCACAAACCGAGCTAACAAACATTTTGGGAACAGTGGCGATCAGATAGGAGGATTCGTTCTTTTTTAAGGAAGCTTCGGCAATTTAGGAGCCTCGATACTCCTTAGTTTAGGAATTTTGGTCATTCCAAGTAATTAAAGCTGATAATACATTATCCTTGGAGCTAGGACTTTTGCCGATCTTAGCAATCTGTAGATGACGGATACTCAGGAGTCCCAAACATGAAACCAAGTAATCATTGATTTTATGAGTCTTTGTAATCCATAGTTTACGTAGTCTGGTTACTCTTGATCGTGAAATCAAATTGTCGATATTATTATGGAAAAAACGTTATTCCAAAACTTCTCAAATCCTCCAGAAGAAGGACCTCGGCTTTTCTCAATTATGAAGGCTCATATCCCACTTTTAGGTGCTACATTTACTAAACGAGAATCCTCGGTTCTTTTCGAAAGAAGATCTAGCAATTTATGCACCGTCGTTATCTACGAAGTTTGGAAATTTGGTTATCTTCAATCCTAAATTCGAGCAATTTATCTTTCTATTACCTAATCCTTTTCTGCAGGTTCACCAGAATCCTTCAATTACGAACCTCGGCTATCCCCACCCAAAAACCGAGCTAACGAACATTTTGGGAACAGCAGCGATCAGATAGAAGGATTCGTTCTTTTTTAAGGAAGCTTCTGTAATTTAGGGGCCTCGATGCTCCTTAGTTTAGGAATTTTGGTCATTCCATGTAATTAAATCTGATAATACGTTATCCTCGGAGCAAGGACTTTTGCGGAAGTTAACAATCTGTAGATGACGGATACTCAGGAGTCCCAAATTTGAAACCAAGTAATCCTTGATTTTATGAGTCTTTGTAATCCATAAGTTACATAGTCTGGTTATTCATGATCGTGAAATCAAATAGTCAATATTATTTTGGAGAAAACGTTAATCCAAAAGTTCTCAAATCCTCCAGAATAAGGACCTCGGCTTTTCTCAATTATGAAGGCAACATATCCCACTTTTAGGTGCTACGTTTACTGAACGAGAATCCTCGGTTCTTCTCTACAGAAGATCTAACAATTTATTCACCGTCGTTATCTAAGGATTTTGTAAGTTTAGTTATCCTCAATCCTAAATTGGAGCAATTCATCTTTCTATTACCTAATCCTTTTCTGTAGGTTCACTACAATCCTTAAATTACAAACCTCGGCTATCCACATCCAAAAACCGAGCTAACGAACATTTTGGGAACAACAGCGATTAGATAGGAGGATTCGTTCTTTTTAAAGGAAGCTTCGGCAATTTAGGAGCCTCGATGCACCTTAGTTTAGGAATTTTGGTCTTTCCAAGTAATTAAATATGATAATGCATTATTCTCGGAGCGAGGACTTTTCTAGA
Source organism: Lumnitzera racemosa (assembly GCA_024138005.1). Classification (NCBI taxonomy): domain Eukaryota; kingdom Viridiplantae; phylum Streptophyta; class Magnoliopsida; order Myrtales; family Combretaceae; genus Lumnitzera; species Lumnitzera racemosa. Next base: position 75,187,771 of record JAMXBC010000006.1, read on the forward strand.
ACTTTGCAACCTGTAGATGTTGGATACTCAGGAGTCCCAAGTGAGCAAAACCCTCAGCTACACCATAAGCAAATTATAAATACATTATATGCATGCATATGCATGAATGATCAAACAAAATGCCAAACAATATGTATAATTAACTAGTTCATAGATGTAACTTGGATTTAACACTCTCCGAAGTCAGGGTTGGAGTATATAAGGCACCAATTAGATCCGGGTATTATACTAGAACTTTCCTTACTACGGAACTCTACATTCGGTATTCAAATAAAATAATTCTTTTATTTTCATAAAAACCAAGTTCTAGTATAATCATGAGTGGGCCCTCGCAGTCCACACTCACCCCTAAATGGAAGCCTCTAGACTCGACCCTTAGCCAAGCGATTGGCGCCTCCAACGCCTAGTGTTCCCGCGGGCCAGGGAAAGGTCATTTTGTACAAGTGCACCGTACAGAACCAATAAATGAATAATAACAACCCTCGAATCACCTCTCTTTACCTTCGTATGATGTGACGGCCGAAATTGTATCTGTGCAATGCATGTTAATACATGTTCCAGTTTCTTTTTATAAGCCGAGTATACTTAAGTTTAAATTATGCTGTGACCATCCAATAGTACACACAATCATTTGCTATATTACCATGCAACAAACAAAGCATTTTCTTTACTTAAGATAATTTCACATGTCAACACACAATATCATACACAAGCGTTTCCCAAACCCCACATAATAGTTAATCAATGATAATATTTAAGTCCACTATCTATAATCATAAACAAGTATGGAATCATAGGGTAAATACTCACTTGGCCATAGCGACTCGCCTTAATCGTAGTAAGCGATCGGTAGATCCTCACTCACCTCGGGATCACCTGATCATTATGTTATAATAACGCTAGTAAGACTGAATTGACTAATAATTCTAGTTACCTAATTATACTTAAATTACCATCAACTTTTATCTGGTTAGACCTTATTCTTAAGCATTTGTAACTTTTTCGTTGTATTTATGATATTTATGAATTTAGAGTCGTTTTTCATCGTTTTCGGACGTACGTTCACACGGTAATGTCCGTTTTGGACGTTATGACCATTGTTTTACTATATGAACTAAATTTAGATAAATTTTAACTAGGACAACTTAAGTACTCTTATTACTTATATTTATATTTTTTGTTTATACTTAATGAGTTAGTTAACCCTTAAATTCTTATACTTAGAGGATTTTACTTTACTATTACTAATTCATGTACTTAATTAAGTATCATGCAATTTAGAAAGTGTATTAGGGTTTACTAATTGAGGTACCTAATTCTTATACACTCTTCTTCTTTTCTTAGTTATAATCTATGCTTATGTCATCACTTACATCATCATTTGCTTATGTCATCACTTACATCATCATTTGCTTATGTCATTGCTTATGTCATGGCTTATGTCATCATGTGATTACCTCATCACTTACTTCATTATTGGATTACATAAGCCTCACCTCATGCTTATGTCATGTGTAAATGTCTTATGTACAATTTACTTCACCCCTTATGTTTATATACCTGTACTATACTTATATGTATATGAGTATACTTATACATATACTTAGACTTATACCACATTTATACTTGTATACAACCCATGTATAAAGATGCTCATACTTCTACTATTTTAGGATTCCCTTATGTACACATACTATGAACACATGTTCATGTTTTCCTTTCTTCTTCTTCTTCATGATTCCTAAATTCCTACACTTAAAGATGAGAACTTTATGCCTTCTTCTTCAAGATCATACTTAACAGATGCCTATTTTTGTAATCTACCTAATTAGCTAACTAATGAATAATATAAAGCAACATAAAGTAACTTAAGTACGTACTTTTGTTTGTGTTGGAATTATGGGGACAAAAAGAGAAGTGTTGAAAGTGAAAGGGGAAGAAGAAGCTCACGGCAATGGAGGGATGTTTTTGTTTTGTTTTCATAATGGAAGAAAGCAAATGGTGGGGTCTAGAAGGGGAATAAGTGGACAGCAATTTAGGAGAAAAAGAAGAAGAGAAAAATCAAAAGAAAAGGAAAGAAAAGCCATCATTAAGTGTTAAGATATTTTCTTTATCTCTTAGTGTCTTTTGTTGACTTGGTCTACCCTTTGACCTTGGTCAACATATGTTGACTTGGTCAACTTTCCTTAAGCATATGTAATTTTGTACACATAATGTAGTAATTAAGGGAAATTAAGGGAGAAATTAAGGAAATGAATTATTCGGTAAATTGATTAGTAAAAATAGATGATGAGGTCTTACTTTAAGTATTTATAACCTATAAACATCATTTGGTACATACTTAGTGTAACTAGTATGAAAAATACTAATTAAGGTATTAAGGTTCACTACATTTAGCTTATTCTTCAACTATACCTCTAACTCTATATAATACTATCTTAATCATATACTTAAGAGATAAATATAATATATGATTCATTATCTTAATTTCTAAAGGATTATTTGAGGATTCAAAACATATATGCATAAATGAAGGTCATCTCTAACCTTTTACTAATGATTTAGCAAAATACGAGGATTTTATTATCATTAGGGTTTTAGAGTCTACTATAATGAATTAGTGCACATGTGTCTGTAAGGTGATCATTTTAGGGTTTCTATCACTTTTGAATGAAATCTTTAGCATTTAGAAACATTTAGGGTAGAAAAGTTTCTTACGTGATTAATTAATTAATTCTTTTAGGGTTTCACTTTCATTAGTCTTGTCAACTCCTAAATTTTCTAACATAGTTGAGTCTATTTCAGAAGCTAGATCGAAAATTATAGGGGTTTACAATGGCGATCCGATAGGAGGATTCGTTCTTCTTGAAAGAAGCTTCGGAAATTTAGGGGCCTTGGTTCGCCTTAGTTTAGGAGTCTAGGTTATTGCAAGTAATTGAACCTGATAATAAGTTGTGCTCAGAGCAAGGATTTTTGCAGAACTTCTTAACAATCTGTAGATGGTGGATACTCACGAGTCCTAAACATGAAACCAAGTAATCCTTGTTTTTAGGAGTTTTGGTAATCCATAGGTTACGTAGTCTGGATTTTCTTGTTCGTGAAATCAAATAATCAATCTTATTTGAGAACAAACGTTATTCTAAAAGTTCTCAAAAACCCCAGTGTAAGGACCTCAACTGTTCAAAATTTTTAAGGCTAGTGATCCTTCTTTTAGGTGCTAGGTTTATTAAATGAGAAACCTCAGTTCTTCTCAAAAGAAGATCTAGCAATTTAAGCGCCGTCGTTATCTAAGGATTTTAGAAATTTAGTTATCCTCAATCCAAAGTTCGAGCAATTCATCTTTTTATTACCCAATACATTTCTACGCATTCCTTAGAATCCTTAAATTATGAAACTCGGCTATCAGCATCCTAAAATCAAGCTAGCATACATTTTGGGAACAGCGGCGATCAGATAGGAGGATTCATTCTTCTTGAAAGAAGCTTCGGAAATTTAGGGGCCTCGATTCTCCTTAGTTTAGGAGTTTTGGTTATTGCAAGTAATTGAATATGATAATACGTTGTGCTCGGAGCGAGGATTTTTGCAAAACTTCTTAGCAATCTGTAGATGGTGGATACTCATGACTCCCAAATATGAAACTAAGTAATCCTTGTTTTTAGGAGTTTTTGTAGTCCATAGGTTACGTAGTTTGTTTATTTTTTTATAATGAAATCAAATAATCAATCTTATTTGAGAACAAATGTTATTCCAAAAGTTCTCAAAACCTCCAGAGTAAGGACCTCGGCTGTTCTCAATTTTTAAGGCTAGTGATCCCTCTTTTAGGTGCTAGGTTTATTGAATGAGAAACCTCGGTTCTTCTGGAAAGCAGATCTAGCAATTTAAGTACCTTCATTATCTACGGATTTTACAAATTTAGTTATCCTCAATCCTATGTTTAAGCAATTCATCTTTTTATTACCCAATCTTTTTCTACACGTTCCCTAAAATCCTTAAATTACAAACCTTGGTTATCCGCATCCTAAAACCAAGCTAACATATATTTTGGGAAAAGCGGTGATTCGATAGGAAGATTTGTTTTTCTTGAAAGAAGCTTCGAAAATTTAGGGGCCTTGGTTCTCCTTAGTTTTGGAATTAGGGTTATTCCGATTAATTGAATTTGATAATACGTTGTGTTCGAAGCAAGGATTTTTGCAAAACTTCTTAGCAATCTGTAGATGGCGAATACTCACGAATCCCAAACATGAAACTAAGTAATCCTTATTTTTAGGAGTTTTTGAGTCCATAGGTTACGTAGTTTGTTTATTTTTTTTATAGTGAAATCAAATAATCAATCTTATTTGAGAACAAACGTTATTCCAAAAGTTCTCAAAACCCCTAGAGTAAGGACCTCGGCTGTTCTCAATTTTAAAGGCTAGTGATCCTTCTTTTAGGTGCTACATTTGTTGAACGAGACACCTTGGTTCTTCTTGAAAAAAGATCTAGCAATTTAAGCGTCGTCGTTATCTACGGATTTTGCAAATTTAGTTATCCTCAACCTAAAGTTCAAGCAATTCATCTTTTTATCACCCAACACATTTCTACACGTTCTCTAGAATCCTTAAATTACGAAGCTCGGCAATCAGTATCCTAAAACCAAGCAAACATACATTTTAGGAACAACGGCTATTCGATAGGAGGATTCGTTCTTCTTAAAAGAAGCTTTGGAAATTTAGGGGCCTCGGTTCTCCTTAGTTTAGGAGTTTTGGTTATTGCAAGTAATTGAATTTGATAATACGTTGTGCTCGGAGCGAGGATTTTTGCAGAACTTCTTAGCAATCTGTAGATGGTGGATATTCACGAATCCTAAATATGAAACCAAGTAATACTTTTTTTAAAGAGTTTTTGTTATCCATTGATTACGTAGTCTGGTTATTGTTGATTATGAAATCAAATATTTAATCTTATTTGAAAACAAACGTTATTCCAAAAGTTCTCAAAAACCCCAGAGTAAGGACCTTGGCTGTTCTCAATTTTTAAAGCTAGTGGTCCCTCTTTTAGGTGCTTGGTTTATTGAATGAGAAACCTCGGTTCTTCTGGAAGGAAGATCTAGCAATTCATCTTTTATTACCCAATTTTTTTCTACACGTTCCCTAGAATCCTTAAATTACGAACCTCGGCTATCCGCATCCTAAAACCAAGCTAACATATATTTTGGGAACAGCGGCGATCCGATAGGAGGATTCGTTTTTCTTGAATGAAGCTTCGGAAATTTAGGGGCCTTGGTTCTCCTTAGTTTTTGAATTAGGGTTATTCCAATTAATTGAATCTGATAATACGTTGTACTCGGAGCGAGGATTTTTGCAGAACTTCGTAGCAATCTGTAGATGGCGGATACTCACGAGTACCAAACATGAAACCAAGCAATCCTTGTTTTTAGGAGTTTTTGTAATCCATTGATTACGTAGTCTGGTTATTCTTAATTATGAAATCAAATATTCAATCTTATTTGAGAATAAACGTTATTCCAAAAGTTCTCAAAACCCCCAAAGTAAGGACCTCGGCTATTCCCAATTTTTAAGGCTAGTGATCCCTCTTTTAGGTGTTAGGTTTATATTAAATGAGAAACCTCGGTTCTTCTGGAAAGAGGATCTACCAATTTAAGCACCGTCGTTATCTACGGATTTTGGAAATTTAGTTATTCTTAATTAAAAGTTTGAGCAATTCAACTTTTTATTACCCAATACATTTTTACGCGTTCCCTAGAATCCTTAAATTACGAAACTCAGCTATTAGCATCCTAAAACCAAGCTAACATACATTTTGGGAACAGCAGCGATCCGATGGGAGGATTCGTTCTTCTTGAAAGAAGCTTCGGAAATTTAGGGGCCTTGGTTCTCCTTAGTTTAGGAGTTTTGGTTATTGCAAGTAATTGAATCTGATAATACGTTGTGCTCGGAGCGAGGATATTTGCAAATCTTCTTAGCAATCTGTAGATCAATACTCATGAGTCCCAAACATGAAACTAAGTAATCCTTGTTTTTAGGAGTTTTTGTAATCCATAGGTTACATAGTTTGTTTATTTTTTTATAATGAAATCAAATAATCAATCTTATTTGAGAACAAATGTCATTCCAAAAGTTCTCAAAACCTCCAGAGTGAGGACCTCGGCTGTTCTCAATTTTTAAGGCTAGTGATCCCTCTTTTAGGTGCTAGGTTTATTGAATGGGAAACCTCGGTTCTTCTAGAAAGAAGATCTAGCAATTTAAGTACCGTCATTATCTACGGATTTTACAAATTTAGTTATCCTCAATCTTATGTTCAAGCAATTCATCTTTTTTATTACCCAATCTTTTTCTACACGTTCCCTAGAATCGTTAAATTACGAACCTCGGCTATTCGCTGTAAACCCCGCAAATTTAGCTATTTAAGAGTAGGAATGAGCTCTAATACTATAGATGACTTAATAAGTCATTAGGGCCGAGCAAGAGAAAAATTTAATAAATTTAAATTTAAATATATTATAACTAGTAAAAACCTTAGAAATTAATTAAAACCCTAAATCGCATACTAAAATCCTAAAAACTGACTTACACATCATTAACTATAATTGAACTCGAATTTGATCGAAACCCTAAAATTATAAACATAAACCTATAAAATAGTTAAATATTACTCAACAGTGATCAAATTGTAGTCGATTGCAATTTTTGACTAAATCACATATCGCACGAAATTTTAACGAAATCGCCACAATAACTTGTAAAAATTATAATTATAACAGGTATCAATTAAATTGATAAAATTTCACAAAAATTTGAAAATTAATTTACGAGAATCGTTATAATTTATATGATTCAAAAAATTACATATATTTATTAATATTTTTCATTTTCTTTCTCTTTCATTTCCAATTTACCTCTTTTCCTTCTTTCCATTTTCACTTTCAAGTTCACGTCCTGCACAAACCAAAATAAAAGTCAGCAAAATGAAATCTAATTAAGCAGCCCACATGATGGATTTCAAATGCCAAGTGTTGGATAATTAAACAAGCAAAAATCTTGCAATAATTACCTAAGATTTTAGCTGAAAATCTAAGCTAAACCCTCATGTGAATAAAAGGGAAAAGTTGGAAAAAAAAATCTGCACACCAAAATCTAGAAGCAAACATGAGAAAGAAAGAAGAAAAGAAGAAAAAGAAGAAGGAAAGAAAAGGAGAAGAAAAGAAGAAGAAAGGAAGAAGAAAGAAACTAAAAGAAATAGGTGAGTAATTATTTAGTAGTATAGATGTATAATATGTAGTATATACATATATAAATATAGTATTTGTATAGTATTTTCTTAAAAATATAATATTGTTAATACATGTATATGTACACTAATACATAAATTGAGTAGTGTATGCATGTATAAGGCTAGGTATATACACATGTATATACATAGGTATATTATACATAAGAATATGTTTATGTATTTTTTTTAGGAATATATATAATGAGTATTATGTATTTTATTAAATAACTATAGTACATATGTATATTTAGTACCGAATATATATATATATATATGTGTGTGTGTGTGTGTGTGTTTGTGTGTATCCATGTATAATTACTTTAGTATATATACATATATAATCGTATAGTATATATATATATTAGTATACTTCCATAAGTAGTAATATGTGATATATAAATATATATAATATAGAGTATAGGTATTGTAAAATACAGCATAATATATATATATAATATATAGTATACATATTTTATGATAAATACTATATAAGTATATATATGCCGAATATATATATATGTATGTATTTTTGGTATGTACACATGTAAGACATATAAAAATAAATACAAATACATGAATATGTATATAAGAATATGTTTAATTTTAATAAATACATATACATATATAATACATATAAGATATATATATATATAAGTAGTTCACCGAATATGTATTAGCATATATAATATATTTCCTAAATTCGTAGATATGTAAGGTGTATATATATATATATATATATATATATATATATGATACCGTAATTAAAGATTTTTCAATAAAATAAATTATAAAATATATATTATAAGTATATGAATATGCATGTGTATAATCGTAAAGTACATAAGAGAAATAATAAATAAGAAAATGAGAAATAGTAAAAATAATAAAGGTAATAATAATGATAATAATCATAATAAAGTTAAAAATATCAAAAATAGGAAAATATACTCAAAATAATTAATATATCAAATATATTATTTAAATAATTATTAAATCATAAATATGTTAAGAAAAAGCGAAAATCAATATTTTATAATTTTTAAACTTAAATAATAATTTTTGTGATATTTTTATCACAATTTATGTTACGAGTCATAATGTCCAAAACGGACATCGTTACGAGAAAATACACTCGAAAACGATCAAAATGGACTATAAGTTCATAACGATCTGAGTTAAAATGAAAAAATTATACGCGATTTGATAAAAAGCTTGAATCGATGGTTTCACGTAAGTCAATAACCAATTTAAGTAAATAGTATGATTTAGCATACTAGTTTAGTTATTCCCAAACTTATTACTTTCCATATTTCCCTAATGTTAGGTGATCCTGAGATCGAGACCAACTTACCCTTAGACTAATACAATCCCTGACATCATTTATGATCAAGTGAGTACTCTCGATGACTTTATACTTGTTTTGTGCTTGTAGTTAGTGCACATGAATTAAATATTAATAACTTGATGCATGAGGCTTTGGGTTATGCGTGTGATTGATATTGATTGATTACTGTGCAAAATACTGTTAAATGTGATTATATAATTAATTGTTGCATTATTTGGATGATTTGTTGATAATGCTTGACCACCTCATAAATTGACTTAATTATATTCAACCAAACAAAAATTAAACGAATCATGCATAGATTACAAGCATTGCATATAATGTTCCGGCCATCACCTCACGCGGTTGGTAATGAGGGGCCTTGGAGGGATAGATTCCCACATGATTTGATTAGCACAATGCAGGAGCATTAGTACAAGAAAAACCTACCCTTGGCTCGCGGGTTCTATTGGTGCCGGAGACGCTAACCGTAGGTGGCTGGGGGTCGCGTCTAGAGACCACCGCTGTAGGGTGTGAGCGTGGACTGCGTAAGCTCGTTCACCGCTAGACTTGGATATTTGTATATTATTGACTGATGGAAGTAGAAACCTGTTCTATGAAACAAGGAATTCCTATATAATGATATGAGGGTAAAAACCCAGATGCTAGAGCCCGGTTGTAATTGATGCTGATGTATTTCTAACCCTTACTTCGGAGGGGGTTAAATTCCGTTGTTATATGCAGTACCGGTCAACTACATATATACTGTTTAGCATACTGCTTGTTGATGTATTCATATGCTTGATAATAAACTGTTTGATAACTTATTTGTTGGTATAGTACGAGGGTTAACTCACTAAGCTTTTGTAGCTTACTCCCTAATAGTTTTCTCTTGCAGGTTGCTAGATGATTGGGCATTGGTTAAGAATTGAGAGTTGAGTACTAACGTCGAGATGCATAGAAGTTAGACTCTAAGGACAAACTAAATGGTTCATTGGAATTATTGTATACTACATTTAAATTTTGTAACTTTAGTAAGTTTGAGTTTTAGAACTTTACTACCTAATATTATTGATTGGTAGGGGATACCGATTCTCTGTAGCTTGTTGGACTGTGGCTTATCGGATATCCATAGTCACATATATGTAGTCGTAAGTTAATTAAATAAAAAATTTAGTGACTAATTATTTAGAATCTTGCAACCTTTGACTTACAAGATGATTTTCTAATTAGGCAATCCTACTAGGCTCCCTTTAGAGTCATGACATCTACATCCTAAAACCAAGCTAACATACAATTTGGGAACAGCGGGGATCTGATAGGAGGATTCGTTCTTCTTGAAAGAAGCTTCGGAAGTTTAGGAGCCTCAGTTCTCCTTAGTTTAGGAATTATGGTTATTCCAAGTAATTAAATCTGATAATATGTTGTCCTCGAAGCAAGGATTTTTCTAGAACTTCTTAGCAATCTGTAGATGGCAGATACTCACGAGTACCAGACATGAAACTAAGTAATCCTTATTTTTAGGAGTTTTTGTAATCCATATGTTACGTAGTCTAGTTATTCATGATCGTGAAATCAAATAATTAATCTTATTTGGGAGCAAACGTCATTCCAAAAGTTCTCGAAACCTCCAGAGTAAGGACCTTGGCTGTTCTCAATTTCTGAGGCTAGTGATCCCTCTTTTAGCTGCTACGTTTATTGAATGAGAAACTTATGTTTTTCTGGAAAGAAGATCTAACAATTTAAGTACCGTCGTTATCTACGGATTTTGGAAATTTAGTTATCCTAAATCCTATGTTCAAGCAATTCATCTTTTTATTACCCAATCTTTTTCTACACGTTCCCTAGAATCTTTAAATTAGGAACCTCGGTTATCCGCATCCTAAAACCAAGCTAACATATATTTTAGGAATAGCAGCGATTCGATAGGAGGATTCGTTCTTCTTGAAAGAAGCTTAGGAAATTTAAGAGCCTTAGTTTTCCTTATTTTATAAATTTTAGTTATTCCAAATAATTGAATCTGATAATACGTTGTCCTCAGAGCGAGGATTTTTGCAGAAATTCTTAGCAATCTGTATATGGCGGATACTCACGAGTCCTAAATATCAAACCAAGTAATCTTTCTTTTAGGAGTTTTTTGTAATCCATAGTTTACGTAGTCTAATTATTCTTGATCCTGAAATCAAATAATCAATCTTATTTGAGAACCAACGTTATTCCAAAAGTTCTCAAAACCTTTAGAGTAAAGACCTCGGCTGTTCTTAATTTTGAAGGCAAGTGATCCCTCTTTTAGGAGCTACGTTTATAGAACGAGAAACCTCAGTTCTTCTCAAAAGAATATCTAGTAATTTAAGCACCGTGGTTATCTACGGATTTTGGAAATTTAGTTATCTTCAATCCTAAATTTGAGCAATTCTACTTTTTATTACCCAGTGTTTTTCCACACATTCCCTAAAATCCTCAAATTATGAACCTCGGCTATCTGTATCCTAAAACAAAGCTAACATACATTTTGGGAACAGTAGTGAACCGATAGGAGGATTCGTTCTTTTAGAAAGAAGCTTCGAAAATTTAAGGGCCTCGGTTCTCCTTAGTTTGGGAGTATTAGTTATTACAAGTAATTGAATCTGATAATACGTTGTGCTCAGAGTGAGGATTTTTGCAGAACTTCTTAGCAATCTGTAGATGGTGGATACTCACGAGTCTCAAACATGAAACTAAGTAATCCTTGTTTTTAGGAGATTTTGTAATTTTGGTTACGTAGTCTGGTTATTCTTGATTATGAAATCAAATAATCAATCTTATTTGAGAACAAACGTTATTCCAAAAGTTCTCAAAACCCCTAGAGTATGGACCTTGGCTGTTCTCAATTTTAAGGCTAGTGATCCCTTTTTTAGGTGCTAGGTTTATTGAATGAGAAACCTCGGTTCTTTTGGAAAGAAGATCTAGCAATTTAAGTACTGTCGTTATCTATGGATTTTGCAAATTTAGTTATCCTCAATCCTATGTTCAAGCAATTCATCTTTTTATTACCCAATCTTTTTCTACACGTTCCCTAGAATCCTTAAATTACGAACCTCGGCTATCCGCATCCTAAAACCAAGCTAACATATATTTTGGGAACAGCGGCGATCCAATAGGAGGATTCGTTCTTCTGGAAAGAAGCTTCAGAAATTTAGGAGCCACGGTTCTCCTTAGTTTACGACTTTTGGTTATTCCAAATAATTGAATATGATAATATGTTGTTGTTGGAGCGAGGTTTTTTGTAGAACATTTTAGCAATCGATAGATGGCGGATACTCACGAGTTCCAAACATGAAACCATGTAATCCTCGTTTTTTGGTGTTTTTGTAGTCCATAGGTTATGTAGTTTGGTTATTTTTTATCTTGAAATCAAATAATCAATCATATTTGGGAACAAACGTTAGTCTAAAAGTTCTCGAAATCTCCAGAGTAAAGACTTCGGCTGTTCTCAATTTTGAAGGCAAGTGATCCATCTTTTAGGTGCTTCGTTTATTGAACAAGAACCCTCGTTTCTTCTCGAAAGAAGATTTAGCAATTGATGCATCGTCGTTATCTACGGATTTTGCTAATTTAGTTATCCTCAATACTAAATTCAAGCAATTCAACTTTTTATGACCTAATCCATTTCTACACTTTTCCTAGAATCCTTAAATTACGAACCTTGGCTACCGTATCCTAAAACCAAGCTAACAAACATTTTGGGAACAACGGTGATCCGATAGGAGGATTCGTTCTTCTTGAAAGAAGCTTTGGAAATTTAAGAGCCTCGATTCTCCTTAGTTTAGGAATTATGTTTATTCTAAGTAATTGAATCTGATAATACGTTGTCCTCAGAGTGACAATTTTTCCAGAACTTCTTAGTAATCTATAGATGAAGGATACTCACGAGTACCAAACATGAAACCAAGTAATCCTTGTTTTTAGGAGTTTTTACAATCCATAGGTTACGTAATCTGGTAATTCTTGATTATGAAATCAAATAATCAATCTTATTTGAGAACAAACGTTATTCCAATACTTCTCAAAACCCCCTAAGAATGGACCTCGGCTGTTCTCAATTTTGAAGGCAAGTGATCCCTCTTTTAGGTGCTATGTTTATTGAACGAGAAACCTAGGTTCTTCTCGAAAGAAGATCTAGCAATTTAAGCACAGTCGTTATCTATGGATTTTACAAATTTAGTTATCCTCAATCCTATGTTTAAGCAATTCATCTTTTTATCACCCAATCTTTTTCTACACGTTCCCTAGAACCCTTAAATTACGAACCTCGGCTATTCGCATCCTAAAACCAAGCTAACATACATTTTGGGAATAGCGACGATCCGATAGGAGGATTCGTTCTTCTTAAAAGAAGCTTTGGAAATTTAGGAGCCTTGGTTTTCCTTAGTTTACGAATTTTGGTTATTCCAAATAATTGAATCTGATAATACGTTATCCTTAGAGCGAGGATTTTTGCAGAAATTCTTAGCAATCTGTATATGGCGGATACTCACGAGTCCTAAACATGAAACCAAGTAATCCTTGTTTTTAAGAGTTTTTGTAATTCATAGGTTACGTAGTCTAGTTTTTCTTGTTCGTGAAATCAAATAATCAATCTTATTTGAGAACAAACGTTATTCCAATACTTCTCAAAACCCCTCGAGAATGGACCTCAACTGTTCTCAATTTTGAAGGCAAGTGATCCGTCTTTTAGGTGCTATGTTTATTGAATGAGAAACCTTGGTTCTCTCGAAAGAAGATTAACAATTTAGCGCCGTCGTTATCAAGGAATTTTGGAATTTAGTTATCCTCAATCCAAAGTCCGAGTATTCATCTTTTTATTACCCAATACTTATTACACGTTCCTTAGAATCGTTGAATTATGAACCTTGGCTACCTGCATCCTAAAACCAAGCTAACATACATTTTACGAACAGCGGCGATCCAATAGGAGGATTCATTTTCTTGAAAGAAACTTCAGAAATTTAGGGTCTCAATTCTCCTTAGTTTATGAATTTTGGTTATTCAAGTAATTGAATGTATAATACGTTGTCCTTGGAGCGAGGATTTAGAACATCTTAACAATCTGTAAATGATGGATACTCACAAGTCCCAAACATGAAACCAAGTAATCTTTGTTTTTGAGAGTTTTTGCAATCCATAGATTATGTAGTCTGGTTATTCCAAAAGTTCTGAAAACCCCCAAAGTAAGGACCTCAGTTGTTATCAATTTTGAAGGCAAGTGATCCGTCTTTTAGGTGCTTCGTTTGTTGAAACAGAAACCTCGGTTCTTCACCAAAGAAGATCAAGCGATTTTAAGCAATGTTTGTTCCTACAGATTTTGAAATTTTGTTTTTCTCAATCTAAATTCGAGCAATTCCTTAGGATCATTAATTTCGAACCTCGGCAATCCAACATCCTAAAACAAACCTAACATAATTATGGGAACCCCATGATCCTGGAGAGGGTTCGTTCTTCTTGAAGAAGCTTTCGAAAATTTAGGGGCCTCAGTTTTTCTTAGTTAGGAATTTTGGTTACTCTAAATAACTGAATCTGATAATACGTTGTCCTGTAGCGAAGGACTTTTGCAGAACTCTTAGCAATCTATAGATGGGATACTCACGAGTCCAAAGATGAAAACTAGTAATCCTTATTTTTAGGAGTTTTCTAATCCATAGGTTACGTAGTTGGTTAATCTTGATCGTGAAATCAAATAATCAATCTTACTTGGGAACAAACATTATTAAAAAATTTCTCGAAACCCCCAGAGTAAGGACCCCGGCTGTTCTCAATTTTGAAGGTAAGTGATCCCTCTTTTAGGTGCTATGTTTATTGAACGACGTCCTTACTGTGGAGGTTTCGAGAACTTTTGGAATAACGTTTGTTCCCTAATAAGATTGATTATTTGATTTCACCATCAAGAAAAACAAGACTATGTAACCTATGGATTACAAAAACTCATAAAAACAAAGATTACTTGGTTTCATGTTTGGCACTCATATGTATCCTTCGTTTATAGATTGCTAAGAAGTTCTACAAAAATAATCGCTCTAAGGGCAACGTGCTATCGGATTTAATAACTTTGAATAACCAAAATTCATAAACTAAGGAGAACCAAGGCTCCTAAATTGCCGAAGCTTCCTTCAAGAATAATGAATCCTCCTATCAGATCACTACTATTCCCAAACTGTATGTTAACTTGGTTTAGGATGCGGATAGCCGAGGTTCGTAATTTAAGTACTCTAGGGAACGTGTAGAAAAAGATTAGGTGATAAAAAGATGAATTGCTCGAATTTAGGATTCTAGATAACTAAATTTCCAAAATCCATTGATAATGACGGTGCTTCAATTGCTAGATCTACTTTCAAGAAGAACTGAGGATTCTTGTTCAATAAACGTAGCACCCAACAAAGGGATCACTTGCCTTCAAAATTGAGAACTGCCGGGGTCCTTACTCTGGAGGTTCCGAGAACTTTTGTTCCCAAATAAGATTGATTATTTGATTTCATGATCAAGAATAACCAGACTATGTAACCTATGGATTACAAAAAATCCTAAAGATAAGGATTACTTGGTTTCAGGTTTGAGACTCCTGAGTATCCGTCATCTATAGATTACTAAGATGTTTTGCAAAATATCCTCGCTTCGAAGACAACGGATTATCAGATTTAATTATTATAGCAAAAATTCCTAAACTAAGGAGATCCAAGGCTCTTAAATTGCCGAAGCTTCTTTCAAGAAGAATGAATCCTCTTATCGGATCGCCGTTGTTCCCAAAATGTATGTTAGCTTGGTTTTAGGATGTGGATAGCCGAGGTTCATAACTTAAGGACTCTATGGAACGTGTAGGAAAAGACTAAGTAATAAAAAGAAGAATTGCACGAATTTAGGATTGAGGATAACTCGATTTCCAAAATTTATAGATAACGACGATGCTTAAATTGCTAGATCTTTTATCGAGAAGAACCGAGGTTTTTCGTTCAATAAACATAGCACCTAAAAGAGGGACCACTTACCTTCAAAATGGAGGACAACTGAGGTCCTCACTATGGAGGTTTTGAGAACTTTTGGAATAACGTTTGTTCCCAAATAAGATTAGTTATTTGATTTCACGAGCAAGAATAACCAGACTACGTAACCTATGAATTACAAAAACTCCCAAAAACAAGGATTACTTGCTTTAATGTTTGGGACTTGTGAGTATCCGTCATCTATTGATTGCTAAGATGTTCTGCAAAAATACTCGCTCCGAGGACAACGTATTATCAGATTTAATTACTTGCAATAACCAAAATTCCAAAACAAAGAAGAACCGAGGCTCCTAAATTGCCGTAACTTGTTTCGAGAAGAACGAATCCTCCTATCGAATCGCCACTGTTCCCAAAATGTAGGTTAGCTTGGTTTTAGTAGGCGCATAGTCGAGATTCGTAATTTAAGGATACTAGGGAACGTATAGAAAAAGATTAGGTAATAAAAAGAAGAATTGCACGAATTTAAGATTGAGGATAACTCAATTTCCAAAATCCGTAGATAACGACGGTTCTTAAATTGCTAGATCTTCTATCGAGAAAAACCGAGGTTTCTCGTTCAATAAACGTATCACCTAAAAGAGGGATCACTTGCCTTCAAAATTTAGAACAGCCGAGGTCCTTACTCTGGAGGTTTCGAGAACTTTTGGAATAACATTTGTTCCCTAATAAGATTGATTATTTGATTTCACGATCAAGAAAAACAAGACTATGTAACCTATGGATTACAAAAACTCATAAAAACAAAGATTACTTGGTTTCATGTTTGAGACTCGTGAGTATTCGTCGTCTGCTGATTGCTAAGATGTTGTCACGACCCGAGGGGGCTAGTCATGGCAGTCGCCGTATATCGTACAAAAGATTTTAGATTGAATTCCCTTACAATCAACGACCTTTTTATACGATACACATGGCCACAACTACTATTAATTACCATGAGTGCGCAAGCTTAAGCAATATCATTTCATGATAAATAATAAAATTATAAAAACATATTACATTATCGATTTGTATAAAAGTTTACAAGTACGAAAACTAAAACATGGCTTCAGTTCAACTAGTATAACATTTACATATTCAAATCTATAAACTATTAGAAGTATTCTCCAATCTCATCTAGCTCCAATTCTGACCCTGCGTAGAAACTAACCTCGGGCATGAGATGGCCCGACTTCACAAAAAGCTTAGCTTGCGAGAAAATACTACAAGGGTATAAGCTAACTAACTTAGTGAGATAATTTCCCTCAACCATACAACAATTAAGGCATACAATAGTTAGGTTCAACCAAATGAATGTATGGCAAACAGTATGCCAAACAAATACATGCAGGTGACCAAGTATTGCATATAACTCAGATTTAACACCTTCCGAAGTCAGGGTTGGAGATTCATTGGTACAATCAGAGCCGGGTATCATATTAGAACTTATTTCATAACGAAACTCCGCGTTTCATATTTAAAATGTAATGGTACATCCATTACCAGTTTTATCAAAACAAGTTCTACATATGATTGTGAGTAGGTTCACGCAACCCCCCTAAATGAAAGCCTCTGGACTCGACCCATAGCCAAGCGATTGGCGCCTCCAACGCCTAATCATCCTGCGGGCTGAGGTAAGGTTATATCACACATGTACACCGTACGAAATCAATAACACTCAATAATCAACCCAGATATAGCTTCTCGCTACCTCCGTATAATGTGACTACCTAGAATTAATTATGTAGTGCATGATCCAAGTCAACTTTTTTGGTCGAATAAAATTTAGTCTTATTTATTCAATGATCATTCCAAGCCACAAACAATCAATCTAGTGAATTTGCTATGCAACAGACATTATATTATTGCAATTTAAGGTAAATTTACCTTCAACAACAATTATCATGCACAAGCATAACTCAACCCTATACACATTCATTTATAATTCATAATTTATGTTCACTAACTACAAGCACATACAAGTATGGAATCATAAGGAAACACTCACTTAGCCATGGCTAGCTTAGAGGTCATAGTAGTCTGGTGGCAGCTCAGGCTTGATATCGAAATCGCCTGAGAAAAATGAAAATTTTGTAAGGTAGGGAATTTAAAGCTAATTAGTGCTAATATTTGTAAGGTCTACTTCACTTAGTTATGTGAAATTACTAATTCAAGCTTTTTATTGAATCGAGTGTAACTTTTTCGTTTTAGCTTGGATCGTTATGAATGTATAGCCTATTTTGATCGTTTTCAAGCGTATTTTCTCGTAATGAGGTCTGTTTTGGACATTGTGACTCGTAATTTAAATTGTGATATAAAAATATCACAAAAATTATTATTTAAGTTTAAAAATTATAAAATATTAATTTTCACTTTTTCTCAACATATTTATGATTTAATAATTATTTAAATCATATATCTGATATTTTTATTATTTTGAGTATATTTCCTATTTTTGAGATTTTTACTTTATTATGATTATTATTATTACTATTGCCTTTATTATTTTTATTATTTCTCATTTTCCCATTATTTACATCTTTTACTTTAATATATATATATATATATACACTTATAATATATGTCATAATTATATTTTTACAAAAATCTTTAATCACGGTATTATATATATATATATATATATATACATACACCTTACATATTTACAAATTTAGTAAATATATTATATATGTTAATACATATTCGGTATACTACTTATATATATATATATATATATATACACTATACATTATACGTATTGTATATATATTTATTGAAAATAAAAATACTCTTATATACATATTCATGTACTCATGTATTTGTATTTATTTATATTTAAGTTTTACATATTTACATAATTATAAATACATAATATATATTCGGTATATACATATAATTACCACTTATAGAGGTATACCACTATATATATATATACCATACGATTATATATATATGTATACTAAAGTAATTATACATGGATATACTTATATTTATTTGTTGAAATCCATAATACTAATTATATGTATTCCTAAAAAAATACATAATACATACTCTTCTATATACCTATGTACATACATGTACAGATTTAATTACTTGGAATAACTAAAATTCCTAAACTAAGGAGAACCGAGACTCCTAAATTGCCAAAGCTTCTTTCAAGAAGAACGAATCCTCCTATCAGATCGCTATTGTTCCTAAAATGTATGTCAACTTGGTTTTAGGATGAAGATAGCCGAGGTTCGTCATTTAAGGATTCTAAGGAACTTGGAGAAAAAGATTAGGTAATAAAAAGATGAATTGCTCGAATTTAGGATTGAGGATAACAAAATTTCTAAAATTCATAGATAACGACGGTACTTAAATTGGCAGATCTTCTTTCGAGAAGAACCAAGGTTTCTCGTTCAATAAACGTAACACCTAAAGGAGAGATTACTTGCCTTCAAAATTTAGAACAGCCGAGGTCCTTAATCTGGGGTTTTCGAGAACGTTTGGAATAACGTTTGTTCCCAAATAAGATTGATTATTTCATTTCACGATCAAGAATAACCAAACTACGTAACTTATGGATCACAAAACCACCTAAAAACAGGGATTACTTGCTATAATGTTTGGGACTCTTGAGTATCCGTCATCTACAGATTGCAAAGATGTTCTGTAAATATCATCGCTTCAAGGACTACAAATTATCAGACTTAATTACTTGGAATAACCAAAATTCCTAAACTAAAGAGAACCGAGGCTCCTAAATTTCCAAAACTTCTTTCAAAAAGAACGAATCCTCCTATCGGATCGCCGCTGTTCCTAAAATGTATGTTAGCTTGGTTTTAGGATGCGGATAGCCGAGGTTCGTAATTTAAGGATTCAAGGGAACGTGTAGCAAAACATTAGGTGCTCAAATTTAGGATTGAGGATAACTAAATTTACTGAATCCATAGATAATGACGGTGCTTGAATTGCTAGATCCTCTTTTGAGAAGAACCGAGATTTTTTATTCAATAAACATAGCACCTAAAAGAAGGAATACTTGCCATCAAAATAGAGAACAGCCGAGGTCCTGAGACTAGGGGTTTCGAGAACCTTAGGAATAACGTTTGTTCCCAAATAAGATTGATTATTTGATTTCACGATAAAAAATAACCAGACTACGTGACCTATGGAATACAAAAACTACTAAAAACAAGGATTACTTGGTTTCATGTTTGGGACTCGTGAGGATCCGTCATCTACAGATTGATACGATGTTCAGCAAAAATCCTCGCTTCGAAGACAACGTATTTTAGATTTAATTACATGCAATAACCAAAATTCCTAAACTAAGGAGAACCGAGTCTCCTAAATTGATGAAGCTTCCTTCAAGACGAACGAATCCTCCTATCGGATCACCGCTGTTGTCAAAATATATGTTAGCTAGGTTTTAGGATGCGGATAGCCGAGATTGGTAATTTAAGAATTCTAGGGAAAGTATAGCAAAAGATTAGGTAATAAAAAGGTGAATTGCTCGAATTTAGGATTGAGGATAACTAAATTCCCCAAATTCGTAAATAACGATGGTGCTTAAATTGCTAGATCTACTTTCAAGAAGAACCGAGGTTTTTCGTTCAATAAAGGTAACACCTATAAGAGGGATTGCTTGCCTTCAAAATTGAGAATAGTCGAGGTCCTTACTGTAGGGGTTTCGAGAGTTTTTGGAATAGCGTTCGTTCACAAATAAGATTGATTATTTGATTTCACAATCAAGAATAACCAAACTATGTAACCTATGGATTACAAAAACTTCTAAAAACTAGGATTACTTGGTTTCATGTTTGGGACTCGTGAGGATTCGTCATCTACAGATTGCTATGAACTTCGGAAAAAATACTTGCTCTGAAGATAACATATTATCAGATTTAATTACTTAGAATAACTAAAATTCCTAAACTAAGGAGAACTAAGGCTCCTAAATTGCCGAAACTTCTTTCAAGAAGAACAAATCCTGATATTGGATCGCCGCTATTCCCAAAATGTATGTCAACTTGGTTTTAGGATAAGGATAGCCGAGGTTCGTCATTTAAGGATTCTAAGGAACATGGAGAAAAAGATTAGGTAATAAAAAGATGAATTGATCGAATTTAGGATTGAGGATAACAAAATTTCTAAAATTCATAGATAACGACGGTACTTAAATTGGCAGATCTTCTTTTGAGAAGAACCAAGGTTTCTCATTCAATAAACGTAACACCTAAAGGAGAGATTACTTGCCTTCAAAATTTAGAATAGCCAAGGTCCTTAATCTGGGGTTTTTGAGAACGTTTGGAATAACGTTTGTTCCCAAATAAGATTGATTATTTCATTTCACGATCAAGAATAACCAAACTACGTAACCTATGGATCACAAAACCACCTAAAAACAGGGATTACTTGCTATAATGTTTGGGACTCCTAAGTATCTATCATCTACAGATTGCAAAGATGTTCTGCAAATATCTTTGCTTCATGGACAACGGATTATCAGATTTAATTACTTGGAATAACCAAAATTCCTAAATTAAGGAGAACCGAGGCTCTTAAATTGCCAAAGCTTCTTTCAAGAAGAATGAATCCTCTTATTGAATCACTACTGTTCCCAAAATGCATGTTAGCTTGGTCTTAGGATGCAGTTAACCAAGGTTCGTAATTTAAGGATTCTAGGGAACGTGTAGTAAAAGATTAGATAATAAAACGATGAATTGCCCGAATTTAGGATTGAGGATAACTAAATTTCCAAAATCCATAGATAACGACGTGCTTCAATTGCTAGATCTTCTTTCGAGAAGAATTGAGGTTTCTTGTTCAACAAACATAGCACCTGAAAAAGAGATCACTTGCCTTCAAAATTAAGAACAGTCGAGCTCCTTACTCTAAAGGTTTCGAGAGCTTTTAGATTTACGTTTGTTCCCAAATAAGATTAATTATTTGATTTCACGATCAAGAATAACCAGACTACGTAACCTATGGTTTACAAAAAATCCTAAAAACAAGGATTACTTGGTTTCCTATTCTGGAAAACCCTAGAGTAAGCACCTTGGTTCATAATTTTGAAGGTAAGTGATCCCTCTTTTAACTGCTACGTTTATTGAATGAGAAACCTTGGTTCTTCTGAAAAAAAATCTAGCAATTTAAGCACTGTCATTATCTACAGATTCAGCAAAAATATAGTTAGCCTCGATCCTAAATTTAAGTAATTCAACTTTTTATTATCTCATCTTTTTCTACACGATCCCTAGAATTCTGAAATTACGAACCTCGGCTATCCGCATCCTAAAACTAAGCTAATGCACATTTTGGGAACAGCGGCCATTCGATAGGAAGATTTGTTCCTCTTGAAGGAAGCTTCGACAATTTAGGAGCCTCGGTTCTCCATAGTTTAAGAATTTTGGCTATTCTAAGTAATTAAATCTGATAATATGTTGTCCTCGGAGTGAGGATTTTTGTAGAACTTCTTAGCAATTTGTAGATGACGGATACTCATGAGTCCCAAACATGAGACCAACTAATCCTTGTTTTTAGGAGTTTTTGTAATCCATAGGTTACGTAGTCTGATTATTCTTCATCTTGAAATCAAATAATCAATCTTATTTGGGAACCAACCTTATTACAAAAGCTCTCGAAACCCCCAGTGTAAGGACCTCGACTCCACTTAATTTTAAAGGCAAGTGGTCCTTTTTTTAGGTACTACATTTATTGAACAAGAAACCTCAGTTCTTCTCAAACGAAGATCTACCAATTTAAGTGCTGTCGTTATCTGCGGATTCTGTAAATATAGTTATCCTCAATCCTAAATTCGAGTAATTCATCTTTTTATTACCTCATCTTTTTCTATACGTTCTCTAAAATCCTTAAATTACAAACCTCAGCTATCCGCATCCTAAAACCAAGCAAAGAAACATTTTGGGAACAGTGGCGATCCGATAGGAGAATTCGTTCTTCTTGAAGGAAGCTTCGGCAATTTAGGAGCCTCGGTTCTCTTTAGTTTAGGAATTTTGGTTATTCTAAGTAATTAAATCTGATAATACCTTGTCCTCGAAGCGAAGATTTCTGTAGAACTTCTTAGCAATCTGTAGATGACGGATATTCACGAGTCCCAAACATGAAACCAAGTAATTTTTGTTTTTAGGAGTTTTTGTAATCCATAGGTTACGTAGATTGGTTATTCTTGATCGTGAAACCAAATAATCAATCTTATTTGGCAACAAACGTTGTTCCAAAAGTTCTCAAAACCCCCAAAGTAAGGACCTCAGCTGTTCTCAATTTTGAAAGCAAGTGATCCCCCTTTTAGGTGTTACGTTTATTGAACGAGATACCTCCGTTCTTCTCGAAAGAAGATCTAGCAATTTATGTACCGTCGTTATCTACGAATTTTTTTAATTTAGTTATCCTTAATCCTAAATTCAAGCAATTCATCTTTTTATTACCTAATCGTTTTCTACACGTTTCCTAGAATCCTTAAATTACGAACCTCAGCTATCCGCATTCTAAAACCATGCTAACATGCATTTTGGGAACAGCGGCTATCTGATAAGAGGATTCGTTCCTCTTGAAGGAAGCTTCGGCAGTTTAGGAGCCTCGATTCTCCTCAGTTTAGGAATTTTGGTTATTTTAGGTAATTAAATCGGATAATACGTTGTCCTCGGAGCGAGGACTTTTGTAGAACTTCTTAGCAATCTGTAGATGACGGATACTCATGAGTCCCAAACATGAGACCAACTAATCTTTGTTTTTAGGAGTTTTTGTAATCCATAGGTTACGTAGTTTGATTATTCTTCATCTTGAAATCAAATAATCAATCTTATTTGGGAACCAACCTTATTACAAAGCTCTCGAAATCCCCAGAGTAAGGACCCCGGCTGTTCTCAATTTTGAAGGCAAGTGATCTCTCTTTTATGTGCTACGTTTATTGAATAAGAAACCTCGGTTCTTCTAGAGAATGGATCTTGCAATTTAGGCACCATCGTTATCTACGGATTCTGCAAATTTAGTTATCATCAATCCTAAATTCAAGCAATTCTTCTTTTTTATTACCTAATCTTTCTCTACACGTTCTCAAGAATCCTTAAATTATTAACCTTGGCTATCCGCATCCCAAAACCAAGCAAACATACATTTTGGGAACAGCGGCTATCCGATAGGAGGATTCGTTCCTCTTGAATCCATTGTTTAGGAATTTTGGTTATTCCATGTAATTAAATCTGATAATACATTGTCCTCGGAGTGAGGATTTTTGCGGAACATCTATGCAATCTATAAATGACGAATACTCACGAGCTCCAAACATGAAACCAAGTAATCCTTGTTTTTAGGAGTTTTTGTAATCCATAGGTTACGTACTCTAGTTATTCTTGATTGTGAAATCAAATAATCAATCTTATTTGGGAACAAACATTATTCCAAAAGTTTTCGAAACCCCCAGAGTAAAGACCTCGGCTGTTCTTAATTTTAAAGGCCAGTGAATCTTCTTTTAGGTGCTACATTTATTGAACGAGAAACCTTGATTCTTCTCAAAAGAAGATCTAGCAATTTAAGCACTGTCGTTATCTACGGATTTTGCAAATTTAGTTATCCTCAACCTAAATTCGAGCAATTCGTCCTTTTATTACCTCATCTTTTTCTACATGTTCCCTGGAATCCTTAAATTACGAGCCTTGGCTATCCACATCCTAAAACCAAGCTAACATATATTTTGGGAATAGTGGCGATCCGATAGGAGGATTCGTTCTTTTATAAAGAAGCTTCGGCAGTCTAGGAGCCTTGGTTCTCCTTAGTTTAGGAATTTTCGTTATTCTATGTATTTAAATCTGATAATACGGTGTCTTCGAAGTGAGGATTTTTACATAACTTCTTAGCAATCTATAGATGACGGATACTTACGAGTCCCAAACATGAAACCAAGTAATCCTTGTTTTTAGGTATTTTTGTAATCCATAGGTTACGTACTTCGGTTGTTCTTGATCGTGAAATCAAATAATCAATCTTATTTAGGAACAAACGTTATTCCAAAAGTTCTCAAAACCCCCAGAGTAAGGACCTCGGCTGTTCTTAATTTTGAAGGCCAGTGAATCTTCTTTTAGGTGCTACATTTATTGAACGAGAAATCTTGGTTCTTCTCAAAATAAGATCCAGCAATTTAAGCACCGTCGTTATCTACGAATTTTGTAAATTTAGTTATCCTCAACCTAAATTTGAGCAATTCGTCCTTTTATTACCTCATCTTTTTCTACAAGTTCCCTAGAATCCTTAAATTATGAGCCTTGGCTATCTACATCCTAAAACCAAGCTAGCATATATTTTGGGAATAGTGGCGATCCGATAGGAGGATTCGTTCTTTTAGAAAGAAGCTTCAGCAGTCTAGGAGCCTTGGTTCTCCTTAGTTTAGGAATTTTCGTTATTCTATGTATTTAAATATGATAATACGGTGTCTTCGGAGCGAGGATTTTTACATAACTTCTTAGCAATCTTTAGATGACGGATACTCATGAGTCCCAAACATGAAACCATATAATCCTTGTTTTTAGGTATTTTTGTAATCCATAGGTTACGTACTTCGGTTGTTCTTGATTGTGAAATCAAATAATCAATCTTATTTGGGAACAAACATTATTCCAAAAGTTCTCAAAACCCTCAGAGTAAGAATCTCGGTTGTTCTCATTTTTAAAGGCAAGTGATCCTTCTTTTAGGTGCTACGTTTATTGAATGAGAATCCTTGGTTCTTCTTGAAAGAAGATCAAGCAATTTAAGCACCGTCATTATCTACAGAAGCTTTGGCAATTTAGGAGCCTCGGTTCTCCTTAGTTTAGGAATTTTGGTTATTCCAAGAAATTAAATCTAATAATACGTTGTCTCGAAGCAAGGATTTTTGCAGAACTTCTTTGCAATCTGTAGATTACGGATACTCACGAGTCCCAAACACGAAATCAATTAATCCTTGTTTTTAGGAGTTTTTGTAATCCATAGGTTACGTACTCTGGTTATTCTTGATCGTGAAATCAAATAATCAATCTTATTTGGGAACAAACGTTATTCCAAAAGTTCTCGAAACCCCCAGAGTAAGGACCTCAGCTGTTCTCATTTTTAAAAGCAAGTGATCCCTCTTTTAGGTGCTACGTTTATTGAACGAGAAACCTTAGTGCTTCTCGAAGGAAGATCTAGCAATTTAAGCACCTTCGTTATTTACGGATTCTGTAAATTTAGTTATCTTCAATCCTAAATTCGAGCAATTCATCTTTTTATTACCTAATCATTTTCTATACGTTCCCTAGAATCCTTAAATTACGAACCTTAGCTATCCGTATCCTAAAACCAAGCAAACAAAAATTTTGGGAACGGTGGCTATCCGATAGGAGGATTCGTTCTTCTTGAACGAAGCTTCGACAATTTAGGAGCCTCGATTCTCCTTAGTTTAGGAATTTTGGTTATTGCAAGTAATTAAATTTGATAATATGTTGTCCTTGGAGCGAGGATTTTTGCAGAACTTCTTAGCAATCTATTGATGACGGATACTCATGAGTCCGAAACATGAAACCAAGTAATCCCTTTGTAAACTTTGCAAATTTAGCTATTTAAGAGAAGGATTGAACCCTAATGCTGTGGATGACTTGATAAGTCAATAAAGCTGAGCAAGATAAAAATTTAATAAATTGTAAATCTAAATATATTGTAAGTAGTAAAAACTTTGGAAATTGATCAAAACCCTATATCGCATACTAAAACCCTAAAACTGACTTATACATCATTAATCAAAATTGAACCCGAATTTGATCGAAACACTAAAATTATAAAATATAAACCTATAAAATAGTTAAACATTTAAATTTTGTGACTTTAGTAAGTTTGTGTTTTAGAACTTTACTATCTAATCTTATTATTTGGTATTGGATACCGATTCTCTATGATTCTGTTGGATTGTTGCTTATCGGATATCCATAGTCACATATATGTGATTGTAAGATATGTAAATTAATAAATAAAAACTTTTGTGACTAATTATTTAGAATCTTGCAACTCTGACTTACAAGATGATTTTCAAATCATAGGTGCACACATGATATGAAATTTTGAGGTATTCCTACTAGGCCCCCTTTAGGGTCATGATAGAAGTGGTATAAGAGCTTTAGGTTATCAAAGATAGGAGAAACCTACCAAATGGTGAGATGGGGTAGAACAAGGGAAGATTTAAGATTTAAACTAAAAGACTTAAACTTCTAGATTACATACTATATGTATTATGTCTTCGTTATACGTACGTCTACTCAATAACTAATAAATTCTTTCCTCAACCAATATAATGTCGATACGATTTCCTTGAAAGGGTTTACAACTATAAGTTTGAAGCTTTGAATCAAGGTTATAAGAAGCAATTGGTGTAGGGTATGATGGTGTTGAATTAAGAAGAAATAATTGCGTTAAAGATTTGGATACTTCAATTTTATGATAGAAGTTTAAAATATATTGCTTAGAAGATTAATAGTTTCAATAATATTTAGAATCGAGAATTTCATAGTATAAGTGGATCTCGAAAATGATCATAGTAATTATATATTTGATTTGGTGGTTGGATAGCTTGATGACTTTGAAATATAAGGTGATATTACTAGGAAAGGATATGAAAGTTTTCGATTATGTTAAGTAATTACAACATAAAGAGGATGACTATACCAAATTGTGTGGAATAGTTATTTGTTTTTAGTAGTAATACCTAAGATTTAGGTACGATCAATGTAAACTTAACATATTAGACGAACCTTAAGGTAATAGTTGACTTTGAGAATTTATGAATCATGAAGACTATATTTTATGAAAGAATTAAAGTAATTGGTAAAGAGAAAGTGATGATTCATATAATAAGATTTAAATGTGATTATTGGTGATTTGAATATATAGGTTATTAAGTAATACTGATAGTAGGAAAATATTACCTTGGCAGAATGGTAGATAGTAAAAAGATGAATAGTAACAAAAAATATGACACAAAAGGAAAGAGAAAGAGATCAATTGGAAAATCGAAGTCATATACAAGTGAGCTGAAAATGTAGAAGATAGCTAAAGTACGATGTTGGAAGTGTGATTAATGACACTGCCTAAAGAATTGCCAGCGATTACAAAACAAGTGTTACATTTGTGGAGAAAAAGGACAACATAAGATTCAACAATGTCTTATGAAGAGTGAGGCATGCTATACGTGTGGAGATTGTGAACATGACTTTGCCACTTGCCTTAAGAAGTAAACTACCAAAAAAGATGACGATTCTATCTATGAAGTGTATTATTGAGTATTAGGAGATGACAATGTCTATTATCAAGCTACTAGAAGTGAAAAGAGGGACATGTGAATATTTCAAAGTATTTTGAGTAGTAATAATACTAAGGTTGAGAACAATGTATTATCTGTGAAGAAGCTGATGATGATGTATAAAGTGTTTGATTAGATATTTGGATTTCAAATATAAGCTGAAAGATGATTTGAAGGGTATTAGGAAAAATAAAGTTACTACAGTTAAGTTTCGAGGACGAAACTTTTTTGAAAGAGGGGAAGAATGTAAACCCCACAAATTTAGCTATTTAAGAGAAGGATTGAACCTTAATATTGTAGATGACTTGATAAGTCAATAAAGCCGAACAAGATAAAAATTTAATAAATCATAAATCTAATTATATTATAGGTAGTAAAAACCTTAAAAATTGATCAAAACCCTGAATCGCATACTAAAACCTTAAAACTAACTTACACATCATTAACCAAAATTGAACCCGAATTTGATTGAAACCCTAAAATTATAAATATAAACCTATAAAATAGTTAAATATTACTCAATAGTGATAAAATTATAGTCGATTTCAATTTTTGACTAAATCGCCTATTCATACGAAATAATAATGAAATCGCCACAATAACTTATAAAATTATAATTGTATTGGGTACCAATTAAATTGATAAAATTTTACAAAAATTTAAAAATTAATTTATGATGAGATTTGTTATAATTTTTATGTTTTGAAAAATTACATATATTTATTATTAATTTTTATTTTCCTTCTCTTTCATTTTCATTTTATCTCTTTTCTTTCTTTTCTTCTTTTTCCCAACCTCACGTTTTGGAATGGAATTCAAATTAGCTGCCCATGTGAGAGAAAAAAATGCCATGTGTTGAGTGGAAAATAAAAGAAAAATAAAAAATAAAAATCGGATAATTAGTTAGCTCAAATTTTAAGCTAACTCACATGTATAAAAGGAGGGAAAAACAAAAAACAAAAAATTCTTCACAAACCGAAAACATTGGAAGCAAACCTTGAGAGAAAAAGAGAAAGAAAGAAGAAAAAGAAAGAAAGAAAAGAAGAAGGAAAAGAAGAAGAAAGAATTAGAAGAAAAAAAAAAAGTAGGTAAATTATTTTAGATTTATGTTATTTAGTATATACATGTATAAATGAAGTGTTTGTATAATATTTTTTTAATATAACATTAGTAATACATGTATATTTGCATAAATAGATAAATTGAATAATATATGTATGTATAAGGCTAAGTATGTATATGTTATGGACCTCTCGAAGTGGGCCATTCTTAGGAGGTTCCTAAAGCCCAAAGACAAAAGCCCAAGCCCACTAAAAGCTTCTAGATGATGAAAAGTTCTAGAAGGTTCTAGAGAAGTCTAGAAGATTGTATAGTAGTTGGTGAAGGTAGGTAAATGTAGTAGTTGGGAATCAATTGTAACCATTAGATCGAATAGATCTTGACCATTAGATTGTAAAGGCTTTCTGTATATATAGGGGAATTCCCCTCAGATGTAACACACAAGTTATTTGAGTGAATACAGTATACTATCAGAGTTTCTCTCTCTACTTTCTCTCTCTAACATTATGAGTGTATTACAGGCTGACTTAGCCTTCCTTAGTGAGGTCATGAACGCTAAGTGCCGCACGGGGTCGAACGACAGAATCCGCCCGTGACAAGTGGTATCAGAGCCTGAAAAAGGAATTGCTTGTGGAGAAGATGTCATCTGGAGGAGACAACAACGCTTCAATGGTCGATGAGTTGGTTGACCATGACGATCGTCGTGTTACTAGGCAAAGGGCTAGGTCTCGGGACCTACTGAACTCTCTCCCTAATAGGATGGATAAGGCAGAGTTGAGCATTGCTGAGGCCAAGGAACAATTTGATGAGTCTTAAGGCAGTCTTCAGGAAATGGAGGAAGAACTCCGAGGCGAATTGCAGGGAGCACTGAATCGGGCTGTAGAAGAGCTTAGGCAGCATGGAAATGTTATTGGAGAGAAGGGTGATGCTCTCCAAGCTCGAGTTACGGCCTTAGAAACTAAGGAAGAAGCTTATGAAGCTAAGATTGATGCAGTGGTAATGGCCATGCGTCAAGAGATTGAAGATCTCAAGACGCAATTGGCGGCCTGCCGAATCGCTGTTGCAAATGGAATGACCCTCTAGACCGGCCATAGGGTCGATATTCCAAAACCAGAGCACTTTGGCGGGATGCGGTCTGCTCGAGAAGTAGATAACTTCTTATGGGGAGTGGAACAATACTTTAATGCTGTGGGAATCTTAGATGATGCTGGAAAGGTACGTACTGCTGCCATGTATCTAAAAGACTCAGCCATGGTATGGTGGCGCAGGAGGGTGGCTAATATCAACACCTGGGATAGCTTTGTACAAGAGTTGAAGGGTTAATTCTCCCCCCAAAATGCTGCTAAGGAAGCAAAGGTGAAATTGCGTCACCTAACCCATAAGGGTGACATAAAGCAATATGTAAAGGAATTTTTGGAGTTGATGTAGGAGATCCCAGACCTCAACCAAGAAGATGCTTTGGTGATGTTAGTGGATGGCTTAAAGCCCTAAGCTAAATTAGAGCTGGAGCGAAGGGGAGTGGAAGACATTTCCAAGGCTATAGCAGTTGCTGAAGGCCTACTGGAATTTTGGAAGACTGATCCTAAGACCACAGGGGGAAGATGGAAAGGCGGAGTTGAAAGGGAGAAGAGTGGGAGTTCTTCCAAAGGAAAAACCAAAGCCGAAGAAAGAGATAACGATCGAGGAAGAACTCGTGAAGGGAGAGATGGGGAAAGATGGAAACCTCGTGAGTTGAAATGTTATTTCTGTAATGGACCCCATTATGCCAGGGAGTGTCCGAAGAAAGAGAGATTGGCGGCATTAGTAGCAGGGGAAAGCTCAGATAATGGGGGTGAGGCCCAATTAGGGTCAGTTCGTCTACTCAGTGCTATGAAGTCTCAAGTCAATGAAAGAAAAGGATTGATGTATACCAAAGTATTGGTAGCAAGTAAGAAACTCAATGCCCTCGTAGATACAGGAGCATCTCATCTCTTTATTTCTGATATGGCAGCAAAGGAGTTGGGGCTAAAAGTGGAGGAGACTAAAACATGGCTCAAAACAGTTAACTCAAAAGAAGTTCCCATTGTTGGAGTAGCCAGGGGGATAGAGCTCCGTATTGGGGGTTGGCAGGGAAAAGAAACAGTTGAAGTAGTGCCAATGGATGATTTTGAGTTCGTGATCGAGATGGATTTCTTAGATCGCATTGATGCACTTATCGTACCACGAGCTAACTGCATTTGTGTACTTGATCACAATTCGCAATGCGTGGTGCCTGTAGTAAGAAAGGTAGGCCAAGCTACCAAATTCCTATCGGCTATGCAATTAGAAAAGGGACTCAAGAAGAATGAAGTCAGTTGGCTGTCATAAAAGTTAGGGAAGAGACTAGTGGTCAAGGAAGTGTTCCACCTCAAGTGGGGGAAATATTGGGAGAATTTAAGGATATAATGCCACCAATGTTGCCTAAGAAGTTACCACCAAGAAGGGAGGTAGACCATGTGATAGAATTGGAACCCAGAGCTAGGCCGCTTGCCGCCGTCCCATATAAGATGTCACCTCCAGAATTAGAAGAATTGAGGTGACAACTGAAGGAATTACTAGAAGCAGGTTTCATTAGGCCTTCAAAGGTACCTTTTGGAGCTCCCGTACTTTTTCAGAAGAAACAAGATGGATCACTCTGAATGTGTATTGATTATCGAGCCTTAAATAAGGTCACAATAAAGAATAAGTATCCCATTCCATTGGTATCGGATCTATTCGACAGGTTGGGAGAAGCTAGATACTTCTCCAAATTGGATTTACGCTCAGGATATCACCAAGTGAGGATTGCAGAAGGAGATGAACCCAAGACCACTTGTGTTACAAGGTATGGTGCTTTTGAATTCCTAGTCATGCCGTTTGGCCTTACTAATGCCCCGGCTACTTTCTGCACCCTTATGAATCGTGTTTTAGAGCCCTTTCTTGATCAATTTGTAGTAGTATACTTGGATGATATTATGATTTATAGTAAGACGTTGGAGGAACATAAATATCACCTTTGCTCAGTATTCTTAGCTTTGAGGAGGAATGATCTGTATATGAAAACAGAGAAATGTGCCTTTGTACAAGAAGAGGTGACATTCCTTGGTCACATAGTGGGGAGAGGAAAGATTAGAATAGATGAAGGAAAGGTGCAGGCCATCTGGGATTAGAAAGAACCCACCAAGCCTACTGAGCTGAGATCTTTCCTTGGCTTAGTAAATTACTATAGAAGATTCATTAAGGGCTATTCGAAGATAGCTAGTCCATTGACGGACTTACTAAAAAAGGATACCCCTTGGGTTTGGAGTACAGAGAGAAAGCGAGCACTAGAGACCTTGAAAATGGCAGTCACGAAGGAGCCGGTCCTTCTCCTTCCCAACTTTAGCAAACCTTTTGAGGTATGTACTGATGCTAATGATTTTGCTATTGGAGGGGTTTTAATGCAAGAAGGACACCCTGTAGCATTTGAGAGCCAAAAGTTGAACGATACAAAGAAACGATATCCAGTGCACGAAAAGGAGATGACGGCGATAGTACACTGTCTTCGGGTATGGAGGCACTACTTATTAGGGAGAAAGTTTGTGGTCAAGACTGACAATATGGCCACCAGCTATTTTTAGAATCAAAAGAAGCTCTCGCCCAAGCAAGCCCGATGGCAGGTTTTTCCGGCAGAATTTGATTTCGACCTTGAACATAAGTCAGGTAAGACTAATGTTGTGGCAGATACTTTGAGCCGAAGGGTTGAGTTGGCAGCCATCAGCAAACCTGAAAGCAACCTCATTGATAGAATCCAAGAAGGGATGGAGAGTGATAAGCAAGCTAAAGCTCTATGGATTCAATGTCAAGAAGGGAAGACAAGGAGATTTTGGCAAGAGAATGGACTAATATATACAAAAGGGCAACGAGTTTATGTGCCCCATTCCTTGAATCTGAGAAGGGAGATACTTAAGGAGTGTCATGATTCTAAGTGGGCAGGTCATCCAGGAATGCACCATACCCAAGCATTAGTGGAAGAAAGGTATTTTTGGCCACACATGAGGGAAGATATTGAAAGCTATGTCCGAACTTATCTCGTGTGCCAACAAGACAAAGTTGAACACAAGGTAACTCGGGACTACTAGAGCCTCTTCCCATTCCTGAACGGCCATGGGAAAGTGTTTCCATGGACTTCATTGTAAGCTTATCCCGATCGGAAGGGTATGGTACAATTATGGTGGTGGTAGATAGATTCTCAAAATACGCGACTTTTGTCCCAACAACAAAGGAGTGCCCAGCGGATGAAGCTATTCGGTTGTTCTTGAAACATATAGTAAAGTATTGGGGCCTGCCTGGAGACATTGTGAGTGATCGAGATGGGCAATTTACAAGGAGATTTTGGACAGAGTTGTTCAAACTTTTGGGATCTGAGTTGAACTTTTCAACTAGTTTGCATCCCCATACGGATGGTCAGACAAAGCGAGTGAATGCCTTATTGGAGTTATACTTAAGGCATTTTGTAGGAGCTAACCAACATAATTGGACCAAGTTGTTAGACGTGGCACAGTTTTCGTTTAACCTACAGAAGAATGAGTCCATCGGACAGAGTCCTTTCGAGATTGTCCTGGGAAGGCAACCCTTAACTCCTCATACAGTGGCAATAGGATATACAGAGTCCAGCCCTCCCGCATATAAATTCGCAAGGGAATGATAGGAAAATCATGACTTAGCCCAGACCTACTTAAGCCGAGCTATCAAGAGAATGAAGAAGATTGCAGACAAGAAGTGGAGGCCGATGGAATACCAGGTAGGTGACCAAGTGCTTGTTAAGTTACATTTGATACAACGTATGAAGGGCCAACTACATAAAGGTCTAATGAGGCGATACGAGGGTCCGTTCCCAATTGTGAAACGAGTAGGGCAAGTATCTTACAAATTGGAACTTCCTCCTAAACTGAAATTTCACCCGGTTTTCCATGTGAGCATGCTATAACCATTCCACAAAGCTGAGGAAGATCCTATAAGAGCTATATCACAAAGGGCCCCAATAGGAGTACGGGATTCATTTGATAAGGAAGTGGAAGGGATCATAGCTAATAGACATGTGAAGAGACGTGGACAAACTCCCAGACATGAGTATATGGTAATGTGGAAGGGAAGACTAGAGAGTCAGGCCAATTGGGAACCAGCCGAAGCACTGTGGCAATTTAAAGACAAAATTTGACAGCTCCACGATGAAGGAGCGACGAGGGCGTCGCCGGATTGAGTAGGGGAGAATGTTACGGACCTCTTGAACTAGGCCATTCTTAAGAGGTTCCTAAAGCCCAAAGACAAAAGCCCAAGCCCACTAAAAGCTTCTAGATGATGAAAAGTTCTAGAAGGTTCTAGAGAAGTCTAGAAGATTGTATAGTAGTTAGTGAAGGTAGGTAAATGTAATAGTTGGGAATCAATTGTAACCATTAGTCGATCTTGACCATTAGATTGTAAAGACTTTCTGTATATATAGAGGAATTCCCCTCAGATGTAACACACAAGTTATTTGAGTAAATACAGTATACTATTAGAGTTTCTCTCTCTAACATTGTGAGTGTATTACAGGCTGACTTAGCCTTCCTTAGTGAGGTCAGCAACGCTATGTGCCGCACGGGGTCGAGCGACGGAATCCGCCCGTGACATATACATGTATAAACATAGATATATTATATGAAAAGAGTATGTATTATGTATTATGTATTTTTTTAGAAATATGTATAATTAGTATTAAGTATTTTATTCAATAACTATAGTAGATATATATATATATATATATTTGTACTGTGAACTTTATATATACATATGTACCCATGTATAATTATTTTTGTGTATGTATATATGTACTCTTATAGTATATATATGTAGTAGTATATTTCCATAAATAATAATATATGTATATAAGACATATAATATAGAGTACTAAGTATTCAGAAATTATATAAGTATATTATTATGTATAAATACAAATACATGAATATATATATATATATATATACATAAGAATATGTTTATTTTCATAAGATAAGTATATACATACATATAGCGTATAACATATATTAGATATATGTAGTATACTGAATATATATATATATATATATGTATGTATAAATCGTGAAATACATAATTAATAAGAAAATAAGAAGTAATAAAAATAATAAAGGTCATAATAATAATCATAATAAAGTAAAAATCTCAAAAATAGGAAAAATAAGCTTAAAATAATAAAAATATCAAATGCATGATTTAAATAATTATTAAATCATAAATATATTAAGAAAAAGCTAATATTGGCATTTTATAATTTTTAAACTAAAATAATAAATTTTGTGATATTTTTATATCATAATTTAAATTACGAGGCATAACATCTAAAATGGATCTCGCTAAGAGAAAATACACTCGAAAACAATCAAAATGGACTATAAGTTCATAACGATCCGAGCTAAAATGAAAAAATTATACACGATTCGATAAAAGCTTGAATCGACGATTTCACGTAAATCAATCATCGATTTAAG
The DNA here is from genome assembly GCA_024138005.1 of Lumnitzera racemosa. Taxonomy (NCBI): domain Eukaryota; kingdom Viridiplantae; phylum Streptophyta; class Magnoliopsida; order Myrtales; family Combretaceae; genus Lumnitzera; species Lumnitzera racemosa. The sequence goes on from JAMXBC010000006.1 coordinate 75,223,261, forward strand.
TAAATAGTATGATTTAGCATGCTAGTTTAGTTATTTAAATCCCCAAATTTATTACTTTCCATATTCCCCTAATGTTAGGTGATCCTGAGATCAAGACCAACTTACCTTTGGACTATTATAAACCTTGACATCATTTATGACATCATTTATAAACGTTATTGCAAAAGTTCTCCAAATCCCCAATGTAATGATCTCGGCAGTTCACAATTTTGAAGGTAAGTGATCCCACTTTTAGGTGCTACGTTTATTGAACGAGAAACATCGATTTTTCTCGAAAGATGATCTAGCAATTTAAGCACCATCGTTATCTACGAATTCTGTAAATTTAATTATCCTCAATCCTAAGTTCGAGGGACTAATCTTTTTATTACCTAATCATTTTCTACATATTCCCTAGAATCCTTAAATTACGAACCCCAACTATCCGCATCCTAAAACCAAGCAAACATATATTTTGGGAACAACAACGATCCGATAGGAGGATTCGTTCTTCTTGAACGAAGCTTTGGCAATTTAAGAGCCTCAGTTCTCCATAGTTTAAGAATTTTGGTTATTCCAAGTAATTAAATATGATAATACGTTGTCCTCAGAGCGAGGATTTTTGCAGAACATCTATGCAATCTGTAGATGACGGATACTCATGAGTCCCAAACATGAAACTATGTAATCTTAATTTTTAGGAGTTTTTGTAATTCCATAGGTTACGTACACCAGTTATTCTTCATCGTGAAATCAAATAATCAACCTTATTTAGGAACAAATTTTATTCCAAAAGTTTTGGAAACCCCCAGAGTATGGACCTCGGCTGTTCTTAATTTTGAAGGCAAGTGATCCCCCTTTTAGGTGCTACGTTTACTGAACGAGAAATCTCGGTTCTTCTCGAAAGGAGATCTAGCAATTTAAGTACCGTCGTTATCTACGAATTCTGTAAATTTAGTTACCCTCAATCCTAAATTCGAGCAACTCATCTTTTTATTACCTAATCCTTTTCTATACGTTCCCTATAATCCTTAAATTACGAAACTCAGCTATCCGCATCTTAAAACCAAGCAAACAACATTTTGGGAATTGCGGCGATCCAATAGGAGGATTCGTTCTGCTTGAAGGAAGCTCCAGTAATTTAGGAGCCTCAATTCTCCATAGTTTTGGAATCTTGATTATTCCAAGTAATTAAATCTGATAATACATTATTCTAGGAGCATGGATTTTTGCAGAACCTCTTATCAATCTGATACCCACGTGTCCCAAACATGAAACCAAGTAATCCTTGTTTTTAGGAGTTTTGGTAATCCATAGGTTACGTAGTCTGGTTATTCTTCATTGTGAAATCAAATAATCAGACTTATTTGGGAACAAATGTAAATCCAAAAGCTCTCGAAACCCTCAGAGTAAGGACCTTGGCTCTTCTCAATTTTCAAGGCAAGTGATCCCTTTTTTAGGTGCTACGTTTATTGAACGAGAAACATTGGTTTTTCTCGAAAGATGATCTAGCAATTTAAGTACCATCGTCATCCACGAATTCTGTAAATTTACTTATCCTCAATCCTAAGTTCGAGCGACTAATCTTTTTATCACTTAATCGTTTTCTACATATTCCCTAGAATCCTTATATTACGAACCTCAGCTATCTGCATCCTAAAACCAAGCTAACAAACATTTTGGGAATAGTGGCGATTCGATAGGAGGACTCGTTCTTCTCAAAGGAAGCTCGGCAGTTTAGGAGCCTTAGTTCTCCTCAGTTTAGGAATTTTGGTTAATATAAGTAATTAAATTAGATAATACGTTGTCCTCGAAGAGAGGATTTTTGCAGAACATCTATGCAATCTATAGATGACGTATACTTATGAGTCCCAAACGTGAAACCGTATAATCCTTGTTTTTAAGAGTTTTTGTAATTCCATAGGTTACGCACTTTAGTTATTCTTCATCGTGAAACCAAATAATCAATCTTATTTGGGATAAACATTATTCCAAAAGTTCTCCAAATCCCCAATGTAATGACCTCGGCTGTTCTCAATTTTGAAGGCACTTGATCCTACATTTTGGTACTTTGTTAATTGAACAAGGAACCTCGGTTCCTTTCGAAAGAAGATCTAGCAATTTAAGCACCGTCGTTATTTACAGATTCTATAAATTTAGTTATCCTCAATCCTAAATTTGAGCAACTCACCTTTTTATTACCTAATCATTTTCTATACGTTCCCTAGAAAATTACGAACCTCGGCTATCTGCATCCTGGAACCAAGCAAACAAACATTTTGGGAATAGCGGCGATCCGGTAGGAGGATTCGTTCTTCTTGAAGGAAGCTTCAGCAATTTAGGAGCCTTAATTCTCCACAGTTTTAGAATCTTAATTATTCCAAGTAATTAAATCTGATAATACATTGTTCTAGGAGCATGGATTTTTGCAGAACTTCTTATCAATCTATAGATGAAGGATACTCACGAGTCCCTTACATCAAACCAAGTAATCCTTGTTTTTAAGAGTTTTTTTAATCCATAGGTTATGTAGTCTTGTTATTATTCATCGTGAAATCAAATAATAAATCTTATTTGGGAGCAAATCGTATTTGAAAAGTTCTCTAAATCCCCAGTGTAATGACCTCGACTATTCACAATTTTGAAGGCAAGTGATCCCTTTTTTAGGTGCTACGTTTATTGAACGAGAAACAGTTCTTCTCGAAAGAAGATCTATCAATTTAAGCACCGTAGTTATCTACGAATTCTGTAAATTTAGTTATCCTCAATCCTAAATTCGAGCAACTCATCTTTTTATTACCTAATCATTTTCTATACTTTCCCTAGAATCCTTAAATTATGAAACTTGGCTATCCTTATCTTAAAACCAAGCAAACAAACATTTTGGGAACAGCGGCAATCCAATAGGAGGATTCATTCTGCTTGAAGAAACTTCGGCAATTTAGGAGCCTCCATTCTCCTTAGTTTAGAAATTTTGGTTAGTCCAAGAAATTAAATCTGATAATACATTGTCCTTGGAGTGACGATTTTTGCAGAACTTCTTAGCAATCTGTAGATTACAGATACTCATGAGTCTCATACATGAAACCAAGTAATCCTTATTTTTAGGAGTTTTGGTAATCCATAGGTTACGTAGTCTTGTTATTCTTGATCGCGAAATCAAATAATCAATCTTATTTGGGAACAAAATTTATTCCAAAGGTTCGCAACACCCCCAGACTAAGGACCTCAACTGTTCTAAATTTTGAAGATAAGTAATCCCCCTTTTAGATGCTACGTTTATAGAACGAGAAACCTCGATTCTTCTCGAAAGAAGATCTAACAATTTAAGCACCATTGTTATCTACAGATTTTGGAAATCTACTTATCCTCAATCCTAAATTTGAGGAATTCGTCTTTTTATTACCTAATCTTTTTCCACACATTCCTTGGAATCCTTAAATTACGAACGTCGGCCATGCGCATCCTAAAACCAAGCTAACAAACATTTTGGGAACAACGGCGATTCAATAGGTGGATTCGTTCATCTCGAAGGAAGCTAATCAATTTAGGAGCCTCAGTTCTTCTTAGTTAAGGAATTTTGGTAAATTTGAGTAATTAAATTAGATAATATGCTGTCCTTGGAGCGAGGATTTTTGCAGAATTTCTTAGTAATCTGTAGGAGACGGATACCCACGAGCCTCATACACGAAACCAAGTAATCCTTGTTTTTAGAAGTTTTGATAATCCATAGGTTATGTAGTCTGGTTATTCTTGATCACGAAATCAAATAATCAATCTTATTTGGGAACAAACGTTATTCCTAAAGTTCTCAAAATCCCCAAATTAAGGACCTCGGCTCCTCCGAATTTTGAGGGCAAGTAATCCCACTTTTAGGTGCTACATTTATTGAACGAGAAACCTCGGTTCTTCTCGAAAAAAGATCTAGCAATTTAAGCACCATCGTTATCTACGGATTTTTGGAAATTTAGTTATCCTCATTCCTAAATTCTTGCAATTCATCTTTTTATTACCTAATCTTTTTCTATATGTTCCCTAAAATCCTTAAATTTCGAACCTCAGCTATCCGCATCCTAAAACCAAGCTAACAAACATTTTGGGAATAGCGGTGATCCGATAGGAGGATTCGTTCATCTCAAAGGAAGCTCGACAGTTTAGGAGCCTCGGTTCTCCTCAGGTTAGGAATTTTGGTTATTCCAAGTAATTAAATGAGATAATACGTTGTCCTTGGAGGGAGTATTTTTGCAGAACTTCTTAACAATCTGTAAGAGACGAATACCCACAAGTCTCATACATGAAACCATGTAATCCCTGTTTTTAGGAGTTTTGGTAATCCATAGGTTACGTAGCCTTGTTATTCTTGATCGAAAAATCAAATAATCAATCTTATTTAGGAACAAAAGTTATTCCAAGGGTTCTCAACACCCCTAGACTAAGGACCTCGGTTGTTCTGAATTTTGAAGGCAAGTAATCCCTCTTTTAGGTGCTACGTTTATTGAATGAGAAACCTCGATTCTTCTCGAAAGAAGATCTAACAATTTAAGCACCATCCTCAATCCTAAATTTGAAGAATTCGTCTTTTTATTACCTAATCTTTTTCTACACATTCCTTGGAATCCTTAATTTAAGAACCTTAGCTATCTACATTCTAAAACCAAACTAACAAACATTTTGGGAACAGCAGCTTTCTGATAAGAGGATTCGTTCTTCTCGAAGGAAGCTCGGCAATTTAGGAGCCTTGGTTCTCCTTAGTTTAAGAATTTTGGTTATTCCAAGTAATTAAATGAGATAATACATTGTCCTCGGAGGGAGGATTTTTGCAGAACTTCTTAACAATCTGTAGGAGACGGATAGTCACGAGTCCCATAAATGGAACCAAGTAATCCTTGTTTTCAAGAGTTTTTGTAATCCATAGGTTACGTAGTTTAGTTATTCTAGATCGCGAAATCAAATAATCAATCTTATTTGGGAACAAACGTTATTCCAATGGTTCTTGAAACCCCTAGAGTAAGGACCTCGGCTGTTCTCAATTTTGAAGGCAAGTCATCCCTCTTGTAGGTGCTATGTTTATTGGAAGAGAAAGCACGGTACTTCTTGAAAGAAGATCTAACAATTTAAGTACCATCGTTATCTACGGATTCTGGAAATTTAGTTATCCGCAATCCTAGATTCGAGGAATTCTTCTTATTATTACCTAATCTTTTTCTACATGTTCCCTAGAATCCTTAAATTACGAACCTCAGCTATTCGCATGCTAAAACCAAGCTAACATACATTTTGGGAACAACGGCTATTTGATAGGAGGGTTCGTTCTTCGAAAAGCAAGCTCGGCAATTTAGGAGCCTCGATTCTCCTTAGTTTAGGAATTTTGGTTATTTCAAGTAATTAAATCTGACAATACATTGTCCTTAGAGCAAGGATTTTTGCATAACTTCATAGCAATCTATAGATGACGGATACTCATGTGTCCCATACATGGAACCAAGTAATCCTTGCTTTTAGGGGTTTTTGTAATCAATAGGTTACGTATTCTGGTTATACTTGATTGCGAAATCAAATATTCAATCTTATTTGGTAACAAACGTTATTCCAAAAGTTCTTGAAACCACCGAAGCAAGGACCTCGGTTGTTCTCAATTTTGAAAGCAAGCCATCCCTCTTGTAGGTGCTACGTTTATTGGAAGAGAAGCCATGGTACTTCTAGAAAGAAGATCAAGCAATTCAAGCACCGTCGTTACCTACGAATTTTGGAAATTTAGTTATGCTCAATCCTAGATTATAGAATTCATCTTATTATTACCTAATCATTTTCTACACGTTCCCTAAAATCCTTAAATTACGAACCTCAGCTATCTGCATCCTAAAACAAAGCTAACATACATTTTGGGAAAAGCGGCGATCCGATAGGAGGGTTCGTTCTTGTGGAAGCAAGCTCAGCAATTTAAGAGCCTCGATTCTCCTTAGTTTAGGGATTTTGGTTATTCCAAGTAATTTAAGAACCGTCGTTTCTCTTTCAATAAATGTAGCACCTACATGAGGGATGACTTGCCTTCAAAATGGAGAACAGCCGAGGTCCTTACACCTACGGTTTCGAGAACTTTTGGAATAACGTTTGTTCCTAATTAAGATTGATTATTTGATTTCACGATCAAGAATAACTAGACTACGTAACCTATGGATTACACAAACTCCTAAAAATATGGCTTACTTGGTTTCATGTTTGGGACTCTTGAGTATCTGTCTTTTACAGATTGCAAAGATGTTCTGCAAAAATCCTCGCTTCGAGGACAACGTATTATCAGATTTAATTACTTGGATTAACCAAAATTCCTAAACTAAGGAGAACCGAGGTTCCAAAATTGCTGAAGCATCTTTCAAGAAGAACAAATCCTCTTATCGGATCGCCGCTGTTCCTAAAATGTATGTCAGTGTGGTTTCTAGACGCGGATAGCCGAGGTTCGAAATTTAAGGATTGTAGAGAACATGCAGAAAGAGATTAGTTAATAAAAGGATGAATTGTTCGAATTTAGGAGGGAGGATAACTAAATTTCCAAAATATGTAATTAACAACGGTGATTAAACAGCTAGATCTTCTTTCGAGAAGAACCGATGTTTCTCGTTTAGTAAACGTAGCACCTAAAAGAGGAATTACTTCCTTCAAAAATCATAACAACCGGGGTCTTTAGTCTAGGGGTTTCGAGAACCTTTGGAATAACGTTTGTTCCCAAATAAGTTGATTATTTGAGTTCACGATCAAGAATAACCAAACTACGTAACCTATGGATTCTAAAAACTCCTAAAAGCAAGGATTATTTAGTTCCATGTATGGGACTCGTGAGTATCTGTCATCTATAGATTGCTAAGAAGTTCTGCAAAAACCCTCGCTCCGAGGACAATGTGATATCAGGTTTAATTACTTGGAATAACCAAAATCCTTAAACTAAGGAGAATTGAGGCTCCTAAATTGCTGAGCTTGCTTCTAGAAGAATGAACCCTCCTATCGGATCGCCGCTTTTCCCAAAATGTATGTTAGCTTGGTTTTAGGATGCGAATAGCCGAGTTTCGTAATTTAAGGATTCTAGGGAACATATAGAAAACCATTAGGTAATAAGAAGATGAGTTGCTAGAATTTAGGATTGAGGATAACTAAATTTACAGAATCCGTAGATAGCGAAGGTGCTCAAATTGCTACATCTTCTTTCGAGAAGAACCGAGGTTCCTCATTCAATGAACGTAACACCTAAAAGAGAGATCACTTGCCTTCAAATTTAAGAACAGCTAAGGTCCTTACTTCGGCAGTTTCAAAAACTTTTGGAATAACGTTTGTTCCCAAATAAGATTGAATATTTGATTTCGAAATCAAATATAACCAGAATATGTAACCTATGGATTACAAAAACCCCTAAAAGCAAGGATTACTTGGTTCCATGTATGGGACTCATGAGTATCCGTCATCTACAGATTGCTAAGAAGTTCTGCAAAAATCCTCACTCCGAGGACAACGTATTATTAGATTTAATTACTTGGAATAACTAAAATACCTAAACTAAGGAGAACTGAGGCTCCTAAATTGCCAAAGCTTCCTTCAAGATGAACGAATCCACCTATTGAATCGCCGCTGTTCCCAAAATATATGTTAGCTTAGTTTTAGGATGCGGATAACCGACATTTGTAATTTAAGGATTACAGGGAACGTGTAGAAAAAGATTAGGTAATAAAAAGACGAATTGCTCGAATTTAGGATTGAAGATAACTAAATTTCCAAAATCTGTTGATAATGACAGTGCTTAAATTGCTAGATCTTCTTCCAAGAAGAACTGAGGTTTCTCATTCAATAAATGTAGCACCTAAAAGAGGGATTATTTGCCTTCAAAATTCAAAATAGCCGAGGTCCTTAGTTTGGGGGGTTTCGAGAACCTTTGGAATAATGTTTGTTCCCAAATAAGATTGATTATTTGATTTCGCGATCAAAAATAACCAAACTACGTAACCTATGGATTACAAAAACTCTTAAAAACAAGGATTACTTGGTTGTATGTATGGGACTCGTGGGTATCCGTGACCTACGAATTGCTAAGAAGTTCTGCAAAAAGCCTCGCTCCGAGGATAACGTATCATCAGATTTAATTACTTGGAATAACCAAAATTCTTAAACTAAGGAGAACCGAGACTCCTAAACTACCAAAGCTTCCTTTAAGATGAACGAATCCTCCTATCGAATATCCGTTGTTCCCAAAATGTATATTAGCTTGGTTATTCCAAGTAATTTAAGAACCGTCGTTTCTCTTTCAATAAATGTAGCACCTACAAGAGGGATGACTTGCCTTCAAAATTGAGATCAAATACTCACGAGTCCCATACGTAGACCAAGTAATCCTTGCTTTTAGGAGTTTTTGTAATCCATAGGTTATGTAGTTTGGTTATTTTTGATCACGAACTCAAATAATCAATCTTATTTAGGAACAAACGTTATTCCAAAAGTTCTTGAAACCCCCAGACTAAGGACCTCGGCTGTTCTGAATTTTGAAGGCTAGTAATCCCTCTTTTAGGTGCTACGTTTATTGAACGAGAAACCACGGTTCTTTTCGAAAGAAGATCTAGCAATTTAAGCACGATCATTATCTACGGATTTTGGAAATTTAGTTATCCTCAATCCTAAATTCGAGCAATTCATCTTTTTATTACCTAATCATTTTTTACACGTTCCCTAGAATCCTTAAATTACAAACCTTGGCTATCCGCATCTTAAACCAAGCTAACATACATTTTGGGAACAACGGCTATCCGATAGGAGGATTTGTTCATCTAAAAGGAAGCTTTGGCAGTTTAGGAGCCTCAGCTCTCCTCAGTTTAGGAATTTTGGTTATTCCAAGAAATTAAATCTGACAATACGTTGTCCTTGGAGAGAAGATTTTTGCAGAACTTCTTTGTAATCTGTAGATACGGATACTTACAAGTCCCAAACATGAAACCAAATAATCTTTGTTTTTAGGAGTTTTTGGTTACGTAGTTTGGTTATTTTTTATCGTGAAATCAAATAATCAATCTTATTTGGGAACAAACGTTATTCCAAAGGTTCTCAAAACCCCCAGACTAATGACCTCGGCTGTTCTGAATTTTGAAGGCAAATAATCCCTCTTTTAGGTGCTACGTTTATTGAACGAGAAACCTCGGTTCTTCACAAAAGAAGATCTAGCAATTTAAGCACCGTTGCTATCTACGGATTCTGTAAATTTAGTTATCCTCACTCCTAAATTCTAACAATTCATCATTTTATTAACTAATCTCTTTCTGGATGTTCTCTACAATCCTTAAATTTCGAACCTCGGCTATTCGCGTCTAAAAACCACGCTAACATACATTTTAGGAATAGCGGCGATCCGATAGGAGGATTTGTTCTTCTTGAAAGATGCTTTGGCAATTTTGGAACCTCGGTTCTCCTTAGTTTAAGAATTTTGGTTAATCCAAGTAATTAAATCAGATAATACGTTATCCTCGGAGCAATGATTTTTGCAGAACATCTTTGCAATCTGTAAAAGACGAATACTCATGAGTCCCAAACATGAAACCAAGTAATCTTTGTTTTTACGAGTTTTTGTAATCCATAGGTTACGTAGTCTTGTTATTCATCATCGTGAAATCAAATAATAAATCTTATTTGGGAGCAAATGTTATTCGAATAGTTCTCCAAATCTCCAGTGTAAGGACCTCGGCTGTTCTCAATTTTGAAGGCAATGTGATCCCACTTTTAGGTGCTATGTTTATTGAAAGAGAAACATCAGTTTTTCTCGAAAGAAGATCTAGCAATTTAAGCACCTTCGTTATCTACAGATTCTGTAAATTTAGTTATTCTCAATCCTAAATTTGAGCAATTCATCTTCTTATTACCTAATCATTTTTTGTACGTTCCCTAGAATCCTTAAATTACGAACCTCGGCTATCCATATCTTAAAACCAAGATAACATACATTTTGGGAACATTGACGATCCGATAGGAGGATTCGTTCTTCTTGAAGGAAGCTTCGGTAATTTAGGAGCCTCGGTTCTCCATAGTTTAGGAATTTTGGTTATTCCAAGTAATTAAATATGATAATACGTTGTCCTTGGAGCGAGGATTTTTCCAGAACATCTATGCAACTGTAGATGACGGATACTCATGAGTCCCAAACATGAAACCATGTAATCCTTCTTTTTAGGAGTTTTTGTAATTCCATAGGTTACGTACTTTAGTTATTCTTCATAGTGAAATCAAATAATCAACTCTATTTAAGAACAAACGTTATTCCAAAAGTTCTAGAAACCCCCAGAGCAAGGACCTCGGCTGTTCTAAAATTTGAAGGCAAGTGATCTCTCTTTTAGGTGCTACGTTTATTGAACGAGAAGCCTCAGTTTTTCTCGAAAGAAGATCTAGCAATTTAAGAACCTTCGTTATCTACGGATTCTGTAAATTTAGTTCCTAAATTCGAGCAACTCATCTTCTTATTACCTGATCGTTTTCTATACGTACCCTAGAATCCTTAAATTACAAACCTTGGCTATCCGCATCCTAAAACCAAGATAACATACATTTTGGGAACATTGACGATCCGAGAGGAGGATTCGTTCTTCTTGAAGGATGCTTCGGCAATTTAAGAGCCTCGATTCTCCATAGTTTAGGAATTTTGGTTATTCCAAATAATTAAATCTAATAATACATTGTCCTCGGAGTGAGGATTTCTGCAGAACATCTACGCAATTTGACAGATACTCATGAGTCCCAAACATGAAACCATGCATTTCTTGTTTTTGGGAGTTTTTGTAATTCCATAGGTTACGTACTTTAAGTATTCTTCATCGTGAAATCAAATAATCAACCTTATTTAGGAACAAACGTTATTCCAAATGTTCTGGAAACCCCCAGAGTAAGGACCTCGACTATTCTTAGTTTTGAAGGCAAGTGATCCATCTTTTAGGTGATACGTTTATTAAACGAGAAACCTCGGTTCTTCTCGAAAGAAGATCTAGCAATTTAAGCATCGTCGTTATCTACGGATTCTGTAAATTTAGTTATTCTCAATCCCAAATTCGAGCAATTCATTTTTTATTACCTAATTGTTTTCTACACGTTCCTTAGAATCCTGAAATTACAAACCTCGGCTAGCCGCATTTTAAAACCAAGCAAACATACATTTTGGGAACAAATGTGATCCAATAGGAGGATTTGTTCTTCTTGAAGGAAGCTTCGGTAATTTAGGTACCTCGGTTCTCCTTAGTTTAAGAATTTTGGTTATTCCAAGTAATTAAATCTGATAATATGTTGTTCTCGGAGCGAGGATTTTTGCAGAACATCTGTGCAATCTGTAGATGACGGATGCTCATGAGTCTCAAACATGAAACCATGTAATCCTTATTTTTAGGAGTTTTTGTAATTCCATAGGTTACATATCGTAGTTATTTTTCATTGTGAAATCAAATAATCAACTTTATTTAGGAACAAACGTTATTTCAAAAGTTCTGGAAACATACAGAGCAGGGACCTCGGCTGTTCTAAAATTTGAAGGCAAGTGAGCCCTCTTTTAGGTGCTACGTTTATTGAACGAGAAACCTCGATTTTTCTCGAAAGAAGATCTAGCAATTTAAGAACATTCGTTATCTATGGATTCTGTAAATTTAGTTATCCTCAATCCTAAATTCGAGCAACTCATCTTCTTATTACCTAATTGTTTTCTATAAGTTCCCTAGAATCCTTAAATTACGAACCTCGGCTATCCGCATCCTAAAACCAAGATAACATACATTTTGGGAACATTGACGATCTGATAGGAGGATTCGTTCTTCTTGAAGGGAGCTTCGGTAATTTAGGAGCCTTGGTTCTCCATAGTTTAGAAATTTTGGTTATTCCAAGTAATTAAATCTGATAATCCATTGACCTTAAAGTGAGAATTTTTGCAGAACCTCTATGCAATCTGTAGATGACGGAAACTCATGAGTCCCAAATATGAAACCATGTAATCCTTGTTTTTAGGAGTTTTTGTAATTCCATAGGTTACGTACTCAAGTTATTCTTAATCGTGAAATCAAATAGTCAATCTTTTTTAGGAACAAACGTTATTTCAAATGTTCTGGAAACCCCCATAGTAAGGACCTCGACTGTTCTTAATTTTGAAGGCAAGTGATCCCTCTTTTAGGTGTTACGTTTATTGAGTGAGAAACCTCGGTTCTTCTCGAAAAAAGATGTAGCAATTTAAGCACCTTCGTTATCTATGGATTCTGTAAATTTAGTTATCCTCAATCCCAAATTCGAGTAATTCATCTTTTTATTACCTAATCATTTTCTATACGTTCCCTAGAATCCTTAAATTTCGAACCTCGGCTATCTGCATTTTAAACCAAGCTAACAGACATTTTGGGAATAGCAGCGATCCAATAGGAGGATTCGTTCTTCTCAAAGGAAGCTCGGTAGTTTAGGAGCCTTAGTTCTCCTCAGTTTAGGAATTTTGGTTAATCCAAGTAATTAAATTAGATAATACATTGTCCTTGAAGCGAGGATTTTTACGGAACTTCTTAGCAATCTGTAGGAGATGGATACCCACGAGTCTCATACATGAAACCAATTAATCCTTGTTTTTAGGAGTTTTAATAATCCATAGGTTATGTAGTCTTGTTATTCTTCATCACGAAATCAAATAATCAATCTTATTTGGGAACAAACGTTATTCCGAAGGTTCTCGAAACCCCCAGACTAGGGACCTCGACTGTTCTGAATTTTGAAAGCAAGTGATCCCTCTTTTAGGTGCTACGTTTATTGAACGAGAAACCTCGGTTTTTCTCGAAAGAAGATCTAGCAATTTAAGAACCTTCGTTATTTATGGATTCTGTAAATTTAGTTATCCTCAATCCTAAATTCGAGCAACTCATCTTCTTATTACCTAATCGTTTTCTATACGTTCCCTAGAATCCTTAAATTACGAACCTCGGCTATCCGTATCCTAAAACCAAGATAACAAACATTTTAGGAACAGTAGCAATCCAATAGAAGGATTCGTTCTTCTTAAAGGAAGCTTGGCAGTTTAGGAGCCTCGGTTCTCCTCAGTTTAGGAATTTTGGTTAATCCAAGTAATTAAATTAGATAATACGTTGTCCTCGAAGCGAGGATTTTTGCGGAACTTCTTAGCAATTTGTAGGAAACGGATACCCACAAGTCTCATACATGAAACCAAGTAATCCTTATTTTTAGGAGTTTTGATAATCCATAAGTTACGTAGTCTTGTTATTCTTCATCATGAAATCAAATAATCAATCTTATTTAGGAACAAACATTATTCCAAAGGTTCTCGAAACCCCCAGACTAGGGACCTCGACTGTTCTGAATTTTGAAGGTAAGTAATCCCTCTTTTAGGTATTACGTTTATTGAACGAGAAACCTCTGTTCTTCTTGAAAAAAAATCTAACAATTTAAGCACCGTCGTTATCTACAGATTTTGGAAATTTAGTTATCCTCAATCCTAAATTCGAGGAATTCGTCTTTTTATTACCTAATCTTTTTCTGTACTTTCCCTGGAAACCTTAAATTTCAAACCTCGACTATCTGCATCCTAATACCAAGCTAACATACATTTTAAGAACAACGGGGATCCGGTAGGAGGGTTCGTTCTTCTTGAACGAAGCTCGGCAATTTAGGAGCCTGGGTTCTCCTTAGTTTAGGAATTTTGGTTAATCCAAGTAATTAAATATGATAATACGTTGTCCTCGGAGCGAGGATTTTTGCAGAAATTTTAGCAGTCTGTAGGAGACGAATACCCACGAGTCTCATACATGAAACCAAGTAATCCTTGTTTTTAGGAGTTTTGGTAATCCATAGGTTACATAGTCTTGTTATTCTTGGTCGCGAAATCAAATAATCAATCTTATTTAGGAACAAAAGTTATTCCAAAGGTTCTCGACAACCCCAGACTAAGGACCTCAGCTATTCTAAATTTTGAAGGCAAGTAATCCCCCTTTTAGGTGCTACGTTTATTGAACGACAAACATCGGTTCTTCTCGAAAGAAAATCTAGCAATTTAAGCACCGTCATTATCTATGGATTTTGAAATTTAATTATCGTCAATCTTAAATTCGAGCAATTCATCTTTTTATTACCCAATCCTTTTCTACACCTTCTCTAGAATCCTTAATTTAAGAACCTCGGCTATCTGCATTCTAAAACCAAGCTAACAAACATTTTTGGTACATCGACAATTCGATAGGAGGATTCATTCTTCTCGAAGGAAGCTCGACAATTTAGGAGCCTCGGTTCTCCTTAGTTTAGGAATTTTGGTTATTTTAAGTAATTAAATAACATAATACGTTATCCTCGGAGTGAGGATTTTTGTGGAACTTCTTAGCAATCTATAGGAGACGGATAGTCATGAGTTCCATAAATGGAACCAAGTAATCCTTGTTTTGAGGAGTTTTTGTAATCCATAGGTTACATAGTTTGGTTATTTTAGCTCGCGAAATCAAATAATCAATCTTATTTGGGAACAAACGTTATTCCAATGGTTCTCGAAACCCCTAGAGTAAGGACCTCTCAATTTACTACCTAATCTTTTTCTACACGTTCTCTAAAATTCTTAAATTTTGAACCTCGGTTATCCGCGTCCTAAAACCAAGCTAACAAATATTTTGGGAATAGCGGCAATCCGATAGGAGGATTCATTCTTCTCGAAGGAAGCTTGGCAATTTAAGAGCCTCGGTTCCCCTTAGTTTAGGAATTTTGGTTAATTCAAGTAATTAAATTAGATAATACGTTGTTCTTGGAGCGAGGATTTTTGTGGAACTTCTTAGCAATCTATAGGAGACGGATACCCATGAGTTTCATACATGAAACCAAGTAATCCTTGTTTTTAGGAGTTATGGTAATTCATAGGTTACGTAGTCTTGTTATTCTTGATCGCAAAATCAAATAATCAATCTTATTTGGGAACAAATATTATTCCAAAGGTTCTCGAAACCCCCAGACTAAGGACCTCGGCTATTCTGATTTTTGAAGGCAAGTAATTCCTCTTTTAGGTGCTACGTTTACTGAACGTGAAACATCGGTTCTTCTCTAAAAAATATCTAGCGATTTAATCATCGTTGTTAATTACGAATTTTGGAAATTCAGTTATCCTCACTCCTAAATTCGAGCAGTTCTTCTTTTTATTACCGTATCTCTTTTTGCATGTTCTCTACAATCCTTAAATTTCGAACCTCAGCTATCGCGTAGAGAAACCACGCTAACATACATTTTGGGAATAGCGGTGATTCGATAAGAGGATTCGTTCTTCTTGAAAGATGCTTCGGCAATTTTGGAACCTCGGTTCTCCTTAGTTTAGGAATTTTGGTTAATCCAAGTAATTAAATCTGATAATACGTTGTCCTTGGAGCAAGGATTTTTGTAGAACATCTTCACAATCCGTAGATGATGGATACTCATGAGTCCCAAACATGAAACCAAGTAAGCCATGTTTATAAGAGTTTTTGTAATCCATAGGTTACGTAGTCTGGTTCTTCTTGATCATGAAATCAAATAATCAATCTTTTTTGGAAACAAACGTTATTCTAAAGGTTCTCGAATCCCCCAAACTAAGGACCTTGGCTGTTCTAAATTTTGAAGGCTAGTAATCCTTCTTTTAGGTGCTACGTTTATTGAACGAGAAACCACGGTTCTTCTCGAAAGAAGATCTAGCAATTTAAGCACGATCGTTATCTACGAATTTTGGAAATTTAGTTATCCTCAATCCTAAATTCGAGCAATTAATCTTTTTATTACCTAATCGTTTTCTACATGTTCCCTAGAATCCTTAAATTACGAACCTCGGCTATCCGCATCCTAAAACCAAGCTAACATACATTTTGGGAATAGCAGTGATTCGATAGGAGGGTTCGTTCTTCAGAAAGCAAGCTCGGCAATTTAGGAGTCTCGATTCTCCTCAGTTTAGGAATTTTGGTTATTTCAAGTAATTAAATCTGATAACACGTTGTCCTCGGAGCGAGGATTTTTGCAGAACTTCTTAGCAATCCGTAGGTCGCGGATACCCAAGAGTCCCGTACATGTAATTAAGTAATCCTTGTTTTTAGGAGTTTTTGTAATCCATAGGTTACGTAGTTTGGTTATTTTTTATCGTGAAATTAAATAATCAATCTTATTTGAGAACAAACGTTATTTCAAAGGTTCCCAAACCCCCCAGACTAAGGACCTTGGCTGTTTAGAATTTTGAAAGCAAATAATCCTTCTTTTAGGTGCTACATTTATTGAACGAGAAACCTCGATTCTTCTCGGAAGAAGATCTAGCAATTTCAGCACCGTCGTTATCAATGGATTTTGGAAATTTAGTTATTCTAAATCCTAAATTCAAGCAATTCGTCTTTTTATTACCTAATCTTTTTCTACACATTCCCTGTAATCCTTAAATTACGAACATTGGCCATCCGCATCCTAAAACCAAGCTAACATACATTTTGGGAATAGCGGCGATTCGATAGGAGGATTCGTTCATCTTAAGGGAATCTTTGGCAATTTAGGAGCCTCAATTCTCCTTAGTTTAGGAATTTTGGTTATTCGAAGTAATTAAATTTGATAATATGTTGTCCTCAGAGCGAGGATTTTTGCAGAACTTCTTAGCAATCTGTAGATGACGGATACTCATGAGCCCCATACATGGAACCAAGTAATCCTTGCTTTTAGGGGTTTTTGTAATCCATAGGTTACGTATTCTGGCGATACTTGATTGCGAAATCAAATATTCAATCTTATTTAGGAACAAACGTTATTCCAAAAGTTCTCGAAACCGCCGAAGTAAGGACCTCGGTTGTTCTCAATTTTGAAAGCAAGTCATCCCTCTTGTAGGTGCTACGTTTATTGGAAGAGAAATTACGATACTTCTCGAAAGAAGATCGAGCAATTTAAGCACCGTCGTTATTTACAGATTTTGGAAATTTAGTTATCCTCAATCCTAGATTTGAGGAATTCTTCTTATTATTACCTAATCTTTTTCTACACGTTCCTTCGAATTCTTAAATTACGAACGTCGGCTATTCGCATCCTAAAACCAAGCTAACATACATTTTGGGAACAGCGGTGATTCGATAGGAGGGTTTGTTCTTCAGAAAGCAAGCTCGGCAATTTAGGAGTCTCGGTTCTTTTTAGTTTAGGAATTTTGGTTATTTGAAGTAATTAAGTCTAATAATACATTGTCCTCGAAGCGAGGATTTTTGCAGAACTTTATAGCAATCTGTAGATGACGGATGCTCACGAGTCCCACACATGGAACCAAGTAATCCTTACTTTTAGGAGTTTTTAGAATCCATAGGTTACGTAGTCTGATTATTCTTGATCGTGAAAACAAATATTCACTCTTTTTTGGGAACTAGCGTTATTCCAAAAGTTCTTGAAACCCTCGGAGTAAGGACCTCGACTGTTATCAATTTTGAAGACAAGTCATCCCTCTTGTAGGTGCTATGTTTATTGGAAGAGAAACCACGGTACTTCTCGAAAGAAGATCGAGCAATTTAAGCACCGTTGTTATCTATGGATTTTGGAAAATTAGTTATCCTCAATCTTAGGTTATAGGAATTCGTCTTATTATTACCTGATCTTTTTCTACATGTTCCCTAGAATCTTTAAATTACAAACTTTGGCTATCCGCATCCTAAAACCAAGCTAACATACATTTTGGGAAAAGCGGCGATTCGATAGGAGGGTTCGTTCTTCTGGAGGTAAGCTTAGTAATTTAGGAGCCTCGATTCTCTTTAATTTAAGGATTTTGGTTATTGTAATTAAATCTAATAATACACTGTCTTCGGAGCGAAGATTTTTGTAGAACTTCTTAGCAATCTATAGATGATGGGTACTCACGAGTCCCATATATGGAACCAAGTAATCCTTGCTTTTAGGAGATTTTGGAATCCATAGGTTATGTAGTTTAGTTATTCTTGATCGCGAAATCAAATATTCAATCTTATTTGGGAGCAAACGTTATTCCAAAAGTTCTCGAAACCCCCAGATTGAGGACCTCAGTTGTCACGACCCGAGGGGGCTAGTTGTGGCTGTCGCCGTATACTGTACAAAAGATTGCAGATTAATTTCCCTTACAATCGACGACCCTTTTATACGATACACAAGGCTACAACTACTACTAACTACCAAAAGTGCGCAAGCTTAAGCAATATCATTTCATGACAAATAATAAAATTATAAAAACATAATACATTTTCGATTTGTATAAAAGTTTACAAGTACGAAGATTAGAACGTGTCTTCAGTTCAACTAGTATAACATTTTCATATTTAAATCTATAAATTATCAGAACTACTCTCCAATCTCATCTAGCTCACACACCGATCCTATGTAGAAACTAACCTCGGCCATGAGATGGCCCTGTAAACCCCTGAAAGTTTCGATTTAGTTTTTGAAATAGACTCAATTATATTAGACAATTCAGGAGTCGACAAGGCTAATTAAAGTGAAAACCCTAAAAGAATTAATCAATCGCGTAAAGAATTTTTCTACCCTAAATGTTTCTAAAAGCTAAAGATTTCAGTTGAAAGTGATAAAACCCTTAAAAATAATTCCATTAAGGACATATGTACACCAATCCAACATGATATACCCTAAAACCCTAATTGAAAATATAATGCTTATATTTTGCTAAATCGTTAGTAAAAGGTTAGAGATAACCCTCATTCTTACTTATATGATTCAAATTCTCAAGTAATCCATTAGGAACTAAGATAATGGGTCATAGATTATATTTATTCCTTAAATATATGATTAAGATAGTCTTACTTAGGGTTAGGGTTATAGTTGAAGATTAGGTTACATATAGTAAACTTTAAGACTCAAATTAGCACTTTTTACACTTGTTACCCAAAGTAGTTTATCAAATGAGATATATGGACTCTAAAGACCTAAAGTAAGATCTCATCAACCATATTTACACATCAATGCATCATATACCTCATTTCTTCTCATTTCCTTCATTTCTCCCCTAATTTCCCTTAATTACTACATTATGTGCACAAAATTGCATATACTTAAGGAATGTTGATTAAGATAATACATGTTGACCAAAGTTCAAATGTTGACCAAGTCAACACATGTTGACTAAAGTCAACATTTTGAAAAGTCAAAAAAGTTAAGAGATAAGGAAAATATCTCTTACTTAATGATGTCTTTCTTTTCTTTTCTTTTTGATTTTTCTTTCTCTCTTTTTTTTCTATTGTTGCCGTCCACAATTGTCCTTCTAAACCCCACCACATATTGTCTTCCATTAAAAGAAACCAACAAAAGAAATAAAACAAAACCTCCTTTTCATGCAGTGAACTTCCCTCTCTTCTGTCCCTTTCATTTCTTCATTTTTGTCTCCATAATTTCAACATCATTAAAGGTATGTCTTTAAGTTGCTTTATCTTACTTTCTATTATTCATTAGTTAGTTAATTAGGTAGATTAGATAAGTAGTTATGTGGTTAGTATTGTCTTGAAGAAGAGGAAACAAAGTTTCCATCTTTAAGTGTAGAAGCTTGAACTTTTGAAAAAGAAGAAAGAAAGACATGAGGATATGCTTCTATGTATGTATACATAAGGAAATACCAAAAGAGTATAAGTATAAGAACCTTTGTACATGAGTATTTATCATGTACATAACCTAATTTAAGATCAAATCTTACTAAACATACCAATACTACACTAAATATATATATAAGAACACAAAAACATGGAATTGGAAAGCTTTTCTTAAGGAAAAACTTAGGCATACGAATTTTAGAATAAAATACGTATCCAACCGTATAGGTATACGGGTATGTATACACGTATAAATACGGTATAAGCGTAAGTATAGGTATGAGTATAAGTATGTATAAAGTATATGTACATAAGTATAAGCGAAAGGGATAACATGTACATAATACATATGCATATGACATAAGCATGAGGAAAGGCTTATGTAAGCATATGATGAGGTAAGTGATGACATAAGCACATGATGACATAAGCCATGACATAAGCAAGCGATGACATAAGCAATGACATAAGCAAGTGATGATGTAAGCGATGACATAAGCATAAGTTTAGAAAATAAGAAAACTAAGAAAAGTGTAGGTAATTAGGTAACTAAATTAGTAAATCTTAATACCTTTTCTAAATTAGATTATACCTAATTCAATACATAAATTAGTAATAGCAAAGTGAAATCCTTTCATTATAAGAATTTAAGGAATAAAAGATATAAACATAAGTAATAAAAGTACTTAGGTGATCATAACTAAAAAATTTCTATAAATTTAGCTCATAACATAAAATAGAGGTCTTAATATCAAAAACAGATATTACCATGTGAAAATATGTTTAGAAACGATGAAAAACGATTATAAATTCATAAATATAAAAAATAAAACGGAAAAGTTACATACGATTGAAATTAAAGTCTTACCGGGTAAAAGTTGATAGTGATTTAAGTAGAACTAGGTAATTAGATGTTTATAATTAGTAGTTAATTCAAATACTCATTAGTGTTGTTATCACACAATGATCAGGTGACCCTGAGGTGAGCAAGACCTCTCGATTGATTACTACGATTAGGGTGAACCACTATGGACTTAAATATTATTGTTAATTAACTACTGTGTGGGGTTCGGGAAATGCTTGTGTATGTAATTGTATGTTGAGCTGTGAATTTACCTTAAATGCAGAGAATGCCTTGTTTGTTGCATGGTAGTATAGAAAATGATTGTGTGTATTAGTGGATGGTCATAGCATAATTTGAACTAAATTATACTCAGCCTATAAAAAGAAACTGAAACATGCATAACATGGATACTATTCCGGCCGTCACATCACACGGAGGTAAAGAGAGGCCATTTAGGGGTTGATATTATTGATTTATTTGGTTATGTACGGTGCACTCGTACAAAATGACCTTACCCTGGCCCGCGGGAACACTAGGCGTTGGAGGCGCCAACCGCCTGGCTAAGGGTCAAGTCTAGAGGCCTCCATTTAGGGCTGAGTGTGGACTGTGGGGGTCCACTCACAATTATACTAGAACTTATGTTTTTCTGAAAATAAAAGAATTATTTGATATAAGTACGGAATATGGAGTTCCGTAGTAAAATAAGTTCTAGTGTAATACCCGGATCTGATTGGTGCTATGTAAATTCCAACCCTGACTTCGGAGGGCGTTAAATCTGAGTTACGTATATGAACTAGTTAAGTATGCGTATTGTTTGGCATTCTGTTTGATCATTCATTCATATGCGTGACTATAATGTACTTATAACTTGCTTGTTGTGTGGCTAAGGGTTTTGCTCACTAAGCTTAGGCTTACACCCTTTAGACTTTTGTTGCAGGATAGCCTGTTCGTAGAGACAGGACGAGGGATGCCACAGGTTAGCCTGGGGACTTGGGCAAGAGCGAGGTGTCCTGTGTGATGAGAGGAAAATAGTTTATGTAGACTCTTACTCATGTACTTATGTTTACCTTATTATTATGAACTTAGACATACTTAAATACTGTGTAATGTAAGCTTTATAGCTTAACTTTTATATAAATATGTTGTGTGATGATATCATGTGAATCTGGATGTACTTTGGAACTAGTAGTTGTAGAGCCTTGTATATTGTGTGAAGAGTTTTTTATTGGAAGGGTACCCAATCAGGGGTTCTTCATACAGTATATGGCGTCTGCCACGACTAGGCCGTCCTCAGTTCGTGACAGGCCCGACTTCACAAAAAGCTTGGCCTGCGAGAAAAGACTACAAGGGTATAAGTTAACTAGCTTGGTGAGATAATTTCCCTCAACCACATAGCAATTAAGGCATACAATAGTTAGGTTCAACCAAATGTATGTATGGCAAACAGTATGGCAAACAAATATATGCAGGTGACCAAGTACTACATGTAACTCAAATTTAACACCTTTTGAAGTCAGGGTTGGAGATTCATCGGTACAGTCAGATCCGGGTATCATATTAGAACTTATTTCTTAACGAAACTTCGCGTTTCGTATTTAAAATGTAATGGTACATCCATTACTAGCTTTATCAAAACGAGTTCTACATATGATTGTGAGTAGGTTCACACAGCCCTCACTTACCCCTAAACGAAGCCCTCTAGACTCGACCTATAGGTAGGCGGTTAGCGCCTCCAATGCCTAGTCATCCTGTAGGCCGGGATAAGGTCATATTGTACGTGTGCACCATACGGAATCAATAACACTCAATAATCAACCACGTATGGCCTCTCGCTACCTCTGTATAATGTGACTGCCCAGAGTTAATTATGCAGTTGATGATTTATGCATGATCCAAGTTAACTTTTCTGGTCGAATAAAATTTAGTTTTATTTATTCAGTGATCATTTCAAGCCACAAACAATCAATCTAGTGAATCTACTATGCAACAGACATTATATTATTGCAGTTTAAGGTAAATTCACTAACAACAACAATTATAATGTACAAGCATAACCCAACCCCATACACATTCATTTATAATTCATAATTTATGTTCACTAACTACAAGCACAAACAAGTATGGAATTATTAGGAAACACTTACTCGGCTATGGCTAGCTCAGGGGTCGTAGTAGTCTGGCAGTAACTCAAGGTTGATATCGAAATCACCTAAGAATAATGAAAATTTTGTAAGGTATGGAATTTAAAGCTAACCAGTGCTAGAATTTGTAAAATCTACTTCACTTAGTTACGTGAAATTGCTGATTTGAGCTTTTATCGAATTGCGTGTAACTTTTTTGTTTTAATTTGAATCGTTATGAACTTGTAGTCCATTTTGATTATTTTCGAGCGTATTTTCGAGCGTATTTTCTCGTAACGAGGTCCATTTTGAACGTTATGACTTGTAATTTGAATTGTCATATGAAAATATCACAAAAAGTATTATTTAAGTTTAAAAATTATCAAATATTAATTTTCACTTTTTCTTAACATATTTATGTTTCAATAATTATTTAAATCATATATTTGATATTTTTATTATTTTGAGTATATTTTCCTATTTTTTTAGATTTTTACTTTATTATGATTATTATTATTATTATTGCCTTTATTATTTTTATTATTTCATATTTTCCCATTATTTATATCTTTTACATTTAATATATATATAATACTTATAATATATGTTATAATTTTATTTTTACAAAAATCCTTAATCACGGTATTATATATATATATATATATATATACACACACACACACACATTACACCTTACATATTTAAAAATTTAGTAAATATATTTATATGCTAATACATATTCGGTATACTACTTATATATATTTATAGATATATATATATATTATACGTATTATATATGTATATGTATTTCCGAAGACCTAAATATATATATATATATATAATTTATAAATACCCATTCTTATATTATATATATTCGGTATATATATATTTACATAATATTTATTATAAAATATGTATACTATATATTATACATATACTATGCCGTATACTCCAAAGCATATACTCTATATTATATATATATATACATATGTCTTATATACATACTTATAAAAATACCCCACTACATATATATATACTCTACGACTATACATATATATATATATAAATAATTATACATGTATACACATATATTTATATAGTTATGGTACATACATATATATATTTATACTATAGTTATGTAATGAAAATACTTATTACTAATTATATGTGTTCTAAAAAAAATACATAATACATACTCTTCCATATACCTATGTACATACATGTATACATACCTAACTTTATACATACATATATAATTAAATTTAAGTATTCATATACATAGACATATAATAGCAATATTATATGTAAAAATACCATACAAATACTATATTTATACATGTGTATACTATATAATATACATCTATACTACTAAAATATATTACTTACCTATTTATTTAACTCCTCTTCTTCTTTTCCTTTTCCTTTCTTTCTTCTTTTCCTTCTTTCTTTCTCTCTTTTTTTCCTTACAGTTTTGTTTCCAGCTTTTCTAATTTGTGCAGAATTTTTTTGTCTTTTTTCAGATTTTTTCCTTTTATTCACATAAAGTTAGCTTAGAATTTAAGCTAAGATCTTATCTTATCTTTTGTATCGAGGATAAAACAAAAATAATTACACAAGGCACTTTTATTCCTCACGTAGCTACTAAATTTTTTTTTTCTTCTAATTGTTGTTTCCATTTCCAGGATGTACATTTTAGTAAAAGGAAGAAAAGAAAGAAAGGAGATAAATTGGAAATGAAAGAGAAGGAAAATGAAAATTAATAATAAAAATATGTAATTTTTCGAATCATATAAATTATAACAAATCTCATCGTAAATTAATTTTTAAATTTTCGTGAAATTTTGTCAATTTAATTGGTACTTGGTACAAGTAAAATTTTTATGAGTTATTATAGCGATTTTGTTATAATTTCACATTAATAGACAATTTAGTAGAGAATTTGTAATCAACTATAATTTTATCACTATTGAGTAATATTTAATTATTTTATAGGTTTATATTTATAATTTTAGGGTTTTGAACAAATTCGAGTTTAATTTTGGTTAATGGTACTTAAAGCAGTTTTAGAGTTTTAGTATATGATTTAGGATTTCGATCAATTCTTAAAGTTTTGTTATCGATGTTATTTTTGATTTATTAAATTTCATGATCTTTTATTGTTACTAGCCTTATCGACTTGTTGTACAGTTTAGGAAACTTGGACCTGAGTTAAGTTTCAACTACTAATTTTCCTAGAGTTTACATCAGTTGTTCTCAATTTTGAAGGTAAGCAATCCCTCTTTTAGGTGCTACAGTTTTTGAACAACAATCCTTGGTTCTTCTCGAAAGAAGATCTAGCAATTTAAGCACCGTTGTTATCTACAGATTCAGTAAATTTAGTTATCCTAAATTCGAGCAATTCATCTTTTTATTACCTAATCGTTTTTTACACGTTTCCTATAATCCTTAAATTACGAACCTCGGCTATCCGCATCCTAAAACCAAGCAAACATACATTTTGGGAACAGCGGCTATCCAATAGGAGGATTCATTCTTCTTGAAGGAAGCATTGGCAAATTGGGAGCCTCGGTTCTCCTTAGTTTAGGAATTTTGGTTATTCCAAGTAACTAAATATGATAATACGTTGTCCTCAGAGCGAGGATTTTTGCAGAACTTCTTAGCAATCCGTAGGTTGCGGAAACCCACGAGTCCCATACATGCAACCAAGTAATCCTTGTTTTTAGGAGTTTTTATAATCCATAGGTTACGTAGTCTGGTTATTCTTGATCATGAAATCAAATAATCAATCTTAATTAGGAATAAACGTTATTCCTAAAGTTCTCAAAACCGCAAGTGTAAGGACCTCGGCTGTTCTCAATTTTGAAGGCTAGTAATCCCTCTTTTAGGTACTATGTTTATTGAACAAGAAACTACGGTTCTTCTCGAAAGAAGATCTAGCAATTTAAGCACAATCGTTATCTACAGATTTTGGAAATTTAGTTATCCTCAATCCTAAATTTAAGCAATTCATCTTTTTATTACCTAATCGTTTTCTATACGTTCCCTAGAATCCTTAAATATTAGCCTCGGCTATCCGCATTCTAAAACCAAGCTAACATACATTTTGGGAACAATGGCTATCCGATAGGAGGATTCGTTCATCTTAAAGGAAGCTTTGGCAGTTTAGGAGCCTCGATTCTCCTTAGTTCAGGAATTTTGGTTATTCCAAGTAATTAAATCTGATGATACGTTGTCCTCGGAGTGAGGATTTTTGCAGAACTTCTTAGCAATCCGTAGGTTGCGGATACCCACGAGTCCCATACATGCAACTAAGTAATCCTTGTTTTTAGGAGTTTTTGTAATCCATAGGTTACATAGTTTGGTTATTTTTTATCGCGAAATCAAATAATCAATCTTATTTGGGAACAAACGTTATTCTAAAGGTTCTCAAAACCCCCAGACTAAGGACCTCGGTTGTTCTGAATTTTGAAGGCAAATAATCCCTCTTTTAGGTGCTAAGTTTATTAAACAAGAAACCTTGGTTCTTCCAAACCTCGGTTCTTCTTGGAAGAAGATCTAGCAATTTAAGCACTGTCGTTATCAACGGATTTTGGAAATTTAGTTATCCTTAATCTTAAATTGGCGAAATTCATCTTTTTATTACCTAATCTTTTTCTACACGTTCCTTAGAATCCTTAAATTACGAACCTTGGCTATTTGCATCCAAAAACCAAGCTAACGTACATTTTGGGAACAGCGGCGATTCGATAGGAGGATTCATTCATCTTGACTGAAGCTTCGAAAATTTAGGAGCCTCAGTTCTCCTTAGTTTATGAATTTTGGTTATTCTTAGTTAAATCTAATAATATGTTGTCCTCGAAGCGAGGATTTTTGCGAAACTTTTGAGCAATTTGTAGATGACAGATACTCACGAGTCCCATACATAGAACCAAGTAATCCTTGCTTTTGGATGTTTTTGTAATTCATAGGTTACGTAGTCTTGTTATTCTTGATCGCGAAATCAAATAATCAATCTTATTTGAGAACAAAAGTTATTCCAAAGGTTCTCGAAACCCCCAGACTAAGGACCTCAGCTGTTAGAATTTGGAAGGCAAGTAATCCCTCTTTTAGGTGCTACGTTTATTGAACAAGAAACCTCGGTTCTTCTTGGAAGGAGATCTAGTAATTTAAGCACCGTCATTATCAACGGATTTTGGAAATTTAGATATCCTCAATCTTAAATTGGTCCAATTCATCTTTTTATTACCTAATATTTTTCTATATGTTCCCTAGAATCCTTAAATTACGAACCTTGGCTATCCGCATCCAAAAACCAAGCTTAACGTACATTTTGGGAACAGCGGCGATTTGATAGGAGGATTCATTCATCTTGACTGAAGCTTCGATAATTTAGGAGCCTCAGTTCTCCTTAGTTTAGAATTTTGGTTATTCCAAGTAGTTAAATCTGATAATACGTTGTCCTCGAAGCGAGGATTTTTGCGAAACTTTTGAGCAATCTGTAAATGACGGATACTCATGAGTCCCATACATAGAACCAAGTAATCCTTGCTTTTAGATGTTTTTGTAATTCATAGGTTACGTAGTCTTGTTATTCTTGATCGCGAAATCAAATAATCAATCTTATTTGAGAACAAAAGTTATTCCAAAGGTTCTCGAAACCCCCAGACTAAGGACCTCAGCTGTTAGAATTTGGAAGGCAAGTAATCCCTCTTTTAGGTGCTACGTTTATTGAACAAGAAACCTCGGTTCTTCTTGGAAGGAGATCTAGCAATTTAAGCACCGTCATTATCAACGGATTTTGGAAATTTAGATATCCTCAATCTTAAATTGGTCCAATTCATCTTTTTATTACCTAATATTTTTCTATATGTTCCCTAGAATCCTTAAATTACGAACCTTGGCTATCCGCATCCAAAAACCAAGCTTAACGTACATTTTGGGAACAGCGGCGATTCGATAGGAGGATTCATTCATCTTGACTGAAGCTTCGATAATTTAGGAGCCTCAGTTCTCCTTAGTTTAGAATTTTGGTTATTTCAAGTAGTTAAATCTGATAATACGTTGTCCTCGAAGCGAGGATTTTTGCGAAACTTTTGAGCAATCTGTAAATGACGGATACTCATGAGTCCCATACATAGAACCAAGTAATCCTTGCTTTTAGATGTTTTTGTAATTCATAGGTTACGTAGTCTTGTTATTCTTGATCGCGAAATCAAATAATCAATCTTATTTGAGAACAAAAGTTATTCTAAAGGTTCTCGAAACCCCTAGACTAAGGACCTCGGCTGTTCTGAATTTTGAAGGCAAGTAATCCCTCTTTTAGGTGCTACGTTTATTGAACTAGAAACCTCGGTTCTTCACGAAAGAAGATCTAGCAATTTAAGTACTATTGTTATTTACGGATTTTGGAAATTTAGCTATCCTCAATTCAAAACTCGAGCAATTCATCTTTTTATTTCTTGATCATTTTCTACACGTTCTCTAGAATCCTTAAATTTTGAACCTCGACTATTCGCATCCAAAAACCGCGCTAACATACATTTTAGGAATAACGGCGATCTGATAGGTGGATTCGTTCTTCTTGAAAGAAACTTCGGTAATTTAGGAACCTTAGTTCTCGTTAGTTTAGGAATTTTGCTATCCGCATCCTAAAACCAAGCTAACATACATGTTGGCAACAACGGCTATCCGATAGGCAGATTCGATCTTTTAGAAGGACACTTCGATAATTTAGGAGCCTTGGTTATCTTTAGTGTTGGAATTTGAGTAATTCCAAGTAATTAAATAATAATACGATGTCTTCAGAGAGAGGATTTTTGCAGAAATTCTTAGCAATCTGTAGATGTCGAATACTCACGAGTCCCAAACTTGAAACCAAGTATTCCTTGTTTTTAGAGGTTGTTACGTAATCTGGTTATTCTTGGTCGGGAAATCAAATAATCAATCTTATTTGGGAACAAACCTCATTCCAAAAGTTCCCAAAACCCCCAGAGTAAGGACCTCGACTGTTCTCAATTTTGAAGGCAAGTGATCCCTCTTTTAGGTGCTACGTTTAGTGAATGAGAAACCTTGTTTCTTCTCGAAAGAAGATCAAGCAATTTACGTACTGTCGTTATCTACGGTTTTTGGAAATTTAGTTATCCTCAATCCTAAATTTCAGCAATTCATCAATTTATTACCTAATCGTTTTCTACACGTTTCCTAGAATCCTTAAATTACGAACCTCGGCTTTCTACATCCCAAAACTAACCTAACATACAATTTGGGAATGGTGATCCGAAAGGAGGATTCATTCTTCTTGAAGGAAGCCTTGGCAATTTAGGAGCATCGGCTCTGCTTAGTATAGGAATTTGAGTAATTCCAAGTAATAAAATCTAATAATATGATGTCTTTGGGGCGAGGATTTTTGCAGAAATTCTTAGCAATCTGTAGATGTCGGATACTCACGATCCTAAACTTGAAACCTAGTAATCCTTGTTTTTAGAGGTTGTTACTTAGTCTGGTTATTCTTGATCGAGAAATCAAATAATCAATCTTATTTGGGAACAAACC
Source organism: Lumnitzera racemosa (assembly GCA_024138005.1). Classification (NCBI taxonomy): domain Eukaryota; kingdom Viridiplantae; phylum Streptophyta; class Magnoliopsida; order Myrtales; family Combretaceae; genus Lumnitzera; species Lumnitzera racemosa. The sequence goes on from JAMXBC010000006.1 coordinate 75,252,321, forward strand.
TTATTCCAAAAGTTCTCGAAACCCCTAGAGTAAGGGCCTCGGCAATTCTCAATTTTGAAGGCAAGTGATCACCCTTTTAGGTGCTACGTTTATTGAACGAGAAATCTCGTTTCTTCTCGAAAGAAGATCAAGCAATTTATGCACCGTCGTTATCTACGGATTTTGGAAATTTAGTTATCCTCAAGCCTAAATTCGAGCAATTCATCAATTTATTACGTAATCGTTTTCTACACGTTCCCTAGAATCTTTAAATTACGAACCTCGCTATCTGCATCCTAAAACCAAGTTAGCAAACATTTTGGGAACAGCAGCTATCCGAAAGAGAGATTCATTCTTCTAGAAGGACGCTTCGATAATTTAGGATCCTCGGTTATCTTTAGTTTGGGAATTTAGTTTATTCCAAGTAATTAAATCTAATAATACATACTCCTAGGGGCAAGGAATTTTATAGAACTTCTAAGCATTCTTTAGACGACGAACACTCACAAGTCCCAAACTTGAAACCAAGTAATCCTTGTTTTTAGAGGTTGTTACGTAGTCTGGTTATTTTTGATCTTGAAATCAAATCATCAATCTTATTTGGGAACAAATCTTATTCCAAAAGTTCTCGAAACCCCTAGAGTAAAGATCTCGGCTGTTCTCAGTTTTGAAGGCAAGTGATCCCTCTTTTTGATGCTACGTTTATTGAACGAGAAACCTCGTTTCTTCTCGAAAGGAGATAAAGCAATTTATGTACCATCGTTATCTATGGATTTTGGAAATTTAGTTATCCTCAATCCTAAATTCGAGCAATTCATCAATTTATTACCTAATCGTTTTCAACACGTTCCCTAGAATCTTTAAATTACGAACCTCGGCTATCTGCATCCTAAAACCAAGCTAACATACATGTTTGGAACAGCGGCTATCCGATAGGCAGATTTGTTCTTTTCGAAGGACGCTTCGGTAATTTAGGAGCACCGGTTATCTTTAGTTTAGGAATTTAAGTAATTCCAAGTAATTAAATCCAATAATACATACTCCTAGGGGCGAGGATTTTTATAGAACTTCTTAGCATTCTTTAGACGACGGACACTCATGAGTCCCAAACTTGAAACCAAGTAATCCTTGTTTCTAGAGGTTATTACATAGTCTGGTTATTCTTGATCATGAAATCAAAGAATCAATCTTATTTGGGAACAAGCCTTATTCCAAAGGATTTCCAAACCCCCAAAGTAAGGACCTCGACTGTTCTCAATTTTGAAGGCAAGTGATCCCTCTTTTATGTGCTACGTTTCTTGAACGAGAAACCTCGTTTTTTCTCAAAAGAAGTCAAGCAATTTATGTACCGTCGTTATCTACGGATTTTGGAAATTTAGTTATTCTCAATCCTATATTCGAGCAATTCATCAATTTATTTCCTAATTGTTTTCAATACGTTCCCTAGAATCCTTAAATTACGAACCTCGGCTATCCACATCCATAAACCAAGCTAACATACATTTTGGGAACAGCGGCAATCCAATAGGCAGATTCGTTCTTCTAAAAGGACGCTTCGATAATTTAGGAGCCTCGGCTATCCTTAGTTTAAGAATTTAAATAATTCCAAGTAATTAAATCTAATAATACGATGTCTTCGGAGCGAGGATTTTTGCAAAAATTCTTAGCAATCTGTACATGTTGGACACTCACGAGTCCCAAACTTGAAACCAAGTAATCCTTGTTTTTAGAGGTTGTTATGTAGTCTGGTTATTTTTGATCGTGAAATCAAATAATCAAATCTTATTTGGGAACAAATCTTATTACAAAAGTTCTCGAAAACCCCAGAGTAAAGACTTCGACTGTTCTCAATTTTGAATGCAAGTGATCACACTTTTAGGTGCTACATTTATTGATCGAGAAACCTCGTTTCTTCTCGAAGGACGATAAAGCAATTTATGTACCATTGTTATATACGGATTATTGAAATTTAGTTATCCTCAACCCTTTATTCGAGCAATTCATCAATTTATTACCTAATCATTTTCAACACGTTCCCTAGAATCCTTAAATTACGAACCTCGTCTATCAGCATCCTAAAACCAGGCTAACGTATGTTTTGGGAACAGTGGCTATCCGATAAGCAGATTCGTTCTTCTAGAAGGACGCTTCGGTAATTTAGGAGCTTCTGTTATCTTTAGTTTAGGAATTTAGGTTATTCCAAGTAATTAAATCCAATAATACATATTCCTTGGGGCGACGAGTTTTGTTGAACTTCTTAGCATTTTGTAGATGACGGACACTCATGAGTCCCAAACTTGAAATCAAGTAATCCTCGTTTTTAGAGGTTGTTGCGTAGTCTGGTTATTCTTTCAATCTTATTTGGGAACAAACCTTATTCCAAAAGTTTTCGAAACCCCTAGATTAAGGACCTCGGCTGTTCTCAATTTTGATGGCAAGTGATCCCTATTTTAAGTGCTACGTTTATTGAACGGGAAACCTCGTTTCTTCTCGAAAGAAGATCAAGCAATTTATGTACCGTCGTTATTTACAGATTTAGGAAATTTTGTTATCCTCTATTCTATATTCGAGCAATTCATCAATTTATTACCTAATTGTTATCAACACATTCCCTAGAATCTTTAAATTACGAACCTTGGCTATCCGCATCCTAAAACCAAGCTAACATACATTATAGGAATAGCTGCTATTCGATTGGCAAATTCGTTCTTCTAGAAGGACGCTTCGGTAATTTAGGAGCCTCGGTTATTTTTAGTTTAGGAATTTATATAATTCCAGGTATTTAAAACTAATAATATGATGTCTTCGGTGGGAGGATTTTTGCAGAAATTCTTAGCAACCTATAGATGACGAACCCTCACAAGTCCTAAATTTGAAACCAAGTAATCTTCGTTTTTAGAGGTTGTTACGTAGTCCGGTTATTCTTGATCGTGAAATCAAATAATCAATCTTATTTAGGAACAAACCTTATTCCAAAAGTTCTCGAAACCCCCAGAGTAAGGACCTCGGTTGTTCTCAATTTTGAAGGCAAGTTATCTCACTTTTAGGTGCTACGTTTATTCAACGAGAAACCTCGTTTCTTCTCGAAAGAAGATCAAGCAATTTATGTACCGTCGTTATCTACGGATTTTGGAAATTTAGTTATCCTCAATCCTAAATTCGAGCAATTCATCAATTTATTACCTAATCGTTTTCAACACGTTCCCTAGAATCCTTAAATTACGAACCTCGGCTATTTGCATCCTAAAACCAAGCTAACATACATGTTCGGAACAGCGGCTATCCGATAGGCAGATTCGTTCTTTTCGAAGGACGCTTCGGTAATTTAGGAGCACTGGTTATCTTTAGTTTAGGAATTTAAGTAATTCCAAGTAATTAAATCCAATAATACATACTCCTAGGGGCGAGAATTTTTATAGAACTTCTTAGCATTCTTTAGACGACGGACACTCACGAGTCCCAAACTTGAAACCAAGTAATCCTTGTTTTTAGATGTTGTTACCTAGTCTGATTATTCTTGATTGTAAAATAAAAAATTAATCTTATTTGGGAGCAAACCTTATTTCAAAAGTTCTCGAAACCGCTAGAGTAAGGACCTCGGCTGTTCTCAATTTTGAAGGCAAGTGATCCCTCTTTTAGGTGCTACGTTTAGTGAACGAGAAACCTTATTTCTTCTCGAAAGATGATCAAGCAATTTATGTACCGGTGTTATCTACGAATTTTGGAAATTTAGTTATCATCAGTCCTAAATTCAAGCAATTCATCAATTTATTACCTAATCGTTTTCTACACGTTCCCTAGAATCCTTAAATTACGAACCTCGGCTATCTACATCCCTAAACCAACCTAACAGACAATTTGGGAACGGCGATCCGAAAGGAGGATTCATGCTTCTTGAAGGAAGCCTGTCACTAACTGAGGATGGCCTAGTCATGGCAGACGCTGTATACTGTATGAAGAACCCCTGATTGGTTACCCTTCCAATAAAAAACTCTTCACACAATATACAAGGCTCTACAACTACTAGTTCCAAAGTACATCCAGATTCACATGATATCATCACACGACATATTTATATAAAAGTTAAGCTATAAAGCTTACATTACACAAGATTTAAGTATGTCTAAAATAAGGTAAACATAAGTTAAACATAAGTACATGAGTAAGAGTCTACATAAACTATTTTCCTCTCATCACATAGGACACCTCGCTCTTGTCCCAGTCCCCAGGCTATCCTGCAACAAAAGTCTAAAGGGGTGTAAGCCTAAGCTTAGTGAGCAAAACCTTCAGCCACACAACAAGCAAGTTATAAGTACATTATAGTCACGCATATGAATGAATGATCAAACAGAATGCCAAATAATACGCATACTTAACTAGTTCATATACGTAACTCAGATTTAATGCCCTCCGAAGTTAGGGTTGGAGTTTACACGGCACCAATCAGATCTGGGTATTACACTAGAACTTACTTTACTACGAAACTCCATGTTCCGTACTTATATCAAATAATTCTTTTATTTTCAGAAAATACAAGTTCTAGTATAATTGTGAGTGGGCCCCCGCAGTCCACACTCACCCCTAAACGGAGGCCTCTAAACTCGACCCTTAGCCAGGCAGTTGGCGCCTCCAACGCCTAGTGTTCCAGCGGGCCAGGGTAAGGTCATTTTGTACGAGTGCACCGTACATAACCAAATAACTCAATAATATCAACCCCCGAATGGCCTCTCTTTACCTCCGTGTGATATGACGGCCGGAATAGTATCCATGCTATGCATGTTAATGCATGTTCCAGTTTCTTTTTATAGCCGAGTATAATTTAGTTCAAATTATGCTGTGACCATCCACTAATACACACAATCATTTTCTATATTACGATGCAACAAACAATGCATTCTCTGTTGTTAAGATAAATTCACAACTTACAATCAATTACATACACAAGCATTTCCCGAACCCCACACAGTAGTTAATTAACAATAATATTTAAGTCCACTATCTACAATCACAATCAAGCATGGAATCACAAGGTAAATACTCACTCGACCATAGTGGTTCGCCCTAATCGTAGTAATCAATCGGGAGGTCCTCGTTCACCTCAGAGTCACCTGATCATTATGTGATAACAACGCTAATAAGTATTTGAATTAACTATTAATTCTAAAAATTTAATTACCTAATTCTACTTAAATTACTATTAACTTTTACCCGGTAAGACTTTAATTTCAATCATATGTAACTTTTCCGTTTTATTTTTTATATTTATGAATTTATAATCGTTTTTTATCGTTTCTGAACATATTTCCACATGGTAATATCTGTTTTGGATATTAGGACCTCTATTTTATGTTGTGAGCTACATTTATAGAAATTTTTAGTTATGATCACCTAAGTACTTTTATTACTTATGTTTATATCTTTTATTCCTTAAATTCTTATAATGAAAGGATTCTACTTTGCTATTACTAGTTTATGTGCTGAATTAGGTATAATCTAATTTTAGAAAAGGTATTAAGATTTCCTAATTTAGTTACCCAATTACCTATACTTTTCTTAATTTTCTTATTTTCTAAACTTATGCTTATGTCATTGCTTACATCATCACTTGCTTATGTCATGGCTTATGTCATGGCTTATGTCATCATGTGCTTATGTCATCACTTACCTCATCATATGCTTACATAAGCCTTTCCTCATGCTTATGTCATATGCATATGTATTATGTACATGTTATCTCTTTCTCTTATACTTATGTACATATACTTTATACATACTTATACTCATACCTATACTTAGCCTTATACCGTATTTATACGTGTATACATACCCGTATACCTATACGGTTGGATACGTATTTTATACTAAAATTCGTATGCCTAAGTTTTTCCTTAAGAAAAGCTTTCCAATTTCATGTTTTTGTGTTCTTATGTACATATTTAGTGTAGTATAGGTATGTATAGTTAGATTTGATCTTAAATTAAGTTATGTATATGATAAATACTTATGTACAAAGGTTCATATACTTATACTCTTTTGGTATTTCCTTATGTATACATACATAGAAGCATATCCTCATGTCTTTCTTTCTTCTCTTTCAAAAGTTCAAGCTTCTACACTTAAAGATGGAAACTTTGTTTCCTCTTCTTCAAGACAAGACTAACCACATAACTACTTATCTAATCTACCTAATTAACTAATTAATGAATAATGGAAAGTAAGATAAAGCAACTTAAAGACATACCTTTTATGATGTTGAAATTATGGAGACAAAAGGGAAGAAATGAAAGGGAAAGAAGAGAGGGAAGTTCACGGCAATGAAAGGGAGGTTTTGTTTTGTTTCTTTTGTTGGTTGCTTTTAATGGAAAACAATATGTGGTGGGGTTTAGAAGACAATTTGTGGACGGCAACAATAGAAAAAAAGAGAGAAAAATCAAAAAGAAAAGAAAAGGAAGACATCATTAAATAAGAGATATTTTCCTTATCTCTTAACTTTTGTTGACGTTTCAAAATGTTGATTCTAGTCAACATGTGTTGACTTGGTCAACATTTGAACTTTGGTCAACATGTATTATCTTAGTCAACATTCCTTAAGTATTTGTAATTTTGTGCACATAATGTAGTAATTAAGGGAAATTAGGGGAGAAATGAAGGAAATGAGAAGAATTGAGGTATATGATGCATTGATGTGTAAATATGGTTGATGAGATCTTACTTTAGGTCTTTAGAGTCCATATCTCTCATTTGATAAATTACTTTGGGTAACAAGTGTAAAAAGTGCTAATTTGAGTCTTAAAGTTTACTATATGTAACCTAATCTTCAACTATAACCCTAACCCTAAGTAAGACTATCTTAATCATATATTTAAGGAATAAATATAATCTATGACCCATTATCTTAGTTCCTAGTGGATTACTTAAGAATTCAAATCATATAAGCAAGAATGAGGGTTATCTCTAACCATTTACTAATGATTTAGCACAATATAAGCATTATATTTTTCAATTAGGGTTTTAGGGTATATCATGTTGGATTAGTGTACATATGTCCTTAATGGAATCATTTTTAAGGTTTTTTTATCACTTTCGAATGAAATCTTTAGCTTTTAGAAACATTTAGGGTAGAAAAATTCTTTACGCGATTGATTGATTAATTCTTTTAGGGTTTTTACTTTAATTAGCCTTGTCAGCTCCTAAATTGTCTAATATAGTTGAGTCTATTTTAAAAACTAGATCGAAACTTTTAGGGATTTACAAAGCCGTAGCAATTTAGGAGCATCGGCTCTCCTTAGTATAGGAATTTAAGTAATTCCAAGTAATTAAATCTAATAATACGATGTCTTTGGGGAGAGGATTTTGCAGAAATTCTTAGCAATCTGTATATTTCGAATACTTACGAGTCCTAAACTTGAAGCCAAGTAATCCTTGTTTTTAAAGGTTGTCACTTAGTCTGGTTATTCTTGATCGTGAAATTAAACAATCAATCTTATTTGGGAAAAAACGTTATTCCAAAAGTTCTTGAAACCCCTAGAGTAAGGGCCTCGGCTGTTCTCAATTTTGAAGGCAAGTGATCCCTCTTTTAGGTGCTACATTTATTGAACGAGAAACCTCGTTTCTTCTCGAAAGAAGATCAAGCTATTTATGTATCGTCGTTATCTACGAATTTTGGAAATTTAGTTATCCTCAATCCTAAATTCGAGCAATTCATCAATTTATTACCTAATCGTTTTCTACACGTTCCCTAGAATCTTTAAATTACGAACCTCGGCTCTCAGCATCCTAAAACCAAGCTAACATACATGTTGGCAACAGCGGCTATCCGTTAGGCAGATTCGTTCTTCTGGAAGGATGCTTCGGTAATTTAGGAGCCTCGGTTATCTTTAGTTTCGGAATTTAAGTAATTCCAAGTAATTAAATCCAATAACACATACTCCTCGGGGCGAGGATTTTAGTAGAACTTCTTAGCATTCTGTAGATGACGGACCCTCATGAATCCCAAACTTGAAACCAAGTAATCCTCGTTTTTTGAGGTTGTTACGTAGTCCGGTTATTCTTGATCGTGAAATCAAATAATAAATCTTATTTGGGAAAAAATGATATTCAAAAGTTGTCGAAACCACCAAAGTAAGGACCTCGGCTGTTCTCAATCTAGAAGGCAAGTGATCCGCATTTTAGGTGTTACGTTTATTGAACGAGAAACCTCGATTCTTCTTGAAAGAAGATCTAGCAATTTACGCATAGTTGTTATCTACAGATTTTGGAAACTTAATTATCCTCAATCCTAAGTTTGAGTAATTCATATATTAATAACCTAATCATTTTCTACACGTTCACTAGAATCTTTAAATTTTAAACCCCGGCTACTCGCATCCTAAAATCAAGCAAATATTCATTTTGGGAAAGCAGCTATTCGATTGGAGGAGTCATTCTATGTAGAAAGAAGTTTCGGCAATTTAGGAGTCTCGGTTCTCCATAGTTTAAGAATTTTGGTTATTCGAAGTAATCAAATCTGATATTAAGATGTCCTCGGAGTGTTTATTTTCGCAGACCTTCTTAGCAATCTGTATATAGCGGATACTTCCTTGTCCTAAACATGAAACCAAGCTATCCCTATTTTTGGGATTTTAGGCAATCCCTTGGTTACATTGTCTAGTTATTGTTGATCGTGAAATCAAATAATTAATCTTATTTAGGAAAAACGTTATTCAAAAGTTGTAGAAACCACCAAAGTAAGGACTTCGGCTGTTCTCAATCATGAAGGCAAGTGAAACCTCTTTTAGTTCCTACGTTTATTGAACGAGAAACCTCAGCTCTTCTCGAAAGAAGATCTAGCCATTTACGCACCGTCGTTATCTACGGATTCTGTAAACTTAATTATCCTCAATCCTAAGTTCGAGCAATTCATATATTTATAACCTAATCGTTTTCTATACGTTCACTAGAATCCTTAAATTACGAACCTCGGCTATTTGCATCCTAAAACCAAGCAAACATGCATTTTGGGAACAGCGGCTATCCGATTGGAGGATTCATTCTTTGTTGAAAGAAGCTTCTGCAATTTAGGAGCCTCGGTTCTCCTTAGTTTAAGAATTTTGGTTATTCAAGTGATCAAATATGATAATATGTTGTCCTCAGAGCGTTGATTTTCGCAAAAGTTCTTAGCAATCTGTAGATGGCAGATACTTATGTGTCCTAAACATGGAGCCCAATTATCCATATTTTTGGGAGTTTTCATAATCTCTTGGTTACGTTATCTAGTTATTATTGATTGTGAAATAAAATAATCAATCTTATTTGAGAAAAAATGTTATTCAAAAGTTATCGAAACCACTAAAGTAAGGACCTCGGCAATTCTCAATCTTAAAGGCAAGTGATCCCCGATTTAGGTGCTACATTTATTGAACGAGAAATCTCTGTTCTTCTAGAAAGAAGATCTAGCAATTTACGCATTGTCGTTATCTATGGTTTTCGGAAACTTAATTATCCTCAATCCTACGTTCGAGGAATTCATCTATTTATTACCGAATCATTTCTATACATTCACTAGAATTCTTAAATTACGAACCTCGGCTATCGGCATCCTAAAACCAAGCAAACATATATTTTGGGAGCAACGGCTATCCGATTGGAGGATTCATTCTTTGTTGAAAGAAGCTTTGGCAACTTAGGAGCCTCGATTCTCCTAAGTTTAAGAATTTTGGTTATTCCAAGTAATCAAATCTGATAATACATTGTCCTCGGAGCGTTGATTTTCGAAGAACATCTTAGCAATCTGTAGATGGCGGATACTTACTAGTCCTAAACATGAAACCAAGCTATCCTTATTTTTGGGAGTTTTCATAATCCCTTGGTTACGTTGTCTAGTTATTGTGGATCGTGACATCAAATAATCAATCTTATTTGGGAAAAAATGTTATTCAAAAGTTGTCGAAACACGGAAGTAAGGACCTCAGCTGTTCTCAATCTTGAAGGCAAGTGGTCAGCCTTTTTGGTACTATGCTTATTGAACGAGAAACCTCGGTTCTTCTCGAAAGAAGATCTAGCAATTTACGCACCGTCGTTATCTACGGATTTTGGTAACTTAATTATCCTTAATCCTACGTTCGAGCAATTCATCTATTTATTACCTAATCGTTTTCTCCACGCTCACTAGAATCCTTAACTTACGAACCTGGCTATCTGCATCGTAAAATCAAGCGAACATATATTTTGGAAACAACGGCTATCCGATTGGAGGATTCATTCTTTGTTGAAAGAAGCTTCGCCAACTTAGGAGTCTCGATTCTCCTTAGTTTAAGAATTTTGGTTATTCGAAGTAATCAAATCTGCTAATACGTTGTCCTCGGAGCATAGATTTTTGTAGAACTTCTTAGCAATCTATAGATTGCGGATAATTACTTGTCCTAAACATGAAACCAAACTATCCTTATTTTTGGGAGTTTTCGTAATCCCTTGGTTACGTTATCTAGTTATTGTTCATCGTGAAATCAAATAATTAATCTCATTTTGGAGAAAACGTTATTCAAAAGTTTTCAAAACCACCAAAGTAAGGACCTCGACTATTCTTAACCTTGAAGGCAAGTGATCCACCTTTTTGGTGCTATGTTTATTGAACGAGAAACCTCAGTTCTTCTCGAAAGAAGATATATCAATTTACGCACCATCGTTATGTACGGATTTTGGAAAATTAATTATCCTCAATCCTACGTTCGAGCAATTCATCTATGTAGATGGCGGATACTTACTTGTCCTAAACATGAAACCGAGCTATTCTTATTTTTGGGAGTTTTCGTAATCCCTTGGTTACGTTGTCTAGTTATTGTTGATCGTGATATCAAATAATCAATCTTATTTAGGAAAAATAGTTATTCAAAAGTTGTCAAAACCACCAAACTGAGGACCTCGGCTGTTCTCAATCTTGAAGGCAAGTGATCCCTATTTTAGTACTACGTTTATTGAATGAGATACCACGGTTCTTCTCGAAATAATATCTAGCAACTTACGCACCATCGTTATCTATGGATTTTGGAAACTTAATTATCCTCTATCCTAAGTTCGTGCAATTCATCTATTTATTACCTAGGCATTTTCTACACGTTCACCAGAATCCTTAAATTACGAACTTCGGCTATCCGCATCCTAAAACCAAACAAACAAAGATTTTGGGAACAACGGCTATCTGATTGGAGATACATTCTTTGTTGAATGAAGCTATGGCAATTTAGGAGCCTCGGTTCTCCTTAGTTTAAGAATTTTGGTTATTCCAAGTAATCAAATTTGATAATACGTTGACCTTGGAGCGTTGATTTTCGCAGAACTTCTTAGCAATCTGTATATGGCGGATACTTGTCCTAAACATGAAACCAAGCTATCCTTATTTTTGGGAGTTTTCGTAATCCCTTGGTTACGTTGTCAAGTTATTGTTGATCGTTAAATCAAATAATCTATTTTATTTGGGAAAAAAACGTTATTCAAAAGTTGTCAAAACCACGGAAGATAGGACCTCGGTTGTTCTCAATCTTGAAGGCAAGTGATCCGCCTTCCAGGTGCTACATTTATTGAACGAGAAACCTCGGTTCTTCTCGAAAGAAGATCTAGCAATTTGCAAACCATCGTTTTCTATTGAATTTGGAAACTTAATTATCCTCAATCCTAAGTTTGAGCAATTCATCAATTTATAACCTAATCATTTTCTACACGTGCACTAGAATCCTTAATAACGAACCCTAGCTACTCGCATCCTATAATCAAGTAAATATTCATTTTGGGAACAGTAGCTATCCGATTGGAGGAGTCATTCTTTGTGGAAAGAAGCTTCGGCATTTTAGGAGCTTCGGTTCTCCTTAGTTTAAGACTTTTGGTTATTCCAAGTAATCAAATCTGATAATAAGTTGTCCTCGGAGCGTTGATTTTCGTAAAATATCTTAGCAATCTGTAGATGGAGGATACTTGCTTGTCCTAAACATGAAACCAAACTATCCTTATTTTTGGGAGCTTTCATAATCCCTTGGTTACGTTGTTTAGTTATTGTCGATCAGGAAATCAAATAATCAATCTTATTTGGGAAACAACGTTATTCACAAGTTCTTGAAACCACAAAAGTAAGGACCTCGAATGTTCTCAATGTTGAAGGCAAGTGATTCGCCTTTTAGTTGCTACGTTTATTGAAGGAGATCTCGGTTCTTCTCGAAAGAAGATCTAGCAATTTACGCACCGTCGTTATCTACGGATTTTGGAAACTTAATTATCCTCAAACCTACGATCGTGCAATTCATCTATTTATTAACTAATCATTTTCTACACGTTCACTAGAATCCTTAAATTGCGAACCTCGGCTATTCGTATCCTAAAACCAAGCAAACACATATTTTGGGAGCAACGGCTATCCGATTGGAGGATTCATTCTTTATTGAAAGAAGCTTCGGCAATTTAGGACCCTCGATTCTCCTTAGTTTAACAATTTTGGTTATTCCAAGTAATCAAATCTGATAATAAGATGTCCTCGGAGCGTTGATTTTCGCAGAACCTCTTAGCAATCTGTAGATGGCGGATACTTGCATGTCCTAAACATGAAACCAAGCTTTCCTTATTTGTGGGAGTTTTCGTAATCCCTTGGTTACGTTGTCTAGTAATTGTCGATTGTGAAATAAAAAAATCAATCTGATTTGGGAAAAAACGTTATTCAAAAGTTATCGAAACCGCTAAAGTAAGGACCTTGGCTGTTCTCAATGTTGAAGGCAAGTGATCCGCCTTCTAGGTGCTACGTTTATTGAACGAGATACCTCGGTTCTTCTCGAAAGAAGATTTAGCAATTTACGCACCGTCGTTATCTACGAATTTTGGAAACTTAATTATCCTCAATCCTACGTTTGTGCAATTCATCTATTTATTAACTAATCGTTTTCTACACGTTCACGAGAATCCTTAAATTGCGAACCTTGGCTATCCGCATCCTAAAACCAAGCAAACTTATTTTTTGGGAGCAACAGCTATCCGATTGGAGGATTCATTCTTTGTTGAAAGAAGCTTCGGCAATTTAGGAGCTTCGGTTCTACTTAGTTTAATTATTATGGTTATTCCAAGTAATAAAATATGATAATAAGTTGTCCTCGGAGCATTGATTTTCGCAGAACTTCTTAGCAATCTGTAGCTGGTGGATACTTGCTTGTGCTAAACATGAAACCAAGATTTCCTCATTTTTGGGAGTTTTCGTAATCCCTTGGTTACGTTGTCTAGTTATTGTTGTTCGTGAAATCAAATAATCAATCTTATTTGGGAAAAAACGTTATTCAAAAGTTGTCGAAACCACGGAAGTAAGGACCTTGGCAGTTCTCAATCTTGAAGGCAAGTGATCCGCCATTTAGGTGTTACGTTTATTAAACGAGAAATCTCGGTTCTTCTCGAAAGAAGATCTAGCAATTTGCACACCATCGTTATCTACGGAATTTGGAAACTTAATTATCCTCAATCCTAAGTTTGAGCAATTCTTATATTTATAACCTAATTGTTTTCTACACGTTCACTAGAATCCTTAAATAACGAACCCCGGCTGCTAGCATCCAAAAACCACGCAAATATTCATTTTAGGAACAGTAGCTATCCGATTGGAGGAGTCATCCTTTGTGGAAAGAAGCTTCGGCATTTTAGGAGCTTCGGTTCTCCTTAGTTTAAGACTTTTGGTTATTCGAGGTAATCAAATCCGATAATAAGTTGTCCTCGGAGCGTTGATTTTTGCAGAACTTCTTAGCAATCTGTAGATGGCGGATACTTGCTTGTGCTAAACATGAAACCAAGCTATCCTTATTTTTGGGAGTTTTCGTAATCCTTTGGTTACGTTGTCTAGTTATTGTTGATCATGAAATCAAATAATCAATCGTATTTGGGAAAATACGTTATTCAAAAGTTGTCAAAACCACGGAAGTAAGGACCTCAGCTGTTCTCAATCTTGAAGGCCAGTAATCCGCCTATTAGTGATACGTTTATTGAACGAGATACCTCAATTCTTCTTGAAAGAAGATCTAGCAATTTATGCACCGTCGTCATCTACGGATTTTAGAAACTTAATTATCCTCAATCCTACTTTCGTACAATTCATCTATTTACTAACTAATCGTTTTCAACACGTTCACTAGAATCCTTAAATTGCGAACCTCTGCTATCCGCATTCTTTACCAAGCAAACATATATTTTGGGAGCAACAGCTATCCAATTGGAGGATTCATTCTTTGTTGAAAGAAGCTTCGGCAATTTAGGAGCCTCGGTTCTCCTTAGTTTAAGAATTTTGATTATTCCAAGTAATCAAATATGATAATAAGTTGTCCTCGGAGTATTGATTTTCGCTGAACTTCTTAGCAATCTATAGATGGCGGATACTTACTTGTCCTATACATGAAACCAAGCTATCCTTATTTTTGGGAGTTTTCGTAATCCCTTGGTTACGTTGTCTAGTTTTTGTTGATCATGAAATCAAATAATCAATCTTATTTGGGAAAAAACGATATTCAAAAGTTGTCAAAACCACGGAAGTAAGGACCTTGGTTGTTCTCAATCTTGAAGGCAAGTGATCCGCCTTCTAGGTGCTACGTTTATTGAAGGAGAAATCTCGGTTCTTCTCGAATGAAGATCTAGCAATTTACGTACCGTCGTTATCTATGGAATTTGGAAACTTAATTATCCTCAATCATAAGTTTGAGCAATTCATATATTTATAACCTAATCGTTTTCTACACGTTCACGAGAATCCCTAAATTGCGAACCTTGGCTATCCGCATCCTAAAACCAAGCAAACTTATTTTTTGGGAGCAACAGCTATCCGATTGGAGGATTCATTCTTTGTTGAAAGAAGCTTCGGCAATTTAGGAGCTTCGGTTCTACTTAGTTTAATTATTATGGTTATTCCAAGTAATAAAATATGATAATAAGTTGTCCTCGGAGCGTTGATTTTCGCAGAACTTCTTAGCAATCTGTAGCTGGTGGATACTTGCTTGTCCTAAACATGAAACCAAGATTTCCTCATTTTTGGGAGTTTTCGTAATCCCTTGGTTACGTTGTCTAATTATTGTTGTTCGTGAAATCAAATAATCAATCTTATTTGGGAAAAAACGTTATTCAAAAGTTGTCGAAACCACGGAAGTAAGGACCTCGGCAGTTCTCAATCTTGAAGGCAAGTGATCCGCCATTTAGGTGTTACGTTTATTAAACGAGAAATCTCGGTTCTTCTCGAAAGAAGATCTAGCAATTTGCACACCGTCGTTATCTACGGAATTTGGAAACTTAATTATCCTCAATCCTAAGTTTGAGCAATTCTTATATTTATAACCTAATTGTTTTCTACACGTTCACTGGAATCCTTAAATAACGAACCCCGGCTGCTAGCATCCAAAAACCACGCAAATATTCATTTTAGGAACAGTAGCTATCCGATTGGAGGAGTCCTTCTTTGTGGAAAGAAGCTTCGGCATTTTAGGAGCTTCGGTTCTCCTTAGTTTAAGACTTTTGGTTATTCCAAGTAAACAAATATGATAATAAGTTGTCCTCGGAGCGTTGATTTTCGTAGAACTTCTTAGCAATCTGTAGATGGAGGATACTTGCTTGTCCTAAACATGAAACCAAACTATCCTTATTTTTGGGAGTTTTCGTAATCCCTTGGTTACGTTGTCCAGTAATTGTTGATCGTGAAATCAAATAATTAATCTTATTTGGGAAAAAAACGTTATTCAAAAGTTGTCAAAACCACGGAAGTAAGGACCTCGGCTGTTCTCAATCTTGAAGACAAGTGATCTGCCCTCTAAGTGCTACGTTTATAGAACGAGAAACCTCGGTTCTTCTCGAAAGAAGATCAAGCAATTTACGCACCGTCGTTATCTACGGAATTTGGATACTTAATTATCCTCAATCCTAAGTTTGAGCAATTCATATATTTATAACCTAATCGTTTTCTAAATGTTCACTAGAATCCTTAAATAACGAACCCCGGCTACTCGCATCCTAAAACCAAGCAAATATTCATTTTGGGAACTGTAGCTATCCGATTGGAGGAGTCATTCTTTGTGGAAAGAAGCTTCGGCATTTTAGGAGCCTCGGTAATCCTTAGCTTAAGAATTTTGGTTATTCGAAGTAATCAAATCTGATAAGAAGTTGTCCTCGGAGCGTTGATTTTCGCAGAACTTCTTAGCAATCTGTAGATGGCAGATACTTGCTTGTCCTAAACATGAAACTAGGCTTTCCTTATTTTTGGGAGTTTTCGTAATCCCTTGGTTACGCTGTCTAATTATTGTTGATCATGAAATCGAATAATCAATCTTATTTGGGAAAAAAAGGTTATTCAAAAGTTGTCGAAACCGCTAAAGTAAGGACCTCGGCTGTTCTCAATGCTGAAGGCAAGTGATCTGCCTTTTAGGTGATACGTTGATTGAACGAGATACCTCGGTTCTTCTCGAAAGAAGATTTAGCAATTTGCGCACCGTTGTTGTTTACTGATTTTGGAAACTTAATTATCCTCAATCATACTGTTCGTGCAATTCATCTATTTACTAACCAATCGTTTTCTATACGTTCACTAGAATCCTTAAATTGCGAACCTCGGCTATCCGCATCCTTTACCAAGCAAATATTCATTTTGGGAACGGTAGCTATCCGATTGGAGGAGTCATTCTCTGGGGAAAGAAGCTTCAACATTTTAGGAGCCTCGGTTGTCCTTAGTTTAAGAATTTTGGTTATTCCAAGTAATCAAATCCAATAATAAGTTGTCCTCGGAGCGTTGATTTTCGTAGAACTTCTTAGCAATCTGTAGATGCCGGATACTTGCTTGTCCTAAACATGAAACCAAGCTATGCTTATTTTTGGGAGTTTTCGTAATCCCTTGGTTATGTTGTCTAGTTATTGTTGATCGTGAAATCAACTAATCAATCTTATTTGGGAAAGAACGTTATTCAAAAGTTGTCCAAACCACGGAAGTAAGGACCTCGGCTGTTCTCAATCTTGAAGGCAAGTGATCCGCCTTTTAGGTGCTACGTTTATTGAACGAGATACCTCAGTTATTCTCGAAAGAAGATCTAGCAATTTACGCACCGTCGTTATCTACGGATTTTGGAAACTTAATTATCCTCAATCCTACGTTCGTGCAATTCATCTATTTATTGACTAATCGTTTTCTACACATTCACTAGAATCCTTAAATTGCGAACCTCGGCTATCCGCATCCTTTACCAAGCAAACATATATTTTGGGAGCAACGGCTATACGATTGGAGGATTCATTCTTTGTTGAAAGAAGCTTCGACAATTTAGGAGCCTCGGTTGTCCTTAGTTTAAGAATTTTGGTTATTCGAGGTAATCAAATCCGATAATAAGTTGTCCTCGGAGCGTTGATTTTTGCAGAACTTCTTAGCAATCTGTAGATGGCGGATACTTGCTTGTGCTAAACATGAAACCAAGCTATCCTTATTTTTGGGAGTTTTCGTAATCCTTTGGTTACGTTGTCTAGTTATTGTTGATCATGAAATCAAATAATCAATCGTATTTGGGAAAATACGTTATTCAAAAGTTGTCAAAACCACGGAAGTAAGGACCTCAGCTGTTCTCAATCTTGAAGGCCAGTAATCCGCCTATTAGTGATACGTTTATTGAACGAGATACCTCAATTCTTCTTGAAAGAAGATCTAGCAATTTATGCACCGTCGTCATCTACGGATTTTAGAAACTTAATTATCCTCAATCCTACTTTCGTACAATTCATCTATTTACTAACTAATCGTTTTCAACACGTTCACTAGAATCCTTAAATTGCGAACCTCTGCTATCCGCATTCTTTACCAAGCAAACATATATTTTGGGAGCAACAGCTATCCAATTGGAGGATTCATTCTTTGTTGAAAGAAGCTTCGGCAATTTAGGAGCCTCGGTTCTCCTTAGTTTAAGAATTTTGATTATTCCAAGTAATCAAATATGATAATAAGTTGTCCTCGGAGTATTGATTTTCGCTGAACTTCTTAGCAATCTATAGATGGCGGATACTTACTTGTCCTATACATGAAACCAAGCTATCCTTATTTTTGGGAGTTTTCGTAATCCCTTGGTTACGTTGTCTAGTTTTTGTTGATCATGAAATCAAATAATCAATCTTATTTGGGAAAAAACGATATTCAAAAGTTGTCAAAACCACGGAAGTAAGGACCTTGGTTGTTCTCAATCTTGAAGGCAAGTGATCCGCCTTCTAGGTGCTACGTTTATTGAAGGAGAAATCTCGGTTCTTCTCGAATGAAGATCTAGCAATTTACGTACCGTCGTTATCTATGGAATTTGGAAACTTAATTATCCTCAATCATAAGTTTGAGCAATTCATATATTTATAACCTAATCGTTTTCTACACGTTCACGAGAATCCCTAAATTGCGAACCTTGGCTATCCGCATCCTAAAACCAAGCAAACTTATTTTTTGGGAGCAACAGCTATCCGATTGGAGGATTCATTCTTTGTTGAAAGAAGCTTCGGCAATTTAGGAGCTTCGGTTCTACTTAGTTTAATTATTATGGTTATTCCAAGTAATAAAATATGATAATAAGTTGTCCTCGGAGCGTTGATTTTCGCAGAACTTCTTAGCAATCTGTAGCTGGTGGATACTTGCTTGTCCTAAACATGAAACCAAGATTTCCTCATTTTTGGGAGTTTTCGTAATCCCTTGGTTACGTTGTCTAATTATTGTTGTTCGTGAAATCAAATAATCAATCTTATTTGGGAAAAAACGTTATTCAAAAGTTGTCGAAACCACGGAAGTAAGGACCTCGGCAGTTCTCAATCTTGAAGGCAAGTGATCCGCCATTTAGGTGTTACGTTTATTAAACGAGAAATCTCGGTTCTTCTCGAAAGAAGATCTAGCAATTTGCACACCGTCGTTATCTACGGATTTTGTAAATTTAGTTATCCTCAATCCTAAATTCGGGCAATTCATCAATTTATTACCAAATCGTTTTCTACATGTTCCCTGGAATCCTTAAATTACGAACCTCGGCTATCCGCATCCTAAAACTAAGCAAATAAAGATTTTGGGAACAACGGCTATCTAATTGCAGGATTCATTCTTTGTTGAAAGAAGCTTCGGCAATTTAGGAGCTTCGATTCTGCTTAGTTTATGAATTTTGTTTATTGCAAGTAATCAAATCGGATAATAAGTTGTCCTCGGAGCGTTTATTTTCACAGAACTTCTTAGCAATTTGTAGATGGCGGATACTTGCTTGTCCTAAACATGAAACAAAGCTGTCATTACTTTTGGGAGTTTTCGTAATCCTTTGGTTACGTTGTCTAGTTATTTGATCGTGAAATCAAATAATCATCTTATTTGGGAAAAAATGTTATTCAAAAGTTCTTGAAACCACGGAAGTAAGGACCTCGGCTGTTCTTGTCACGAACTGAGGATGGCCTAGTCGTGGTAGACGCCGTATACTGTATGAAGAACCTTTGATTGGTTACCCTTCCAATCAAAAACTCTTCACACAATATACAAGGCTCTACGACTATTAGTTCCAAAGTACATCCAGATTCACACGATATCATCACACAACATATTTAAGTTACATAGATTATATTTATCCCTTAAATATATGATTAAGATGGTCTTACTTAGGATTAGGGTTATAATTGAAGATTAAGTTACATATAGTGAACTTTAAGACTCAAATTAGCACTTTTTACACTTGTTATCCAAAGTTATTTATCAAATGAGATATATGGACTCTAAAGACCTAAAGTAAGATCTCATCAACCACATTTGCACATCAATGCGTCATATACCTCAATTCTTCTCAATTCCTTCATTTCTCCTCTAATTTCCCTTAATTACTACATTATGTATACAAAATTACACATACTTAAGGAATGTTGACTAAGATAATACATGTTGACCAAATTTCAAATGTTGACCAAGTCAACACATGTTGACTAAAGTCAACATTTTGAAAAGTCAACAAAAGTTAAGAGATAAAGAAAATATCTCTTATGTAATGATGCCTTCCTTTTCTTTTTCTTTTTGATTTTTCTTTTTCTCTCTTTTCCTCTTGTTGCCGTCCACATATTTTCTTCTTAACCCCACCACATGTTGCTTTACATTAAGAGAAACAAACAAAAGAAACAAAACAAAAAGTCCCCTTCCATGCCGTGAGTTCCCCTCCCTTCTTTCCCTTTCATTTCTTCCCTTTTGTCTCCTCCATTTCAACATCATAAAAGGTATGTTTCTAAGTGCTTTAACTTACTTTCTATTAGTCATTAGTTAGTTAATTAGGTAGATTAGATAAGTAGTTATATGGTTAGTTTTGTCTTGAAGAAGAGGAAACAAAGTTTCCTTCTTTAAGTGTAGAAACTTGAAGTTTGAAAGAGAAGAAAGAAAGACATGAGGATATGCTTCTATGTATGCATACATAAGGAAATACCAAAAGAGTATAAGTAGAAGAACCATTGTACATGAGTATTTAACATGTACATAACCTAATTTAAGATCAAATCTTACTAAATATACCTATACTACACTAAATATGTACATAAGAACACAAAAACATGGAATTAGGGAGCTTTTCTTAAGGAGAAATTTAGGCATACGAAATTTTAGTATGAAATACGTATTCCACCGTATAGGTATACGGGTATGTATACATGTATAAATACGGTATAAACCTTAATATAGGTATGAGTATAAGTATGTATAAAGTATATGTACATAAGTATAAGAAAAAGAGATAATGTGTACATAATACATATGTATATAACATAAGCATGATGGAAGGCTTATGTAAGCATATGATGAGGTAAAGGATGACATAAGCACATGATGACATAAGCCATGACATAAGCAAGTGATGACATAAGCAATGACATAAGCAAGTGATGATGTAAGCGATGACATAAGCATAAGATTAAAAAAATAGAAAACTAAGGAAAGTGTAAGTAATTAGGTAACTAAATTAGGAAAAACCTAATACACTTTCTAAATTAGATTATACCTAATTCACTATATGAATTAGTAATTGCAAAGTAAAATTCTTTCATTAGAAGAATTTAAGGAATAAAAGATATAAACATAAGTAAGAAAAGTACTTAGATGTTTATAATTAAAACTTTCTATAAATTTAGCTCATAACATAAAATAGAGGTCTTAATATCCAAAACAGATACTACCGTGTGAAAATATGTTCAGAAATGATGAAAAACGATTATAAATTCATAAATACCAAAAATAAAATGAAAAAGCTACATACGATTGAAATTAAAGTCTTACCGAGTAAAAGTTGATAGCGATTTAAGTAGAACTAGGTACTTAGTTGTTTAGAATTAATAGTTAATTCAAACACTTATTAGTATTGTTATCACATAATAATCAGGTGACTCTGAGGTGAGCGAGGACCTCCTGATCGATTACTACGATTAGGGCGAACCGCTATGGCCGAGTGAGTATTTACCCTGTGATTCCATGCTTGATTGTGATTGTAGATAGTGGACTTAAATATTATTGTTAATTAACTGCTATGTGGGGTTCGGGATATGCCTGTGTATGTAATTGATTGTTGAGTTGTGAATTTACCTTAAATTCAGAGAATGCCTTGTTTGTTGCATGGTAGTATAGAAAATGATTGTGTGTATTAATGGATGGTCACAACATAATTTGAACTAAATTATACTCGGCTAAAAAAAGAAACTGGAACATGCATTAACATGCATAGCATGGATACTATTCCGGCCGTCACATCACACGGAGGTAAAGAGAGGCCATTCGGGGGTTGATATTATTGAGTTATTTGGTTATGTACGATGCACTCGTACAAAATGACCTTACCCTGTCCCGCGGGAACACTAGGCTTTGGAGGCGCCAACCGCCTGGCTAAGGGTCGAGTCTAGAGACCTCCGTTTAGGGGTGAGTGTGGACTACGGGGGCCTACTCACAATTATACTAGAACTTGTGTTTTTTCTGAAAATAAAGAGTTATTTGATATAAGTACGGAACATGGAGTTCCGTAGTAAAGTAAGTTCTAGTGTAATACCCGGATCTGATTGGTGCTGTGTAAACTCCAACCCTGACTTCGGAGGGCGTTAAATCCGAGTTGCGTATATGAACTAGTTAAGTATGCGTATTATTTGGCATTCTGTTTGATCATTCATTCATATGCGTGACTATAATGTATTTATAACTTGCTTGTCGTGTGGCTGAAGGTTTTGCTCACTAAGCTTAGGCTTATACCCCTTTAGACTTTTGTTGCAGTATAGCCTGTTCGTAGAGACAGGACGAGGGATGCCACAGGTTAGCTTGGGGACTTGGGCAAGAGCGAGGTGTTCTGTGGGATGAGAGGAAAACAGTTTATGTGGATTATTCCACATGTACTTATGTTTAACTTATATTTACCTTATTAGTATGGACTTAGACATACTTAAATACTATGTAATGTAAAGTGTTGAGCTTAACTTTTATATAAATATGTTGTGTGATGATATCATGTGAATCTGGATGTACTTTGGAACTAGTAGTTGTAAAGCCTTGTATATTGTGTGAAGAGTTTTTTATTGGAAGGGTAACCAATCAAGGGTTCTTCATACAGTATACGACGTCTGCCACGACTAGGCCGTCCTCAGTTCGTGACAGTATAAGTTAGTTCAAATTATGCTGTGACCATCCATTAATACACACAATCTTTTTCTATACTACCATGCAACAAACAAGGCATTCTCTGAATTTAAGGTAAATTCACAACTCAACAATCAATTACATACACAAGCATATCCCGAACCCCACACAGCAGTTAAATAACAATAATATTTAAGTCCACTATCTACAATCACAATCAAGCATGGAATCACAGGGTAAATACTCACTCGGCCATAGCGGTTCGCCCTAATCGTAGTAATCGATAGGGAGGTCCTCGCTCACCTCAGAGTCACCTGATCATTATGTAATAACAATGCTAATAAGTGTTTGAATTAACTATTAATTCTAAACAGGTAATTACCTAGTTCTACTTAAATTACTATTAAATTTTACCCGGTAAGACTTTAATTTCAATCGTATGTAACTTTTCCGTTTTATTTTTGGTATTTATGAATTTATAATCGTTTTTCATCGTTTCTGAACATATTTTCACATGGTAATATCTGTTTTGGATATTAAGACCTCTATTTTATGTTATGAGCTAAATTTATAGAAATGTTTAGTTATGACCACCTAAGTACTTTTATTACTTATGTTTATCTCTTTTATTCCTTAAATTCTTCTAATGAAAGAATCTTAATTTGCTATTACTAATTCATGTACTGAATTAGGTATAATCTAATTTAGAAAGTGTATTAGGTTTTCTTAATTTAGTTACCTAATCACCTACATTTTTCTTCGTTTTCTTATTTTCTAATTTTATGCTTATGTCATTGCTTATGTCATCACTTGCTTATGTCATCATGTGCTTATGTCATCACTTACCTCATCATATGCTTACATAAGCCTTTCATCATGCTTATGTCATATGCATATGTATTATGTACATATTATCTCTTTCTCTTATGCTTATGTACATATACTTTATACATACTTATACTCATACCTATACTTAGACTTATACCGTATTTATACATGTATACATACCCGTATACCTATACGGTGGAATACGTATTTCATACTAAAATTTCGTATGCCTAAATTTCTCCTAAGAAAAGCTCCCTAATTCCATGTTTTTGTGTTCTTATGTACATATTTAGTGTAGTATAGGTATATTTAGTAAGATTTGATCTTAAATTAGGTTATGTACATGTTAAATACTCATGTACAAAGGTTCTTCTACTTTTACTCTTTTGGTATTTCCTTAAGTATGCATGCATAGAAGCATATCCTCATGTCTTTCTTTCTTCTCTTTCAAACTTCAAGTTTCTACACTTAAAGAAGGAAACTTTGTTTCCTCTTCTTCAAGACAAAACTAACCATATAACTACTTATCTAATCTACCTAATTAGCTAAATAATGACTAATAAAAAGTAAGATAAAGCACTTAAAAACATACCTTTTATGATGTTGAAATGGAGGAGACAAAAGGAAAGAAATGAAAGGGAAAGAAGGGAGGTGAGTTCACGGCATGAAAGAGGAATTTTTGTTTTGTTTCTTTTTTTTGTTTCTCTTAATGCAAAACAACATGTAGTGGGATTAAGGAAGACATTTGTGGACGGCAACAAGAGAAAAAGAGAGAAAAAGAAAAATCAAAAAGAAAAGAAAAGGAAGACATCATTACATAAGAGATATTTTCCTTATCTCTTAACCTTTGTTGACTTTTCAAAATGTTGACTTTAGTCAACATGTGCTGACTTGGTCAACATTTGAAATTTAGTCAACATGTATTATCTTAGTCAACATTCCTTAAGTATGTGTAATTTTGTGCACATAATGTAGTAATTAAGGGAAATTAGGGGAGAAATGAAGGAATTGAGAAGAATTGAGGTATATGATGCATTGATGTGTAAATGTGGTTGATGAGATCTTACTTTAGGTCTTTAGAGTCCATATATCTCATTTGATAAACTACTTTGGATTACTTGAGAATTTGAATCATATAAGTAAGAATGAGGGTTATCTCTAACCTTTTACTAATGATTTTGCAAAATATAAGCATTACATTTTCAATTAGGGTTTTAGGGTATATCATGATGGATTGGTGTACATATGTCCTTAATGGAATCATTTTTAGGGTTTTTGTCACTTTCGAAAGGAATTTTTAGCTTTTAGAAACATTTAGGGTAGAAAAATTCTTTACGCGATTAATTAAGTCTTTTAGGGTTTTCACTTTAATTAGCCTTATTGACTCCTAAATTGTCTACTATAGTTGAGTCGATTTCAAAAACTAGATCGAAACTTTCAGGGGTTTACAGTTCTCAATCTTGAAGGCATGTGATCCGCCTTTTAGGTGCTACGTTTATTGAACGAGAAACCCCGGTTCTTCTCAAAAGAAGATCTAGCAATTTGCACACCCTTGTTATCTACGGAATTTGGAAACTTAATTATCCTCAATCCTAAGTTTGAGCAATTCATATATTTATAACCTAATCGTTTTCTACACGTTCACTAGAATCCTTAAATAATGAACCCCGGCTACTCGCATCCTAAAACCAAGCAAATATTCATTTTGGGAACAGTAGCTATCCAATTGGAGGAGTCATTCCATGTGGAAAGAAGCTTTAGCATTTTAGGAGCCTCGGTTCTCCTTAGTTTAAGAATTTTGGTTATTCGAAGTAATCAAATCCGATAATAAGTTGTCCTCGGAGCGTCGATTTTCGCAGAACTTCTTAGCAATTTGTAGATGGCGGATACTTGCTTGTCCTAAACATGAAACCAAGCTATTCTTATTTTTGGGTGTTTTCGTAATCCCTTGGTTATGTTGTCTAGTTATTGTGGATCGTGAAATCAAATAATCAATCTTATTTAGGAATAAACGTTGTTCAAAAGTTGTCGAAACCACTAAAGTAAAGACCTCGGCTGTTCTCAATCTTGAAGGCCACTGATCCGCCTTTTAGGTGCTATGTTTATTGAACGAGAAACCTCGGTTCTTCTCGAAAGAAGATCTTGCAATTTACACACCGTCGTTATCTACGGATTTTGTAAATTTAGTTATCCTCAATCCTAAATTCGAGCAATTCAACAATTTATTACCAAATCGTTTTCTACACGATCCCTTGAATCCTTCAATTATGAACTTCGGCTATCTGCATCCTAAAACCAAGAAAATAAAGATTTTGGGAACAACAGCTATCCGATTGGAGGATTCATTCTTTGATGAATAAAGCTTCGGCAATTTAGGAGCCTCGGTTCTCCTTAGTTTAAGAGTTTTGGTTATTCCAAGTAATCAAATCTGATAATACGTTGTCCTCGGAGCGTTGATTTTCGCGGAACTTCTTAGCAATCTGTAGATGGCAGATACTTGTCCTAAACATGAAACTAAGCTATTCTTATTTTTGGGAGTTTTCTTAATCCCTTGGTTACGTTATGTAGATATTATTGACCGTGAAATCAAATAATCAATCTTATTTGGGAAAAAAAGTTATTCAAAAGTTGTTGAAACCACGGAAGTAAGGACCTCGGTTGTTCTCAATCTTAAAGGCAAGTGATCCCCATTTTAGGTGCTACGTTTATCCAACGAGAATCCTCGGTTCTTCTCGAGAGAAGGTCTGGCAATTTACGTACCGTCGTTATCTATGGATTTTGGAAACTTAATTATCTTCAATCCTAAGTTCGAGCAGTTCATCTATTTATTACTTAATTGTTTGCAACAAGTTCTCTAGAATCCTTAAATTACGAACCTTGGCTATTTGCATCCTAAAACCATGCAAGCAAAGATTTTGGGAACAACGGCTATCTAATTGGAGGATTCATTCTTTGTTGAATGAAGCTTCAGCAATTTAGGAGCCTCGATTCTCCTTAGTTTAAAAGTTTTAGTTATTCCAAGTAATCAAATCTGATAATATGTTGTCCTCGGAGTGTTGATTTTCGCCGAACTACTTAGAAATCTATAGATGGCAGATACTTGTCCTAAACATGAACCCAAGCTATCCTTATTTTTGGGTGTTTTCTTAATCCCTTGGTTACGTTGTCTAGTTATTGTTGATCGAGAAATCAAATAATCAATCTTATTTGGGAAAAAACGTTATTCAAAAGTTGTCAAAACCACTAAAGTAAGGACCTCGGCTGTTCTCAATCTTGAAGGCAAGTGATCCCCATTTTAGGTGTTACGTTTATTGAATGAGAAACCTCGGTTCTTCTCGAAAGAAGATCTAGCCATTTGCGCATCGTCGTTATCTACGGATTCTGTATACTTAATTATCCTCAATCCTAAGTTCGAGTAATTCATCTATTTATAGCCTAATCGTTTTCTACAAGTTTACTAGAATCTTTAAATTACGAACCCCGGCTACTCGCATCCTAAAACCAAGCAAATATGCATTTTGGGAACAGCAGCTATCCGATTGGAGGAGTCATTCTTTGTGGAAAGAAGCTTCGGCAATTTAGGAGCCTCGGTTCTCCTTAGTTTAGGAATTTTGGTTATTGCAAAGAATCAAATCTGATAATAAGTTGTCCTTGGAGCGTTGATTTTCACAGAACTTCTTGGCAATCTGTAGATAGCGGATACTTCCTTGTCCTAAACATGAAACCAAGCTATCCTTATTTTTGGGATTTTAGGCAATCCCTTGGTTACGTTGTCTAGTTATTGTTGATCGGGAAATCAAATCAATCTTATTTGGGAAAAAACGTTATTCAAAAGTTGTCGAAACCACTAAAGTAAGGACCTCGGGTGTTCTCATTCTTGAAGGCAAGTGATCCTCATTTTAGGTGTTACGTTTATTGAATGAGAAACCTCGGTTCTTCTCGAAAGAAGATCTAGCCATTTGCGCATTGTCATTATCTACGGATTCTGTATACTTAATTATCCTCAATCCTAAGTTCGAGTAATTCATCTATTTATAGCCTAATCGTTTTCTACAAGTTTACTAGAATCCTTAAATTACGAACCTCGGCTATTTACATCCTAAAACCAAGCAAACGTGCATTTTGGGAACAGCGGCTATCCGATTAAAGGATTCATTCTTTGTGGAAAGAAGCTTCGGCAATTTTGGAGCTTCGGTTCTCCTTAGTTTATGAATTTTGGTTATTCCAAGTAATCAAATCTGATAATAAGTTGTCCTCGGAGCGTTCATTTTCATAGAACTACTTAGCAATCTATAGATGGCGGATGCTTGCTTGTCCTAAACATGAAACCAAGCTATCCTTATTTTTGGGAGTTTTTTCGTAATCCCTTGGTTACGTTGTCTAGTTGTTGTTAATCGTGAAATCAAATAATCAATCTTATTTGGGAAAAAACGTTATTCAAAAGTTGTCGAAACCACCAAAGTAAGGACCTCGGTTGTTCTCAATCTTGAAGGCTAGTGAGCGGCCTTTTAGGTGCTACATTTATTGAACGAGAAACCTCGGTCCTTCTGGAAAGAAGATCTAGCAATTTACGTACCGTCGTTATCTACGGATTTTGGAAACTTAATTATCCTCAATCCTTAGTTGGAGCAATTCATATATTTATAACCTAATCATTTTCCACCCGTTCACTATAATCCTTAAATTACGAACCCCAGCTACTCGCATCCTAAAACCAAGCAAATATTCATTTTGGGAATAGCGACTATCCGATTGGAGGAGTCATTCCTTGTGGAAAGAAGCTTCAGCAATTTAGGAGCCTCGGTTCTCCTTAGTTTAAGAATTTTGGTTATTCAAAGTAATCAAATCTGATAATACGTTGTCCTCGAAGCGTTAATTTTAGTAGAACTTCTTAGCAATCTATAGATGGAGGATACTTGCTTGTCCTAAACATGAAAACCAAGCTATCCTTATTTTTGGGAGTTTTCGCAATCCCTTGGTTACGTTGTCTAGTTATTGTTGATCGTGAAATCAAATAATAAATCTTATTTGGGAAAAAATGTTATTCAAATGTTGTAGAAACCACCAAAGTACGGACTTCGGTTGTTCTCAACCTTGAAGGCAAGTGATCCCTCTTTTACTTGCTACGTTAATTGAACAAGAAACTGTCAGGATCCTAAAGGGGGCCTAGTAGGATTACCTAAAATTTCCACTACATGTGTGCACCCATGCTATGAAAACCGCCTTGCAAGTCAAAGATTGCAAGACTCTAAATAATTAATCACTAAGGTTACTGATTTTTAAGTAATCAATTTACTGTAGAATACAAATATAAATAACTATGGGTATCCGATATCCCACAGTTCCTCAGAACCGCAAATAATCGGTATCCCCTACCAAATAATAAGACAGGATATACTAGCATTAGAGTAAGGTTTAGTAAATAAATATTTTCTGCAAATGATGTCTATGTATTATCTAAAAAGTACTCAGCTACTTCTAATACTAATGTACATATCTTCATCTCGCACTCAGCATTCAAGACATATCCCAATCCCATCGTATGTAAACCTGCAAATGAAACTAAGGGGGAATGAGCATAAAACAGCTCAGTGAGTTCATTCCTTACCACTACCGGTCAAGCAAGTTTTCACACATTATCATCACACATGCAAGCAAGCTATCCACATACATAATGAATGCAGGCGTAGTGAATGCAAGCAACACATCCATAGGAGTCCGAAACTATGAAAGGTGTAGAATTACGTCGTCTACACTTCGATTATCCCCTGTACTTATCCGCATAGGGCACCTCAGCTTACCCGCATGAGGCTACCTAGGGGCACCACCCCATTAGGCAAAACTTGACTATTACCCTAGCCGAGAAAAGAGTTTCAATCCAAATAAGGGAAGTCCAAACTAGCATGGGTTCTCAAGCATGCGAGTCCTCTCGCAACCAAAATTTAACCAAGGCCTTACAGGCACAATAAAGCGAGGCCTCTCGCTATCAAGTGGAGAACCCATGCTAGCTTTGGCTTAACGTTAAAAATACTCTTTATGGCTCCTCAAGCCCTTACAGTGATCATGTAAAAATTTGTTTATGGATAGAAAAGCTTTTTCCAAAAATACTTTTCTTAAGATTTTTGCAAGGCTAGCACTCTCCATTCATACCTTTACCAAGTCATAGACATTCAATGAGTAGAACCGGTTATTTAGGTAGATATTTATATTTATCAATTTAAAAAGGTGACCATACGGATGATAGCATACAAGCAGAACAGTCATTCAAACATACAAGCAATAGCAAACAGTAAAACATCATACAAGTAACACGCACAAATAAGTAGCAGGTCATCAGAACTCCCTTACCTGGATTATTGCTCATTCTCCAAGCCTTTAGGGTTTCCAAGACTTGATATCGAACGCCTAAATCAAAATGGTAAAACTTATAAGTGTTCTAAGAATTCAGATAGTTAACTAAAAGTCTATTGTAGTTTATCTAATTTCCTCCGATATAACCCGAGTATAGTGTATATAATGTTAACCCGAGTATAGTGTATATAGGGTTACCATACCTCATGCAATTAATATTAAATATTTTCTTATATTAGTAAGGTATGAGGCTTCCTTTATGTATTTTGTAACTTTTTCGTTCTGATTCCGATATTTGCGAACTTATATTCGTTTTTCATCCTTTTCGGACGCACGTTCACACGGTGATGTCCGTTTTGGATGTTAGGATCCGCGTTTTACGATATGGGCTAAATTTATTGACATTTTATCTTATTAAAGTTTAATTATTCCTATTGCCTAGTTTTATGTTCCATTTTAGTAGTTAATGATTTAATTAGCCATTTATTCTTATACTTAGGGACTTTTACATTGGTATTACTAATCTATGCCTTTGATTAAGTTCGATTCAATTTAGGAAGGGTATTAGGGTTTAAGGTTTTGGATCCTAAGTACATGTACATACTTATTTTCCTCTTTTATAAGCTTATGCTTATATCATTGCTTATGTCATCAATCACTTGTGTCATTGCTTATGTCATCATTTGCTTACCTCATCACTTACTTCATCATTTGCTTACGTAAACCTCACCTCATGCTTATGTCATATGTACATGTCTTATGTACATTTCACTTCTTCCCTTATACTTATGTACATATACTTTATACATACATATACTTATACCTATACTTAGACTTATACCGTATTTATACGTGTATACATACTCATATACCTATATGGTTAGATACGCATTTTTATACAAAAATTCGTATGCCTAATCTTTTCCTTAAGAAAAGCTTCCTAACTTCATCCTTTTGTGTTTTTATGTATATATTTAGTGTAATATAGGTATGTATAGTTAGATATGATCTTAAGTTAGGTTATGTACATGATAAATACTCATATACAAAGGTTCACATACTTGTACTCTTTTGAGATTTTCTTATGTGTACACACTTATAAGCATATACTCATGTCTTCCTTTCTTCTTCTTCAAAAGTTTTAATTTCTACACTTAAAGATGGAAACTTTGTTTCCTCTTCTTCAAGACAATACTAAACACATAACTACTTATCTAATATACTTAATTAACTAACTAATGAAGAAGATAAAACAAGATAAAGTAGCTTAGATACATACCTTTGCTTATGTTGGAATTAAGGGGACAAAAAGGAAGATGTTGAAGGTAAAATAGAGATGGAAGCTCACGGCAATGGAGGAGGATTTTTGGTTTGTTTTTTTTTATTTGTTTTGCTTATGGAAGAAGGAGAATGGTGGGCTCTAAAAGGGAGAAGATGTGGATGGCAATTGAGAAGAAAAGGAGAAGAAAAAAAAAATCAAAAAGAAAGAAAAGAAAAGCCATCATTAAGGAAGAGATATTTTCTTTATCTCTTTAGTCATTTGTTGACTTTTCAAAATGTTGACTTTAGTCAACATGTGTTGACTTGGTCAACTTTTGGACTTTGGTCAACATGTGTTATCTTAGTCAACATTCCTTAAGTATGTGTAATTTTGTGCACATAATGTAGTAATTAAATAAAATTAGGGGAAAAATGAAGGAAATGAGAAGAAATGAGGTATATGATGCATTGATTAGTAAATATGGTTAATGAGGTCTTACTTTAGGTCTTTATAGCTTATATATCTCATTTGATAAACTACTTTGGATAACAAGTGCAAAAAGTACTAATTTGAGTATTAAAGTTCACTATATGTAACCTAATCTTCAATTATAACCCTAACTCTAAGTGAGACTACCTTAATCACATACTTAAGGGATAAATATAATCTATGACTCATTATCTTAGTTTCTAATGGATTACTTAAGGATTCGAATCATATAAGCATGAATGAGGGTCATCTCTAACCTTTTACTAATGATTTGGTAAAATATGAGCATTATATTATCAATTAGGGTTTTAAGGTAAATTATGGTGAATTAGTGCTTTTGTATCCTTAAAGTTATAATTTTAGGGTTTTTATTACTTTAGGGCACAATCTCTAATGTATTTCCACATTTAGGGTTTCATATATTCTTACGCGATTAAATCTTCGATTGTTATCTTAGGGTTTTGATGTGGTTCGAGGTTTTAGGGTCTTCATATGCGGTTAGGGGTTCAATTGATGATTTAAGGTTTTTTGTATACACCTTAGGTTTTGGATTGAGAGTTTAATCGGTTTTAAATCTCATTGGCTCTTTTAAGTTTAGGAAATCATCTACAGTTTGGATGTTTGTTTCTATACTTAGGAAGCTAAATTCGTGGGGTTTACAGAAACCTCGGTTCTTCTCGAAACAAGATCTAGCCATTTACGCACCATTGTTATCTACGGATTTTGGAAATTTAATTATCCTCAATCCGAAGTTCGAGCAATTCATCTATTTATCACCTAATTGTTTTCTGCACGTTCAGTAGACTCCGTAAATTACGAACCTCCGCTATTTGCATCCTAAAACTAAGCTAACATATATTTTGGGAACAATGGCTATCCGATTGGAGGATTCATTCTTTGTTGAAAGAAGCTTCGGCAATTTAGGAGCCTCTGTTCTCCTTAGTTTAAGAATTTTGGTTATTCCAAGTAATCAAATCTGATAATAAGTTGTCCTCGGAGCGTTGATTTTCGCAGAAGTTCTTAGCGATCTATAGATGGCGGATACTTACATGTCCTAAACATGAAGCTAAGTTATCCTTATTTTTTGGAGTTTACGTAATCCTTTGGTTATGTTATCTAGTTATTATTGATCGTGAAATCATATAATCAATCTTATTTTGGAAAAAAACGTTATTCAAAAGTTGTCAAAACCACTAAAGTAAGTTCCTCGGCAGTTCTCATTCTTGAAGGCAAGTGATCCGCCTTTTAGGTGCTACGTTTATTGAAAGAGAAACCTCAGTTCTTCTCGAATGAAGATCTAACCATTTGTGCACCGTCGTTATCTACGGATTTTGGAAATTTAAATATCCTCAATCCAAAGTTCGAGCAATTCATCTATTTATTACCTAATCGTTTTTTACACGTTCACTAGAATCCTTAAATTACGAACCTTGGCTATCCGCATCCTGAAACCAAGCAACCATATATTTTAGGAGCAACGGCTATCCGATTGGAGGATTCATTCTATGTTGAAAGAAGCTTCGGCAATTTAGGAGCCTCTGTTCTCCTTAGTTTAAGAATTTTGGTTAATCCATGTAATCAAATCTAATAATACGTTGTCCTCGGAGAGTTGATTTTCGCAGAACTTCTTAGCAATCTGTAAATGGCAGATACTTGCTTGTCCTAAACATGAAACCAAGCTATCCTTATTTTTGGGAGTTTTCGTAATCACTTGGTTACGTTGTCAAGTTATTGTTGATCGTGAAATCAAATAATCAATCTTATTTGGGAAAAAACGTTATTAAAAAGTTGTCGAAACCACTAAAGTAAGTTCCTCGGCAGTTCTCATTCTTGAAGGCAAGTGATCCGCCTTTTAGGTGCTACGTTTATTGAACGAGAAACCTCAGTTCTTCTCGAATGAAGATCTAACCATTTGCGCACCGTCGTTATCTACGGATTTTGGAAATTTAATTATCCTCAATCCGAAGTTCGAGCAATTCATCTATTTATCACCTAATTGTTTTCTAGACGTTCACTAGAATCCTTAAATTACGAAGCTCGACTATCCACATCCAAAGACCAAGCAAACTTATATTTTGGGAGCAACGGCTATCCGATTGGAGGATTTATTCTTTGTTGAAAGAAGATTCGGCAATTTTGGAGCCTCGGTTTTCCTTAGTTTAAGAATTTTGGTTATTCCAAGTAATCAAATTTGATAATACGTTGTCCTCGGAGCGTTGATTTTCGCAAAACTTCTTTACAATCTGTAGATGGCGAATACTTACATGTCCTAAACATGAAACCAAGCTATCCTTATTTTTGGGAGTTTTCGTAATCCCTTGGTTACGTTGTTTAGTTATTGTTGATCGTGCAATCAAATAATCAATCTTACTTGCGAGAAAAAGTTATTAAAAAGTTGTCGAAACCACTAAAGTAAGGACCTCGACAGTTCTCAATCTTGAAGGCAAGTGATCCGCCTTTTAGGTGCTATGTTTATTGAACGAGAAACATTGGTTCTTCTCGAATGAAGATTTAGCCATTTACGCACCGTCGTTATCTACGGATTTTGGAAATTTAATTATCCTCAATCCGAAGTTCGAGCAATTCATCTATTTATTACCAAATTGTTTTCCACACATTCACTAGAATCCTTAAATTACGAACCTCGGCTATCCACATCCTAAAACCAAGCAAACTAATATTTTGGGTGCAACGGCTATCCGATTGGAGGATTCATTCTTTGTTGAAAGAAGATTCAGCAATTTAGGAGCCTTGGTTCTCCATAGTTTAAGAATTTTGGTTATTCCAAGTAATCAAATATGACAATATGTTGTTCTCGGGGCGTTCATTTTCACAGAACTTCTTTGCAATCTATAGATGGCGGATACTTACTTGTCCTAAACATGAAACCAAGCTGTCCTTATTTTGGGGAGTTTTCGTAATCCCTTGGTTACGTTGTCTAGTTATTATTGATCGTGAAATCAAATAATCGATCTTATTTGAGAAAAAATGTTATTCAAAAGTTGTCGAAACCAACAAAGGAAGGACCTCGGCAATTCTCAATTTTGAACGCAAGTGATCCCCGTTTTAGGTGCTACGTTTATTGAACGAGAAATCTCAGATTTTCTAGAAAGAAGATCTAGCAATTTACGCACCGTCGTTATCTACGAATTTTGGAAACTTAATTATCCTCAATCCTACATTCAAGCAACTCATCTATTTATTACCTAATCGTTTTCTATATGTTTACTAGAATCCTTAAATTACTAACTCGGCTATCCGCATCTTAAAACTAAGCAAACATATATTTTGGGAGAAACGGCTATCCGATTGGAGGATTCATTCTTTGTTGAAAGAAGCTTCGGCAATTTAGGAGCCTTGGTCCTCCTTAGTTTAAGAATTTTGGTTATTCCAAGTCATCAAATCTAATAATACGCTGTCCTCGGAGTGTTGATTTTCGCAAAACTTTTCAATCTGTAGATGGTGGATACTTACTTGTCCTCTACATGAAACCAAGCTATCATTACTTTTTAGAGTTTTCGTAATCCCTTGGTTACGTTTTCTAGTTATTGTTGATCGTGAAATGAAATAATTAATCTTATTTGAGAAAAAACGTTATTCAAAATTTGTCGAAACCACCAAAGTAAGGACCTCGGCTGTTCTCAATCTTGAAGGCAAGTGATCCGCCTTTTAGGTATTATGTTTATTGAATGAGAAACCACGGTTCTTCCTGATAGAAGATCTATCAATTTACGCACCGTCGTTATCTACGAATTTCGGAAACTTAATTATCCTCAATCCAAAGTTCAGGCAATTCATCTATTTATTACCTAATCGTTTTCTACACGTTCACTAGAATCCTTAAATTACGAACCTCGGCTATCCACATCCTAAAACTAAGCAAACATATATTTTGGGAGCAACGGTTATCCGATTGGAGCATTCATTCTTTGTTGAAAGAAGCTTCGGCAATTTCGGAGCCTTGATACTCCTAAGTTTAAGAATTTTGGTTATTCCAAGTAATCAAATCTGATAATAAGTTGTCCTCGGAGCGTTGATTTTCGTAGAACTTCTTAGCAATCTGCAAATGGTGGATACCTGCTTGTCCTAAACATGAAACCAAGCTATCCTTGTTTTTGGGAGTTTTCGTAATCCCTTGGTTATGTTGTCTAGTTATTGTTGATCGTGAAATCAAATAATCAATCTTATTTAGGAAAAAACGTCATTCAAAAGTTGTCGAAACCATGGAAGTAAGGACCTCGACTGTTCTCAATCTTGAAGGTAAGTGATCCGCCTTTTCGGTGCTACGTTTATTAAATGAGATACCTCGGTTCTTCTGGAAAGAAGATCTAGCAATTTACGCACCGTCATTATCTATGGAACTTGGAAACTTAATTATCCTCAATCATAAGTTTGAGCAATTCATATATTTATAACATAATCGTTTTCTACACGTTCACTAGAATCCTTAAATAATGAACCCCGGCTACTCGCATCCTAAAACCAACCAAATATTCATTTTGGGGACAGCAGCTATCCGATTGGAGGAGTCATTCTTTGTGGAAAGAAGCTTCGGCATTTTAGGAGCCTCGGTTCTCCATAGTTTAAGAATTTTGGTTATTCAATGTAATCGAATCTGATAATAAGTTGTCCTCGGAGCGTTGATTTTCGCAGAACTTCTTAGCAATCTGCAGATGGTGGATACTTGCATGTCCTAAACATGAAACCAAGCTTTCCTTATTTTTAGGAGTTTTCGTATTCCCTTAGCTACGTTGTCTAGTTATTGTTGATCGTGAAATCAAATAAACAATCTTATTTGGGAAAAAAACGTTATTCAATAGTTGTCGAAACCACAAAAGTAAGGACCTCGGCTATTCTCAATGTTGAAGGCAAGTGATCCGCCTTTTAGGTGCTACGTTTATTGAACGAGGTACCTCGGTTCTTCTCGAAAAAGATCTAGCAATTTACGCACCGTCGTTATCTACGGATTTTGGAAGCTTAATTATCCTCAATCCTACGTTCGTGCAATTCATCTATTTATTAACTAATAGTTTTCTATATGTTCACTAAAATCCTTAAATTGCGAACATCGGCTATCCGCATCCTAAAACCAAGCAAACACATATTTTGGGAGCAACGGCTATCCGATTAGAGGATTCATTCTTTGTTGAAAGAAGCTTCAGCAATTTAGGAGCCTCGATTCTCCTTAGTTTAATAATTTTAGTTATTCGAAGTAATCAATTCTGATAATAAGTTGTCCTTGGAGCGTTGATTTTCGCAGAACTTCTTAGCAATCTGTAGATGGCGGATACTTACTTGTCCTAAACATGAAACCAAGCTACCCTTATTCTTAGGAGTTTTCGTAATCCCTTGGTTACTTGTCTAGTTATTGTTGATCGTGAAATCAAATAATCAATCTTATTTGGGAAAAAACGTTATTCAAGAGTTGTCGAAACCACCAAAATGAGGACCTCGGCTGTTCTCAATCTTGAAGGCAAGTGATCCACCATTTAGGTGCTATGTTTATTGAACGAGAAACCTCGGTTCTTCTCGAAAGAAGATCTACCTATTTATGCATCGTCGTTAACTACGGATTTTGGAAACTTAATCCTCAATCCTACGTTAGAACAATTCATCTATTTATTACCTAATCGTTTTCTACACGTTTACTAGATTTCTTAAATTATGAATCTCGGCTATCCGCATCCTAAAAACCAAGCAAACTTATTTTTTGGGATCAACAGCTATCTGATTGGAGTATTCATTCTTTGTTGAATGAAGCTTCGGCAATTTAGGAGCTTCGGTTCTCCTTAGTTTAGTTATCATGGTTATTCCAAGTAATAAAATCAGATAATAAGTTCTCTTCGGAGTGTTGATTTTTGCAGAACTTCTTTGCAATCTGTAGATGGTAAATACTTGCTTGACCTAAACATGAAACCAACCTATCCTTATTTTTGGGAGTTTTTCGTAATCCCTTGGTTACGTTGGCTAGTTATTGTTGATCGTGAAATCAAATAATCAATCTTATTTGGGAAAAAAGTTATTCAAAAGTTGTCGAAACCACGGAAGTAAGGACCTCGGTTGTTCTCAATCTTGAAGGCAAGTGATCCACCTTCTAGGTGCTACGTTTATTGAACGAGAAACCTCGGTTCTTCTCAAAAGAAGATATTTACGCACCGTCGTTATCAACGAAATTTGGAAACTTAATTATCCTCAATCCTAAGTTTGAGCAATTCATATATTTAAACCTAATCGTTTTCTACACGTTCACTAGAATCCATAAATAACGAACCCTGGCTACTCGCATCCTAAAACCAACTAAATATTCATTTTGGGAACAGCAGCAACCCCATTGGAGGAGTCATTCTTTGTGGAAAGAAGCTTTGGCATTTAAGGAGCCTCGGTTCTCCTTAGTTTAAAAATTTTGGTTATTTGATGTAATCAAATCTGATAATAAGTTGTCCTCGGTGCATTGATTTTTGCAGAACTTCTTAGCAATCTGTAGATGGCTAATACTTGCTTGTCCTAAACATGAAACCAAGCTTTTCTTATTTTTGGGAGTTTTCGTATTCCCTTGGTTACGTTGTCTAGTTATAGTTGATCGTGAAATCAAATAATCAATCTTATTTGGGAAAAAACGTTATTTAAAAGTTGTCGAAACCACTAAAGTAAGGACCTCGGCTATTCTCAATCTTAAAGGTAAGTGATCCGCCTTTTGGTGCTACGTTTATTGAACGAGAAAACTCGGTTCTTCTGGAAAGAAGATCTAGCAATTTACGCACCATCGTTATGTACGGATTTTGGAAACTTAATTATCCTCAATCCTACGTTCGTGCAATTCATCTATTTATTAACTAATCGTTTTCTACATGTTCACTAGAATCCTTAAATTGCGAACCTCGGCTATCCGCATTCTTTACCAAGCAAACATATATTTTGGGAGCAACGGCTATCCGATTAGAGGATTCATTCTTTGTTCAAAGAAGCTTTGACAATTTAAGAGCCTCGGTTTTCCTTAGTTTAAGAATTTTGGTTATTCCAAGTAATCAAATCTGATGATAAGTTGTCTTCGGAGTGTTGATTTTCGCAGAACTTCTTAGCAATCTGTAGATGGCGGATACTTACTTGTCCTAAACATGAAACCAAGCTATCCATATTTTTGGGAGTTTTCGTAATCCCTTGGTTACGTTGTCTAGTTATTGTTGATCGTGAAATCATATAATCAATCTTATTTGGGAAAAAAAGTAATTCAAAAGTTATCGAAACCACCAAAGTGAGGACCTCGGCTGTTCTCAATCCTGAAGACAAGTGATCCGCCTTTTAGGTATTATGTTTATTGAACGAGAAACCTCGATTCTTTTTGAAAGAAGATTTACCTATTTACACACCGTCGTTAACTACGGATTTTGGAAACTTAATTATCCTCAATCCTAAGTTCGAACAATTCATCTATTTATTACCTAATCGTTTTCTACATGTTTACAAGAATTCTTAAATTACGAACCTCGGCTATCCGCATCCTAAAACCAAGCAAACTTATTTTTTGGGAGCAACAGCTATCCGATTGGAGTATTCATTCTTTATTGAATGAAGCTTCGGTTCTCCTTAGTTTAGTTATCATGGTTATTCCAAGTAATAAAATCAGATAATAAGTTGTCTTCGGAGTGTTGATTTTTACAGAACTTCTTTGCAATCTGTAGATGGTGGATACTTGCTTGACCTAAACATGAAACCAACCTATCCTTATTTTTGGGAGTTTTCGTAATCCCTTGGTTACGTTGGCTAGTTATTGTTGATCGTGAAATCAAATAATCAATCTTATTTGGGAAAAAAAGTTATTCAAAAGTTGTCGAAACCTCGAAAGTAAGGACCTGGCTGTTCTCAATCTTGAAGGCAAGTGATCCACCTTCTAGGTGCTACGTTTATTGAACGAGAAACCTCGGTTCTTCTCGAAAGAAGATCTAGCAATTTACGTACCGTCGTTATCAATGAAATTTGGAAACTTAATTATCCTCAATCCTAAGTTTGAGCAATTCATATATTTATAACCTAATCGTTTTCTACACGTTCACTGGAATCCATAAATAACGAACCCCGGCTACTAACATCCTAAAACCAACCAAATATTCATTTTGGGAACAGCAGCTATCCGATTGGAGGAGTCATTCTTTGTGGAAAGAAGATTCGACATTTAAGGAGCCTCGGTTCTCCTTAGTTTAAAAATTTTGGTTATTCGGAGTAATCAAATCTGATAATAAGTTGTCCTCGGTGCATTGATTTTCGCAGAACTTCTTAGCAATCTATAGATGGCGAATACTTGCTTGTTGTAAACATGAAACCAAGCTTTCCTTATTTTTGGGAGTTTTCGTTTTCCCTTGGTTACGTTGTCTAGTTATAGTTGATCGTGAAATCAAATAATCAATCTTATTTGGGAAAAAACGTTATTTAAAAGTTGTTGAAACCAATAAAGTAAGGACCTTGGCTATTCTCAATCTTAAAGGTAAGTGATCCGCCTTTTCGGTGCTACGTTTATTGAACGAGAAACCTCGGTTCTTCTCGAAAGAAGATCTAGCAATTTACGCACGTCGTTTTGTACGGATTTTGGAAACTTAATTATCCTCAATCCTATGTTCATGCAATTCATCTATTTATTAACTAATCGTTTTCTACACGTTCACTAAAATCCTTAAATTGCGAACTTCGGCTATCCACATCCTTTACCAAGCAAACATATATTTTGGGAGCAACGACTATCCGATTAGAGGATTCATTCTTTGTTGAAAGAAGCTTCGACAATTTAGGAGCCTCGGTTCTCCTTAGTTTAAGAAATTTGGTAATTCGATGTAATCAAATCTGATAATAACTTGTCCTCGGAGCGTTGTTTTTCGCAGAACTTCTTAGCAATCTGTGGATGGCAGATACTTGCTTGTACTAAACATGAAACCAAGCTATCCTTATTCTTGGAAGTTTTCGTAATCCCTTGGTTACGTTGTCTAGTTATTGTTGATCGTGAAATCAAATAATCAATCTTATTTGGGAAAAAACGTTATTCAAAAGTTGTCGAAACCACCAAAATGAGGTCCTCGGCTGTTCTTAATCTTGAAGGTAAGTGATCCACCATTTAGGTGCTTTGTTTATTGAACGAGAAACCTCGGTACTTCTCGAAAGAAGATCTAGCAATTTACTCACCATCGTTATCTACGGATTTTGGAAACTTAATTATCCTCAATTGTAAGTTCGAGCAATTCATCTATTTATTACCTAATCGTTTTCTACACGTTCACTAGATCCTTAAATTACGAACATCGGCTATTTGCGTCCTAAAACCAAGCAAACATATATTTTGGGAGCAACGGCTATCCGATTGGAGGATTCATTCTTTGTTGAAAGAAGCCTCGACAATTTAGGAGCCTCGGTTCTCCTTAGTTTAAGAATTTTTAGTTATTCCAAGTAATGAAATTTGATGATACGTTGTCCTCGGAGCGTTGATTTTCGCAGAACGTCTTAGGAATCTGTAGATGGCAGATACTTAGTTTTCCTAAACACGAAGCCAAGTTATCCGTATTTTTGGGAGTTTTCGTAATCCCTTGGTTACGTTGTCTAGTTATTATTGATCGAGAAATCAAATAATCAATCTTATTTGAGAAAAAATGTTATTGAAAAGTTGTCGAAACCACCAAAGTAAGGACCTCGGTAATTCTCAATCTTGAAGGCAAGTGATCCCCGTTTTAGGTGCTACGTTTATTGAATGAGAAATCTCCATTCTTCTCGAAAGAAGATCTAGCAATTTACGCACCATCGTTATCTACGGATATTGGAAACTTAATTATCCTCAATCCTAAGTTCGAGCAATTCATCTATTTATTACCTAATCGTTTTCTACACGTTCACTGAAATTCTTAAATTATGAACCTCTGCTATCCGCATCCTAAAACCTAACAAACATATATTTTAGGAGCAACGGCTATCCGATTGGAGGATTCATTCTTTGTTGAATGAAGCTTTAGCAATTGAGGAGCCTCGGTTCTCCTTAGTTTAAGAATTTTGTTTATTCCTCGTAATCAAATCAGATAATACGTTGTCCTCAGAGCGTTGATTTTTACAGAACTTCTTAGCAATCTGTGGATGGTAGATACTTAGTTTTCCTAAACATGAAGCTAAGTTATCCTTATTTTTGGGAGTTTTCGTAATCCCTTGGTCACGGTGTCTAGTTATTATTGATCGTGAAATCAAATAATCAATCTCATTAGGGAAAAAATGTTATTCAAAAGTTGTCGAAACCACCAAAGTAAGGACCTTAGCTGTTCTCAATCTTGAAGGCAAGTTATCCCTATTTTAGGTATTACGTTTATTGAACGAGAAACCTCGGTTTTTCTCGAAAGAAGATCTAGCAACTTACGCACCATCGTCATCTACGGAATTTGGAAACTTAATTATCCTCAATCCTAAGTTTGAGCAATTCATCTATTTATTACCTAATCAATTTCTACACGTTCACCAGAATCCTTAAATTACGAACCTCGGCTATCTATATCCTAAAACCAAGCAAACATATATTTTGGGAGCAATGGCTATCCGATTTGAGGATTCATTTTTTGTTGAAAGAAGCTTTAGCAATTTAGGAGCCTCGGTTCTCCTTAGTTTAAGAGTTTTGGTTATTCCAAGTAATCAAATCTAATAATACGTTGTCCTTGGAGCATTGATTTTCGCAGAACGTCTTAGAAAACTATAGATGGAGAATACTTACTTGTCCTAAACATGAAACCAAGCTATCCTTGTTTTTAGAGGTTGTTACGTAGTCTGGTTATTCTTGATTGTGAAATCAAATAATCAATCTTATTTGAGAATAAATGCTATTCCAAAAGTTCTCGAATGTTCCAGAATATGGACCTCGGCTGTTCTCAATTTTGAAGGCATGTGATCCCCCTTTTAGGTGATACGTTTATTGAACGAGAAACTTCGGTTTTTCCCAAAGGAAGATCTAACAATTTATATACCGTTGTTATCTACGGATTCACTATATTTAGTTATCCTGAATCCAAAGTTCGGGCAATTCATCTATTTATTACCTAATCGTTTTCTGTACGTTCACTAAAATCCTTAAATTAAGAACCTCGGCTATCCGCATCTTAAAAACTAGCAAACATACATTTTGGGAACAGCAGCTATTCGATTGGAGGATTCATTCTTTGTTGAAAGAAGCTTCGGCAATTTAGGTGCCTCGGTTCTCCCTAGTTTAAGAATTTTTGTTATTCCAAGTAATCAAATCTAATAATACGTTGTCCTCAGAGCGTTGATTTTCGCAAAACTTCTTAGCAATCTGTAGATGGCGGATACTTACTTGTCCTAAACATGAAACCAAGCTATCCTTATTTTTGGGTGTTTTCGTAATCCCTTGGTTACATTGTCTAGTTATTGTTGATCGTGAAATCAAATAATCAGTCTTATTTGGGAAAAAACGTTATTCAAAAGTTGTTGAAACCACGGAAGTAAGGACCTCGACTGTTCTCAATCTTGAAGGCAAGTGGTCAGCCTTTTAGGTGCTATGCTTATTGAACGAGAAACCTCGATTCTTCTCGAAAGAAGATCTAGCGATTTACGTACCGTCGTTATCTACGGATTTTGGAAACTTAATTATCCTCAATCCTACGTTCGAGCAATTCATCTATTTATCACCTAATCGATTTCTCCACGTTCACTAGAATCCTTAACTTACGAACCTCGGCTATCCGCATTGTAAAACCAAGCGAACATATATTTTGGGAACAGCGGCTATCCGATTGGAGGATTCACTCTTTGTGGATAGAAGCTTCGACAATTTAAGAGCCTCGGTTCTCCTTAGTTTAAGAATTTTGGTTATTCCAAGTAATCAAATCTAATAATAAGTTGTCCTCAGAGCGTTGATTTTCGCAAAACTTCTTAGCAATCTATAGATGCCGGATACTTACTTGTCCTAAACATGAAACCAAGCTATCCATATTTTTGGGAGTTTTCGTAATCCCTTAGTTACGTTGTCTAGTTATTGCTGATCGTAAAATCAAATAATCAATCTTATTTGGGAAAAAACGTATTTCAAAAGTTGTCGAAACCACCAAAGTGAGGACCTCGGCTGTTCTCAATCCTGAAGGCAAGTGATCCGCCTTTTAGGTGCTATGTTTATTGAACGAGAAACCTCGATTCTTCTCGAAAGAAGATCTAGCTATTTACGCACCGTCGTTAACTACGGATTTTGGAAACTTAATTATCCTCAATCCTAAGTTTGAGTAATGCATATATTTATAACCCAATCGTTTTCTACACGTTCACTAGAATCTTTAAATTACGAACCCTGGCTACTCGCATCCAAAAACCAAGCAAATATTCTTTTTGGGAACAGCGGCTATTCGATTAGAGGAGTCATTCTATGTGGAAAGAAGCTTCAGCAATTTAGGAGTCTCGGTTCTCCATAGTTTAAGAATTTGGTTATTCGAAGTAATCAAATCGCATAATAAGTTGTCCTCGGAGCGTTGATTTTCCTAGAACTTCTTAGCAATCTGAAGATGGCAGATACTTGCTTGTCCTAAAGATGAACCAAGCTTTCCTTATTTTTGGGAGTTTTCGTAATCCCTTGGTTACATTGTGTAGTTAGTGTTGATCGTGAAATCAAATAATCAATCTTATTTGGGAAATAACTTTATTCAAAAGTTGTCGAAACCACTAAAGTAAGGAC
The DNA here is from genome assembly GCA_024138005.1 of Lumnitzera racemosa. NCBI lineage: Eukaryota > Viridiplantae > Streptophyta > Magnoliopsida > Myrtales > Combretaceae > Lumnitzera > Lumnitzera racemosa. The sequence continues at coordinate 75,296,517 of JAMXBC010000006.1, forward strand.
CTCGACTGTTCTCAATCTCGAAGGCAAGTGATCCGCCTTTTAGGTGTTACGTTTATTGAACGAGATACCTCGGTTCTTCTCGAAAGAAGATCTAGCAATTTACGCACCGTCCCGGATTTTGGACTTAATTATCCTCAATCCTACGTTCGTGCAATTCATCAATTTATTAACAAATCGTTTTCTACACGTTCACTAGAATCCTTAAATTGCAAACCTCGGCGATCCTTATCCTAAAACCAAGCAAACTTATTTTTTGGGAGCAACACCTATCGGATTGGAGGATTCATTCTTTGTTAAAAGAAGCTTCGGCAATTTAGGAGCTTCGGTTCTCCTTAGTTTAATTATTATAGTTATTGCAAGTAATAAAATATGATAATAAGTTGTCCTCGGAGCGTTGATTTTCACAGAACTTCTTAGCAATCTGTAGATGGTAGATACTTACTTGTCCTAAACATGAAACCAAGCTATCCTTATTTTTGGGAGTTTTCGTAATCCCTTGGTTACGTTGTCTAGTTATTGTTGATCGTGAAATCAAATAATCAATCTTATTTGGGAAAAAACGATATTCAAAAGTTATCGACACCACGAAAGTAAGGACCTCGGCTGTTCTCAATCTTGAAGGCAAGTGATCCACCTTCTAGGTGCTACGTTTATTGAATGAGAAATCTCGGTTCTTCTCGAATGAAGATCTAGCAATTACGCACCGTCGTTATCTATGGAATTTAGAAACTTAATTTTCCTCAATCCTAAGTTTGAGCAATTCATATATTTATAACCTAATCGTTTTCTACACGTTCACTACAATCCTTAAATAACGAACCGCGGCTACTCGCATCCTAAAACCAAGCAAATATTCATTTTGGGAACAGTACCTATCTGATTGGAGGAGTCATTCTCTGTGGAAAGAAGCTTCGGCATTTTAGGAGCTTCGGTTCTCCTTAGTTTAAGAATTTTGGTTATTTGAAGTAATCAAATCTGATAATAAGTTATCCTCTGAGCGTTGATTTTCGCAAAACTTCTTAGCAATCTGTAGATAGCAGATACTTGCTTGTCCTAAACATGAAACCAAGCTTTCCTTATTTTTAGGAGTTTTCGTATTCCCTTGGTTACGTTGTCTAGTTATTGTTGATCGTGAAATTAAATAATCAATCTTATTTGGGAAAAATGTTATTTAAAAGTTGTCGAAACCACTAAAGTATGGACCTTGGCTATTATCAATGTTGAAGGCAAGTGATCCGCCTTTTAGGTGCTACGTTTATTGAATGAGATACCTCAGTTATTCTCGAAAGAAGATCTAGCAATTTACGCACCGTCGTTATCTACGGATTTTGGAAACTTAATTATCCTCAATCCTACGTTCGTGCATTTCATCTATTTATTGACTAATCGTTTTCTATACGTTCACTAGAATCCTTAAATTGCGAACCTCGACTATCCACATCCTTTACCAAGCAAACATATATTTTGGGAGCAACGGCTGTACGATTGGAGGATTCATTCTTTGTTGATAGAAGCTTCGGCAATTTAGGAGTCTCGGTTCTCCTTAGTTTAAGAATTTTGGTTATTCCAAGTAATCAAATCTGATAATACGTTGTCCTCAGAGCGTTAATTTTCGCAGAACTTCTTAGCAATCTATAGATGGCGGATACTTGCTTGTCCTAAACATGAAACCAAGCTTTCCTTATTTTTAGGAGTTTTCATATTCCCTTGGCTATGTTGTCTACTTATTATTGACTGTGAAATCAAATAATCAATCTTAATTGGGAAAAAAAATTATTCAAAAGTTGTCAAAACCACCAAAGTGTGGACCTCGGCTGTTCTCTATGTTGAAGGCAAGTGATCCGCCTTTTAGGTGCTATGTTTATTGAACGAGATACCTCGGTTATTCTCGAAAGAAGATCTAGCAATTTACGCACCATTGTTATCTACGGATTTTGGAAACTTAATTATCCTCAATCCTACGTTCGTGCAATTCATCTATTTATTGACTAATCGTTTTCTACACGTTCACTAGAATCCTTAAATTGCAAACCTCGGCTATCCGCATCCTCTACCAAGCAAACATATATTTTGGGAGCAACAGCTATACGATTGGAGGATTCATTCTTTTTTGAAAGAACCTTCGGCAATTTAGGAGTCTCGGTTCTCCTTAGTTTAAGAATTTTGGTTAGTCCAAGTAATCAAATCTGACTATACGTTGTCCTCAGAGCGTTAATTTTCGCAGAACCTCTTAGCAATCTATAGATGGCGAATACTTGCTTGTCTTAAACATAAAACCAAGCTTTCCTTATTTTTAAGAGTTTTCGTATTCCCTTGGTTACGTTGTCTAGTTATTATTAATCGTGAAATCAAATAATCTATCTTATTTGGGAAAAAACGTTATTCAAAAGTTATCGAAACCACCAAAGTGAGGACCTCGGCTGTTCTCAATCTTGAAGGCAAGTGATCCACCTTTTAGGTACTATGTTTATTGAACGAGAAACTTTGGTTCTTCTCGAAAGAAGATCTTGCTATTCACACACCGTCGTTAACTACGGATTTTGTAAATTTAATTATCCTCAATCCTAAATTCAAGCAATTCATCAATTTATTACCAAATCGTTTTCTACACATTCCCTAGAATCCTTAAATTATGAACCTTGGCTATCTGCATCCTAAAACCAAGCAAATAAAGATTTTGAGAACAATGGCTATCCGATTGGAGGATTCATTCGTTGTTGAATGAAGCTTCGGCAATTTAAGAGCTTCGGTTCTCCTTAGTTTAAGAATTTTGGTTATTCGAAGTAATCAATTCTGATAATAAGTTGTCCTCAGAGTGTTGATTTTCGCAGAACTTCTTAGCAATCTATAGATGGCGGATACTTGCTTGTCCTAAACATGAAACCAAGCTATCCTTATTTTTGGGAGTTTTCGCAATCCCTTGATTGTCTAGTTATTCTTGATTGTGAAATCAAATAATCCATCTTATTCGGGAAAAAAATGTTATTCAAAAGTTGTTGAAACCACTAAAGTAAGGACCTCGGCTGTTCTCAATCTTGAAGGCCAGTGATCCACCTATTAGGTGCTACGTTTATTGAACGAGAAACCTCGGTTCTTCTAGAAAGAAGATCTAGCAATTTACACACCGTCGTTATCTACGGATTATGTAAATTTAGTTATCCTCAATCCTAAATTCAAGCAATTCATCAATTTATTACCAAATCATTTTCTACACGTTCCTTAGAATCCTTAAATTACGAACCTCGGCTATTCGCATCCTAAAACCAAGCAAATAAAGATTTTGGGAACAACGGCTATCCGATTAGAGGATTCATTCTTTGATAAATGAAGCTTCGACAATTTAGGAGCCTCAGTTCTCCTTAGTTTAAGAGTTTTGGTTATTCCAAGTAGTCAAATATGATAATACGTTGTCCTTGGAGCGCTGATTTTCGCAGAACTTCTTAGCAATCTGTAGATGGCGGATGCTTGTCCTAAACATGAAACCAAGCTATTCTTATTTTTGGGAGTTTTCTTAATCCCTTGGTTACGTTATGTAGTTATTATTGATCGTGAAATCAAATAATCAATCTTATTTGGGAAAAAACGTTATTCAAAAGTTGTCAAAACCATGGAAGTAAGGACCTTGGCTGTTCCCAATCTTAAAGGCAAGTGATCCCCATTTTAGGTGCTACGTTTATCCAACGAGAAACCTCGGTTCTTCTCGAGAGAAGGTCTGGCAATTTATGTACCGTTGTTATCTACGGATTTTGGAAACTTAATTATCTTCAATCATAAGTTCGAGCAGTTCATCTATTTATAACTTAATTATTTGCCACACGTTCTCTAAAATCTTTAAATTACGAACCTCGGTTATTTGCATCCTATAACCATGCAAACAAAGATATTGGGAACAACGGCTATCTAATTAGAGGATTCATTCATTGTTGAATGAAGCTTCAGCAATTTAGGAGCCTCGGTTCTCCTTAGTTTAAGAATTTTGGTAATTCGATGTAATCAAATCTGATAATAACTTGTCCTCGGAGCGTTGATTTTCGCAAAACTTCTTAGCAATCCGTAGATGGCGGATACTTGCTTGTACTAAACAGGAAACCAAGCTATCCTTATTCTTGGGAGTTTTCGTAATCCCTTGGTTACGTTGTCTAGTTATTGTTGATCATGAAATCAAATAATCAATCTTATTTGGGAAAAAACGTTATTCAAAAGTTGTCGAAACCACTAAAGTATGGACCTCGGCTATTCTCAATGTTGAAGGCAAGTGATCCGCCTTTTAGGTGCTACGTTTATTCAGCGATATACCTCGGTTCTTCTCGAAAGAAGATCTAGCAATTTACGCACCGTCGTTATCTATGGATTTTGGAAACTTAATTATCCTTAATCCTAAATTTGAGCAATTCATCTATTTATAACCTAATCGTTTTCTACACGTTCGCTAGAATCCTTAAATTATGAACCTCGCCTATCCGCATCCTAAAACCAAGCAAACATGCATTTTGGGAACAGCGGCTATCCGATTGGAGGATTCATTCTTTGTGAAAAGAAGCTTCGGCAATTTAGGAGCTTCGGTTCTCCTTAGTTTAAGAATTTTGGTTATTCCAAGTAATCAAATATGATAATAAGTTGTCCTCGAAGCGTTGATTTTCGTAAAACTTTTTAGCAATCTGTATATGGCGAATACTTGCTTTTCCTAAACATGAAACCAAGCTATCCTTATTTTTGGGAGTTTTCGTAATCCCTTGGTTACGTTATCTAGTTTTTGTTGATCGTGAAATCAAATAATCAATCTTATTTGGGAGAAAACGTAATTCAAAAGTTGTCGAAACCACCAAAGTAAGGACCTCGGCTGTTCTCAACCTTGAAGGCAAGTGATCCGCCTTTTTCGGTGCTACGTTTATTGAACGAGAAACCTCGGTTCTTCTCGAAAGAAGATCTTGCAATTTACGAACCATCATTATGTACGGATTTTGGAAACTTAATTATCCTCAATCCTATGTTCAAGCAATTCATCTATTTATTACCAAATCGTTTTCTATATGTTCACTAGAATCCTTAAATTACGAACCACGGCTATCCGCATCCTAAAACTAAGGAAACATATATTTTGGGAGCAACGGCTATCCGATTGGAGGAGTCATTCTATGTTTAATAAAGCTTCAGCAATTTAGGAGTCTCGGTTCTCCATAGTTTAAGAATTTTGGTTATTCGAAGTAATCAATTATGATAATACGTTGTCCTCGGAGCATTGATTTTCGCAGAACTTCTTAGCAATCTATAGATAGTGGATACTTCCTTGTCCTAAACATGAAACCAAGCTATCCTTATTTTTGAGATTTTATGCAATCCCTTTGTTACATTTTCTAGTTATTGTTGATCGTGAAATCAAATAATCAATCTTTTTTGAGAAAAAACTTTATTCAAAAGTTGTAGAAACCACCAAAGTAAGGACTTCGGCTGTTCTCAATCATAAAGGCAAGTGATAACTCTTTTAGTTGCTACGTTTATTGAACGAGAAACCTCGGTTTTTCTCGAAAGAAGATCTAGCCATTTACGCACCGTCGTTATCTACGGATTCTGTAAACTTTAATTATCCTCAATCCTAAGTTCGAGCAATTCATATATTTATAACCTAATCGTTTTCTACACGTTCACTAGAATGCTTAAATTACGAACCTCGGCTATTTGCATCCTAAAACCAAACAAACATGCATTTTGGGAACAGCAGCTATCCGATTGGAGGATTCATTCTTTGTGAAAAGAAGCTTCGGCTATTTAGGAGCCTCCGTTCTCCTTAGTTTAAGAATTTTGGTTATTCAAAGTAATCAATTCTGATAATAAGTTGTCCTCGGAGCGTTGATTTTCGCAGAACTTCTTAGCAATCCGCAGATGGCGGATACTTACTTATCCTAAACATGAAACCAAGCTATCCTTATTTTTGGGAGTTTTCGTAATCCCTTGGTTATGCTGTCTAGTTATTCTTGATCGTGAAATCAAATAATCAATCTTATTCGGGAAAAAACGTTATTCAAAAGTTGTTAAAACACTAAAGTAAGGACCTCGGCTGTTCTCAATCTCAAAGGCCAGTGATCTACCTATTAGGTGCTACGTTTATTGAACGAGAAACCTCGGTTCTTCTCAAAAGAAGGTCTAGCCATTTACACACCGTCATTATCTACGGATTATGTAAATTTAGTTATCCTTAATCCTAAATTAGTTCAATTCATCAATTTATTACCAAATCGTTTTCTACACGTTCCCTAGAATCCTTAAATTACGAACCTCGGCTATCCGCATCCTAAAACCAAGCAAATAAAGATTTTGGGAACAACGGCTATCCGATTGGAGGATTCATTCTTTGATAAATGATGCTTCTGCAATTTAGGAGCCTCGATTCTCCTTAGTTTAAGAGTTTTGGTTATTCCAAGTAATCAAATCTGATAATACGTTGTCCTCGGAGCGCTGATTTTCGCAGAACTTCTTAGCAATCTGTAGATGGCGGATACTTGTCCTAAACATGAAACCAAGCTATCCTTATTTTTGGGAGTTTTCTTAATCCCTTGGTTACGTTATGTAGTTATTATTGATAGTGAAATTAAATAATTAATCTTATTTGGGAAAAAACGTTATTCAAAAGTTGTCAAAACCACAGAAGTAAGGACCTTGGCTGTTCTTAATCTTAAAGGCAAGTGATCCCCATTTTATGTGCTACGTTTATCCAACGAGAAACCTTGGTTCTTCTCGAGAGAAAGTCTGACAATTTACGCACAGTCATTATCTACGAATTTTGGAAACTTAATTATCCTCAATCCTAAGTTCTAGCAATTCATCTATTTATAACCTAATCGTTTTCTACAAGTTCACTAGAATCCTTAAATTACGAACCTCAGCTATTTGCATCCTAAAACCAAGCAAACGTGCATTTTGGGAACAGCGGCTATCCGATAGGAGGATTCATTCTTTGTGGAAAGAAGCTTCGGCAATTTAGGAGCCTCAGTTCTCCTTAGTTTATGAATTTTGGTTATTCAAAGTAATCAAATCTGACAATACGTTGTCCTCAAAGAGTTGATTTTCGCAGAACTTCTTAGCAATCTGTAAATGGCGAATACTTGCTTGTCTTAAACATGAAACCAAGCTATCCTTATTTTTGGGAGTTTTTGTAATTCGTTGGCTACGTTGTCTAGTTATTGTTGATCGTGAAATCAAATAATCAACTTATTTGGGAAAAACGATATTCAAAAGTTGTCGAAACCACCAATGTAAGGACCTCGGCTGTTCTCAATCTTGAAGGCAAGTGATCCGCCTTTTAGGTGCTACGTTATTGAATGAGAAACCTTGGTTCTTCTGGAAAGAAGATCTAGCAATTTACGCACCGTTGTTATCTATGGATTTTGGAAACTTAATTATCCTCAATCCTAAGTTCGAACAATTCATATATTTATAACCTAATCGTTTTCTACATGTTCAGTAGAATCTTTAAATTACGAACCCCGGCTACTCGCATCCTTAAACCAAGAAAATATTCATTTTGGGAACAGTAGCTATCCGATTAGAGGAGTCTTTCTTTGTGGAAAGAAGCTTCGGCAATTTAAGAGCCTCGGTTCTCCTTAGTTTAGGAATTTTGGTTCTTGCAAGGAATCAAATCTGATAATAAGTTGTCCTCGGAGTGTTGATTTTCGCAAAACTTCTTAGCAATCTGTACATAGCGGATACTTCCTTGTCCTAAACATGAACCCAAGCTATCCTTATTTTTGGGATTTTAGGCAATCCCTTGGATACATTTTCTAGTTATTGTTGATCGTGAAATCAAATAATCAATCTTATTTGGGAAAAAACTTTATTCAAAAGTTGTAGAAACTACAAAAGTAAGGACTTCGGCTGTTCTCAATCATGAAGGCAAGTGATACCTTTTTTAGTTGCTACGTTTATTGAACGAGAAACCTTGGTTCATCTTGAAAGAAACCTCAATCCGAAGTTCGAGCAATTCATCTATTTGTCAGCTAATTATTTTCTGCATGTTCACTAGAATTCTTAAATTATAAACCTCGGCTATCTGCATCCTAAAACTAAGCTAACATATATTTTGGGAACAACGACTATCCAATTAGAAGATTCATTCTTTGTTGAAAAAGGCTTCGGCAATTTAGGAGCCTCGGTTCTCCTTAGTTTAAGAATTTTGGTTATTCGAAGTAATCAAATCTGATAATACGTTGTCCTCGGAGTGTTGATTTTCGCAGAAGTTCTTAGCAATCTGTAGATGGCGGATACTTACTTGTCCTAAACATGAAACCAAGCTATCCTTATTTTTGGGAGTTTTCGTAATCCCTTGGTTACGTTGTCTAGTTATTGTTGATCGTGAAATCAAATAATCAATCTTATTTGGGAAAAAACGTTATTCAAAAGTTGTCGAAACCACGAAAGTAAGAACCTCGGCTGTTCTCAATCTTGAAGGCCAGTGATCCGCCTATTAGGTGCTACGTTTATTGAACGAGATACCTCAGTTCTTCTCGAAAGAAGATCTAGCAATTTATGCACCGTTGTTATCTACGGATTTTGGAAACTTAATTATCCTCAATCCTACATTCGAGTAAATCATCTATTTATTACCTAATCATTTTCTATATGTTCACTAAAATCCTTAAATTACGAACCTCGGCTATCCGCATCCTAAAACCAAGCGAACAGATGTTTTGGGAGCAACGACTATTCAATTGGAGGATTCATTCTCTGATGAAAGAAGTTTCGGCAATTTTGGAGCCTCGGTTCTCCTTAGTTTATGAATTTTAGTTATTCCAAGTAATCAAATATGATAATAAGTTGTCCTCGGAGCGTTGATTTTCACAGAACTTCTTAGCAATCTGTAGATGGCGGATGCTTGCTTGTCCTAAACATGAAACCAAGCTATCCTTATTTTTGGGAGTTTTTACGTAATCCCTTAGTTACGTTGTCTAGTTGTTGTTGATCGTGAAATCAAATAATCAATCTTATTTGGGAAAATACGTTATTCAAAAGTTGTCGAAACCACTAAAGTAAGGACCTCGGCTGTTCTCAATCTTGAAGGCAAGTGATCGGCCTATTAGGTGCTACATTTATTGAATGAGAAACCTCGGTTCTTCTCGAAAAAAGATCTAGCAATTTACCCACCATCGTTATTTACGGATTTTGGAAACTTAATTATCCTCAATCTTACGTTCGAGCAATTCATCTATTTATTATCTAATCGTTTTCTACACGTCCACTAGAATCCTTATATTACGAACCTCGGCTATCCGCATCCTAAAACCAAGCAAACATATATTTTGGGAGCAACGGTTATTCGATTTGAGGATTCATTCTTTGTTGAAAGAAGCTTCGGCAATTTAGGAGCCTCAGTTCTCCTTATTTTATGAATTTTGGTTATTCCAAGTAATGAAATCTTATAATAAGTTGTCCTCGAAGCGTTGATTTTCGTAGAACTTCTTAGCAATCTGTAGATGGCGGATACTTACTTGTCCTAAAAATGAAACCAAGCTATCCTTATTTTTGGGAGTTTTCGTAATCCCTTGGTTACGTTGTCTAGTTATTGTTGATCGTGAAATCAAATAATCAATCTTATTTGGGAAAAAACGTTATTCAAAAGTTGCCGAAACCACGGATGTAAGGACCTCGGCTGTTCTCAATCTTAAAGGCAAGTGATCCCCATTTTAGGTGCTACGTTTATTGAACGAGAAATCTTGGTTCTTCTTGAAAAAAGATCTAGCAATTTATGCGACGTCGTTATCTACAGATTTTGGAAACTTAATTATCCTCAATCCTAAGTTCGAGCAATTTATCTATTTATAACCTAATTGTTTTCTGTACGTTTACTAGAATCCTTAAATTACGAATCTCGGTTATTTGCATCCTAAAACCAAGCAAACATGCATTTTGGGAACAGTGGCTATCCGATTAAAGGATTCATTCTTTGTGGAAAGAAGCTTCGGCAATTTAGGAGCCTTGGTTCTCCTTAGTTTAAGAATTTTGGTTATTCCAAGTAATCAAATCTAATAATAAGTTGTCCTCGGAGCGTTGATTTTCGCAGAACTTCTTTGCAATCTGTAGATGGCGAATACTTGCTTTTCCTAAACATGAAACCATGCTATCCTTATTTTTGGGAGTTTTCGTAATCCCTTGGTTACGTTATCTAGTTATTGTTGATCGTAAAATCAAATAATCAATCTTATTTGGGAGAAAACGTTATTCAAAAGTTGTCGAAACCACCAAAGTAAGGACCTCGGCTGTTCTCAACCTTGAAGGCAAGTGATCCGGCTTTTCGGTGCTATGTTTATTGAACGAGAAGCCTCGGTTCTTCTCAAAAGATGATCTAGCAATTTATGCACCATCGTTATGTACGGATTTTGGAAACTTAATTATCCTCAATCCTACGTTCGAGCAATTCATCTGTTTATTACCTAATAGTTTACTACACGTTCCCTAAAATCCTTAAATTACGAACCACGGCTATCCGCATCCTAAAGCTAAGGAAACATAAATTTTGGGAGCAACGGCTATCCGATTGGAGGATTCGTTCTTTGTTGAAAGAAGCTTCGGCAATTTAGGAACCTCGGTTCTCCTTAGTTTAAAAATTTTGTTATTCCAAGTAATCAAATATGATAATACGTTGTCCTCGGAGCGTTGATTTTCGCAGAACTTCTTAGCAATCCGTAGATGGCGGATACTTACTTGTCCTAAACATGAAACCGAGAAATTCTTATTTTGGGGAGTTTTCGTAATCCCTTGGTTACGTTGTCTTGATATTGTTGACCGTGAAATCAAATAATCAATCTTGTTTAGGGAAAAAACATTATTCAAAAGTTGTCGAAACCACTAAAGTAACGACCTCGGCTGTTCTCAATCTTGAAGGCCAATGATCCGCCTATTAGGTGCTACGTTTGTTGAACGAGAAACCTCGGTTCTTCTCGAAAGATGATCTAGCAATTTACGCACCATCGTTATGTACGGATTTTGGAAACTTAATTATCCTCAATCCTACGTTCGAGCAGTTCATCTCTTTATTACCTAATCGTTTACTACACGTTCACTAAAATCCTTAAATTACGAACCACGGCTATCCGTATGCTAAAGCCAAGGAAACATATATTTTGGGAGCAACGGCTATCCGATTGGAGGATTCGTTCTTTGTTCCCAAATAAGATTGATTATTTGATTTCACGATCAAGAATAACCAGATAACGTAACAACCTCTAAAAACAAGGATTACTCGGGTTTCAACTTTGGGACTCGTGAGTATCCGACATCTACAGATTGCTAAGAATTTCTGTAAAAATCCACGCCCCGAAGACATCGTATTATTCAATTTAATTACTTGGAATTACTTAAATTCTGAAACTAAAGATAACCAAGGTTCCTAAATTACTGAAGCATCCTTCCACAAGAACGAATCTGCCTAACGGATAGTCGCTGCTCCTAACATGTATGTTAGCTTGGTTTTAGGATGTTAAGAGCCGAGGTTTGTAATTTAAAGATGCTAGGGAATGTGTAGAAAATGATTAGGTAATAAATTGATGAATTGCTCGAATTTAGGATTGAGGATAACTAAATTTCCAAAATCCGTACATAACGACGGTACATAAATAGCTTGATCTTCTTTCGAGAAGAAACAAGGTTTCTCGTTCAATAAACGTAGCACCTAAAAGAGGGATCACTTGCCTTCAAAATTGAGAACAGCCTTTAGGATGCGGATAGTTGAGGTTCATAATTTAAGGATTTTAGTGAACATGTAGAAAACGATTGTGTAATAAATAGATGAATTGCTCGAACTTAGGATCGAGGATAATTAAGTTTCAAAAATCCGTAGATAACGACGGTGCTTAAATTGCTAGATTTTCTCTCGAGAAGAACCGAGGTTTCTCGTTCAATAAACGTAGCACCTAAAAGGGGGATTACTTGCCTTCAAAATTGAGAACAGCCGAGGTCCTTTTTCTGGAGGATTCGAGAACTTTTGGAATAGCGTTTGTTCCTTAATAAGATTGATTATTTGATTTCGCGATCGAGGATAATCAGACTACGTAACAACCTCCAAAAATAAGGACTACTTGGTTTCAAGTTTGGGACTCGTGAGTATCCGTTATCTATAGAACGCTTAGAAGTTCTACAAAAATCCTCGCTCTGAGGAGTATGTATTATTGGATTTAATTACTTGGAATAACCTAAATTCCTATACTAAAGATAACCGAGGCTCCTAAATTACCAAAGCGTCCTTCAAGAAGAACGAATCTGCCAATCGGATAGCTGCTGTTCCCAGCATGTATGTTTGCTTGGTTTTAAGATGCGGATAGCTGAGGTTCGCAATTTAAGGATTCTAGGGAACATGTAGAAAAAGAATAGATAATAAAAAAATTCAATTGCTCGAATTTAGGATTTAGGATAACTGAATTTCCAAAATCCGTAGATAACAACAGTGCATAAATTGCAAGATCATCTTTCAAGAAGAACCGAGGTTTCTCGTATAATAAACGTAGCACCTAAAAGTGGAATCACTTGCCTTAAAAAATGAGAATAGCCGGGGTCCTTATTCTAGAGGATTCGAGAACTTTTAGAGTAACGTTTGTTCCCAAATAAGATAGATTATTTGATTTAACAATCAAGAGTATCCGGACTACGTAACAACCTCTAAAAACAAGGACTACTTGGTTTCAAGTTTGGGACTCGTGAGTATCCGTTATCTACAGAATGCTTAGAAGTTCTACAAAAATCCTTGCTCTGAGGAGTATGTATAATTGGATTCAATTACTTGGAATAACCTAAATTCATATAGTAAAGATAACCGAGGCTCCTGAATTACCGAATCGTCCTTCTAGAAGAACGAATTTGCCTATCCGATAGCCGCTGTTCAGAATATGTATGTTAGCTTAGTTTTAGGATGCAGATAGCTGAGGTTCGTAATTTAAGGATTCTAGGGAACGCGTAGAAAACGAGTAGGTAATAAAAAGATGAATTGCACGAATTTAGGATTGAGGATAACTAACTTTCTAAAATCCGTAAATAACGACGGTGCATAAATTGGTAGATCTTCTTTCGAGAAGAATCGAGGTTTCTCGTTCAATAAATGTAGCACCTAAAAGAGGGATCACTTGCCTTCAATGTTGAGAACAGCCAAGGTCCTTACTTTGGTGGTTTCAACAACTTTTGAATAACGTTTTTTTCCCAAATAACATCGACTATTAGATTTCACGATCAAGAATAACCAGACAACGTAACCAAGGGATTACAAAAACTCCCAAAAACAAGGATAGCTTGGTTTCATGTTTTAGATAAGTAAGTATCTGCCCTCTATAGATTGCTATGAAGTTCTGCGAAAATCAACGCTTCGAGGACAACGTATTATCAGATTTGATTACTTGAAATAACCAAAATTCTTAAACTAGGGAGAACCGAGGCTCGTAAATTGCCGAAGCTTCTTTCAACGAAGAATGAATCCTCCAATTGGATAGCCGCTGTTTCCATAATGTATGTTAGCTTGGTTTTAGGATGCGGATAATTGAGGTTCATAATTTAAGGATTCTAGTGAACATGTAGAAAACGTTTGTGTAATAGATAGATGAATTACTCAAACTTAGGATCGAGGATAATTAAGTTTCCAAAATCCGTAAATAACGACGGTGTTTAAATTGTTAGATCTTCTTTCAAGAAGAATCGAGGATTCTCGTTCAATAAATGTAGCACCTAAAAGGGGGATCGCTTGCCTTAAAAATTGAGAACAGCCGAGGTCCTTATTCTGGAGGATTCGAGAACTTTTGGAATAGCGTTTGTTCCTTAATAAGATTGATTATTTGATTTCGCGATCAAGAATAATCAGACTACATAACAACCTCCAAAAACAAGGACTACTTGGTTTCAAGTTTGGGACTCGTGAGTATCCGTTATCTACAGAATGCTTAGAAGTTCTACAAAAATCCTTGCTTTGAGGAGTATGTATAATTGGATTTAATTACTTGGAATAACCTAAATTCATATAGTATAGATAACCGAAGCTCCTGAATTACCGAAGTGTCCTTCTAGAAGAACGAATCTGCCTATCCGATAGCCGCTGTTCAGAATATGTATGTTAGCTTAGTTTTAGGATGCGGATAGCCGAGGTTCATAATTTAAGGATTCTAGGGAATACGTAGAAAATGAGTAGGTAATAAAAAGATGAATTGCACGAATATAGGATTGAGGATAACTAACTTTCTAAAATCCGTAAATAACGACGGTGCATAAATTGGTAGATCTTCTTTCAAGAAGAACCGAGGTTTCTCGTTCAATAAATGTTGCACCTAAAAGAGGGATCACTTGCCTTCAATGTTGAGAACAGCCAAGGTCCTTACTTTGGTGGTTTCAACAACTTTTGGATAACATTTTTTCCCAAATAACATCGATTATTAGATTTCACGATCAACAATAACCAGACAACGTAACCAAGGGACTACAAAAACTCCCAAAAATAAGGATAGCTTGGTTTCATGTTTAGGACAAGTAAGTATCCACCATCTACAGATTGCTACGAAGTTCTGCGAAAATCAACGCTCCAAGGTAATAAAAAGATGAATTGTACGAATTTAGGATTGAGGATAACTAACTTTCTAAAATCCGTAAATAACGACGGTGCATAAATTGCAAGATCATCTTTCGAGAAGAACCGAGGTTTCTCGTACAATAAACATAGCACCTAAAAGTGGAATCACTTGTCTTCAAAAATGAGAATAGCCGAGGTCGTTATTCTAGAGGATTCGAGAACTTTTAGAATAACGTTTGTTTCCAAATAAGATTGATTATTTGATTTAACGATCAAGAGTATCCGGACTACGTAACAACCTCTAAAAACAAGGATTACTTGGTTTCATGTTTGGGACTCGTGAGTATCCGTTATCTACAGAATGCTTAGAAGTTCTTCAAAAATCCTTGCTCTGAGGAGTATGTATAATTGGATTTAATTACTTGGAATAACCTAAATTCATATAGTGAAGATAACCGAGGCTCCTAAATTACCGAAGCATCCTTCAACAAGAACGAATCTACCTATCGGATAGCCACTGTTCGCAATATGTATGTTAGCTTGGTTTTAGGATGCGGATAGCGGAGGTTCGTAATTTAAGGATTCTTGGGAACGTGTAGATAATGATTAGGTAATAGAAAGATAAATTGCTGGAATTTTGGATTGAGGATAACTAAATTTCCAAAATCCGTAGATAATGACGGTACATAAATTGCTTGATCTTCTTTCGAGAAGAAACGAGGTTTCTCGTTCAAAAAGCGTAGCACTTAAAAGGGGGATCACTTGCCTTCAAAATTGGGAACAGCCGAGGTCCTTACTCAGGGGGTTTCGAGAACTTTTGGAATAAGGTTTGTTCCCAAATAAGATTAATTATTTGATTTCAGGATCAAGAATAACTATACTACGTAACAATCTCAAAAGGCAAGGATTACTTGGTTTCAAGTTTGGGACTCGTGAGTATTCGTCATCTATAGAATGCTAAGAAGTCCTGTAAACCCCTAAAAGTTTCGATCTAGTTTTTGAAATAGACTCAACTATATTAAACAATTTAGGAGTCGATAAGGCTAATTAAAGTGAAAACCCTAAAAGAATTAATCAATCGCGTAAAGAATTTTTCTACCCTAAATGTTTCTAAATGCTAAAGATTTCATTCAAAAGTGCTAAAAGCCTTAAAAATGATTACATTAAGGACATTATGTGCACTAATCCAACATGATATACCCTAAAACCCTAATTGATAATATAATGCTTATATTTTGCTAAATCATTAGTAAAAGATTAGAGATAACCCTCATTCTTGCTTATATGATTCGAATTCTTAAGTAATCCATTATGAACTAAGATAATGAGTCATAGATTATATTTATCCCTTAAATATATGATTAAGTTAGTCTTACTTAGGGTTAGGGTTATAGTTGAAGATTAGGTTACATATAGTGAACTTTAATACTTAAATTAGTACTTTTTGCCCTAGTTTATCAAATGAGATATATGGACTATAAAGACCTAAAGTAAGATCTCATCAACCATATTTACACATCAATGCATCATATACCTCATTTCTTCTCATTTCCTTCATTTCTCCCCTAATTTCCCTTAATTACTACATTATATGCACAAAATTGCACATACTTAAGGAATGTTGACTAAGATAATACATGTTGACCAAAGTTCAAAAAGTTGACCAAGTCAACATTTTAAAAAGTCAACAAAAGCTAAGAGATAAGGAAAATATCTCTTCCTTAATGATGGCTTTCTTTTCTTTTCTTTTTGATTTTTCTTTCTCTCTTCTTTACAATTGTTGCCGTCCACATTTTTCCTTCTAAACCCTACCACATGTTGTCTTCCATTAAGAGAAACAAACAAAAGAAACAAACCAAAACCCCCCTTTTCAATGCCGTGAACTCCTTCTTCTTCTTTCCCTTTCATTACTTCACTTTTGTCTCCATAACTTCAACATAATTAAAGGTATGTCTTTAAGTTGCTTTATATTACTTTATATTATTCATTAGTTAGTTAATTAGGTAGATTAGAGAAGTAGTTATGTGGTTAGTATTGTCTTGAAGAAGAGGAAACAAAGTTTCCATCTTTAAGTGTAGAAATTTGAACTTTTGAAGAAGAAGAAAGGAAGACATGAGTATATGCTTATAAGTATGTATACATAAGGAAATACTAAAAGAGTACAAGTATGTGAACCTTTGTACATGAGTATTTATCATGTACATAACCTAACTTAAGATCATATCTAACTATACATACCTATACTACACTAAATATATACATAAGAACACAAAAACATGGAATTAGGAAGCTTTTCTTAAGGAAAAGCTTAGGCATACGAATTTTAGTATAGAAATACGATCCAACCGTAGAGGTATACGGGGTATGTATACACGTATAAATACGGTATAAGTCTAAGTATAGGTATGAGTATAAGTATGTATAAAGTATATGTACATAAGTATAAAAGAAAGGGATAACATGTACATAATACATATACATATGACATAAGCATGAGGAAAGGCTTATGTAAGCATATGATGACATAAGCAAGTGATGACATAAGCAATGACATAAGCAAAAGATGATGTAAGCGATAACATAAGCATAAGTTTAGAAAGTAAGAAAACTAAGAAAAGTGTAGGTAATTAGGTAACTAAATTAGTAAATCTTAATACACCTTCTAAATTAGATTATACCTAATTCAGTACATGAATTAGTAATAGCAAAGTAAAATCCTTTCATTATAAGAATTTAAGGAATAAAAGATATAAACATAAGTAATAAGAGTACTTAAGTGTTCATAACTAAAAATTTCTATAAATTTAGTACATAACGTAAAATAGAGGTCTTAACACCCAAAACAGATATTACCATGTGAATATATGTTCGGAAACGATGAAAAACGACTATAAATTCATAAATATCAAAAATAAAATGGAAAAGTTACAGACGATTAAAATTAAAGTCTTACCGGGTAAAAGTTGATAGTAATTTAAGTAGAATTAGGTAATTAGATGTTTAGAATTAGTAGTTGATTCAGGTTCTTACTAGTGTTATTATTGCATAATGATCAGGTGACCCTGAGGTGAGCGAGGACCTCCCGATCGATTACTATGATTAGGGAGAACCGCTATGGCCGAGTGAGTATTTACCCTATGATTCCATGCTTAATTGTGATTGTGGATAGTGGACTTAAATATTATTGTTAATTGACTACTGTGTGGGGTTCGGGAAATGCTTGTGTATGTAATTGTATGTTGAGTTGTGAATTTACCTTAAATACATAAAATGCCTTGTTTATTGCATGGTAGTACAGAAAATGATTGTGTGTATTAGTGGATGGTCAGAACATAATTTGAACTAAATTATACTCGGCCTATAAAAAGAAACTAGAACATGCATTAACATGCATAGCATGGATACTATTCCGGCCGTCACATCACACGGAGGTAAAGAGAGGCCATTCGGGGGTTGATATTATTGATTTATTTGGTTATGTACGGTGCACTCGTACAAAATGACCTTACCCTAGCCCACAGGAACACTAGGCGTTGGAGGCGCCAACCGCCTAGCTAAGGGTCAAGTCTAGAGGCCTCCGTTTAGGGGTAAGTGTGGACTGCGGGGGCCCACTCACAATTATACTAGAACTTGGGTTTTTCTGAAAATAAAAGAAATATTTGATATAAGTATGGAACATGGAGTTCTGTAGTAAAGTAAATTCTAGTATAATACCCGGATCTGATTGGCGCCGTGTAAACTCCAACCCTGACTTCGGAGGGCTTTAAATCCGAGTTACGTATATGAACTAGTTAAGTATGTGTATTGTTTGGCATTCTGTTTGATCATTCATTCATATGCGTGACTCTAATGTACTTATAACTTGCTTGCTATGTAGTTGAGGGTTTTGCTCACTAAGCTTAGGCTTACACCCCTTTAAACTTTTGTTGCAGGATAGCCTGTTCGTAGAGATAGGATGAGGGATGCCACAGGTTAGCCTGGGGACTTGGGTAAGAGTGAGGTGTCCTGTGTAATGAGAGGGAATAGTTTATGAGACTCTTACTCATGTACTTATGTTTATCTTATTATTATAAACTTAGACATACTTAAACACTGTATATTGTAAGCTTTATAACTTAACTTTTATATAAATATGTTGCGTGATGATATCATGTGAATTTGGATGTACTTTGGAAACTAGTAGTTGTAGAGCCTTGTATATTGTGTGAAGAGTTTTTGATTGGAAAGGTAACCAATCAGGGGTTCTTCATACAGTATACGGCGTCTGCCACGACTAGGCTGTCCTCAGTTCGTGACAAGTTCTACAAAAATCATCGCCCCGAAGAGTATGTATTATTGGATTTAATTGCTTGGAATAACTGAAATTACTAAACTAAAGATAACCGACGCTAGTAAATTACCGAAGCATTCTTCTTGAAGAACAAATCTGCCTATCGGATAGACGCTGTTCCCAAAATGTATGTTAGCTTGGTTTTAGGATGCGGATAATCGAGGTTCGTAATTTAAGGATTCTTAGGAATGTCTAGGAAATGATTAGGTAATAAAAAGATAAATTGCTCGAAATTAGGATTGAGGATGACTAAATTTCCAAAATCCGTAGATAAGGACGGCACATAAATTGCTTGATCTTCTTTCAAGAAGAATTGAGGATTCTCATTCAACAAATGTAGCACCTAAAAGGGGGATCACGTCCTTATTCTGGAGGATTCGAGAGCTTTTGGAATAGCGTTTGTTCCTTAATAAGATTGATTATTTGATTTCGCGATCAAGAAACCAGACTACGTAACAACCTCCAAAAACAAGGACTACTTGGTTTCTAGTTTGGGACTCGTGAGTATCCGTCATCTACATAACGCTTAGAAGTTCTACAAAAATCCTCACGCTGAGGAGTATGTATTATTGGATTTAATTACTTGGAATAACCTAAATTCCTGTACTAAAGATAACTGAGGCTCCTAAATTATCAAAGCGTCCTTCAAGAAGAACGAATCTGCCAATCGGATAGCCGTTGTTCCCAAAATGTATGTTTGCTTGGTTTTAAGATGCGGATAGCCGAGGTTCGCAATTTAGGAATTCTAGGGAACGTGTAGAAAAAGAATAGATAATAAAAAATTGAATTACTCGAATTTTGGATTGAGGATAACTAAATTTCCAAAATCCGTTAATAACGACGGTCCATAAATTGCAAGATCATCTTTCGAGAAGAACTGAGGTTTCTCGTTCAATAAACGTACACCTAAAAGAGGGATCAATTGGCTTTAAAATTGAGAACAGCAGAAGTCTTTACTCTGGGGGTTTCGAGAACTTTTGGAATAAGGTTTATTCCCAAATAAGATTGATTATTTGATTTCACGATAAAAAATAACCACACTACGTAACAACCTCTAAAAACAAGGATTGCTTGGTCTCAAGTTTGGGACTCGTGAGTATCCGTCATCTACAGAATGCTAAGAAGTTCTACAAAAATCCCTACTCCGAGGAGTATGCATTATTGGATTTAATTACTAGGAATAACCTAAATTCCTATACTAAAGATAATCGAGGCTCCTAAATTACTGAAGCATCCTTCAAGAAGAACGAATCTACCTATCTGATAGCCATTGTTCGCAAAATGTATGTTTTCTTGGTTTTAGGATACGGATAGCTGAGGTTCGTAATTTAAGGATTCTAGGAAATGTGTTGAAAACGAGTAGGTAATAAAAAGATAAATTGCTCGAATTTAAGATTGAGGATATCTAAATTTCCAAAATTCGTAGATAACGACGGTGTGTAAATTGCTAGATCATCTTTCGAGAAGAACCGAGCTTTCTTGTTCAATAAACGCAGCACCTAAAAGAGGGATCACCTGCCTTCAAGATTGAGAACTGCTGAGGTCCTTACTTTGGTGGTTTTGACAACTTTTGAATAATGTCTTTTCCCAAATAAGATTGATTATTTGATTTCACGATCAAGAATAACCAGACTACGTAACAAACTCTAAAAACAAGGATCACTTAGTTTCAAGTTCGGGACTCATGAGTATCCGTCAACTATAGAATGCTAAGAAGTTCTACAAAAATTCTCGCCCCAAAGAGTATGTATTATTGGATTTCATTACTTGGAATAACCTAAATTCCTAAACTAATGATAACCGAGGCTCGTAAATTACCGAAGCGTCCTTCTAGAAGAATGACTCTGCCTATCAGATAGCTGCTGTTTCCAAAACGTATGTTAGCTTGGTTTTAGGATGCAGATAGTCAAGGTTCGTAATTTAAGTATTATAGGGAACGTGTAGAAAACGATTAGGTAATAAATTGATGAATTGCTCGAATTTAGGATTGAGGATAACTAAATTTCCAAAATCTGTAGTTAACGAGGGTACATAAATTGCTTGATCTTCTTTCGATAAGAAACGAGGTTTCTCGTTCAAAAAATGTAGCACCTAAAAGGGGGATCACTTGCCTTCAAAATTGGGAATAGCCGAGGTCCTTACTTTGGCGGTTTCGAGAACTTTTGGAATAAGGTTTGTTCCCAAATAAGATTGATTATTTGATTTCAGGATCAAGAATAACCAGATTACGTAACAACCTCTAAAAACAAGGATGACTTGGTTTCAAGTTTGGGTCTCGTGAGTATCCGTCATCTACAAAATGCTAAGAAGTTCTACAAAAATCCTTGCCCCAAGGAGTATGTATTATTGGATTTAATTGCTTAGAATAACCGAAATTACTAAACTAAATATAATCGGAGCTCATAAATTACCGAAGCGTATTTCTAGAAGAACGAATCTGCCTATCAGATAGCCGCTGTTCCCAAATGTATGTTAGCATGGTTTTAGGATGCGGATAGTCGAGGTTCGTAATTTAAGGATTCGAGGGAACGTGTAGAAAAAGAATAGATAATGAATAATTGTATTGCTCGAATTTAGGATTGAGGATAACTAAGTTTCCAAAATCTGTTAATAATGACGGTGCGTAAATTGCAAGATCATCTTTGGAGAAGAATTGAGGGTTCTTGTTCAATAAAAGTAGTACCTAAAAGAGGGGTCACTTGTCTTCAAAATTGAGAACAGCCGAGGTCTTTACTCTGGGTGTTTCGAGAACTTTTGGAATAAGGTTTGTTCCCAAATAAGATTGATTATTTGATTTCACGATCAAGAATAACCAGACTACATAACAACCTCTAAAAACAAGGATTACTTGGTTTCAAGTTTGGGACTCGTGAATCTAGGTCATCTACAGAATGCTAAGAAGTTCTACAAAAATCCTCGCCACGGGGAGTATGTATTATTAGATTTAATTACTTGGAATAACCTAAATTCCTAAACTAAAGATAACCGAGGCTCCTAAATTACCAAAGCGTCCTTTTAGAAGAACGAATCTGCCTATCGGGTAGCCGCTGTTCCCAAAACGTATGGTAGCTTGGTTTTAGGATGCGGATTGTTGAGGTTCGTAATTTAAGTGTTCTAGGGAACGTGTAGAAAACGATTAGGTAATAAATTGATGAATTGCTGGAATTTAGGATTGAGGATAACTAAATTTTCAAAATCCGTAGATAACGACGGTACATAAATTGCTTGATCTTCTTTTGAAGAAACAAGGTTTCTCGTTCAAAAAATGTAGCACCTAAAAGGAGGATCACTTGCCTTCAAAATTGAGGACAGCCGAGGTCCTTACTCTGGGGGTTTAGAGAACTTTTAGAATAAGGTTTGTTTCTAAATAAGATTGATTATTTGATTTTACGAAAAAAAATAACCAGACTATGTAACAAGCTCTAAAAACAAGGATTACATAGTTTCAAGTATGGGACTTGTGAGTATCCGTCATCCGTAGAAAGCTAAGAAGTTCGACAAAAATCCTTGCCCCGAGGAGTACGTATTATTGGATTTAATTACTTGGAAAACCTAAATTCCTAAACTAAAGATAATCGAGGCTCCTAAATTACCGAAGCGTCCTGCTAGAAGAACGAATCTGCCTATCGCATAGATGCTGTTCCAAAAATGTATGTTAGCTTGGTTTTAGGATGCGGATAGCCGAGGTTCGTAATTTAAAGATTCTTGGGAAAGTGTAGAAATGATTAAGTAATAGAAAGATAAATTGCTGGAATTAAAGATTGAGGATAACAAAATTTCCAAAATCCGTAGATAACGACGGTACATAAATTGCTTGATATTATTTCGAGAAGAAACGAGGTTTCTCGTTTAACAAATGTAGCACCTAAAAGAGAGGGATCACTTGCCTTCAAAATTGAGAACAGCTGAAGTCCTTACTCTGGGAGTTTCGAAAACTTTTGGAAAAAGGCTTATTCCCAAATAAGATTGATCATTGGATTTCACGATTACGGATAACCAGACTACGTAACAACCTATAGACACAAGGATTACTTGGTTTCAAGTTTGGGACTTGTGAGTATCCGACATCTACAGAATGCTAAGAAGTTCTACAAAAATCCCTACTCCAAGGAGTATGTATTATTGGATTTAATTACTTGGAATAACCTAAATTCCTATACTAAAGAAAACTGAGGCTCCTAAATTACCGAAGCATCCTTCAAGAAGAACGAATCTGCCTATCGGATAGCCGCTGTTCGCAAAATGTATGTTTGCTTGGTTTTAGGATGCGGATAGGCGAGGTTCATAATTTAAGGATTCTAGGGAATGTGTAGAAAACGAGTAGGTAATAAATAGATAAATTGCTCGAATTTAGGATTGAGGATAACTAAATTTCCAAAATTCGTAGATAACGACGGTGCGTAAATTGCTAGACCATCTTTGGAGAAGAACCAAGTTTTCTCATTCAATAAACGTAGCACCTAAAAGATGGATCACCTGCCTTCATGATTGAGAATAGCCGAAGTCCTTACTTTTGGCAGTTTCGATAACTTTTGAATAACGTTTTTTCCCAAATAAAATTGATTATTTGATTTCACGATCAAGAATAACCAGACTACGTAACAACCTCTAGAAACAAGGATTACTTGTTTTCAAGTTTGGGACTCGTGAGTATCCGTCATCTACAGAATGCTAAGATGTTCTACAAAAATCTTTGTCCCGATGAGTATGTATTATTGGATTTAATTATTTGGAATAACCAAAATTCCTGAACTAAAGATAACCGAAGCTCCTAAATTACAAAAAGTGTCCTTTTAGAAGAACAAATCTGCCTATTGGATATCCGCTATTCCCAAAATGTTTGTTAGCTTGGTTTTATGATGTCGATAGCCGACGTTCGTAATTTTAGGATTGTAGGGAATGTGTAGAAACAAGTAGGTAATAAATTGATGAATTGCTCGAATTTAGGATTGAAGATAACTAAATTTCCAAATTCCGTAAATAACGAAGGTGCATAAATTGCTTGATCTTCTTTTGAGAAGAAACGAGGTGTCTCATTCAATAAACGTAGCACCTAAAAGAGGGATCACTTGCCTTCAAGATTGAGAACAGCCCAGGGCCTTACTCTAGGGGTTTCGAGAACTTTTGTAATGAGGTTTGTACCCAAACAAGATTTATTATTTGATTTCCCGATCAAGAATAACCAGACTACGAAACAACCTCTAAAAACAAGGATTACTTGGTTTCAAGCTTTAGACTTGTGAGCATCCGTCATCTACAAAATGCTAAGAAGTTCTACAAAAATCCTTGCCCCGAGAAGTATGTATTATTGGATTTAATTACGTGGAATAACCAAAATTCCTAAACTGAAGATAACCGAAGCTCCTTAAATTTCCAAAGTGTCCTTCTAGAACAACAAATCTCCCTATCGGATAGCCATTGTTCCTAAAATATATGTTAGCTTGGTTTTAGGATGCAGACAGCCGAGGTTCGTGATTTAAGGACTCTTGGGGACGTGTAGAAAACGATTAGGTAATAAATTGATGAATTGCTCGAATTTAGGATTGAGGATTACTAAATTTCCAAAATCCGTATATAACGAGCGTACATAAATTGCTTGAACTTCTTCCGAGAAGAAACGAGGTTTCTTGTTTAATAAACGTAGCACCTAAAAGAGGGATCACTTGCCTTCAAAATTGAGAACAGCCAAGGTCATTGCTCTGGTGGTTTCAACAACTTTTGAATAACATTTTTTTCCAAATAAGATTGTTTATTTAATTTCACGATCAAGAATAACCAGACTACGTAACAAACTCTAAAAGCAATGATTACTTAGTCTCAAGTTTAGGACTCGTAAGTATCCGTCATCTACAGAATGCTATGAAGTTCTACAAAAATCCTCGCCCCGAAGAGTATGTATTATAGGAATTAAATACTTGGAATAACCTAAATTCCTAAACTAAAGATAACCAAGGCTCCTAAATTACCGAAGCGTCCATCTAGAAGAACGAATCTACCTATCAAGTAGTCGCTATTCCCAAAACGTAAGGTATTGGTTTTAGGATGTGGATAGTCGAGGTTTATAATTTAAGGATTCTACGGAACGTGTAGAAAACGATTAGGTAATAAATTTATGAATTGCTCGAATTTAGGATTTAGGATAACTAAATTTCCAAAATCCATAGATAACGAGGGTACATAAATTACTTGATCTTCTTTCGAAGAAACGAGGTTTCTCGTTCAAAAAACGTAGCACCTAAAAGGGGGATCACTTGCCTTCAAACTTGAGAACAGCCAAGATCCTTACTCTAGGGGTGTCGAGAACTTTTGGAATAAGGTTTGTTCCCAAATAAGATTGATTATTTAATTTCAAAAAAAAATAACCAGACTACTTAACAAGCTCTAAAAACAAGGATTATTTAGTTTCACGTTTGGGACTCGTGAGTTTCCGTCATCTACAGAATGCTAAGAAGTTCTACAAAAATCCTCGTCCCAAGGAGTATGTATTATTGGATTTAATTTCATGGAATAACCTAAATTCCTAAAATGAAGATAACGGAGGCTCTTAAATTACCGAAGCGTCCTTCTAGAAGACCGAACCTGCTTATCGGACAGCTGCTGTTCCCAAAATGTATGTTAGCATGGTTTTGGGATGCAGATAGTCAAGTTTCTTAATTTAAGGATTTTAGGGAACGTGTAGAAAACAAGTAGGTAATAAAAAGATAAATTGCTCGAATTTAGGATTGAAGATAACTAAATTTCCAAATTCGTAGATAACGACGGTGTGTAAATTGCAAGATCATATTTGGAGAAGAACCGAGCTTTCTCGTTCAATAAACGTAGCACCTAAAATAGGGATCACCTGCCTTTAAGATTGACAACAGCCGAGGTCCTTACTTTGGTGGTTTCGACAACTTTTGAATAACGTTTTTTCCCAAATAAAATTGATTATTTGATTTCACGATCAAGAATAACCAGACTACGTAACAACCTCTAAAAACAAGGATTACTTGGTTTCAAGTATTGGACTCGTGAGTATCCGTCGTCTACAGAATGCTAAGAAGTTCTACAAAAATCCTCGTCCCGAGGAAAACGTATTATTGGATTTAATTACTTGGAATAACGTAAATTCCTGAACTAGAGATAACCAAAGCTCCTAAATTATAAAAAGTGTCATTCTAGAAGAACGAAACTGCCTATCGGATAGCCGCTGTTCACAAAAAGAATGTTAGCTTGGTTTTAGGATGCGGATAGCCAAGGTTCGTTATTTAAGGATTCTTGGGAACGTGTAGAAAATGATTAGGTAATAAATTGATGAATTGCTCGAATTTAGGGTTGAGAATAACTAAATTTCCAAAATCCGTAGGTAGCGACGGTACATAAATTGCTTGATCTTCTTTCAAGAAGAAAGGAGGCTTCTCGATCAATAAACGTAGCACCTAAAAGAGGGATCACTTGCCTTCAAAATTGAGAATAGCCGAGGTCCTTACTCTGGGGGTTTGAAGAACTTTTGAAATAAGGTTTGTTTCCAAATAAGATTGATTATTTGATTTCCCGATCAAGAATAACCAGACAACGTAACAACCTCTAAAAACAAGGATTGCTTGGTTTCAAGTTTAGGACTCGTGAGTATCCGTCATCTACAGAATGCTAAGAAGTTCTACAAAAATCCTCACCTCAAGGAGTATGTATTATTATATTTAATTACGTGGAATAACCTAAATTCCTAAACTGAAGATAACGGAGGCACCTAAATTACTGAAGCATCCTTCTAGAAGAACAATTCTGCTTATCAGAAAGCCACTGTTCCCAAAATGTATGTTAGCTTGGTTTTAGGATGCGGATAGCCGAGGTTCCTAATTTAAGGATTCTTGGGAACGTATAGAAAATGATTAGGTAATAAATTGATGAATTGCTCGAATTTAGGATTAAGGATAACTAAATTTCCAAAATTCGTAGATAACGACAGTGCGTAAATTGCTAGATCTTCTTTCGAGAAGAATCGAGGTTTCCCTTTCAATAAACGTAGCACTTAAAAGAGGTATCACTTGCCTTTAAGATTGAGAACTGCCGAGGTCCTTACTTTGGTGGTTTCGACAACTTTTGAATAACGTTTTTTCCCAAATGAGATTGATTATTTGATTTCACGATCAAGAATAACCAGACTAAGTAACAAACTCTAAAAACAAGGATTACTTGATTTAATGTTTAGGACTCGTGAGTATCCGTCAGCTAAGAAAGCTAAGAAGTTCTACAAAAATCCCCGCCCCGAAGATTATGTATTATTGGATTTAATTACTTGGAATAACTTAAATTCCTACACTAAAGATAACCGAGGCTCGTAAATTACCAAAGCGTCCCTTCTAGAAGAACGAATCTGCTTATTGGATAGCCGTTGTTCCCAAAACGTATGTTAGCTTGGTTTTAGGATGCGGATAGTTGAGGTTTGTAATTTAAGGATTCTAGGGAAACTGTAGAAAAAAATTAGGTAATAAATTGATGAATTGCTCAAATTTTGGATTGAGGATAACTAAATTTCCAAAATCCGTAGATAACGAGGTTACATAAATTGCTTGATCTTCTTTCGAAGAAACAAGGTTTCTTGAACAAAAAACGTAGCACCTAAAAGGGGGATCACTTGCCATCAAAATTGATAACAGCCGAGGTCCTTACTCTGCGGGTTTCGAGAACTTTTGGAATAAGGTTTTTTCCCAGATAAGATTGATTATTTGATTTCACGATCAAGAATAACCAAACTACGTAACAAACTCTAAAAACAAGGATTACTTGGTTTCAAGTTTGGGACTCGTGAGTCTAGGTCATCTACAGAATGCTAAGAAGTTCTACAAAAATCCTCGCCACGGGGAGTATGTATTATTGGATTTAATTACTTGGAATAACCTAAATTCCTAAACTAAAGATAACCGAGGCTCCTAAATTACCAAAGCGTCCTTTTAGAAGAACGAATCTGCCTATCGGGTAGCCGCTGTTCCCAAAACGTATGGTAGCTTAGTTTTAGGATGCGGATAGTCGAGGTTCGTAATTTAAGGATTCTAGGGAACGTATGGAAAACGATTAGGTAATAAATTGATGAATTGCTAGAATTTAGGATTAAGGATAACTAAATTTCCAAAATTCGTAGATAACGAGGGTACATAAATTGCTTGATCTTCTTTCGAAGAAACGAGGTTTCTCGTTCAAAAAACGTAGCACCTAAAAGGGGGATCACTTGTCTTCAAAATTGAGAACAGCCGAGGTCCTTACTCTGGGGGTTTCGAGAACTTTTGGAATAAGGTTTGTTCCCAAATAAGATTGATTATTTGATTTTATGAACAAGAATAACCAGACTACGTAACAACCTCTAAAAATAAGGATTACTTGGTTTCAAGTTTGGGACTTGTAAGTATCTGTCATCTATAGAATGCTAAGAAGTTCTACAAAAATCTCCACTCGAGGAGTTTGTATTATTAGATTTAATTACTTGGAATAACCTAAATTCCTATACTAAAGATAACCGAGGCACCTAAATTACAAAAAGTGTCCTTCTAGAAGAACGAATCTGCCTATTGGATATCCGCTGTTCCCAAAATCTATATTAGCTTGGTTTTATTCTGCAGATAGCCGAGGTTCGTAATTTTAGAATTCTAGGGAATGTGTAGAAAATGATTAGGTAATAAATTGATGAATTGCTCGAATTTAAAATTGAGGATAACTAAATTTCCAAAACCCATAGATAACGATGGTACATAAATTGCTTGATCTTCTTTCAAGAAGAAAAGAGGTTTCTCATTCAATAAACATAGCACCTAAAAGAGGGATCACTTGCCTTGAAAATTGAGAATAGCCGAGGCCCTTACTCTGGGGGTTTCAAGAACTTTTGAAATAAGGTTTGTTCCTAAATAAGATTGATTATTTGATTACCCGATGAGGAATAACCAGACTATGTAACAACCTCTAAAAACAAGGATTACTTGATTTCAAGTTTGGGACTAGTGAGTATCCGTTTTCTACAAAATGCTAAGAAGTTTTACAAAAATCCTTGCCCCGAGGAGTATGTATTATTGGAGTTAATTATGTGGAATAACCTAAATTCCTAAACTGAAGATAACTGAGGCTCCTTAAATTACCGAAGTGTCCTTCTAGAAGAACGAATCTGCCAATTGGATAGCCGTTGTCCCTAAAATATATGTTAGCTTAATTTTAGAATATGGATAGGCGAGGTTCATAATTTAAGGATTCTTGGGAACGTGTAGAAAACGATTAGGTAATAAATTTATGAATTGCTTGACTTTAGGATTAAGGATAACTAAATTTCCAAAATCCGTAGATAACGATGGTACATAAATTGCTCGATCTTCTTTTGAGAAGAAACGAGGTTTCTCATTCAATAAACGTAGCACCTAAAAGAGGGATCACATGCCTTCAAAATTGAGAACAGCCGGGGTACTTACTCTTCGGGTTTCGAGAACTTTCGGATTATGGTTTGTTCCCAAATAAAATTGATTATTTGATTTCACGATTAAGAAAAACAAGACTACGTAACAAGCTCTAAAAACAAGGATTGCTTGGTTTCAAGTTTGGGACTCGTGAGTATCTGTCATTTACAGAATGCAAAGAATTTCTACAAAAATCCCCGCTCTGAGGAGTATATGTTATTGAATTTAATTACTTGGAATAACCTAAATTCCTATACTAAAGATAACTGAGGCTCCTAAATTACCGAAGCGTCCTTCTAGAAGAACAAATCTGCCTATTGGACAGCCGTTGTTCCCAAAATGTATGTTAGCATGGTTTTGAGATGCGGATAGTCGAGTTTTGTAATATAAGGATTCTAGAGAACGTGTAGAAAACGATTAGGTAATAAATTGATGAATTGCTCGAATTTAGGATTGAGGATAACTAAATTTCCAAAATCCGTAGATAACGACGGTACATAAATTGCTTAATCTGCTTTCGAGAATAAATGAGGTTTCTCGTTCAATAAACGTAGCACCAAAAAGAGGGATCACTTACCTTCAAAATTGAGAACAACAGAGGTCCTTACTCGGGGGGTTTCAAGAATTTTTGAAATAAGGTTTGTTTCCAAATAAGATTGATTATTTGATTTCCCGATCAAGAATAACCAGACAACGTAACAACCTCTAAAAACAAGGATTGCTTGGTTTCAAGTTTAGGACTCGTGAGTATCCGTCATCTACAGAATGCTAAGAAGTTCTACAATAATCCTCGCCCCAAGGAGTATGTATTATTGGATTTAATTACTTAAATTCCTAAATTGAAGATAATCGAGGCTCCTAAATTACCGAGGCATCCTTCTAGAAGAACGAATCTACCTATCGGATAGCCGCTGTTCAGAAAATGTATGTTAGCATGGTTTTAGGATGCGGATAGCCGAGGTTCGTAATTTAAGGATTCTTGGGAACGTGTAGAAAATGATTAGGTAATAAATTGATGAATTGCTCGAATTTAGGATTGAGAATAAATAAATTTTCAAAATCTGTAGATAACAATGGTACAAAAATTGTTTGATCTTCTTTCGAGAAGAAACAAGGTGTCTCGTTCAATAAATGTAGCACCTAAAAGGGGGATCACTTGTCTTCAAAATTGAGAACAGCTGAGGTCCTTACTCTGGGGGTTTCGAGAACTTTTGGAATAAGGTTTGTTCCCAAATAAGATTGATTATTTGATTTCATAAACAAGAATAACCAGACTACGTAACAACCTCTAAAAATAAGGATTACTTGGTTTCAGATAGCCACTGTTCCCAAAATGTATGTTAGCATGGTTTTGGGATACGGATCGTCGAGGTTGTAATTTAAGGATTCTACGTAACGTGTAGAAAACAATTAGGTAATAAATTGATGAATTGCTGCAATTTAGGATTCAAGATAACTAAATTTCCAAAATTCGTATATAACGATGGTGCATAAATTGCTTGATCTTCTTTCCAGAAGAAACGAGGTTTCTCGATCAAAAAACATAGCACCTAAAAAGGGGATCAGTTGCCTTCAAAATTGAGAATAGCCGAGGTCCTTAGTTAGGTGGTTTCGACAACTTTTAAATAACGTTTTTTCCCAAATAAGATTGATTATTTGATTTCACGATCAAGAATAACCAGACTACGTAACAAACTCTAAATTAAAGGATTACTTGGTTTCAAGTTTGAGACTCGTGAGTATCCGTCATCTACAGAATGCTAAGAAGTTCTGCAAAAATCCTCGCCCCGAAGAGTATGTATTATTCGATTTAATTACTTGGAATAACCTAATTTCCTAAACTAAAGATAACCGGGCTCCTAAATTACCGAAGCGTCCTTCTAGAAAAAGGAATATGCCTATCGGATAGCCGCTGTTCCTAAAACGTATGTTAGCATGGTTTTAGGATGCGGATAGTCGAGGTTCGTAATTTAAGGATTCTAGGGAATGTGTAGAATACGATTAGGTAATGAATTGATGAATTGGTCAAATTTAGGATTGAGGATAACAAAATTTCCAAAATCTGTAGATAACGACGGTACATAAATTGCTTGATCTACTTTCGAGAATAAACGAGGTTTCACGTTCAATAAACGTAGCACCTAAAAGAGGGATCACTTGCCTTCAAAACTGAGAACAGCCGAGGTCCTTATTTTGGTTGTTTCGACAACTTTTGAATACCGTTTTTTCCCAAATAAGATTGATTATTTGATTTCCCAATCAAGAATAACCAAACTACGTAACAACCTCTAAAAACAAGGATTACTTGGTTTCAACTTTGAGACTCGTGAGTATCCGTCATCTATAGAATGCTAAAAAGTTCTACAAAAATCCTCGCCCCCAGGTGTAAGTATTATCGGATTTAATCACTTGGAATAACCTAAATTCCAAAACTGAAGATGACCGAGGCTCCTAAATTACCGAAGCATCCTTCTAGAAGAACGAATCTGCCTATTGGATAGCTGCTATTCCCAAAATGTATGTTTTCTTGGTTTTAGGATGCGGATAGCCAAGGTTCGTCATTTAAGGCTTCTTAGGAACGTGTAGAAAATAGT
The DNA here is from genome assembly GCA_024138005.1 of Lumnitzera racemosa. Lineage (NCBI taxonomy): Eukaryota > Viridiplantae > Streptophyta > Magnoliopsida > Myrtales > Combretaceae > Lumnitzera > Lumnitzera racemosa. The sequence continues at coordinate 75,328,383 of JAMXBC010000006.1, forward strand.
TAGGTAATAAATTGATGAATTGCTCGAATTTAGGGTTGAGAATAACTAAATTTCCAAAATCCGTAGGTAGTGACGGTACATAAATTGCTTGATCTTCTTTCAAGAAGAAAGGAGGCTTCTCGATCAATAAACGTAGCACCTAAAAGAGGGATCACTTGCCATCAAAATTGAGAATAGCCGAGGTCCTTACTCTGGGGGTTTGAAGAACTTTTGAAATAAGGTTTGTTCCCAAATAAGATTGATTATTTGATTTCCCGACAGAGAATAACCAGACTACGTAAGAACCTCTAAAAACAAGGTTTCATTGGTTTCAAGTTTGGGACTCGTGAGTATCCGTCATCTACATAATGCTAAGAAGTTCTACAAAAATCCTCACCTCAAGGAGAATAACGTTTGTTCCCATATAATATTGATTATTTGATTTCAAGGTCAAGAATAACCAGACAACGTAACCTATGGATTACAAAAACCCCTAAAAACAAAGATTACTTGGTTTCAATTTTGGGACTCGTGAGTTTCCTTCATCTACAGATTGCTAAGAAGTTCTGCAAAAATCCTCCCTTCGATGAGAACCTATTATTGGATTTAATTGATTGGAATAACCTAAATTCCTAAAGTAAGGAGAACCGAGGCTCCTAAATTACAGAAGCGTCCTCCAAGAAGAACGAATTCGCCTATCGGATAGCCACTGTTCCCAAAATATATGTTAACTTAGTTTTAGAATGCGGATAGCCGAGGTTCGGAATTTAGGGATTCTAGGGAACATGTAAAGAACAATTAGGTAATACATTGATGAATTGCTCAAATTTAGGATTGAAGATAACTAAATTTCCGAAATCTGTCGATAAGGATGGTGCATAAATTGGTAGATCTTCTTTCGAGAAGAACCAAGGTTTCTTGTTTAATAAACAGAGCACCTGAAAGTAGGATCACCTACCGTCTTAATTGAAAATAGCCGAGGTCCTTACACTAGGGATTTGGAGAACTTTTGGAATCATGTTTGTTCTCAAATAACATTGATTTTTTGATTTCACGATTAAGAATAACCAGACGACGTAACCTATGGATTACAAAAGCTCCTAAAGTCAAGGATTACTTGGTTTCAAGTTTGAGACTCGTGTGTATCCGTTATCTACAAATTGCGAAGAAGTTTTGCAAAAATACTCTCTCTGAGGATAAGGTAGCATCAGATTTAATTACTTGGAATGACCTAAATTTCTAAACTAAGGAGAACTGAGGCTCCTAAATTGCCGAAGCAACCTTTAAGAAGAATGAATCCTCCTATCAGATCGCGGCTGTTCCCAAAATGTTTGTTAGCTTGGTTTTAGGATACAGATAGCCGAGGTTTGTAATTTAAGGATTCTAGCGAACGTGTAGAAAACGATTAGGTAATAAATAGATGAATTGCTCGAACTTAGATTGAGGATAATTAATTTTCCAACATCCGTAGATAACGACGGTGTGTAAATTACTAGATCTTCTTTCGAGAAGAATAGAGTTTTCTCGTTCAATAAACGTAGCACCTAAATGAGGGATCACTTGCCTTCAAAATTGAGAACAGCAGAGGTCCTTGCTCTAGAGCATTCGAGAACTCTTGGAATAACGTTTGTTCCCATATAATATTGATTATTTGATTTCAAGGTCAAGAATAACCAGACAACTAACCTATGGATTACAAAAACCCCTAAAAACAAAAATTACTTGGTTTCAATTTTGGGACTCGTGAGTTTCCTTCATCTACAGATTGCTAAGAAGTTCTGCAAAAATCCTCCCTTCGATGAGAACCTATTATTGGATTTAATTGATTGGAATAACCTAAATTCCTAAAGTAAGGAGAACCGAGGCTCCTAAATTACAGAAGCGTCCTCCAAGAAGAACGAATTCGCCTATCGGATAGCCACTGTTCCCAAAATATATGTTAACTTAGTTTTAGAATGCGGATAGCCGAGGTTCGGAATTTAGGGATTCTAGGGAACATGTAAAGAACAATTAGGTAATACATTGATGAATTGCTCGAATTTAGGATTGAAGATAACTAAATTTCCAAAATCTGTCGATAACGACGGTGCATAAATTGGTAGATCTTCTTTCGAGAAGAACCAAGGTTTCTTGTTTAATAAACATAGCACCTGAAAGTGGGATCACCTACCTTCTTAATTGAAAATAGCCGAGGTCCTTACACTGGGGATTTGGAGAACTTTTGGAATCATGTTTGTTCTGAAATAACATTGATTTTTTGATTTCACGGTTAAGAATAACCGGACGACGTAACCTATAACGACCCAACAGTATCGCTATCGTGATAGGTCACCGTGTACTGTATAAAGGTCTATTATCAACCCCCTTGCTGATCATAGGCCTTTCATACGACACACAAGGTTCCTTCCACTCTGCGTTACCACTAGGCCCATAGACAAGTAATATAGAGCAATTTAACTAAAATTACTTCTATGTTATAAATTAACTAATTGTGTGGGCTCGTGAGACCCATACCAAAACAATGTTACAAACGAATGCAGTTCATAACGGAACTGCATAAAATCTAAGTTATGCATAAATACATGAAAGTATCTAAATATCTATTACAAAATATCCTCTTCGCTCTCTGATCGCTCCAACCTATCTCTACCCAAGACTTACCACGGGCATGCCTCGGCCCGGATTGACGAAGAGGTTCTCCTGCACCAACAAAAATCTATAGGAGAGTAAGCTTACGCTTAGTGAGATAAATGCCCTCATCAGTACCACATGACAGAAATTTATTATATGCACAATCATATGAATGCATGAACAAACAGTATGCCAAACAACGCATGCAGTGACCTAGGAACTGCATACGACTCAGAATTTCGCCCCCTGAAGTCGGGGTTTGGAGATAATTAACCAACCCAAACCAAAATCCGGGTTCTAGACCTTGGGTTTTATTTCATTTGCACTATCGTGCTCATACCAAAACAAAACTCTACATATATACATATATATATACATCCTTTACCAAAATCAAATCGCATCCTTTAAAAATCCCAAGTCTAGCGGTGTGGTGGCCCCCGCAGTCCACAAACATACGCCCTAAGCAGAAGCCACAAGACTCGGCCCCTCGCCGACAGTTGGCGTCTCCCAGCGCCTAGTAAGCCCATTAGCTTAAGACAGAGACTTAATATATATGATGGCATAGCTAGTGCCCAATCCTGCAGGAAACTCGTATTCCTGTGAGTTCCTTTCCATCTTCTGCGTGAAGCGGCAGTTGATGTTACCCGTATGCAATATGGGGAATGCATGATTCATTTTGAGTTCTTAATCATATAAGTGATTAACTTGATTTTCAGGGTGATCAACCAATTTCATTCCATACAATTCACAAGTATATATTCATGCAAACAATTCCCATTATTATATATAATTAACAAGTCATCACACTCATCCATAACTTCATACACATGCATCTCCCATATCCCACAAGCATCCAAATTTATAAATATAAGATTAGGTGCATCTACTTTATCAGCGCAATCAAGTAAAGAGTCATTGGGAATTTACTCACTCTGCCATGTGGTTCAATCAAAATAGTCTGGAGGCAAGTCGTCTTCGAAAACAGTATCCCCTGGTCATTGAAATAATTTTTATAAGGAATTAAAGCAAACTTAAGAAACTATGTAAATTTTCCTTAAGTTATATTCTTAGCTAATTTTCGTAATTTTTCCGATTTTTACCTAAAGTTCAATCGCGTATAACTTTTTCGTTTTAAATCCGATTTTTATGATCTTATAGTCAATCTTCATCGTTTTCGAGTGTACTTTAATGTGGTAAGATTAGATTTTTGAAATGAGGTATGCAATTCTGTCCATGGGTCAGAACAGTAGCGTTCCTCATGTGTTGGAGTGTTTTTGGGCCTTGTTTGGTAAATGGGCTTTTGATAGCTTGAGGAATCCTTTGGGCTTGGTCTTTAGATTTTATCCTAAGCTTAAAATACTCCTTGAGATCAGATTTACAACTTTGATTTATATTCCTAAGGCGAACAACCACTTCTTGGGCCTTTTAGTGAGCTTAAGTTGTCAAATGGGCTTGTTTTTAGTTCATAGTAAGGTTAATGACTTTGGTGGGCTTATGGGGCCTTATGTGGATTTCTTATGGGCTTCCAAACAACCTTTCTTGGTACTTTAAGGTGCTGATCAGATTTTTATTGAAGGCCCATCCTAGAGTTTTAGGCTTGTTTTGGGAGTTTTAAGCTCGGTTTTGAGTTTTAGGCTTTATATGCTCACTATACTTGCTTTAGTTAATCTTTTTCACTTTGTTCTTTTACTTTTATCATGTTTTTAGGCCTCATTTTCCCATGTTCCAGATCTGTTCATGTTGTTCCTAAGGGGTCCTCACTTGGTTTTTCAACTTGTTTCATCACTTCCTTAAGTTTAGGGGGTAGATTATGCACTTAACTACTTATGTACAAATTTTAACTTAAGTTTCCTTCCATCAAATGATCCTTTAACTCATGTTCCACATAAAGGAATAAAAGATCTCATACTTAACACAACTCCCATATCATGGCTCATGTCATACAAAGTTGGTTTCTTCATAAAATTTCATGTGATGGATTTTTCCTTAACTTAAATCTAAATTTGAGCATGTTTAACTAAATGGAAACAAAATCAACATTCAAATGGCCATGGAACCCTCACGTCCAGCATGCATATCCTCCATTAAAGTTCTCATTTTAAGGTTTCCTTAGCTTAAAATCTTTCATTCAAAACATTAAACAAATGCCTTCACAAAACACCAACTTTACATGCTCATATTTCAACTTCATGCAAGGGTTTTATGGTTGGTTTCTTAAAACAATTTTTGGACATTCTAATAACTTAAACCTTTCTCACATCGTTAAGAAATCCAAGCCTCCTAACATAAATATTAATCTACACATCACAAGAAACACTTACTCATCCTTAACGCAAAGTTTGGTGGTTGTGTACTAAGGTTCCTCTTAAGCCTTTAACTTTGCTTCCTCCTTTTTGCTTACCTTTTGAAACCCGAATCTTTTGGTCTTTTGAAAAGAGGTTTATGGAAGATTCTAATGGTCTTAAATGATCTTAAATGATGAAAGAAAATGGCACAAGAGGAAAGGAAAAAAAATGCCGTGAGTTGAAGCCTCAAAATGGAAGAAAATTGATTTTGTGGGGTAAGGTTGTTTCCCCTTTTTATGTTTGTTTCAAAAGAGAGAATGATGAAGTGAAAGTGAAAGAAATGGGGAAGAGTATGGCCGGTTGGAAATGGAGAGAGAAGAAGTGTTTAAATGTCTTGGAAGTGTTGCCTTGTAGCTTACATAAAGTCAATAATTGAAACTCTTGATGATGTAAGCATTAAGGGATGAATAATGATGTGTAAGAGAAAGTGATTGATGGGTGAATGACCAATGCATGCCCCCCCTTTCTCCCCTTTTTAAATCTACCATTTGAAGTCCTTTCATGCCATGGAGTGGTCTTGTCTCCTTTATTAAAGTTAAGCTTATTAATTCTTGTGAAAAATTGTCCATATTTTGTATAAGTGAAGAGGTGATAAGGAAATTGTCTTATCACTAGATTTTGATAAGTTATCAATTGATAATTGATTCCAACTGTCAATTGATAAGTTATCTAAGGTGATTGGTTGGTCTACTTATTTATGTGTAAGGCTTATACATGAAGATAAGGACATAGCCTTATAGAAAATTGTTCTAGGATTTTTATCCTACATTGTTTTGTAATTTATGATTTGATTTTTATAAAATTGTGAAATTTTCTAAAGTTGGATGAAATTATTTAAATTAAATTATCGATTAATTATTTAGGGTTAAAATTCCTTAATGGCTTTAAGGTTTACGGTTTTAAGTAGCTTTAGAGCTCGTAGTTCTTCAAGCTCAGGTTTTCTCGACAATTGGCTTTTGAATTGTAAAAATTTAATTCGTTTCTAAATATAAACTTAAGTTTTTAGTATAGTTGATCTTTAAGAACATTCGGAAAATACTCTTAATTGAGTCTTAGGCCCACTAAAAGTAGGGTTTACATAACCTATGGATTACAAAAACTCCTAAAGTCAAGGATTACTTGGTTTCAAGTTTGGGATTCGTGCGTATCCATTATCAAAAGATTGCAAAGAAGTTATGCAAAAATACTCTCTCTGAGGATAACGTATTATCAGATTTAATTACTTGGAATGACCTAAATTCCTAAACTAAGGAGAACCGAGGCTCCTAAATTGCCAATACTACCTTTAAGAAGAACTAATCCTCCTATCAAATCGCTGTTGTTCCCAAAATGTTTGTTAGCTTGGTTTTAGGAAGCGGATAGCCGAGGTTTGTAATTTAAGGATTCTAGCGAACGTGTAGAAAACGATTAGGTAATAAATAGATGAATTGCTTGAACTTAGGATTGAGGATAATTAAGTTTCCAACATCCGTAGATAACGACGGTGTGTAAATTACTAGATCTTCTTTCGAGAAGAATCGAGTTTTCTCGTTCAATAAACGTAGCACCTAAATGAGGGATCACTTGCCTTCAAAATTGAGAACAGCAGAGAACTCTTGGAATAACATTTGTTCCCATATAATATTGATTATTTGATTTCAAGGTCAAGAATAACCAGACAACGTAACCTATGGATTACAAAAACCCCTAAAAACAAAGATTACTTGGCTTCAAGTTTGGGACTCGTGAGTTTCCGTCATCTACAGATTGCTAAGAAGTTCTGCAAAAATCCTCCCTTCGAAGAGAACGTATTATTGGATTTAATTACTTGGAATAACCTAAATTCCTAAAGTAAGGAGAACCGAGGCTCCTAAATTACAGAAGCGTCCTCCAAGAAGAACGAATTCGCTTATCGGATAGCCATTGTTCCCAAAATATATGTTAGCTTAGTTTTAGAATGCGGATAGCCGAGGTTCGGAATTTAGGGATTCTAGGGAACATGTAAAGAACAATTAGGTAATACATTGATGAATTGCTCGAATTTAGGATTGAAGATAACTAAATTTCCAAAATCTGTCGATAATGACGGTGCATAAATTGGTAGATCTTCTTTCGAGAAGAACCAAGGTTTCTTGTTTAATAAACGTAGCACCTGAAAGTAGGATCACCTACCGTCTTAATTGAAAATAGCCGAGGTCCTTACACTAGGGATTTGGAGAACTTTTGGAATCATGTTTGTTCTCAAATAACATTGATTTTTTGATTTCACGATTAAGAATAACCGGACGACGTAACCTATGGATTACAAAAGCTCCTAAAGTCAAGGATTACTTGGTTTCAAGTTTGGGACTCGTGTGTATCCGTTATCTACAAATTGTGAAGAAGTTTTGCAAAAATACTCTCTCTGAGGATAAGGTAGCATCAGATTTAATTACTTGGAATGACCTAAATTTCTAAACTAAGGAGAACGGAGGCTACTAAATTGCCGAAGCAACCTTTAAGAAGAATGAATCCTCCTATCAGATCGCGGCTGTTCCCAAAATGTTTGTTAGCTTGGTTTTAGGATACAGATAGCCAAGGTTTGTAATTTAAGGATTCCAGCGAACGTGTAGAAAACGATTAGGTAATAAATAGATGAATTGCTCGAACTTAGGATTGAGGACAATTAAGTTTCCAACATCCGTAGATAACGACGGTATGTAAATTACTAGATCTTCTTTCGAGAAGAATCGAGTTTTCTCGTTCAATAAACGTAGCACCTAAATGAGGGATCACTTGCCTTCAAAATTGAGAACAGCAGAGGTCCTTGCTCTAGAGGATTCAAGAACTCTTGGAATAACGTTTGTTCCCATGTAATATTGATTATTTGATTTCAAAGTCAAGAATAACCAGACAACGTAACCTATGGATTACAAAAACCCCTAAAAACAAAGATTACTTGGTTTCAAGTTTGGGACTCGTGAGTTTCCGTCATCTACAGATTGCTAAGAAGTTCTGCAAAAATCCTCCCTTCGAAGAGAACGTATTATTGGATTTAATTACTTGGAATAACCTAAATTCCTAAAGTAAGGAGAACCGAGGCTCCTAAATTACATAAGCGTCCTCCAAGAAGAACGAATTCGCCTATCGGATAGCCACTGTTCCCAAAATATATGTTAGCTTAGTTTTAGAATGCGGATAGCCGAGGTTCGGAATTTAGGGATTCTAGGGAACATGTAAAGAACAATTAGGTAATACATTGATGAATTGCTCGAATTTAGGATTGAAGATAATTAAATTTCCAAAATCTATCGATAACGACGGTGCATAAATTGGTAGATCTTCTTTCGAGAAGAACCAAGGTTTCTTGTTTAATAAACGTAGCCCCTGAAAGTAGGATCACTATCTTCTTAATTGAAAATAGCCGAGGTCCTTACACTGGGGATTTGGAGAACTTTTGGAATCATGTTTGTTCTCAAATAACATTGATTTTTTGATTTCACGATTAAGAATAACCGGACGACGTAACCTATGGATTACAAAAACTCCTAAATTCAAGGATTACTTGGTTTCAAGTTTAGGACTCGTGTGTATCCGTTATCTACAGATTACAAAGAAATTCTGCAAAAATACTCTCTTTGAGGATAACGTAGTATCAGATTTAATTACTTAGAATGACCTAAATTCCTAAACTAAGGAGAACCGAGGCTCCTAAATTGCCGAAGCTACCTTCAAGAAGAACGAGTCCTCCTATCAGATCGCCGCTGTTCCCAAAATGTTTGTTAGCTTGGTTTTAGGATACGGATAGCCGAGGTTCGTAATTTAAGGATTCTCGTGAACGTGTAGAAAACGATTAGGTAATAAATAGATGAATTGCTCGAACTTAGGATTGAGGATAATTAAGTTTCCAACATCCGTAGATAACGACGCTATGTAAATTGCTAGATCTTCTTTCGAGAAGAATCGAGTTTTCTCGTTCAATAAACGTAGCACCTAAATGAGGGATCACTTGCCTTCAAAATTGAGAACAATAGAGGTCCTTACTCTAGAGGATTCGAGAACTTTTTGGATGATGTTTGTTCCCATATAAGATTGATTATTTGATTTCAAGATCAAGAATAACCAGACTACGTAACCTATAGATTACAGGAACCCCTAAAAACAAGGATTATTTGGTTTCAAGTTTGGGACTCATGAGTTTCTGTCATCTACAGATTGCTAAGAAGTTCTGCCAAAGTCAACGCTTCGAGGACAACATATTATCAAATTTGATTACTTAGAATAACCAAATTCTTAAACTAAGGAGAACCGAGGCTCCTAAATTGCTAAAGCTTCTTTCAAGAAGAATGAATCCTCCAATCAAATAGTCATTGTTCCCAAAATGTATGTTTGCTTGGTTTTAGGATGCTAATAGTCGAGGTTCGTAATTTAAGGATTCTAGTGAACGTATAGAAAACGATTAGGTAATAAATAGATGAATTGTTCAAACTTAGGATTAAGGATAACTAAATTTACAAAATCTGTAGATAACGCGATGTATAAATTGCTAATTCTTCTTTCAAGAAGAACCGAGGTTTCATTTCTCGTTCAATAAAGTAACACCTAAAAGTGGGATCACTTGCCTTCAAAATTGAGAACAACCATAGTCTTTACTCTGGGGGTTTCGAGAACTTTTAGAATAATGTTTGTTCCTAAATTAGATTGATTATTTGATTTGACTATCAAGAATAACCAGACTATGTAACCTATGGATTACAAAAACTCCTAAAAACACGAATTACTTGATTTCATGTTTGGGACTATTGAGTATTCGTCATCTACAGATTGCTAAGAAATTATGCAAAAACCCTCGCTTCGAGGACAACGTATTATCTGATTTAACAACTTGGAATAACAAAAATTCCTAAATTAAGGAGTACCGAGGCTCCCAAATTAACGAAGCTTCCTTTGAGGAGGACGAATATCCTCCTATCGGATCACCGCTGCTCATAAAATGTATGTTAGCTTGGTTTTAGGATGCGGATAGCCGAGGTTTGTAATTTAAGGATTCTAAGGAACATGTAGAAAACGATTAGGTAATAAAAAGATGAATTGCTCGAATTTAGGATTGAGGATAACTAAATTTCAAAAATCTGTAAATAACGACGATGGATAAATTGCTAGATCTTCTTTCGAGATGAACCGAGGTTTCTCGTTCAATAAACGTAGCACCTAAAAGAGGGATCATTTGCCCTAAAAATTAAGAACAGCCAAGGTCCTTACTTTGGTGGTTTCGAGAACTTTTGGAATAACCTTTGTTCCCAAATAAGATTGATTATTTGATTTCACGATCAACAGCAACTAGACTATGTAACCTACGGATTACAAAAACTCCCCAAAACAAGGATAAATTGGTTTCATGTTTAGGACTTGTGAGTATCCGCCATCTACAGATTGCTAAGAAGTTCTGCAAAAATCAATACTCTGAGGACAACGTATTATCAAATTTAATTACTTGGAATAAACTAAATTCTTAAACTAAGGAGAACCGAGGGTCCTAAATTGCCTAAGCTTCTTTCAAGAAGAATGAATCCTCCAATCGGATAGCCATTGTTCTTAAAATGTATGTTTGCTTGGTTTTAAGATGCGAATAGCCGAAGTTCATAATTTAAGGATTTTAGTGAACATGTGGAAAACGATTAAGTAATATATAGATGAATTGCTTGAGTTTAGGATTGAGGATAACTAAATTTACAAAATCCGTAAATAACGACGGTACATAAATTGCTAGATCTTCTTTCGAGAAGAACCGAGGTTTCTCGTTCAATAAACCTAGCACTTAGAAGAGGGATCACTTACCTTCAAAATTGAGAACAGCTAAGGTCCTTACACCAGGGATTTGGAGAACTTTTGGAATAATGTTTGTTCCCAAATAAGATTGATTTTTTTATTTCACGATTAAGCATAACAAACTACGTAACCTATGGATTTGAAAAATCGCTAAAAACAAGGATTACTTGGTTTCAAGTTTGGGACTCGTGAGTATCTGTCATCTACAGATTGCTAAGAAGTTCTATAAAAATCTTCGCTCCGAAGACAACGTATTATCATATTTAACTATTTGGAATAACCATAATTCCTAAATTAAGGAGTACTGAGGCTCTTAAATTGCCGAAGCTTCCTTCAAGGAGAACGAATACTCCTATCGGATCACCGCTGTTCTAAAAATGTATGTTTGCTTGGTTTTAGGATGCAGATAGCCGAGGTACGTAATTTATGGATTCTAACGAATGTGTAGAAAAAGATTAGGTAATAAAAAGATGAATTGCTCGAATTTAGGTTTGAGGATAATTATATTTATAGAATCCGTGGATAACGATGATGCTTAAATTGCTATATCTTCTTTCAAGAAGAACTGTGGTTCCTCGTTTAATAAACGTAGCACCTGAAAGTCGGATCACTTGCTTTGAAAATTGGGATCAGCCGAGGTCCTTACTCTGGGGGTTTCCAAAACTTTTGGAATAATGTTTGTTCCCAAATAATATTGATTGTTTGATTTCACGATCAAGAATAACCGGACTACGTAACTTATGGATTACAAAACTCCTAAAATCAAGGATTACTTGGTTTCAAGTTTAGGACTCATGAGTATCCGTCATCTACAGATTGCTAAGAAGTTCTATAGAAATCCTCGCTCCAAGGATATCGTATTATCGGATTTAATTACTTAGAATGACCTAAATTCCTAAACTAAGGAGAATCGAGGCTCCTAAATTGTTGAAGCTTCCTTCAAGAAGAATGAATCCTCCTATTGGATTGCCGCTGTTCCCAAAATGTTTGTTAGCTTGGTTTTCTGATGCGGATAGCCAAGGTTCGTAATTTAAGGATTCTCGTGAACGTGTAGAAAACGATTAGGTAATAAATAGATGAATTGCTCGAACTTAGGATTGTGGATAATTAAGTTTCCAACTTCCATAGATAACGACTGTGCGTAAATTGCTACCTCTTCTTTCGAGAAGAATCAAGTTTTCTCGTTCAATAAACGTAGCACCTAAATGAGGGATCACTTGCCTTTAAAATTGAGAACAATAGAGGTCCTTACACTAGAGGATTCGAGAACTTTTGGAATAACGTTTGCTTTTAAATAAGATTGATTATTTTGATTTTACGATCAAGAATAACCAGACTACGTAACCTATCGATTACGAAAACCCCTAAACACTAGGATTACTTGGTTTCATGTTTAGGACTCGTGAGTATCCATCATCTACAGATTGCTAAGAAGTTCTACAAAAATCCTCACTCTGAGGAGAACTATTATTGGATTTAATTACTTGGAATAACCTAAATTCCTGAACTAAAGAGAATCGAGGCTCCTAAATTACCAAAGTATCCTTCAAGAAGAACGAATCTACCTATCGGAGAGCCACTATTCCCAAAATGTATGTTAGCTTGGTTTTAGGATGCGAATAGCCGAAGATCGTAATTTATGAATTCTAACGAACGTAGAAAATGATTACATAATAAAAAGATGAATTGCTCGAATTTAGGATAATAACGGTGCATAAATTGCTAGATCTTCTTTCGAGAAAAACCGAGGTTTCTTGTTCAATAAATGTAGCACCTAAAAAAGGGATCACTTGCCCTCAAAATTGAAAACAGCCGAGGTCCATACTTTGGTGGTTTCAAGAACTTTTGAATAACGTTTGTTCCTAAATAAGATTGATTATTTGATTTCACGATCAACAATAACTAGACTACGAAACCTAGGATTACAAAAACTTCCCAAAACAAGGATAACTTGGTTTCATGTTTAGGACTCGTGAGTATCCGCCATCTACAGATTGCTAAGAAGTTCTGCAAAAATTAACGCTCCGAGGACATCGTATTATTTGATTTAATTAATTGGAATAACCAAAATTCTTCAACTAAGGAGAATTGAGGGTCCTAAATTGTCGAAGCTTCTTTCAAGGAAAAAGAATCCTCCAATCGGATAGCCGTTGTTCCCAAAATGTATGTTTGCTTAGTTGTAGGATGTGGATAACCAAGGTTCGTAATTTAAGGATTCTAGTGAACGTATAGAAAACAATTCGGTAATAAATAGATGAATTGCTCGAATTTAGGATAGAGAATAACTAAATTTATAGAGTCCGTAGATATCGACGGTGCATAAATTGCTAGATCTTCTTTTGAGAAGAACCAAGGTTTCTCGTTCAATAAACTTAGAAGAGGGATCACTTGCCTTCAAAATTGAGAACAGCTGAAGTCCTTACACTGGGGATTCGGAGAACTTTTGGAATAACGTTAGTTTCCAAATAAGATTGATTATTTGATTTCACGATCAAGAATAACTAGACTACGTAGCCTATAGATTAGAAAAACCCCTAAGAACAAGGATTACTTGGTTTCAAGTTTGGGACTCATGAGTATTCGTCATTTATAATTGCTAAGAAGTTCTGCAAAAATCCTTGCTCCAAAGACAATGTATTATCAGATTTAATTACTTAAAATAACCTAAATTCCTAAACTATGGGGAACCAAGGCTCCTAAATTGCCGAAGCTTCCTTATGGAAGAACAAACCCTCCTATCGGATAGCCGCTGTTCCCAAAATGTATGTTTGCCTGGTTTTAGGATATGTATAGCCGAGGTTTGTAATTTATGGATTCTAGGGAACGTGTAGAAAACGATTAGGTAATAAAAGGATGAATTCCTCAAATTTAGGATTGAGGATAACTAAATTTATAGAATTCGTAGATAACAACGGTGCTTAAATTGTTAGATATTCTTTTAAGAAGAACTGAGGTTTCTTGTTCACTAAACGTAGCACCTAAAGGAGTGATCACTTGCCTTCAAAATTGAGAACAGCCGAGGTCCTTACTCTGGAGGTTTCGAGAACTTTTGGAATAACATTTGTTCCCAAATAAGATTGATTATTTGATTTCACGATAAAGAATAACCAGACTACGTAACCTATGGATTATAAAAACTCCCAAAAACAAAGATTACTTGGTTTCACTTTTGGGACTACTGAGAATCTGTCATCTATAGATTGCTAAGAAGTTCTGTAAAAATCCTCGCTCTGAGGATAATATATTATCAAATTTGACTACTTGGAATGACAAAATTTCCTAAATTAAGGAATACTGAGGCTCCTAAATTGCCGAGGCTTTCTTCAAGAAGAATGAATCCTCCTATTAGATCGCCACTGTTCCCATAATTCCTAAATTAAGGAGAACGGAGGCTCCTGAATTGCCGAAACTTCCTTCAAGAAGAACAAATCCTCCTATCTGATCACCGCTGTTCCCAGAATGTTTGTTAGCTTAGTTTTAGGATGTAGATAGTCGAGGTTCATAATTTAAGGATTCTAGTAAACGTGCTGAAAATGATTAGGTAATAGAAAGATGAATTGCTCGAATTTAGGATTGAGGATAACTAAATTTCCAAAATCCATAGATAACGACAGTGCATAAATTGCTAGATCTTCTTTCGAGAAGAACTGAGGTTTCTCATTCAATAAACGTTGCACCTAAAAGTGGGATCACCTGCCTTCAAAATTGAGAACAGCCGAGGTCCTTACACTGGGTATTTGGAGAACTTTTGGAATAACGTTTGTTCCTAAATAATATTGATTATTTGATTTCACAGTCAAGAATAATCGGATTACGTAACCTATGGATTACAAAAACTTCTAAAATCAAGGATTACTTGGTTTCAAGTATGGGACTCGTGAGTATTCGTCATCTACAGATTGCTAAGAAGTTCTGCAAAAATCCTTGCTCCGAGGATAACGTATTATCAGATTTAATTACTTGGAATGACCTAGTTATCCTCAATCCTAAATTCGAGCAATTCATCTTTTTATTACCTAATCTTTTGCTACACGTTTCCTAGAAACCTTAAATTACGAACCTTAGTTATTCGCATCCTAAAACCAAGCTAACATACATTTTGGGAACATCGGCAATCCAATAGGAGGATACGTTCAACTTAAAGTAAGCTTCGGCCATTTAGGGGCCTCGGTTCTCCTTAGTTTAGGAATTTTGGTTATTCCAACTAATTAAATCTGATAATACATTGTCCTCGAAGTGAGGATTTTTGCAGAACTTTTTAGCAATCTGTAGATGACGGATACTCACTAGTCCCAAACAAGAAACCAAGTAATCCTTGTGTTTAGAAGTTCTTATAATCCATAGGTTACGTAGTCTGGTTATTCTTGATCGTGAAATCAAATAATCAATCTTGTTTGGAAACAAACGTTATTCCAAAAGTTCTTGAAACCTCCAGAGTAAGGACATCGGCTATTCTTGATTTTGAAGGCTAGTGATCTCTCTTTTAGGTGCCACATTTATTGAATGAGAAACCTAGGTTCTTCTAGAAAGAAGATCTAGCAATTTAAGCACTGTCGTTATCTACGGATTTTGGAAATTTAGTTATCCATAATCCTAAATTCGAGCAATTCATCTTTTAATTACCTAATCTTTTTCTACACATTCCTTAGAATCCTTAAATTACGAACCTCGGCTATCCACATCCTAAAACCAAGCTTACATACATTTTGAGAACTGCAGCGATCTGATAGGAGCATTCGTTCTTCTTGAAAGAAGCTTCGGCAATTTAGAAGCCTCGGCTCTCTTTACTTTAGGAATTTTGGTAAATCTAAGTAATTAAATTAGATGATACACTGTGTCCTCGTAGCGAGGATTTTTGCAGAACTTCTTAACAATCTGTAGATGATGGATACTCACAAGTCCCAAACATGAAACGAAGTAATCCTTGTTTTTAAGAGTTTTTCTCATCCATAGATTATGTAATCTGGTTATTCTTGATCGAGAAATCAAATAATCAATCTGATTTGGGTACAAATGTTATTCCAAAAGTGCTCAAAACCTTTAGAGTAAATACCTTAGCTGTTTTCAATTTTGAAGGCAAGTAATCCCTCTTTTAGGTGCTACGTTTATTGAACGAGACACCTCGGTTCTTCTCGAATGAAGATCTAGCAATTTAAGCATCGTCGTTACCTACGAATTTTGGATATTTAGTTATCCTCAATCCTAAATTCGAGCAATTCATCTTTTATTACCTAATCTTTTTCTACACGTTCCCTAGAATTCTTGAATTATGAACCTCGGCTATCCACATCCTAAAACCAAGATAACATACATTTTGAGAACTGCAGCGATTCGATAGGAGCATTCGTTCTTCTTCAAAGAAGCTTCGGCAATTTAGGAGCCTCGGTTCTCCTTAGTTTTGGAATTTTGGTTATTCAAAGTAATTAAATCTGATAATACGTTGTCCTCAGAGCAAGGATTTTGCCAAAACTTCTTAGCAATCTGTAGATGACAGATACTCACGAGTCCCAAACATGAAACCAAGTAAGCCTTGTTTTTAGGAGTTTTTGTAATCCATAGGTTACGTAGTCTAGTTATTCTTGATCGTGAAATCAAATTATCAATCTTGTTTGGGAATAAACGTTATTCCAAAAGTTCTGGAAACCCCCCAGAGTAAGGACCTCAGTTATTCTCAATTTTAAAGGCAAGAGATCCCTCTTTTCGTTGCTACGTCTATTGAATGAGAAACCTTGATTATTCTCAAAAGAACATTTAGCAATTTAAGTACTGTCATTATCTACGGATTTTGGAAATTTAGTTTTCCTCAATCCTAAATTCGAACAATTCATCTTTTTATTACATAATCTTTTTCTACACGTTCCATAGAATCCTTAAATTACGAACCTTGGCTATCCGCATCTCAAAACCAAGCTAATAGACTTATTAGGAACAGAGGCGATCTGATAGGAGGATTCGTTCTTCTTGAAAGAAGCTTTGGAAATTTAGGAGTCTCGGTTCTCCTTAGTTTCGGAATTTTGGTTATTCCAAACAATTAAATTTGATAATATGCTATCCTCCGAGTGAGCATTTCTGTAGAATTTCTTGGCAATTTGTAGATGACGGATACTCACGAGTCCCAAACATGAAACCAAGTACTCCTTGTTTTTAGGAGTTTTTGTAATCCATAGGTTACGTAGTGTGGTTATTCTTGATTGCTAAATCAAATAATTAATCTTATTTGGGATCAAACGTTAATCCAAAAGTTCTCGAAAACCCCAGATTAAGGACCTTGGCTATTCTTAATTTTGAAGGCAAGTAATCCCTCTTTTAGGTGCTATGTTTATTGAACGAGAAATTTAAGCACCGTCGTTATCTATGGATTTTGGAAATTTAGTTATCCTCAATCCTAAATTCGAGCAATTCATCTTTTTATTACCTAATCTTTTTCTACACATTCCCTTGATTCCTTAAGTTACAATCCTCGGCTATCTGCATCCTAAAACCAACCTAACATTCATTTTGAGAACTACAGTGATCCGATAGGAGAATTCGTTCTTCTTGAAAGAAGCTTCGGCAATTTAGGAGCCTCGGCTCTCTTTACTTTAGGAATTTTGGTAAATCTAAGTAATTAAATTAGATAATACACTGTGTCCTCGTAGCGAGGATTTTTGCAGAACTTCTTAACAATCTGTAGATGATGGATACTCACAAGTCCCAAACATGAAACGAAGTAATCCTTGTTTTTAAGAGTTTTTCTCATCCGTAGATTACGTAATCTGGTTATTCTTGATCGAGAAATCAAATAATCAATCTGATTTGGGTACAAACGTTATTCCAAAAGTGCTCGAAACCTCCAGAGTAAATACATTGGCTGTTTTCAATTTTGGAGGCAAGTAATCCCTCTTTTAGGTGCTACGTTTATTGAACGAGACACCTCGGTTCTTCTCGAATGAAGATCTAGCAATTTAAGCACCGTCGTTATCTACGGATTTTGGATATTTAGTTATCCTCAATCCTAAATTTGACAAATTCATCTTTTTCTTACCTAATCTTTTGCTATACGTTCCCTAGAATCCTTAAATTACGAACCTCGGCTATCCGCATCCTAAAACCAAGCTAACATACATTTTGGGAACGTAGGGCGATGCAATAGGAGGATTCATTCTTCTTGAAGTAAGCTTTGGCAATTTAGGAGCCTCGATTCTCCTTAGTTTTGAAATTTTTGTTATTCCAAGTAATTAAATCTAATAATACTTTGTTCTCACAGTGAGGATTTTTGCAGAACTTCTTAGCAATCTGTAGATAACAGATACTCACCAGTCCCAATCATGGAATCAAGTAATCCTTGTTTTTAGGAGTTTTGGTAATCCATAGGTTACGTAGTCTGCTTATTCTTGATAGTGAAATCAAATAATCAATCTTATATGGGAACAATCATTATTCCAAAAGTTCTCAAAACCTCTAGAGTAAGGACCTCGGCTATTCTCAATTTTGAAGGTATGTGATCCCTCTTTTAGGTGCTACATTTATTAAATGAGAAACCTCGGTTCTTCTCGAAAGAAGATCTAGCAATTTATGCACCGTCGTCATCTACGAATTTTGGAAATTTAGTTATTCTCAATCCTAAATTCGAGCAATTCATCTTTTTATTACTTAATTTTTTGCTACATGTTCCCTAGAATCCTTAAATTATGAATCTCGGCTATCTGCATCCTAAACTAAGCTAACATACATTTTAAGAACAACGACGATCCGATAGGAGGATTTGTTTTTCTTGAAAGAAGCTTCGGCAATTTAGGAGCCACGGTTTTCCTTAGTTTAGGAATTTTGGCTATTCCAAGTAATTAAATAAGACAATCTGTTGTCCTCGAAGCGTGGATTTTTCCAGAACATCTTAGCGATCTGTAGATGACGGATACTCACGAGTCCTAAACAAGAAACTAAGTAATCGTTGTTTTTTAGAGTTTTTACAATCCATAGGTTACGTAATCTGGTTATTCTTGATCGTAAAATCAAATAATCAATCATATTTAGGAAAAAAAGTTATTCCAAAAGTCCTCGAAACCTCTAGAATGAGGACTTCGACTGTTCTTAATTTTGAAGGCAAGTGATCCCTCTTTTAGGTGCTATTTTATTGAACGAGAAACCTTGGTTCTGCTCGAAAGAAGATCAGTAATTTAAGCACCACCGTACACTATGGATTTTGGAAATTGAGTTATCCTCAATCATAAATTCGAGCAATGCATTTGTTTAATACCTAATCTTTTGCTATACGTTCCCTAAAATCCTTAAATTACGAACCACAGCTATTCGCATCCTAAAACCAAGCTAACATGCATTTTGAGAACATCGACAATCCAATAGGAGAATTTGTTCTTCTTGAAGTAAGCTTCAACAATTTAGGAGCCTTGGTTCTTCTTAGTCTTAGAATTTTGGTTATTCGAAGTAATTAAATCTAATAGTCCGTTGTCCTAGAAGTGAGGATTTTTGCAGAACATCTTAGCAATTTGTAGCCGACGGATACTCACGAGTCCAAAAAATGAAACTCCGTAATCCTCGTTTTAGGAGTTTTTGTAATCCTTAGGTTTCGTAGTCCGGTTATTCTTGATCATGAAATAAAAAAATCAATCATATTTGGGAACAAACATTATTCCAAAAGTTCTTGAAACCTACCGAGTAATGACCTCAGCAATTCCCAATTTTGAAGGCAAGTGATCTCTCTTTTAGGTGGTACTTTTATTGAACAAGATACCTTAGTTCTTCTTGAAAGAAGATCAAGCAATTTAAGCACTGTCGTAATCTACGGATTTTGGAAATTTAGTTATCTTCAATCCTAAATTCAAGCAATTCATCTTTTTATTACCTAATCTTTTGCTAAACGTTCCCTAAAATCCTTAAATTACGAACCTCAGCTATCTGCATCCTACAACCAAGCTAACATACATTTTGGGAATAGCAACGATTCGATAGGAGGATTCGTTCTTCTTGAAAAAAGCTTCGGCAATTTAGGAGCCTTGATTCTCCTTAATTTAGGAATTATGGTTATTCCAAGTAATTACATCTGATAATTCGTAGTCCACAAAGTGAGGATTTTTGCAGAACATCTTAGCAATCTGTAGATGACGGAGACTCACGAGTCCTAGACATAAAACGAAGTAATCTTTGTTTTAGGAGTTTTTGTAATCCATAGGTTGCGTATTCTAGTTATTCTTAATCGTTAAATCAAATAATCAATCATATTTAGGAACAAACATTATTCCAAAAGTTCTTAAAACCTCTAGAGTGATGTAAACCCCAAAAAGTTTCGATCTAGTTTTTGAAATAGACTCAACTATATTAGACAATTTAAGAGTCGACAAGGCTAATTAAAGTGAAAACCCTAAAAGAATTAATCAATCGCGTAAAGAATTTTTCTACCCTAAATGTTTCTAAAAACTAAAGATTTCATTCAAAAGTGATAAAAACCTTAAAAATGATTCCATTAAGGACATATGTACACCAATCCAACATGATATACCCTAAAACCCTAATTGAAAATATAATGCTTATATTTTGCTAAATCGCTAGTAAAAAGTTAGAGATAACCCTCATTCTTGCTTATATGATTCGAATTCTCAAGTAATCCATTAGGAACTAAGATAATGGGTCATAGATTATATTTATTCCTTAAATATATGATTAAGATAGTCTTACTTAGGGTTAGGGTTATAGTTGAAGATTAGGTTACATATAGTGAACTTTAAGACTCAAATTAGCACTTTTTACACTTGTTATTCAAAGTAGTTTATCAAATGAGATATATGGACTCTAAAGACCTAAAGTAAGATCTCATCAACCATATTTACACATCAATGCATCATATACCTCATTTCTTCTCATTTCCTTCATTTCTCCCCTAATTTCCCTTAATTACTACATTATGTGCACAAAATTGCACATACTTAAGGAATGTTGACTAAGATAATACATGTTGAACAAAGTTCAAATGTTGACTAAAGTCAACATTTTGAAAAGTCAACAACAGTTAAGAGATAAGGAAATATCTCTTACTTAATGATGTCCTTCATTTCTTTTCTTTTTGATTTTTCTTTCTCTCTTTTTCCTTATTGTTGCCGTCCACAATTGTCCTTCTAAACCCCACCACATGTTGTCTTCCATTAAAAGAAACAAACCAAAACTCCCTTTTTCATGCCGTGAACTCCTTCTTCTTCTTTCCTTTTCATTCCTTCACTTTTGTCTCCATAATTTCAACATCATTAAAGGTATGTCTTTAAGTTGCTTTATGTTACTTTCTATTATTCATTAGTTAGTTAATTAGGTAGATTAGATAAGTAGTTATGTGGTTAGTATTGTCTTGAAGAAGAGGAAACAAAGTTTCCATCTTTAAGTGTAGAAATTTGAACTTTTGAAGAAGAAGAAAGGAAGACATGAATATATGCTCATAAGTATATATACATAAGGAAATACCAAAAGAATACAAGTATGTGAACCTTTGTACATGAGTATTTATCATGTACATGACCTAACTTAAGATCATATCTAACTATACATACCTATACTACACTAAATATATACATAAGAACACAAAAACATGGAATTAGAAAGCTTTTCTTAAGGAAAAGCTTAGGCATACGAATTTTAGTATAAAAATACGTATCCAACCGTATAGGTATACAGGTATGTATACACTTATAAATACGATATAAGTCTAAGTATAGGTATGAGTATAAGTATGTATAAAGGATATGTACATAAGTATAAGAGAAAGGGATAACATGTACATAATACATATACATATGACATAAGCATGAGGAAAGGCTTATGTAAGCATATGATGAGGTAAGTGATGACATAAACACATGATGACATAAGCCATGACATAAGCAGTGACATAAGCAAAAGATTATGTAAGCGATGACATAAGCATAAGTTTAGAAAATAAGAAAACTAAGAAAAGTGTAGGTAATTGGGTAACCAAATTAGTAAATCCTAATACACCTTCTAAATTAGATTATATCTAATTCAGTACATAAATTAGTAATAGCAAAGTAAAATCCTTTCATTATAAGAATTTAATGAATAAAAGATATAAACATAAGTAATAAGAGTACTTAAGTGTTCATAACTAAAAATTTCTATAAATTTAGCTCATAACGTAAAATAGAGGTCTTAATATCCAAAATAGATATTACCATGTGAATATATGTTTAGAAACGATGAAAAACGATTATAAATTCATAAATATAAAAAATAAAACGAAAAAGTTACATACAATTGAAATTAAAGTCTTACCGAGTAAAAGTTGATAGTAATTTAAGTAAAATTAGGTAATTAGACGTTTAGAATTAGTAGTTAATTTAGGTACTTACTAGTGTTATTATCACATAATAATCAGGTGACCCTGAGGTGAGCGAGGACCTCCCAATCAATTACTACGATTAGGGCAAACCGCTATGGCCGAGTGAGTATTTACCCTATGATTCCATGCTTGATTATGAGTGTAGATAGTGGACTTAAATATTATTGTTAATTAACTACTGTGTGGGGTTCGGGAAATGCTTGTATATGTAATTGATTGTTGAGTTGTGAATTTACCTTAAATATAGAGAATGCCTTGTTTGTTGCATGGTAATATAGAAAATGATTGTGTGTATTAGTGGATGGTCACAGCATAATTTGAACTAAATTATGCTCGATTATAAAAAGAAACTAGAACATGCATTAACATGCATAGCATGGATACTATTCCGGCCGTCACATCACACGGAGGTAAAGAGAGGCCATTCAGGGGTTGATATTATTGATTATTTGGTTATGTACGGTGCACTCGTACAAAATGACCTTACCCTGGCCCGTGGGAACACTAGACGTGGGAGGCGCCAATCGCCTGGTTAAGGGTCGAGTCTAGAAGCCTCCGTTTAGGGGTGAGTGTGGACTGCGGGGGCCCACTCACAATTATACTAGAATTTGGGTTTTTCTGAAAATAAAATAATTTTTTATATAAGTACGAAACATGGAGTTCCGTAGTAAAGTAAGTTCTAGCATAATACCCGGATCTGATTGGTGCCGTGTAAACTCCAACCCTGACTTCGGAGGGTGTTAAATCAAAGTTACGTATATGAACTAGTTAAATATGCGTATTGTTTAGCATTTTGTTTGATCATTCATTCATATGCGTGACTCTAATGTACTTATAACTTGCTTGCTGTGTGGCTGAGGGTTTTGCTCACTAAGCTTAGGCTTACACCCCTTTAGACTTTTGTTGCAGGATAGCCTGTTCGTAGAGACAGGACGACGGATGCTAAAAGTTAGCCTGGGGACTTGGACAAGAGCGAGGTGTCCTGTGTAATGAGAGGAAATAGTTTATGTAGACACTTACTCATGTACTTATGTTTATCTTATTATTATAAACTTAAACATACTTAAACACTGTGTATTGTAAGCTTTATAACTCAACTTTTATATAAATATGTTGTGTGATGATATCATGTGAATCTGGATGTACTTTGAAAACTAGTAGTTGTAGAGCCTTGTATATTGTGTGAAGAGTTTTTGATTGGAAGGGTAACCAATCAGGGGTTCTTCATACAGTATACGGCGATTGCCACTACTAGGCCGTCCTCAGTTCGTGACATGTAAGGACCTCGGCTGTTCTCAATTTTGAAGGCAAGTGATCCCTCATTTAGGTGCTACGTTTATTGAACGAGAAACCTCACTTCTTCTTTTAAGAATATATAGCAATTTAAGCACCATTATAATCTACGGATTTTGGAAATTTAATTATCCTCAATCCTAAATTCGAGTAATTCATCTTTTTAATACCTAATCTTTTGCTACACGTTTCCTAGAATCCTTAAATTACGAACATCGGCTATCTACATCTTAAAACCAAGCTAACATACATTTTGGGAACAACGGCGATTAGATAGGAGGATTCGTTCTTCATGAAAGAAGCTTCGACAATTAAGGTGCATCGGTTCTCCTTAGTTTGCGAATTTTGGTTATTCCAAGTAATTAAATCTGATAATACGTTGTCCACGGAGGTAGGATTTTTGCCGAACTTCTTAACAATCTGTAGATGACGGATACTCACCAGTCCCAAATATGAAACTAATTAATCCTTGTTTTTAGCAGTTTTTATAATCCATAGGTTACGTAGTCCGGTTATTCTAGTTCGTGAAATGAAATAATCAACCATATTTGGGAACAAATGTATTTTCAAAAGTTCTCGAAATCGCCAGAGTGAGGACGTCGACTGTTCTCAATTGTGAAGGCAAGTAATCCCTCTTTTAGGTGCTATGTCTATTGAACGAAAAACCTCAATTCTTCTCGAAAGAACATCTAGCAATTTAAGCACTGTCTTTATCTACAGATTTTGGAAATTTAGTTATCCTCAATCCTAAATTCGAGCAATTCATCTTTTTTTTACCTAATCATTTTCTATACGTTCCCTAGAATCCTTGAATTACGAACCTCGGCTATCCACATCTTAAAACCAAGCTAACATATATTTTGAGAACTGCAACGATTCGATAGGAGCATTCGTTCTTCTTGAAAGAAGCTTCGGTAATTTAGGAGCCTCGGTTCTTCTTAGTTTAGGAATTTTAGTTATTCCGAGTAATTAAATCTGATAATACGTTGTCCTCGGAGCAAGGATTTTTGCAGAACTTCTTAGCAATCTGTAGATGACGGATACTCAGGAGTCCCAAACATGAAACCAAGTAAGCCTTATTTTTAGGAGTTTTTGTAATCCATAGGTTATATAGTCTGGTTATTTTTTTATCGTGAAATCAAATAATCGATCATACTTAGGAACAAACGTTATTTCAAAAGTTCTCGAAACCTCAAGAGTAAGGATGTCGGTTATTCTCAATTTTGAAGGCAAGTGATCCCTCTTTTAAGTGCTACGTTTGTTGAACGGGAAGTCTCGGTTCCTCTTGAAAGAACATCTATCAATTTAAGCGTAGTCATTCTGTACGGATTTTGGAATTTAGTTATCCCCTATCCTAAATTCGAGCAATTCATCTTTTTATTACCTAATCATTTTTTACATGTTCCCTAAAATCCTTGAATTACGAACCTCGGCTATTCACATCCTAAAACCAAGCTAACATACATTTTGAGAACTGCAGCGATTCGATAGGAGCATTCGTTCTTCTTGAAGGAAGCTTCGGCAATTTAGGAGCCTCGGTTCTCCTTAGTTTAGGAATTTTGGCTATTCCAAGTAACTAAATTTGACAATCCGTTGTCCTCGAAGTGAGGATTTTTGTAGAACATCTTTGCAATCTGTAGATGACACATACTCACGAGTTCCAAACATGAAACCAAGTAATCCTTGTTTTTAGGCGTTTTTGTAATCCATAGGTTATGTAGTATGGTTATTCTTGATCACGAAATCAAATAATCAATCTTATTTGAGAACAAACGTTATTCTAAAAGTTCTCGACACATCCAGAGTAAGGACCTTGGCGGTTCTCAATTTTGAAGGCAAGCGATCCCTCTTGTAGGTGCTATGTTTATTAAACAAGAAGGCTCAGTTTTTCTCGAAAAAAGATCTAACAATTTAAGCACCGCCGCTATCTATGGATTTTGGAAATTTAATTATCCTCAATCCTAAATTCGAGCAATTCATCTTTTTATTACCTAATCTTTTTCAACATGTTCCCTAGAATCCTTAAGTTACGAACCTCGACTATCCGCATCCGAAAACTAAGCTAACATACATTTTTGGAACAGCAATGATCTGATTGGAGGATTCGTTCTTCTTAAAGGAAGTTTTGGCAATTTAGGGGCCTCGGATCTCCTTAGTTTAGGAATTTTGGTTACTCCAAGTAATTAAATCTGATAAGACGTTGTCCTCGGAGCAAAGATTTTTGCAAAACTTCTTAGCAGTAAGTTGATGACGGATACTCCTAAGTCCTAAACATGAAACCAAGTAATCCTTGTTTTTAGGAGTTTTTGTAATCCATAGGTTACGTAATCTGGTTATTCTTGATCGTGAAATCAAATAATCAATCTTATTTGGGAACAAACATTACTCCAAAAGTTCTCGAAACCTCTAGAGTAAGGACCTCGGTTATTCTCAATTTTGAAGGCAAATGATCTCTCTTTTAGGTGCTACGTTTATTAAAGGAGAAACCTTGGTTCTTCTCGAAGGAAGATCTAGCAATTTAAGCACTGTTGTTATCTATGGATTTTGGAAATTTAGTTATCATCAATCCTAAATTCAAGCAATAATTCTTTTTATCACCTAATCTTTTGCTACACGTTCCCTAGAATCCTTAAATTACAAACCTCGACTATCCGCATCCTAAAACCAAGCTAACATATATTTTGGGAACAATGGCGATCCGATAAGAGGATTCGTTCTTCTTGAAAGAAGCTTCGGTAATTGAGGAGCCACGGTTTTCCTTAGTTTAGGAATTTTGGTTATTCCAAGTAATTAAATCAGACAATCCATTGTCCTCGAAGCGAGGATTTTTGCAGAACATCTTAGCAATCTATAGATGATAGATACTCACGAGTCCTAAACATTAAACCAAGTAATCCATATTTTCGGGAGTTTTTATAATCCATAGGTTACATAGTCTGGTTATTCTTGATCGTGTAATCAAATAATCAATCATACTTAGGAACAAACGTTATTTCAAAAGTTCTTGAAACCTCAACAGTAAGGACCTAGGTTGCTATCAATTTTGAAGGCAAGTGATCCCTCTTTTAAGTGCAATGTCCATTGAACTAGAAACCTCAATTCTTCTCGAAAGAAGATCTAGCAATTCAAGCACCGTCGTAATCTACGGATTTTGGAAATTTAGTTATCGTCAATCCTAAATTTGAGCAATTCATCTTTTTCATTCCTAATCTTTTGCTACACGTTCCCTAGAATCCTTAAATTACAAACTTTGGCTATTCCCATCTTAAAACCAAGCTAACATACATTTTGGGAACAACGGTGATCTGATAAGAGGATTCATTTTTCTTGAAAAAAGGTTCAACAATTTAGGAGCCTCAGTTCTCCCTAGTTTTGGAATTTTGTTTATTCCAAGTAATTAATTCTGATAGTACGTTCTCCATGGAGCTAAGGAACTTCTTAGCAATCTCTAGATGATGGATACTCACAAGTCCCAAACATGAAACTAAGTAATCCTTGTTTTTAAGAGTTTTTGTAATCCAAAGGATACGTAATCTAGTTATTCATGATCGTGAAATCAAATAATCAATCTTATTTGGGAACAAACGTTATTCCAAATGTTCTTGAAGCCTCCAGAGTAAGGACGTCGGCGGTTCTCAACTTTGAAGGCAAGTGATCCCTCTTTTAGGTGCTACATTTATTGTATAAGAAACCTCAGTTCTTGTTGAGAAAAGATCTAGTAATTTAAGCACTATCGTTATCTACGGATTTTGAAAATTTACTTATCATCGAGCCTAAATTCGTGCAATTCATCTTTCTATTACCTAATTTTATTCTACACGCTCCCTAGAATCCTTAAATTACGAACCTCGGCTCTCCGCATCCTAAAACCCAGCTAACATACATTTTAGGAACAGCGGTGATTCGATAGCAGGATATGTTATTCTAAAATGAAGCTTTGACAATTTAGGAGCCTCAGTTATCCTTTGTTTAGGAATTTTGGTTATTCCAAATAATTAAATCTAGTAATCTATTGTCCTCGGAGCGAGAATTTTTGCAGAACTTCTTAGCAATCTGTAGATGACGGATACTCACAAGTCCTAAATATTAAACCAAGTAATCCATGTTTTTATGAGTTTTTCTAATCTATAGGTTACATAGTCTAGTTATCCTTGATCGTGAAATCAAATAATTAATCCTATTTAAGAACAAACGTTATTCCAAAAGTTCTCGAAACCCTCAAGGTAAAGACCTCAGCTATTCTCAATTTTGATGGCAAGTGATCCCTCTTTTAGGTGCTACATTTTAGTGAACGAGAAACCTCGGTTCTTCTCAAAGGAAGATCTAGCAATTTAAGCGTCGTCGTTATCTATGGATTTTGGAAATTTAGTTATCCTCAATCCTAAATTTGAGCAATTCATCATTTTGTTACCTAATCATTTGCTACACATTTCCTACAATCCTTAAATTACGAACCTCGGCAGTCTGCATCTTAAAACCAAGCAAACATACATTATGGGAACAGCAGCAATCCGATAGGAGGATTCGTTTTTCTTGAAAGAAACTTCAGCAATTTAGGAGCCTTGGTTCTCCTTAGTTTAGGAATTTTGGTTATTCCAAGTTATTAAATCTGATAATCCATTGTCCACGAAAAGAGGATTTTTGCAGAACTTCTTAGCAAACTGTAGGTGACAGATACTTACGAGTCCCTAACATGAAACTATGTAATCCTTGTTTTTAGGAGTTTTTGTAATCCATAGGTTACATAGTATGGTTATTCTTGATCGCGAAATCAAATAATCAATCTTATTTAGGATCAAACATTTTTCCAAGAGTTCTTGAAACCTTCAGAGTAAGGACCTCGACTGTTCTCAATTTTGAAGGCATGAAATCCTTCTCTTAGGTGCTATGTTAATTGAACGAGAAACCTCGGTTCTTCTCGAAAAAATATCTTGCAATTTAGGCACCGTAGTCGTCTACGGATTTTGGAAATTTAGTTATAATCAATCCTAAATTCAAGCAATTCATCTTTTTATTACCTAATCTTTTTCTACACATTCCCTAGAATTCTTAATTACGAACCTCGGTAATTCATATACTAAAACCAAGCTAACGTACATTTTGAGAACAGCGGTGATCCGATAGCAGGATTCATTGTTCTATAATGAAGCTTCAGCAATTTAGGAGCCTCGGTTCTCCTTAGTTTTGGAATTTTGGTTATTCCAAGTAATTAAATCTGGTAATCCGTTGTCTTCGGAGTGAGGGTTTTTGCAGAACATCTTAGCGATCTGCAGATGACGGATACTTACGAGCCCCAAACATGAAACCAAGTAATCCTTGTTTTTTGGGGTTTTTGTAATCCATAGTTTACGTAGTCTTGTAATTCTTGATCATGAAATCAAATAATCAATCTTATTTGGAAACAAACGTTATTCCAAAAGTTCTCGAAACCTCCAAATTAAGGACCTCGGCTGTTCTCAATTTTGAAGGCAAGTGATTGCTCTTTTAGGTATTACGTTTGTTGAACAAGAAACCTCGGTTCTTCTCGAAAGAAGATCTAGCAATTTAAGCACCGTCGCTATCTACAGATTTTGGAAATTTAGTTATCCTCAATCCTTAATTCGAGCAATCCATCTTTTTATTACCTAATCTTTTGCTACACGTTCCCTAGAATCCTTAAATTATAAACTTTGGCTATCCATATCCTAAAACCAAGCTAACATACATTATGAGGACAACGGCGATCCGATAGCAGGATTCGTTGTTCTATAGTGAAGCTTCGGCAATTTAGGAGCCTCGGTTCTCCTTAGTTAAGGAATTTTTGTTTTCCAAGTTATTTAATCTAATAATCCGTTGTCCACGAAGCGAGGATTTTTGTAGAACAACTTTGCAATCTGTAGATGACGGATACTCATGAATCCCAAACGTGAAACCAAGTAATCTTTGTTTTAAGGAGTTTTTCTAATCCATAGGTTACGTAGTCTTGTCATTATTGATCGTGAAATCAAATAATCAATCTTATTTGGGAACAAAAGTTATTTCAAAAGTTCTCGTAACCCCCAGAGTAAGGACCTCGACTCTTCTCAATTTTGAAGGTAAGTAATCCCTCTTTTAGATGCTACGTTTATTGAACGAGAAACCTCAGTTCTTCTCTAAAGAAGATCTAGCAATTTAACTACCATCGTTATCTACGGATTTTGGAAATTTAGTTATCCTCAATCCTAAATTCGAGCAATTCGTCTTTTTATTACGTAATCTTTTCCTACACGTTCCATAGAATTCTTAAATTACGAACCTCGACTATCCGCACCATCAAACCAAGCTAACATACGTTTTGGGAACAGCAGTGATCGGATAGGAGGATTCGTACTTCTTGAAAGAAGCTTCAGCAATTTAGGAGCCTCGGTTTTCCTTAGTTTAAGAATTTTGGTTATACCAAGTAATTAAACCTGTTAATCCGTTATCCTCGAATCGAAGATTTTTACAGAACATCTTAGCAGGAAATCCCAAACATGAAACCAAATAATCTTTGTTTTTAGGAGTTTTTGTAATCCATAGGTTACGTAGTCTGGTTATTCTTGATCATGAAATCAAATAATCAATCTTATTTGGGAACAAACGTTATTCCAAAAGTTTTCGAAACCTCCAGAGTAAGGACCTCGGCTATTCTCAATTTTGAAGGCAAATGATCCCTCTTTTGGGTGCTACGTTTATTAAAGGAGAAACCTTGATTCTTCTCGAAGGAAGATCTAGCAATTTAAGCACCGTTGTTATCTACGAATTTAGGAAATTTAGTTATCATCAATCCTAAATTCAAGCAATAATTCTTTTTATTACCTAATCTCTTGCTACACATTCCCTCGAATCCTTAAATTATGAACCTCGGCTATCCGCATCCTAAAACCAAGCTAACATACATTTTGGGAACAATGGCGATCCGATAGGAGGATTCGTTCTTCTTTAAGGAAGCTTTGGCAATTTAGGAGCCTCGACTCTCCATAGTTTTAGAATTTTGGTTATTCCAAGTAATTAAATAAGATAATACGTTGTCCTCAGAGCGAGAATTTTTGGAAAACTTCTTAGCAATCTGTAGATGACGGATAATCACCGGTCCCAAACATGAAACCAAGTAATCCTTGTTTTTAGGAGTTTTGTAATCCATAAGTTACGTAGTCTGGTTATTCTTCATCGTGAAATCCAATAATCAATCTTATTTGGGAACAATTGTTATTTCAAAATTTCTCGAAACCACTAGAGTAAGGACCTTGGCTGCTCTCAATTTTGAAGGGATGCGATCTTTCTTTTAGGTGCTACGTTTATTGGACGAGAAACCTTGGTTCTTCTCGAAAGAAGATCTAGCTATTTAGGCACTGTCGTTATCTATGGATTTTGGAAATTTAGTTATAATCAATCCTAAATTCGAGCAATTCATCTTTTTATTACCTAATCTTTTTCTACACGTTCCCTATAACCCTTAAATTACGAACCTCGGTAATCCGTATCCTAAAACCAAGCTAACATATTTTTTGGCAACAGCGGAGAATCGATAAGAGGATTCGTTCTTCTTGAAAGAAGCTTCGGCAATTTAGGAGCGTTAGTTCTCCTTAGTTTAGGAATTTTGGTTATTCCATGTAATTAAATCTGATAATCCGTTGTCCTCGAAGCGAGGATTTGTACAAAACATCTTAGTAATCTGTAGATGACAGAGACTCACGAATCCTAAACATGAAACCAAGTAAACCTTGTTTTTAGGAGTTTTTGTAATCCATAGGTTACGTAGCTTGGTTATTCTTGATCATGAAATCAAATAATCAATCTTATTTGGGAACAAACGTTATTCCAAATGTTCTTGAAACCCCCATAGTCGGGACCTTGATTGTTCTCGATTTCGAAGGCATGTAATCCCTCTCTTAGGTGCTACGTTAATTGAACGAGAAACATCAGTTCTTCTCAAAAGTGGATCTAGCAATTTAAGCATCATCGTTATCTATGGATTTTGGAAATTTAGTTATCCTCAATCCAAAATTCGAGCAACGCATCTTTTTATTACCCAATCTTTTCCTACACATTCCCTAGAATCCTTAAATTACGAACCTCGGTTATCCATACCTTAAAACCAAGGTAACATACATTTTGGGAACAGCGGCCATCCGATAGGATGATTCATTCCTCTTGAAAGAAGCTTCGGTAATTTAGGAGCCTCGGTTTTCCTTAGTTTAGGAATTTTGCTTATTCGAAGTAATTAAATCTGATAATACGTTGTCCTCAGAGCAAGGATTTTTGCAGAACTTCTTAGCAATCTGTAGATGACGGATACTCACGAGTTCCAAACATGAAACCAAGCCTTGTTTTTAGGAGTTTTTGTAATCCATAGGTTATGAAGTCTGGTTTTTATTGATCGTAAAATCAAATAATTAATCTTATTTGGGAACAAACGTTATTCCAAATATTCTCGAAACCTCCAGAGTAAGGACCTCGGCCGTTCTCAATTTTGATTGCAAGTAATCCCTCTTTTAGGTGCTACTTTAGTGAACAAGAAATCTCGGTTCTTCTCGAAAGAAGATCTGGCAATTTAAGCACCGTCGTTATCTACGGATTTTGGAAATTTAGTTACCCTCAATCCTAAATTCAAGTAATTCATCTTTTTATTACCTATTCTTTTTCTACACATACCCTAGAATCCTTAAATTATGAACCTTGGCTATCCGCATCCTAAAACAAAGCTAACATGTAAAGAAGAGAGAAAGAAAAATCAAAAGGAAAATAAAAGAAAGTCATCATTAAGGAAGAGATATTTTTCTTATCTCTTAGCTTTTGTTGACTTTTCAAAATGTTGACTTTAGTCAACATGTGTTGACTTGGTCAACTTTTGAACTTTGGTCAACATGTATTATCTTAGTCAACATTCCTTAAGTATGTGCAATTTTGTGCACATAATGTAGTAATTAAGGGAAATTAGGGGAGAAATGAAGGAAATGAGAAGAAATGAGGTATATGATGCATTGATGTGTAAATATGGTTGATGAGATCTTACTTTAGGTCTTTATAGTCCACATATTTCATTTGATAAACTACTTTGGATAACAAGTTCAAAAAGTACTAATTTGAGTATTAAAGTTTACTATATGTAACCTAATCTTCAACTATAGCCCTAACCCTAAGTAAGACTATCTTAATCATATATTTAAAGAATAAATATAATCTATGACTCATTATCTTAGTTCCTAATAGATTACTTAAGAACTTGAATCATATAAGTAAGAATGAAGGTTATCTCTAACCTTTTACTAACGATTTAACAAAATATAAGCATTATATTAACAATTAGGGTTTTAGGGTATATCATGTTGGAAGTGCACATATGTCCTTAATGTAATCATTTTTAAGGTTTTCATCACTTTCGAATGAAATCTTTAGCTTTTAGAAACATTTAGGATAGAAAAATTCTTCACGCGATTGATTAATTCTTTTAGGGTTTTCACTTTAATTAGCCATGTCGACTCCGAAATTGTCTAATATAGTTGAGTCTATTTCAAAAACTAGATCGAAACTTTTAGGGGTTTACAACTTCTTAGCAATTTGTAGAAGACAGATACTCACAAGTCCCAAACATGAAACCAAGTAATCCTTGTTTTTAGGAGTTTTTGTAATCCATAGGTTACGTAATCTGGTTATTCTTGATCATGAAATCAAATAATCAATCTTATTTAGGAACAAAGGTTATTCCAAATGTTATCCAAACCCCCAGAGTTAGGACCTCGGCTATTCTCAATTTTAAAGGAAAGTAATCCCTCTTTTAGGTGCTACGTTTATTAAATGAGAAACCTCGGTTCTTCTCAAAAGAAGATCTAGAAAATTAAGTACCATCATTATCTACGAATTTTGGTAATTTAGTTATCTTCAATCCTAAATTCGAGTAATTCGTCTTTTTATTACCTAATCTTTTTCTACACGTTCGCTTGAATCCCTAAGTTACAAACTTCGGCTATCCGCATCCTAAAACCAAGCTAACATACATTTTGGGAACAGCGGCGATCCAATAGGAAGATTCGTTCTTCTTGAAAGAAGCTTCGGCAATTTAGGAGCCTCATTTCTACTTAGTTTCAGAATTTTAGTTATTCTAAG
Source organism: Lumnitzera racemosa (assembly GCA_024138005.1). Classification (NCBI taxonomy): domain Eukaryota; kingdom Viridiplantae; phylum Streptophyta; class Magnoliopsida; order Myrtales; family Combretaceae; genus Lumnitzera; species Lumnitzera racemosa. The sequence continues at coordinate 75,361,860 of JAMXBC010000006.1, forward strand.
TAATTAAATCTGATAATCCGTTGTCCTTGAAAGGAGGATTTTCAAAAAACTTCTTAGCAATTTGTAGGTGACGGATACTTACGAGTCCCAAACATGAAACCAAGTAATCCTTGTTTTTAGGAGTTTTTGTAATCCATAGCTTATGTACTCTAGTTATTCTTGATCGTGAAATCAAATAATCAATCTTATTTGGGAACAAACGTTATTCCAAAAGTTCTCAAAAACCCCAAATAAGGACCTCAGTTGTTCTCAATTTTGAAGGCAAGTCATCCCTTTTTTAGGTGCTACGTTTTTTGAAAGAGAAACCTTGGTTCTTCTTGAAAGAATATCTAGCAATTTAAGCATCGTCGTTATTTACGTATTTTGAAAATTTAGTTATCCTCGTCCTAAATTCTAGCAATTCAACATGCTATAAATTAATCCCTTTTTACACGTTCTCTAGAATCCTTAAATTACAAACCTCACTTATCCGCATCCTAAAACCAAGCTAACATACATTTTGGGAACAGCGGCGATCGATAGCAGGATTCGTTGGTCCATAATAAAGCTTCAGCAATTTAGGAGCCTCAGTTCGCCCTAATTTTGGAATTTTGGTTATTCCAAGTAAATAAATCTGGTAATCCGTTATCCTCGGAGCGAGGATTTTTGCAGAACATCTTAGTAATCTGTAGAAGACGGATCCTTACGAGTCCCAAACATGAAACATGTAATCCTTATTTTTAGGAGTTTTTGTAATCCATAGGTTACGTAGTTTGGTTATTCTTGATCGTGAAATCAAATAATCCATCACATTTGGGAACAAACGTTGTTCCAAAAGTTTTCGAAACCTCCTGAGTAAGGACCTCGGCTGTTCTCAATTATGAAGGCAAGTAATCCCTCTTTTCGGTGCTATGTTTATTGAACGAGAAACCTTGGTGCTTCTCGAAAGAATATCAAGCAATTTAAGCACCACCGTTATCTATGGATTTTGGAAATTTAGTTATCATTGATCCTAAATTCGAGCAATTCAACTTTTTGTTACCTAATACCTTTCCACACATTCCCCAATATCCTTAAATTACGAACCTCAGCTATCCACATCCTAAAACCAAGCTAACATACATTTTGGGAACGGCGACGATCCGATAGGAAGATTTGTTCTTCTTGAAAGAGGCTTCGACAATTTAGGAGCCTAGGTTATCCTCAGTTTAGGAATTTTAGTTATTCCAAGTAATTAAATCTGATAATCCGTTCTCCTCGAAACGAGGATTTTTGGAGAACATCTTAGCAAATTGTAGGTGACGGTCACTTACAAGTCCCAAACATAAAACCAAGTAATCCTCGTTTTTAGGCATTCTTATAATCCATAGGTTTTGTAGTCTGGTTATTGTTGATCGTGAAATCAAATAATCAATCATTTTTAGGAACAAACATTATTCCAAAAGTTCTCGGTGTAAGGACCTCGGTTTTTCTCAATTTTGAAGGCAAGTCATCCCTTTTTTAGGTGCTACGTTTATTGAACGAGAAACCCCGATTCTTCTTGAAAGAATATCTAGTAATTTAAGCACCGTCGTTATCTATGGATTTTGAAAATTTAGTTATCCTCAATCCTAAATTCGAGCAATTCATCTTTTTATTACCTAATCTTTTTCCATACGTTCCCTTGAATCCTTAAATTATGAACCTCGGCTATCCATGTCCTATAACCAAGCTAACATACATTTTGGTAACAGCGGCGATCCGATAGCAGGATTCGTTGTTCTATAATAAAGCTTCGGCAATTTAGGAGCCTCGATTCCCCTTAATTTTAGAATTTTGGTTATTTCAAGTAATTAAATCTAGTATTCAATTGTCCTCGCGGCGAGGATTTTCACAGAACTTCTTAGCAATCTGTAGTTGATGGGTACTCACAAGTCCCAAACGTAAAACCAAGTAATCCTTGTTTTTAGGAGTTTTTGTAATCCATAGGTTACATAGTTTGGTTATTCTTGATCGTAAAATCAAATAATCAATCTTATTTAGGAACAAGGGTTATTCCAAATGTTCTTGAAACCCCCAGAGTCAGGATCTTGGCTGCTCTCAATTTTGAAGGCAAGTCATCCCTTTTTTAGGTGCTACGTTTATTGAACGAGAAACCTTGGTTCTTCTCGAAAGAAGATCTGGCATTTTAAGCATCGTCGTTATCTACGGATTTTGAAAATTTAGTTAACATCAATCCTAAATTCAAGCAATTCATCTTTTTATTACCTAATCTTCTTTTACACATTCCCTTAAATCCTTAAGTTATGGACCTCGGCTATCCGCATCCTAAAACCAAGCTAACATACATTTTAGGTATAGCGGCGATCTGATAGGAGGATTTGTTCTTCTTGAAAGAAGCTTTTGCAATTTAGGAGCCTTGGTTCTCCTTAGTTTAGGAATTTCAGTTATTCCAAGTAATTAAGTATGATAATCCGTTGTCCTTGAAACGCGGATTTTTGCAAAACATCTTTGCAATCTGTAGAAGACGGATACTCACGAGTCCCAAACGTGAAACCATGTAATCCTTGTTTTTAGGAGTTTTTGTAATCCATAGGTTACGTAGTTTGATTATTCTTGATCGTGAAATCAAATAATCAATCTTATTTGGGAACAAATGTTGTTCCAAAAGTTTTCGAAACCCCCTGAGTAAGGACCTCGGCTGTTCTCAAATTTGAAGGCTAGTAATCCCTCTTTTAGGTGCTACATTTATTGAACGAGAAACCTCAGTGTTTCTTGAATAAAGATCTAGCAATTTAGGCACCGCCATTATCTACAAATTTTGGAAATTTTGTTATCGTTGATCCTAAATTCGAGCAATTCATCTTTTTATTACCTAATCTTTTTCTCCACGTTCCCTAGAATCTTTAAATTACGAACCTCGAGTATCCGCATCCTAAAACTAAGCAAACATACATTTTGGGAATGGAGGCAAACTAATATGACAATTCGTTCTTCTTGACAGAACCTTCGGCAATTTAAGAGCCTCGGTTCTCCTTAGTTTATAAATTTTAGTTATTCCAAGTAATTAAACCTGATAATACGTTGTCGTTGAAGCGAGGATTTTTGGTTAATTTTTTAGCAATCTGTAGATGGTGGATACTTATGAGTCCCAAACATGAAACCAAGTAATCCTTGTTTTTAAAAGTTTTTATCATCTACAGGTTACGTAATCTGGTTATTCTTGATTGTGAAATCAAATAATTAGTCTTATTTGGGAATAAACATTATTCCAAAAGTTCTCGAAACCCCTAAAGTAAGGACCTCAGTTGTTCTCAATTTTGAAGGCAAGTCATCCCATTTTTAGGTGCTATGTTTATTGAACGAGAAACCCCGGTTCTTCTTGAAAGAATATCTAGTAATTTAAGCACCATCGTTATCTACGGATTTTGAAAATTTAGTTATCCTCAATCCTAAATTCGAGCGTTCATGTTTTTATTACCTAATCTTTTTCTTCATGTTCCCTTGAATCCTTAAGTTACGAACCTCAGCTATCCGCATCTTAAAACCAAGCCAACATACATTTTGGGAACAGAGGCGATCCGATTGGAGGATTCGTTGTTCTCGAAAGAAGCTTCGGCAATTTAGGAGCCTCGATTCTCCTTAGTTTATGAATTTAAGTTATTCCTTGTAATTAAATCTGATAATTCGTTATCCTCGAAACGAGGATTTTTGCAGAACATCTTAGCAATCTGTAGATGATGGATACTCACAAGTTCCAAATATGAATCCAAGTAATTCTTGTTTTTAGGAGTTTTTGTAATCCACAGGGTACGTAATCTGGCTATTCTTGTTCGTGAAAACAAATAGTTAATCTTATTTAGAAACAAAGGTTTTTCCAAATTTTCTCAAAACCCCCAGAGTCGGGTCCTCGGCTAGTCTCAATTTTAAAGGCAAGTCACCCCTTTTTTAGGTGCTACGTTTATTGGACAAGAAACCTTGGTTCTTTTCGAAAGAAGATATAGCAATTTAAGTACCATCGTTATCTACGGATTTTGGAAATTTAGTTATCCTTAATCCTAAATTCGAGCAATTAATCTTTTTATTACCTAATCTTTTTCTTCGCGTTCCCTTGAGTCCTCAAGTTACGAACCTCGGCTATCTGCATCCTAAAACCAAGCTAACATACATTTTGGGAACAGCGGCGATCCGATAGGAGGATTCATTCGTCCTGAAAGAAGCTTCGGCAATTTAGGAGCCTCGGTTCTCCTTAGTTTAGGAATTTTAGTTATTCCAAGTAATTAAACATGATAATTCGTTGGCCTCGAAATGGGGATTTTTGCAGAACATCTTAGCAATCTGTAGAAGACGGATCCTCATGAGTCCCAAACATGAAACCATGTAATCCTTGTTTTTAGGAGTTTTTGTAATCCATAGGTTACATAGTTTAGCTATTCTTGATCGTGAAATCAAATAATCAATCTTATTTGGGAACAAATGTTATTCCAAAAGTTCTCGAAACCTCCTGAGTAAGGCCCTCGGCTGTTCTCAATTATGAAGGCAAGTAATCCTTCTTTTAGGTGCTACGTTTATTGAACGAGAAACCTCGATGTTTCTTGAAAAAAGATCTAGCAATTTAGGCGCCGTCGTTATCTACGGATTTTGGAAATTTAGTTATTGTGGATCCTAAATTTGAGCAATTCTTCTTTTTATTACCTAATCTTTTTCTAAATGTTCCCTAGAATCCTTAAATTACGAACCTTGGCTATCCGCATCCTAAAACCAAGCTAACATACATTTTGAGAACAGTAGCGATTCGATAGGAGGATTCGTTCTTCTTGAAAGAAGCTTCGACAATTTAGGAGCCTTGGTTCTCCTTAGTTTATAAATTTTAATTATTCCAAGTAATTAAATCTTATAATCCGTTGCCCTCATCAAGGTTTTTCGCAGAATTTCTTAGCAATTTGTAGGTAACGGATAGTCTTGAGTCCCAAACATGAAACCAAGTAATCCTCATTTTTAGAAGATTTTTAAATACGTAGTCTGGTTATTTTTTATCGTAAAATCAAATAATCAATCTTTTTTAGGAACAAACGTTATTCCAAAAGTTCTCGAAACCCCCAGAGTAAGGACCTCGGTTGTTGTCAATTTTGAAGGCAAGTTATCCCTTTTTTATGTGCTACGTTTATTGAACAAGAAACCCTGGTTCTTCTCGAAAGAATATTTACTAATTTAAGTGTCGTCGTTATCTACGGATTTTGAAAATTTAGTTATCCTCAGTCCTAAATTCGAGTAATTCATTTTATTACCTAATCTTTTTCTACATGTTTCCTAGAATACCTAAATTACGAACCTCGGCTATCTGTATCCTAAAATCAAGCTAACATACATTTTGGAAACAGCGGCGATCCGATAGCAGGATTCGTTGTTCTATAATAAAGCTTCAGCAATTTAGGAGCCTTGGTTCCTCCTAGTTTTGGAATTTTGGTTATTCCTATAGCCACCCTAGGAGGGGACTAGTAGCATTGCTTAAAATTTCCATATCACGTGTGTACTCATGATAAGAAAATCGCCTTGCAAGTCAGAGATTGCAAGACTCTAAATAGTTATTTGCCAGAGTCTTCAATTTTATTTCATTGACTCATTATATAATATAAATAAATATGGATATCCATTTTTCCACAATTCCTCAAAACCGCAGAGAATCGGTATTCCCTACCAAAATAATGAAATAAGATAGACAATTTTAGAAAATTCTAAACTTACTAAAGATACTAAACTTAATTGAGACATTAGTCATTTCTCGGAGCATTCCGAATTAACTACACAAGCTTTTCATCATATTGATTCAATGGTAGCACTCTACACTTGATTCCTATCCCATTCCCAACTATCAATCAACCTACAAGGAAAAGAACTGTTGGGGTGTAAGCTTACGCTTAGTGAGATAATTACCCTCATCAATACCATATGACAGAAATTTATTAAATGCACAATCATATGAATGCATGAACAATCAGTATGCAAACAACGCATGCAGTGACTTAGGAATTGCATATGACTCGGAATTATGCCCCCTGAAGTCGGGGTTTGAAGATAATTAACTGACCCAAACCTATAAATCTGAGTTCTAGACCTTGTGTTTTATTTCATTTATACTGTCGTGCTTATGCCAAAACAAAACTCTCTCTCTCTCTCTCTCTCTCTCTCTCTCTCTCTCTCTATATATATATATATATATATATATATGTATGTATGTATACTCCCTTTACCGAAATCAAATCATACTTTTAAAATCCCAAGTCTAGTGGTGTGGTGGTCTCCGCAATCCACAAACATACGCCCTAAGCAGAAGCCATAAGACTTGGCCCCTCGTCGATGGTTGGTGTCTCTTGGCGCCTAGTAAGCCTATCAGCTTAGGACAAGGACTCAATATATATGATGATATAGCTAGTGCCCAATCCTGCAGGAAATTCGTATTTCTGTGAGTCCCTTCCCATCTTCTACGTGAAGTGACATTCGATGTTATCCCTATGCAATATGGGGAATGCATGATTCATTTTGATTTCTTAATCGTATAAGTGATTAACTCGATTTTTAAGGTGATCAAACAATTTCATTCTATACAATTCACATGTATATATTAGTACAAACAATTTCCATTATTATATATAATTAACAAGTCATCACATTCATCCATAATCCATACACATGCATCTCCCATATCCCACAAGCATCCAAATTTATATATATAAGTTTAGGTGCATCTATTGTACAAGCACAATCAAGTAAAGACTTATCGAAAATTTACTCACTCAGCCATGCGGATCAATCAAAATAATCCGGGATAAGTCGTCTCCCAAAGCCGGGTCCCCTAGACATCGCAATGATACTATAAGGATTTGAAATAAAACCTAGAAAACTAAGCTAAAACCCTTTAAGTTATACTTTTGACTTGGTTTCATAATTTTTCTCGGCTTTACTTAAAAGTTCAATTACATATAGCTTTTTCTTTTTTAATCCGATTTTTATGATCTTATAGTCAATCTTCATCATTTTTTAGTGTACTTTAACGTTGTGAGGTTAGATTTTCGAAATGAGGCATACAATTCTATCCATGGGTTAGAACAATAGAGTTCCTCATGTGTTGGAGTGCTTTTGGGCCTTGTATGATAAATGAGCTTTTTGATAACTTGAGAAATCCTTTGGGCTTGGTCTTAAGATTTTATACTAAGCTTAAAATACTCCTAGAGATCAGATTTACAATTTTGATTTATATTCCTAAGGCTAACAACCACTTCATGGGCCTTTTAGTGGGCTTAAGTTGTCAAATGGGCTTGTTTTTTGTTCAAACTAAAGTTAGTGACTTTGGTAGGCTTATGGGACCTTAGGTAGATTTCTTATGGGCTTCAAAATAACCTCTCTTGATGTTTTAAGGTACTAGTCAGAAATTCATTGAAGGCCCAACTTAGAGTTCTAGGCTTGTTTTGAGAGTTTTAAGCTTTGTATACTTACCATACTTGCTTTGGTTGGTCTTTTCACTTTGTTCATTCACTTTTATCATATTTTTAAGCTTCTTTTTCCCATGTTCCAGATCTATTCGTAATGATTCCAAGGGGTTCTTGCTTGGTTTTTTCAACTTGTTTCATCATTTCCTTAAGCTTAAGTATTAGATTATGCACTTAAACTACTTGTATCCAAATCTTAACTTAAGTTTTCTTCCATAAGATGATTCTTTAACTCATGCTCCACACAAAGAAATAGAAGATCTTATACTTAATACAACCTCCATATCGTAGCTTATGTCATATAAAGTTGGTTTCTTCATAAAACTTCATGTGATGGATTTTTCCTTAACTTAAGTCTAGATTTGAGTATGTTTAACTTAATGGAAACAAAATCAACATCCAAATGACTATAGAACCCTCACGTCCAGTATGCTCATCCTCCATTCAAGTTTTTGTTTCAAGACTTTCTTAACTTGAAATCTTCCATTCAAAGTGTTAAACAAGTGTCTTTACAAAATACTAACTGTACATGCTCATGCTCCAACTTCATGTAAGGGTTTCATTGTTTGTTTCTTAAAACGGTTTTTTTTTTTTGGGTGTTATAACAACTTAAACCTTACTTATATCTTCAAGAAATCAAAGTCTCCTAACATAAACACTAACTTACAAATCACAATAAATACTTACTTGTCCTTAAGCAAAATATGGTGGTTGTGCACTAAGGTTCCACTTAAGCTCTTAACTTTACTTCCTCCTTTTTGCCACCGTTTGGAAACCCGACTTGTTTGATCTTTTGGAATGGGGTTTATGGAAGGTTCTAATGGTTCTAAAAGATCTTAAATGGTGAAAAAAAATGACATAAGAACAAGAGGAGAAATTGCCGTGAGTATGGAAGCAAAAATGGTGGCGGCAATGTTGGGAATTTGTGGAGTTAGATTTCTTCTTTTGATATGTGTTTAAAGTAAGAGAAAAGGAAGTAAAAATGGAAGTGAAATAGGGAGAGAGTAGCAGATTTTGAATGAGAAAAGAAGTATGTACAAGAAGCTTTAATTGATTGTCTTGTAGCTTATACAAAAGTCAACCATTGCAACTATTAATGATGTAAGCATTAAGAGATGAATAGTGATGTGTAAGAGAAAGTGATTGATGGTTGGAAGACAATGCATGACTCCCCTTTCTTCCTTGTTTAAATCTGCATTTAAAGTCTTTTTTGGCCATGGAGTGGTCTTGTCTCATTTAATAAAGTTAAGCATATGAAATCTTGTAAAAAATTGTCCATATGTAGTATAAGTAAAGGGGTGATAAGGAAAATATCTTATCACTAAATTTTGATAAGTTATCAATTGATAAATGATTCCAATTCTCAATTGATAAGTTATCTAAAGTGATTGGTTGATTTATTTATTGAAGTGTAAGGCTTAGGCATGAAGATAAAGGCATGGTCTTATAGAAAATTATTTTTAGGTTTTCATATCACATTGTTTTGTAATTTATGATTTGATTTTTATAAAATTGTGAAATTTTCTAAAGTTGAATGAAATTATTCAAATTAAATTATTGATTAATTACTTAGGGTTAAAATTCCTTAATGGTTTTAAGGTTTAGGGTTTTAAATGACTTTAGAGCTTGTAGTTTTTTAAGCTCGGGTTTTATCGATAATTGGTTTTTGAATTGGAAAATTTTAATTCGTTTCTAAATATAAGCTTAAGTTTTTAGTTTAGTCGATCCTTAGGAATGTTCAGAAAGTACTCTAAATCAAGTCTTAGGCCCACTAAAAGTAGGGTTTACATATTTCCCCCCTTAAAATAAGTTTTGTCTTCAAAACTTAAAAACATACTTGGGACTTCAAACAATTGGGGGTACTTTCACTTTACTTCTTCCTCGGCTTCCCAAGTGGCCTCTTCCTTTTCATGGTTTCTCCAAAGTAGTTTGACATATCTTATTTCCTTGTTCCTTAACTTTTGAACTTTACTATCAGTGATTTGAACTGGGTGTTCTTTATAAGTCAGATTTCCTTTAAGTTGTATCGACTCCAATTCAATTACATTGTTAGGATCAGGTACATGTCTCCTTAGCACTGACACGTGAAACACATTATGTATTCCAGCCAAGTTCGGTGGTAATGTTAAGCGATACGCGAGGTTTCCTACTAGCTCAAGGATCTCAAAGGGTCCAATGTACCTGGGGCTTAATTTCCCTTGAGTTCTCACTCGATGAATGCTCTTAATCAGACTTACCTTCAAGAACACATGATCTCCTATACCAAACTCCAATTCCCTTCTCTTTAAGTCTGCGCAACTCTTTTGTTTGTCTTGAGCTTCTTTCATTCGCTTTTTTAATGATAGCCATCTTTTCAGCTGCCTCTTGCACCAAATCTGGCCTTAAGGCTGCCTTTTCCACATCATCCCAAAATAATGGGGATCAGCATCTCCTCTCATACAAAGCTTCATATGGCGGCATCTATGTGGATGAATGGTAACTATTGTTATATGCAAACTCTACTAGCAGTTAGTGAGAATCCCAGTTTCCTTTAAACTCCATAACACAGGCTCGAAGCATGTCTTCTAAAGTTTGAATTGTTCTCTCAGATTGTCCATCTGTTTGGGGGGGGTGATAAGCCGTACTAAACTTTAAGTTCATCCCTAACACTTTTTGTAAACTTCTCCAAAAATTAGACACAAACCTTGGATCTCTATCGGAAACTATTCCAGCAGGCACTCCATGCATATGTACTATTTCCCTTAGATATATTCAAGCTAACTTTTCTAGGGGATAAGTCATGTTGATGGGTAGAAAGTGTGCTGACTTTGTAAGTCGATCCACTATCATCCATATAACATCATGGCTTGCTGCTGCTTTAGGCAATCCACACACGAAGTCCATAGTGATTTGGTCCCACTTCTATCGGGAACGGACAACGGTTGCAACAATTTTCCCGGTCTTTGATGCTCAGCCTTGACTCTTTGACAAGTGTCACATTTGAGCACGAAATTTGCTACATCTTGTTTCATCTCACTCCACCAAAAATTATTCTTAAGATCCTGGTACATCTTGGTTCCTCCAGGGTGTGCAGTATATCCAGAATAGTAAGCTTCCCTTAAAATCTCTTTTCTTAGCTCAAGATTATTAAGTACACATAGATGTTCCTTCATTCGAATCATTCCGTCCTCATCTTGACTAAAGTCTATATACCTTCCCAGTATCATTTGCTCCCTTACATGCTGTAGAGCAGGATCCTCTTGCTGTGCTTCTCGGACCCTTTCTTATAGTGTTGGCTTAAGGGCTAAACTTGACAACTCGGCATTTGTCTCATGCCATGCAAATTCCAAGTTCATTCTCTCAAACTCTCTAATCAATTCTCTTTGTTCAGTAAGCAGAGATGCAACTTCAGCATGATTCTTTTGGCTTAAAGCATCTGCTACTGCATTCACTCTCTTAGGGTAGTAGTTGATGTTGAGATCATAGTCCTTTATTAACTCTAATCATCGTCATTGTCTCATGTTTAACTCCTTTTGAGTGAACAAATATTTTAGGTTCTTGTGGTCGGTGTAAATTTCACACTTAACACCATACAAGTAATGCCTCCATAGCTCTAGTACAAATACTATAGCTGCTAATTCCAGGTCGTGTGGAGGGTAATTCTGCTCATGCGGTCACAATTGCCGTGAAGCATAAGCAATCACTTTTCCATTTTACATCAGTACGCACCCTAAACCATTTTTAGAAGCATCACTATACACCGAAAAAGGTTCCTCATTGTTCGGTAAGACTAAAACCGGTGTGGAAATTAAACGGTTCTTCAACTCTTGGAAACTTTCTTCTCCCTTCTCACTCCATATAAATTTCTCATTCTTTTAAGTTAGTTGAGTAAGTGGTTTAGCAATCTTTGAAAAATCCTTCACAAATTTCTGATAATATCCAACCAAACCAAGAAAACTTTGCACTTTTGTAAAATTTTCTAGTCTTTTCCAATTAGTGATAGCTCTTTATCTTTTCTGAGTCCACTTCTATTCCTTCTCTCAAAATAACATGTCCTAAAAAGGATATCTCCTTTAACCAAAAATCACACTTGGATAACTTGGCATATAGCTTATGTTCTTTTAAGGTATGCAACATTAATCTCAAGTGTTCTTGATGTTGTTCTAGGATTGACAAATATACCAAGATGTCGTTAATGATCACAATTACACATTTATCCAAATATGCTTTAAACACTCTGTTCATTAAATCCATGAATACTACTGGCGCATTAGTCAATCCAAATGGCATCACTAAAAACTCATAGTGTCCATATCTCGTTTTAAATGTTGTTTTAGGCATATCCTCTGGTTTGATCCTCAATTGGTGATGAGCCGATCTTAGATCAATACAGGAAAACACACTTACGCCTTGTAATTGATCGAATAGATCGTTGATATAGGGCAAGGGATACTTGTTCTTTATAGTGACTTAGTTCAACTCTCTATAGTTGATACAGAGTCTAGGAGAACCATCCTTCTTCTTGACAAACAAGATAGGTGCTCCCCAAGGCGAGACACTTGGTCTAATAACTCCTGAAGTTGCTTCTTTAGTTCTTTTAATTTTATTGGAGCCATCCTATAAGGAGCCTTAGAAATTGGTTTGGTCTCGGCCATTAAATCAATGGCGAAATCAATCTCCCTCTTAAGTGGTAATCCCGGTAGTTCTTTTGGAAACACATCAGGGAACTCGTTCACTACTTGTATATCTTCTATCTTTAACCTTTATGATTCAACTTCAATTGAGTCCATCCAACTCATTTCCATCATTATGAAAGAGCATAGCTCATGTTTTCCCACTACCGTCGATTATCCTTGAAATTCTACCTTATTCTTGCTCCATCTTGTAGCATAAAGGTGCCATAGGTCAACTTTAAGCTTTCTGGAACTTCATAGGCCTCAAATGATAATTCGACTCAGGTCAACCAATCTTCTGCCTCTAAGGGGTTATTCTTCTTACCAATAAAGAAACTATTTGCTCGAACCAAGTCAGGAAACACCCTCATTGACATTTTTGGCTCTTTTAGGGTATCCTTTGAATGGTCCAAATCTCCTTGGGCTTCTGAGGTCATGTGAAGATCGCTATTATCTTCATTTTTTCCATAGTCTTATTAAGATGGTATTTCTCAAGGTTAGTACTGTTTAACAATTCATATAGTTAGGTCACCCAATCATCACCTCTTTATATTTTGTCATTCTTTGTTCAAAATTTGATCACATGGGTTTATAAATTTTTATATTCATTCTTTCATAGGTAACTTCATATATCATAACTTATATTATTATTATTATTTTATTTTATATATATATATATATATATATTGGCAACTAATGCTATTTATGCTTGTTTTCTTTCTCACGCTTTCATCAACCTCACATCCTCCATATCAATCTCGGGCTCCATTGCTAAAAGTAGAATTATTATCTAATGTCTTACGTAATCGTCCATCTTGGTTTCTTATGATTCCATAGTTTTTCTTGTGTATAGAGCTTATATTTATATTGGGTATCGATCCCCATGATATTCATCATCATTATTATACTATTGGTTGTTCTCCTTTGTCATATAGCATTTGGGTATGATGCCTTCTTGTTGCCATTATCCTTCTTATAGTTATTTCTCCTAACCTCGTTTAATGTTGTTCTTGATAGTTTATGATCAAATCTTCATGATCACTAAACGCCCTCATGGAGTATTAAGATGGGCTTTTTAAAATACTATTACATACACGTAGAACTTCTTGAACAACAAGATTTCCACTTAAGTCATTAAGAATTTCAAGTCGATACTTACGTAGCATGTTGCTAATGGTTGCCTAGAACTTCTTAGGTGATTCTATTTTCTCATTCATAACTTCAATTCTTGAACTTCCTCTTTTCTTGATCAATCAAAATTTTGAATTCCAACTGCAAAATACCTTCTTCTATTATAGTCCCCTTCTTATCCTACATGATTTAGATAACTCAACTCATAGAAGTCCTAAAATCGTTACATCTTATATTGATCCATGCCTAGCTGTAAATAACATCCAACTACTTTATCCTTTTTGTTGTGACCCACCATTCATCATATCCACTTCTTCTTTTCACTATCCATATTTGTCCATAGGTATTTATCTCAACTTGGTTATTTTACTGAAGAGTCATACATCCTTTATCATCTCCATAACTTAGTCATTACATTCAACCCTAGTTTCCTTCATGTCACATTATGGTTATAAATTGTATTTTATCGGTCAATAATTTATAAAATCCTTTTATCTTGCTAAGTATAATCCTTGTAGGGTTAGAATTTCTCGAAATAAAATATTCATATAATAAGTCTGTTGAAACAAGTCCATTGGTAACATATCATTAATCAACAATATTTCCATAACACAACCTCCAAAATTTGAAGGGAATTTGCATTCATAGACACTACTCATGATCTACACCTACTAATCTATTCATTTAACAATGAGATTTACAATTGATCATCATAATAACTTTCCATATCTCCATTCTCATTATTTTGATCCCATCTCGAAATCTATACTACAATCATTAAGGTTAACTCCGGTAATTTAGAGTATCTAACCTTTAGTTCCCAACTAAGATATTCCGATATCCTTAACCTCCAATACATGCTCCTTAATTATACATTTAGGGATGCTTAATCCCATTGGCTTCAATACTTTGCTTCTCATGTCTTAGGGTTCAATGTTTTATAAACAACATGAGAGTCTTTAGGGTAATTTCATCAAGGGTATCCTGCTTAGGAAAAATAACGGTTACTAAAGATACAATGTATAGTAGTAAACATAAATACGCATAGGTGCTACTACATAAATTGTATATTCTAAGGAATCTATATCTTTTATTTATAAATCCTAACTCTACCTAAGTTCTACCCCATCTCACCATTTGGTAGGTTGCACCTATCTCTGACAATCAAATGCTCTGATACCAATCCTGTAGTGACCCTAGGAGGGGCCTAGTAATCGCCTTGCAAGTCAGAGATTGCAAGACTCTAAATAGTTATTTGCCAGAGTCTTCAATTTTAGTTCATTGACTCATTATATAATATAAATAAATATGGATATCCATTTTTCCACAATTCCTTAGAACTGTAGAGAATTGGTATTCCCTACCAAAATAATGAAATAAGATAGACAATTTTAGAAAATTCTAAACTTACTAAAGATACTAAACTTAATTGAGACATTTGTCGTTTTTCGGAGCATTCTGAATTAACTACACAAAATTTTCATCATATTGATTCAATGGTAGCACTCTATACTCGATTCCTATCTCATTCCCAACTATCAATCAACCTACAAGGAAAAGAACTGTTGGGGTGTAAGCTTACGCTTAGTGAGATAATTACCCTCATCAATACCGCATGATAGAAATTTATTAAATGTACAATCATATGAATGCATGAACAATCAGTATGCCAAATAACGCATGCAGTGACTTAGGAACTGCATACAACTCAGAATTATGCCCCTTAAAGTCGAGGTTTGGAGATAATTAACCGACCCAAACCAAAATCTGAGTTTTAGACCTTGGGTTTTATTTTATTTGCACTGTCGTACTCAAGCCAAAACAAAACTCTCTCTCTCTCTCTCTCCTCTCTCTCTCTCTCTCTCTCTATATATATATATATATATATATATATATATATATATATGTAGACTCCCTTTACTGAAATCAAATCATACTTTTAAAATCCCAAGTCTAGTGGTGTGGTGGCCTCCGCAATCCACAAACACACGCCCTAAGCAAAAGCCATAAAACTCGGCCCCTCACCGACGGTTGGCGTCTCCCAGCGCCTAGTAAGCCCATCAACTTAGGACAAGGACTCAATATATATGATGACATAACTAGTGCCCAATCTTGCAGGAAACTCGTATTCCTATGAATTCCAAATAATTAAATTTGGTAATCTGTTGTCCTCGGAGAGAGCATTTTTGTAGAACTTCTTAGCATTTTGTGGATGATGGATACTCACGAGTCTCAAACATGAAACCAAGTAATCCTTGTTTTTAGGAGTTTTTGTAATCCATCGGTTACATAGTTTGGATATACTTGATCGTAAAATCAAATAATCATTCTTGTTTGGGAACAAACGCTATTCCAAGAGATCTCAAAACCTCCACAATGAGGACCTCAGCTGTTGTCGATTTTGAAGGCAAGTGATCCTTCTTTTAGTTGTTCGTTTATTGAACGAGAAACATCGGCTCTTCTTAAAAGAAGATCTAGCAATTTAAGCACCGTCGTTATCTACGGATTTTGGAAATTTAGTTATCCTCAATCCTAAATTCAAGCAATTCATCTTTTTATTACCTAATCTTTTTCTACACGTTCCCTTGAATCCTTAAGTTACGAACTTCGGCTATCCGCATCCTAAAACCAAGCTAACATACATTTTGGGAACAGCGGCGATTCAATAAGAGGATTTGTTCTTCCTGAAAGAAGCTTCGACAATTTAAGAGCCTTGGTTCTCCTTAGTTTAGGAATTTTAGTTATTCTTAGTAATTAAATATGATAATCCGTTGTCCTTGAAACGAGGATTTTTGCAGAGCTTCTTAGCAATCTGTAGAAGACGGATACTCACGAGTCCTAAACATGAAACCATGTAATCCTTATTTTGAGGAGTTTTTGTAATCCATAGGTTACGTAGTTTGGTTATTCTTGATCATGAAATCAAATAATCAATCTTATTTAGGAACAAACGCTGTTCCAAAAGTTTTCGAAACCCCCTAAGTAAGGACCTCGGCTGTTCTCAATTATGAAGGCAAGTAATCCCTCTTTTAAATGCTACGTTTATTGAACGAGAAACCTCGGTGCTTCTCGAAAGAAGATCTAGCAATTTAAGCACTGCCGTTATCTACCAATTTTTGAAATTTAGTTATCGTCGATGCTAAATTCGAGTAACTCATCTTTTTATTACCTAATCTTTTTCTATACGTTCCCTAGAATCCTTAAATTACAAATCTCGACTATTCGCATCCTAAAACTAAGCTAACATACATTTTGGGAGGAGAAGCGATTTGATAGGAGGATTCGTTCTTCTTAAAAAAAGCTTTGGCAATTTAAGAGCCTTGGTTCTCCGTAGTTTAAGAATTTTAGTTATTCCAAGTAATTAAATCTGATAATCCGTTGTCCTCAAAACGAGGATTTTCGCAGAACTTCTTTGCAATTTGTAGGTGACAGATACTCACGAGTCTCAAACATGAAACCAAGTAATCCTCGTTTTTAGGAGTTTTTGTCATCCATAAGTTACGTAGTCTAGTTATTCTAGGTCGTGAAATCAAATAATTAATCCTATTTGGGAACAAACGTTATTCTAAAATTCTCAAAACCCTCAAAGTAAGGACCTCGGCTGTTCGTAATTTTGAAGGCAAGTCATCCTTTTTTTAGGTGCTACGTTTATTGAGCAAGAAATCTCAGTTCTTCTCAAAGAAGATCTACCAGTTTAAGCACCATCGTTATCTGTAGATTTTGGAAATTTAGTTATCCTCAATATTAAATTCGAGCAATTCATCTTTTTATTACCTAATCTTTTTCCATACATTCCCTTGAATCCTTAAATTATAAACATCGGCTATTCATATCTTAGAACCAAGCTAACATACATTTTGGGAACAGCGGTGATCCAATAGCAGGATTCGTTGTTCTATAATAAAGCTTCGGTAATTTAAGAGCTTCGGTTCCCCCTAGTTTTGGAATTTTGGTTATTCCAAGCAATTAAATCTGGTAATCCGTTGTCCTTGGAGCGAGCATTTTTGAATAACTTCTTAACAATCTATAGATGATGGATACTCACGAGTCCCAAACATTGAACCAAGTAATCCTTGTTTTTAGGTGTTTTTGTAATCCATCGGTTATGTAGTCTGGATATACTTGATCGTGAAATCAAATAATCAATCTTGTTTAGGAACAAATGCTATTCCAAGAGATCTCAAAACCTCCATAGTAAGGACCTCAGCTGTTGTTGATTTTTAAGGCAAGTGATCCTTCTTTTAGGTGTTATGTTTATGGAACGAGAAACCTCGGTTCTTCTCGAAAGAAGATCTAACAATTTAAGTACCGCCGTTATCTACAGATTTTGGAAATTTAGTTATCATCAATCCTAAATTCGAGCAATTCATCTTTTTATTACCTAATCTTTTTCCACACGTTGCCTTGAATCCTTAAGTTACGAACCTCGGCTATTCGCATCCTAAAACCAAGCAAACATACATTTGGGAGCAGCGGCGATCCGATAGGAAGATTCGTTCTTCCTGAAAGAAGCTTCGACAATTTAGGAGCCTCGGTTCTCCTTAGTTTAGGAATTTTAGTTATTCTAAGTAATTAAATATGATAATCCATTGTCCTCGAAACGAGGATTTTTGCAGAACATCTTAGCAATTTGTAGAAGACGGATACTCACGAGTCCTAAACATGAAATCATGGAATCCTTGTTTTTAGGAGTTTTTGTAATCCATAGGTTACGTAGTTGGGTTATTCTTGTAAACCCCACAAATTTAGCTATTTAAGAGTAAGATTGAACCCTAATACTATAGATGACTTGATAAGTCATTAGACCCAAGGAAGATAAAAATTTAATAAATCATAAATTTAAATATATTATAAATAGTAAAAACCTTAGAAATTGATCAAAACCCTAAATCGCATACTAAAACCTTAAAATTGACTTACACACCATTAGTCAAAATTGAACCCGAATTTGTTTAAAACCCTAAAATTATAAATATAAACCTATAAAATAATTAAGTATTACTCAATAGTGATAAAATTATATTCAATTGCAATTTTCAACTAAATAGCCTATTCGCATGAAATTATAACGAAATCGCTATAATAACTTGTAAAAATTATAGTTGTATCGGGTACCAATTAAATTGATAAAATTTCACAAAATTTTAAAAATTAATTTATGATGAGATTTGTTATAATTTATATGTTTCGAAAAATTACATATATTTATTATTAATTTTTATTTTCCTTCTCTTTCATTTTCATTTTATCTTTTTTTTTTTTATCTTTTCATCTTTTTCCCAACTTCACGTTCTAGAAATGAGAAGTAAATTTAGCAGCCCATGGGAAGAAAAAATTTGCCACATATTGAGTGGAAAATAAAAGAAAAAAATGAAAAAAAAATTGGATAATTACTTAGCTTAAATTTTAAGCTAACTCACATAAAAAAAAAAAAAAGAGAAAACAAAACCATAGAAGCAAAATCTGGAAAAAAAAAAAGAGAGAGAGAAAGAACATCTTGCACAAACCAAAACCGTGAGAGAAAAAAGAGAAAGAAAGAAGAAAAAGAAGAAGGAAAAGAAGAAGAGAAATTAAATAAATAGGTAAGTGGTTATTTTAGTAGTATAGATATATAATATATGATATATGCATGTATAAATATAGTATTTGTAAGGTATTTTTATACACTAACATTACTAGTACATGTATATATGCATAAACACTTAGATTGAATTATATATGCATGTATTAGGCTATGTATGTATACATGTATGTACATAGGTATATTATATGGAAGAGTATGTATTATGTATTTTTTTTTTGGAATACATATAATTAGTATTATGTATTTCAATAAATAATTATAAGTATATCTATTAATATGTGTGTACCGTAAATATATATGTATATGTATATCCATGTATAATTACTTTAGTATACATATATATATATAATCGTACATATCTATATAGTAGTATACCTCCATGAGTGGTAATTATATGTATATACCGAATATATATGTATGTATTTATAATTATGTACATATGTAAGACTTATATATAAATAAATACAAATACATAAATACATGAATATGTATATAAGAGTATGTTTATTTTCAATAAATACATATACAATACGTATAATGTATAGTATATATATATATAAGTAGTATACCAAATATATATTAGCATATATAATATATTTACTAAATTCGTAAATATGTAAGGTGTATATGTATATATATATATATATGATACCGTAATTAAAGATTTTTCAATAAAATAAATTATAAAATATGTATTATCAGTATATGAATATACATATGTATATAACCGTGAAGTATATAAGAGAAATAGTAAATAAGAAAATGAGAAATAGTAAAAAATAATAAAGGTAATAATAATGATGATAATCATAATAAAGTTAAAAATCTCAAAAATAGGAAAATATACTCAAAATAATGAAAATATCGAATATATGATTTCAATAATTATTAAATCATAAACATGTTAAGAAAAAGCTCAAATTAATATTTTATAATTTTTAAACTTAAATAATAATTTTGGTGATATTTTTATATCATAATTTAAATTATGAGTCACAACGTCCAAAACAGATATCATCATGTAAACGTGCGTCTGAAAACGATGAAAAATGACTATAAGTTCGCAAATATCGGAATTAGAATGAAAAAGTTACAAAATACATAAAAGAAATCTCATAACTTACAAATATAAGTAAATAGTTACTATTAACCCCATTGAGTATGATAAACCCTATAAATATAAGACTTGGGCTATATTGGGGAACTAGATAAACTACAATAGACTTTTAGTTAACTGAAGAGTCTGACTTCTCAGAACACTTATAAGTTTTACCATTTTGATTTAGGCGTTCGATATTAAGTCCTGGAAACCTTAAAGGCTTGGAGAATGAGCAATAATCCAGGTGAGGGAGTTCTAATGACCTGCTACTTGCTTATGCGTATTACTTATATAATGTTTTGCTGCTTGCTGTTGCTTGTATGTTTGAATGACTGTTCTGCTTGTATGCCATCATCTGTGTGATCATTTTTTCAAATTGATAAATATAAATATCTGACCCAAATAACTGGTTCTATTTGTCATATGTCTATGACCCAGTAAATGTATGGATGGAGAGTGCTAGCTTTGCAAAATGTTGAGAAGGGTATTTTTGGAAAAAGGTTTTCCTAATCTTAAAAGCATTTTGCAAAATGTTGAGAAGGGTATCGTTAAGGCAAAGTTAGCATGGGTTCTCCACTTGATAACGAGAGGACTCACTTTATTATACCTGTAAGGCCTTGGTTAATTTTGGCTTGCGAAATGGACTCGTAAGTTTATGCTCGAAGGGCCTTGGAGGGTGGATAGTCTTAGATTAGAATCTCCCTATTTGAATTGAAATCTTTTCTTGGCTAGGGTAATAGTCGAGTGCCGCCTAGAGGAGTTAAGCCCATAGGTAGCCTCATGTAGGTAAGTTGAGGTGCCCTGTGCAGGTAAGTATAGGAGATAATCGAAATGTAGACGACGTAATTCTATACCTTCCATAGTTCCGGACTCCTGTGGATGTGTTGCTTGCATTCATCACGTTTGCATTCATTTTGTATGTAGATAACTTACTTGCATATGTAATAATAATATGTGATAACTTGCTTGAACGGTGGTGGTAAGGAACAAACTCACTGAGCTATTATATGCTCACTCCCTCATAATTTCTATTGCAGGTTTACTTACATTGGGATTGGGATAAGTCTCGAGTACCAAGTATAAGATGAAGATATGTATCTTAGTATTAGGAATAGTAGAGTACCCTTTCGATTATACATAAACATCCTTTGTTGATAATTTAATTTTTCTTATATTTCTTTTGTAATATTAGTATATCCTATCTTATTATTTGGTAGGGGATACCGATTCTCTACGGTTTTGAGGAACCATAGGATATCGGGCACCCATAGTTATTTATATTTGTGTTTTACAGTAAATTAATTACTAAACAAATCAATAACCTTGGTGATTAATCATTTAAAGTCTTGCAATCTTAGATATGCAAGGCGGTTTTCAAATCATCGGTATATACACGTTATGGAAATTTTTAGGTAATACTACTAGGCCCCCTATAGGGTCATGACAATTCTTGATTGTGAAATAAAATAATCAATTTTATTTGGGAACAAACGTTATTTCAAAAGTTTTCGAAACCCCCTGAGTAAGGACCTCAACTGTTCTCAATTATGAAGGCAAGTAATCTCTCTTTTAGATGCTACGTTTATTGAACGAGAAACCTCGGTGCTTCTAGAAAGAAGATTTAGCAATTTAAGCATCGCCGTTATCTACAGATTTTTGAAATTTAGTTATCGTCGATCCTAAATTCGAGCAATTTATCTTTTTATTACCTAATCTTTTTCTATACGTTCCCTAGAATCCTTAAATTACGAACGTCGTCTATCCGCATCCAAAAACCAAGCTAACATACATTTTCGGAATAGCGGCGATCCGATAGGAAGATTCGTTCTTCTGTAAAAAGAAGCTTCGGCAATTTAGGAGCCTCAGTTCTCCTTAGTTTGGGAATTTTAGTTATTCCAAGTAATTAAATTTGATAATCCGTTGTCCTCGAAATGAGGATTTTTCGCAGAACTTCTTAGCAATTTGTAGGTGACGGATATTCACGAGTCCCAAACATGAAACAAAGTAATCTTCGTTTTTAGGAGTTTTTGTCATCCATAGGTTACATAGTTTAGTTATTCTTGATCATAAAATCAAATAATTAATCTTATTTGAGAACAAACGTTGTTCCAAAAGTTCTTGAAACCCCCAGATTAAGGAGCTCGACTGTTCTCAATTTTGAAGGCAAGTCATCCCTTTTTTAGGTGCTACGTTTATTGAACCAGAAACCTCGGTTCTTCTTAAAAGAAGATCTAGCAATTTAAGCACCGTCGTTATCTACAGATTTTGGAAATTTAGTTATCCTCAATCCTAAATTCGAGCAATTCATCTTGTTATTACCTAATCTTATTCTACACATACCCTAGAGTCCTTAAATTATGAACCTCGGCTATCCGCATCCTAAAACCAAGCTAACATACATTATGGGAACTGCGGCGATCTGATAGGAGGATTTGTTCTTCTTGAAAGAAGCTTCAGCAATTTAGGAGCCTTGGTTCCCCTTAGTTTAGGAATTTTGGTTATTCTTCCAAGTAATTAAATCCGGTATCTGTTGTCCTCGAGTGAGGATTTTTGCAGAACTTTTTAAGTAATTTGTAGATAACGGATACTCACTGAGTCCCAAACATGAAACTTTAGTAAATCCATGTTTTTAGGACTTTTGTCATCTATAGGTTACGTATCTTTTTATTCTTGAATCATGAAATCAAAAAATCAATCTTATTTGGAACAAACGTTATTTCAAAAGTTTTCGAAACCCCCTGAGTAAGGACCTCAACTGTTCTCAATTATGAGGCAAGTAATCTCTCTTTTAGATGCTACGTTTATTGAACGAGAAACCTCGGTGCTTCTAAAGAAGATTAGCAATTTAAGCATCGCCTTATCTACAGATTTTTGAAATTAGTTATCGTCGATCCTAAATATCGAGCAATTTATCTTTTTATTACCTAATCTTTTTCTTACGTTCCCTAGAATCCTTAAATTACGAACGTCGGCTATCCGCATCTAAAACCAAGCTAACATACATTTTCGGAATAGCGGCGATCCGATAGAAGATTCGTTCTTTGTAAAAAGAAGCTTCGGCAAATTAGGAGCCTCAGTTCTCCTTATTTAGGAATTTTAGTTATCCAAGTAATTAAATTTGATAATCCGTTGTCCTCGAAATGAGGATTTTTCGCAGAACTTCTTAGCAATTTGTAGGTGACGGATATTCACGAGTCCCAAACTATGAAACAAAGTAATCTTCGTTTTTAGGAGTTTTTGTCATCCATAGGTTACATGTTTAGTTAATTCTGATCATAAAATCAAATAATTAATCTTATTTGAGAACAAACGTTGTTCCAAAGTTCTTGAAACCCCAGATTAAGGAGCTCGACTGTTCTCAAATTTGAAGGCAAGTCATCCCTTTTTTAGGTGCTACGTTTTATGAACAGAAACCTCGGTTCTTCTTAAAGAAGATCTAGCAATTAAGCACCGTCGTTATCTACAGATTTGGAAATTTAGTTATCCTCAATCTAAATTCGAGCAATTCATCTTGTTATTACCTAATCTTATCTACACATACCCTAGAGTCCTTAATTATGAACCTCGGCTATCCGCATCCTAAAACCAAGCTAACATACATTATGGGAACTGCGGCGATCTGATAGGAGGATTGTTCTTCTTGAAAGAAGCTTCAGCAATTTAGGAGCCTTGGTTCCCCTTAGTTTAGGAATTTTGGTTATTCTTCCAAGTAATTAAATCCGGTAATCTGTTGTCCTCGGAGTGAGGATTTTTGCAGAACTTTTTAGTAATTTGTAGATAACGGATACTCACGAGTCCCAAACATGAAACTAAGTAATCCATGTTTTTAGGACTTTTTGTCATCTATAGGTTACGTAGTCTTTTTATTCTGATCATGAAATCAAAAAATCAATCTTATTTGGGAACAAACGTTATTCAAAAGTTTTCGAAACCCCCTGAGTAAGGACCTCAACTGTTCTCAATTATGAAGGCAAGTAATCTCTCTTTTAGATGCTACGTTTATTGAACGAGAACCTCGGTGCTTCTAGAAAGAAGATTTAGCAATTTAAGCATCGCCGTTATCTACAGATTTTTGAAATTTAGTTATCGTCGATCCTAAATTCGAGCAATTTATCTTTTTATTACCTATCTTTTTCTATACGTTCCTAGAATCCTTAAATTACGAACGTCGGCTATCCGCATCCTAAAACCAAGCTAACATACATTTTCGGAATACGGCGATCCGATAGGAAGATTCGTTCTTCTGTAAAAAGAAGCTTCGGCAATTTAGGAGCCTCAGTTCTCCTTGTTTAGG
This sequence comes from Lumnitzera racemosa, assembly GCA_024138005.1. Lineage (NCBI taxonomy): Eukaryota > Viridiplantae > Streptophyta > Magnoliopsida > Myrtales > Combretaceae > Lumnitzera > Lumnitzera racemosa. The sequence continues at coordinate 75,386,065 of JAMXBC010000006.1, forward strand.
AATTTTAGTTATTCCAAGTAATTAAATTTGATAATCCGTTGTCCTCGAAATGAGGATTTTTCGCAGAACTTCTTAGCAATTTGTAGGTGACGGATATTCACGAGTCCCAAACATGAAACAAAGTAATCTTCGTTTTTAGGAGTTTTTGTCATCCATAGGTTACATAGTTTAGTTATTCTTGATCATAAAATCAATAATTAATCTTATTTGAGAACAAACGTTGTTCCAAAAGTTCTTGAAACCCCCAGATTAAGGAGCTCGACGTTCTCAATTTGAAGGCAAGTCATCCCTTTTTTAGGTGCTACGTTTATTGAACCAGAAACCTCGTTCTTCTTAAAAGAAGATCTAGCAATTTAAGCACCGTCGTTATCTACAGATTTTGGAAATTTAGTTATCCCAATCCTAAATTCGAGCAATTCATCTTGTTATTACCTATCTTATTCTACACATACCCTAGAGTCCTTAAATTATGAACCTCGGCTATCCGCATCCTAAAACCAAGCTAACATACATTATGGGAACTGCGGCGATCTGATAGGAGGATTTGTTCTTCTTGAAAGAAGCTTCAGCAATTTAGGAGCCTTGGTTCCCCTTAGTTTAGGAATTTTGGTTATTCTTCCAAGTAATTAAATCCGGTAATCTGTTGTCCTCGGAGTGAGGATTTTTGCAGAACTTTTTAGTAATTTGTAGATAACGGATACTCACGAGTCCCAAACATGAAACTAAGTAATCCATGTTTTTAGGACTTTTTGTCATCTATAGGTTACGTAGTCTTTTTATTCTTGATCATGAAATCAAAAAATCAATCTTATTTGGGAACAAACGTTATTTCAAAAGTTTTCGAAACCCCTGAGTAAGGACCTCAACTGTTCTCAATTATGAAGGCAAGTAATCTCTCTTTTAGATGCTACGTTTATTGAACGAGAAACCTCGGTGCTTCTAGAAAGAAGATTTAGCAATTTAAGCATCGCCGTTATCTACAGATTTTTGAAATTTAGTTATCGTCGATCCTAAATTCGAGCAATTTATCTTTTTATTACCTAATCTTTTTCTATACGTTCCCTAGAATCCTTAAATTACGAACGTCGGCTATCCGCATCCTAAAACCAAGCTAACATACATTTTCGGAATAGCGGCGATCCGATAGGAAGATTCGTTCTTCTGTAAAAAGAAGCTTCGGCAATTTAGGAGCCTCAGTTCTCCTTAGTTTGGAATTTTAGTTATTCCAAGTAATTAAATTTGATAATCCGTTGTCCTCGAAATGAGGATTTTTCGCAGAACTTCTTAGCAATTTGTAGGTGACGGATATTCACGAGTCCCAAACATGAAACAAAGTAATCTTCGTTTTTAGGAGTTTTTGTCATCCATAGGTTACATAGTTTAGTTATTCTTGATCATAAAATCAAATAATTAATCTTATTTGAGAACAAACGTTGTTCCAAAAGTTCTTGAAACCCCCAGATTAAGGAGCTCGATGTTCTCAATTTTGAAGGCAAGTCATCCCTTTTTTAGGTGCTACGTTTATTGAACCAGAAACCTCGGTTCTTCTTAAAAGAAGATCTAGCAATTTAAGCACCGTCGTTATCTACAGATTTTGGAAATTTAGTTATCCTCAATCCTAAATTCGAGCAATTCATCTTGTTATTACCTAATCTTATTCTACACATACCCTAGAGTCCTTAAATTATGAACCTCGGCTATCCGCATCCTAAAACCAAGCTAACATACATTATGGGAACTGCGGCGATCTGATAGGAGGATTTGTTCTTCTTGAAAGAAGCTTCAGCAATTTAGGAGCCTTGGTTCCCCTTAGTTTAGGAATTTTGGTTATTCTTCCAAGTAATTAAATCCGGTAATCTGTTGTCCTCGGAGTGAGGATTTTTGCAGAACTTTTTAGTAATTTGTAGATAACGGATACTCACGAGTCCCAAACATGAAACTAAGTAATCCATGTTTTTAGGACTTTTTGTCATCTATAGGTTACGTAGTCTTTTTATTCTTGATCATGAAATCAAAAAATCAATCTTATTTGGGAACAAACGTTATTTCAAAAGTTTTCGAAACCCCCTGAGTAAGGACCTCAACTGTTCTCAATTATGAAGGCAAGTAATCTCTCTTTTAGATGCTACGTTTATTGAACGAGAAACCTCGGTGCTTCTAGAAAGAAGATTTAGCAATTTAAGCATCGCCGTTATCTACAGATTTTTGAAATTTAGTTATCGTCGATCCTAAATTCGAGCAATTTATCTTTTTATTACCTAATCTTTTTCTATACGTTCCCTAGAATCCTTAAATTACGAACGTCGGCTATCCGCATCCTAAAACCAAGCTAACATACATTTTCGGAATAGCGGCGATCCGATAGGAAGATTCGTTCTTCTGTAAAAAGAAGCTTCGGCAATTTAGGAGCCTCAGTTCTCCTTAGTTTAGGAATTTTAGTTATTCCAAGTAATTAAATTTGATAATCCGTTGTCCTCGAAATGAGGATTTTTCGCAGAACTTCTTAGCAATTTGTAGGTGACGGATATTCACGAGTCCCAAACATGAAACAAAGTAATCTTCGTTTTTAGGAGTTTTTGTCATCCATAGGTTACATAGTTTAGTTATTCTTGATCATAAAATCAAATAATTAATCTTATTGAGAACAAACGTTGTTCCAAAAGTTCTTGAAACCCCAGATTAAGGAGCTCGACTGTTCTCAATTTTGAAGGCAAGTCATCCTTTTTTAGGTGCTACGTTTATTGAACCAGAAACCTCGGTTCTTCTTAAAGAAGATCTAGCAATTTAAGCACGTCGTTATCTACAGATTTTGGAAATTTAGTTATCCTCAATCCTAAATTCGAGCAATTCATCTTGTTATTACCTAATCTTATTCTACACATACCTAGAGTCCTTAAATTATGAACCTGGCTATCCGCATCCTAAAACAAGCTAACATACATTATGGGAATGCGGCGATCTGATAGGAGGATTTGTTCTTCTTGAAAGAAGCTTCAGCAATTTAGGAGCCTTGGTTCCCTTAGTTTAGGAATTTTGGTTATTCTTCCAAGTAATTAAATCGGTAATCTGTTGTCCTCGGAGTGAGGATTTTTGCAGAACTTTTTAGTATTTGTAGATAACGGATACTCACGGTCCCAAACATGAAACTAAGTAATCCATGTTTTTAGGACTTTTTGTCATCTATAGGTTACGTAGTTTTTTATTTTTGATCATGAAATCAAAAAATCATCTTATTTGGGAACAAACGTTATTTCAAAGTTTTCGAAACCCCTGAGTAGGACCTCAACTGTTCTCAATTATGAAGGCAAGTAATCTCTCTTTTAGATGCTACGTTTATTGAACGAGAAACCTCGGTGCTTCTAGAAAGAAGATTTAGCAATTTAAGCATCGCCGTTATCTACAGATTTTTGAAATTTAGTTATCGTCGATCCTAAATTCGAGCAATTTATCTTTTTATTACCTAATCTTTTTCTATACGTTCCCTAGAATCCTTAAATTACGAACGTCGGCTATCCGCATCCTAAAACCAAGCTAACATACATTTTCGGAATAGCGGCGATCCGATAGGAAGATTCGTTCTTCTGTAAAAAGAAGCTTCGGCAATTTAGGAGCCTCAGTTCTCCTTAGTTTGGGAATTTTAGTTATTCCAAGTAATTAAATTTGATAATCCGTTGTCCTCGAAATGAGGATTTTTCGCAGAACTTCTTAGCAATTTGTAGGTGACGGATATTCACGAGTCCCAAACATGAAACAAAGTAATCTTCGTTTTTAGGAGTTTTTGTCATCCATAGGTTACATAGTTTAGTTATTCTTGATCATAAAATCAAATAATTAATCTTATTTGAGAACAAACGTTGTTCCAAAAGTTCTTGAAACCCCCAGATTAAGGAGCTCGACTGTTCTCAATTTTGAAGGCAAGTCATCCCTTTTTTAGGTGCTACGTTTATTGAACCAGAAACCTCGGTTCTTCTTAAAAGAAGATCTAGCAATTTAAGCACCGTCGTTATCTACAGATTTTGGAAATTTAGTTATCCTCAATCCTAAATTCGAGCAATTCATCTTGTTATTACCTAATCTTATTCTACACATACCCTAGAGTCCTTAAATTATGAACCTCGGCTATCCGCATCCTAAAACCAAGCTAACATACATTATGGGAACTGCGGCGATCTGATAGGAGGATTTGTTCTTCTTGAAAGAAGCTTCAGCAATTTAGGAGCCTTGGTTCCCCTTAGTTTAGGAATTTTGGTTATTCTTCCAAGTAATTAAATCCGGTAATCTGTTGTCCTCGGAGTGAGGATTTTTGCAGAACTTTTTAGTAATTTGTAGATAACGGATACTCACGAGTCCCAAACATGAAACTAAGTAATCCATGTTTTTAGGACTTTTTGTCATCTATAGGTTACGTAGTCTTTTTATTCTTGATCATGAAATCAAAAAATCAATCTTATTTGGGAACAAACGTTATTTCAAAAGTTTTCGAAACCCCCTGAGTAAGGACCTCAACTGTTCTCAATTATGAAGGCAAGTAATCTCTCTTTTAGGTGCTATGTTTATTAAACAAGAAACCCCGGTTCTTCTCGGAAGAAGATATAGCAATTTAGGCACCGTCGTTATCTACGGATTTTGAAAATTTAGGTATCCTCAATCCTAAATTCGAGCAATTCATCTTTTTTTATACATTCCCTAGAATTGTTAAATTACAAACCTTGGCTACCTACATCTTAAAACCAAGCTAACATACATTTTTGGAATAGCAACGATCCGATAAGAGGATTCGTTCTTCTTGAAGGATGCTTCGGCAATTTAGAAGCCTCGGTTCTCCTTAATTTAAGAATTTTGGTAATTCCAGGTAATTAAATCTGACAATACGTTGTCCTTAGAGTGAAGATTTTTGGTTAACGTCTTAGCAATCTATAGATGACGGATACTCATGAGTCCCAAACATGAAACCAAGTAATCTTTGTTTTTAGGAGTTTTTATCATCCATAGGTTATGTAGTTTGGATATACTTGATCGTGAAATCAAATAATCAATCTTGTTTTGGAACAAATGTTATTCCAAAAGTTCTCAAAACCCCTAGATTAAGGACTTCGGCTGTTCTCAATTTTGAAGGCAAGTCATCCCTTTCGTAGGTGCTACATTTATTGAATGAGAAACTTCGGTTCTTCTGGAAAGAGGATCTTGCAATTTAAGTATCATCGTTATCTACGAATTTTGGAAATTTAGTTATCCTAAATTCTGAATTCGAGTAATTCATCTTTTTATTACCTAATCTTTTTTTATACGTTCCCTAGAATCCTTAAATTACGAACCACGGCTATCCGCATCCTAAAACGAAGCTAACATACATTTTGGGAATGGAGGCGATCCGATAGGAGGATTTGTTCTACCTAAAAGAAGCTTCCGTAATTTAGGAGCCTCAGTTCTCCTTAGTTTATGAATTTTAGTGATTCTAAGTAATTAAATCTGGTAATCCGTTGTCTTTAGAGTAAGGATTTTTGCAGAACTTCTTTGCAATCTGTAGATGATAGATACTCACTAATCTCAAACATGAAACCAAGTAATCCTTGTTTTTAGGACTTTTTGTAATGCATAAGTTACGTAGTTTGGATATACTTGATCGTGAAATCAAATAATCAATCTTGTTTGGGAATAAACGTTATTCCAATAGATCTCGAAACCTCTAGAGTAAGGACCTCAGCTGTTCTCGATTTTGAAGGCATATGATCCCTCTTTTAGGTGCTACATTTATTGAATGAGAAACCTCGATTCTTCTTGAAAGAAGATCTTGTTATTTATGCACCGTCGTTATCTACGGACTCTGGGAATTTATTTATCCTCTATCCTAAATTTGAGCAATTTACCTTTTTATTACCTAATCTTTTGCTACACATTCCCTAGAATCCTTAAATTATGAACCTCGGCAATCTACATCCTAAAACCAAGCTAACACATATTTTGGGAATAGTGGCGATCCGATAAGTGGATTCATTTTTCTTGAAGGAAGCTTCGGTAATTTAGGTGCCTCGATTCTCCTTAGTTTAGGAATTTTGGTTATTCCAAGTAATTAAATCTGGTAATCCGTTGTCCTCGAAGCGAAGATTTTTGCAGAATATCTTAGCAATTTGTAGAAGTCGGATACTCACTAGTGCTAAACATGAAACCAAGTGATCCTTATTTTTATGAGTTTTTGTAATTAATAGGTTACGTAGTCTGGTTATACTTAATCGTGAAATCAAATAATTAGTCTTGGTTTGAAACAAACGTTATTCCAAAAGTTCTGAAAACCTCCATAGTATGGATTTCGACTGTTCTCAATTTTGAAGGCAAGTGATCCCTCTTTTAGTTGCTACGTTTATTGAATGAGAAACCTCAATTCTTCTGGAAAAAAGATCTAGCAATTTAAGCACCGTCGTTATCTACAGATTTTGAAATTAAGTTATCCTCAATCCTAAATTCAAGCAATTCATCGTTTCATCACCTAATCTTTTTCTACACGTTCCTTAGAATCCTTAAATTTCGAATCTCGGTTATCCGCATCCTAAAACCAAGCTAACATACATTTTGGGAATATTGGCAATCTAATAGGAGGATTCGTTGTTCTATGATGACGCATCAGCAATTTAAGAGCCTCAATTCTCCTTAGTTTAGGAATTTTAGTTATTCCAAGTAATTAAATTTAGTATTTCGTTACCCTTGGAACGATGATTTTTGTTGAACATCTTAGCAAACTATAGATGATGGATTCTCGCGCGTCCCAAACATAAAACTAAGCAATCCAATTTTTTAGGAGTTTTTCTAATCCATATGTTATGTAGTCTGGTTATTCTTGATCACGAAATCAAATAATCAATCTGATTTGGGAGCAAACATTATTCCAAGAGATCTCGAAACCTCTAGAGTGAGGACCTTGGTTGTTGTCAATTTTGAAGGCAAGTGATCCCTTTTTTAGGTGCTACGTTTATTGAATGAGAAACTTCGGTCTTCTCGAAAGAAGATCTAGCAATTTAAGCACCGTTGTTATCTACGGATTTTGAAAATTTAGTTACCCTTGATCCTAAATTTGAGCAATTCATCTTTTTATAACCAAATCTTTTTCTATACGTTCCCTAGAATCCTTAAATTACGAACCTCGGCTATCCGCATCCTAAAACTAAGATGACATACATTTTGGGAACTATGGCGATCCGATAGGAGGATTCATTCTTCTTGAAAGAAGCTTCAACAATTTAGGAGCCTCGGTTTTCCTTAGTTTAGGAATTTAGGTTATTCCAAGCAATTAAATCTGATAATCCATTGTCTTCGAACTTGGGATTTTTGCAGAACTTCGTAGCAATCTATAGATGACGTAGTTTGGTTATTCTTGATCGTGAAATCAAATAATCAATCTTATTTGGGAACAAATGTTACTCCAAAGGTTCTCAAAACCCTTAGTGTAAGACCTTGACTATTTTCAATTTTGAAGGCAAGTGATCTCTTTTTTAGGTGCTACGTTTATTAAATGAGAAACCTCGGATCTTCTCGAAAGAAGATCTTGCAATTTAAGCACCGTCGTTATCTACGAATTTTGGAAATTTAGTTATCCAAAATCCTAAATTCGAGCAATTCATTTTTTTATTACTTAATCTTTTTCTACATGTTCCCAAGATTCTTTAAATTACGAACCTCGGCTATCTGCATCCTTAAACCTTGCAAACATACATTTTGGGAATGGAGGTGATCCAATAGGAGGAGTTGTTCTTCCTGAAGGAAGATTCGGCAATTTAGGAGCCTCGGTTCTCCTTAGTTTAGGAATTTTAGTTATTCTAAGTAATTAAATCTAATAATTCGTTGTCCTCGAAGCGAGGATTTTTGCAGAACTTTTTAGAAATTTGTAGAAGACATATACTCACAAGTCCCAAACATGAAACCAAGTAATCCTTGTTTTTATGAGTTTTTGTAATCCATAGGTTACGTAGTCTGGTTATTCTTGATCGTGAAATCAAATAATCAATCTTATTTGGGAACGAACGTTATTCAAAAAGTTCTCAAAACCCCTAGATTATGGACCTCGGTTGCTCTCAATTTTGAAGGCAAGTAATCCCTTTTTTTAGGTGCTACGTTTATTGAATGAGAAACCTCGGTTCTTCTAGAAAGAGGATCTTGCAATTTAAGCACCGTCGTTATCTACGGATTTTGGAAATTTAGTTATCCTAAATCCTAAATTCGAGTAATTCATCTTTTTATTACCTAATCTTTTTCTATACGTTCCCTAGAATCCTAAATTATGAACCTCGGCTATCCGCATCCTAAAACCAAGCTAACAAACATTTTGGGAATGGAGGCGATCCGATAGGAAGATTCGTTCTACCTGAATAAAGCTTCGGCAATTTAGGAGCCTTGGTTCTCCTTAGTTTATGAATTTTAGTTACCCCAAGTAATTAAACTTGATAATCCGTTGTCCTCGAAACAAGGATTTTTGCAGAACGTCTTAGCAATTTGTAGAAGAAGGATTCTCACAAGTCCTAAACATGAAACTAAATAATCCTTGTTTTTAGGAGTTTTTGTAATCCATAGGTTATGTAGTCTTGTTTTTCTTGATCGTAAAATCAAATAATTAATCTTATTTGGGAACAAACATTATTCCAAAGGTTCTTGAAATCCCTAGAGTAAGGACCTCGGTTGCTCACAATTTTGAAGGCAAGTCATCCCTTTTTTAGGTACTACGTTTATTGAATGAGAAACCTCGATTCTTCTTAAAAGAAGATCTAGCAATTTAAGCATCGTCGTTATCTACGGACTGTGAAAATTTAGCTATCCTCGATCCTAAATTTGAGCAATTCATCTTTTAATTACCAAATCTTTTTCTACACGTTCCCTAGAATCCTTAAATTATGAATCTCGACTATCTGCATCCAGCTGACATACATTTTGGGAACTGCAGCTATCCGATTGGAGGATTCGTTATTCTTAAAAGAAGCTTCGGCAATTTAGGAGCCTTTGTTTTCCTTAGTTTAGGAATTTAGGTTATTCCAAGCAATTAAATCTGATAATCCATTGTTCTCGAAGCAAGGATTTTTGCCGAACTTCTTAGCCATCTGTAGATGAGGGATAGTCACGAGTCTCAAACATGAAACCAAGTAATCCTTGTTTTTAGTAGTTTTTGTAATCCATAGGTTATGTAGTCTGGATATACTTGATCGTGAAATCAAATAATCAATCATGTTTTGGAACAAACGTTATTCAAAGAGCTCTCAAAACCTCCATAGTAGGGACCTTAGTTATAACAACCCAATAGTATTGTTGTCGTGATAAGTCGCCGTGTACCGTATAAAGGTCTATTATCAACCCCATTGCTGATCATAGGCCTTTCATACGACACACAAGGCTCCTTCCATTCTACGTTACCACTAGGCCCATAGACAAGTAATGTAGAGCAATTTAACTAAAATTTCTTCTATGTTATAAATTAACTAATTGTGTGGGCTCGTGAGACCTACACCAAAATAATATTACAAACAAGTGCAGTTCATAACGGAACTGCATAAAATCTAAGTTATGCATAAATATATAAAAGTATCTAAATATCTATAATCTATTACAAAATATCCTCTTCGCTTTCTGATCGCTCCAACCCGTCTCTACCCGAAACTTACTACGGGCATGCCTTGGCCCGGATTGACGAAGAGGTTCTCCTGCACCAACAAAAATCTATAGGGGTGTAAGCTTACGCTTAGTGAGATAAATGCCCTCATCCGTACCACACGACAGCAATTTATTAAATACATAATCATATGAATGCATGAACAAACAGTATGCCAAACAACGCATGCAGTGACCTAGCAACTGCATACGACTTAGAATTTGCCCCTTGAAGTCGGGGTTTGGAGATAATTAACTGACCCAAACCAAAATCCGAGTTCTAGACGTTGGGTTTTATTTCATTTGCACTATCGTGCTCATACCAAAACAAAACTCTACATATATATATACTTCCTTTACCAAAATCAAATCGTATCCTTTAAAAATCCCAAGTCTAGCGGTGTGGTGGCCCCCGCAATCCACAAACACATGCCCTAAGCAGAAGCCACAAGACTCGGCCCCTTGCCGACGGTTGGCGTCTTCCAGTGCCTAGTATACCCATCAGCTTAAGACAGAGACTCAATATATATGATGGCATAGCTAATGCCTAATCCTACAGGAAACTCGTATTCCTGTTAGTCGCTTCCCATCTTCTGCATGAGGCAGTCGGTGTTACCTGTATGCAATATGGGGAATGCATGATTCATTTTGAGTTCTTAATCATATAAGTGATTAACTTGATTTTTAGGGTGATCAACCAATTTCATTCCATACAATTCACATGTACATATTCATACAAACAATTCCCATTATTATATATAATTAACAAGTCATCACATTCATCCATAAATTCATACACATGCATCTCCCATATCCTACAAGCATCCAAATTTATAAATATAAGATTAAGTGCATCTACTTTACAAGCACAATCAAGTAAAGAGTCATCGGGAATTTACTCACTCTACCATGTGGTTCAATCAAAGTAATCTGGAGGCAAGTCATCTCCGTAAACAGTGTCCCCTGGTCATTAAAATATTTTTTATAAGGAATTGAAGCAAACTTAAGAAACTATGTAATTTTTCCTTAAGTTATATTCTTAACTAGTTTTCGTAATTTTTCCCGGTTTTTACCTAAAGTTCAATCGCGTACAACTTTTTCATTTTAAATCCGATTTTTATGATCTTATAGTCAATCTTCATCATTTTTTAGTGTACTTTAACGTGGTAAGGTTAGATTTTCGAAATGAGGTATACAATTCTGTCCATGGGTCAGAACAGTAGCGTTCCTCATGTGTTAGAGTGTTTTTGGGCCTTGTCTGGTAAATGGGCTTTTGATAACTTGAGGAATCCTTTGGGCTTGGTCTTTAGATTTTATCCTAAGCTTAAAATACTCCTTGAGATCAAATTTACAACTTTGATTTATATTCCTAAGGCTAACAACCACTTCTTGGGCCCTTTAGTGAGCTTAAGTTGTTAAATGGGCTTGTTTTTGGTTGAAACTAAGGTTAATGACTTTGGTGGGCTTATGGGGCTTTAGGTGGATTTCTTATGGGCTTCAAAACAACCTTTTCTTGGTACTTTAAGGTGCTGATCAGATTTTTTATTGAAGGCCCATCTTAGAGTTTTAGGCTTGTTTTGGGAGTTTTAAGCTCGGTTTTGAGTTTTAGACTTTATATGCTCACTATACTTGCTTTAGTTAATCTTTTCACTTTGTTCTTTCAATTTTATCATAATTTTAGGCCTCATTTTCCCACGTTCTAGATCTGTTCATGTTGGTTCTAAGGGGTCCTTACTTGGTTTTTCAACTTGTTTCATCATTTCCTTAAGTTTAGGTGATAGATTATGCACTTAACTACTTGTGTACAAATCTTAACTTAAGTTTCCTTCCATCAAATGATCCTTTAACTCATGTTCCACATAAAGAAATAAAAGATCTTATACTTAATACAACTCCCATATCATAGCTCATGTCATACAAAGTTGGTTTCTTCATAAAACTTCATGTGATGGATTTTTCCTTAACTTAAGTCTAGATTTGAGCATGTTTAACTTAATGGAAACAAAATCATCATTCAAATGACTATGGAACCCTCACGTCCAGCATGCTTATCCTCCATTAAAGTTCTCATTTCAAGATTTTCTTAGCTTAAAATCTTCCATTCAAAGCATTAAACAAATGTCTTCACAAAACACCAACTTTACATGCTCATATTTCAACTTCATACAAGGGTTTTATGGTTTGTTTCTTAAAACGATTTTTGGTGTTCTAACAACTTAAACCTTACTCACATCTTCAAGAAATTCAAGTCTCCTAACATAAATACTAATCCACACATCACAAGAAACACTTACTCGTCCTTAACACAAAGTTTGGTGGTTGTGCACTAAGGTTCCTCTTAAGCTTTTAACTTTGCTTCTTCCTTTTTGCTACCTTTTGAAACCCGAATCTTTTGGTCTTTTGAAATGGGGTTTATGGAAGATTCTAATGGTCTTAAATGGTAAAAGAAAATGACACAAGAACAAAGGAAAAAAAAATGTCGTAAGTGAAGCTAAAAAATGCCGTGAGTGAAGCTTCAAAATGGAAGAAAAATTGATTTTGTGAGGTAAGGTCGTTTCCCCTTTTTATGTTTGTTTCAAAAGAGAGAAAGATGAAGTGAAAGTGAAGTTGAAAGGGAGAGAAATGGTGGAGAGTGTGGCCGATTGGAAATGGAGAGAGAAGGAGTGATTAAATGTCTTGAAAGTGTTGTCTTGTAGCTTACATAAAGTCAACAATTTCAACTATTGATGATATAAGCATTAAGGGGTAAATAGTGATGTGTAAGAAGAAGTGATTGATGAATGAATGACAAATGCATGGCCCCCCTTTCTCCCCTTTTTAGGTCTGCCATTGGAAGTCTTTTTTATGTCATGGAGTGGTCTTGTCTCCTTTATTAAAGTTAAGCTTATGAATTCTTGTGAAAATTTGTCCATATATAGTATAAGTGAAGAGGTGATAAGGAAATTGTCTTATCACTAGTTTTTGATAAGTTATCAATTGATAAATGATTCCAACTCTCAATTGATAAGTTATCTAAGGTGATTGGTTGGTCTACTTATTTATGTGTAAGGCTTATACATGAAGATAAGGGCATAGCCTTATAGAAAATTGTTTTAGGATTTTTATCTTACATTGTTTTGTAATTTATGACTTGATTTTTGTAGAATTGTGAAAGTTTCTAAAGTTGAATGAAATTATTCAAATTAAATTATCAATTAATTATTTAGGGTTAAAATTCCTTAATGGTTTTAAGGTTTAGGGTTTTAAGTAGCTTTAGAGCTCGTAGTTCTTTAAGCTCGGGTTTTATCGAAAATTGGCTTTTGAATTGTAAAAATTTAATTTGTTTCTAAATATAAACTCAAGCTTTTAGTTTAGTTGATCTTTAGGAACGTTCGGAGGGTACTCTTAATCGAGTCTTAGGCCCACTAAAAGTAGGGTTTACATTGGTTGTTCTCGATTTTGAAGGCAAGTGATCCCTGTTTTAGGTGCTACGTTCGATTATTCTCGAATGATGATCTAGCAATTTAAGCACCGTAGTTATCTATGGATTTTGGAAATTTAGTTATCCTCAATCCTAAATTTGAGCAATTCATCTTTTTATTACCTATTCTTTTTCTACACGTTCCATGAAATCCTTAAATTACGAACCTCGGCTATCCGCATCCTAAAACCAAGCTATCATACATTTTGGGAATTGCGGCGATCCGATAGGAGGATTCGTTCTTTTTGAATGAAGCATCGACAATTTAGGAGCCTCGGCTCTCCTTAGTTTAGGAATTTTGGTAAATCCAAGTAACTAAATTAGATAATATGTTGTCCTCGTAGTGAGTATTTTTGTAGAACTTCTTAGCAATCTATAGATGATGGATACTCATGAGTCCCAAACATGAAACCAAGTAAGCCTTGTTTTTAGGAGTTTTGTAATCTATAGGTTACGTAGTCTGGTTATTCTTGATCGTCAAATCAAATTATCAATCTTATTTGGGTACAAACGTTATTCCAAAAGTGCTCAAAACCTCCAAAGTAAATACCTCAGCTGTTTTCAATTTTGAAGGCAAGTAATCCCTCTTTTAGGTGCTATGTTTATTGAACGAGACATTTCGGTTGTTCTCGAATGAAGATCTAGCAATTTAAGCACTGTCGTTATCTATGGATTTTGGATATTTAGTTATCTTCAATCTTAAATTCGAGCAATTCATCTTTTTATTACCTAATCTTTTTCTACACATTCCCTAGAATCCTTAAATTACGAACCTCGGCTATCCATATCCTAAAACAAAGCTAACATACATTTTAAGAACTGCAGTAATCCAATAGGAGCATTCATTCTTCTTGAAAAAAGCTTTGGCAATTTAAGAGCCTCAGTTCTCCTTAGTTTAGGAATTTTGGTTATTCCAAGTAATTAAATCTGATAATGCATTGTTCTCGAAGCGAGGATTTTTGTAGAACTTCTTAGCAATCTATAGATGATGAATACTCATGAGTCCCAAACATGAAACCAAGTAAGCCTTGTTTTTAGGAGTTTTTATGATACATAGGTTACGTAGTCTGGTTATTCTTGATCGTGAAATCAAATTATCAATCTTATTTCGGAACAAACGTTATTCCAAAAGTTCTTGAAACCACCAGAGTAAGGACCTCGGTTGTTCTCAATTTTGAAGGCAAGAGATCCCTCTTTTCATTGCTACGTTTATTGAACGAAAAACCTCGATTATTCTCGAAAGAACATTTAGCAATTTAAGTACCGTCGTTATCTACGGATTTTGGGAATTTAGTTATCCTCAATCCTAAATTCGAACTATTCATCTTTTTATTACGTAATCTTTTTCCGCACGTTCCTTAGAATCCTTAAATTACGAACCTGGGCTATCCACATTTTAAAACCAAGCTAACAGACTTATTGGCAACGGAGGCGATCCGATAGGAGGATTTGTTCTTCTTAAAAGAAGCTTCAGAAATTTAGGAGCCTCGTTTCTCCTTAGTTTCAAAATTTTCGTTATTCTAAACAATTAAATTTGATAATATGTTGTCCTTGGAGCAAGCATTTCTGCAGAACTTCTTAGCAATCTATAGATAACGGATACTCATGAGTCCCAAACATGAAACCAAGTACTCTTTATTTTCAGGAGGTTTTGTAATCCTTAGGTTACATAGTGTGGTTATTCTTAATCGTGAAATCAAATAATCAATCTTATCTGGGAACAAACGTTATTCCAAAAGTTCTCAAAACCCCTTGTGTAAGGACCTCGACTGTTCTCAATTTTAAAGGCAAGTGATCTCTCTTTTAGGTGCTACATTTATTGAACGAGAAAACTCGGTTCTTCTAAAAAGAAGATCTAGCAATTTAAGCACCGTTGTTATCTACGGATTTTGGAAATTTAGTTATCCTCAATCCTAAATTCGAGCAATTCATCTTTTTACTACCTAATCTTTTCTACATGTTCCCTTGATTCCTTAAGTTATGATCCTCGGCTATCTGCATCCTAAAACTAAGCTAACATACATTTTGGGAACAACGGCGATTTGATAGGAGGATTCGTTCCTCTTGAACGATGCTTCGACAATTTAGGAGCCTCGATTCTCCTTAGTTTAGGAATTTAGGTTATTCCAAGCAATTAAATCTGATTATCCGTTGTCCTCGGAGCAAGGATTTTTGCCGAACTTCTTAGCCATCTGTAGATGAGGGATAGTTACGAGTCTCAAACATGAAACCAATTAATCCTTGTTTTTAGTAGTTTTTGTAATCCATAGGCTACGTAGTCTGGATATACTTGATTGTGAAATCAAATAATCAATCATGTTTGGGAACAAACGTTATTCAAAGAGCTCTCAAAACCTCCATAGTAAGGACCTTGGCTGTTCTCAATTTTGAAGACAAGTGATCCCAATTTTAAGTGCTACGTTTGTTGAATGAGAAACCTCGGTTATTCTCGAATGATGATCTAGCACTTTAAGCACCATCGTTATCTATGGATTTTGGAAATTTAGTTATCCTTAATCCTAAATTTGAGCAATTCATCTTTTTATTACCTATTCTTTTTCTACACGTTCCATAAAATCTTTAAATTACGAACCTCGGCTATCAGCATCCTAAAACCAAGCTAACATACATTTTAGGAATTGCGGCGATCTAATAGGAGGATTCGTTCTTCTTGAATGAAGCATCGGCAATTTAGGAGCCTCGGTTCTCCTTAGTTTAGGAATTTTAGTTATTCCAAGTAATTAAATCTGTAAATCTGTTGTCCACGGAGCGAGGATTTTTGCAGAACATCTTAGCAATCCGTAGATGACGGTTAGTCACGAGTCTTAAACATGAAACCAAGTAAGCCTTGTTTTTAGTAGTTTTTGTAATCCATAGGTTTCATAGTTTGGTTATTCTTGATTGTGAAATCGACTAATCAGTCTTGTTTAGGAACCAAAGTTATTCCAAAAGTTCCCGAAACCACTAGAGTAAGGACTTCGGCTGTTGTCAATTTTGAAGGAAAGTGATCCCTCTTTTAAGTGCTATGTTATTGAACGAGAAACCTCGGTTCTTCTAAAAAGAAGATCTAGCAAGATAAGCACCGTTGTTATCTACGGATATTGAAAATTTAGTTATCCTCAATCCTAAATTCGAGCAATTCATCTTTCTATTACTTAATCTTTTTCAACACGTTCCTTAAAATCCTTAAATTACGAACCTCGGCTATCTACATCCTAAAACCTTGCAAACATACATTTTGGGAACAGCGACGATCTGTTAGGAGGATTCGTTCTTCTTGAAAGAAGCTTCTAAAGTTTAGGAGCCTTGGTTCTCCTTAGTTTAGGAATTTTGGTTATTCCAAGTAATTAAATCTGGTAATTTGATGCCTTCGAAGTGAGAATTTTTGCATAACATCTTTGCAATTTATAGATGACAGATACTCACGAGTCCTAAACATAAAACCAAGTAATCTTTGCGTTTAGGAGTTTTTGTAATCCATAGGTTACGTAGTCTGGTTATTCTTGATCGTGAAATCAAATAATCAATCTTGTTTGGGAACAAACGTTATTCTAAAAGTTCTCAAAACCTCTAGAGTAAGGACCACGGCTGTTCTCAATTTTGAAGGCAAGTGATCCTTCTTTTAGGTGCTACATTTATTAAACGAGAAATCTTTGTTCTTCTCGAAAGAAGATCTAGTAATTTAAGTACTGTCGTTATCTACGGATTTTGAAAATTTAGTTATACTCGATCCTAAATTTGAACAATTCATCTTTTTATTACATAGTCTTTTTCTACACGTTCCCTAGAATCCTTAAGTTACAGACTTCGGCTATTCGCATCTTAACACTAAGCTAACATACATTTTGGGAACGGAGGCGATCTGATAGAAGGATTCGTTCTTCTTGAAAGAAGTTTTAGAAATTTATGTGCCTCGGTTCTCCTTAGTTTCGGAATTTTGGTTATTCCATGTAAATAAATCTAATAATATGTTGTCCTCAGAGCAAGGATTTTTGCAGAACTTCTTAGTAATTTGTAGATGACGGATACTCACAAGTCCTAAACATGAAACCAAGTAATCCTTGTTTTTAGGAGTTTTTGTAATCCGTAGGTTACGTAGTTCGGTTATTCATGATCATGAAATCAAATAATCAATCTTGTTTGGGAATAAACGTTATTCCAAAAGTTCTCGAAACCCCCAAATTAAGGACTTCGGCTGTTCTCAATTTTAAAGGTAAGTGATCTCACTTTTAGTTGCTATGTTTATTGAACGAGAAACCTTGGTTACTCTTGAAAGAACATTTAGCAATTTAAGCACTGTCGTTATCTGCGGATTTTGGAAATTTGGTTATCTTCCATCCTAAATTAGAACAATTCAACATTTTATTTCATAATCTTTTTCTACATATTCCCTAGAATCCTTAAATTACGAACCTCGGCTATTTGCATCCTAAAACCAAGCTAACATACATTTTGGGAGCTGCAGTGATCCGATAGGAGGATTTGCCGTTTTTAAAAGAAGCTTTAGAAATTTAGGAGTCTCGGTTCTCCTTAGTTTAGGAATTTTGGTTATTCCAAGTAATTTAATTTGATGATACGTTGTCCTCGGAGGGAGGATTTTTGTAGAATTTCTTAGCAATCTGTAGATGACGGATACTTACAAGTCCCAAACATGAAACTAAGTAATCCTTGTTTTTAGGAGTTCTTGTAATCCGTAGGTTACGTAGTTCGGTTATTCATGATCATGAAATCAAATAATCAATCTTATTTGAGAACAAACGTTATTCCAAAAGTTCTCGAAACCCCCAGAGTAATGACCTCGGTTGTTCTCAATTTTATAGACAAGTGATCCCTCTTTTAGGTGCTAAGTTTGTTGAACGAGAAACCTCAGTTATTCTCGAAAGAAGATCTAGTAAGTTAAGCACCGTCGTCATCTACAGATTTTGGAAATTTAGATATCCTAATTCCTAAATTCGAGCAATTCATCTTTTTATTACATAATCTTTTTCTACGCGTTCCCTAGAATCCTTAAATTGTGAACTTCAGCTATCCGCATCCTCAAACCAAGCTAACATACATTTTGGGAACAGCGGCGATCCAATAGGAGGATTTGTTCTTCTTGAAAGAAACCTTGACAATTTAGGAGCCTCCGTTCTCCATAGTTTACGAATTTTGGTTATTCCAAGTAATTAAATCTGATTATCCATTGTCCTCGGAGCGAGGATATTTGCAGAACATCTTAGCAATCTATTGATGATGGAAACTTACGAGTCCCAAACATGAAATCAATTAATCCTTGTTTTTAGAAGTTCTTGTAATCCATAGGTTATGTAGCCTGGTTATACTTGATCGTAAAATCAAATAATCAATCTTGTTTGGGAACAAACGTTATTTCAAAAGTTATCGAAACCTCTAGAGTAAGGACCTCGGGTGTTCTCAATTTTGAAGGCAACCGATCCCTCTTTTAGGTACTACGTTTGTTGAACGAGAAACCTTGTTTATTCTCAAAAGATGATCTAGCAATTAAAGCACCGTCGTTATCTACGGATTATGGAAATTTGGTTATCCTCAATCCTAAATTCGAGCAATTCATCATTTTATTACCTAATCTTTTTCTACAGGTTCCTTAGAATCTTTATATTACGAACCTCGGCTATCCGCATTCTAAAACCAAGATAACATACATTTTGGGGAATAGCAGCGATCTGTTAGGAGGATTCGATCTTCTTCAAAGAAGCTTCTGAAATTTAGGAGCCTCTGCTGTCCTTAATTTAGGAATTTTGGTTATTACATGTAAATAAATCTGATAATAAGTTTTCCTCGGAGTGAGGACTTTTGAAAAACTTCTTAGCAATCTATAAATGACGGATACTCACGACTCCCAAACATGAAAACAAGTAATCCTCGTTTTTAGGAGTTTTTGTAATCTATAGGTTATGTAGTCTGGTTATTCTTGATCGTGAAATCAAATAACTAATCTTGTTTAGGAGCAAACGTTATTTTAAAAGTTCTCAAAACCCCTAGAGGAATGACCTCAGCTATTCTCAATTTTATAAGCAAGTGATCCCCCTTTTAGGTGCTATGTTTATTGAACGAGAAACCTCGGTACTTCTCGAAAGAAGATCTAGCAATTTAAGCATCTTTGTCATCAATAGATTTTGGAAATTTAGGTATTCTCAATCTTAAATTCGAGCAATTCATCATTTTATTACCTAATCTTTTTCTACACGTTCCCCAAAATCCTTAAATTACGATCCGCGGCTATCAGCATCCTAAAACAAAGCTAACATACATGTTGGGAACTGCGGCGATCCAATAGGAGGATTCGTTCTTCTTGAAAGAAACTTCGGCAATTTAGGAGCCTTGGTTCTCCGTAGTTTACGAATTTTGGTTATTCCAAGTAATTAAATCTGATAATCCATTGTCCTCGGAGCGAGGACTTTTGTAGAACATCTTAGCAATTTGTAGATGATGGATACTCATGAGTCCCAAACATGAAACCAAGTAATCCTTGTTTTTAGGAGTTTTTGTAATCCATAAGTTACGTAATCTGGTTATACTTGATCGTGAAATCAAATAATCAATCTTGTTTGGGAACAAACGTTATTCCAAAAGTTCTCAAAACATCCAGAGTAAGGACCTTGGTTGGTCTCAATTTTGAAGGCAAGCGATCCCTCTTTTAGGTGCTACGTTTGTTGAACGAGAAACCTCAATTCTTCTCGAAAAGAGATCTAGCAATTTAAGCGCCGTCGTTATCTACGGATTTTGGAAATTTAGTTATCCTCAATCTTAAATTCGAGCAATTCATCTTTTTATTATATAATCGTTTTCTACACGTTCCCTGGAATCCTTAAATTAAGAATCTCGGCTATCCACATGCTAAAACCAAGCTAACATACATTTTGGGAACTGCGGTGATCCGATGTGAGGATTCGTTCTTCTTGAAAGAAGTTTCGACAATTTCAGAGCCTCAGTTCCCCTGAGTTTAGGAATTTTGGTTATTACAAGTTATTAAATCTAATAATACATTGTTCTTGGAGCAAAGATTTTTGCAGAACTTCTTAGTAATCTGTAGATGACAGATACTCACGAGTGCTAAACATGAAACTAAGTAATCCTTGTTTTTTGGAGTTTTTGTAATCCATAGGTTACATAGTCTAGTTATTCTTGATCGTCAATTCAAATAATCAATCTTATTTGGGAATAAACGTTATTCTAAAAGTTTTCAAAACCCCTAGAGTAAAGACCTCAGTTGTTGTCAATTTTAAAGGCAAGTGATCCCTCTATTAGGTACTACGATTATTGAACAAGAAAACTCCGTTCTTCTCGAAACAAAATATAGCAATTTAAGCACCGTCGTTGTCGAAGAATTATGGAAATTTAGCAATCCTCAACCAAAATTTGAGCAATTCATCTTTTTATTTCCTTATCTTTTTCTACACGTTCCCTAGAATCCTTAAATTACGAGCCTTGGTTAGTAGCATCCTAAAACCAAACTAACATACATTTTAGGAATAGCGACGATCCGATAGGTGTATTCGTTCTTCTTGAAAGAAGCTTTGGCAATTTAGGAGCCTTGGTTCTCCTTAGTTTAGGAATTTCGTTTATTCCAAGTAAATAAATCTGATAATACATTGTCCTTAGAGAGAGGAATTTTGCAGAACTTCATAGCAATCAATAGATGACGGATACTCACAAGTCCCAAACATGAAACCAAGTAATTGTTATTTTTAGGAGTTTTTGTAATCCATAGGTTACGTAGTCCGGTTATTCTTGATCGTGAAATCAAATTATCAATCTTCTGTAGGAACAAACGTTATTCTAAAAGTCCTGAAAACCTCCATAGTATGGACCTCTGCTGTTCTCAATTTTGAAGGCAAGTAGCCCCTCTTTTAGGTGCTAGGATTATTGAAAGAGAAACCTTGAATCTTCTCGAAAAAAATCAAGCAATTCAAGCACCATCATTATTAACAGATTTTGGAAATTTAGTTATTCTCAAACCTAAATTCGAGCAACTCATCGTTTTATTAACTAATCGTTTTCTACATGTACCCTAGAATCCTTAAATTACGAGCTTCGGCTATCCGCATCCTAAAACCAAGGTAACATACATTTTGGGGAGTGTGGCGATCTAATAGGAGGATTCGTTCTTCTTGAAAGAAGCTTTGGCAATTTAGGAGCCTCGGTTCTCCATAGTTTAGGAATTTCGTTTAGTCCAAGTAATTAAATCTGATAATATGTTGTCCTCGAAGAGAGAATTTTTGCAAAACTTCTTAGCAATCTGTAGATGACGAATACATACAAGTCCTAAACATGAAACTAAGTAATCCTTGTTTTTAGGAGTTTTTGTAATCCATAGGTTACGTAGTCTGATTATTCTTGATCGTGAAATCAAATTATCAATCTTATTTGCGAACAATGTTATTCCAAAAGTTCTCGAAACCTCCAGAGTAAGGACCTCAGTTGTTCCTAATTTTGAAGTCAAGTGATCCCTCTTTTAGGTGTTACGTTTATTGAACGTAAAACATCAGTTCTTCTTGCAAGAAGACCTAGCAATTTAAGTACTGTTGTTATCTACGGATTCTGGAAATTTAATCATCCTCAATCCTAAATTCGAGCACTTTATCTTTTTATTACCTAATCTTTTTCTATACGTTCCTTATAATCCTTACATTATGAACCTCAGCTATCTGCATCCTAAAACCAAGCTAACATACAGTTTGGGGACTGCGGCGATCCGATAGGAGGATTCGTTCTTCTTAAAAGAAGCTTCGACAATTTAGGAGCCTCGGTTCTACATAGTTTAGGAATTTCATTTACTCCAAGTAATTAAATCTGATAATACGTTGTCCTCATAGTGAGAATTTTTGCAGAACTTCTTAGCAATCTGTAGATAACGGATTGTCATGAGTCCTAAACGTGAAACCAAGTAATCCTTGTTTTTAGGAGTTTTTGTAATCCATAGGTTACTTAGTTTGGTTATTTTTTATTGTGAAATCAAATAATCAATCTTGTTTGGGAACAAACGTTATTACAAATGTTCTCAAAACCTTCAGAGTGAGGGCCTCGACTATTCTTAATTTTGAAGTCAAGTGATCCCTCTTTTAGGTGCTACATTTATCAAACGACAAACCTCAATTCTTCTCGAAAGATGATTTAGCAATTTAAGCACCGTTGTTATCTACAGATTTTGGAAATTTAGTTATCCTCAATGCTAAATTTGAGCAATTCATTATTTCATTACCTAATCATTTTCTACACATTCACTAGAATTCTTAAATTATGAACCTCGGTTATCCACATCCTAAAACCATGCTAACATACATTTTGGGAACTAAGGCAATCCGATAGGAGGATTTGTTGTTCTTTAATGAAGCTTCGGCAATTTAGGCGCCTTGGTTATCTTTAGTTTCAGAATTTTTGTTATTCCAAGTAATTAAATCTAGTAATTCATTTTCCTCAGAGCGAGGATTTTTGCAGAACATCTTTGCAATCCGTAGATGATGGATACTCATGAGCGTCATGCATGAAACCAAGTAATCCTTGTTTTTTGGAGTTTTTGTAATCCATAGGTTACGTAGTCTGGTTATTCTTGATCGTGAAATCAAATTATCAATCTTATTTAGGAATAAACATTATTCCAAAAGTTCTCGAAACCCCCAGAGTAAGTATCTCGGCTGTTCTCATTTTTGAAGGCAAGTGATGTAAACCCCACGAATTTAGCTTTCTAAGTATAGAAATAAATATCCAAACTGTAGATGATTTCCCGAACTCAAAAGAGCCAGTGAGATTTAAAACCGATTAAAATCTCAATCCAAAACCTAAAGTGGACACGAAAAACCTTAAATCATCAATTGAACCCCTAACCGCATACGAAGACTCTAAAACCTCGAATCTCATCAAAACCCTAAGATGACAATCGAAGATTTAATCACGTAAGAATATATGAAACCCTAAATGTGTAAAAACATTAGAGATTGTGCCCTAAAGTAATAAAAATCCTAAAACTATAACTTTAAGGATATAAAAGCACTAATTCACCATGATAAACCCTAAAACCCTAATTGATAATAAATTGCTCATATTTTGCCAAATCATTAGTAAAAAGTTAGAGATGACCCTCATTCATGCTTATATGATTCGAATCCTTAAGTAATCCATTAGAAACTAAGATAATGAGTCATAGATTATATTTATCCCTTAAGTATATGATTAAGGTAGTCTCACTTAAAGTTAGGGTTATAGTTGAAGATTAGGTTACATGTAGATAACTTTAATGCTCAAATTAGTACTTTTTGCATTTGTTATTCAAAGTAGTTTACCAAATGAGATATATAAGCTATAAAGACCTAAAGTAAGACCTCAACAACCATACTTACTAATCAATTCATCATATACCGCATTTCTTCTCATTTCCTTCATTTTCCCCTAATTTCCCTTAATTATTACATTATGTGCACAAAATTACATATACTTAAGGAATGTTGACTAAGATAACACATGTTGACCAAAGTCCAAAAGTTGACCAAGTCAACACATGTTGACTAAAGTCAACATTTTGAAAAGTCAACAAAAGACTAAAGAGATAAAGAAAATATCTCTTCCTTAATGATGGCTTTTCTTTTCTTTCTTTTTGATTTTTTTTCTTCTCCTTTTCTTCTCAATTGCCGTCCACATCTTCTCCTTTCTAGACCCCACCATTCTCCTTCTTCCATAGGTAAAACAAATCAAAAGAAACAAACCAAAAATCCTCCTCCATTGCCGTGAGCTTCCATCTCCATTTTACCTTCAACATCTTCCTTTTTGTCTCCTTAATTCCAACATAAGCAAAGGTATGTATCTAAGTTACTTTATCTTGTTTTATCTTATTCATTAGTTAGTTAATTAAGTAAATTAGATAAGTAGTTATGTGTTTAGTGTTGTCTTGAAGAAGAGAAAACAAAGTTCCCATCTATAAGTGTAAGAATTAGGAATTATGAAGAAGAAGAAAGGAAGACATGAGTATATGCTTATAAGTATATGCACATAAGGGAATACTAAAAGAGTACAAGTATGTGAACCTTTGTACATGAGTATTTATCATGTACATAACCTAACTTAAGACCATATCTAACTATACATACCTATACTACACTAAATACATACATAAAAACACAAAAGAATGAAATTAGGAAGCTTTTCTTAAGGAAAGCATTAGGCATACGAATTTTTGTATAAAAATAGGTATCTAACCGTATAAGTATATGATTGTATACACGTATAAATATGGTATAAGTCTAAGTATAGGTATAAGTATATGTATGTATAAGGTATATGTACATAAGTATAAGGGAAGAAGTGAAGTGTACATAAGACATGTACATATCACATAAGCATGAGGTGAGGTTTATGTAAGCTAATGATGAAGTAAGTGATGAGGTAAGCACATGATGACATAAGCCATGACATAACCAAATGATGACATAAGCCATGACACAAGTGATTGATGACATAAGCAATGATATAAGCATAAGCTTATAAAAGAAGAATATAAGTACGTACATGTACTTAGGATCCAAGACCTTAAACCCTAATACCCTTCCTAAATTAAATCAAACTTAATCAAGGACATAGATTAGTAATACCAATGTAAAAGTCCCTAAGTATAAGAATAAATGGCTAATTAAATCGTTAACTACTAAAATGGAACATAAAACTAGCCAATAGGAATAATTAAACTTTAATAAGATAAAATGTCAATAAATTTAGCCCATATCGTAAAACACGGGTCTTAACGTCCAAAACAGACATCACCGTGTGAACGTGTGTCCGGAAAGGACGAAAAACGATTATAAGTTTGCATATCGGAATCGGAACGAAAAAGTTACAAAATACATAAAGGAAGCCTCATACCTTACTAATATAAGAAAATAGTTACTATGAATCTCATGGGGTATGGTAAACCTATACACACTATACTCAGGTTAACCTTATATACACTATACTCGGGTTATATTAGAGGAAACTAGATAAACTACAATAGACTTTTAGTTGCTAAGGAGTCTGAATTCTTAGAACACTTATAATTTTTACCATTTTGATTTAGGCGTTCGATATCGAGTCCTGGAAACCCTAAAGGCTTGGAGAATGAGCAATAATCCAGGTGAGGGAGTTTTGATGACCTGATATTTGCTTGTGCGTGTTACTTGTATGATGTTTTGCTGTTTGCTATTGCTTGTATGTTTGAATGACTGTTCTGCTTGTATACTATCATCCGTGTGATCACCTTTTTAAATTGATAAATATAAATATCTACCTAAACAACAGGTTCTACTCGTTGCATGTCTATGACTTGGTAAAGGTATGAATGGAGAGTGCTAGCCTTACAAAAATCTTAAGAAAAGTATTTTTGGAAAAAGCTTTTCTATCTGTAAACAAATTTTTACATGATCGCTGTAAGGGCTTGAGGAGCCATAAAGAGTATTTTTAATGTTAGGCAAAGCTAGTATGGGTTCTCCACTTAATAGCGAGAGGATTCGCTTTATTGTGCCTATAAGGCCTTGGTTAAATTTTGGTTGCGAGAGGAATCGCATGTTTGTGCCCGAGGGGCCTTGGAGGGTGGATAGTCCTAGTTTGGACTCCCCCTATTTGGATTGAAACTCTTTTCTTAGTTAGGGTAATGTTGAGTTTTGCCTAGTGGGGTGGTGCCCCTAGGTAGCCTCATGCGGGTAAGCTGAGGTACCCTGTGCGGGTAAGTACAGGGGATAATCGAAGTATAGACAACGTAATTCTACACCTTCCATAGTTCCGGACTCCTATGGATGTGTTGCTTGCATTCATCATGCTTGCATTCATTATGTATGTGGATAGCTTGCTTGCATGTGTGATAATAATGTGTGAAAACTTGCTTGACCGGTAGTGGTGAGGAATGAACTCATTGAGCTATTTTATGCTCATTCCCCCTTAGTTTCATTTGCAGGTTTACATACGATAGGATTGGGATATGTCTCAAGTGCTGAGTGCAAGATGAAGATATGTACATTAGTATTAGAAGTAGCTGAGTACTTTTTAGATGATACATAGACATCATTTGCAGAAAATATTTATTTATTAAACCTTACTCTAATGCTAGTATATCCTGTCTTATTATTTGGTAGGGGATACCGATTCTCTGCGGTTCTCAGGAACTGTGGGATATCGGATACCCATAGTTATTTATATTTGTATTCTACAATAAATTAATTACTTGAAAATCATTAACCTTAGTGATTTATAATTTAGAGTCTTGCAATCTCTGACTTGCAAGACGGTTTTCATATCATGGGTATACACATGTTATGGAAATTTTAAGTAATTCTACTAGGCCCCCTTTAGGGTCCTGACAAGTGATCCCTCTTTTAAGTGCTACATTTATTAAACGGCAAACCTCGGCTCTTCTCGAAAGAAGATCTTGCAATTTAAGCATCGTCGTTGTCTACGGATTTTGGAAATTTAGTTATCCTCAATCCTAAATTCCAGCAATTCATCGTTTCTTCCTAATCTTTTTCTGCACATTCCTTAGAATCCTTACATTACGAACCTCAGCTATCCGCATCCTAAAACCAAGCTAACATATAGTTTGGGGACTCCGGTGATCCGATAGGAGGATTCGTTGTTCTATAATGAAGCTTCAGCAAATTGGGCGCCTTGGTTCTCTTTAGTTTAGGAATTTTGGTTATTCCAAGTAATTAAATCTGGTAATTCATTATCCTCGAAGAGAGGATTTTTGCAAA
The DNA here is from genome assembly GCA_024138005.1 of Lumnitzera racemosa. NCBI lineage: Eukaryota > Viridiplantae > Streptophyta > Magnoliopsida > Myrtales > Combretaceae > Lumnitzera > Lumnitzera racemosa. The sequence goes on from JAMXBC010000006.1 coordinate 75,412,879, forward strand.
ACATCTTAGCTATCTGTAGATGACGGAGAGTCACGAGTCTAAAACATGAAACCAAGTAAGCCTTGTTTTTAGTAGTTTTTGTAATCCATAGGTTATGTAGTCTAGTTATACTTGATCGTAAAATCAAATAATCATTCTTGTTTGGGAACAAACATTATTCCAAAAGTTCTCGAAACCACCAGAGTAAGGACCTCGGCTGTTCTCGATTTTGAAGGCAAGTGATCCCCCATTTAGGTGCTACATTTATTGAACGAGAAACGTCGGTACATCTCGAAAGAAGATCTAACAATTTAAGCATCGTTGTTATTTGCGGATTCTAGAAATTTAGTTATCTTCAATCCTAAATTCGAGCAATTCATCATTTTATTACCTAATTTTTTTTTAGACGTTCCCTAGAATCCTTAAATTACGAATCTCAGCTATCTGCATCCTAAAGCCCAACTAACATACATTTTGGGAACTGCGGCGATCCAATAGGAGGATTCGTTCTTCTTGAAAGAAACTTCGGCAAATTAGGAGCCTCGGTTCTCCGTAGTTTATGAATTTTGGTTATTTCAAGTAATTAAATTTGATAATCCATTGTCCTCGGAGCGAGAACTTTTTAAGAACATCTTAGCAATCTGTAGATGATGGATGCTCATGAGTCCTAAACATGAAACCAAGTAATCCTTGTTTTTAGGAGTTTTTGTAATCCATAGGTTACGTAATCTGGTTATACTTGATCGTGAAATCAAATAATCAATCTTGTTTGGGAACAAACGTTATTCCAAAATTTATCGAAACCTCCAGAGTAAGGACCTAGGTTGTTCTCAATTTTGAAGGCAAGTGATCCCTCTTTTAGGTGCTACGTTTATTGAATGAGAAACCTCGATTCTTCTCGAAAGGAGATCTGACAATTTAAGCACTGTCGTTATCTACAGATTTTGGAAATTTAGGTATCCACAATCCTAAATTCGAGCAATTTATCTTTTTATTCCCTCATCTTTTTTTACACGTACCGTAGAATCCTAAAATTACGAACCTCGACTATCCACAACCTAAAGCCAAGCTAACATGAATTTTGGGCACTGCGGCGATCTAATAGGGGGATTCATTCTTCTTGAAAGAAGCTTTGGCAATTTAACAGCCTCGGTTCTCCATAGTTTAGGAATTTCGTTTATTCCAAGGAATTAAATCTGATAATGTGTTATCTTCGAAGTGAGAATTTTTGCAGAACTTCTTAGCAATCTGTAGATGACAGATACACACAAGTCCCAAACATGAAACCAAGTAATTCTTGTTTTTAGGAGTTTTTGTAATCTATAGGTTACGTAGTCTGGTTATTCTTGATCGTGAAATCAAATTATTAATCTTATTTGGGAACAAACGTTATTCCAAAAGTTCTCGAAACCTCTAAAGTAAGGACCTCAGCTGTTCCCAATTTTGAAGTCAAGTGATCCCTCTTTTAGGTGTTACGTTTATTAAACGCGAAACATCAGTTCTTCTTGAAAGAAGATCTAGCAATTTAAATATTGTCGTTATCTATGGATTCTGGAAATTTAGTCATCCTCAATCCTAAATTCGAGCACTTTATCTTTTTATTACCTAATCTTTTTCTACACGTTCCCTAGAATCCTTAAATTACGAACCTCAGCTATCCACATCCTAAAGCCAGGCTAACATACATTTTGGGAACTGCGGCGATCTAATAGGAGGATTCATTCTTCTTGAAAGAAACTTCGGCAATTTAGGAGCCTCGGTTCTCCGTAGTTTACGAATTTTGGTTATTCCTAGTAATTAAATCTGATAATCCATTGTCCTCGGAGCAAGGACTTTTGCAGAACATCTTAGCAATCTGTAGATGATGGATACTCATGAGTCCCAAACATGAAACTAAGTAATCCTTGTTTTTAGGAGTTTTTGTAATCCATAGGTTACGTAATCTGGTTATACTTGATCGTGAAATCAAATAACCAATCTTGTTTGGGAACAAATGTTATTCCAAAAGTTATCGAAACCTCCAAAGTAAGGACCTTGGTTGTTCTCAATTTTGAAGGCAAGTGATCCCTCCTTTAGGTGCTACGTTTGTTGAACAAGAAACCTCGATTCTTCTCGAAAGGAGATCTAGCAATTTAAGCACCGTCGTTATCTACGGATTTTAGAAATTTAGTTACCCCCAATTCTAAATTCGAGCAATTCATCTTTTTATTACCTAATCTTTTTCTACACGTTCCCTAGAATCCTTAAATTACGAACCTCGGTTATCAGCATCCTAAAGCCAAGCTAACATACATTTTGGGAACTGCGGTGATCCAATAGGAGGATTCATTCTTCATGAAAGAAACATCGGCAATTTAGGAGCCTCGGTTCTCCATAGTTTACGAATTTTGGTTATTCCAAGTAATTAAATTTGATAATCCATTGTCCTTTGAGCGAGGACTTTTGCAGAACATGTTAGCACTCTATAGATGATGGATACTTAGCCAAACATGAAACTAAGTAATCCTTATTTTTAGGAGGTTTTGCAAACCATAGGTTTCGTAGTCTGGTTATTCTTGATCATGAAATCAATCTTATTTGGGAACAAATGTTATTCCAAAAGTTCTCGAAACATTCAGAGTAAGGACCTGGCTGTTCTCAATTTTGAAGGCAAGTGATCCCTCTTTTAGTTGCTACGTTTATTGAACGAGAAACCTTGATTCTTCTCGAAAGCAGATCTAGCAATTTAAGCACCGTCGTTATCTACGGATTTTGAAAATTTAGTTATCCTCAATCCTAAATTTGAGCAATTCATGTTTTTATTACATACTCATTTTCTACACGTTCCCTGGAATCCTTAAATTAAGAACCTCGGCTATCCACATCCTAAAACCAAGCTAACATACATATTGGGAACTGCGGTGATCCGATGTGAGGATTCGTTCTTCTTGAAAGAAGCTTCGGCAATTTCGAAGCCTCGGTTCTCCTTAGTTTATGAATTTTGGTTATTCCAAGTTATTAAATCTGATAATACATTATCCTTGGAGCGAGGATTTTTGAAGAACTTAGCAATCTGTAGATGACGGATACTCACGAGTGCCAAACATGAAACTAAGTAATCCTTGTGTTTTGGAATTTTGTAATCCATAGGTTACGTAGTTTGGTTATTCTTGATCGTCAAATCAAATAATCTATCTTATTTGGGAACAAACGTTCTTCCAAAAGTTCTCAAAACCCCTAAAGTAAGGACCTCGGTTGTTGTCAATTTTGAAGGCAAGTGATCCCTCTATTAGGTGCTACAATTATTGAATGAGAAAACTCGGTTCTTCTCAAAACAAAATATAGCAATTTAAGCATTGTCGTTATCGACGGATTATGGAAATTTAGCAATCCTCAATCCAAAATTTGAGCAATTCATCTTTTTATTTCCTTATCTTTTTCTATACGTTCCCTAGAATCCTTAAATTACGAACCTCGGTTAGCAGCTGTAGCGACCCTAGGAGGGGCCTAGTAGTATTGCCTAAAATTTCCATATCACGTGTCCACCCATGATAAGAAAATCGCCTTGTAAGTCAGAGATTACAAGACTCTAAATAATTATTTGCTAGAGTTTTCAATTTTAGTTCATTAACTCATTATATAATATAAATAATTATGGATATCCATTTTTCCACAGTTCCTCATAACTGCAGAGAATCTGTATCCCCTACCAAAATAGTGAAATAAGATAGACAATTCTAGAAAATTTTAAACTTACTAAAGATACTAAACTTAATTGACACATTAGTCGTTTTTCGGAGCATTCTGAATTAACTATACAAGCTTTTCATCATACTGATTCAATGGTAGCACTCTACGCTCGATTCTTATCCCATTCCCAACTATCGATCAACCTGCAAGGAAAAGAACTGTTGGGGTGTAAGCTTACGCTTAGTAAGATAATTACCCTCATCAATGCCGCATGATAGAAATTTATTAAATGCACAATCATATGAATGCATGAACAATCAGTATGCCAAACAACGCATGCAGTGACCTAGGAACTACATACAACTCAAAATTACACTCCCTGAAGTCAGGGTTTGGAGATAATTAACCGACCCAAACCAAAATCCGAGTTCTAGACCTTGGGTTTAATTCATTTACACTATCGTGCTCATACCAAAACAAAACTCTTTCTCTATATATATACTTCCTTTACCAAAATCAAATCGTATCCTTTAAAAATCCCAAGTCTAGCGGTGTGGTGGCCCCCGCAGTCCACAAATACACGCCCTAAGTAGAAGCCACAAGACTCGACCCCTCGCCAACGGTTAGCGTCTCCTAGCACCTAGTAAGCCCATCAGCTTAGGTCAAAGACTCAATATATATGTTGGTATAGCTAGTGCCCAATCCTGCAGGAAACTCGTATTCCTGTGAATCCCCTCCCATCTTCTGCGTGAAGCGGCAGTCAGTGTTATCCGTATGCAATATGGGGAATGCATGATTCATTTTGAGTTCTTAATCGTACAAGTGATTAACTTGATTTTTAGAGTAACCAAACAATTTCATTCCATACAATTCACATATATATATGCATTACAAACAATTCCCATTATTATATATAATTAAAAAAAATCATCGCATTCATTCATAAATTCAAACACATGTATCTCCCATATCCCACAAGCATCTAAATTTATCTATATAGTTTAGGTGCATCTATTCTATAAGTACAATCAAGTAAAGAGTCATTGGGAATTTACTCACTCTGCCATATGGGTCAGTCAATGTAATCCGGAGGCAAGTCGTCTCCATAAACGGTGTCCCCTAATCATTGAAATAATTTTTATAAGGAATTGAAGAAAACTTAAGAAACTAAGTAAATTTTCTTTAAGTTATATCCTTGACTAGTTTCCATAATTTTTCCCGGTTATTACTCAAAGTTCAATCACTTATAAATTTTCGTTTTAAATCCGATTTTTATAATCTTATAGTCAATCTTCATCATTTTTTAGTGTACTTTAACGTAGTAAGGTTATATTTTTGAAATGAGATATACAATTCTATCCATGGGTCAGAACAGTAGCGTTCCTCATGTATTGGAGTGTTTTTAGGCCTTGTTTGGTAAATGGGCTTTTTGATAACTTGAGAAATCCTTTGGGCTTGGTATTTAGATTTTATCTTAAGCTTAAAATTCTCCTTGAAATCAGATTTACAACTTTGATTTATATTCCTGAGGTTAACAACCACTTCTTGGGCCCTTTAGTGGGCTTAAGTTGTCAAATGGGTTTGTTTTTTGTTCAAACTAAAGTTAATGACTTTGGTGGGCTTATGGGGCCTTAGGTGGATTTCTTATGGATTTCAAAACAACCTCTCTTGATACTTTAAGGTGCTGGTCAAATTTTTATTGAAGGCCCAACTTAGAGTTCTAGGCTTGTTTTGAGAGTTTTAAGCTCGGTTTTGAGTTTTAGGCTTTATATACTTACTATACTTACTTTAGTTAATCTTTTTACTTTGTTCTTTCACTTTTAACATATTTTTAGGCTTCATTCTCTCAAGTTCCAGATCTGTTCATGATGGTTCCAAGGGGTACTTACTTGGTCTTTCAACTTGTTTCATCATTTCCTTAAGTTTAAGTGGTAGATTATGCACTTAACTACTTGTGTACAAATCTTAACTTAAGTTTTCTTCCATCAAATGATCCTTTAACTCACGCTCCATATAAAGAAATAAAAGATCTTATACTTAATACAACTCCCATATCATAGCTCATGTCATACAAAGTTGGTTTCTTCATAAAACTTCATATGATGGATTTTTCCTTAACTTAAGTTTAGATTTAAGCATGTTTAACTTAATGGAAACAAAATCAACATCCAAATGACTATGGAACCCTCATGTCCAGCATGCTTAGCCTCCATTAAAGTTCTCATTTCAAGATTTTCTTAGCTTAAAATCTTCCATTCAAAGCATTAAACAAATATCTTCACAAAACACCAACTTTACATGCTCATATTTCAACTTCATGTAAGGGTTATATGGTTTGTTTCTTAAAACGATTTTTGGTGTTCTAACAACTTATACCTTACTCATGTCTTCAAGAAATCCAAGTCTCCTAACATAAATACTAATCCACACATCACAAGAAACACTTACTCGTCCTTAACGCAAAGTGTGGTGGTTGTGCACTAAGGTTCCACTTTAGCTCTTAACTTTACCTCCTCCTTTTTGCTACCTTTTGAAACCCGAATCTTTTGTTCTTTTGGTATGGGGTTTATGGAAGATTCTAATGGTCTTAAAAGGTCTTAGATGGTGAAAGGAAATGATACAAGAATAAGAAGAGAAATTGCCATGAGTATGGAAGCAAAAGTGGTGGCGGTAATGTTAAGAATTTGTGGAGTTTGATTTCTTCATTTGATTTGTGTTTAAAGTGAGAGAAAAGGAAGTGAAAATAGGAGTGAAAGAGGGAGAGAGTGGCAGATCTTGAATGGGGAAAGAAGTGTGTGCATGAAGCTTTAATTGATTATCTTGTAGCTTACACAAAAGTCAACAATTGCAACTATTGATGATGTAAGCATTAAGGGGTGAATAGTGATGTGTAAGAGAAAGTGATTGATGTTTGAAAGAGAAAGTGATTGATGTTTGAAAGACAAGAGCATGGCCCCCCTTTCTCCCTTGTCCAAATCTGACATTTAAAGTCTTTTTGGGCCATGGAGTGATCTTGTCTCATTTATTAAAGCTAAGCTTATGAAATCTTATGAAAAATTGTCCATATATAGTATAAGCGAAAGGGTAATGGGGAAATTGTCTTATCACTAGATTTTGATAAGTTATCAATTGATAAATGATTCCAGCTCTCAATTGATAAGTTATTTAAGGTGATTTGTTGGTCCACTTATTTATGTGTAAAGCTTATACATGAAGATAAGAGCATAGCCTTATAAGAAATTGTTTTAGGGTTTTCATCTCGCATTGTTTTGTAATTTATGATTCGATTTTTATAAAATTGTGAAATTTTATAAAGTTGAATAAAATTATTCAAATTAAATTATCGATTAATTACTTAGGGGTAAATTCCTTAATGGTTTTAAGGTTTAGGGTTTTAAGTAACTTTAGAGCTTGCAGTTATTCAAACTCGGGTTTTATTGACAATTGGCTTTTGAATTGTAAAAATTTAATTCATTTCTAAATATAAACTTAAGTTTTTGGTTTAGTTGATCTTTGGGAACGTTCAGACGGTACTCTTAATCAAGTCTTAGGCCCGCTAAAAGTAGGGTTTACAGCAACATCCTAAAACCAAACTAACATACATTTTGGGAATAGCGGCGATCTGATAGGTGTATTCGTTCTTCTTGAAAGAAGCTTCAGCAATTTAGGAGCCTCGGTTCTCCTTAGTTTAGGAATTTTGTTTATTCCAAGTAAATAAATCTGATAATATGTTGTCCTCAGAGCGAGGATTTTTGTAGAACTTCATATCAATCTGTAGATGACGGATACTCACAAGTCCCAAATATGAAACCAAGCATTTCTTGTTTTTAGGAGTTTTTGTAATTCATAGGTTATGTAGTCCGGTTATTCTTGATCGTGAAATCAAATTATCAATCTTCTTTAGGAACAAATGTTATTCCAAAAGTCCTGAAAACCTCCATAGTATGGACCTCTGCTGTTCTCAATTTTGAAGGCAAGTAACTCCTCTTTTAGGTGCTAGGATTATTGAACGAGAAACCTCGGATCTTCTCAAAAAAAGATCAAGCAATTTAAGCACCGTCGTTATCGATGGATTTTAGAAATTTAGTTATCCACAAACCTAAATTCGAGCAACTCATCTTTTTATTAACTAATCTTTTTCTACACGTACCTTAGAATCCTTAAATTACGAACTTCGGCTATTCGCATCCCAAAACCAAGCTAACATACATTTTGGGGAGTACGGTGATCTGATAGGAGGATTCGTTCTTGTTGAAAGAAGCTTCGGCAATTTAGGAGCCTCGATTCTCCATAGTTTAGGAATTTCGTTTATTCCAAGTAATTAAATCAGATAATGTGTTGTCCTCGAAGCGAGAATTTTTGCAGAACTTCTTAGCAATCTGTAGATAACGGATACACACGAATCCCAAACATGAAACCAAGTAATTCTTGTTTTTAGGAGTTTTTATAATCTATAGGTTACGTAGTCTGGTTATTCTTGATCGTGAAATCAAATTATTAATCTTATTTGGGAACAAACGTTATTCTAAAAGTTCTCGAAACCTCTAGAGTAAGGACCTTAGCTGTTCCCAATTTTGAAGTCAAGTGATCCCTCTTTTAGGTGTTACGTTTATTGAACGCGAGACATCATTTCTTCTTGAAAGAAGATCTAGCAATTTAAGTACTGTCATTATCTATGGATTCTAGAAATTTAGCCATCCTCAATCCTAAATTCAAGCACTTTATCTTTTTATTACCTAATCTTTTGCTACACGTTCTTTAGAATCCTTACATTACGAACCTCAACTATCCACATCCTAAAACCATGCTAACATACAGTTTGGGGACTACGGTGATCTGATAGGAGGATTCGTTCTTCTTGAAAGCAACTTCGGCAATTTAGGAGACTCGGTTCTACATAGCTTAGGAATTTCGTTTATTCTAAGTAATTAAATCTGATAATACATTGTCCTCGGAGCGAGAATTTTTGCAGAACTTCTTAACAATCTGTAGATAACGGATTGTCATGAGTCCTGAACATGAAACCACGTAATCCTTGTTTTTAAGAGTTTTTGTAATCCATGGGTTACGTAGTCTTGTTATTCTTGATCGTGAAATAAAATAATCAATCTTGTTTGGGAACAAACGTTATTACAAATGTTCTCGAAACCTCTAGAGTGAGGGCCTCGACTGTTCACAATTTTGAAGTCAAGTGATCCCTCTTTTAGGTGTTACGTTTATTGAACGAGAAACCTCGATTCTTCTTGAAAGAAGATCTTGCAATTTAAGCACCGTCGTTATCTACCGATTTTGGAAATTTAGTTATTCTCAACCCTAAATTCGAGCAATTCATCTTTTTATTGCCCAATCTTTTTCTACACGTTCCTTGGAATCCATAAATGACGAACCTTGACTATCCGCATCCTAAAACCAAGCTTACATTTTGGGAACAGCAGCGATTCGATAGGAGGATTCGTTCCTCTTAAGAGAAGCTTTGGAAATTTAGGAGCCTCGGTTCTCCTTAGTTTTGGAATTTTGGTTATTCTAAATAATTAGATATGATAATACATTGTCTTCGGAGTGAGGATTTTTACAGAACATCTTAGTAATCTATAGATGGCGGATACTCACGAGTCCCTAACATGAAACCAAGTAATCCTTGTTTTTAGGAGTTTTTGTAATCCATAGGTTATGTAGTCTGGTTATTCTTGATCGTAAAATCAAATAATAAATCTTATTTGGGCATAAACGTTATTCCAAAAGTTCTAAAAAGCCCCAAAGTAAGGACCTCGGCTGTTCTCAATTTTGAAGGCAAGTGATGTCATAACTCGAGGGGCTAGTCGTAGCAGTCGCCATGTATCGTATAAAGGATTGTAGATTGAATTCCCTTACAATTGATGACCCTTTTATACGATATACAAGGCTACAGCTACTACTAACTGCCAAGCATGCGTAAGCATAAGTAATATCATTTCATGAGAAATACTAAAATTTTAAAAACATAATACATTGTCTATTTGCATAAAAGTTTACATGTACGAAGACTGAAACATGTCTTCAGTTCAACTAGTATAACATTTACATATTCAGATCTATAAATTATCAAAATTATTCTTCGATCTCATCCAGCTCCCACATTGACCCTGTATAGAAACTAACCTCTGTCATGAGACAGCCGGACTTCACAAAAAGTTTGGCTTGCAAGAAAAGACTACAAGAGTATAAGCTAACTAGCTTAATGAGATAGTTTCCCTGAACCACATATGTAAACCCTACTTTTAGTAGGCTTAAGATTTGATTAAGAGTACTTTTCGAACATTCCCAAAGATCAACTAAACTAAAAACTTAAGTTTACATTTAGAAACGAATTAAATTTTTCTAATTCAAAAACCAATTATCGATAAAACCCAAGCTTGAAGAACTACGAGCTCTAAAGTCATTTAAAACCCTAAACCCTAAAACCATTAAGGAATTTTACCCCTAAGTAATTAATCGATAATTTAATTTGAATAATTTCATCCAACTTTATAAAATTTCACAATTTTATAAAAATTAAATCATAAATTACAAAACAATGCAAGATGAAAACCTAAAAACAATTTTCTATAAGACCATGCCCTTATCTTCATGTCCAAGCCTTACACTACAATAAGTAAACCAACTAATCACTTTAGATAACTTATCAATTGAGAGTTAGAATCATTTATCAATTGATAACTTATCAAAATCTAGTGATAAGACATTTTCCTTATCACCCCTTCACTTTACTACATATGAACAATTTTTCACAAGATTTCACATGCTTAACTTCATTAAATGAGACAAGACCATTCCATGGCCCAAAAGGACTTTAAATGGCATATTTAAACAAAGAAGAAAGAGGGGCCATGCTCTTGTCTTTCAACCATCAATCACTTTCTCTTACACATCACTATTCACCTCTTAATGCTTACATCATCCATAGTTGCAATTGTTGACTTTTGTGTAAGCTACAAGACAACACTTTCAAGACATTTTAACCACTCCTTCTCTCTCAATTCCAACCGGCCACTCTCTCCATTACTTCTCTCACTTTCAATTTCACTTCATATCTTCTTTCTCTCATTTGAAACAAACATAAAAAGGAGAAACAACCTTACCCCACAAAATCAACTTTTTCCCCATTTTTCAAGCTTCACTCACGGTAATTCCTTCTCTTGTTCTTTTGTCATTTTCTTTCACCATCTAAGATCTTTTAGAACCATTAGAATCTTCTGAAAACCCCATTCCAAAAGATCAAACAACTCGAGTTTCCAAAAGGTGGCAAAAAGGAGGAAGCGAAGTTAAGAGCTTAAGTGGAACCTTAGTGCACAACTACCATACTTTGCTTTAAGGACGAGTAAGTGTTTCTTATGATTAGTGGGTTAGTGTTTATGTTAGGAGACTTTGATTTCTTGAAGATATAAGTAAGGTTTAAGTTGTTATAACACCAAAAACCATTTTAAGAAACAAACTCGTGAAACCCTTACATGAAGTTGAAACATGTGAATGTAAAGTTGGTGTTTTGTAAAGATACTTGTGTAACACTTTGAATGGAAGATTTTAAGTTGAGAAAATCTCGAAACAAGAACTTAAATGGAAGATGAACATGCTGGACGTAAGGATTCAAAGGTCCTTTGAATGTTGATTCTATTTCCGTTAAGTTAAACATGCTCAAATCTAAACTTAAGTTAAGGAAAAATCCATTACATGAAGTTTTATGAAGAAACCAACTTTGTATGACATGAGCTATGATATGGAGGTTGTATAAAGTATAAGATCTTCTATTTCTTTGTGTGGAGCATGAGTTAAAGAATCATCTTACGGAAGAAAAGTTAAGTTAATATTTGGATATAAGTAGTTTAAGTGCATAATCTAACACCTAAACTTAAGGAAATGATGAAACAAGTTGAAAAACTAAGCAAGAACCCCTTGGAATCATCATGACCAGATCTAGAACGTAGGAAAAAGACACTTAAACATATGATAAAAGTAAATGAACAAAGTGAAAAGATCAACCAAAGCAAGTATGGTAAGTATACAAAGCTTAAAACTCAAAACCGAGCCTAAAACTTTCAAAACGAGCATAAAACTCTAAGTTAGGCCTTCAATAAAATTTTGACTAGCACCTTAAAACATTAAGAGAGGTTGTTTTGAAGCCCATAAGAAATCCACCTAAGGCCCCATAAGCCTACCAAAGTTACTAACTTTAATTTGAACAAAAAACAAGTCTATTTGACAACTTAAGCCCACTAAAGGGCCCATGAAGTGGTTGTTAGCCTTAGGAATATAAATCAAAGTTGTAAATCTGATCTCAAGGAGTATTTTAAGCTTAGGATAAAATCTTAAGACCAAGCCCAAAGGATTTCTCAAGTTAGCAAAAAGCCCATTTACCATATAAGGCCCAAAAGCACTCTAACACATGAGGAACTCTACTGTTCTGACCCATGGATAGAATTGTATGCCTCATTTCGAATATCTAACCTCACCACGTTAAAGTACACTCGAAAACAATGAAGATTGACTATAATATCATAAAAATCGGATTTAAAACAAAAAAGTTATATGCGATTGAACTTTAAGTAAAAACTGGGAAAAATTACGAAAACTAGTCAAGAGTATAATTTAAGGAAAATTAACTTAGTTTTCTAAGTTTATTTCAATCCCTTATAAATATTATTTCAATGACCAGGGGACATCGTGTACAGAGACGACTTGCCTCCGGATTACTTTGATTGATCCACATGGCCAAGTGAGTAATTCCCAATGACCCTTTACTTGATTTTGCTTGTAGAATAGATGCACCTAAACTTATATATATAAATTTGGATGCTTGTAGGATATGGGAAACGCATGTGTATGAATTTATGGATGAATGTGATGACTTATTAGTTATATATAATGATGGGAATTGTTTGTACTTTAGATACATATGAATTGTATGGAATGAAATTATCTGATCACCTTGAAAAGCGAGTTAATCACTTATAAGATTAAGAAATCAAAATGAATCATGCATTCCCATATTGCATACGGATAATACCGACTGTCGCTTCACGCAGAAGATGGGAAGGGACTCATAGGAGTACGAGTCTCCTACAGGATTGCACACTAGCTATGTCATCATATATATTAAGTGTAAACCCCACGAATTTAGCTTTCTAAGTATAGAAACAAACGTCCAAACTGTAGATGATTTCCCGAACTCAAAAGAGCCAATGAGATTTAAAATCAATTAAAATCTCAATCCAAAACCTAAAGTAGATACGAAAAACCTTAAATCATCAATTGAACCCCTAACCACATATGAAGACCCTAAAACCTCAAACCACATCAAAACCCTAAGATAACAATCGAAGATTTAATCGCGTAAGAATATATGAAACCCTAAATGTGGAAAAACATTAGAGATTGTGCCCTAAAGTAATAAAAACCCTAAAATTATAACTTTAAGGATACAAAATCACTAATTCACCATAATTTACCTTAAAACCTTAAGTGATAATATATCCTCCATATTTTGCCATTTCATCGGTAAACGACTAAAGATAACTCTTAATCATGCATAAACATTTAGAATACTTAAGTGACCCCTTAGAAACTATGATATTGTATTCTATATCACATTCATCTTCTAAGTATATAACTAGGTTAGTATTACATAGAATTAAAGGTTTAGTTGAGGCTTAGGTTAAATGTAGTAAACCTTAATACCTTAAATGATAGTTTCCAATTTAATTATACTTAATAGCTTACCAAATGGTGTATATAGGATATAAATACCTAATGGAAGATCTCATTATCTATTTTTATTAATCAATTCACTAAATTTCTTATTTCCTTTCATTTCCTTAATCTTTTTCTAAATTTTTCCTAATTAGTTCATTATGTACACAAAAGGGTCTTTATTTTTTTGAAAGTTGACCAAGTCAACACATGTTGACCAAGGTCAAAATGTTGACTAAAGTCAACAATTGAAAAGTCAACAAAAGTGTCCTTTTCATTTGAAGAAAATATCTTCTTCTCATGATTTCCTTTCTTTTCCTTTCCTTTAGCATTTCTTTTTCTTTCTCCTCTTAAATTACCGTCCATTCATCTCCCCTTCTAAACCCCACCATTCTCCTTCTTCCATAAGCAAAACAAATAAAAAAGAAACAAAACAAATCAAAAGAAACAACACAAAAACAACTTCCTCTTGCCGTGAGCTTCTTCTTCCTCTTTCACTTTCACAACTTCTCCTTTTGTTTCCATAATTTCAACACAACTAAAGGTATGTACTTAAGTTACTTTATGTTGCTTTCTATTCTTCATTAGTCAGTTAATTAGGTAGATTAGACAATTAGGCATATGAAAAGTATGATCTTGAAGAAAAGAGCACAAAGTTCTCCTCTTTTAAGTGTAGAAATCTAGGAATCATGAAGAAGAAGAAGGATATGCATGTGCATATGCATATGTCCTTAAGTATATGTATAAAAGGATATGCTAAAAGAATACAAGTATAAATACCTTTGTACATAAGTATACAATATATGCATAACCTAAAATAAGTTATATACTAACTATACATACATATATCATGTCAAATATACTCTTAAAATACAAAAAGAATGAAATTGTGAAGCTTTCTTAGGGGGCTATATAAGGCATACGAAAATACGTATAAAAATACGTATGTCACAGTATACGTATATGGGTATATGTAGTAGTATATATATATTAGTACATAAGTATACATATTAGTATATTATGAGTGTAGGTAGGTATATAACATATGTATATGTATAAGTACTTAATGACATATTTATTTTCATGTAATAAATGGATTACATAAGCCATGACATCATCTAAACATTACATAAGCCATGACATCATCAATTGATTACATAAGTGATGATGTAAGCGTAGGTTTATAATAGAAGAAATAATAAGATTACATAAGCACATAACATAGGTATATACATGTATTTAGAAGTCGAAAATCCCTTAAACCCTAATACACTTCCTAGATTGAATTAAATTTAATCAAGTATGTAGATTAGTAGCACTAATGTAAAATTTCCTAAGTGTAAGAATCAAATAGCTAATTCAATCATTAAATCCTAAACTAGGGCATAAACATAAGCAATAAGAATAATTAAACTTCAATAAGATAAGATTTCAATAAATTTAGTTCATATCATAAAACACGGGTCTTAACGTCCAAAACGGACATTACCGTGTGAACGTGCGTCCGAAAAGGATGAAAAACAAATATAAGTTCGCAAATATCGGAATCAGAACGAAAAAGTTACAAAATACATAAATGAAGCCTCATACCTTACTAATATAAGAAAATAGTTACTATTAATCTCATGGGGTATGGTAACCCTATACACACTATGTAAACCCTTAAAAGTTTTGATCTAGTTTTTGAAATAGATTCAACTATAGTAGACAATTTAGGAGTCGACAAGGCTAATTAAAGTGAAAACCCTAAAAGACTTAATTAATCGCATAAAGAATTTTTCTACCCTAAATGTTTCTAAAAGCTAAAGATTCTATTTGAAAGTGATAAAAACCTTAAAAATGATTTCATTAAGGACATATGTACACCAATCCATCATGATATACCCTAAAACCCTATTTGAAAATATAATGCTTATATTTTGCAAAATCGTTAGTAAAAGGTTAGAGATAACCCTCATGCTTACTTGTATGATTCAAGTTCTCATGTAATCCATTAGGAACTAAGATAATGAGTCATAGATTATTTTTATTCCTTAAATATATGATTAAGATAGTCTTACTTAGGGTTAGGGTTATAGTTGAAGATTAGGTTACATATAGTGAACTTTAATGCCCAAATTAGCACTTTTTACACTTGTTATCCAAAGTAGTTTATCAAATGAGATATATGGACTCTAAAGACCTAAAGTAAGATCTCATCAACCACATTTACACATCAAGGCATCATATACCTCAGTTCTTCTCATTTCCTTCATTTCTCCTCTAATTTCCCTTAATTACTACATTATGTGCACAAAATTACACATACTTAAGGAATGTTGACTAAGATAATACATGTTGACCAAATTTCAAATGTTGACCAAGTCAACACATGTTGACTAAAGTCAACATTTTGAAAAGTCAACAAAGGTTAAGAGATAAGAAAAATATCTCTTATGTAATGATGTCTTCCTTTTCTTTTCTTTTTTATTTTTCTTTCTTCCTTTGTTTCCATTGTTGCCATCCACAAATTGTCCCCTTAACCCCACCACATATTGTCTTCCATTAGGAGAAACAAACAAAAGAAACAAAACAAAAATTCCTCTTTCATGCCGTGAACTCCTCTCCCTTCTTTCCCTTTCATTTCTTCCCTTTTGTCTCCTTCATTTCAACATCATAAAAGGTATGTTTTTAAGTGCTTTATCTTACTTTTTATTAGTCATTAGGTAGTTAATTAGGTAGATTAGATAAGTAGTTATATGGTTAGTTTTGTCTTGAAGAAGAGGAAACAAAGTTTCCTTCTTTAAGTGTAGAAACTTGAAGTTTGAAAGAGAAGAAAGAAAGACATGAGGATATCCTTCTATGTATGCATACATAAGGAAATACCAAAAGAGTATAAGTAGAAGAACCTTTGTACATGAGTGTTTAACATGTACATAACCTAATTTAGGATCAAATCTTACTAAACATACCTATACTACACTAAATATGTACATAAGAACACAAAAACATGGAATTGGAAAGCTTTCCTTAAGGAAAAACTTAGGCATACGAAATTTTAGTATAATATACGTATCCAACCGTATAGGTATACGGGTATGTATACATGGATAACTACGGTATATACCTTAGTATAGGTATGAGCATAAGTATGTATAAAGTATATGTACATAAGTATAAGAGAAAGAGATAATATGTACATAATACTTATGCATATGACCTAAGCATGATGAAAGGCTTATGTAAGCATATGATGAGGTAAGTGATGACATAAGCACATGATGACATAAGCCATGACATAAGCAATGACATAAGCAAGTGATGATGTAAGCAATGACATAAGCATAAGATTAGAAAATAAGAAAATTAAGAAAAGTGTAGGTAATTAGGTTACTAAATTAGTAAAACCAATACACCTTCTAAATTAGATTATACCTAATTTAATATATGAATTAGTAATAGCAAAGTAAAATTCTTTCATTAAAAGAATTTAAAGAATAAAAGATATAAACATAAGTAATAAAAGTACTTAGGTGTTCATAACTAAAAGTTTCTATAAATTTAGCTCATAACATAAAATAGAGATCTTAATATCCAAAACAGATACTACCATGTGAAAATATGTTCAGAAACGATGAAAAACGATTATAACTTCATAAATATAAAAAATAAAACGGAAAAGTTACATACGATTGAAATTAAAGTCTTACCGGGTAAAAGTTAATAGTAATTTAAGTAGAACTAGGTAATTAGATGTTTAGAATTAATAGTTAATTCAAACACTTATTAGCATTGTTATCACACAATGATCAGGTGACTCTGAGGTGAGCGAGGACCTCCCGATCGATTACTACGATTAGGGCGAACCGCTATGGCCGAGTGAGTATTTACCCTGTGATTCCATGCTTTATTGTGATTGGAGATAGTGGACTTAAATATTATTGTTATTTAACTGCTGTGTGGGGTTCGGGATATGCTTGTGTATGTAATTGATTGTTGAGTTGTGAAATTACCTTAAATGCAGAGAATGCCTTGTTTATTGCATGGTAGTATAGAAAATGATTGTGTGTATTAATGGATGGTCATGGCATAAGTTGAACCAACTTATACTCAGCTATAAAAAGAAACTGGAACATGCATAGCATGATACTATTCCAGCCGTCACATCACACGGAGGTAAAGAGAGGTCATTCGGGGGTTGATATTATTGATTTATTTGGTTATGTACGGTGCACTCGTACAAAATGACCTTACCCTAGCCCGCGGGAACACTAGGCGTTGGAGGCGCCAACCGCCTCGCTAAGGGTCGAGTCTAAAGGCCTCCGTTTAGGGGTGAGTGTAGACTGCGGGGGCCCACTCACAATTATACTAGAACTTGTGTTTTTCTGAAAATAAAAGAGTTATTTGATATAAGTACGGAACATGAAGTTCCGTAGTAAAGTAAGTTCTAGTGTAATACCCGGATCTGATTGGTGCCGTGTAAACTCCAACCCTGACTTCGGAGGGCGTTAAATCCGAGTTACATATATGAACTAGTTAAGTATGCGTATTATCTAGCATTCTGTTTGATCATTCATTCATATGCGTGACTGTAATGTATTTATAAATTGCTTGTTGTGTGGCTGAGGGTTTTGCTCACTAAGCTTAGGCTTACATCCCTTTAGACTTTTGTTGCAAGATAGCCTGTTCGTAGAGACAGGACGAGGGATGCCACAGGTTAGCCTGGGGACTTGGGCAAGAGCGAGGTGTCCTGTATGATGAGTGGAAAACAGTTTATGTATACTATTCCTCACGTACTTATGTTTAACTTATGTTTACCTTATCATTATGAACTTAGACATACTTAAATACTATGTAATGTAAGCTTTTGAGCTTAACTTTTATATAAATATGTAGTGTGATGATATCATGTGAATCTGGATGTACTTTGGAACTAGTAGTCATAGAGCCTTGTATATTGTGTGAAGAGTTTTTGATTGGAAGGGTAACCAATCAGGGGTTCTTCATACAGTATATGGCGTCTGCCACGACTAGGCCATCCTCAGTTCGTGACACACTATACTCGGGTTAACCTTATATACACTATACTCGGGTTATATTGGAGGAAACTAGATAAACTACAATAGACTTTTAGTTAACTAAGAAGTCTGGATTCTCAGAACACTTATAAGTTTTACCATTTTGATTTAGGTGTTCGATATCGAGTCCTGGAAGCCTTAAAGGCTTGGAGAATGAGCAATAATTCAGGTGAGGGAGATCTGATGACCTGCTACTTGCTTATGCGTGTTACTTGTATGATGTTTTGTTGTTTGCTATTGCTTGTATGTTTAAATGACTGTTCTACTTGTATGCTATCATCCGTGTGATCACCTTTTTAAATTGATAAATATAAATATCTGCCTAAATAACCGGTTCTACTCGTTGCATGTCTATGACTTGGTAATGGTATGAATGGAGAGTGCTAGCCTTACAAAAATCTTAAGAAAAGTATTTTTGGAAAAAAAAAAACTTTTTTATCCGTAAACAAATTTTTACATGATCACTATAAGGACTTGAGGAGCCATAAAGAGTATTTTTAACGTTAGGGTAAAGCTAGCATGGGTTCTCCACTTGATAGCGAGAGGAATCGCTTTATTGTGCCTATAAGGTCTTGGTTAAATTTTGGTAGCGAGAGGACTCGCATGTTTGTGCCTGAGGGGCCTTGGAGGGTGGATAGTCCTAGTTTGGACTCCCCCTATTTAGATTGAAACTCTTTTCTCGGCTAGGGTAATAGTCGAGTTTTGCCTAGTGGGGTGGTGCCCCTAGGTAGCCTCATGCAGGTAAGCTGAGGTGCTCTGTGCGGGTAAGTACAGGGGATAATCGAAGTGTAGACGACGTAATTCTACACCTTCCATAGTTCTGGACTTCTATGGATGTGTTGCTTGCATTCATCACGCCTGCATTCATTATGTATGTAGATAGCTTGCTTTCATGTGTGATAATAATGTGTGAAAACTTGCTTGACCGGTAGTGGTGAGGAATGAACTCACTGAGCTGTTTTATGCTCATTCCCCCTTAGTTTCATTTGCAAGTTTACATACGATGGGATTGGGATATGTCTCGAGTGCTGAGTGTGAGATGAAGATATGTACATTAGTATTAGAAGTAGCTGAGTACTTTTTAGATAATACATAGACATCATTTGCAGAAAATATTTATTTACTAAACCTTACTCTAACGCTAGTATATCCTGTCTTATTATTTGGTAGGGGATACCGATTCTCTGCGGTTCTAAGGAACTATAGGATATCGGATACCTATAGTTATTTATATTTATATTCTCCAGTAAATTGATTACTTTAAAAAAAAATCAGTAACCTTAGTGATTAATCATTTAGAGTCCTGCAAATCTCTGATTTGCAAGGCGGTTTTCATAGCATGGGTGCACACATGTTATGGAAATTTTAGATAATCCTACTAGGCCCCCTTTAGGGTCCTGACATTAAGTCTCTGTCCTAAGCTGATGGGCTTACTAAGCGCTGGGAGATGCCAACCGTCGGCAAAGGGCCGAGTCTTGTGGCTTCTACTTAAAGCGTGTGTTTATGGATTGCGGAGGCTACCATACCGCTAGACTTGGGATTTTAAAGATATGATTTGATTTTGGTAAAGGAAGTATACATATATATATATATATATATATAGAATTTTGTTTCGGCATAAGTACGATAGTGCAAATGAAATGAAACCCAAGGTGTAGAACTCGGATTTTGGTTTGGGTCGGTTAATTATCTCTAAACCCCGACTTTAGGGGGTATAATTCTGAGTCATATGCAGTTCCTAGGTCACTGCATGCGTTGTTTGGCATACTGATTGTTCATGCATTCATATAATTGTGCATCTAATAAATTTCTGTTATGTGGTACTGATGAGGGTATTTATCTCACTAAGCTTAAGCTTACACCCCTATAGATTTTTGTTGTTGCAGGAAAATCTCTTCACTAATCCGAGCCGAGGCATGCTCGTGATCAGTCTCGTGTAGGGACGGGTTGGAGCGATCAGAGAGCGAAGAGGACATTTTGTAATAGATTTATAGATGTTTAGATACTTTTATGTTTTTGCTCATAAATCAGATTTAATGTAGTTCTATTATGAACTGCATTTATTTGTAATATTTTTTTTTTGTGGGTTTCATGAGCCCACACAATTAGCTAATTTATAATATAGAAGTAATTTTAGTTAAATTACTCTATATTACTTGTTTTGGGCTTAGTGGTAACATAGAGTGGAAAAAGTTTTATGTGTCGTATGAAAGGCCTATGATCAACAAGAGGGTTAATAATAGACCTTTATACGGTATACAACGACCTACCACGACAACGATATTGTTGGGTCGTGATAACATAGCAATCAAGGCATACAATAGTTAGGTTCAACCAAATGAATGCATGGAAAACAGTATGCCAAACAAATACATGCAGGTGACCACGTATTGCATATAACTCAGATTAAACACCCTCCGAAGTCAGGATTAGAGATTTATCAGTACAGTTAGATCCGGGTATCACATTAGAACTTATTTCATAATGAAACTCCACTTTTCGTATTTAAAATGTAATGGTACATCCATTACCAACATTATCAAAATAAGTTCCACATATGATTGTAAGTAGGTTCACGCAACCCTCACTCACCCTTAAACGAAGGCCTTTAAACTTGACCCATAACCAAGCGGTTAGTACCTCCAACGCCTAGTCATCACGTGAGCCAGGGTAAGGTCATATCACACGTGTGCACCGAACAAAATTAATAACAATCAATAATCAACCCACATATGGCCTCTTGTTACCTCCGTGTAATGTGACAGCTGGAATTAGTTATGTAGTGCATGATTTATGCATGATCTAAGTTAACTTTTTCTAGTCAAATAAAATTTAGTCTTATTTATTCAGTGATCATTCCAAGCTACAAACATTCAATCTAGTGAATCTACTATACAACAAACATTATATTATTGCAATTTAAGGTAAATTCACCATCAACAACAATTATCATGCACAAGCATAACCCAACCCCATACACATTCATTTATAATTCATAATTTATATTTACTAACTACAAGCATATACAAGTATGGAATCATTAGGAAAAATTCATTTAGCCATGGCTAGCTCAAGGGTCGTAGTAATCTGGTGGCAGCTTAGGGTTGATATCAAAATCACCTGAGAATAATGAAAATTTTGTAAGGTAGGGAATTTAAAACTAACTAGTGTTATAATTTGTGAGGTTTATCTCACCTAGTTACGTGTAATTGTCGATTCGAGCTTTTCATTAAATCACGTGTAACTTTTTCGTTTTAGCTCGGATTGTTATGAACTTATAGTCCATTTTGATCGTTTTTTAGAGTATTTTCTCGTAACGAGGTTCCTTTTGAATGTTATGACTCGCAGTGTAAATTGTGATATAAAAATATCACCAAAATTATTATTTAAGTTTAAAAATTATAAAATATTAATTTTCACTTTTTCTTAACATATTTATGATTTAATAATTATTTAAATCATATATTTGATATTTTTATTATTTTGAGTATATTTTCCTATTTTTTAGATTTTTACTTTATTATGATTATTATTATTATTATGACCTTTATTATTTTTATTATTTCTCATTTTCTTATATTTTTTATGTACTTCACGATTTATACATACATATATATATATATATATCTATATATATTTTCGATATACTACATATAGATAATTTATGTGATACGCTATATGTATGAAAATAAACATACTCTTATGTATATATATATATATATATATATATTCATGTATTTGTATTTATACATAATAATATGCTTATATAATTTCCGAATACTTAGATATATATATATATAAATAATCTTCAAATACCTATTCTTTTATTATATATTCTGTATATATATATTTATATAGTATTTGTTATATAGTATGTATACTATATATTATACATTTATTATGCCATATACCATAAAGCATATACTCTATATTATATGTCTTATATACATATATTATTACTTATGGGAATATACTACTACATATATATACTATACGAGTACATATATACATATACGAAAATAATTATACCTGGGTACATATATATATAAAGTTCACGGTACACACACACACATATATACTATAGCTATTAAATGAAATTACTTAATACTAATTATAGGTATTCTTAAAAAAAAAATACATAATACATATTCTTCTATATACCTATGTACATACATGTATACACACCTAGCCTTATACATAAATAAAATTAAATCTAAATATTTATACATGTATATACTACATGTTTATACATCTATACTACTAAAATAAATATTTACCTATTTATTTAATTTCTCTTCTTCTTTTCCTTCTTCTTTTCTTCTTCCTTTCTTTCTTCTTTTCCTTCTTTCATTTTCTTTCTCTCCCTCACGGTTTGCTTCCCAAATTTTTGTGTTTGTGCAGAATTTTTCTTTTCTTTTTCCAGATTGATATTTTCTTCCCTTGCTCATGTGATTGGTAGCTTAAAATGTAAGCTAAGATAATTTCCAATTAATGAGAACATGACAAAATTAATCATTTCCATCTCTCTTTTATTATATACTTAACACATGTCTATTTAATTCCTCACGTGGTTGCTTCATTTGCTTTCCAAAACATGAGAAATAAAGAAAGGAAAGGAAAGGAAGAAAAGAGATAAATTGAAAATAAATGAGAAGGAAAATAAAAATTAATAATAAATATATATAATTTTTTGAAATATATAAATTATAACAATTCTCATCATAAATTAATTTTTAAATTTTTGTAAAATTTTATTAATTTAATTGGTACCCACTACAATTATTATTTTTGCAAGTTATAGTAGTGATTTTGTTAAAATTTCACGTAAATAGGCATTTTAGCCGAAAATTACATTCAACTATGATTTTATCACTATTGAGTAATATTTAACTATTTTATAGGTTTATGTTTATAATTTTAGGGTTTCGAACAAATTCGGGATCACTTTTTGATTAATGGTGTGTAAGTCAGTTTTAGGGTTTTAGTATGAAATTTAAGATTTCGGTATGAAATTTAGGGTTTCGACCAATTCCTAGAGTTTTGTTATCAGTGTTATATTTGATTTATTAAACTTCGTAATCTTTTATTGTTACTAGCCTTATCGACTTATTATACAGTATAGGGCACTCGAACTTAAGTTAGGGTTCAACTATTGTTTTCCTAAGGTTTATAAGTGATCCCTCTTTTAGGTGCTATATTTATTGAACGAGAAACCTCGATTCTTCTCAAAAGAAGATCTAGCAATTTAAGTACCGTCATTATATACGGATTTTGGAAATTTAGTTATCTTCAATCTTAAATTCTATTAATTCATCTTTTTATTAGCTAATCTTTTCCTACACGTTCCCTAAAATCCTTAAACTAAGAACCTCGACTAACCACATCCTAAAACCAAGCTAACATACATTTTAGGAACTGCGGCTATCCGATAGGAGGAATTGTTCTTCTTAAAAGAAGCTTCGACAATTTAAGAGCCTCGATTCTACTTAGTTTAGGAATTTTGGTTTTTCGAAGCAATTAAATCTGGTAAACCATTGTTCTTGGAGTGAGGATTTTTGCAGAACTTTTTAGCAATCTGTAGATAGCGAATACTTGCGAGTCCTAAATATGAAACCAAGTAATCCTTATTTTTAGGTGTTTTTGTAATCCATAGGTTATGTAATCTGGTTATTCTGGATCGTGAAATCAAATAATTAATCTTATTTGGGAACAAATGTTATTCCAAAAGTTCTCAAAACGCCCAGAGTAAGCACCTTGGCTGTTCTCAATTTTGAAGGTAGGTGATCCCTCTTTTAGGTGCTACGTTTATTGAATAAGAAATCTCAGTTCTTCTTGAAAGAGGATCTGGTAATTTAAGCATCGTTGTTATCTACGGATTTTAGAAATTTAGTTATCCTCAATCGTAAATTCGAGTAATTCATCTTTTTATTACCCCATCTTTTTCTACACGTTCCCTAGAATCCTTAAATTACGCATCCTAAAACCAAGCTAACATACATTTTAGGAACAGCAGCGATTCGTAAGAGGATTCGTTCCTCTTGAAAGAAGCTTCGGAAATTTAGGAGCCTCGGTTCTTCGTAGTTTAGAACTTTTAGTTATTCCGAGTAATTAAATCTGATATTACGTAGTCTTCGGAGCAAGGATTTTTGCAGAACTTCTTATTTGGGTTATTCTTGATCGTGAAATCAAATAATCAATCTTATTTGGGAACAAACGTTATTCCAAAATTCCTCAAAACCCCCCGAGTGAAGACCTCGACTGTTCTAAATTTTGAAGGCAAGTGATCCCTCTTTTAGGTGCTACGTTTATTAAACGGGGAAACCTCAGTTCTTCTCGAAAGAGGATCTACCAATTTAAGCACCGTCGTTATCTACGGATTTTGGAAATTTAATTATCGTCAATCCTCAATTCAAGCAATTTATCTTTTTATTACCTAATCTTTTTCTTCAAGCTCTCCAGAATCCTTAAACTACGAACCTCGGCTATTCACATCCTAGAACCAAGCTAACATACATTTTAGGAAGTGCGGCTACCCAATTAGAGGATTCGTTCTTCTTGAAAGAAGCATCGAAAATTTAGGAGTTTCGGTTCTTCTTAGTTTAGGAATTTTGGTTATTCCAACTAATTAAATTTGATAATACGTTGTCCTTGGAGCGAGGATTTTTTTTTTAACTTTTTAGCAATCTGTAGATGATGGATACTCACAAGTCCTAAACATGAAACTAAGTAATTCTTGTTTTTAGGAGTTTTTGTAATTTGTAGGTTATGTAGTCGGGTTATTGTAAACCCTGCAAATTTAGCTATATAATGGTAGGATTGAATCCTAATACTATAAATGACTCGAAGAGTAATTAAAGCTGAAGAAGATAAAAATTTAATAAATCATAAATATAAATATATTATGAGGAGTAAAAACCTTAGAAATTGATCAAAACCCCAAATCGTATACTAAAACCCTAAAACTGCTCTAAGCATGATTAACTAAAATTGAACCCAAATTTGTTTAAAACCCTAAAATTATAAATATAAACATATAAAATAATTAAATATTACTCAATAGTGATAAAATTATAGTCGGATGCAATTTTCGACTAAATAGCCTATTTGCATGAAATTATAACGAAATCGCTATAATAACTTGTAAAAATTATAGTTGTACCAGGTACCAATTAAATTGATAAAATTTCACAAAAATTTAAAAATTAATTTATGATGAGATTTGTTATAATTTTTATGTTTTGAAAAATTACATATATTTATTATTAATTTTTATTCTCCTTCTCTTTCATTTTCAATTTATCTCTTTTCTCTCTTCTCTTTTTTTTTCCTAATTGCAACATTCAACATTCTGGAACTAATTTAGCCGCCCACGTGAGGAAAAAAAAATTTACCATGTGTAAAGATTAGATAAACACTTAGCTTAAATTTTAAGCTAACTCACATGCATAAAAGGAAAAAAAAAAAAGAAAAGGGAAAACAAAACCGTAGAAACAAAATAGAAAAAAAAAAGAGAGAGAAAACATCCTGGAAGCATAACCGTGAGAAGAGAAAGAAAGAAAGAAAAGAAGAAGGAAAAAAGAAGAAGAAGGAAGAATTAGAAGAAAAAGGTAAGTAAATTATTTAGTATTGATGTATGTATATAGTATATGTAGTGACCTTAGGAGTGGCCTAGTAGTATTGGCTAAAATTTCCATATCACGTGTACACCCATGATAAGAAAATCACCTTGTAAGTTAAAGATTGCAAGACTCTAAATAGTTATTTGCTAGAATCTTCAATTTTAGTTCATTGACTCATTATATGAATAATTATGGATATCCATTTTTCCACAGTTCTTCAGAACCGCAGATAATCGGTATTCCCTACCAAAATAATGAAATAAGATAGACAATTTTAGAAAATTCTAAACGTACTAAAGATACTAAACTTAATTGAGACATTAGTCATTTTTCGGAGCATTCCGAATTAACTTCACAAGCTTTTCATCATACTAATTCAATGGTAGCACTCTACACTCAATTACTATCCTATTCCCAACTATCGATCAACTTGCAGGAAAAGAACTGTTGGGGTATAAGCTTACGCTTAGTGAGATAATTACCCTCATCAATACCGCATGACAGAAATTTATTAAATGCACAATCATATGAATGCATGAACAATCAGTATGCTAAACAACGCATGCAGTGACCTAAGAACTGCATACGACTCAAAATTACGTCCCCTGAAGTCGGGGTTTGGAGATAATTAACCGACTCAAACCAAAATCCGGGTTTTAGACCTTAGGTTTTATTTCATTTGCACTATTGTGCTTAAGCCAAAACAAAACTATATATATATATGTATATATGTATATATATATATATATATATACGTGTGTGTGTGTGTGTATACTTTCTTTAGCGAATAACAAATCATATTTTTAAAATCCCAAGTCTAGCGATGTGGTGGCCTCTGCAATCCACAAACACACGCCCTAAGTAGAAGCCATAAGACTCAGCCTCTCACCGACGATTGGCATCTCCCAGCACCTAGTAAGCCCATAAGCTTAATATAGGGACTCAATATATATGATGACATAACTAGTGCCCAATCTTGCAGGAAACTCGTATTCCTGTAAGTCCCTTCCCATCTTTTGCATGAAGTAGCAGTCGGTGTTATCTATATGCAATATGGGAAATGCATGATTTAGTTTGATTTCTTAATCGTATAAGTGATTAATTCGATTTTTAGGGTGATCAAACAATTTCATTCCATATAATTTACATGTATATATTAATACAAACAATTCCCATTATTATATATATAATTAACAAGTCATCACATTCATCCATAAATCCATACACATGCATCTCTCATATCCTACAAGCATCCAAATTTATATATATAAGTTTAGGTACATCTATTCTATAAGCACAATCAAGTAAAGAGTTATCGGGAATTTACTCACTTTGCCATGTGAGTCAATTAAAGTATTCCGGAGGTAAGTCGTCTCCGTACATGGTGTCCCCTAGGCATTGAAATAAACTTAGGAAACTAAGTAAATTTTCTTTAAGTTATACTCTTAACTAGTTTTCGAAATTTTTCTCGGTTTTTGCCTAAAGTTCAATCGCGTATAACTTTTTCGTTTTAAATCTGATTTTTATGATCTTATAGTCAATCTTCATCTTTTTTGAGTGTACTTTAACGTGGTGAGGTTATATTTTCGAAATGAGACAAACAATTCTGTCCATGGGTCAGAACAATAGTGTTCCTCATGTGTTGGAGTATTTTTGGGCCTTGTATGGTAAATAGGCTTTTTGATAACTTGAGAAATCCTTTGAGCTTGGTCTTAAGATTTTATCATAAGCTTAAAATACTCCTTGAGATCATATTTACAACTTTGATTTATATTCCTAAAGCTAACAACCACTTCATGGGCCCTTTAGTGGGCTTAAGTTGTCAAATGGGCTTGTTTTTGGTTCAAACTAAAGTTAGTGACTTTGGAGGGCTTATAGGGCCTTAGGTGGATTTCTTATAGGCTTCAAAACAACCTCTCTTGATACTTTAAGGTGCTGGTCATAATTTCATTAAAGGCCCAACTTAGAGTTCTAGGCTTGTTTTGAGAGTTTTAGGCTTGGTTTTGAGTTTTAGGCTTCGTATGCTTACCATACTTGCTTTGGTTGGTATTTTCACTTTGTTCATTCACTTTTATCATATTTTTAAGCTTCTTTTTCTCACGTTCCAAATTTGTTCATGATGATTCCAAGAGGTTCTTGCTTGGTTTTTCAATTTGTTTCATCATTTCCTTAAGTTTAGGTGGTAGATTATGCACTTAAACTACTTGTATCCAAATCTTAACTTAAGTTTTCTTCCATAAGATGATCCTTTAACTCATGCTCCACACAAAGAAATAAAAGATCTTATACTTAATACAACCTCCATATCATAGCTCATGTCATACAAAGTTGGTTTCATCATAAAACTTCATGTGATGGATTTTTCCTTTAACTTAAGTTTAGATTTGAGTATGTTTAACTTAATGGAAACAAAATCAATATCCAAATGACTATGGAACCCTCACGTCCAGCATGCTCATCCTCCATTCAAGTTTTTGTTTGAAGACTTTCTCAACTTAAAATCTTCCATTCAAAGTGTTGAACAAGTGTCTTTACAAAATACCAACTTTACATGCTCATGCTTCAACTTCATGTAAAGGTTTCATGAGTTTGTTTCTTAAAATGGTCTTTGTCGTTATCACAACTTAAATCATACTTATATTTTCAAGAAATCAAAGTCTCTTAACATAAATACTAACCCACTAATCACAAGAAATACTTACTCGTCCTTAAAGCAAAATATGGTGGTTGTGCACTAAGGTTTCACTTAAGCTCTTAACTTTGCTTCCTCTTTTTTGCCACCTTTCGAAAACTCGAGTTGTTTGATCTTTTGGAATGGGGTTTGTGGAACGTTCTAATGGTTCTAAAAGATCTTAGATGGTGAAAGAAAATGACACAAGAATAAGAAGAGAAATTGCCGTAAGTATGGAAGCAAAAATGGTGGTAGCAATGTTGGGAATTTGTGGAGTTTGATTTCTTCTTTTGATTTGTGTTTAAAGTGAGAGAAAAGGAAGTGAAAATGGGAGTGAAAGAGGGAGCGAGTGGCAGATTTTGAATGAGAAAAGAAGTGTGAGCAAGAAGCTTTAATTGATTGTCTTGTAGCTTACACAAAAGTCAACAATTGCAACTATTGATGATGTAAGCATTAAGGGGTGAATAGTGATGTGCAAAAGAAAGTGATTGATGGTTGAAAGACAAGCATGCCCCCCATTTCTTCCTTGTTTAAATATGCCATTTAAATTCTTTTTGGGCCATGGAGTGGTCTTGTCTCATTTTTTAAAATTAAGCTTATGAAATCTTGTGAAAAATTGTCCATATGTAGTATAAGTGAAGGGGTGATAAGAAAATTATCTTATCACTAGATTTTGATAAGTTATCAATTGATAAATGATTTTAACTCTCAATTGATAAGTTATCTAAAGTGATTGGTTGGCCTACTTATTTATGTGTAAAGCTTATACATAAAGATAAGGGCATGGCCTTATAGGAAATTGTTTTAGGTTTTTCATTTTGCATTGTTTCATAATTTATGATTCGATTCCTATAAAACTGTGAAATTTTCTAAAGTTGAATGAAATTATTCAAATTAAATTATTGATTAATT
This sequence comes from Lumnitzera racemosa, assembly GCA_024138005.1. Lineage (NCBI taxonomy): Eukaryota > Viridiplantae > Streptophyta > Magnoliopsida > Myrtales > Combretaceae > Lumnitzera > Lumnitzera racemosa. The sequence goes on from JAMXBC010000006.1 coordinate 75,442,509, forward strand.
ACTTAGGGTTAAAATTCCTTAATTATTTTAGGGTTTAGAGTTTTAAGTGACTTTAGAGCTTGCAGTTCTCCAAGCTCAGGTTTTATCGATAATTGGTTTTTGAATTGGAAAAATTTAATTCGTTTCTAAATATAAACTTAAGTTTTTTGTTTAGTTGATCTTTGGGAACGTTTGGAAAGTACTCTTAATCAAGTCTTAGGCCTACTAAAAGTAGGGTTTACAGTATATACATGTATAAATATAGTATTTGTATAGTATATTTTTAATAAAACACTACTATTACATGTATATATGTGCACAAATACATAACTTAAATTATATATGCATATATTAGGCTATGTATGTATGCATGTATGTATATGCATATTATACAGAAGAGTATGTATTATGTATTTTTTTTAAGTATACATATGATTAGTATTAATTATTTATATTAAATAACTATAGTGTATATATATATATGTATCCATATATAATTATTTTCATATATATGTATATATGCAATCGTATAGTATATATATGTAGTAGTATATTTCCATAAGTAAGAATATATGTATATAGAACATATATATATATATATGTATAATATAGGGTATATTTTACGGTACACCGCATATATTATAAAATATATGTATAATATATAGTATACATATTTTATAATAAATATTATGTAAATATATATACCGAATATATATAATATAAGAATGGGTATTTGTAAATTATATATATATATATTTAGGTCTTTGGAAATTATATGGGTATATTATTATGTATAAATACAAATACATGAATATATATATATATATATGTACATAAGAGTATGTTTATGTTCATAAAATAAGTATATATATACATATAGCGTATAACATATATTAGATATATGTTGTAAACCCCGCAAATTTAGCTATTTAAGAGTATGATTGAACCATAATACTATAAATGACTTGAAGAGTCATTAAAGCCGAGCAAGATAAAAATTTAATAAATAAAAAATCTAAATATATTATAAGTAGTAAAAACCTTAGGAATTGACCAAAACCCTAAATCGCATACTAAAACCCTAAAAACTGACTTACACATTATTAACCAAAATTGAACCCGAATTTGATCGAAACCCTAAAATTATAAATATAAACCTATAAAATAATTAAATATTACTCAATAGTGATAAAATTATAGTCGATTGCAATTTTTGGCTAAATCGCCACAATAATTTGTAAAAATTATAATTGTAACGGGTACCAATTAAATTGATAAAATTTCAAAAAAAATTGAAAATTAATTTACGAGGAGAATTGTTATAATTTATATGATTCGAAAAATTACATATATTTGTTAATAATTTTCATTTTCCTTCTCTTTATCTCTTTTCCTTCTTTCCATTTTCACTTCAAGTCTACGTCCTGCACAAACTGAAACCAAAATCAGCAAAATAAAATCCTAATCAAGCAACCCACGTGATGAAATATATTGCCAAGTGATGGATAATTAAACAAGCAAAAATATTGCAATGATTATCTAAGATATTAGCTTATAATTTAAGCTATTATACACGAAATAAAAGGGAAAAAAAAAAACAAATCTAGAAACAAGTTCCACAAAATAAAACTGAAAAAGAAGAAACACATTCTGGAAACAAATCGTGAGAAAAGAAGGAAGAAAAAGAAAGAAGAAAAGAAGAAGGAAAGAAGAAGGAAAAGAAGAAGGAAAGAATTAAAAGAAAAAGGTAAGTATTTATTTTTATGTATATTTTATAGTATATACATGTATAAATAAAGTATTTGTATAGTATTTTTATACATATAACATTACTAATACATATTTATGTGCATAAATATGTAGATTTAATTAAATATGTATGTATAAGGTTATGTGTCTCTACATGTATGTACATAGGTATATTATACATAAGAATATGTGTTATGTATTTTTCTAGGAATACATATAATTAGTATTACGTATTTTATTAAATAACAATAGTATATATGTATATTTTTGTATCGTAACTATATATATATATGTGTATCTATGTATAATTACTTTAGTATACATATGTATATAATCGTGTAGTATATATATATTAGTATACCTCCATGAGTGGTAATTATATGTATATACCGAATATATATGTATGTATTTATAATTATGTACATATGTAAGACTTATATATAAATAAATACAAATACATGAATACATGAATATGTATATAGGAGTATGCTTATTTTCAATAAATACATATACATGTATAATACGTATAATGTATAATATATATATATATATAAGTAGTATACCGAATATGTATTAGCACATATAATATATTTACTAAATTTGTAAATTTGTAAGGTGTATACGTATATATATATATATATATATATATATGATACCGTAATTAAAGATTTTTCAATAAAATAAATTATAAAATATATATTATAAGTATATGATATACATATGGTTATAATTGTTACGTACATAAGAGAAATAATAAATAAGAAAATGAGAAATAGTAAAAATAATAAAGATAATAATAATGGTAATAATCATAATAAAGTTAAAAACCTCAAAAATAAGGAAAATATACTCAAAATAATAAAAATATTGAATATATGATTATTAAATCATAAATATGTTAAGAAAAAGAGAAAATCAATTTTTATAATTTTTAAACTTAAATAATAATTTTTATTTTATTTTAATATCACAATTTAAACTATGAGTCATAACGTCCAAAACAGACCTTGTTACGAGAAAATATGCTCGAAAATGGTCAAAATGGACTATAAGTTCATAAGGATCTGAACTAAAACGAAAAAGTTATACGTGATTCGATAAAAAACTCAAATCGATGGTTTCACATAAATCAATAATCGAATTAAGTAAATAATACAATTTAGCATGCTAATTTAGTTATCTAAATCCCCAAACTTATTACTTTCCATATTCCCCTAATGTTAGGTGATCCTGAGATTGAGACCGACTTACTTTTGGACTATTGCAATCCTTGACATCATTTATGACCAAGTGAGTACTCCCGATGACTCTATACTTGTTTTGTGCTTGTAGTTAGTGCATATGAATTACAGATTGATAACTTAATGCATGGGGTTTTGGGTTATGCATGTGACTAATATTGATTGATTACTGTGTAAAATACTGTTAAATGTGAGATAATTGATTATTGCATTATTTGAATGATTTGTTGATAATGTTTGACCACTTCATAAATTGACTTAATCATATTCAACCCAACAAAAATTAAACAGTGCATGCATAAAGCACGAACATTGCATATAATGTTCCTACCGTTACCTCACGCGATTGGTAATGAAGGGCCTTGAAGGGATGGATTCTCACATGATTTGATTAGTATAGTGCAGAGCAGTGGTACAAGAAGACCCTACCCTTGGCTCACGGGTTCTATTGGCGCTGGAGATGCTAATCGTGGGTAGTGGGAGTTGCGTCTAGAGACTACCGCTGTAGGGTGTAAGCGTGGACTGTAGGAGCCCGTTCACCCCTAGACCTAGATATTTATATACATAGGAGGATTTGTTCTTCTTGAAGGAAGCTTCGGCAATTTAGGGGCCTCGGTTCTGCTTAGTTTAGGAATTTTGGTTATTCCAAGTAATTAAATCTGATAATCCATTGTCCTTGGAGTGAGGATTTTTGTAGAACTTTTTAGCAATCTGTAAATGGCGGATACTCACGAGTCCCAAACATGAAACCAAGTAATCCTTGTTTCTATGAGTTTTTGTAATCCATAGGTTACGTAGTGTAGTTATTCTTGATCGTGAAATCAAATAATCAATCTTATTTGGGAACAAATGTTATTGCAAAAGTTCTCAAAACCCCCATATAAGGACCTCAGCTTTTCTTAATTTTGAAGGCAAGTGATCCCTCTTTTAGGTGCTAAGTTTATTGAACGAGAAACCACGGTTCTTCTCGAAAGAAGATATAACAATTTAAGCACTGTCGTTATGGAAATTTAATTATCGTCAATCCTAAATTTGAGCAATTTATATTTTTATTACCTAATCTTTTTCTTCATGTTCTCTAGAATCCTTAAACTTCGAACCTTGGCTATCCGCATCCGAAAACCAAGCAAACATACATTTTGGGAATAGCGGCAATTCGATAAGAAGATTCATTCTTCTTGAAAGAAGCTTCGGAAATTTAGGAGCCTCGATTCTCCGTAGTTTAGGAATTTTGGTTATTCCAAGTAACTCAATCTGCTAATACGTTGTCCTCGGAGTGAGGATTTTTACAGAACTTCTTAGCAATCTGTTGATGACGGATGCTCATGAGTCCCAAGCATGAAATCAAGTAATCCTTATTTTTAGGAGTTTTTGCAATCCATAGCTTATGTAGTCTGGTTATTCTTGATCGTGAAATCAAATAATCAATCTTATTTGGGAACAAATGTTATTGCAAATGTTCTCAAAACCCCCAAAGTAAGGGCCTTGGCTGTTCTAAATTTTGAAGGCAAGTGATCCCTCTTTTTGGTGCTACATTTATTGAACGAGAAACCTTAGTTCTTCTTGAAAGAAGCTCTAGCGATTTAAGCACCGTCCTTATCTACTGATTTTGGAAATTTAGTCATCCTTAATCATAAATTCGTGCAACTCATCTTTTTGTTACCTAATATTTTCTTATACGTTCCCTAGAATCCTTAAATTACGAACCTCGGCTATCTGCATCCTAAAACTACGCTAACATACATTTTAGGAACAGCGGTGATCCGATAGGAGGATCCGCTCTTCTTGAATGAAGCTTCAAAAATTTAAGAACCTTAGTTCTCCTTAGTTTAGGAGTTTTGGTTATTCCAAGTAATTCAATCTAACAATACGTTGTTCTCGGAGCGAGGATTTTTGCAGAACTTCTTAGTAATCTATAGATGACGGATACTCATGAGTCCCAAACATGAAACCAAGTAATCCTTATTTTTGGAAGTTTTTGTAATCCATAGCTTATGTAGTCTGGTCATTCTTGATCGTGAAATCACATAATAAATTTTATTTAGGAACATATGTTATTCCAAAAGTTCTCAAAACCCCTAGAGTAAGGACTTTGGCTATTCTCAATTTTGAAGGCAAGTGATCCTTCTTTTAGGTGCTAAATTTATTGAACGAGAAACCTCGGTTCTTTTCGAAAGAAGATCAAGTAATTTAAGTACCGTCGTTATGTACGGACTATGGAAATCTAGTTATCCTCAATCCTAAATTCAAGAAATTCATCTTTTTATTACCTAATATTTTTCTTCATGTTCTCTAGAATCCTTAAACTACAAACCTTGGCTATCCCTATCCTAAAATGATGCTAACATACATTTTGGGAACTACAGCTATACGATCGGAGGATTCGTTCCCCTTAAAAGAAGCTTCAACAATTTAGGAGCCTTGGTTCTCTTTAGTTTAGGAATTTTGGTTATTACAAGTATTTAAATTTGGGTAATCCGTTATTCTCGGAGCGAAGATTTTTGCAAAACATCTTAGCAATCTGTAGATAACGGATACTTAGAAGTCCTAAACATGAAACCAAGTAATCCTTGTTTTTAGGAGTTTTTATAATCCATAAGTTACGTAGTCGGGTTATTCTTGATCGTGAAATCAAATAATCAATCTTATTTGGGAACAAATGTTATTCCAAAAGTTCTAAAACCCCCTAAAGTAAAGACCTTGGCCGTTCTCAATTTTGAAGGCAAGTGATCCCTCTTTTAGGTGCTACGTTTATTGAACGAGAAACTTCGGTTCTTCTCGAAAGATGATCTAGCATTTTAAGCACCGTCGTTATCTACGGATTTTAGAAATTTAGTTATCCTCAATCCTAAATTTGAGCAATTCATTTTTTTATTACATAATCTTTTCCTATACGTTCCCTAGAATCCTTAAATTACGAACCTCGACTATCCGCATCTTAAAACCATGCTAACATACATTTTGGGAACAGCAGTGATTCGACAGGAGGATTCGTTCTTCTTGAAAGTAGCATCAGAAATTTAAGAGTTTCGATTCTCCTTAGTTTAGGAATTTTGGTTATTCCAACTAAATTTGATAATCCGTTGTCCTCGGAGCAAGGATTTTTGCAGAACTTCTTAACAATCTATAGATGACAAATACTCATGAGTCCCCAACATGAAACAAAGTAATCCTTGTTTTTAGGAGTTTTTGTCATCTATAGGTTACATAGTCGGGTTATTCTAGATCGTGAAATCAAATAATCAATCCTATTTGGGAACAAACGTTATTTCGAAATTTCTCAAAACCCCTAGAGTAGGGACCTCGACTGTTCTAAATTTTGAAGGCAAGTGATCCCTCTTTTAGGTGCTACGTTTATTGAACGAGAAACCTTGGTTCTTCTTAAAAGAAGATATAGCAATTTGAGCACCGTCATTATCTACTAATTTGGGAAATTTAGTCATCCTCAATCCTAAATTCGAGCAACTCATCTTTTTATTACCTAATATTTTTTTACACGTTTCCTAGAATCCTCAATTTACGAACCTCGGCTATCTGCATCCTAAAACCATGCTAACATACATTTTGGGAATAGCAGCAATTCGATAGGAGGATTCGTTCTTCTTGAAGGAAGATTCGGAAATTTAGGAGTTTCAGTTCTCGTTAGTTTAGGAATTTTGGTTATTCTAAGTAATTGAATTTGATAATACGTTATCCTCGAAGCAAGGATTCTAGCAAAACTTCTTAGCAATTTGTAAATAACGGATACTCACGACACGCAAACATGAAACCAAGTAATCCTTGTTTTTAGGAGTTTTTGTAATCCATAGGTTACGTAGTTAGGTTATTCTTGATCATGAAATCAAATAATCGATCTTATTTGGGAACAAACGTTATTCCAAAATTTCTTAAAACCCCTAGAGTAAGGACCTTGACTGTTCTAAATTTTGAAGGCAAGTGATCCCTCTTTTAGGTGCTAAGTTTATTAAACGAAAAACCTCGATTCTTCTCAAAAGAAGATCTAGCAATTTAAGCACCGTCGTTATCTACTAATTTTGGAAATTTAGTCATCCTCAATCTTAAATTTTAGCAACTCATCTTTTTATTACCTAATATTTTTGTACACGTTCCTTACAATCCTTAAACTATGAACCTCGGTTATCCACATCCTAAAACCAAGCTAACGTACATTTTGGGAACTGCGGCTATCCAATAGGAGGGCTCATTCTTCTTGAATGAAGGTTCAACAATTTAGGAGCCTTAGTTCTCCTTAGTCAAGGAATTTTGGTCATTCCAAGTAATTAAATCAGGTAATCCATTGTCCTCAGAGCGAGGATTTTTGTAGAACATCTTAGCAATCTGTAGATGACGGATACTCATGAGTCCTTTACATGAAACCAAGTAATCCTTGTTTTTAGGAGTTTTTGCAATCCATAGGTTACATAGTGTGGTTACACTTGATCGTGAAAGTAAATAATCAATTTTATTTGGGAACAAACGTTATTCTAAAACATCTAAAAACCCCTAGAGTAAGTACCTCGGTTACTCTTAATTTTGAAGGTAAGTGATCCTTCTTTTTGGTGCTACGCTTATTGAACGAGAAACCTTGGTTCTTCCTAAAAGAAGATCTAGCAATTTAAGCATCGTTATCTACGGATTTTAGAAATTTAGTTATTCTCAATCCAAAATTCAAGCAATTCATCTTTTTATTACCTAATCTTTTTCTACACGTTCCATAGAATCCTTAAATTACGAACCTCGGCTATCTGCACCCTAAAACCACGCTAATATACATTTTGGGAACAGCAACGATCCAATTGGAGGATTTGTTCTTCTTGATAGAAGCTTTGGAAAATTTAGGAGCCTCGGTTCTCTTTAGTTTAGGAAATTTGATTATTCCAAGTAATTGAATCTGATAATCCATTATCCCCGAGGCAAGGATTTTTTCGGAACTTCTTAGCAATCTGTAGACGGCGGATACTCACAAGTCCCTAATATGAAATGAAGTAATCCTTGGTTTTAGGAGTTTTTGTAATCCATATGTTACGTAGTCTAGTTATTCTTGATCGTGAAATCAAATAATCAATCTTATTTTGGAATAAACGTTATTCCAAAAGTTCTCCAAACCCCCAGAGTAATGACCTCAGCTATTCTCAATTTTAAAGGCAAGTAATCACTCTGTTAAGTGCTACGTTTATTGAATGAGAAACCTCGGTTCTTCTCGGAAGAAGATCTAGCAATTTTAGTACCGTCGTTATCTACGGATTTTGGAAATTTAGTTATTCTCAATCCTAAATTTGAGTAATTCATCTTTTTATTACATAATCTTTTTTTATACGTTCCCGAGAATCCTTAAATTATGAACCTCGGCTTTTCACATCCTAAAACCAAGCTAACATACATTTTGGGAACAGCGGCTATCCAATAGATGGATTCATTCTTCTTAAAAGAAGCTTCGGAAATTTATGAGCCTCGATTCTCCTTAGCTTAGGAATTTTGATTATTATAAGTAATTCAATCTGATTATACCTTGTCCTCGCAGCGATGATTTTTGCAGAACTTCTTAGCAATCTGTAGATGGTGGATGCTCACGAGTCCTAAGTATGAAAGCAAGTAATCTTTGTTTTTAGGAGTTTCTATAATCCATAGGTTACGTAGTCTGGTTATTCTTGAACGTGAAATCAAATAATCAATCTTATTTGGGAACAAACGTTATTGTAAGAGTTCTCAAAACCCCCAGAGTAAGGACTTCAACTATTCTCAATTTTGAAGGCAAGTGATCCCTCTTTTAAGTGTTATGTTTATTGAACGAGAAACCTCGGTACTTCTCAAAAGAAGATCTAGCAATTTAAGCACTGTCGTTATCTACGGATTTTGGAAATTTATTTATCCTAAATCTTAAATTTGAGCAATTCATCTTTTTATTACCTAATCATTTTCTAGACGTTCCCCAAAATCCGTAAAATACGTATCTCAGCTATTCGCATCACAAAACCAAGCTAACATACATTTTGGTAACTGTAGCTATCCGATAGGAGGGCTAGTTCTTCTTGAATGAAGCTTCAACAACTTAAGAGCCTCGGTTCTCCTTAGTGAGGAATTTTGGATATTCCAAGTAATTAAATTTGGTAATACGTTGTCTACGAGGATTTTTGCAGAACTTCTTAGCAATCTGTAGATGGTGGATAATCATGAGTTCTAAACATGAAACTAAGTAATCCTTATTTTTAGGAGTTTTTTTTAATCCGTAGGTTATGTAGTCTGGTCATTCTTGATCGTGAAATCAAATAACCAATCTTATTTGGAAACAAACGTTATTCCAAAAGTTCTCAAAACTCCCAGAGTAAGGACTTCGGCTGTTCTCAATTTTGAAGGCAAGTGAACCCTCTTTTAGGTGCTAAGTTTATTGAATGAAAAACCACGGTTCTTCTCGAAAGAAGATATAGCAATTTAAGCACCGTCGTTATCTACTGATATTAGAAATTTAATTATCGTCAATCCTAAATTCGAGCAATTTATCTTTTTATTACCTCATCTTTTTCTTCACGTTCTCTCGAGTCCTTAAACTACGAACCTCAGCTATTCGCATCCTAAAACCAAGCTAACATTCATTTTGGGAACTGCAGCTACTCGATAGGAGGATTCGTTTTTCTTGAAAGAAGCTTCGGAAATTTAGGAGCCTCTTTTCTCCTTAGTTTAAGAATTTTGGTTATTCCAAGTAATTGAATCTGATAATACGTTGTCTTCGAAGCGAGGATTTTTGCAGAACTTCTTAGCAATCTGTGAATGATGGAAACTTACAAGTCCCAAACATGAAACCAAGTAATCCTTGATTTTAGGAGTTTTTGTAATCCATAAGTTACGTAGTCTGGTTATTCTTGATTGTGAAATGAAATAATCAATCTTATTTGGGAACAAACGTTATTGCAAAAGTTCTCAAAACCTTTAGAGTAAGGACCTCGGCTGTTCTAAATTTTGAAGGCACGTGATCCCTCTTTTAGGTACAATGCTTATTGAACGAGAAACCTTGGTTCTTCTCGAAAGAAAATCTAGCAATTTAACATCGTCCTTATCTACTGATTTTGGAAATTGAGTCATCCTCAATCTTAAATTCGAGCAACTCACATATTTATTACCTAATATTTTTCTACATGTTCCCTAGAATCTGTAAATTATGAACCTCGGCTATCCACACCCTAAAACCAAGCTAACATACTTTTTGGGAACAACGACGATCCAATAGGAGGATTCGTTCTTCTTGAAAGAAGCTTCAGAAATTTAGGAGCCTCAGTTCTCTTTAGTTGGGGAATTTTCGTTGTTCCATGTAATTAAATCTGGTAATCCGTTGTCCTCGAAGCGAGGATTTTTGCAGAACTTTTGAGCAATTTGTAGATTACGGATACTCACGAATCTTAAACCTGGAAACAAGTGATCTTTGTTTTTAGAAGTTTTTATAATGCATAGGCTACATAGTCTGGTTATTTTTCTTCGTGAAATCAAATAATTAATTTTATTTGGAAACAAACATTATTCCAAAAGTTTTCAAGACCCCTAGAGTAAGGACCTCGAGTGTTCTTAATTTTGAAGGTAAACAATCCTACTTTTAGGTGCTATGTTTATTGAACGAGAAACCTTGGTTCTACTCGAAAGAAGATCTAACAGTTTAAGCACCATTGTTATCTACGGATTTTGGAAATTTAGCAATCCTCAATCCCAAATTCGAGCAATTCATCCATTTATTACCTATTCTTTTTCTACACGTTCCCTAAAATCATTAAATTACCAACGTCGGCTATCCGCATCCTAAAACCATGTTAACATACATTTTGGGAACAGCGGCGATCCGATAGGAGGATTCGTTCTCCTTGAAAAAAGCTTTGGGAAATTTAGGAGCCTCAATTCTCCTTAGTTTGGGAATTTCGGTTATTCCAAGTAATTAAATCTGATAATAGTTGTCCTCAGAGCGAAGATTTTTGCAGAACTTCTTAGTAGTCTGTAAATGACGGAAGCTTATGAGTCCTAAACATGAAACCAACTAATCCTTGTTTTTAGGAGTTTTTATAATCCATAGCTTACGTAGTCTGGTTATTCTTGATCGTGAAATCAAATAATGAATCTTATTTGGGAACAAACGTCATTCTAAAAGTTCTCAAACCCCCCAAAGTAAGGACCTCTTTTAGGTGCTACGTTTATTGATCGAGAAACCTCGATTCTTCTCAAAGGAAGATCTAGTAATTTAAGCACCATCGTTATCTACGGAATTTGGAAATTTAGTTATCCACAATCCTAAATTCGAGCAATTCGTCTTTTTATTACCTAATCTTTTTCTACATGTTCCCTAAAATCCTTAAATTACGAACCTCAGCTATCTGCATCCTAAAACTAAGCTAACATACATTTTGGGAACAGAGGCGATCCGATAGGAGGATTCGTTCTTCTTGAAAAAAGCTTTGAGAAATTTAGGAGCCTCGGTTGTCCTTAGTTTAAGAATTTTGGTTATTTCAATTAATTGAATTTGATAATACGTTGTCTTCGGAGCAAGGATTTTTCTAGAACTTCTTAGCAATCTATTGATTGCAGATACTTATGAGTCCGAAACATATTACCAAATAATCCTTGTTTTTAGAAGTTTTTGTAGTCCATAGGTTACGTAATCTGGTTATTCTTGATCGTAAAATCAAATAATCAATCTTATTTGGGAACAAACATTATTCCAAAAGTTCTCAAAACCCCCAAAGTAAGGACATTGGGTGTTCCCAATTTTGAAGGCAAGTGATCCCTCTTTTAAGTGCTACGTTTATTGAATGAGAAACCTCAGTTCTTCATGAAAGAAGATCTAGTAATTTAAGTGCCATTGTTATCTACGGATTTTGGAAATTTTGTCATCCTCAATCCTAGATTCGAGCAATTCATCTTTTTATCACCTAATCTTTTTCTACACGTTTCCTAAAATCCTTAAATTACAAACCTCAGCTATCTGCAGCCTAAAACCAAACTAACATACATTTTAGGAACAGCGGAGATCCGATAGGTGGATTCGTTTTGCTTGAAAGATGCTTTAGAAATTTAGGAGCCTCGGTTCTCCTTAGTTTAGGAATTTTGGTTATTTCAAGTAATTGAATTTGATAATACATTGTCCTCGGAGCGAGGATTTTTGCAGGGTTTCTTAGCAATTTGTAGATGGCGGATAGTCACAAGTCCCAAACATGAAACCAAGTAATCCTTATTTTTAGGAGTTTTTGTAATCCATAGGTTATGTAATCTGGGTATTCTTCATTGTGAAATCAAATAATGAATTTTATTTAGGAACAAACGTTATTCCAAAAGTTCTCAAAACCCCTAGAGTAAGGACCTCGGGTGTTCTTAATTTTTAAGGCAAGTGATCCCGCTTTTAGGTTCAACGTTTATTAAACGAGAAATCTTGGTTCTTCTTAAAAGAAGATCTAGCAATTTAAGCACCGTCGTTATCTATGGATTTTGGAATTTAGTTATCCTAAATTCGAGTAGTTCAACTTTTTACTACCTAATCTTTTTCTACACGTTCCCTAGAATCCTTAAATTATGAACCTTAGCTATCCGCAGCCTAAAACGAAGCTAACATACATTTTGGGAACAGTGGCGATCCTATAGGAGGATTTGTTCTTCTTGAAAGAAGCTTCGAAAATTTATGAGCCTCGATTCTCCTTAGCATAGGAAATTTTGTTATTCCAAGTAATTGAATCTGATAATACATTGTCTCGGAGCGAAGATTTTTGGAGAACTTCTTAGCAATCTGTAGATGACGGAAACTCGTGAGTCCCAAACATAAAACTATGCAATCCTTTTTTTTTTGAATTTTTTGTAATCCATAGGTAACGTAGTCTAGTTATTCTTCATTGAGAAATCAAATAATCAATCTTATTTAGGAACAAATGTTATTCCAAAAGTTCTCAAAACCACCGGAGTAAGGACTTCGGCTGTTCTCAATTTTGAAGGCAAGTGATCTCTCTTTTAGGTGCTACGTTTATTGATCGAGAAACTTTGGTTCTTCTCGAAAGAAGATCTAGCAATTTAAGCACCGTCATTATCAACGGATTTTGGAAATTTAGTTATTCACAATCCTAAATTCAAGCAATTCCTCTTTTTATTACCTAATTTTTTTTCTATATGTTCCTAAGATTCCTTAAATTACGAACCTCGGCTATCCACATCCTAAAACCAAGCTAACATACATTTTAGCAACAGCAGCGATCCGATAGGAGCATTCGTTCTTCTTGAAAGAAGCTTAAAAAATTTAGGAGCCTCACTTCTCCTAAGTTTACTAATTTTGGATATTCCAAGTAATTGAATCTGATTATACGTTGTCCTTAAAGCGAGGCTTTTTGCTGAACTTTTTAGCAATTTGTAGATGGCAGATACTCATGAGTCCCAAACGTGAAACCAAGTAATCCTTCTTTCTAGGAGTTTTTATAATCCATAGGTTACATGGTTTGGTCATTCTTGATCGTGAAATCAAATAATCAATATTATTTAGGAACAAACGTTATTCCAAAAGTTCTCAAAACCCCTAAAGAAAGGTCTACGGCTGTTCACAATTTTAATGGCAAGTCATCCCTGTTTTAGGTGCCGCGTTTATTGATTAGAAAACCTCGGTTCTTCTCGAAAGAAGATCTAGCAATTTAAGCACCGTCGTTATCTACGAAATTTGAAAATTTAGTTATCCTCTATCTTAACTTCGAGCAATTCATCTTTTTTATTACCCAATCTTTTTCTATACGTTCCCTAGATTCCTTAAATTACGAACCTCGACTATCTGCATCATAAAACCAAGCTAACATACATTTTAGGAACTGCGGCGATCCGATAGGAGGATTCGTTCTTCTTGAAAGATGCTTCGAAAATTTAGGAGGCTCGGTTCTCCTTAACTTAGGAATTTTGGTCATTCCAAGTAATAGAATCTGATAATATGTTGTCCATGGAGCGAAGATTTTTGCAGAGCTTCTTTGCAATCTGTCGATGGCGGATACTCACGAGTCCGGAACATATTACCAAGTAATCCTTGTTTTTAGGAGTTTTTGTAATCCATAGGTTACGTAGTTTGGTTATTCTTGATTGTGAAATTAAATAATTAATCTTATTTGGGAACAAACATTATCCCAAAAGTTCTCAATACCCCCGGAGTAAGGACCTCGATTGTTCTCAATTTTGAAGGCAACTGATCCGTCTTTTAGGTGCTACATTTATTGACCGAAAAACCTTGGTTCTTTTTGAAAAAAGATCTAGCAATTTAAGCATCGTCATTATCTACGGATTTTGTAAATTTAGCTATCCTCAATCCTAAATTCGAGCAATTCATCTTTTTATTACATAATCTTCCTCTACACGTTCCCTAGATTCCTCAAATTACGAACCTCGGCTATCCACATCCTAGAACCAAGCTGACATACATTTTGGCAACAGCAGCGATCCGATAGGAAGATTCATTCTTCTTAAGAGAAGCTTCAGAAATTTAGGAGCTTCGGTTCTCCTTAGCATAGGAATTTTGGTTATTCCAAGCTATTGAATCTGATAATACGTTGTCCTCAGAGCGAGAATTTTTCTAAAGCTTCTTACCAATCTATAGATGCTGGATACTCACGAGTCCCAAACATGAAACCAAGTAATCCTTGTTTTTAGGGATTTTTGTATTCCATAGGTTACGTAGTCTGATTAATCTTCATCGTAGAATCAAATAATCAATCTTATTTGGGAACAAACGTTATTCCAAATGTTCTCAATACTCCCATAATAATGAACTCGACTGTTCTCAATTTTAGAGGCAAGCAATCCCTCTTTTAGGTGGTACATTTATTGAACGAGAAACCTCGGTTCTTCTCAAAGGAAGATCTGGTAATTTAGGCACCATTGTTATCTATGGATTTTGGAAATTTAGTGATCCTCAATCCTAAATTCAAGCAATTCAACTTTTTATTGCCTAATCTTTTTCTAGACATTCCCTAGAGTCCTTGAATTACGAAGCTCGGCTATCTGCATCCTAAAACCTAGCTAACATACATTTTAGGAACAGTAGTGATACAATAGGAGGATTCATTCTTCTTGAAAGGGGCTTCGACAATGTAGGAGCCTCAATTCACCTTTGTTTAGGAATTTTTGTTACTTCAAGTAATTAAATCCGATAATACGTTGACCTCGGAGTGAGGATTTTTGCTGAACTTCTTAGTAATCTGTAGATGGCAGATACTCACGAGTCCCAAACATGAAACCAAGTAATCCTTCTTTCTAAGAGTTTTTATAATCCATAGATTACATAGTCTAGTTTTTCTTGATCGTGAAATCAAATAATCAATCGTATTAGGGAACAAACGTTATTCCAAAAGTTCTCAAAACCCCCAGAGTAATGACCTCGACTGTTCACAATTTTGAAGGCAAGCAATCCCTCTTTTAGGTACTACGTTTATTGAACAAGAAACCTCTATTCTTCTTGAAAGAAGATGTAGCAATTTAAGCACCGACGTTATCTACGGATTTTGGAAATTTTGGTATCCACAATCCAAATTCAAGCAATTCATCCTTTCATTACCTAATCTTTTTCTACACGTTCCCTAGATTCCTTAAGTTACGAACCTCGGCTATCCACATCCTAAAACCAAGCTAACATACATTTTAGGAACAGTGGCGACCCTATAGGAGGATTTGTTCTTCTTAAAAGAAGCTTCGGAAATTTAGGAGGCTCAGTTCTCCTTAGTTTATGGATTTTGGTTATTCCAAGTAATTGAATATGATGATATGTTGTCCTTAAAGCAAGGATTTTTGCAGAACTCCTTAGCAATTTGTAAATGTCGGATACTTACGAGTCCCAAACATGAAACCAAGTAATCCTTGTTTTTATGTGTTTTTGTAATCCATAGGTTACGTAGTCTGGTTATTCTTAATCGTTAAATCAAATAATAATCTTATTTGGGAAGAAATTTTGTTCCAAAAGTTCTCAAAGCCCTCAGAGTAATGACATCAGCTGTTCATAATTTTGAAGGCAAGCAATCCCTCATTTAGGTGCTACGTTTATTGAACTTGAAACCTCGGTTCTTCTCGAAAGAAGATCTAGCAATTTAAGCACTGTCGTTACGGATTTTGGAAATTTAGTTATCTACAATCCTAAATTCAAGCAATTCATCTTATCATTACCTAATCTCTTTCTATACGTTCCCTACATTCCTTAAATTAGGAACCTCGGTTATCCGCATCCTAAAACCAAGCTAACATACATTTTGGGAACAGCGGCAATCTAATAGGAAGATTCGTTCTTCTTGAAAAAACCTTTGGGAAATTTAGGAGCCTCGGCTCTCCTTAGTTTATGAATTTTTTGTTATTCCAAATAATTGA
This sequence comes from Lumnitzera racemosa, assembly GCA_024138005.1. Classification (NCBI taxonomy): domain Eukaryota; kingdom Viridiplantae; phylum Streptophyta; class Magnoliopsida; order Myrtales; family Combretaceae; genus Lumnitzera; species Lumnitzera racemosa. The sequence continues at coordinate 75,458,816 of JAMXBC010000006.1, forward strand.
ACCTGATAATATGTTGTCCTCGGAGCGAGGATTTTGCTGAACTTTTTAGGAATCTGTAGATGGTAGATACTCACGAGTCCCAAACATGAAACCAAGTAATCCTTCATTCTAGGAGTTTTTGTAATCCATAGGTTACATAGTCTGGTTATTCCTGATAGTGAAAACAAATAACCAATCTTATTTGGGAACAAAAGTTATTCCAAATGTTCTCAAACCCCCTAGAGTAAAGACCTCGGCTGTTCTCAATTTTAAAGGCAAGTGATCCCTCTTTTAGGTACGAAGTTTATAGATCGAGAAATCTCGATTCTTCTGGAAAGAGGATCTAGTAATTTAAGCTCCGTCGTTATCTACGGATTTTGGAAATTCAGTTATACATAATCCTAAATTCGAGCAATTCATCTTATCATTACCTAATGTTTTTATACACGTTTCCTACATTCGTAAATTAGGAACCTCGGCTATCCACATCCTAAAACCAAGCTAACTTACATTTTGGGAATAGCGGCGATCCAATAGCAGGATTCGTTCTTCTTGAAAGAAGCTTCGGAAATTTAGGAGCCTCAGTTCTCCTTAGTTTATGAATTTTGGTTATTCCAAGTAATTGAATCTGATATTACGTTGTCCTTGGAGCAAAGATTTTTGCAGAACTCCTTAGCAATCTATAGATGCCGGATACTTACGACTCCCAAACATAAAACCAAGTAATCCTTGTTTTTAGGAGTTTTGTAATCCATAGGTTACATAGATTCGCTATTCTTAATCGTCAAATCAAATAATCAATCTTATTTGGGAAGAAACATTATTCCAAAAGTTTTCAAAACCTCTAGAGTGATGACTTCGGCTGTACACAATTTTGAAGGCAAGCAATCCCTCATTTAGGTACTACGTTTATTGAACTAGAAACCTTGGTTTTTCTCGAAAGAAGATCTAGCAATTTATGCACAGACGTTATCTACGGATTTTGGAAATTTAGGTATCCACAATCCTAAATTTGAACAATTCATTTTATCATTACCTAATCTTTTTCTACATGTTCCCTACATTCCTTAAATTATGAACCTCGGCTATCCGCATCCTAAAACTAAGCTAACATACATTTTGGGAACAACGACGATCTAATAAGAGGATTTGTTCTTCTTGAAAAAAGCTTTAGGAAATTTAGGAGCCTCAGTTCTCCTTAGTTTAGGAATTTTGGTTATTCCAAATAATTAAACCTGATAATATGTTGTCTTCGAAGCAAAGATTTTTGTAGAGCTTCTTAGCAATCTGTAGATGGAGAATACTCACAAGTCCCAAATAGAAAACCAAGTAATTCTTGGTCTTTTGGAGTTTTTGTAATCCGTAGGTTATGTAGTCTAGTTATTCTTAATCATCAAATCAAATAATCAATCATATTTGGGAAGAAACGTTATTCCAAAAGTTCTCAAAACCCCCAGAGTAAGGACATTGGGTGTTCTCAATTTTGAAGGCAAGTGATCCCTCTTTTAGGTGCTACTTTTATTGAACAAGAAACCTCGGTTCCCCTTGAAAGAAGATCTAGCAATTTATGCACCGTCGTTATCTACGAATTTCGGAAATTTAGTTATCAACAATCCTAATTCGAGTAATTCATCTTATCATTACCTAATCTTTTCCTACACATTCCCTACATTCCTTAAATTACGAACCTCGGCTATCCACATCCTAAAACCATGCTAACATACATTTTGGGAATAGCAGCGATCCGATAGGAGGGCTTGTTCTTCTTGAAAGAAGCTTCGGAAATTTAGGAGCATCAGTGCTCCTTAGTTTATGAATTTTTGGTTATTCCAAGTAATTGAATCTGATAATACGTTGTCCTTGGAGCAAAGATTTTTGTAGAACTCCTTAGCAATCTGTAGATGCCAGATACTTACGAGTCTCAAACATGAAACCAAGTAATCCTTGTTTTTAGGAGTTTTTATAATCCATAAATTACGTAGTCTGGTTATTCTTAATCGTCAAATCAAATAATCAATCTTATTTGGAAAGAAACGTTATTCCAAAAGTTCTCAAAACCCCTAGAGTAAGGACATCGGGTGTTCACAATTTTAAAGGCAAGCAATCCCTCATTTAGGTGCTACGTTTATTGAACGAGAAACCTTGGTTCTTCTTGAAAAAAGATCTAGCAATTTATTCACCGTTGTTATCTACGAATTTCGGAAATTTAGTTATCAACAATCCTAAATTCGAGTAATTCATCTTATCATTACCTAATCTTTTTCTACACATTTCCTACATTCTTTAAATTACGAACCTCGGCTATCCACATCCTAAAACCAAGCTAAAATATATTATGGGACAGCGACGATCCAATAGCAGGATTCGTTCTTCTTGAAAAAACCTTAGGGAAATTCAGGAGCCTTGACTCTCCTTAGTTTACGAATTTTTGGTTATTCCAAATAATTGAACCTGATAATATGTTGTCCTCGGAGCGAGGATTTTGCTGAACTTTTTAGGAATCTGTAGATGGTGGATACTCATAAGTCCCAAACATGAAACCAAGTAATCCTTCTTTCTAGGAGTTTTTGTAATCCATAGGTTACATAGTCTAGTTATTCTTGATCGTAAAATCAAATAATCAATCTTATTTGGGAACAAACGTTATTGTAAAAGTTCTCAAAACCTCAAGAGTAAGGACATCGAGTGTTCTCAATTTCAAAGGCAAGTAATCCCTCTTTTAGGTGCTACGTTTATTGAATGAGAAACCTCGGTTCATCATGAAAGAAGATCTAGCAATTTAAGAACCGTCTTTATCTATAGATTTTGGAAATTTAGTTATCCACAATCCTAAATTCTAGCAATTCATCTTTTTATTACCTAATCTTTTTCTACACGTTCCCTAAAATCCTTAAATTATGAACCTCGGCTATCCGCAGGCTAAAACCAAGCTAACATACATTTTGGGAACAGCGGCGATCCGATGGGAGGATTCATTCTTCTTAAAAGAAGTGTCGGAAATTCAGGCGCCTTGGTTCTCCTTAGCTTTGGAATTTTAGTTATTCCAAGTAATTGAATCTGATAATACATTGTCCTCGAAGCGAGGATTTTTGCAGAACTTCTTAGCAATATGTACATGACGGATAGTTGCGAGTCCCAAACATGAAACCAAGTAATCCTTGTTTTTAGAAGTTTTGGTAATCCATAAGTTACGTAGTTTGGTTATTCTTGATCGTAAAATCAAATAATCAAACATATTTAGGAACAAACATTATTCCAAAAGTTCTCAAAACCCCTAGAATAATGGCCTCTGCTATTCACAATTTTGAACACAAGCAATCCCTCATTTAGGTGCTACTTTTATTGAACAAGAAACCTCGTTTCTTCTGGAAAGAAGTTGTAGCAATTTAAGCTTTGTCGTTATCTACGGATTTTGAAAATTTAGTTATCCTCAATACTAAATTTGAGCAATTCATCTTTTTATTACTTAATCTTTTTCTACACGTTTCCTAAAATTCTTATATTACAAACCTCAACTATCTGCTGCCTAAAACTAAGCTAACCTACATTTTGGGAACAGTGGTAATCCGATAGGAGGATTCGTTCTTCTTAAAAGAATCATTGAAAATTTAAGAGCTTCGGTTCTCCTTAGCATAGGAATTTTGTTTATTCCATGTAATTCAATCTGATAATATGTTGTCCTCGAAGCGAGGATTTTTGCAGAACTCCTTAGCAATCTGTAGATGTCAGATACTTACGACTCCCAAACATGAAACCAAGTAATCCTTGTTTTTAGGAGTTTTTGTAATCCATAGTTTACATAGTCTGGTTATTCTTAATCGTCAAATCGAATAATCAATCTTATTTGGGAACAAACGTTATTTCAAAAGTTCTCAAAACCCCCAGAGTAATGACCTTGGTTGTTCACAATTTTGAATGCAAGCAATCCCTCTTTTAGGTGCTACGTTTATTAAACGAGAAACCTCAGTTCTTCTCGAAAGAAGATGTAGCAATTTAAGCACCGACGTTATCTACAGATTTTGGAAATTTAGGTATCCACAATCCTAAATTCAAGCAGTTCATCCTTTCATTACCTAATCTTTTTCTACACGTTCCCTAGATTCCTTAAATTATGAACCTCGGCTATCCGCATCCTAAAACCAAGCTAACTTACATTTTGGGAACAGCAGCAATCCGATAGGAACATTTACTCTTCTTGAAAAAAGCTTTGAGAAATTTAGGAGCCTCGGTTCTCCTTAGTTTATGAATTTTGGTTATTCCAAATAATTGAATATAATAATATGTTGTCCTTAGAGCGATGATTTTTCCAGAATTTCTTAGCAATCTATTGATGGCGGATACGCACGAGTCCAAAACACATTACCAAGTAATCCTTATTTTTAGGAGTTTTTGTAATCCATAGGTTACATAGTTTGGCTATTCTTGATCATGTAATCAAATAATCAATCTTATTTGGGAACAAACATTATTCCGAAAGTTCTCAATACCCTCAGAGTAAGGACCTTGGTTGTTCTTAATTTTGTAGGCAACTGATTCGTCTTTTAGGTGCTATGCTTATTAAACGAGAAACCTCACTTCTTCTCGAAAGAAGATCTAGCAATTTATGCACCATCGTTATCTACGGATTTTGCAAATTTAGTCATCCTCAATTTTAAATTTGAGCAATTCAACATTTTATTTCCCAATCCATTTCTACACATTCCTTAGAATCTTTAAATTAGGAACCTTGGCTGTCTACATCCTAAAACTAAGCTAACATACATATTAGGAACTGTAAACCCCTAAAATTTTCGATCTAGTTTTTGAATTATATTAGACAATTTAGGAGTCGACAGGGCTAATGATAATGAAAACCCTATAAGAATTAATCAATCGCGTAAGAAACTTTTCTACCCTAAATGCATCTAAATGCTAAAGATTCCATTCAAAAGTGATGGAAACCCTAAAATGATCACTTTAAAGACATATGTGCACTAATTCATCATAATATACCCTAAAACCCTCATTGATTGCCAAATCATTAGTAAAAGGTTAGAAATGACTTTCAATCATGTATATATGTTTTGAATCCTCAAGTAGTCATTTAGAAACTAAGATAATGAATCATAGCTTACATTTATTTCTTAAGTATATGATTAAGATAGTCTTACATAGAGTTAGGAGTTAGGGGTCTAGTTGAAGATTAGGTTAAATGTAGTGAACCTTAATACTCTAATTAGTACTTTTTGTACTAGTTATCCAAAGTAGTTTATCAAATGATACCCAAGACCTCCAACTAAATCCACCCAAATACTCTACTACTGACCTGTATCTTGACATTCATTACCATTAAATTATATTTAAACTATCTGATTCCCTAAACTAAAATTTTTAACTAAACTAAAACTAAAACTAATTATTCCTAATATAAATTACTTCCTAAAAATCTACGAAATCTTTATGATTTTTCCTTTTCTTTTTTTTTGGAGTATTTTCATTATTTGTTAATTTTTATTGTTATTATTATTTATTTATTTTATTATTTATTTTATTTATTTTTATTATTTACTTATTATTATTATTTTTTAATTAGGACCCTTTTTGTAAAAAATAAAAATTAAGACTATGAATGGGCAAAAATTAGGTGGCTACAAGCACATATTCATGTTTTCCTTTCTTCTTCTTCATGATTCCTAAATTCCTACGCTTAAAGATGGGAACTTTATACCTCCTTCTTCAAGATCACATACAACACATATCTACTCATCTAATCTATCTAATTACCTAACTAATGACTAATATAAAGCAACATAAAGTAACTTAAGTACATAACTTAGTTTATGTTGGAATTAAGGAGACAAAAAGAGAAGTAATGAAAGTGAAATGAAGAGGGGAAGCTCACGGCAATGGAGGGATTTTTTTGTTTTGTTTCTTTTGCTTTATTTTGATTATGGAAGAGAACAAATGGTGGGGTTTAGAAGAGGAATAAGTGGACGGCAATTAAAGAAGTAGAAGAGAAAAGAAAAATCAAGAGAAAAGGAAAGAAAAGCCATCATTAGAAGTGTAGATATTTTCTTTATGCGTTAGTGTCTTTTGTTGACTTTTCAAATTGTTGACTTTAGTCAACATGTGTTGACTTGGTCAACTTTCCTTAAGCATATGTAATTTTGTGCACATAATGTAGTAATTAAGGGAAATTAAGGGAAAAATTAAGAAAATGAGGTATTTGGTGAATTGATTAGTAAACATAGTTGATGAGGTCTTATAAACAGTCACACGTTCCAACAATACAAAAGCTCCTACAATCTGAGATACAACAACGCCCCTACTACCGCAAGCTGTCACAATTCCTACGGACACTACAATATACTGTTCATTCCACTTCCCTGATCACCAGCACGACGCATATACTCTGGATTGCATCGTCCTCTCTACACCGATCAGCCACGCATAGATTCCACACCAATCAGTCGCACACAAATCCCGTACAGCCACTTCACCGGTGCAAACAGACTCCTTCCCTGATCACCAGCACGACGCATACACTCTGGATTGCATCGTCCTCTATACACCGATCAGCCACGCATAGATTCCACACCAATCAGTCGCACACAAATCCCGTACAGCCACTTCACCGGTGCAAACAGACTCCATTACCAAACAACACAACTTTTCGATCCTACTGTAAAGTACTAACCCCCCAACTCATAGTCCCTCGTGACTGCAGCAAATACATAGTAGATACTCTCTCTGATTGACTGCAGCCAAGTGTAGGAATACCTAACAGTAGCACTTTGTCCAAACACTATCCACGCTCGCTGCAACGCACTCCACGTTGAGCCACTGTTGACAATCGGAGATCACGCACTTTGCATGCTCATGCTGTTCTTGTCTGCGACCAAGCTCGCTACTGCTGATTGCCAACAAGCTCCATACGCAAATTGTTGATTACTGCTGCACAAGAACAAGCCAGCGTGCTCGACACAACTCTAACAAATCTTCAACACGATCAACGTTGAGCATCAACTGTAGCTCATGAGTCAGCGATGAGCAGCAAGACACTTCGTTCAGCCGCGACCACAACCCACACTCGGCACGGCTTCAACTAGTCCACGAGTAGGCAAATCCACTGCAGAACAATCAGGTTCGTTTTTTTAATTATTTTCTTATTTAAATTATTATATTATTACTATTGTATTACTAAATTCTATAGTTAGCATAGTACGTGTATACATGGATAATATTAGTTGTGGAGATTTATTAGTATTATTCCTTTTTTTTTATTTACTTACATTAGAGTATATGATATTACTAACTTATTTAGGAGTATATTTATTATAATGATATGTATATATATATATATATATATATATATATATTAACATAGGATTTTTAAGATTCATTTTTTTTAGTAATCATCATATAGAAAACTAATTTTTAGTTATTTTTTTATTTTATTATTTTATTATTAACATTTCTCACATAGAAAATCATTTGTAAAAATAAAAATTAATAAAATAAAAGACCTTTTTTTTCAAAAAAAAAAAAAGGATTGTTAGAGCATTTTTTTTTTAAAAAAACAACACTTATGAGTTAGGACCCTTTTAGAGCTTTCCTCAAAAAACTAAATTGATAATAATGTAAACTTGGATGGTTTTCAAAATTAAAATCAATTAACACACTAAAGATTTTTTGAAAGAACTATGGTCATCTAATCCCGACTAGCAGGTACGTAGGCACCTTCGAGGCGACGACAAAATATGTAGAAACTTAGGTTCTTTTTTCTTTTGATTTTATTTATTTATTTTTGTAAATATTACAATTAGAAGAATAATCCTAATTTCAGTAAATAGATAGTGGTACCCGTTAAGGGCTTAATAAGTTAGCCCCCGAATTCAGAACCTTCTGGTTCTTCATTTAAAATTGAAATCAAAGACCGGTAGCCAAATCGTAATCAATCCACCTAATTGGTTACGGTTTCTTTTTCTTTACCCGATTTCGGTCGGGTGGCGACTCCAAAAATTATTTTCAATAAAAAACCGAAATTTCTCAATTTCTTTAGTCGATGATTAATATTAAATGGGTTAGGGTTTAGTATTAATCAGAAATGGAGAAATTAATTTTTAAATAAAAGAAATCGAAAATCAGAGTCGATAGTGCTCATAAGTATGTGTACATAAGGGAATCCTAAGAGAATAGTAGTATGAGCATCTTTATACATGGGTATTTACCATGTACATAACCTAAATTAAGACAAAACCTAACCATACATACCTATACTACACTAATTACACACTTAAAAACACAAAAAGAATGATCTTAGAAGGATTTTCTTAAGGGAAAGATTAGGCATACGAAATTTTGTACAAAAATACGTATCTAACCGTATAGGTATATGAATATGTATACAAGTATAAATACGGTATAAGTATAAGTATATGTATAAGTATACTCATATACATATAAGTATAGTAAATGTATATGTACGTAAGGGGTGAAGTAAAATGTACATAAAACATTTATATATGACATAAGCATGAGGTGAGGCTTATGGAATCAAATGACGAAGTAAGTGATGAGGTAATCACATGATGACATAAGCCATGACATAAGCCATGACATAAGCAAATGATGATGTAAGTGAAAACATAAGCATAGATTATAAACTAAGAAAAGAAGAAGAGTGTATAAGAATTAGGTAACTCAATTAGTAAACCCTAATACACTTTCTAAATAGCAAAGAAGTATAAGAATTTAAGGGTTAACTAACTCATTAAGTATAAACAAAAGATATAAATATAAGTAATAAGAGTACTTAAGTTTTCATAGCTAAAATTTCTCTAAATTTAATTTATATCATAAAACACGGGTCATAACGTCTAAAATGGACATTACCGTGTGAACGTACGTCCGAAAACAATGAAAAACAACTATAAATTATTAAATATCAGAAATAAAACGAAAAAGTTATAGATGATTAAGAATATGGTCTAACCGGATAACAATTGATGGTAATTTAAGTATAACTAGGTAACTAGAATAATTAGTTAATTCAGTTACTTACTAGTGTTATCATATCATAATCATCAGGTGATCCCGAGGTGAGCGAGGATCTCTCGATCGATTACTACGATTAGGGCGAATCGCCATGGCTGAGTGAATATTTACCCTATGATTTCATGCTTGTTTGTGATTGTAGATAGTGGACTTAAATATTATTGTTAATTGACTATTGTGTGAGGTTTGGGAAACGCTTGTGTAAATATTGTGTGTTGAAATATGAAATTATCTTAAGTACAGAGAATGCTTTGTTTGTTGCATGGTAGTATAGAAAATGATTGTGTATACTATTGGATGGTTACAGCATAATTTGAACTTAAGTATACTCGACTTATAAAAAGAAATTGGAACATTCATCGCGTAGATACAATCCCGGCTGTTACATCACACGAAGGTAAAGAGAGGCTATTCGGGGGTTGTTATTATTCATTTATTGTTTTGTACAGTGCACTCGTACAAAATGACTTTACCCTGGCTAACAGGAACACTAGGCGTTGGAGGCGTCAACTGCCTGGTTAAGGGTCGAGTCTAGAGGCCTCCGTTTAGGGGTGAGTGTGGATCGCGGAGGCCCACTCACGATTATACTAGAACTTGGTTTTTATGAAAATAAAAGAATTATTTCATTTGAGTACGGAGCATGGAGTTCCGTAGTAAGGAAAGTTCTAGTATAATATCCGGATCTGATTGGTGCCGTGTATACTCCAACCCTGACTTCGGAGGGTGTTAAATTCGAGTTATGTATATGAACTAGTTAATTATACATATTATTTGGCATTTTGTTTGATCATTTATTTATATGTGTGAATATAATGTACTTATAACTTGCTTGTGCTGTGGCTAAGGGTTTTGTTGGGCTTACACCCCTTTAGACTTTTGCTGCAGGATAGCCTATTCGTAGAGGCTGGCCGAGAGATGCCACAGGTTAGCTTGGGGACTTGGGCAAGAGTGAGCTATCCTGTATATTGAGAGAACAGTTGATGTAGACCTTTACTCATGTACTTTTGTTTTACTAGTATTGTAAACTTAGGTGTACACCATTACTGTATAATATAAGCTTTGTAGTTCAAATTATATATAAATATGTAAATGTGATGATATCATGTGAATCTGTGTGTTCTTGAGAAGCTAGTGGCTGTAGAGCCTTATATAATGTGTGAAGAGTTCTTAATTGGAAGGGTAACCAATCAAGGGTTCTTTGTACAGTATACGGTGTCTGCCACGACTAGGCCATCCTCAGTTCGTGACAAGAACAGTGGTGATCCGATAGGAGGATTTGTTCTTCATGAAAGAAGCTTCAGAAATTCAAGAGCCTCGGTTCTCCCTAGTTTAGGAATTTTGGTTATTCTAAGTAATTAAATGTGATAATACGTTGTCTTCGGAGCGAGGATTTTTACAGAACTTTTTAGCAATCACTAGATGGTAGATACTCACGAGTCTCAAACATGAAACCATGTAATCCTTATTTCTAGGAGTTTTTGTAATCCATAGGTTACGTAGTTTAATTATTCGTGATTGTGAAATCAAATAATCAATCTAATTTGGGGACAAACGTTATTCCTAAACTTCTCAAAACCCCCAGCGCAAGGACCTTGGCTATTCTTAATTTTGAAGACAAGTGATCCGTCTTTTAGGTGCTACGTTTATTGAACGAGAAACCGCAGTTCTTCTTGAAAGAAGATCTAGCAATTTATGCACAGTCATTATTTACGGATTTTGGAAATTTAGTTATCTTCAGTCCTAAATTTGAGCAATTCATCTTTTTATTACATAATCTTTTTCTATACGTTCCCTAAAATCCTTAAATTACGAACCTCAACCATCCGCAGCCTAAAACTACGCTAACTTACATTTTAGGAACAGCGGCGATCTAATAGGAGTATTCATTCTTCTTGAAAGAAGCTTCGAAAATTTAGGAGCCTTGGTTCTCCTTAGTATGGGAATTTTGGTTATTCTAAGTAATTGAATATGATAATACGTTGTCCTTGGAGCGAGGTTTTTTGCAAAACTTCTTAGCAATCTGTAGATGGCGGATACTAACGAGTTCGAAACATGAAACTAAGTAATCGTTGTTTTTAGGATTTTTTGTATTCCATAAGTTACGTAGTCTGGTTATTCTTCATCGTAAAATCAAATAATTAATCTTATTTAGGAACAAAGATTATTTCAAAAGTTCTCAATACTCCCAGAGTAATGAACTCGGTTGTTTTCAATTTTAAAGGCAAACAATCCCTCTTTTTGGTGCTACGTTTATTGAACAAGAAACCTCAGTTCTTTTCGAAAGAAGATCTAGCAATTTAAGCGCTGTCGTTATCTACGGATTTTGGAAATTTAGTTATCCTCAATCTTAAATTCGAGTAATTTAATTTTTTATTACCTAATATTTTTCTACATGTTCCCTAGAGTCCCTAAATTATGAACCTCAACTATCCGCATCCTAAAACCAAGCTAACATACATATTGGGAACAACAGCGATCTGATTAGAGGATTCGTTCTTCATGAAAGAAGCTTCAGAAATTTAGGAGCCTCGGTTCTCCGTATATCAAGAATTTTGGTTATTCCAAGTAATTGAATCTGATAATATGTTGTCCTCGGAGCGAGGATTTTTGCAGAACTTCTTAGCAATCTGTAGCTGGCGGACTTACGAGTCCCAAACATGAAACCAAGTAATCCCTGTTTTTAGGATTTTTTTGTATTTTCCGTAGCTTACGTAGTCTGGTTATTCTTGATGGTGAAATCAAATAATCAATCTTATTTGGGAATAAACATTATTCCAAAATTTCTCAAAACCCCTAGATTAAGGACATTGGCTATTCTCAATTTTGAAGGCAAGTGATCCCTCAGTGCTACATTTATTGAATGAGAAAGCTCGGTTCTTCTCGAAAGAAGATCTAGCAATTTAAGCAACATCGTTATCTATGGATTCTGGAAATTTAGTTACCCTCAATCTTAAATTCGAGCAATTCATCTTTTTATTACCTAATCATTTTCTACACGATCCTTAGATTCCTTAAATTACGAACCTCGGCCATCCACAGCCTAAACTAGGCTAACATACATTTTGGGAATAACGGCGATCCAGTAGTAGGATTCATTCTTCTTGAAAGAAGCTTCGGAAATTGAGGAGCCTCAGTTCTCCTTAGTTTAAGAATTTTGGTTATTCCAAGTAATTCAATCTTTTAATATGTTGTCCTCAGAGCGAGTATTTTTTCAGAACTTCGTAGCAATCTGTAAATGGCGGATACACAAGTGTTCCAAACATGAAACCTAGTAATCCTTGTTTTTAGGAGTTTTTGTAATCCATAGGTTACATAGTCTGGTTATTCTTGATCATGAAATCAAATAATCTATCTTATTTGGGAACAAAAGTTATTTGAAAAGTTCTCAAAACCCCTCATAGTAAGGACCTCGGCTGTTCTCAATTTTAAAGGCAAGTGATCCATCTTTTAGGTGCTACGTTTATTGAACGAGAAACCTTAGTTCTTGTCGAAAAAAGATCTAGCAATTTATGCACCGTCGTTATCTACGGATTTTGCAAATTTAGTCATCCTCAATCCTAAATTCGAGTAATTCAACATTTTATTTCCCAATCCATTTCTACAAGTTCCCTAGAATCCTTAAATTATAAACCTCTGCTATCCGCATCCTTAAACTAAGCTAACATACATATTGGGAACAGCGGCGATCCGATAGGTGGATTCGTGCTTCATGAAAGAAGCTTCGAAAATATAGGAGCCTCGGTTCTCCTTAGTTTACGAATTTTGGTTATTCCAAGTAATTAAATGTGATAATACGTTGTCTTCAGAGTGAGGATTTTTGTAGAACTCCTTAGCAATCTGTAGATGGCAAATACACTGGAGACCCAAACATGAAACCAAGTAATCCTTGTTTTTAGGAGTTTTTGTAATCCATAGGCTACATAGCCTGGTTATTCATAATCGTCAAATCAAATAAGCAATCTTATTTAGGAAGAAACGTTATTCCAAAAGTTCTCAAAACCCCCAAAGTAATGACCTCGGTTGTTCTCAATTTTGAAGGCAAGCAATCCCTCTTTTAGTACTACGTTTATTGAACGAGAAACTTCGGTTCTTCTTGAAAGAAGATCTAGTAATTTAAGCACCATCGTTATCTACGGAGTTTGCAATTTAGTTATCCACAATCCTAAATTCGAGTAATTCATCTTTTTATTACCTAATCTTTTTCTACGCATTCCCTAGATTACTTAAATTACGAACTTCGGCTATCTGCATCCTAAAACCAAGCTAACATTTATTTGGGAACGGCGACGATCCGATAGGAGATTCGTTCTTCTTGAAAAAAGATTTGGGAAATTTAATAGCCTCAATTCTCCTTAATTTAGGAATTTTGGTTATTCCAAATAATTGAATTTGATAATACGTTGTCCTCGAAGCGAGGTTTTTTCTAGAACTTCTTAGCAATCTGTTGATGGCGGATACTTACGAGTCCGAAACTTATTACTAAGTAATCCTTATTTTTTAGAGTTTTTGTAATCCATAAGTTACGTAGTCTGGTTATTCTTGATCGTGGAATCAAATAATTATTCTTATTTGGGAACAAACATTATTCCAAAAGTTCTCAATACCCCCAGAGTAAGGACCTCAATTGTTCTCAATTTTGAAGGCAATTGATCCGTCTTTTAGGTGCTATGTTTATTGAACGAGAAACTTGGTTCTTCTCGAAAGAAGATCTAGCAATTTAAGCACCGTCGTTATCTACGGATTTTGAAAATTTAGTTATTTTCAATCCTCAATTCGAGCAATTCATCTTTTTATTACCTAATCATTTTCTCTACGCTCCCTAAGATCCTTAAATTACGAACCTCAGCTATATGCAACCTAAAACCAAGCTAACATACATTTTGGGAATGGTAGTGATCTGATAGGTGGATTCGTTTTTCTTGAAAGAAGCTTCGAAAATTTAGGAGCCTCGGTTCTCCTTAGTTTAGAAATTTTGGTTTTTCAAAGTAATTGAATCAGATAATACATTGTCCTTGGAGCGAGGATTTTTGCAGAATTTCTTAGCAATTTGTAGATGATATACTCACGAGTCCTAAACATTAAACCAAGTAATCCTCGTTTTTTAAGAGTTTTTGTAATCCATAGGTTACATAGTCTGGTTATTCCTGATCGTGAAAACAAATAATCAATCTTATTTGAGGACAAACGTTATTCCAAAAGTTCTCAAAACCCCCCCGTGTATGGACATCGGCTGTTCTCACTTTTGAAGGCAAGTGATCCCTCTTTTTGGTGCTATGTTTATAAAAGGACAAAACCATAGTTCTTCTTGAAAGAAGATCAAACATTTTAAGCACCGTCGTTATCTACAGATTTTGGAAAATAGTTATCCTTAATCCTAAATTCGAGCAATTCAACTTTTTATTACCCAATCTTTTTGTACACGATCCCTAGATTCCTTAAATTATGAACCTCAGCTATCTGCATCCTAAAACCAAGCTAACATACATTTCAGGAACAGCGACGATCCGATATGAGGATCCGTTCTTCTTGAAAAAAGCTTCGGAAATTTTGGAACCTCGATTCTCCTTCGTTTAGGAATATTGGTTATTCCATGTATTTGAATCTGATAATACGTTGTCCTTAGAGCGAAGATTTTTGTAGAACTTTTAGCAATCACTAAATGGCAGATACTCATGAATCTTAAACATGAAACCATATAATCCTTGTTTTTAGGAGTTTTTGTAATCCATAGGTTACGTAGTCTGATTATTCGTGATTGTGAAATCAAATAATCAATCTAATTTGGGGACAAACGTTATTCCTAAACTTCTCAAAATCCCCAGCGCAAGGACCTTGGCTGTTTTCAATTTTGAAGGCAAGTGATCCGTCTTTTAGGTGCAATGTTTATTGAACGAGAAACCTCGGTTCTTCTGGAAAGAAGATCTAGCAAATTAAGCACCGTCCTTATCTACAGATTTTGGAAATTTAGTTATCCTGAATTCGAGCAATTCATCTTTTTATTACCCAATCTTTTTCTATACGTTCCCTAGAATCCTTAAATTATGAATCTCGACTATCCGTATCCTAAAACCAAGCTAACATACATTTTAGGAGCAGCGGTGATCCGATAGGAGGATTTGTTATTCTTGAAAGGACCTTCAGAAATTTAGGAGCTTCGGTTCTCCTTAGTTTACGAATTTTGGTTATTCCAAATAATTGAACCTAATAATATGTTGTCCATGGAGCGATGATTTTTGCAGAACTTCTTAGCAATTTGTAGATGGCGGATACTTAGGAGTCCCAAACATGAAACCATGTAATCCTTGTTTTATGAGTTTTTACAATCAATAGGTTACGTAGTTTGGTTATTCTTATTCGTCAAATCAAATAATCAATTTATTTTGGAACAAACGTTATTCGAAAAGTTCTCAAAACTCCCAAAGTAATGACCTCGTCTATTTTCAATTTTGAAGGCAAGCAATCCTTCTTTTAGGCGCTAAGTTTATTGAACGAGAAACCTCGATTCTTCTCGAAAGAAGATCTAGCAATTTAAGCATTGTCGTTATCTATAGATTTTTGAAATTTTGTTATCCTCAATCCTAAATTCGAGTAATTCATCTTTTTATTACCTAATCTATTTCTACACATTCCCTAGATTCGTTAAATTACGAACCTCGGCTATCCATATCCTAAAACCAAGCTAACATACATTTTGGGAATAGCGGCGATCCGATAAGAGGATTCGTTCTTGTTGAAAGATGCTTTGGAAATTTAGGAGCCTAAGTTCTCCTTAATTTAGGAATTTTGGTTATTCCAATTAATTGAATTTAATAATACGTTGTCCTCGGAGCGAGGATTTTTGCAGAACATCTTAGCAATCTGTAGATGGTGGATACTCATGAGTCCCAAACATGAAACCAAGTAATCCTTGTTTTTAATAGTTTTTGTAATCCATAGGTTATGTAGTCTAGTTATTCCTGATCGTGAAAACAAATAGTCAATCTTATTTGGGAACAAACGTTATTCCAAAAGTTCTCAAAACCTCCAATGTAAGGACTTCGGGTGTTCTCAATTTTGAAGGCAAGTGATCCCTCCTTTAGGTGCTAAGTTTATTGAACGAGAAACCTCGGTTCTTCTAGAAAGAAGATCAAGTAATTTAAGCACTGTCGATATTTACGGATTTTGGAAATTTAGTTATCCTCAATCCTAAATTCGAGCAATTCAACTTTTTATTACCTAATTTATTTCTATACGTTCCCTAGATTCCTTAAATTATGAACCTCAGCTATCCGCATCCTAAAACCAAGCCAACATACATTTTGGGAACAGCGGTGATCCGATAAAAGGATTCGTTCTTCTTGAAAGAAGCTTCAGAAATTTAGGAGCCTCGGTTCTTCTTAGTTTACAAATTTTGATTATTCCAAATAATTGAATATAATAATACGTTATCTTCAGAGCAAGGATTTTTACAGAACATGTAGTGACCCTAAGAGGGGCTTAGAAGTATTTCCTAAAATTTCCATATCACGTGAGCACCCATGATTAAAAAATCGCCTTGCAAGTCAGAGATTGTAAGACTCTAAATAGTTATTTGCTAGAGTCTTCAATTTTAGTTTATTGACTCATTATATAATATAAATAATTATGGATATCCATTTTTTTTCCATAATTCCTCATAATCGCAGAGAATCGGTATCCCTTACTAAAATAGTGAAATAAGATAGACAATTCTAGAAAATTCTAAACGTACTAAAGATACTAAACTTAAGTGAGATATTAGTCATTTTTTGGAGCATTCCGAATTATCTACACAAGCTTTTTATCATACTGATTCAATAGTAGCACTCTGCACTTGATTCCTATCCCATTCCCAATCATATGAATGCATGAACAATCAGTATGCCAAACAACACATGCAGTGGCCTAGGAACTGTATACGACTCAAAATTACGCCCCCTGTAGTCAGGGTTTGGAGATAATTAATCGACCCAAACCAAAATCCAGGTTCTAGACCTTGGGTTTTAATTCATTAGCAATATTATACTTAAGTCAAAACAAAACTATGTATATATATATACATATATATACTTTCATTACGGAATAGTAAATCATATTTTCAAAATGTCAAGTTTAACGATGTGGTGGCCTTCGCAATTCACAACCACATGCCTTAAGCAGAAGCCACAAGACTCGTCCCCTCGCCGACAGTTGGCATCTCCCAGTGCCTAGTAAGCCCATCAACTTAGGATAAAGACTCAATATATATGATGACATAGCTAGTGCCCAATCCTACAGGAGACACGTCCTCCTGTGAGTCCCTTCACATCTTCTACGTGAGCAGCAGTCATTGTTATTCGTATGCAATATGGGGAATGCATTATTCATTTTCATTTCTCTATCATATAAGTGATTAACTTGATTTTCAAGGTGATCAGACAATTTCATTCCATACAATTTACATGTATATATTAGGACAAACAATTCCCATTATTATATATAATTAACAAGTCATCGCATTCATCCATAAATTCATACACATGCATTTCCCATATCCTACAAGCTTCCAAATTTATATATATAAGTTTAGGTGCATCTATTTTACAAGCAAAATCAAGTAAAGAGTCATCAGGAATTTACTCACTCAGCCATACGGATCAATCAAAATAATCTGGGATAGGTCTTCTCCCCAAAACCGGGTCCCCTAGACATCGCAAATATGATACTATAAGGATTTGAAATAAAACCTAGAAAACTAAGTTAAAACCCTTTAAGTTATACTTTTAACTTGGTTTCATAATTTTTTTTCCGGTTTTATTTAAAAGTTCAATCGCATATAACTTGTTAGTTTTAAATCCGATTTTCATAATCTTATAGTCAATCTTCATCGTTTTCGAGTGTACTTTAACGTAGTGAGATTAGATTTTCGAAATGAGGCATGCAAATATGTTTATGGGTCTGTTACAGTAGCGATCCTCATGTTTTAGAGTGCTTTTGGGCCTTATATGGTAAATGCGCTTTTTGATAACTTGAGAAATCCTTTAGGCTTGGTCTTAAGATTTTATCATAAGCTCAAAGTACTCTTTGAGATCAGATTTACAACTTTGATTTATACTCCTAAGGCTAACAACCACTTCATGGGCTTTTTAGTGGGCTTAAGTTATCAAATGGGCTTGTTTTTTGTTCAAATTAAAGTTAGTGAATTTGCTAGGCTTATGGAGCCTTAGGTGGACTTCTTGTGAGCTTCAAAACAACCTATCTTGATGTTTTAAGGTGTTGGTAATAATTTTATTGAAGGCCCAACTTAGAATTCTAGGCTTGTTTTGAGAGTTTTAAGCTCGGTTTTGAGTTTTAGGTTTTCTATACTTACTATACTTGCTTTGGTTAATCTTTTCACTTTGTTCATTTACTTTTATCATATTTTTAAGTGTCTCTTACCCATGTTCCAGATCTGGTCGTGATGATTCCAAGGGGTTCTCACTTGGTTTTTCAACTTGTTTCATCGTTTCCTTAAGCTTAGGTGTTATATCATGCACTTAAGACTACTTGTATTCAAATCTTAACTTAACTTTTCTTCAGTAAGATGGTTCTTTAACTCATGTGTCACACAAAGATATAGGAGATCTTACACTTATTACAACTTCCATATCATAATAGTGGTGTATAAGAGAAAGTGATTGATGGTTGAAAGACAAGAGTATGGCCCCCCTTTTCTCCTTGTCCAAATCTGCCATTTAATGTCCTTTGGGGTCATGGAATGGTCTTCTCTCATTTAATGAAGTTAAGCATGTGAAATCTTGTGAAAAATTGTCCATATGTAGTATAAGTGAAAGAGAGATAAGGAAAATGTTTTATTACTAGATTTTGATAAGTTATCAATTGATAAATGATTCCAACTCTCAATTGATAAGTCATCTAAGGTGATTGGTTGGTTTACTTATTTATGTGTAAGGCTTAGACATGAAGATAAGGGCATGGTCTTATAGGAAATTATTTTAGGATTATCATCTTGTATTGTTTTGTACTTTATGATTCAATTCCTATAAAATTGTGAAATTTTCTAAAGTTGAATGAAATTATTCAAATTAAATTATCGATTAGTCACTTAGGGTCAAAATTCCCTAATTATTTTAGGGTTAGGGTTTTAAGTGACTTTAGAGCTCGTAGTTCTTCAAGCTCAGTTTTTATCGATAATTAGTTTTTGAATTACAAAAATTTGATTTGTTTCTAAATGTAAACTTAAATTCTTAGTTTTGTTAATCCTTGAGAACGTTCGAACAGTACTTTTAATTGAATCATGGGCCCACTAAAAGTAGTGTTTATATTTATCAATTGATAAGTTATTTAGGATTATTGGTTGGTTTACTTATTCATGTGCACAAATCTTATGCATGAAGATAAGGAGATTGTCTTATATGAAATTCTTTTAGAGTTTGTCTCTTAAATTGATTTGTAAGTTATGATTTAATTCTTATAAAATTATGAAAATTTCTAGAGTTGAATAAAGTTATTCAATTTAAATTCTTAATTAGCCGCTTAGGGTTATAAGTCCTTAATTATTTTAGTGTTTTAGGTTTAGAGTCTATGATTCTTGTATTTGAGTTTTATCTATAATAGGGTTTCAAATTAGAAAATTAAATTCATTTTTAAATGTAAACTTGAATTCTAAGCTTAGTTTATCCTTGGGAATATTTGGGAAGTATTCTTAGTTGAATCACAAGTTCGCTAATCCATATATAACATGGCTTATAAGTGAAAATAAGGGCATTGTCTTATATGAAATTCTTTTAGGGTTTGGTTCTCAAATTAATTTATAGGTTGTGATTTGCCTCTTAATAAATTTTAGAGTTTTCTAGAGTCAAATAAAATTTATTGGAATTATATTTTTAATTATTTATTTAGAGCCATAAGTCCCTGATTATCCCAAGGTTTTGGGTTCGAGTGAGTTTAAGTATGTTTTAGAGTTCGAGTGAGATTATGTATGTTTTAGGGTTTTTTACCAACTCGGAAATAACTTAATTACACTTAAGAGCTTAAGGATTAATTGGCTTAATTATTTAGGAATACCGCTTTATTACGCAACATATATATATATATATATTATATCATATGATAGATTAAGAAAAGAGAAGGAAATTGCTTAATAATATATTTATATGTATATATATATTGGGGGCTATTTATGTACACAAGTAAAATAATTTTTGTAAATTTATTCCTTTAACTAGCTTAGTTTTGTTGTTTATTATTACTTGAAATAATCCTTGATTCGTTTGTTATGAGTTTTATATGATTTCACAAAATTATTGATAATTTTATTGATTTATGGCTTTTAAAGCATTAAAATAATTTTATTGAGTTTTAAAAATTTTTATGACTTGAATTTACAGTTCCTGTTAAGTTTAGGTTTACATTTTCAAAAGTACGCGTATATAGGGATTGGGGTTTTCTTGCATGATTAGGGTTTCCAAATTGTATAATTGGGTCTTTCAAGTTCATTTTAAATTCAAAGTTTAAAATTTTAGTCAGTTTCCATTTTATGTGGTCTTATCGACTTAGGAAAATATTTACGATACTCGAGCCCCAAACTATGTTTGGAAGGTTAAATTTACAGAGTCTACAGAACATCTTAGCAATCTGTAGAAGGTGGATACTCACGAGTCCTAAACATGAAACCAAGTAATCCTTATTTTTAGGAGTCTTGTAATCTATAGTTTACGTAGTCTGGTTATTCCTGATCATGAAAACAAATAATCAATCTTATTTAGGAACAAACGTTATTCTAAAAGTTCTCAAAATTCCCAGAGTAATGACCTCAACTGTTCTCAATTTTGAAGGCATGTAATCCCTCTTTTAGGTACTACGTTTATTGAACGAGAAACCTCGGTTCTTCTCGAAAGAAGATCTAGCAATTTAAGCACCATTATTATCTATGGATTTGTAAATTTAGTTATCCTCAATCTTAAATTCGAGCAATTCATCTTTTTTATTACCTCATCTTTTTCTACACATTCCCTAGATTCCTCAAATTACGAACCTCGGCTATCCGCATCTTAAAACCAAGCTAACATACATTTTAGGAACAACGGTGATCCAATAGGATGATTCGTTCTTCTTGAAAGAAGCTTCATAAATTTAGGAGCCTCGGTTCTTCTTAGTTTATGAATTTAGGTTATTCTAGGTAATTAATTATGATAATACGTTGTCCTCGGAGCGAGGATTTTTGCAAAACTTCTTAGCAGTCTGTAGATGACGAATACTCACAAGTCCCAAACATGAAACCAGGTAATCATTGTTTTTAGGAGTTTTTGTAATCCATTGTTTACGTAGTCTAGCTATTCTTCATCGTGAAATCAAATAATCAGTCTTATTTGGGAACAAACATTATTCCAAAAGTTCCCAAAACCCTTACGGTAAAGACATTGGCTATTCTCAATTTTGAAGGCAAGTGATTCGTCTTTTAGGTGCTATGTTTATTGAACGAGAAACCTCGGCTATCTGCATCTTAAAACCAAGCTAACATACATTTTGGGAACAACGGCGATTTGATAGGAGGATTCATTTTTCCTCAAAGAAGCTTCGGAAATTTAGGAGCCTCGGTTCTCCTTAGTTTAAGAATTTTGGTTATTCCAAGTAATTGAATGTGATAATACGTTGTCTTCGGAGCGAGGATTTTTGCAGAACTTTTTAGCAATCTGTAGATGGCGGATACTCACAAGTCCTAAACATGAAACCAAGTAATCCTTGTTTTTAGGAGTTTTTGTAATCCGTACGTTACGTAGTCTGGTTATTCTTGGTCGTAAAATCAAATAATCAATCATACTTAGGAACAAACATTATTCCAAAAGTACTCAAAACCCCCAGAGTAATGACTTTGGCTGGGTGCTACGTTTATTGAACGAGAAACTTCAGTTCTTCTCGATAGAAGATCTAGCAATTTAATCACCGTTATTATCTACGGATTTGGGAAATTTAGTTATCCTCAATCCTAAATTCGAGCAATTCACCTTTTTATTACCTAATCTTTTTCTACACATTCCCTAGATTCCTCAAATTACGAACCTTGGCTATCCACATCCTAAAACCAAGCTAACATACATTTTGGGAACAACGGCGATCCGATAGGAGGATTTGTTCTTCTTGAAAGAAGCTTCGGAAATTTAGGAGCCTCGGTTCTCCTTAGTTTAGAAATTTTAGTTATTCCAAGTAATTGAATCTGATAATACGTTGTCGTCGAAGCGAGGTTTTTGCAGAACATCTTAGCAATCTGTAGATGGCGGATACTCACGAGTCCCAAACATGAAACTAAGTAATCTTTGTTTTTAAGAGTTTTTGTAATCTATAGGTTACGTATTCTTGATCGTCAAATCAAATAATCAATTTTATTTGGAGGTAAACGTTATTCTAAAACTTCTCAAAACCCCCAGAGTAAGCACCTCAGCTGTTCTTAATTTTTAAGGCGAGTGATCCATCTTTTAGGTGATACGTTTATTGAATGAGAAACCTTGGTTTTTCTCGAAAGAAGATCTAACAATTTAAGCACCGTTGTTATCTACGGATTTTGGAAATTTAGTTATCCCCAATCCTAAATTCGAGCAATTCATCTTTTTATTACCCAATCTTTTTCGATACGTTCCCTAGAATGCTTAACTTACGAAGCTCGGCTATCTGCATCCTAAAACCAAGCTAACATACATTTTGGGAACAGCGGCGATCTGATAGGAGGATTCGTTCTTCTTGAAAGAAGCGTCGGAAATTTAGGCGCCTTGGTTCTCTTTAGCTTAGAAATTTTAGTTATTCTAAGTAATCGAATCTGATAATACGTTGTCCTCAGAGTGAGGATTTTTGCAAAACTTCTTAGTAATATGTACATGACGGACAGTCAAAAGTCCCAAATATGAAACCAAGTAATCTTTGTTTTTAGGAGTTTTGATAATCTATAGGTTACGTAGTCTGGTTATTCTTGATCATAAAATCAAATAATCAAACATATTTAGGAACAAACATTGTTCCAAAAGTTCTCAAAATCCTTAGAGTAATGACTTTGACAGTTCTCAATTTCAAAGGCAAGTGATCCCTCTTTTAGGTGCTATGTTTATTGAACAAGAATCCTCGGTTCTGCTCGAAAGAAGATCTAGCAATTTAAGCACCGTCGTTGTCAACAGATTTTTTAAATTTAGTTATCCTCAATCCTAAATTTGAGCAATTCATCTTTTTGTTACCTAATCTTTTTCTGCGCGTTCCTTAGATTCCTCAAATTATGAACCTCGGCTATCCGCATGCTAAAACCAAGCTAAGATACATTTTAGGAACAGTGGAGATCCGATAGGAGGATTCGTTCTTCTTGAAAGAAGCTTCAGAAATTTAGGAGCCTCTATTCTCCTTAGTTTAGGAATTTTGGTTATTTCCTGTAATTGAATATGATAATACATTGTCCTCGGAGCGAGGATTTTTGTAAAACATCTTAGCAATCTGTAGATGGTGGATACTCACGAGTCCTAAACATGAAACCAAGTAATCCTTGTTTTTAATAGTTTTTTTAATCCATAGGTTACGTAGTCTAGTTATTCCTGATCGTGAAAACAAATAGTCAATCTTTTTTGGGAACAAATGTTATTCCAAAAGCTCTCAAAACCCATAGAGTAAGGACCTTAGCTGTTCTAAATTTTGAAGGCAAGTGATCCCTCTTTTAGGTGCTACGTTTATTGAATGAGAAACCTCGGTTCTTCACAAAAGAAGATCTAGCAATTTAAGCTCGATCGTTATCTATAGATTTTGGAAATTTAGTTATCCTCAATCCTAAATTCAAGCAATTCAACTTTTTAATACCTAATCTATTTCTATACGTTCCCTAGATTCCTTAAATTATGAACCTTAGCTATCCACATCCTAAGACCAAGCTAAGATACATTTTTGGGAACAGCGGTGATCCAATAGGAGGATTCGTTCTTCTTGAAAGAAGCTTTGGAAATTTAGGAGCCTCGGTTCTCCTTAGTTTAGGAATTTTGGTTATTCCAAGTAATTTAATATGATAATACGTTGTGCTCGGAGAGAGGATTTTAGTAAAACATCTTAGAAAACTATAGATGGTGGAAACTCACAAGTCTCAAACATGAAACCAAGTAATCCTTGTTTTTAGAATTTTTTGTAATACATAAGTTACGTAGTTTGGTTATTCTTGATCGTGTAAACAAATAATCAATCTTATTTGAGGACAAATGTTATTCTAAAAGTTCTCAAAACCCCCTTGTATAAGGACCTCGACTGTTCTCAATTTTGAAGGCAAGTGATCCCTCTTTTTGGTGCTACGTTTATAGAAGGAGAAACCTTGGTTCTTCTCGAATGAAGATCAAGCAATTTAAGTACCTTCCTTATCTATGGATTTTGGAAATTTAGTTATCCTCAATCCTAAATTCGAGCAATTCAACTTTTTATTACCTAATCTATTTCCACACGTTCCCTAGATTCCTCAAATTACGAACCCCGGCTATCTGCATGCTAAAACATAGCTAACATACATTTTGGGAATAGTGGCAATCCGATAAGAGGATTCGTTCTTCTTGAAAGAAGCTTCTGAAATTTAGGAGTCTCAGTTCTCCTTAGTTTAGGAATTTTGGTTTCTCCAAGTAATTGAATCTGATAATACGTTGTGCTCGGAGCGAGGATTTTTGCAACACATCTTAGCAATCTGTAAATGGTAGATACTCATGAGTCACAAACATGAAACCAAGTAATCCTTGTTTTTAAGAGCTTTGTAATCCATAGGTTACGTAGTCTGGTTAGTCTCTATCGTGAAAACAAATAATCAATCTTATTTGGGAACAAATGTTATTCCAAAAGTTCTCAAAACCCCCAGAGTATAGACTTCGGCTGTTCTCAATTTTGAAGGCAAGTGATCCGTCTTTTAGGTGCGACGTTTATTGAACGAAAAACATCGGTTCTTCTCGAAAGAAGATCTAGCAATTTAAGAAACGTCGTTATCTACGGATTTTGGAAATTTAGTTATCCACAATCCTAACTTTAAGAAATTCATCTTTTTATTACCTAATATTTTTCTACATGATCCCCATATTCCTTAAATTACAAACCTCGACTATCCTCATCCTAAAACCATGCTAACATACATTTTGGGAACAGCGGCAATCCGATAGGATGATTTGTTCTTTATTAAAGAAGCTTCGGAAATTTAGGAGCTTCGGTTCTCCACAGTTTAGAAATTTTGCTTATTCCAATTAATTGAATGTGATAATACGTTGTCCTCGGAGCGAGGATTATTACAGAACTTCTTAGCAATCTGTACATGACGGATACTCATGAGGTGCGAACATTTAAACCAAGTAATCCTTGTTTTTAGGAGTGGGTTACATAGTCTGGTTATTCTTGATCGTGAAATCAAATAATTAATCTTGTTTGGGAACAAACGCTATTCTAAAAGTTTCCAAAACCCATATGGTAAGGACCTTAGCTGTTCTTAATTTTGAAGGCAAGTGATTCATCTTTTAGGTGCTATGTTTATTAAACGAGAAACCTCGGTTCTTCTCGAAAGAAGATCTTGCAATTTAAGCAACGTCGTTATCTACGAATTTTAGAAATTGAGTTATCCTCAATCCTAAATTCGAGCATTTCAACCTTTTATTACCCAATCTTTTTCTACGTGATCCTTAGATTCCTTAAATTACGAACCTCGACTATCTACATCTTAAATCCAAGCTAACATAAATTTTATGAACAACGGTAATCACGATAGGAGCATTTGTTCTTCTTGAAAGAAGCTAAGAAAATTTAGGAGCCTCGGTTTTCCTTAGTTTACGAATTTTCGATATTCCAACTAATTTAATGTGATAATATGTTGTTCTCGGAGTGAGGATTTTTGCAGGACTTCTTAGCAATCTATAGATGGCGGATACTCATGAGTCCCAAACATGAACCAAGTACTCTTTGTTTTTAGGAGTTTTTGTATTTCATAGGTTACGTAGTCAGATTATTCTTGATCATGAAATGAAATAATCAATCTTATTTGGGAACAAACATTATTCCAAAAGTTCTCAAAACCCCCAGAGTATGGACTTCGGCTGTTCTCAATTTTGAAGGCAAGTGATCCGTCTTTTAGGTGCTACGTTTATTGAACGAAAAACCTCAGTTCTTCTCGAAAGAAGATCTAGCAATTTAAGCAACGTCGTTATCTACGGATTTTGGAAATTTAGTTATCTACAATCCTAACTTCAAGAAATTCATCTTTTTATTACCTAATATTTTTCTACATGATCCCCAGATTCCTTAAATTACAAACCTCGACTATCCTCATCCTAAAACCATGCTAACATATATTTTGGGAACAGCGGCAATCCGATAGGAGGATTCGTTCTTTATTAAAGAAGCTTCGGAAATTTAGGAGCATCGGTTCTCCTCAGTTTAGAAATTTTGCTTATTCCAATTAATTGAATGTGATAATACGTTGTCCTTGGAGCGAGGATTATAGTAGAACTTCTTAGCAATCTGTAGATGGCGGATACTCACAAAGCACAAACATGAAACCATGTAATCCTTGTTTTTAGGAATTTTTTTATTCCGTAGGTTATGTAGTCTGGTTATTCTTGATCGTGAAATCAAATAATCAATCTTATTTTGGAACAAATGTTATTCCAAAAGTTCCAAAAACCTCCAGAGTAAGGGCCTCGGCTATTCTCAAATTTAAAGGCAAGTGATCCCGCTTTTAGGTGCTACGTTTATTGAATAAAAAACCTCGATTCTTCTCGAAGGAAGATCTAGCAATTTAATCTATGGATTTTGGAAATTTAGTTATCGTCAAACCTAAATTCGAGCAATTCATCCTTTTATTACCTAATCTTTTTCTACACGATCCATAAATTCCTTAAATTAAGAACCTTGGCTATTCGCATCATAAAACCAAGCTAACATACATTTTCGAAACAGCACGATCCAATAGGAGGATTCGTTCTTCTTAAAAGAAGCTTCGAAAATTTAGGAGCCTCAGTTCTACTTAGCTTAGGAATTTTGGTTATTCCAAGTAATTGAACGTGATGATACATTGTCCTCGAGCGAAGACTTTTTCAGAACTTCTTAGCAATCTGTAAATGCCGGATGCTTACAAGTCCCAAACATGAAACCAAGTAATCCTTGTTTTTAGGGATTCTTGTATTCTATAGGTTACGTAGTCTAGTTATTCTTCATCATGAAATCAAATAATTAATCTTATTTAGGAACAAACGTTATACCAAAAATTCTCAAAACCCCTAGAGTATAGACCTCGGCTGTTCTCATTTTGGTAGGCAAGTGATCCCTCTTTTAGGTGCTATGTTTATTAAATGAGAAACCTCGGTTCTTCTCGAAAGAAGATCTAGCAATTTAATCTATGGATTTTGGAAATTTAGTTATCCTCAATCCTAAATTCGAGCAATTCATCCTTTTATTACCTAATCTTTTTCTACACGATTGCTCGATTCTTTAAATTACGAACCTCAATTATCGGCATCCTAAAACCAAGCTAACATACATTTTGGGAACAACGGCAATTCGATAGGAGGATTCATTCTTCCTGAAAGAAGTTTCAGAAATTTAGGAGCTTCGGTTCTCCTTAGTTTGGGAATTTTGGTTATTCCAAATAATTGAATGTGATAATGCGTTGTCCTTGGAGCGAAGATTTTTGCAGAACTTCTTTGTAATCTGTAAATGGCAAATACTCATGAGTCTTAAATAAGAAACCAAGTAATCCTTGTTTTTAGAAGTTTTTGTAATCCATAGGTTACGTAGTCTAGTTATTCTTAATCGTGAAATCAAATAATCAATCTAATTTGGGAACAAACATTATACCAAAACTTCCCAAAACCCCAAGAGTATGGACTTTGGCTGTTCTCAATTTTAAAGGCAAGTGATTTGTCTTTTAGGTGCTACGTTTATTCAACGAGAAACCTCAGTTCTTCTCGAAAGAAGATCTAGCAATTTAATATACGGATTTTGGAAATTTAGTTATCCTCAATCCTAAATTTGAGCAATTCAACTTTTTATTACCCAATCATTTACCACAGATTACCTAGAATCCTTAAATAACGAACTTCGATTATCCGCATCCTAAAACCAAGCTAACATACATTTTAGTAATAGCGGCGATTCAATTGGAGGATTCGTCCTTCTTGAAAGAAACATCGGAAATTTAGGAGCCGCAGTTCTCCTTAGTTTAGGAATTTTGGTTTTTCCAAGTATTTGAATGTGATAATACGTTGTCCTCGGAGCAAAGATTTTTGCAGAACTTCTTAGTAATCTGTAGATGACGGATACTCACTAGTCCCAAACAAGAAACTAAGTAATCCTTGTTTTCAGGAGTTTTTGTAATCCATAGGTTACATAGTCTTGTTATTCTTGATCGTGAAATCAAATAATCAATCTTATTTGGGAACAAACGTTTTGCCAAAACTTCTCAAAACCCCCAGAGTATAGACCTCGACTATTCTCAATTTTGAAGGCAAGTGATCCGTCTTTTAGGTGCTACTTAATTGAATGAGAAACCTCAGTTCTTCTCGAAAGAAGATCGAGCAATTTAATCTATGGATTATGGAAATTTAGTTATCCTCAATCCTAAATTCGAGCAATTCAACTTTTTATTACCCAATCGTTTTCTATATGTTCCCTAGAATCCTTAAATAATGAACCTCGGCTATCTACATCCTAAAACCAAGCTAACATACATTTTGGGAATAGCGGCAATTTGATTAGAGGATTCGTTCTTCTTGAAAGAAACATCGGAAATTTATGAGCCTCAGTTCTCCTTAGTTTAGGAATTTTGATTTTTCCAAGTAATTGAATGTGAAAATACGTTGTCATCGGAGCAAAGATTTTTGCAGAACTTCTTAGCAATCTGCAAATGACGGATACTCGCAAGTCCCAAACATGAAACCAAGTAATCCTTATTTTTACGCTTTTACGTGTTATTGTAATCCATAAGTTACGTAATCTAGTTATTCTTGATCGTGAAATCAAATAATCAATCTTATTTGGGAACAAATGTTATTCCAAAAGTTCTCAAAACCCCTAGAGTAAGGACCTCGGCTATTCTCAATTTTGAAGGCAAGTGATCTCGCTTTTAGGTGCTACGTTTATTGAACGAGAAACCTCGGTTCTTCTCAAAAGAAAATTGAGCAATTTAATATATGGATTTTAGAAATTTAGTTATCCTCAATCATAAATTCGAGCAATTCAACTTTTTATTACCCAATCATTTTCTATATGTTCCCTAGAATCCTTAAATAATGAACCTCGGCTATCTGAATCCTAAAACTAAGCTAACATACATTTTGGAAACAGCGGCGATCCGATAGGAGGATTCGTTCTTCTTGAAAGAAACTTCGTAAATTTGGGAGCCTCAGTTCTCCTTAGTTTAGGAATTTTGGTTATTCCAAGTAATTGAATGTGATAATACGTTGTCATCGGAGCGAAGATTTTTGCATAACTTCTTAGCAATCCACAGATGACTGATAGTTCCAAGTCCCAAACATGAAACCAAATAATCCTTATTTTTAGAAGTTTTTGTAATCCATAAGTTATGAAGTCTGGTTATTCTTGATCGTAAAATCAAATAATTAATCTTATTTAGGAATAAACGTTATTCCAAAAGTTCTTAAAAGCCCCAGAGTAAGGACTTCTGCTGTTCTTAATTTTGAAGGCAAGTGATCCTACTTTTAGGTGCTACGTTTATTGAATGAAAAATGTCGTTTCTTCTCGAAAGAAGATCTAGCCATTTAAGCATCGTTGCTATCTACGGATTTTGGAAATTTAGTTATCCACAATCCTAAATTCGGGCAATTTAACTTATTATTACACAATCATTTTCGACACATTCCCTAGAATCCTTAAATAAAGAACCTTCGACTATCTGCATCCTAAAACCACGCTAACATTCATTTTGGGAATAGCGGTGATTCGATAGGAGGATTCGTTCTTCTTAAAAGAAACTTTGGAAATTTAGCAGCCTCAATTCTCCTTAGTTTAGGAATGTTGGTTATTCCAAGTAGTTGAATGTGATAATACGTTGTCCTCAGCGCGAGGATTTTTGGAAAACTTCTTAGCAATCTATAGGTAGCGGATACTCACGAGTCCTAGACATGAAACCAAGTAATTCTTGTTTTTAGGAGTTTTTGTATTCCATAGGTTACGTAGTCTGGTTATTCTTAATCATGAAATCAAATAATGAATCTTATTTTGAACAAACATTATTCCAAAAGTTCTTGAAACCCCTAGAGT
Organism: Lumnitzera racemosa; assembly: GCA_024138005.1. NCBI lineage: Eukaryota > Viridiplantae > Streptophyta > Magnoliopsida > Myrtales > Combretaceae > Lumnitzera > Lumnitzera racemosa. The sequence goes on from JAMXBC010000006.1 coordinate 75,489,062, forward strand.
AAGGATTTCGGCTGTTCTCAATTTTGAAGGCAAGTGATCCCGCTTTTAGGTGCTACGTTTATTGAATGAGAAACCACGGTTCTTCTAAAAAGAAAATTGAGCAGTTTAATCTATGAATTTAGGAAATTTAGTTGTCTTCAATCCTAAATTCATGCAATTCAACTTTTTATTACCCAATCATTTTCTACACGTTCCTTAGAATCCTTAAATAACGAACCTTGGCTTTCCACATCCTAAAACCAATCTAACAAACATTTTGGGAACAGCGGCGATCCGATAGGAGGATTCATTCTTCTTGAGAGAAACTTCGGAAATTTGGAGGCCTCAGTTCTCCTTAGTTTAGGAATTTTGGTTATTCCAAGTAATTGAATGTGATAAAAGTTTTCATTGGAGCGAGGATTTTTGCAGAACTTCTTAGCAATCTACAGATGACGGATACTCGCGAGTCCTAAACATGAAACCAAGTAATCCTTGTTTTTAGAAGTTTTTGTAATCCATAAGTTACGTAGTCTGGTTATTCTTGATCGTAAAATCAAATAATCAATCTTATTTGGGAACAAACATTATTCCAAAAGTTCTCAAAACCCCTAGAGTAAGGACCTTAGTTGTTCTCAATTTTAAAGGCAAGTGATCCCGCTTTTAAGTGCTACGTTTATTAAACGAGAAACCCCAGCTCTTCTCGAAAGAAGATCTAGCCATTTAAGCACTGTCGTTATCTATGGATTTTGGAAATTTAGTTATCCTCAATCCTAAATTCGAGCAATTCAACTTTTTATTACCCAATCTTTTTCTACACGTTCCCTAGAATCCTTAAATAACGAACGTCGGCTATCTACATCCTAAAACCAAGCTAACGTACATTTTAGGAACATTGGCAATCCAATAGGAGGATTCGTTCTTCTTGAAAAAAACTTCGGAAATTTAGGAGCCTCAGTTCTCCTTAGTTTAGGAATTTTGGTTATTCCAAGTAATTGAATGTGATAATACGTTGTCCTCAGCACGAGGATTTTTGGAAAACTTCTTAGCAATCTGTAGATGGCGGATACTCACGAGTCCTAGACATAAAACCAAGTAATCCTTGTTTTTAGGAGTTTTTGTATTCCATAGGTTACGTAGTCTAGTTATTCTTGATCGTGAAATCAAATAATCAATCTTATTTTGAAACAAACGTTATTCCAAAAGTTCTCAAAACCCCTAGAGTAAGGACCTCGGTTGTTCTCAATTTTGAAGGCAAGTGATGTCATAACCCTACAGGGGGCATAGTAGGATTGTCTAAAATTTCCATAACATGTGTGCACCCATGATATGACAATCACCTTGCAAGTCAGAGATTGCAAGACTCTAAGTGATTAGTCACTAAGAATACTGATTTTTAAGTAATTAATTTACAATAGAATACAAATATAAATAATTATGGGTATCCGATATCCCACAGTTCATCAGAACCGCAGAGAATTAGTATCCCCTACCAAATAATAAGATAGGATATACCAATATTACAAAAGAAATACGAAAAAAATTAAATTATCAACAGAGGATATTTATGTATCATCTAAAGGGTACTCAGCTATTCCTAATACTAAGATACATATCTTCATCTCATACTCGATACTCGAGACTTATCCTAATCCCAATGTAAGTAAACCTGAAAGAGAAATATGAGAGAGTAAGTATATAACAGCTCAGTGAGTTCATTCCTCACCACTACCGTTCAAGTAAGTTATCACACATTATTATCACGCATGTAAGCAAGCTATCTACATACTATAAACCCTACTTTTAGTGGGCCTAAGACTCGATTAAGAGTACTTTCCAAACGTTCCTAAAGATCAACTAAACTAAAAACTTAAGTTTATATTTAGAAAGGAATTAAGTTTTTACAATTCAAAAACCAATTGTCGATAAAACCCGAGCTTGAAGAACTACGAGCTCTAAAGCTACTTAAAACCCTAGACCTTAAAGCCATTGAGGAATTTTAACCCTAAATAATTAATCGATAATTTAATTTGAATAATTTCATTCAACTTTAGAAAATTTCACAATTTTATAAAAATCAAATCATAAATTACAAAACAATGTGGGATAAAAATCCTAAAACAATTTTCTATAAGGCTATGTCCTTATTTTCATGTATAAGCCTTATACATAAATAAGAAGACCAACCAATCACCTTAGATAACTTATCAATTGAGAGTTGGAATCATTTATCAATTGACAACTTATCAAAATCTAGTGATAAGACAATTTCCTTATCACCTCTTCACTTATACTACATATGGACAATTTTTCACAAGAATTCATAAGCTTAACTTTAATAAAGGAGACAAGACCACTCCATGACATAAAAAGACTTCCAATGGCAGACCTAAAAAGGGGAGAAAGGGGGGGCATGCATTTGTCATTCACCCATCAATCACTTCTTCTTACACATCACTATTCACCCCTTAATGCTTATATCATCAATAGTTGAAATTGTTGACTTTATGTAAGCTACAAGACAACACTTTCAAGGCATTTAATCACTCCTTCTCTCTCCATTTCCAACCTACCACACTCTTCCCCATTTCTCTCACTTTCAATTTCACTTTCACTTTATCTTTCTCTCTTTTGAAACAAACATAAAAAGGGGAAACTGTAAACCCCACGAATTTAGCTTTCTAAGTATAGAACTAAACGTCCAAACTGTAGATGATTTCCTAAACTCAAAAGAGCCAATGAGATTTAAAACCAATTAAAATCTCAATCCAAAACCTAGAGCGGATACGAAAAACCTTAAATCATCAATTGAACCCCTAATCGTATACGAAGACCCTAAAACCTCGAACCACATCAAAACCCTAAGATAACAATCGAAGATTTAATCGCGTAAGAATATATGAAACCCTAAATGTGGAAATACATTAAAGATTGTGCCCTAAAGTAATAAAAAACCCTAAAATTTTAACTTTAAGGATACAAAAGTACTAATTCACCATAATTTACCTTAAAACCCTAATTGATAATATAATGCTCATATTTTGCCAAATCATTAGTAAAAGGTTAGAGATGACCCTCATTCATGCTTATATGATTCAAATCCTCAAGGAATCCATCAGAAACTAAGATAATGAGTCATAGATTATATTTATCCCTTAAGTATGTGATTAAGGTAATCTCACTCAGAGTTAGGGTTATAGTTGAAGATTAGGTTACATGTAGTGAACTTTAATGCTCAAATTAGTACTTTTTACACTTGTTATCCAAAGTAGTTTATCAAATGAGATATATGGACTCTAAAGACCTAAAGTAAGATCTCATCAACCATATTTACACATCAATGCATCATATACCTCATTTCTTCTCATTTCCTTCATTTTTCTCCTAATTTCCCTTAATTACTACATTATGTGCACAAAATTACACATACTTAAGGAATGTTGACTAAGATAACACATGTTGACCAAAGTCCAAAAGTTGACTAAGTCAACACATATTGACTAAAGTCAACATTTTGAAAAGTCAACAAAAGACTAAAGAGATAAAGAAAATATCTCTTCCTTAATGATGGCTTTTCTTTTCTTTCTTTTTGATTTTTTTTTCTTCTCCTTTTCTTCTCAATTGCCGTCCACATCTTCTCCTTTTTAGACCCCACCATTCTCCTTCTTCCATAAGCAAAACAAATCAAAAGAAACAAACCAAAAATCCTCCTCCATTGCCGTAAGCTTCCATCTCCATTTTACCTTCAACATCTTCCTTTTTGTCTCCTTAATTCCAACATAAGCAAAGGTATGTATCTAAGTTACTTTATCTTGTTTTATCTTCTTCATTAGTTAGTTAATTAAGTATATTAGATAAGTAGTTATGTGTTTAGTGTTGTCTTGAAGAAAAGAGCACAAAGTTCTCTTCTTTAGGTGTAGAAATCTAGGAATCATGAAGAAGAAGAAGGATATGCATGTGCATATGTCCTTAAGTATATGTATAAAAGGATATGCTAAAAGAATAGAAGTATAAATACCTTTGTACATAAGTATACAATATGCACATAACCTAAACTAAGGTATATACTAACTATACATACATATATCATGTCAAATATACTCTTAAAATACAAAAAAGAATGAAATTGTGAAGCTTTCTTAAGGGGCTATATAAGGCATACGAAAATACGTATAAAAATACGTATGTTATCGTATGCGTATATGGGTATATGTATTAGTATATATATTAGTACATAAGTACACATATTAGTATATTATGAGTGTAGGTAGGTATGTAACATATGTATATGTATAAATACTTAATGACATATATATTTTCATACACTAAATGGATTACATAAGCCATGACAACATCTAAACATTACATAAGCCATGACATCATCTAAACATTACATAAGCCATGAAATCATCAATTGATTACATAAGTGATGATGTAAGCGTAGGTTTATAATAGAAGAAATAATAAGATTACATAAGCACATAACATAGGTATATATATGTATTTAGAAGTTGAAAATCCCTTAAACCCTAATATACTTCCTAGATTGAATTAAATTTAATCAAGTATATGGATTAGTAGCACTAATGTGAAATTTCCTAAGTGTATGAATCAAATAGCTAATTCAATTATTAAACCCTAAACTAGGGCATAAACATAAGCAATGAGAATAATTAAACTTCAATAAGATAAAATTCCAATAAATTTAGTTCATATCATAAAACACGGGTCTTAACATCCAAAACGAACATCACCGTGTGAACGTACGTCCGAAAAGGATGAAAAAACGAATATAAGTTTGCAAATATCGGAATCAGAACAAAAAGTTACAAAATACATAAAGGAAGCCTCATACCTTACTAATAGAAGAAAATAGTTACTATTAATCTCATGGGATATGGTAATCCTATATACACTATACTCGGGTTAACCCTATATACACTATACTCAGGTTATATTGGATGAAACTAGATAAACTACAATGGACTTTTAGTTAACTAAGGAGTCTGAATTCTCAAAACACTTATAAGTTTTACCATTTTGATTTAGGCGTTCGATATCGAGCCCTGGAAACCCTAAAGGCTTGGAGAATGAGCAATAATCCAGGTGAGGGAGTTCTGATGACCTGCTACTTGCTTATGCGTGTTACTTGTATGATGTTTTGCTGTTTGCTATTGCTTGTATGTTATCATCCTTGTGATCACCTTTTTAAATTGATAAATATAAATATCTGCCTAAATAACCGGTTCTACTCGTCGCATGTCTATGACTTGGTAAAGGTATGAATGGAGAGTGCTAGCCTTGCAAAAATCTTAAGAAAAGTATTTTTGGAAAAAGCTTTTCTATCCGTGAACAAATTTTTTTCATGATCGCTGTAAGGGCTTGAGGAGCCATAAAAAGTATTTTCAACGTTAAGGCAAAGCTAGCATGGGTTCTTCACTTGATAGCGAGAGGACTCGCTTTATTGTGCCTATAAGGCCCTGGTTAAGTTTTGGTTGCGAGAGGACTCGCATGTTTGTGCCCGAGGGGCCTTGGAGGGTGGATAGTCCTAGTTTGGACTCCCCCTATTTGGATTGAAACTCTTTTCTCAGCTAGGGTAATAGTCGAGTTTTGCCTAGTGGGGTGGTGCCCCTAAGTAACCTTATGCGGGTAAGCTGAGGTGCCCTGTGCGGGTAAGTACAGGGGATAATCGAAGTGTAGGCGACGTAATTCTACACCTTCCATAGTTCTAGACTCCTATGAATGTGTTGCTTGCATTCATCACGCCTGCATTCATTATGTATGTGGATAGCTTGCTTGCATGTGTGATGATAATGTGTGAAAACTTGCTTGACCGGTAGTGGTGAGGAATGAACTCACTGAGCTGTTTTATGCTCATTCCCCCTTAGTTTTCTTTGCAGGTTTACATATGATGGGATTGGGATATGTCTCGAGTGTTGAGTACAAGATGAAGTATGTGCATTAGTATTAGGAGTAGTTGAGTACTTTTTAGATGATACATAGACATCCTTTGTAGAAAATATTTATATATTAAACCTTACTATAATGTTAGTATATCCTGTCTTATTATTTGGTAGGGGATACCGATTTTCTGCGGTTCTGAGGAACTGTGGGATATCGGATACCCATAGTTATTTATATTTGTATTCTACAGTAAATTGATTACTCAAAAATCAGTAACCTTAGCTATTAATCATTTAGAGTCTTGCAATCTCTGACTTGCAAGGCGGTTTTCATAGCATGGGTGCACACATGTTGTGGAAATTTTAGGTAATCCTACTAGCCCCCCTTTAGGGTCCTGACAGAAACAACCTTACCCCACAAAATCAATTTTTCTTCCATTTTGAAGCTTTACTCACGGAAATTTTTTTTCCTTTGTTCTTGTGCCATTTTCTTTCATCATTTAAGATCATTTAAGACCATTAGAATCTTCCATAAACCCCATTTAAAAAGACCAAAAGATTCGGGTTTCAAAAGGTAGCAAAAAGGAGGAAGCAAAGTTAAAGGCTTAAGAGGAACCTTAGTGCACAACCACCAAACTTTGCGTTAAGGACAAGTAAGTGTTTCTTGTGATGTGTGGATTATTATTTATGTTAGGAGACTTGGATTTCTTGAAGATGTGAGTAAGGTTTAAGTTGTTAGAACATCAAAAATCGTTTTAAGAAACAAACCATAAAACCCTTACATGAAGTTGAAATATGAGCATGTAAAGTTGGTGTTTTGTGAAGACATTTGTTTAATGCTTTGAATGGAAGATTTTAAGCTAAGGAAATCTTGAAATGAGAACTTTAATGGAGGATATGCATGCTGGACGTGAGGGTTCCATGGTCATTTGAATGTTGATTTTGTTTTCATTAAGTTAAACATGCTCAAATCTAGACTTAAGTTAAGGAAAAATCCATCACATGAAATTTTATGAAGAAACCAACTTTGTATGACATGAGCTATGATATGGGAGTTGTATTAAGTATAAGATCTTTTATTTCTTTATGAGGAACATGAGTTAAAGGATCATTTGATGGAAGGAAACTTAAGTTAAGATTTGTACATAAGTAGTTAAGTGTATAATCTACCACCTAAACTTAAGGAAATGATGAAACAAGTTAAAAAACCAAGTAAGGACCCCTTTGGACCAACATGAACAGATCAAGAACGTGGGAATATGAGGCCTAAAAATATGATAAAAGTGAAAGAACAAAGTGAAAAGATTAACTAAAGCAAGTATAGTAAGCATATAAAACCTAAAACTTAAAAACCGAGCTTAAAACTCCCAAAACAAGCCTAGAACTCTAAGATGGGCCTTCAATAAAAATATGATCAGCACCTTAAAGTACCAAGAAGTGTTGTTTGGAATCCCATAAGAAATCCACCTAAGGCCCCATAAGCCCACTAAAGTCATTAACTTTAGTTTGAACTAAAAACAAGCCCATTTGACAACTCAAGCTCACTAAAGGGCCCAAGAAGTGATTATTAGCCTTAGGAATATAAATCAAAGTTGTAAATATGATCTCAAGGAGTATTTTAAGCTTAGAATAAAATCTAAAGACCAAGCCCAAAGGATTCCTCAAGTTATCAAAAGCCCATTTACCAAACAAGGCCCAAAAACACTCCAACACATGAGGAACGCTACTGTTCTGACCCATGGACAGAATTATATACCTCATTTTGAAAATCTAACCTTACCACGTTAAAGTACACTCAAAAACAATGAAGATGACTATAAGATCATAAAAATTGAATTTAAAACGAAAAAGTTATACGCGATTGAACTTTAGGTAAAAACAGGAAAAATTACGAAAACTAGTTAAGAATATAACTTAAGAAAAATTTACATAGTTTCTTAAGTTTGCTTCAATTCCTTATAAAAATTATTTTAATGACCAGGGGACGCTGTTTACGGAGACGACTTGCCTCCAGACTACTTTAATTGAACCACATGACAGAGTGAGTAAATTCCCGATGACTCTTTACTTGATTGTGCTTGTAAAGTAGATGCACCTAATCTTATATATATAAATTTGGATGCTTGTGGGATATGGGAGATGCATGTGTATGAAATTATGGATGAATGTGATGACTTGTTAATTATATATAATAATGGGAATTGTTTGTATGAATATATACTTGTGAATTGTATGGAATGAAATTGGTTAATCACCCTAAAAATCAAGTTAATCACTTATATGATTAAGAACTCAAAATGAATCATGCATTCCCTATATTGCATACGGATAACACCGACTGCCGCTTCATGCAAAAGATGGGAAGGGACTCACAGGAATACGAGTTTCCTGCAGGATTGGGTACTAGCTATGCCATTATATATATTGAGTCTTTGTCTTAAGCTGATGGGCTTACTAGGTGCTAGGAGACGCCAACCGTCGGCGAGGGGCCGAGTCTTGTGGCTTCTGCTTAGGGTGTCTGTTTGTAGACTGCGGGGACCACCACATCGCTAGACTTAGAATTTTTAAAGGATACGATTTGATTTTGGTAAAGGAAGTATATATATATATATATATGTAGAGTTTTGTTTTGGTTTGAGTACGATAGTGCAAATGAAATAAAACCCAAGGTCTAGAACCCAGATTTTGGTTTGGGTCGGTTAATTATCTCCAAACCCTGACTTCAGGGGGCGAAATTCTGAGTCGTACGCAGTTCCTAGGTCACTACTTGCGTTGTTTGGCATACTGTTTGCTCATGCATTCATATGATTGTGCATCTAATAAATTTCTGTCGTGTGGTACTGATGAGGGCATTTATCTCACTAAGCGTAAGCTTACACCCCTATAGATTTTTGTTGGTGCAAGAGAACCTCTTCGTCGATCCGGGCCGAGGCATGCCCATGGTAAGTCTCGAGTAGAGACGGGTTGGAGCAATCAAAGAGCGAAGAGGACATTTTGTAATGGATTATAGATATTTAGATGCTTTTACGTATTTATGCATAACTTAGATTTTATTCAGTTCCGTTATGAACTGCATTTGTTTGTAATATTGTTTTGGTGTGGGTCTCACGAGTCCACACAATTAGTTAATTTATAACATAGAAGTAATTTTAGTTAAATTGCTCTATATTACTTGTCTATAGGCCTAGTGGTAACGTAGAGTGGAAGGAGCCTTGTGTGTCGTATGAAAGGCCTATGATCAGCAAGGGGGTTGATAATAGACCTTTATACTGTACACGGCGACCTATCACGACAACGATACTGTTGGGTCTTTATACATACAAAATGAATGCAAGCATGATGAATGCACACAACATATCCATAAGAGTCTGGAACTATGGAAGGTGTAGAATTATGTCGTCTACACTTTGATTATCTCCTGTATTTACCCACATAGGGTACCTCAGCTTACCCGCATGAGGCTACCTAAGGGCACCACCCCTCTAAGCGATACTCGACTATTACCCTATCGAGAAAAGAGTTTCAATCCAAATAGGGGGATTCCAAACTAAGACTATCCACTCTCTAAGGCCCCTCGAGCACAAACTTGCGAGTCCTCTCATAACCAAAATTAACTAAGACCTTACAAGCACAATAAAGCGAGTCCTCTCGCTATTAAGTAAAGAACCCATGCTAGTTTTGCCTTAACGTTAAAAATATTATTTTTGGCTCCACAAGCCCTTATAGAGATAATGCAAAAATATATTTAAGGATAGAAAAGCTTTTTCCAAAAACACTTTTCTTAAGATTATTGCAAGGCTACCACTCTCCATTCATACCTTTATCAAGTCATAGACATGCGACTAGTATAATTGGTTATTTTGGTCTAATACTTATTTTATCAATTTAAAAAAAATGATCACACAGATGATGGCATACAAGCAAAACAGTCATTCAAACATACAAGCAACAGCGAGTAGCAAAACATCATACAAGTAACACGCATAAGCAAGTAGCAGGTCATTAGAACTCCCTCACTTGGATTATTGCTCATTCTCTAAACTTTGGGTTTCTAGAACTCGATATTGAATGCCTAAATCAAAATAGTAAAACTTATAAGTATCCTAAGAAGTCAGACTTCTTAGTTAACTAAAAGTCTACTGTTATTTATCCAGCTCCCCAATATACCCTAAGTCTTATATTTATAGTAACTGTTTTCTTATATTTGTAAGTTATGAGACTTCTTTTATGTATTTTGTAATTTTTTCATTCTAATTCCAATGCTTGCGAACTTATAGTTGTTTTTATCGTTTTTGGATGTATGTTCATACGGTGATATCCGTTTTGGACGTTGTGACTCGTAATTTAAATTGTGATATAAAAATATCACAAAAATTATTATTTAAGTTTAAAAATTATAAAATATTAATTTTCGCTTTTTCTTAACATATTTATGATTTAATAATTATTTAAATCATATATTTGATATTTTTATTATTTTGAGTATATTTTCCTATTTTTGAGATTTTTACTTTATTATGATTTTTATGACCTTTATTATTTTTATTATTTCTCATTTGATGATTATTATTATATTTTTTATGTACTTCACGATTATACATATATATATTAAGATACTTATAATATATTTCATAATTTTCTTTAAAAAAAATCCTTAATTATGGTAATATATATATATATATATATATATATACACCTTACATATTCATGAGTTTAGTAAATATTATAATATATATACTATACGATTATATATACATGTATACTAAAGTAATTATACATGGATACATATATATATATAATTACGATACAAAAAATATACATATATACTATAGTTATTTAACAAAAATTCTTAATGCTAATTATATGTATTCTAAAAAATATACCTATGTACATACATGTATAGATACATAACCTTATACATACATATTTAATTAAATCTAAGTATTTATGCACATAGACATGTATTAGTTATGTTATATGTAGAAAAATACCATACAAATACTATATTTATACATGTATATACTACATATTATACATCTATAATACCAAAATAATTACTCACCTATTTATTTAATTTTTCTTCTTTTTCTTCTTTCTTTCTCTCTTTTTCTCTTACGGTTTTGCTGTCCAGAATTTTGTGTTTGTGTAGGATTTTTTTTTCTAGATTTATATTTTCTTTTCTTGCTCACGTGAGTGACTAGCTTAAATTATAAGCTAAGATCTTATCTAAGCTTATGAATTAATGAAGATAAGACAATTGAATTATAACTCCACACATGGCAAATGTAATTCTTCACGTGGGCTGCCCTTTTGATTCTATTTTGCTGATTTTTTTTTTTTTGGTGTTGCAAGACATGTAATTGAAGAAAGAAAGGAAAAGAAGAAAAGAGATAAATTGAAAATGAAAGAGAAGGGAAATAAAAATTAATAATAAATATATGTAATTTTTCGAAACAGATAAATTATAAAAAATCTCCTCGCAAATTAATTTTTACATTTTTATGAAATTTTATCAATTTAATTGGTACCCATTACAATTATAATTTTTACAAGTTATTGTGACCATTTCATTATAATTTCACGCGAATAGGCGTTTTAGTCTAAAATTGTATTTGACCATAATTATATCACTATTGAGTAATATTTAATTATTTTATAGGTTTATGTTTATACTTTTAAGGTTTCAAGTAATTTCGGGTTCAATTTTGATTAATGGTGCGTAAACTAGTTTTAGGGTTTTAGTATGCGATGTAGGGTTTTGATCAATTTCTAAGGTTTTTACTATTTATAATATATTTAGATTTATGATTTGTTAAATTTTTACCTTACTCGGCTTTAATGACTTTTCAAGTTATCTATAGTATTAGGGTTCACTTCTATTCTTAAATAGCTAAATTTGCGGGGTTTACAAGTGATCCAGCTTTTAGGTGCTACATTTATTGAACGAGAAACCTCGATTCTTCTCAAAAGAAGATTGAGCAATTTAATCTACGGATTTTGAAAATTTAGTTATCCTCAATCCTAAATTCGAGCAATTCAACTTGTTATTACCCAATCATTTTCTACACGCTCCCTAGAATCCTTAAATAATGAACCTCGGCTATCCGCATCTTAAAACCAAGCTAACATATATTTTGGGAACAGCGGCGATCCGATAGGAGGGTTCATTCTTCTTGAAAAAAACTTTAGAAATTTAGGAGCCTCGGTTCTCCTTAGTTTAGGAATTTTCGTTATTCCAAGTAATCAAATGTGATAATACGTTGCCATTGCAGCGAAGATTTTTGCAGAACTTCTTAGCAATCTGTAGTTGACGGATACTCATAAATCCCAAACATGAAACCAAGTAATCCTTGTCTTTACAAGTTTATGTAATCCATACGTTATGTAGTTTGGTTATTCTTGATCACAAAATAAAATAATTAATCTTATTGGGGAACAAACGTTATTCCAAAAGTTCTCAAAACCCCCAGAGTAAGGACCTTGGCTGTTCTCAATTTTATAGGCAAGTGATCCCTCTATTAGGTTCTACGTTTATTGAAAGAGAAACATCGGTTCTTCTCGAAACAAGATCTAACAATTTCAGCAACGTTGTTATCTACAGTTTTGGAAATTTAGTTATCCTCAATCCTAAATTTGAGCAAATCATCTTTTTATTACCCAGTCTTTTTCTGATTAAGAACCTCAGCTATCCGCATGTAAACCCTAGGAAAATTAGTGGCTGAATCTTAACTCAAGTCCGAGTGTCCTAAACTGTACAACAAGTCGATAAGGTTAGTAATAATAAAAGATCATGAAATTTAATAAATCAAATATAATATCGATAAAAAAAACTTTAGAAATTGATCGAAACCCTAAATCATATACTAAAACTCTAAAACTGCTGTAAGCACCATTAATAAAAATTGAAGCCAAATTTGTTCAAAACCCTAAAATTATAAATGTAAACCTATAAAATAGTTAAATATTACTTAATAGTGATAAAATTATAGTCGACTACAAATTCTCGACTAAATCGCCTATTAGTATAAAATTATAACAAAATCGCTATAATAACTCGTAAAAATTTTAATTGTACAGGGTACCAATTAAATCGATAAAATTTTACGAAAATTTAAAAATTAATTTACGATGAGATTTGTTATAATTTATATGTTTCGAAAAAATTCATATATTTAATATTAATTTTTATTTTCCTTCTCTTTCATTTTCAATTTATCTCTTTTCTCACTTTCTTTTCTTTCTTCAAATGCCACGTTCAGAATTTGGAAAACAAAGAGCCAAATCAAGCAGCCCATTTGAGAAAAACAAATTGCCATGTGTTAATCTTAAATAAAAAGAAAAGATTACAAATGATTATTTTTTGTTTTATTTACATTAATGTAAAAGATTAGAAAGTAACTTAGCTTAAATTTTAAGCTACCAATCACATGAGTAAGGGGAGAAAATATGAATTTGGAAAAAGAAAAAAAAATCTACACACACAAGAAATCGAAATCTAGGAGAAACCGTAAGAGAAAAAAAAAAGAGTGAAAGAAGGAAGAAAAAAAAAAGAAGAAAGAAAAGAAGAAGGAAAAGAAGAAGAAAAATAAAAAATCAATAGGTAAATAATTTATTTTAGTAGTATAGATGTATATTATATAGTATACACATGTATAAATATAGTATTTGTATAGTATTTTTACATATAACATTGCTATTATATGTCTATGTACATGAATACTTAAATTTAATTATATATGTATGTATAAGGTTAGGTATGTATACATGTATGTACATAGGTATATGGAAGAGTATGTATTATGTATTTTTTTTTTTAGAATACATATGATTAGTATTAAGTATTTATATTAAATAACTATAGTATATATATATATATTTACCATAAGCTATATATATATGTATCCATATATAATTATTTTCATATATATATGTATATATGTAATCGTATAGTATATATATGTAGTAGTATATTTCCATAAGTGAGAATATATGTATATAGAACATATCTATATGTATAATATAGGGTATATTTTGCGGTACACTGTATATATTATAAAATATATGTATAATACATAGTATACATATTTTATAATAAATATTATGTAAATATATATGCCGAATATATATAATATAAGAATGGGTATTTGTAAATTATATATATATATATATATATATTTAGGTCTTCGAAAATTATATGGGTATATTATTATGTATAAATACATATACAAATATAATACGTATAATGTATATATATATATATATATAAGTAATATACCAAATATGTATTAGCATATATAATATATTTACTAAATTTGTAAATATGTAAGGTGTATATGTGTATATATATATAATACCGTGATTAAGGATTTTTATAAAAATAAAATTATAACATATATTATAAGTATATATATATAAAATAAAATATATAAATAATGGGAAAATGAGAAATAATAAAAATAATAAAGGCAATAATAATAATAATAAAGTAAAAATCTCAAAAACAGGAAAATATACTCAAAATAATAAAAATATAAAATATATGATTTAAATAATTATTAAATCATAAATATGTTAAGAAAAAGAGAAAATTAATATTTTATAATTTTTAAACTTAAATAATAATTTTTGTGATATTTTTATATTACAATTTAAATTACGAGTCACAACATCCAAAACGGACCTCGTTATGAGAAAATACGCTCGAAAACGATCAAAATGGATTATAAGTTTATAACGATCCGAGCTAAAACGAAAAAGTTACACGCGATTCAATAAAAAGCTCGAATCGGCAATTTCATGTAACTAAGTGAAATAGACCTTACAAATTTTAGCACTAGTTAACTTTAAATTCCCTATCTTACAAAATTTTCATTATTCTTAGGTGATTTCGATATCAACCCTGAATTGCCACCAGACTGTTAGACCCTTGAGCTACCACCGGACTACTATGACCCCTGAGCTAGCCATGACTGAGTGAGTGTTTCCTAATGATTCCATACTTATATGTGCTTGTAGTTAGTAAACATAAATTATGAATTATAAGTGAATGTGTATGGGGTTGGGTTATACTTGTGCATGATAATTATTGTTGATGGTGAATTTACCTTAAATTACAATAATATAATGTCTGTTACATAGTATATTCACTAGATTGATTGTTTGTGGCTTGGAATGATCACTGAATAAATAAGACTAAATTTTATTCGACTAGAAAAGTTAACTTGGATTATGCATAAATTATGCACTGCATAATTAATTCTGGGCAGTTACATTACATGGAGGTAGCGAGAGGCCATACGTAGGTTAATTATTGAGTGTTATTGATTTCGTACGGTGCACACGTATGATATGACCTTACCTTAGCCCGCGAGATGACTAGGCGCTGGAGGCGTCAACAGCCTAGCTATGGGTCGAGTCCAAAGGCTTTCGTTTAGGGGTGAGTGAGGGCTGCATGAACCTACTCACAATCAAATGTAAAACTTGTTTTGATAAAGCTGGTAATGGATGTATCATTACATTTTAAATACGAAACACAGAGTTTCATCATGAAATAAATTCTAATATGATACCTGGATCTGACTGTACCGATGAATCTTTAACCTTGACTTCGGAGGGTGTTAAATCTAAGTTACATGCAATACTTGGTCACCTACATGTATTTGTTTGGCATATTGTTTGCCATGCATTCATTTGGTTGAACCTAACTATTGTATGCCTTAATTGCTGTGTGGTTGAGGGAAATTATCTCGCTAAGCTAGTTAGCTTATACCCTTACAGTCTTTTCTCGCAGGCCAAGCTTTTTGTGAAGTCGGGCCGTCTCATGCTTGAGGTTAGATTCTACACAGGGTCAGTGTGGGAGCTGGATGAGATCGGAGAGTACTTCTGATAGTTTATAGATTTGAATATGTAAATGTTATACTAGTTGAACTGAAGACATATTTCAATCTTCATCCTTATAAACTTTTATACAAATCGACAATGTATTATGTTTTTATAATTTTATTATTTGTCATGAAATGATATTATTTAAGCTTGTGCACTCTTAGTAATTAGTAGTAGCTGTAGCCTTGTGTATCGTATAAAAAGGTTGTCGATTGTGAAGGAATTCAATCTGCAATCCTTTGTACAGTATACGGCGACTACCACGACTAGCCCCCTCGGGTTATGACACTGCATCCTAAAACTAATCTAACATACATTTTAGGAACAACGGCGATCCGATAGGAGAATTCGTTCTTCTTGAAAGAAGCTTCGGAAATTTAGGAGCCTCAGTTCTCCTTAGTTTAGGAATTTTAGTTATTCTGAGTAATTGAATGTGATAATATGTTATCATTGGAGCAAGGATTTTTGCAGAACTTCTTAGTAATCTACAGATGACAGATACTCGCAAGTCCCAAACATGAAACCAAGTAATCCTTGTTTTTAAGAGTTTTTGTAATCCATAAGTTACGTAGTCTGGTTATTCTTGATCGTGAAATCAAATAATCAATCTTATTTGGAAACAAACGTTATTCCAAAAGTTTTCAAAACCCCTAGAGTAAGGACCTTGGCTGTTCTCAATTTTAAAGGCAAGTGATATCGCTTTTAAGTGCTACATTTATTGAACGAGAAACCTCGGTTCTTCTCGAAAGAAGATCTAGCCATTTAAGCACCGTCGTTATCTATGGATTTTATAAATTTAGTTATCCTCAATCCTAAATTCGAGCAATTCAACTTTTTATTACAAAATCATTTTCTATATATTCCCTAGAATCCTTAAATAAAAAACCTTGACCATCCGCATCTTAAACCAAGCTAACATACATTTTGGGAACAGCGGCGATCTGACAGGAAGATTCGTTCTTTTGAAAAAAGATACAGAAATTTAGGAGCCTTGGTTTTCCTTAGTTTAAGAATTTTGGTTATTCTAAGCAATTAAATGTGATAATACGTTGTCTTCGGAGCGAAGATTTTTGCAGAACTTCTTAGCAATCAGTGGATGGCGGATACTCACGAGTCCTAAACATGAAACCAAGAAATTCTCGTTTTTAGGAGTTTTTGTATTCCATAGTATCGAGCCTAATTTTTCGATTTTTATTATTTAAAATTGATTTCCCCATTTCCCGATTAATATTAAACCCTAACCCATTTAATATTAATATGCGACTAAAGAAATTGAGAAATTCCGGTTTTTTATTGAAAATAAATTTTGAAGTCGCCACCCGACCGAAATCGAGAAAAGAAAAGAAACCGTAACCAATTGGGTGGATTGATTATAATTTGGCTACCGGTTTTTTATTTCAATTTTAAATTAAGAACCAGAGGGTTCCAAGTTCGAGGGCTAACCTATTAAACCCTTAACGGGTACCACTATTTATTTACCGAAATTAGGATTATTCTTCTAATAATAATATTTAAAAATAAATAAATAAATAAAATCAAAAGAAAAAAGAACTTAAGTTTCTACATATTTTATCGTTGCCCCGAAGGTGCCTACGTACCCGCTAACTAGGATCAAACGATCGTAATTTTTTCCAAAAACTTTAATGTGTTGGTTCTTTCTTATAAAAAATGATTGGTTGAATTTGCGTTTTTATTAATCATTTTATTTTTATTAAGAAAAATCCCTAGAAGCCTAATTTTTATTTCTAATTATAAAAAAAAAAAACCTAAAAACCTAATTTTTGAAAAGTCCCAAATTAAAATTTTATTTTAAAAACAACTGAGTGATAATTTTTTTTTATTTTCAAGAAAAACCCTAAAGATTTTATGAAATATGCAATGTTCTACATGATGAAACTTTTATATAAAAAAATGCTTAAAACATTAAAAAAGAAAGAAAAAAAATTCCTAATCATAGAAAAGATGCCTAAATCATAGAAAAGATATCTAAATCATAGAAAAGAAATTTAAACTATGAAAAAGATGTTTAAATTATATAAAAAAAATCTAAATTATAGAAAAGATGTCTGAATCATAGAATAGATATCTAAACCATAGAAAAAAATTTTAAACTATGAAAAATAAGCCTAAACTATGGAAAAGATGTTTCGCCGTAAAAAAGAAGTCAATTAAAGTTTTTTTTTTTTATTTTATGAACATCAAAATGATTTTTTTATCTAGAAAACCCTAACATGCCTAATGCAATTTTTTTAAATTAATACAATATGCAAAGAACAAGATTTTGTAAAGTATGAGATTTTATCAAAATATCATTTTGAAAATATGAAATCTAAAAAAATAATAAAAAAAACTAAAATTTAACTTAATACATGTTCACTAGACACTAATGCTATAATTAATTACTAGTAATTAAAGATGTAATAAAAATAAAAAAATTAGTATAAGTCTTAAAAATGATTACGCATATACTAAGTGAAATAAAAATAAATAAATAAGAAAAGCTATAGACAATAATTAAAAACCACTATTATGTACCTGCAAGGCAAAGCATGCAAAGCTGATGAAAGAGAACAGATTGGATCCCCAGTCCTATCACACACACAACTATAGAATTAGTCTAAGGAGTGAGTTCGAATGCATTTTTAAACAAATGTGTAATTGTTCTTTTTTTTTTCAAAAAGGGTCCTAATTCTTGAATGTTATTGTTTTATAAAAAAAAATTTGCTAAAAGCCCTAAAATTTAAAAAGGATTTTTTATTTACTTTTATTTTAAAAAAAAACAACTTTCTATATGACAAATCCTTAAACAAGATCAAATCATAACAAAAATAACCAATCCTAATAACTCTTAAACTAACATAAAATATACATTCACTTAAATCAATACTTAATTTATCAAATCAAGAAAACTAATGTTAAAAGAAGAATACATAAATTAATATATACATATATTATTGTTATTAAACAATTATCTATATATAAAAGACTAAGAATAAAATCTCCTAAAACTAATATGTTCATATTCGTATATATTATATTCAATAACTAAAGATCTAAATAATAATAATAATAATATAACAATAATAAATAAACAATTAAACAAACAATTTCGAAATTGGAAAGAAACCGACCTGAACTTCTTGATTATGTGATGAAAGACGATGGCCGGCATATAACGGAATTACTATTGCGTGTGGCTACTGGTTGTATCGGATTATTGTCTGAGTTTGCTTCACTGCTGTCTGCCTTGCTACTGTCTGCTGTACTACTATTTTGTTCGCTACTGTCTTGTTCGTTGCTGTCCGTCGTACTGCTGTTCTATTCGCTTCTGTCTGCTGTACTGTTGTTCTGTTCGCTGCTGTCCGTTGTGTTGCTGTTCTATTCGCTGCCATCCTGTTCGTTCCTGTCCGTTATGCTGTTGTTCTGTTCGCTACTGTCTTGTTTGCTGCTGTCTGTTGTACTACTGTTCTATTGCATGATCTAGAGCGTGCATATATGAGGGTCAGTGTTGATGATCCGTGCATGATCTGCAACGCGTGTATATGCAATTTCTGTTTTGTTGTCGTCTGAAAGCAGATTGTTGATTGGTTGTGTTTGGAGTTTCTATTTTGCTGTTGGAAATGGATGGGTGGTTAGCAGGGGTTTGGCTTTGTTTAGTCAGTGGATGTATGTTTTTGTCGCTGAATTATTACTGTGTCAAGGTGGTCTTTTTCTGTTGTGTCTCCTCTTTTATATGCACGTGTATGAGTGTTTTTAAGGGCCAAATCAATTCATATCTGGATATATCTATTGTATCTGATTCAATAAATAATCAAACTAGATTCAAATTAATTTAAATCTAATTTAATTAAATTCAAATGATTTAATTAGATATGAATCGCGTTTTCATCTCGCTTTTGCAAAGATAGAAAAATACAGACATAGGTGCCGGCTGAGACTCGGACCTAAGACCTCAAATTAAATCCAACCCAAATACTCCGATAGTTATCCGTTAGGCCGTTGGCCTGTACCTTGACATTCAGTACAATTAAACTATACTTAAACTATCTAATTTCCTAAAATAAATTTTTTTGACTAAATTAAAACTAAAGCTAATGACTCTAAAATAATTTACTTCCTAAAAATATACAAAACTCTTTATAATAATTTTTTTCTTTTCTTATTTTTTTGGTATTTTCATTATTTGTTAATTTTTATTATTTTTTATTTTTTTTAATTAGGACTCTTTTTGTAAAAATAAAGATCAAGACTATAGAGGAGCAAAAATTAGGTGTCTACAGCTGCCCCTCTTTGTGGTGAAGTATAAGCAAAACTTTGCCACAAAGACAAAAGAGACACCGTTTTTTGCCTCAGGACGACTCTATCCTAAGGAACGTTAAGATACCTGACGAGGGTTAGAATAGCAAGGGGTAGCGCCTTTGTGAGTTAACAAGAATCCCTAAAAAGAATAATGAGAACTTGGTTGTGCCCTGATGAGCTGACTAACCAAGGCGGTCAAAGCACCCTTTGAGCTAGCTAAGACCTGAAGATGAAGAAACATGGTCGTGCCTTAATAAGCTGACTAACCAAGGCGGTTAAAGCATCCTTTGAGCTGGCTAAGACCTGAAAAATGAAGGAAAAGTTGGTTGTGCCCTAATGAGCTGACTAACCAAGGAGATCAAAGCGCCCTTTGAGTTGGCTAAGACCTGAAGAATAAAGAAACTTGGTCGTGCCCTAAAGAGCTAACTAACCAAAGCAGTCAAAGAGCCCTTTGAGCTGGCTAAGACTTGAAAAATGAAGGAAAACTTAGTTGTGCCCTAATGAGCTGATTAACCGAGGTGATCAAAGCGCCCTTTGAGTTGGCTAAGACCTGAAAATATAAAGAAAAACTTGGTCGTGCCCTAACGAGCTGACTAACAAAGGCGGTCAAAGCGCCCTTTGAGCTAGCTAATACCTGAAAAATAAAGGAAAACTTGGTCATGCCCTAATAAGCTGACTAACCAAGGTGGTCATAGCGCCATTTGAGCTGGCTAAGACCTGAAAGTATGAAGGAAAACTTGGTCGTGCCCTAATGAACTGATTAACCAAAGTGATCAAAGTGCCCTTTCAGCTGGCTAAGACCTGAAAATATGAAGGAAAACTTGGTCGCGCCCTAATGAGCTGACTAACTAAGGTGGTCAAAGCGCTCTTTGAGCTGACTAAGACCTAAAAATATGAAGGAAAATTTAGTCGTGCCTTAATGAACTGACTAACCAATATGGTCAAAGCGCCCTTTGAGCTGACTAAGACCTGAAAATATGAAGGAAAACTTGGTGCCTTAATGAGCTGACTAACCAAGGTGGTCAAAGCGCCCTTTGAGCTGACTAACCAAGACGGTCAGAGCGCCCTTTAAGCTGGCTAAGACCTGAAAAATGAAGGAAAACTTGGTCCTGCCCTAATGACCTGACTAACCAAAGTTGTCAAAACGCCCCTTTGAGCTGGCTAAGACCTAAAGAATGAAGAAAACTTAGTTGTGCCCTGATGAGCTAACTAACCAAAGCGGTCAAAGCGCCCTTTAAGTTGGCTAAGACCTAAAAAATAAAGAAAACTTGGTCGTGCCTTGATGAGATGACTAATCAAGGCGGTCAAAGCGCCCTTTGAGCTGGCTAAAACCTAAAAATATGAAGGAAAACTTGGTAGTACCTTGATGAGCTGACTAACCAAAGCGGTCAAAGTGCCCTTTGAGCTGGCTAAGACCTAAAACAAGGAAAACTTGGTAGTGCCCTAATGAGCTGACTAACCAAGGCGGTCAAAGTGCCCTTTGAGTTGGCTAAGACCTAAAACAAGGAAAACTTGGTAGTGCCCTAATGAGCTGACTAACCAAGGCGGTCAAAGTGCCCTTTGAGTTGGCTAAGACCTAAAAATGAAGGAAACTTGGTCGTATCCTGATGAGCTGACTAACCAAGGTAGACAAAACGCCCTTTGATTGGCTAAGACCTAAAAATGAAGGAAACTTGGTCGTGTCCTAATGAGCTGACTAACCAAGGCAGTCAAAGCACCCTTTGAGCTGGCTAAGACCTAAAACAAGGAAAACTTAGTAGTGCCCTGATGAGCTGACTAAATAAGCCAGTTAAAGCGCCCTTTGAGTTGGCTAAGACCTAAAAATGAAGGAAACTTGGTCGTACCCTGATAAGTTGACTAACCAAGGCAGTCAAAACGCCCTTTGAGCTGGCTAAGACCTAAAAATGAAGGAAACTTGGTCGTGCCTTGATGAGCTGACTAACCAAAGTGGTCAAAGCGCCCTTTGAGCTGGCTAAGACCTAAAGAATGAAGAAAACTTGAATTTGGATAGCGATCCTTGAGCTTACTAAATCCCTTGAAGAAATTTTGAGTCGGGTAACGTTATATGAGTTAGATGATTGGGAGTTTAAGAAACTCTGGATTGGGACTACACTCTACGAGTTGGCTAGCTCCCTAGGAGATTATAAATTGGGACTGTGTTTTGGGAGCCAGCCGAAAGCTTAAGAAACTTTAGATTAGGACTGCACTCTATGAGCTGGCTAGATCCTTAAATGAGAATATGAATTTGGATAGCGCTCCATGAACTAGCTAAAGCATTAAAGAAGATATGGATAGGAACAATGCTCTATGAGCTAGCTATATCCTTGATAAAATGGATAAAGAGTAAGTACCCTTCGGACTCGCTTAAACTCTATTGACTAAGAAACATAGCTGACTCAGAAAAAGCTCTCGACTTGAGTAATTTACAAACGAAAGATTTGGTGAAAACTGTTCATAACATGAATTGAAAATTTGGCTACTATGGATGAAATGAACTAGAAAATGAATGGAAAAACTTGTAACAAGCCCCCACTTTCTCTCTCTCCTTTTCATGTCTTTTCATTTTCTTTTTTTCTTCTTTTTCCTTGAAAGTTTGCTAACAAATACAAATTCTTACTTAAAAGGTAAACGCTATAATCATGTAGGGTATTTCATATCCACCCTGGTTTGTAACCTGGACAATGAGCCTCTTAGATAGGCCTTAAACATGCATTTTGTAAGGAAAAGGTAACTCACGATTAGTTTAGTCGAAGAGGACTTCCTTATGCACTCTTGGTTTAGACGTCGCTCTTGACTACTATTCTGAAAATTTTAGTCCAATTCGCAAGTGATACGCTCTGATCAATTTGTTAGATCTTTTTTGGGTTTAGTATTATAAATTAGGCTTTTGGTCAAATGGTTTCAAAAGAAGTTAATTGAGAGAGCCTATTTTGAGAGAAGTGCTTTCATCTAATCCGGGGGTACAAGTCAAGAACCTTAGGAATGAACTAGATGTGCGCTTACCCTAGTTTTAAAAATAATTTTTATCTTAAATAAATTATTCTTCAAAATTGGAAGAGCTTTGAGTAGGGAGGTATTGTGGGTAGGAAGGTCTTGTGGGTAGGAAGGTCTTGTGTTTGAGAATTGAGTGGATAAAAAGGGTTTATGTTCATGATTTGAAGTGTGATTTTGAACTGAATATGGAGTTTTTGGTTTGTGGTTGAGAACATGATTCTAAATGAATATGGGGTTTTGTGTTTTTGGTTGGGAATGCAATTCAAGGCCTTATGTTTTTTTTTTTTTAGTAACTTAAGCCTTCTTTGATTGGGGATTTGCTCAAACTCGATATTTAGGTATTTCTTCATTTTCTTTTTTCTTAGTTTTTTTCTTTTTCTTTTTTTCTTTTATCATTTCATTTCTTTTTTTTTTCTCTCCCAAAAAATAACTATCTTTTTTGTCAAGTTTTTGTCTTTACAAGAATCAAGGCCCTAAATCCATAGGTTTAGAGTACGTTGGCTTAAGTAAGGCATGTGTGGCTTTTGGGGTATTTGGAAAAATGTTAGCTCTTTTTCAAAGGGAACAATTTATCAAAAATAAAAATTATCCTTGAATTTTTATTACTGGGGTAAACACAAATCAATGTTATCCATCTCTCCTAATCAATGACCCTAACCTCCGAATTGCCCCACTATGGGGGTGGTTCTTGACAAGGTTTACATTTGAAAGGACTCCAGATCAGTCCAACGGGGTTATCAAAGGATAATTGTGTTTGGGATTTGAAAATGAATGCCTAACTTCATTCTAGTTTGCATATCAAATTCAAAATGGACCTCCTTTAAGGAATGAGTCCAAAATATCCTCACCATGATGTCTCTTAACTCTCAAAGTGTTTAAGGGTTAGTGTATAGGATATAGCTCGCCTCTTTTCATTCAAAACTTTTTAAGAGTTATCAATTCCTTACCTAGGGATTGATTGACCTTAGGGTATTGATCTTACTCCTTAATTCCTTAGAACATGCCCCAATTGTGAAATTTCAAAGACTAAATGCCCCATGCCCCAAACTTATAGGTCTTAATGCCCTTGAGCTTCTATATGTGATTTTGGGTTAGGTTCTTTAGAGTTCGAATGGGCTAAAACTAACAACTTTTGAAGTGGAAGGGACTAATGAATTGCCCTTTTTGTTTGTATTGGGGATCAAGTTTAAGATAGTGTTTCATGGCTTTGTGTTTTGACTCGGTTTATGGTTGGACTTGATGGCTCAAGCCTCGAGTTAGTTCAACTATCTTAATGGGCTAGGGTTCTAGTTTGGTTGGTTATTTTCTCGGGCCAAGTGGGTCTGTTAAGGTTAGCTGCCTTAATGGGCCAAGTAATTGTGTTTGTCTCAAACCTTATAAGGATTTGTAACCGTTAGCAAATTTTTTCTTTTTCTTTTCTTGTCTTTCCTTTCCTCTTTTTTTTCTTTCTCTTTCTTTTCTTTTCTTTTCTTTTTTTTAAAAGAGAGAGAGGAAGAGTTAGGGCTTTTGTGTTACAAAGACTAAGTGATGGAATTGTAAATGGAAGGTTGCTTTACTAGAATTCTATATACAAACCTAGAACAACATTACTGAGGGTTTATTTTCAAATGAGGAATTCTAAAGGAAAAGAATAAATAAAAATCTAAATCATATTTATTTTGAAGGATAAAGGCAAAGGAGTCAATTTATCCAAAAGAATGAATATTTCTGGCTGGTAGAATACTAAGCAAAACGATAACTACTTATTATTTTACAGGTTTGATTCTTTTCTTTTGGCTTCTTTTTTTTTTATTTTTATTTCTGTTTTCTATTTACTCCGTGAGGGTTGGGCTCAATTGATGTGGGCCCAAAGTGATATATTCGAGCCCTAATAGATGTACTAAATCCCTCACTATAGTAATATTTATAGGGCTCTTCTATAGGGGCAAGATGAGCCCAATCTTGTTCCTAATGAATTTTTACTTATTTGGACTAAAAAGTTATGTCCATATCTAGAGTATCTTTTAAGGCCAATGAAGTGGGTAGATGTGGATCTATTTGGAAGCCCATTGACTCGATCTAACTATAGTTCTGTAAAAAAGAAAAAATCAAAATTACAATCATCACCTATTCTAAACTTTACATAGAATTATTACAAATTATTTACGGAGAAATATTACAACTGCAACTTCACAACTGCCCTTATCCATTTAGGTAGCCACATCATAGGTTCTTGTGATTTTTTTTAAAAAATGTTTTCATATGATGTAATGGGTGGTTTCTAAAGGTCCTCAAGTTCTGCAACTACTGCTTTTTTCTCAAAGCAATGATTCTGTGGTTGCATTTGAACTTGAGTGGGGTAACCTGATCGGCCCCGGAAGGTGGTTACCCCACAACATCTGAAGCTTACACAATGGCTCCCCTCCTAAGGTCCTAACATGGCCTGGTTTTGACCGTGTCTACCATGCATTTATGATGCAAAAAAACAGAATAAAAGTAAACCCCCCAAAATTAACCCCTTAAATAAATTGCAACAACAAAAAAATGTTAGTAAAAAATAAATAAATAAAATAAACAAATACATAAAATAACATACCTAAGTTATTTTTTATAATTATTATTATTTCATCTTTTTATTTTTTTTCGTTGAAAAATAATCCTATTTTCGGTAACTTCTAGTGGCTAGCCTTCTAGCGATCCTTAGTAGAGTTACCAAACTGTCGAGCCTGATTTTTCGATTTCTATTATTTAAAATTGATTTCCCCATTTCCCAATTAATACTAAACCCTAACCCATTTAATAGTAATCTTCGACTAAAGAAATTGAGAAATTTTGATTTTTTATTGAAAATAATTTTTGGAGTCGTCACCTGACCAAAATCGAGAAAAGAAAAAGAAACCGTAACCAATTGGATTGATTGGTTACGATTTGGCTGCCAATCTTTGATTTCAATTTTAAATGAAGAACCAGAGGGTTCCAAGTTCGGGGGTTAACCTATTAAACCTTAATGGGTACCACTATTTATTTACCGAAATTAGGATTATTCTTCTAATAATAATATTTAAAAAATAAATAAATAAATAAATAAAATCAAAAGAAAAAAGAACCTAAGTTTCTACATATTTTACCGTCGCCTCGAAGGTGACTACATATCCACTAGCTGAGATTAGACGATCGTAGTTCTTTCCGAAAACTTTAATGTATTAGTTCTTTTTTATAAAAAATGATTGGTTATATTTGTGTTTTTATTAACCATTTTATTTTTATTAAGAAAAATCTCTAGAAGCCTAGTTTTTATTTCTAATTATAAAAAAGAAAAACCTAAAAACCTAATTTTTGAAAAGTCCCAAATTAAAATTTTTATTTTAAAAACAACTAAGTGATAATTTTTTTTTTATTTTCAAGAAAAACCCTAAAAATTTTATGAAATATGCAATATACTACATTATGAAACTTCTATATAAAAAAGATGCTTAAAACATTAAAAAAGAAAGAAAGAAAAAAAAATTTTCATAGAAAAGATGTCTTAACATAGAAAAGATATCTAAATCATAGAAAAGAAATTTAAACTATGAAAAAAATGTTTAAACCATAGAATAAAAAAAATTTAAACATAGAAAAAGATGTTTAAAACATATAAAAAAAAATCTAAACCATAGAAAACATGTCTAAACCATAGAAAAGATATTCAAATCATAGAAATGATGTCTGAATCATAGAAAAGAAACCTAAACTACAGAAAAGACGTCTAAACTATGAAAAAGACATCTAAACTATGGAAAATAAGTCTAAACTATAGAAAAGATGTTTCGCTATAAAAAAGAAGTCAATTAAAGATTTTTTTTTTTTATGAACATCAAAATGATTTTTTTTACCTATAAAACCCTAACATGCCTAATGCAATTTTTCTAAATTAATACAATATGCAAAGAACAAGATTTTATAAAATATGAGATTTTATAAAAATATCATTTTGAAAATATGAAATCTAAAAAAATAATAAAAAATAAATAAACTAAAACTTAACTTAACATATGTTCACTAGACACTAATCCTATAACTAATTACTAACAATTAAAGACGTGACAAAAATAAAAAAAAATTAATACAAGTCTTAAAAATAACTGCACATATACTAAGTAATATAAAAATAAATAAATAAGACAAGTTATAGACAGTAATTAAAAACCACTATTATATACTCGTATGGCAAAGCACGCAAAGCTGATGAAAGGGAACAGATTGGATCCCCAGTCCTATCATGCGGACAACTATAGAATTGGTCTGAGGAGTGGGTTTAAGCGTGTTTTTAACAAATGTATAATTGTTTTTTTTTTTTTACAAAAAGGGTCCTAATTCTTAAATTTTATTGTTTTATAAAAGAATTTGCTCTAAGAATCCTATTTTTAAAAAGGGTCTTTTATTAATTTTTATTTAAAGAAAAACAACCTTCTATGTGATAAATCTTTAAATGAAACCAAATCTTAAAATATGACCAATCCTAACAATCCCTAAACTAATGTATATAACTATCCATCAAAATAAATTAATTATATATAATAAACTTGTACAAGAACTAATACTAAAACTCCTAAACTAACATATATATATATATATATATACATATTATATATTACATGAACTAATAAAATTGATCTTAACAACCTCATATCCTTGCTATTAACAACATCAGGTAATAAACTTGATATAAAAACTAATACTAAAGTTTCCTAAACTAAGGTATTCATATATACAACATATATTTACTATTAATGAACCAATAACATGATAATAGAATAATAATAATCAAACCAAAGCAAAAATAACCATCAATGGAACTCACCTGATCACGCGCGTTTGTAAAGCGATGATGGGAGTACTCGTGTACAGTTAAGTCTACTAGGACGTGGCAATGGATTGAGTTCATCGGGGAGAAGGAGTGTGCGACTGATCGTCAGTGGTCAGTAGAGGATGGTCAATAGATCGTGGACATACATGTGTTGATGGATGGTGAAAGATTGTTGCTGTTTAGTGTCGTGAAGCCTTGGTTTCATACGGTTGGGTTGTGTAAAGCACCCATGGATAATAGCAATTTGGGGTGCGATCGGTTAATTACGTCGACTTCAAGCCAACTGTTGGACCGATAATGTTGGACAGTGTTGCTCGGTTGTTATTCGACGTTATGGCCGCTGTTACTATCAACGAACGTGGTTGTTGTAGACGTTGTTGTACAAGGATGGGCGACGTGCAGTGAGTGTTTCGCTGGTGTTGTGTTCGTTTGGAGTTTCCGTATTTAGTGATGGAGTATATGTGATGTTGACGGATTCAAGCTACAAAATTCTTCTGTTTTCTATTCTCTCTCTCTCCTTTTTTTTTCTGACTGCATGTTTTCTTTTCTTTTCTTTTCTTTTTTTATAAAGAGAGAAAGAAAATGTGAAGGCTTTCATGTTACAGAGCCCAAGTGATGAGATTGTAAATGGATGATTGTCGAGTCTGATTTTTTGGTTTTTTATTTAAAATTGATTTCTCATTTCTTGATTAATACTAATACCTAACCCATTTAATATTAATCCTCGACTAAAGAAATTGGGAAATTCTAGTTTTTTATTAAAAATAATTTTTGGAGTCGCCACCCGATCAAAGTCGGGAAAAGAAAAAGAAACCGTAACCAATTGAGTGGATTGGTTACGATTTAGCTACCTGTCTTTGATTTCAAATTTAATAAAAAACCAGAGGGTTCTGAATTTGGGGGCTAACCTATTAAACCCTAACGGGTACCACTATTTATTACCGAAATTAGGATTATTTTTCTAATTATAATATTTAAAAATAAATAAATAAATAAAATCAAAAGAAAAAAAGAACCTAAGTTTCTACAGATTTTATCGTCACCCCGAAGGTACCTACGTACCCGTTAGCTAGGATCAGACAATCGTAGTTCGTTCCGAAAATTTTAATGTGTTGGTTCTTTTTATAAAAAAAAATGATTGAATGAATTTACGTTTTTATTAACCATTTTATTTTAATTAAGAAAAATCTCTAGAAGCCTAATTTTTATTCCTAACATTATATATAAAAAAAAAAAAACCTAAAAACCTAACTTTTGACAAGTGCCAAATTAAAATTTTTATTTAAAAATAACTATGTGATAATTTTTTTTTTATTTTCAAGAAAAACCTAAAGATTTTATGAAATATGCAATGTTCTACATGATGAAACTTTTATATAGAAAAGATGAAAGAAAGAAAGAAAAAATAATAATTTCCTAATCATAGAGAAGATATCTGAATCATAGAGAAGATCTCTGAATAATAAAAAAAGATGTCTGAATCATAAAAAGAAATCTAAACTATGAAAAAGACATCTAAACTATGGAAAAAATATCTAAACTATGGAAAAGACATCTAAACTATGAAAAAAAAATCTAAACTATAAAAAAGACACCTAAACTATGGAAAAGATGTCTAACCATAGAAAAGAAGTCAATTAAAGATTTTTTTTTATTTTATCAACGTCAAAATGATTTTTTAATTTAGAAAAATTACATATTTTATCGCCGCCCCAAAGGTTCCTACGTACCCGCTAACCGGATCAGATGATCGTAGTTCTTTTTTTTAAAAAAAAAAAATATTTAGTGTGTTGATTGATTTTAATTTTGAAAACTGACCGAATTTACGTGTTTAACTGATTTAGTTTATTCAAAAATAAATAAATAAATAAAGGGCCCTAACTTGTAAGTAATCAAAAGACTCCTTAGAACACCATAATCTTTTTACAAAAAATTTTTCCTTTTGTTAATTTTTGTTTCTAAAAATAATTTCCTATATGAGAATTTCTAAAAAAAAAAACTAATTCTAAAAGAATCCTAGACGAATGTATATATGTATATATATATATATATATATATGCATCTACACTATTTCTATTTAACCATTATCCTCCTAAATAAATTAACAATGTCGGGAAATATACCTAATATAAAAGCTAATCTTTAAGATTTTTAAAACTAATGTATGTATAATACTGAATAGTTGAAAATTTCCTAAACTAATGCAATCATATATACATATACTATATTAAATAAACAAGGAACTAATAACATAGTAATAAAAACCATAATAATCATAATCAAATAATAAGCAATGATAAAAAACTAACTATCTAACTAACGAAACTCACCTAATCGTGTAATTAGGGGAGTGCTCGTGTTCGATTTCAGATCAGTGGAGGGCTAACCATTCACCAGTTGCCGTCATCGTGCTACCGTTCCGTCGCGCGGCTGGTTACTGCGTCATGCTGCCGTGCCTGTAGCAGTTGGTGATCGCATATGCAGTGCAACGACGTCTATGCTGATCGGAGGAATTCAGTTTGACTTAAGATGGAGTCAGGGACTTCAGAAGTCAGAAAATTAACGCTTGGTTGGATTCATGTTCGGTGTGAAGATAGATTCTACACAAGGACTTTGGCGAACAGTGTAAACCCCACGAATTTAGCTTTCTAAGTATAGAAACAAACGTCTAAACTGTAGATGTTTCCTAAACTCAAAAGAGCCAATGAGATTTAAAACCGATTAAAATCTCAATCCAAAACCTAGAGTGGATACGAAAAACCTTAAATCATCAATTGAACCCCTAACTGCATACGAAGACCCTAAAACCTCGAACCACATCAAAACCCTAAGATAACAATCGAAGATTTAATCGCGTAAGAATATATGAAACCCTAAATGTGGAAATACATTAGAGATTGTGCCCTAAAGTACTAAAAACCCTAAAATTATAACTTTAAGGATACAAAAGCACTAATTCACCATAATTTACTTTAAAACCCTAATTGATAATATAATGCTCATATTTTGGCAAATCATTAGTAAAAGGTTAGAGATGACCCTCATTCATGCTTATATGATTCGAATCCTCAAGTAATCCATTAGAAATTAAGATAATGAGTCATAGATTATATTTATCCCTTAAGTATGTGATTAAGGTAGTCTCACTTAGAGTTAGGGTTATAGTTGAAGATTAGGTTACATGTAGTGAACTTTAATGCTTAAATTAGTACTTTTTGCATTTGTTATCCAAAGTAGTTTACCAAATGAGATATATAAGCTATAAAGACCTAAAGTAAGACCTCATCAACCATACTTACTAATCAATTCATCATATACCTCATTTCTTCTCACTTCCTTCATTTTTCCCCTAATTTCCCTTAATTACTACATTATGTGCACAAAATTACACATACTTAAGGAATGTTGACTAAGATAACACATGATGACCAAAGTCCAAAAGTTGACCAAGTCAACACATGTTGACTAAAGTCAACATTTTGAAAAGTCAACGAAAGACTAAAGAGATAAAGAAAATATCTCTTCCTTAATAATGGCTTTTCTTTTCTTTCTTTTTGATTTTTTTCTTCTCCTTTTCTTCTCAATTGCCGTCCACATCTTCTCCCTTCTAGACCCCACCATTCTCCTTCTTCCATAAGCAAAACAAATCAAAAGAAACAAACCAAAAATCCTCCTCCATTGCCGTAAGCTTCCATCTCCATTTTACCTTCAACATCTTCCTTTTTGTCTCCTTAATTCCAACATAAGCAAAGGTATGTATCTAAGTTACTTTCTCTTGTTTTATTTTCTTCATTAGTTAGTTAATTAAGTATATTAGATAAGTAGTTATGTGTTTAGTATTGTCTTAAAGAAGAGGAAACAAAGTTTCCATCTTTAAGTGTAGAAATAGAACTTTTGAAGAAGAAGAAAGGAAGACATGAGTATATGCTTATAAGTGTGTACATATAAGAAAATACCAAAAGAGTACAAGTATGTGAACCTTTGTACATAACCTAACTTAAGACCATATCTAACTATAGATACCTATACTACACTAAATACATACATAAAAACACAAAAAGATGAAATTAGGAAGCTTTTCTTAAGGAAAGCATTAGGCATACAAATTTTAGTATAAAAATACGTATCCAACCGTATAAGTATATGAGTATGTACACACGTATAAATACGGTATAAGTCTAAGTATAGGTATAAGTATATGTATGTATAAGGTATATATACATAAGTATAAGAGGAGAGGTAATATGTGCATAATACATGTACATATGACATAAGCATGAGGAAAGGCTTATGTAATCATATGATAAGGTAAGTGATGACATAAGCACATGATGACATAAGCAAGTGATGACATAAGCAATGACATAAGCAAATAATGATGTAAGTGACGACATAAGCGTAGGTTTAGAAAATGAGAAAATAAGAAGAGTGTATAATACTTAGGTACTTAACTTAGTAAACCTTAAGACACTTTCTAAATTGGATTATACTTAATTAAGTACATGAATTAGCAATAGCAAAGTAAAATCTTTTAGGTATAAGAATTTAAGGGTTAACTAAATCATTAAGTATAAACAAAAGATAAAATATAAGTAACAAGAGTACTTAAGTTTTCATAGTTAAAAAATTGCAATAAATTTAGCCCATATCGTAAAACGCAGGTCCTAACGTCCAAAATGGACATCACCATGTGAACATGCGTCCGAAAAGGATGAAAAACGAATATAAGTTTGCAAATATCGGAATCAGAACGAAAAAGTTACAAAATACATAAAGGAAGCCTCATACCTTACTAATATAATAAAATAGTTACTATTAATCTCATGGGGAATGGTAACCCTATACACACTATACTCGGGTTAACCTTATATACACTATACTCGGGTTATATTGGAGGAAACTAGATAAACTACAATAGACTTTTAGTTAATTAAGGAGTCTGAATTCTCAAAACACTTATAAGTTTTACCATTTTGATTTAGGCGTTCGATATTGAGTCCTGGAAACCCTAAAAGCTTGGAGAATGAGCAATAATCCAGGTGAGGGAGTTCTGATGACCTGCTATTTGCTTGTGCGTATTACTTGTATGATGTTTTGTTGTTTGCTATTGCTTATATGTTTGAATGACCGTTCTGCTTGTATGCTATCATCCGTGTGATCACCTTTTTAAATTGATAAATATAAATATCTGCCTAAATAACCGGTTCTACTCATCGCATGTCTATGACTTGGTAAAGGTATGAATAGAGAGTGCTAGCCTTGCAAAAAAAAAAAAAAAATCTTAAGAAAAGTATTTTTGGAAAAAGCTTTTCTATCCGTAAGCAAATTTTTACATGATCGCTGTAAGGGCTTGTGGAGCCATAAATAGTATTTTTAACGTTAAGGCGAAGCTAGCATGGGTTCTCCACTTGATAGCGAGAGGACTCGCTTTATTGTGCCTGTAAGGCCTTAGTTAAATTTTGGTTGCGAGAGGACTCGGATGTTTGTGCCCGAGGGGCCTTGAAGGGTGGACAGTCCTAGTTTGGACTCCCCCAATTTGGATTGAAACTCTTTTCTCGGCTAGGGTAATAGTCGAGTTTTGCCTAGTAGGATGGAACCCCTAGGTAGCCTCATGCGGATAAGCTAAGGTGCCCTGTACGAGTAAGTACAAGGGATAATCGAAGTGTAGACGACGTAATTCTATACCTTCCATAGTTCTGGACTCCTATGGATGTGTTGCTTGCATTCATCACGCCTGCATTCATTATGTATGTGGATAGCTTGCTTACACGTGTGATAATAATGTGTGAAAACTTACTTGACCGGTAGTGGTGAGGAATGAACTCACTGAGCTGTTTTATGCTCATTCCTCCTTAGTTTCATTTGCAGATTTACATACGATGGGATTAGGATATGTCTCGAGTGCTGAGTGCGAGATGAAGATATTTACATTAGTATTAGAAGTAGCTGAATACTTTTTAGATGATACATAGACATTATTTGCAGAAAATATTTATTTATTAAACCTTACTCTAATGCTAGTATATCATGTCTTATTATTTGGTAGGGGATACCGATTCTCTGTGGTTCTGAGGAATTGTGGGATATCGGATACCCATAGTTATTTATATTTGTATTCTACAGTAAATTGATTACTTAAAAATCGATAACCTTAGTGATTAATCATTTAGAGTCTTGCAATCTCTGACTTGCAAGGCGATTAATACTTGGTTGGCATGGCTGGACATATAGTACTTGGTTAGCGTAGCTTTGTAGACTCGAACCCGTGACCTCCAACTAAATCCACCCAAGCGATCCGCTACTTATCCGTTAGGCCATTGACCTGTTTCTTAATATTCATTACAATTAAATTATATTTAAACTATTTGAATTCCTAAACTAAAATTTTTTAACTAAACTAAAATTAACACTAACATTAAACTAATTATTTCTAATATAAATTACTTCCTAAAAATCTACGAAATCTTTATAATTTTTCCTTTTCTTATTTTTTTTGGTATTTTCATTATTTGTTAATTTTATCATTTTTATCTTTTATTAACTTTTTGTAAATTATTTTTTTGAATTAGGACCCTTTTTTGTAAAAATAAAAACTAAAACTATGGAAGGGCAAAAATTAGGTGTCTGCAATGATTACGGAGGATTGCTTTCATATAATTCTATATACAAGCTTATACAATTTATCATTACTAAAGGTCTATTTACAAGCAAGGAATTCTGAAGAATAAAAGACTAAACAAAGAAAATATCTAAATCTTATTTATTCCAAATGAAGAAGGCTATTTACAAAATGCTAAATTTACGTAAAAGAATGAATATTTCTGGTTAGTAGAATAACAGGCACAATGATAACTACCTGTTATTTTACAAGTTTGATTCTTTTTGTTTGGCTTCCTTTTTTATTTTTGTTTTCTATTTATTTTTATTTATTTACTTCGCGAAGGTTGGGCTCAATTGATGTGGGCCCAAAGTGATATATTCGAGCCCTAATAGATGTACTAAAGCCCTTACTATAGTAATATTTATACGGCTCTTCTATAGGGGCAAGATGAGCCCAATCTTATTCCTAATGAATTTTTACTTATTTGGGCTAAAAAGTTATATCCATATCTAGAGTGTCTTTTAAGGCCAATGAAGTGGGTAGATGTGGATCTGTTTGGAAGCCTATTGACTCGATCTAGCTATAGTTATGTAAAAATAGAAAAAATCAAAATTACAATCATTACCTATTCCAAACTTCACATAGAATTATTACAAATTATTTACAAGGGAAAATTACAACTACAATCACAACTTCATAACTGCCTTTATCAATTTAGGTTCGCCACATCATAGGTTTTGTGAATTTTTTTGAAAAAAGTTTTCATGTAATATAAAAGGTGGGTTCTAAAAGTTCTCAAGTTCTGCAACCACTATGTTTTTTAAGGTAACGATTCTGTAGTCACATTTGAACTTAAGTGGGGTAGCCTGATCGGCCCCGGAAGGTGGTTGCCCCACAACATCCGAAACTTACACAATGACCCCCCTCTTAAGATCCTAAGACGGTCTGGTTTTGACCGTATCTACCATGTATTTATGATGTAGAAAAAAAATATAAGTAAAACCCCCAAAATTCCCCCTTAAATAAACTGCCACAACAATAAAATAATGTTTGTAAAAAACAAATAAATAAAATAAACAAATACATAAAATAACATACTTAAGTTTTTTTATTATTTTTACTATTTCATCTTTTTTTTTTAAAGAAAAATAATCTTATTTTTAGGAACTTCTAGTGGCTAGCCCTCTAGCGATCCCCAGTGGAGTTGTCAAACTATTGAGCCTGGCTTTTCGACTTCTACTATTTAAAATTGATTTCCCCATTTTCCGATTAATACTAAATCCTAACCCATTTAATATTAATCTTCGACTAAAGAAATTGAGAAATTCCGGTTTTTTATTGAAAATAATTTTTGGAGTCGCTTCCCGACTAAAATTGAGAAAAGAAAAAAAAAACGTAACCAATTGGGTGAATTGATTATGATTTGGCTACCGGTCTTTGATTTCAATTTTAAATGAAGAACCAAAGAGTTTCAAGTTCGGTGGCTAACCTATTAAACCCTTAACGGGTACCGCTATTTATTTACTGAAATTAGGATTATTTTTCTAATTATAATATTTAAAAAATAAATAAATAAAATCAAAAGAAAAAAGAACCTAAGTTTCTACATATTTTATCATCGCCCCGAAGGTGCCTACGTACTCGCTAGTTGAGATCAGACGATCGTAGTTCTTTCCGAAAACTTTAATGTGTTGGTTCTTTTTTATAAAAAATGATTGGTTATATTTTTGTTTTTATTAACCATTTTATTTTTATTAAGAAAAATCTCTAAAAGCTTAATTTTAATTTCTAATTATAAAAAAAAAACTTAAAAACCTAATTTTTTAAAAGTCCCAATTAAAATTTTTATTTTAAAAACAACTAAGTGATATTTTTTTTATTTTCAAGAAAAACCCTAAAGATTGTATGAAATATGCAATGTTCTACATGATGAAACTTTTATATAGAAAAGATGTTTAAAACATTAAAAAAGAAAGAAAAAAATTCCTAATAACAGAAAAGATGCCTTAATTATAGAAAAGATATTTAAATCATAGAAAAGAATTTAAATAATGAAAAAGATGTTTAAACCATAGAAAAAAAAATCTAAATTATAGAAAAAATGTCTGAATCATAGAAAAGATGTCTAAACCATAGAAAAAAAAAATTGAACTATGAAAAATAAGCCTAAACTATGGAAAAGATGTTTCGCCGTAAAAAAGAAATCAATTAAAGATTTTTTTATTTTATTTTATGAACATCAAAATGATTTTTTTATCTAGAAAACCCTAAGAGGCCTAATGTAATTTTTCTAAATTAATACAATATGCAAAGAATAAGATTTTGTAAAATATGAGATTTTATAAAAATATCATTTTGAAAATATGAAATCTAAAAAAAAAATTAAAAAAACTAAAATTTAACTTAATACATGTTCACTAGACACTAATGCTATAACTAATTACTAGTAATTAAAGACATAATAAAAATAAAAAAATTAGTACAAGTCTTAAAAATAACTGCGCATATACTAAGTGAGATAAAAATAAATAAATAAGGCTAGATATAGACAATAATTAAAAACCACTATTATATACCTACAAGGCAAAGCACGCAAAGCTGATGAAAGAAAACAAATTGGATCCCCAGTCCTATCATGTGCAGAATTATAGAATTGGTCTAAAGAGTGGGTTCGAGCGTGTTTTCAAACAAATGTGTAATTGTTCATTTTTTTTTTTTTACAAAAAGGGTCCTAATTCTTGAATGTTATTGTTTTATAAAAAAAATTTTGCTAAAAGCCCTAAAATTTAAAAAGGATTTTTTATTTACTTTTATTTAAAAAAAAACAACTTCTATATGACAAATCCTTAAACAAAATCAAATCATAACAAAAATAACCAATCCTAATAACTCTTAAACTAACATAAAATATACATTCACTTAAATCAATACTTAATTTATCAAATCAAGAAAACTAATGTTAAAAGAAGAATACATAAATTAATATATACATATACATATATTATTGTTATTAAACAATTATCTATATATAAAAGACTAAGAATAAAATCTCCTAAA
Source organism: Lumnitzera racemosa (assembly GCA_024138005.1). Classification (NCBI taxonomy): domain Eukaryota; kingdom Viridiplantae; phylum Streptophyta; class Magnoliopsida; order Myrtales; family Combretaceae; genus Lumnitzera; species Lumnitzera racemosa. The sequence goes on from JAMXBC010000006.1 coordinate 75,526,602, forward strand.
GCTAATATGTTTATATTCGTATATATTATATTCAATAACTAAAGATCTAAATAATAATAATAATAATAATACAATAATAACTAAACAATTAAACAAACAATTTCGAAATTGGAAAGAAACGGACCTAAACTTCTTGATTACGTGATGAAAGATGATGGCCGGCGTATAACGGAATTGCTATTGTGTGTGGCTACTAGTGTCGGATTATTGTCTGAGTTTGCTTCACGGCTGTCCGCCTTGCTGCTGTCCGCTTTTCTACAGTCTACCTTGCTACTGTCCTGTTCGCTGCTGTCCGCTGTGCTATTGTTCTATTCTTTGCTGTCCTGTTCGTCCGCCGTGCTGCTGTTCTATTTGCTGCCGTCCTGTTTGTTGCTATCTGCTGTGCTGTTGTTCTGTTTGCTGCTGTCTGCTGTGCTGCCATCCTGTTCGTTGCTGCTCGCTGTGCTGCTGTTCTGTTCGCTGCTGTCCGCTGTGCTGCTGTTCTGTTGCATGATCTACTGTGCGTGTGTATGAGAGTCAGTGTTGATGATCCGTGTGTGATTTGTAGCGCGTGTGTTTGCAGTTTCTGTTTTGTTGTCATCCAAAAGCGGATTGTTAATTAGTTGTGTTTGGAGTTTTTGTTTTGTTGCTATAAATGGATGGGTGGTCAGTAGGGGGTTGGCTTTGTTTAGTCGATGGATGTGTGTTTTTGTCGCTGAATTATTGCTGTGTCAAGGTAGTCTTTTTCTGCTGTGTCTCCTCTTTTATATGCATGTGTATGAGTGTTTTTAAGGGCCAAATCAAATCATATTTGGATATATCTATTGTATCTGATTCGATAAACAATCAAACTAGATCCAAATTAATTTAAATCTAATTTATTTAAATTCAAATGATTTAATTAGATATGAATCCCGTTTTCATCTCGCTTTTGCAAAGATAGAAAAATAAAGACATAGGTGCCTCTGAGACTCGGACCTAAGACCTCAAATTAAATCCAACCCAAAAACTCTGATACTTACCAGTTAGGTCATTGGTCTGTACCTTGACATTCAGTACAATTAAACTATACTTAAACTGTAAACCCCTGAAAGTTTTGATCTAGTTTTTGAAATCGACTCAACTATATTAGACAATATAAAAGTCGACAAGGCTAATTAAAGTGAAAACCTTAAAAGACTTAATTAATCGCGTAAAGAATTTTTCGACCCTAAATGTTTCTAAAAGCTAAAGATTCAATTCGAAAGTGATAAAAACCTTAAAAATGATTTCATTAAGGACATATGTACACCAATCCATCATGATATACCCTAAAACCCTAATTGAAAATATAATGCTTATATTTTGCAAAATCATTAGTAAATGGTTAGAGATAACCCACATTCTTGCTTATATGATTCAAATTCTTAAATAATCCATTAGGAACTAAGATAATGGGTCAAAGATTATATTTATCCCTTAAATATATGATTAAGATGGTCTTACTTAGGATTAGGGTTATAGTTGAAGATTAAGTTACATATAGTGAACTTTAAGACTCAAATTAGCACTTTTTACACTTGTTATGCAAAGTTATTTATCAAATGAGATATATGGACTCTAAAGGCCTAAAGTAAGATCTCATCAACCACATTTACACATCAATGCATCATATACCTCAATTCTTCTCATTTCCTTCATTTCTCCCCTAATTTCCCTTAATTACTACATTATGTACACAAAATTACACATACTTAAGGAATGTTGACTAAGATAATACATGTTGACCAAATTTCAAATGTTGACCAAGTCAACACATGTTGACTAAAGTCAACATTTTGAAAAGTCAACAAAGGTAAAAGATAAGAAAAATATCTCTTATGTAATGATGTCTTCCTTTTCTTTTCTTTTTGATTTTTCTTTCTTCCTTTGTTTCCATTGTTGCCGTCCACAAATTGTCCCCTTAACCCCACCACATATTGTCTTCCATTAAGAGAAACAAACAAAAGAAACAAAACAAAAATCCCTCTTTCATGCCGTGAGCTCCCTTCCCTTCTTTCCCTTTCATTTCTCCCCTTTTGTCTCCTCCATTTCAACATCATAAAAGGTATGTTTTTAAGTGCTTTAACTTACTTTCTATTAGTCATTAGTTAGTTAATTAGGTAGATTAGATAAGTAGTTATATGGTTAGTTTTGTCTTGAAGAAGAGGAAACAAAGTTTCCTTCTTTAAGTGTAGAAACTTGAAGTTTGAAAGAGAAGAAAGAAAGACATGAGGATATGCTTCTATGTATGCATACATAAGGAAATACCAAAAGAGTATAAGTAGAAGAACCTTTGTACATGAGTATTTAACATGTACATAACCTAATTTAAGATCAAATCTTACTAAATATACCTATACTACACTAAATATGTACATAAGAACACAAAAACATGGAATTAGGGAGCTTTTCTTAAGGAGAAATTTAGGCATACGAAATTTTAGTATGAAATACGTATTCCACCGTATAGGTATACGGGTATGTATACATGTATAAATACGGTATAAACCTTAGTATAGGTATGAGTATAAGTATGTATAAAGTATATGTACATAAGTATAAGAAAAAGAGATAATATGTACATAATCCATATGTATATAACATAAGCATGATGGAAGGCTTATGTAAGCATATGATGAGGTAAAGGATGACATAAGCACATGATGACATAAGCCATGACATAAGCAAGTGATGACATAAGCAAGTGATGACATAAGCAATGACATAAGCAAGTAATGATGTAAGCGATGACATAAGCATAAGATTAAAAAAAATAGAAAACTAAGGAAAGTGTAAGTAATTAGGTAACTAAATTAGGAAAAACCTAATACACTTTCTAAATTAGATTATACCTAATTCACTATATGAATTAGTAATAGCAAAGTAAAATTCTTTCATTGGAAGAATTTAAGGAATAAAAGATATAAACATAAGTAAGAAAAGTACTTAGATGTTCATAACTAAAACTTTCTATAAATTTAGCTCATAACATAAAATAGAGGTCTTAATATCCAAAACAAATACTACCGTGTGAAAATATGTTCAAAAACGATGAAAAACAATTATAAATTCATAAATACCAAAAATAAAACGAAAAAGCTACATACGATTGAAATTAAAGTCTTACCGAGTAAAAGTTGATAGTGATTTAAGTAGAACTAGGTACTTAGTTGTTTAGAATTAATAGTTAATTCAAACACTTATTAGTATTGTTATCACATAATGATCAGGTGACTCTGAGGTGAGCGAGGACCTCCCGATCGATTACTACGATTAGGGCGAACCGCTATGGCTGAGTGAGTATTTACCCTGTGATTCCATGCTTGATTGTGATTGTAGATAGTGGACTTAAATATTATTATTAATTAACTGCTGTGTGGGGTTCGGGATATGCTTGTGTATGTAATTGATTGTTGAGTTGTGAATTTACCTTAAATTCAGAGAATGCCTTGTTTGTTGCATGGTAGTATAGAAAATGATTGTGTGTATTAATGGATGGTCACAGCATAATTTGAACTAACTTATACTCGGCTATAAAAAGAAACTGGAACATGCATTAACATGCATAGCATGGATACTATTCCGGCCGTCACATCACACGGAGGTAAAGAGAGGCCATTCGGAGGTTGATATTATTGAGTTATTTGGTTATGTACGATGCACTCGTACAAAATGACCTTACCCTGGCCCACGGGAACACTAGGCGTTGGAGGCGCCAACCGCCTGGCTAAGGGTCGAGTCTAGAGACCTCCGTTTAGGGGTGAGTGTGGACTGCGGGGGCCCACTCACAATTATACTAGAACTTGTGTTTTTCTAAAAATAAAGAGTTATTTGATATAAGTACGGAACATGGAGTTTCCTAGTAAAGTAAGTTCTAGTGTAATACCCGGATCTGATTGGTGCCGTGTAAACTCCAACCCTGACTTCGGAGGGCGTTAAATCCGAGTTACGTATATGAACTAGTTAAGTATGCGTATTATTTAGCATTCTGTTTGATCATTCATTCATATGCGTGACTATAATGTATTTATAACTTGCTTGTCGTGTGGCTGAGGGTTTTGCTCACTAAGCTTAGGCTTACACCCCTTTAGACTTTTGTTGCAGGATAGCTTATTCGTAGAGACAGGACGAGGGATGCCACGGGTTAGCCTGGGGACTTGGGCAAGAGCGAGGTGTCCTGTGTGATGAGAGGAAAACAGTTTATGTAGACTATTCCTCATGTACTTATGTTTAACTTATGTTTACCTTATCCTTATGAACTTAGACATACTTAAATACTATGTAATGTAAACTTTTGAGCTTAACTTTTATATAAATATGTTGTGTGGTGATATCATGTGAATCTGGATGTACTTTGGAACTAGTAGTCGTAGAGCCTTGTATATTGTGTGAAGAGTTTTTGATTGGAAGGGTAACCGATCAAGGGTTCTTCATACAGTATACGGCGTCTGCCACGATTAAGTCCTCCTCAGTTCGTGACATAAACTATCCAATTCCCTAAAATAAAATTTTTTGACTAAACTAAAACTAAAACTAACGACTCTAAAATAATTTACTTCCCAAAAATATACAAAACTCTTAATAATAAATTTTTTTGTTTCTTATTTTTTTGGTATTTTCATTATTTGTTAATTTTTTATTATTTTTATTTTTTGAATTAGGTCCCATTTTGTAAAAATAAAGATTAAGACTATAGAGGGGCAAAAATTAGGCGTCTACACATAGTTTACGTAGTTTGGTTATTCTTGATCGTGAAATCAAATAATCAATCTTATTTGGGAACAAAGGTTATTCCAAATGTTCTCAAAACCCCTAGTGTAAGGACCTCAGCTATTCTCAATTTTGAAGGCAAGTGATCCCGCTTTTAGCTGCTACGTTTATTCAACGAGAAACCTCAGTTCTTCTCGAAAGAAGATCTAGCAATTTAAGCACCGTCTTTATCTACGAATTTTGGAAATTTACTTATCCTTAATCTTAAATTTGAGTAATTCAACTTTTTATTACCCAATCATTTTTTACACATTCCTTAGAATCCTCAAATAAAGAACCCCAGCTATCCGCATCCTAAAACCAAGCTAACATACATTTTAGGAACAGCGGCGATCCAATAGGAGGATTCGTTCTTCTTGAAAAAAGCTACGGAAATTTAGGAGCCTCAGTTTTTCTTAGTTTAGGAATTTTGGTTATTCCAAGCAATTGAATGTGATAATACGTTATCCTCGAAGTGAGGATTTTTGCAGAACTTCTTAGCAATCTGTGGATGGTAGATACTCACGAGTCCCAACTATGAAACCAAGTAATTCTTATTTTTAGGAGTTTTGTATTCCATAGTTTACGTAGTTTGGTTACTCTTGATTGTGAAATCAAATAATCAATCTTATTTGGGAACAAATGTTATTCCAAAAGTTCTCAAAACTTCCAGTGTGAGGACCTCGGCTGTTCTTAGTTTTGAAGGCAAGTGATACCGCTTTAAGGTGCTACATTTATTCAACGAGAAACCTCGGTTCTTCTTGAAAGAAGATCTAGCAATTTAAGTACCGTCGTTATCTATGGATTTTAGAAATTTAGTTATCCTCAATCCTAAATTCGAGCAATTTAACTTTTTGTTACCTAATCTTTTTCTAAACAATCCCAAGATTCCTTAAATTATGAACCTTGGCTATCCGCATCCTAAAACCAAGCAATAATACATTTCAGGAATAATGGCGATCCGATAGGATGATTTGTTCTTCTTGAAAAAAGATTAAAAAATTTAGGAGCCTCGGTTTTTCTTAGTTTAAGAAATTTGTTTATTCCAAGTAACTGAATGTGATAGTACGTTGTCCTCGGAGCGAGGATTTTTGCAGAACATCTTACCAATCTGTAGATGGTGGATACTCACGAGTCCCAAACATGAAACCAAGTAATCTTTGTTTTTAGGAGTTTTTGTATTCCATAGGTTACGTAGTGTGGTTATTCTTGATCGTGAAATCAAACAATCAATCCTATTTGGGAACAAACGTTATTCCAAAAGTTCTCAAAACCCTCAATGAAAGGACCTCAGCCGTTCTCAATTTTGAAGGCAAGTGATCCTGCTTTTAGGTGCTACGTTTATTCAACGAGAAACCTTGGTTCTTCTCGAAAGAAGATCTAGCAATTTAAGCAACGTTGTTATCTACAGATTTTGGAAATTTAGTTATCCTCAATCCTAAATTCAAGCAATTCAACTTTTTATTATGCAATCATTTTCTATACATTCCCTAGAATCCTTAAATATAGAACTTCGGCTATCCGTATCCTAAAACCAAGCTAACATACATTTTGAGAACAGCGGCAATCGATCAGAGGATTCATTCTTCTTGAAAAAAGCTATGGAAATTTAAGAGCCTCGGTTTTCCTTAATTTAGGAATTTTTGGTTATTCCAAGCAATTGAATGTGATAATACGTTGTCCTCAGAGCGAGAATTTTTGTAAAACTTCTTGGCAATCTGCGGATGTCACGAACTGAGGACGACCTAGCCTTGGCAGACGCTGTATACTGTATGAAGAACCCTTGATTGGTTACCCTTCCAATAAAAAACTCTTTACACAATATACAAGGCTCTACAACTACTAGTTCCAAAGTACATCCAGATTCACATGATATCATCACACAACATATTTATATAAAAGTTAAGCTCAAAGGCTTACATTACACAGTATTTAAGTATGTCTAAGTTCATAATAATAAAGTAAACATAAGTTAAACATAAGTACGTGAGTAATAGTCTACATAAACTATTGTCCTCTCATCATACAGAACACCTTGCTCTTGCCCAAGTCCCCAAGCTAACCTATGGCATCCTTCGTCCTGTCTCTACGGACAGGCTATCCTGCAACAAAAGTCTAAAGGGGTGTAAGCCTAAGCTTAGTGAGCAAAACCCTCAGCCACACAACAAGCAAGTTATAAGTACATTATAGTCACGCATATGAATGAATGAACAAACAGAATTGCAAATAATACGCATACTTAACTAGTTCATATACGTAACTCGGATTTAACGTCCTCCGAAGTCAAGGTTGGAGTTTACACGGCACCAATCAGATCCGGGTATTACACTAGAACTTACTTTACTACGGAACTCCATGTTCCGTACTTATATCAAATAATTCTTTTATTTTCAAAAGATACAAGTTCTAGTATAATTGTGAGTGGGCCCCCATAATCCACACTCACCCCTAAACGGAGGCCTCTAGACTCGACCCTTAGTCTGGCGGTTGGTGCCTCCAACGCCTAGTGTTCCCGCAGGTCAGGGTAAGGTCATTTTGTACGAGTGCACCGTACATGATAAATACTCATGTACAAAGGTTCATATACTTATACTCTTTTGGTATTTCTTTATGTATACATACATAGAAGCATATCCTCATGTCTTTCTTTCTTCTCTTTCAAAAGTTCAAGCTTCTACACTTAAAGATGGAAACTTTGTTTCCTCTTCTTCAAGACAAGACTAACCACATAACTACTTATCTAATTTACCTAATTAACTAACTAATGAATAATAGAAAGTAAGATAAAGCAACTTAAAGACATACCTTTTATGATGTTGAAATTATGGAGACAAAAGGGAAGAAATGAAAGGGAAAGAAGAGAGGGAAGTTCACGGCATGAAAGGGAGGTTTTGTTTTGTTTCTTTTGTTGGTTTCTTTTAATGGAAAACAATATGTGGTGGGGTTTAGAAGAAAATTTGTGGACGGCAACAATAGAAAAAAAAGAGAGAAAGAAAAATCAAAAAGAAAAGAAAAGGAAGACATCATTAAGTAAGAGATATTATCCTTATCTCTTAACTTTTGTTGACTTTTCAAAATGTTGACTTTAGTCAACATGTGTTGACTTGGTCAACATTTGAACTTTGGTCAACATGTATTATCTTAATCAACATTCCTTAAGTATGTGTAATTTGTGCACATAATGTAGTAATTAAGGGAAATTAGGGGAGAAATGAAGGAAATGAGAAGAAATGAGATATATGATGCATTGATGTGTAAATATGGTTGATGAGATCTTACTTTAGGTCTTTAGAGTCCATATATCTCATTTGATAAACTACTTTGGGTAATAAGTGTAAAAAGTGCTAATTTGAGTCTTAAAGTTCACTATATGTAACATAATCTTCAACTATAACCCTAACCCTAAGTAAGACTATCTTAATCATATATTTAAGGAATAAATATAATCTATGACCCATTATCTTAGTTCCTAATGGATTACTTGAGAATTCAAATCATATAAGCAAGAATGAGGGTTATCTCTAACCATTTACTAACGATTTAGCAAAATATAAGCATTATGTTTTCAATTAGGGTTTTAGGGTATATCATGTTGGATTGGTGTACATATGTCCTTAATGGAATCATTTTTAAGGTTTTTATCATTTTCAAATGAAATCTTTAGCTTTTAGAAACATTTAGGGTAGAAAAATTCTTTACGCGATTGATTAATTCTTTTAGGGTTTTCACTTTAATTAGCCTTGTCGACTCCTAAATTGTCTAATATAGTTGAGTCTATTTCAAAAACTAGATCGAAACTTTCAGGGGTTTATAGTAGATGACGAATACTCACGAGTCCCAACATGAAACCAAGTAATGCTTATTTTTAGGAGTTTTGTATTCCATAGTTTACGTAGTGTGGTTATTCTTGATCATGAAATCAAACAATCAATCCTATTTGGGAACAAGAGTTATTCTAAAAGTTCTTGAAACCCCCAGTGTAAGGACCTCGGCTGTTCTCAATTTTGAAGGTAAGTGATCCCGCTTTTAGGTGCTACATTTATTCAACGAGAAACCTCGGTTCTTCTTGAAAGAAGATCTAGCAATTTAAGCACCGTCGTTATATACGGATTTTAGAAATTTAGTTATCCTCAATCCTAAATTCGAGCAATTCATCTTTTTATTACCCAATCTTTTTCTACAACTTCCCTAGAATCTTTAAATAACAATCTTCGGCTATCCACATCCTAAAACCAAGCTAACATACGTTTTGGGAACAGCGTGCAAACCAATCGGAGGATTCGTTCTTCTTGAAAGAAGGTTTAGAAATTAAGGAGCCTTGGTTCTCCTTAGTTTAGGAATTTTGGTTATTCCAAGTGATTAAATGTGATAATACGTTGTCCTCGGAGCGAGGATTTTTCCAGAACTTTTTAGCAATCTGCAGATAGCGGATACTGACGAGTCCCAAACATGAAACCAAGTAATCCTTGTTTTTAGGAGTTTTGTAATCGATAGGTTGCGTAGTCTCGTTATTCATGATCATGAAATCAAATAATCAATCTTATTTGGGAACAAATGTTATACCAAAGCTTCTCAAAACCCCCAGAGTATGGACCTCGGCCATTCTCATTTTTGTAGGCATGTGATCCTTCTTTTAGGTGCTATGTTTATTAAACGAGAATCCTCGATTCTTCTCGAAAGAAGATCTAGCAATTTAATCTACGGATTTTGTAAATTTAGTTATCCTTTATCTTAAATTCGAGCAATTCATCTTTTTATTACCTAATCTTTTTCTACACAATCCTAAGATTCCTTAAATTACGAACCCCGACTATTTGCATCCTAAAACCAAGCTATAATACATTTTGGGAACAACGGCAATCCGATAGGATGATTCGTTCTTCTTGAAAAAAGCTTCAAAAATTTAGGAGCCTCGGTTCTCCTTAGTTTAAGAATTTTGGTTATTCAAAGTAATTAAATGTGATAATACATTGTCCTCAAAGCGAGGATTTTTGCAAAACTTCTTAGCAATCTGTAGATGGAGGATACTAACGAGTCCCAAACATGAAAACAGGTAATCCTTGTTTTTTGGAGTTTTTGTATTCCATAGGTTACGTAGTGTGGTTATCTTTGATCGTGAAATCAAAAAATCAATCCTATTTGGGAACAAACGTTATTCCAAAAGTTCTTGAAACCCCTAGTTTAAGGACCTCGGCTGTTCTCAATTTTGAAGGCAAGTGATCCCGCTTTTAGGTGCTACGTTTATTCAACGAGAAACTGTGGTTCTTCTTGAAAGAAGATCTAGCAATTTAAGCAACGTCGTTATCTACAAATTTTGAAAATTTAGTTATCTTCAATCCTAAATTCGAGTAATTAAGATTTTTATTACCTAATCTTTTTTTACACGATCCCTAGATTGCTTAAATTATGAACCTTGTCGATCTGCATCCTAAAACTAAGCTAACATACATTTTGGGAACAACGGCGATTCGATAGGAGGATTCATTCTTCTTAAAAGTTTAAGAATTTTGGTTATTCCAAGAAATTGAATCTGATAATACGTTGTCCTCTGAGGGAGGATTTTTACAGAATTTCTTAGCAATTTGTTTATGATAGATACTCACGAGTCCCAAACATGTAACCATGTAATCTTTGTTTTTAGGAGTTTTTGTAACTCATAAGTTACGTAGTCTGGTTATTCTTGATCATGAAAGTAAATGATCAATCTTATTTGGGAACAAATGTTATTCTAAAAGTTCTCAAAACCTCCAGAGTAAGGACCTCAGCTATTTTAAATTTTGAAGGCAAGTGATCCCTCTTTTAGGTACTACGTTTATTGAACGAGAAACCTTGGTTCTTCTCGAAAGAAGATCTAGCAATTTGATCTAAGGATTTTGGAAATTTAGTTATCCTCAATCCAAAATTCAAGCAATTTAACTTTTTATTACCTAATCTTTCTCCATTCGTTCCCTAGATTCCTTAAATTACGAAGCTCAGCTATCCGCACTCTAAAACCAAGCTAAAATACATTTTGGGAACATCGGTGATTCAATAGGAGGATTCGTTCTTCTTGGAAGAAGCTTCGGAAATTTAGGAGCCTTGGTTTTCCTTAGTTTAGTAATTTTGGTTATTCCAAGTAATTGAATCCGATAATACGTTGCCCTTGGGAATAGGATTTTGGCAGAATTTCTTAGCAAACTGTAGATGACGGATACTCACGAGTCCTAACACATGAAACCAAGTAATCCCTGTTTTTAGGAGTTTTTGTAATCCATAGGTTACCTAGTCTGGTTATTCTTGATTGTGAAATCAAATAATCAATCTTATTTAGGAACAAACGTTATTCCAAAACTTCCCAAAACCACTAGTATATGGACCTCGGGTGTTCTCCATTTTGAAGGCAAGTGATCCCACTTTTAGGTGCTACATTTATTCAATGAGAAACCTCTGTTCTTCTTGAAAGTAGATGTAGCAATTTAATCTACGAATTTTGGAAATTTAGTAATCCTTAATCTTAAATTCAAGCAATTCATCTTTTTATTAACTAATCTTTTTCCACACGATCCCTAGATTCCTTAAATTACGAACCCCGGCTATCCGCATCCTAAAACCAAGCTACAATACATTTTAGGAATACTAGCAATCTAATAGGAGGATTTGTTCTTCTTGAAAAAAGCTTCGGAAATTTAGGAGCCTTGGTTTTCCTTAGTTTAGGAATTTTTGTTATTCCAAGTAATTGAATCTAATAACACGTTGTCCACGGAGCGAGGATTTTTGTAGAACTTCATAACAATCTGTGGATGGCGGATACTCTTGAGTCCCAAACATGAAACCAAATAATCCTTGTGTTTAGGAGTTTTTTATTGCATAGGTTACGCAGTCTGGTTATTCTTGATCATTAAATCAAATAATCAATCTTATTTAGGAATAAACATTATTCCAAAAGTTCTCAAAACCCCCAGTATAAGGACCTCGGGTGTTCTCAATTTTATAGGTAAGTGATCCTTCTTTTAGGTGCTACGTTTATTGAACGAGAAACCTCGGTTCTTCTCGAAAGAAGATCTAGTAATTTAAGCACGTCGGTATCTACGGATTTTGGAAATTTAGTTATCCTTAATCCTCAATTCGAGCAAATCATTTTTTTATTAACCAATCATTTTCTACACGTTCCTTAGAATCCTTAAATAATGAACCTTGGCTATCCGTATCCTAAAACCAAGCTAACATACATTTTGGGAACAGCGGCGATCTAATAGGAGGATTCAATGTTCTTGAAAGAAGCTTCAGAAATTTAGGAGCCTTGGTTCTTAATTTAGGAATTTAGGTTATTCTAAGTAATTGAATGTGATAATACATTGTGCTCAGAGTGAGGATTTTTCCATAACTTCTCAGCAATGTGTAGATGGCGGATACTCATGAGTCCCGAACATGAAACCAAGTAATCCTTGTTTTTAGGATTTTTTGTATTCCATAAGTTACATAGTTTGGTTATTCTTGATCATGAAATCAAATAATCAATCTTATTTAGGAACAAATGTTATTCCAAAAGTTCTCAAAACCCCCAAAGTAAGGACCTCGGCTATTCTCAATTTTGAAGGCAAGTGATCCTACTTTTAGGTGCTACGTTTATTGAACGAGAAACCCCGGTTCTTCCCGAAAGAAGATCTAGCAATTTAATCCACGGATTTTGGAAATTTAGTTATCCTCAATCGTGAATTCGAGCAATTCATCTTTTTATTACCTAATCTTTTTCAACACAATCCCAAGATTCCTTAAATTACGAACCCCAGCTATCCGCATCCTAAAACCAAGCTAACGCACATTTTGGGAATAGTGGCTGTCAGGACCCTAAAGGGGGCCTAGTAGGATTACCTAAAATTTCCACAACATATGTGCACCCATGCTATGAAAACTGCCTTGCAAGTCAGAGATTGCAAGACTCTAAATGATTAATCACTAAGGTTACTGATTTTTGAGTAATTAATTTACTGTAGAATACAAATATAAATAACTATGGGTATCCGATATCCCACAGTTCCTCAGAACCACAGAGAATCGGTATCCCCTACCAAATAATAAGACAGGATATACTAATATTATAGTAAGGTTTAATAAATAAATATTTTCTACAAAGGATGTCTATGTATCATCTAAAAAGTACTCAACTACTCCTAATACTAATGTACATATCTTCATCTCATACTCAACACTCGAGACATATCCCAATCCCATCGTATGTAAACCTGCAAAGGAAACTAAGGGGGAATGAGCATAAAACAACTCAGTGAGTTCATTCCTCACCACTACCGGTTAAGCAAGTTTTCACACATTATTATCACACATGCAATCAAGCTATCTACATACATAATGAATGCAGGCGTGATGAATGCAAGCAACACATCCATAGGAGTCCGGAACTATGGAAGGTGTAGAATTACGTCGTCTACACTTCGATTATCCCCTGTACTTACCTGCACAGGGCACCTTAGCTTACCTACATGAGGCTACCTAGGGGCACCACCCCACTAGGCAAAACTCGACTATTATCCTAGCCGAGAAAAGAGTTTCAATCCAAATAGGGGGAGTCCAGACTAGGACTATCCACCCTCTAGGGCCCCTTAGGCACAAACATGCGAGTCCTCTCGCAACCAAAATTTAACCAAGGCCTTACAGGCACAATGAAGCGAGTCCTCTCGCTATCAAGTGGAGAACCCATGCTAGCTTTGCCTTAATGTTTAAAATACTCTTTATGGCTCCTCAAGCCCTTATAGTGATCATGTAAAAATTTGTTCACGAATAGAAAAGCTTTTTCCAAAAATACTTTTCTTAAGATTTTTGCAAGGCTAGCACTCTCCATTCATACCTTTACCAAGTCATAGACATGCGACGAGTAGAACCGGTTATTTAGGCAGATATTTATATTTATCAATTTAAAAAGGTGATCACACGGATGATAGCATACAAGTAGAACAGTCATTCAAACACACAAGCAATAGCAAACAGCAAAACATCATACAAGTAACACGCACAAGCAAGTAGCAGGTCATCAGAACTCCCTCACCTTGATTATTGCTCATTCTCCAAGCCTTTAGGGTTTCCAGGACTCGATATCGAACGCCTAAATCAAAATGGTAAAACTTATAAGTGTTCTGAGAATTCAGACTCCTTAGTTAACTGAAAGTCTATTGTAGTTTATCTAGTTTCCTCTAATATAACCCGAGTATAGTGTATATAAGGTTAACCCGAGTATAGTGTGTATAGGGTTACCATACCCCATGAGATTAATAGTAACTATTTTCTTATATTAGTAAGGTATGAGTCTTCCTTTATGTATTTTGTAACTTTTTCGTTCTGATTCCGATATTTGCAAACTTATATTCGTTTTTCATCCTTTTCGAATGCACGTTCACACGGTGATGTCTGTTTTGGACGTCAAGACCCGTGTTTTATGATATGAACTAAATTTATTGAAATTTTATCTTATTGAAGTTTAATTATTCTCATTGCTTATGTTTATGCCCTAGTTTAGGGTTTAATAATTGAATTAGCTATTTGATTCATACACTTAGGAAATTTCACATTAGTGCTACTAATCCACATACTTGATTAAATTTAATTCAATCTAGGAAGTATATTAGGGTTTAAGGGATTTTCAACTTCTAAATACATATATATACCTATGTTATGTGCTTATGTAATCTTATTATTTCTTCTATTATAAACCTACGCTTACATCATCACTTATGTAATCAATTGATGATTTCATGGCTTATGTAATGTTTAGATGATGTCATGGCTTATGTAATCCATTTATTGCATGAAAATATATATGTCATTAAGTACTTATACATATACATATGTTATATACCTACCTACACTCATAATATACTAATATGTGTACTTATGTACTAATATATATACTAATACATATACCCATATACGCATACGGTGACATACGTATTTTCGTATGCCTTATATAGCCCCTTAAGAAAGCTTCACAATTTCATTCTTTTTGTATTTTAAGAGTATATTTGACATGATATATGCATGTATAGTTAGTATATACCTTAGTTTAGGTTATGTGCATATTATATACTTACGTACAAAGGTATTTATACTTCTATTCTTTTAGCATATCTTTTTATACATATACTTAAGGACATATGCACATGCATATCCTTCTTCTTCTTCATGATTCCTAGATTTCTACACTTAAAGAGGAGAACTTTGTGCTCTTTTCTTCAAGACAACACTAAACACATAACTACTTTATCTAATATACTTAATTAACTAACTAATGAAGAAGATAAAACAAGATAAAGTAACTTAGATACATACCTTTGCTTATGTTGGAATTAAGGAGACAAAGGAAGATGTTGAAGGTAAAATGGAGATGGAAGCTTACGGCAATGGAGGAGGATTTTTGGTTTGTTTCTTTTGATTTGTTTTGCTTATGGAAGAAGGAGAATGGTGGGGTCTAAAAGGGAGAAGATGTGGACGGCAATTGAGAAGAAAAGGAGAAGAAAAAAAAATCAAAAAGAAAGAAAAGAAGAGCCATCATTAAGGAAGATATATTTTCTTTATCTCTTTAGTCTTTTGTTGACTTTTCAAAATGTTGACTTTAGTCAACATGTATTGACTTGGTCAACCTTTGGACTTTGGTCAACATACATTATTTTAGTCAACATTCCTTAAGTATGTGTAATTTTGTGCACATAATGTAGTAATTAAGGGAAAATAGGGGAAAAATGAAGGAAATGAGAAGAAATGAGGAATTTGATGAATTGATTAGCAAATATAGTTGATGAGGTCTTACTTTAGGTCTTTATAGCTTATATATCTCATTTAGTAAACTACTTTGGATAACAAATGCAAAAAATACTAATTTGAGCATTAAAGTTCACTACATGTAACCTAATCTTCAACTATAACCCTAACTCTAAGTGAGATTACCTTAATCACATACTTAAGGGATAAATATAATCTATGACTCATTATCTTAGTTTCTAATGGATTCCTTGAGGATTCGAATCATATAAGCATGAATGAGGGTCATCTCTAACCTTTTACTAATGATTTAGCAAAATATGAGTATTATATTATCAATTAGGGTTTTAAGGTAAATTATGGTGAATTAGTACTTTTGTATCCTTAAAGTTATAATTTTAGGGTTTTTATTACTTTAGGGCACAATCTCTAATGTTTTTCCACATTTAGGGTTTCATATATTCTTACGCAATTAAATCTTCGATTGTTATCTTAGGGTTTTGATGTGGTTTGAGGTTTATGGTCTTCGTATGTGGTTAGGGGTTCAATTGATGATTTAAGGTTTTTCGTATCCACTTTAGGTTTTGGATTGAGATTTTAATCGGTTTTAAATCTCATTGGCTCTTTTGAGTTTAGGAAATCATCTACAATTTGAACGTTTGTTTCTATTCTTAGGAAGCTAAATTCGCGGGGTTTACAGTGGCTATCCGATAAGAGGATTTGGTTCTTCTTGAAAGAAGCTTCGAAAATTAAAGAGCCTCGGTTCTCCTTAGTTTAGGAATTTTAGTTATTCCAAGTAATTGAATGTGATAATACGTTGTCCTCGGAGCAAGGATTTTTGCAGAACTTCTTAGCAATCTGTAGATGGCGAATACTCACGAGTCCCAAACATGAAACCTAGTAATCCTTGTTTTTAGGAGTTTTTGTATTCCATAAGTTATGTAATGTGGTTATTCTTAATCGTAAAATCAAATAATCAATCTTATTTGGGAAAAAATGTTATTCCAAAAGTTCTCAAAACCCCCAATGTAAGGACCTCTACTATTCTCAATTTTGTAGGCAAGTGATCCCTCTATTAGGTACTACGTTTATCGAATGAGAAACATCGGTTCTTCTTGAAAGAAGATCTACCAATTTAATTTACGGATTTTGGAAATTTAGCTATCCTTAATCCTAAATTCGAGAAATTCAACTTTTTATTACCCAATCATTTTCTACACGTTCCCTAAAATCCTTAATAACGATCTTCGTCTATCCGTATCCTAAAACCAAGCTAAGATATATTTTAGGAATAGCGGTGATTGGACAGGAGGATTTGTTCTTCTTGAAAAAAGCTTCAGAAATTTACGAGCCTCGGTTTTCCTTAGTTTAGGTATTTTTGTTATTCCAAGTAATTGAATGTGATAATACATTGTCCACGAAGCGAGGATTTTTGCAGAACTTCTTAGCAATCTATGGATGGTGGATACTCTTGAGTCACAAACATGAAACCAAGTAATCCTTGTTTTTAGGAGTTTTGGTAATCCATAAGTTACGTAATCTGGTTATTTTTGTCTTAAAATCAAATAATCAATCTTATTTATGAACAAGCGCTATTCCAAAAGCTCTCAAAACTTCCCGTATAAGGACCTCGGGTGTTCTCAATTTTATAGGAAAGTGATCCCTCTTTTTGGTGCTACATTTATGGAATGAGAAACCTCGGTTCTTCTTGAAAGAAGATCTAGCAATTTAAGCACCGCCGTTATCTACGGATTTTGGAAATTTAGTTATCCTCAATCCTAAATTCGAGCAATTCATCTTTTTATTACCCAATCTTTTTCTACACCTTCCCTATAATCTTTAAATAATGATCCTCGGCTATCCGCATCCCAAAACCAAGCTAACATACATTTTGGGAACAGCGTGCAAACGGATCAGAGGATTCGTTCTTCTTGAAAGAAGTTTCGGCAATTTAGGAGCCTCGGTTCTTCTTAGTTTAGGAATTTAGGTTATTCCAGGTAATTAATTCTAATAATACGTTGTCCTCAGAGCGAGGATTTTTGCAAAACTTCTTAGCAATCTGTAGATGACGGATACTCACGAGTCCTAAACATGAAACTAAGTAATCCTTATTTTTAAGAGTTTTTGTAATCCATAGGTTACTTAGTCTGGTTATTCATGATTGTAAAATCAAATAATCAATCTTATTTGTGAACAAAGATTATTCCAAAAGTTCTCAAAACACCCAGAGTAAGGACCTTGGTTGTTCTCAATTTTGAAGGCAAGTGATCCTTCTTTTAAGTGCTATGTTTATTGAACGAGAAACCTCGGTTATTCTCGAAAGAAGATCTAACAATTTAAGCACCGTCATTATCTACGGATTTTGGAAATTTACTTATCCTTAATCTTAAATACGAGTAATTCAACTTTTTATTACCCAATCATTTTTTACACATTCCTTAGAATCCTTAAATGAAGAACCTCGACTATCCGCATCCTAAAACCAAGCTATAATAAATTTTGGGAACAGCAGCAATCCGATAAGAGGATTCGTTCTTCTTAAAAAAAGCTTCGAAAATTTAGGAGCCTCGGTTCTCCTTAAATTAAGAATTTTGGTTATTCCAAGTAATTAAATGTGATAATACGTTGTCCTCGGAGAGTGGATTTTTCTAGAACTTCTTAGCAATCTATGGTTGGCGGCTACTCATGAGTCCCAAACATGAAACCAAGTAATCCTTGTTTTAGGAGTTTTTGTAATCCATAGGTGACGTAGTCTGGTTATTCTTGACCGTGAAATCAAAAAATCAATCTTATTTGGGAAGAAACATTATTCTAAAAGTTCTCAAAACCCATAGTGTAAGGACCGCGGCTGTTCTCAATTTTGAAGGCAAGTGGTCTCTCTTTTAGGTGCTACGTTTATTGAACGAGAAACCTGGGTTCTTCTCGAAAGAAGATCTAGCAATTTAAGCACAATCGTTATCTACGGATTTTGCAAATTTAGTTATCCTCATTCTTAAATTCTACCAATTCATATTTTTATTACCTAATCTTTTTCTACACGTTCCTTAGAATCCTTAAATTACGAACCTCAGCTATCTGCATCCTGAAACCAATGTAACATACATTTTAGGAACAGCGTTGATCCGATAGGAGAATTTGTTCTTCCTGAAAGAAAATTTGGTAATTTAGGTGCCTCGGTTCTCCTTAGTTTAAGGAAATTTGGTTATTCCAAGTAATTGAATCTAATAATACATTATCCTCGAACAAAGGATTTTCGTAGAATTTCTTAGCAATCTGCAGATGACGGATACTCACGAGTCCCAAACATGAAACCAAGTAATCCATGTTTCAACAAGTTTTTGTAATTCATAAGTTACGTAATCTGGTTATTCTTGATCATAAAATTAAATAATTAATCTTATTTAGGAACAAATGTTATTCTAAAAGTTCTGAAAACCCCAAGAGTAAGGACCTTGGGTATTCTCGAATTTGAATGCAAGTGATCCCTCTTTTAGGTGCTACGTTTATTGAATGAGAAACCTTGGTTCTTCTCGAAAGAAAATCTAGCAATTTAAGTACCGTCTTTATCTACAAATTTTGGAAATTTAGTTATCCTCTGTCCTAAATTTGAACAATTTATCTTTTTATTACTTAATCTTTTTCTACATGTTCCCTAAAATCTTTAAATTACGAACCTCGATTATTCGCATCCTATAACCAAGCTAGCATACATTTTAAGAACAGCAGCGATTCGATTAGAGGATTCGTTCTTCTTGAATGAAGCTTTGGAAAATTAGGAGCTCCGGTTCTCCTTAGTTTAGAAATTTTGGTTATTCCACGTAATTGAATGTGATAATACGTTGTCCTCGGAGCAAAGATTTTTGCAGAACTTCTTAGCAATCTGTGGATGGCAGATACTCTTGAGTCCCAAACATGAAACCAAGTAATCCTTGTTTTTAGGAGTTTTCGTAATCCATAAGTTACATAATCTGGTTATTTTTATCTTAAAATCAAATAACCAATCTTATTTGGGAACAAACGCTATTCCAAAAGCTCTCAAAACCTCCCGTATAAGGACCTCGGGTGTTCTTAATTTTGTAGGTAAATGATCCCTCTTTTTGGTGCTACGTTTATGGAATGAGAAACCTCGGTTCTTCTTGAGAGAAGATCTAGCAATTTAAGTACCGTCGTTATCTACGGATTTTTGAAATTTAGTTATCCTCAATCCTAAATTCGAGCAATTCATCTTTTTATTACCCAATCTTTTTCTACACCTTCCCTATAATCTTTCAATAACGATCCTCGGCTAACCGCATCCCAAAACCAAGCTAACATACATTTTGGGAACAGTGCAAAACCGATCGGAGGATTTGTTCTTCTTGAAAGAAGCTTCATAAATTTAGGAGCCTCGGTTCTTCTTAGTTTAGGAATTTAGGTTATTCCAGGTAATTGATTATGATAATATGTTGTCCTCGGAGCAAGGATTTTTGCAAAACTTCTTAGCAATCTGTAGATGGAAGATACTCACGAATCCCAAACATGAAACCAGGTAATCCTTGTTTTTAGGAGTTTTTGTATTCCATAGGTTACGTAGTGTGCTTATTCTTGATTGTGAAATCAAAAAATCAATCCTATTTGGGAACAAACGTTATTCCAAAAGTTCTCGAAACCCTCAGTGTAAGGACCTCGGTTGTTCTCAATTTTAAAGGCAAGTGATTCCTTTTTTAGGTGCTATGTTTATTGAACGAGAAACCTCGGTTATTCTCGAAAGAAGATCTAGCAATTTATGCACTGTCGTTATGTACAGATTTTGGAAATTTAGTTATCCTCAATCTTAAATTCGAGCAATTTATTTTTTATTACCCAATCTTATTCTACATGTTCCTAAGAATCCTTAAATTATAAGCCTTGGCTATCCACATCCTAAAACCAAGCTAACATACATTTTAGGAACAGCGGCGATCCGATAGGAGAATTCGTTCTTCTTGAAAGAAGATTCAGAAATTTAAGAGCCTCGGTTCTCCTTAGTTTAGGAATTTTGGTTATTTCAAGTAATTAAATTTGGTAATCCATTGTTTTCGGAGCGAGGATTTTTGCAAAACTTAGCAATCTGCAGATGAAGGATACTCATGAGTCTTAAACATGAAACCAAGTAATCCTTGTTTTTAGGAGTTTTTGTAATCCATAGGTTACTTAGTCCAGTTAGTCTTGATCGTGAAATCAAATAATCAATCTTATTTGTAAACAAAGATTATTCTAAAAGTTTTCAAAACACCCAAAGTAAGGACCTCAGCTGTTCTCAATATTTAAGGCAAGTGATCCCTCTTTTAGGTGCTACGTTTGTTGAACGAGAAACCTCGGTTATCCTCGAAAGAAGATCTAACAATTTATGCACCGTCATGTACAGATTTTGGAAATTTGGTTATTCTCAATCCTAAATTCGAGCAATTCATCTTTTTATTACCTAATCATTTTCTACACGTTCCCCAAAATCCTTATAATACGAACCTCGGCTATCCCCATCCTACAACCAAGCTAACAAACATTTAGGGAACAGCGGCGATGTGATAGGAAGATTCGTTCTTCTTGAAAGAAGCTTCGAAAATTTAGAAGCCTCAATTCTATAGTTTAGGAATTTTGGTAATTCCAAGTAATTAAATCTAATAATACGTTGTCCTCGGAGTGAGGATTTTTGTAGAACTTCCTAGCAATCTGTAGATTGCGAATACTCACGAGTTCCAAACATGAAACCAAGTAATTCTTGTTTTTTGGTGTTTTTATAATCCATAGGTTACGTAGTTTGGTTATTTTTTATCGTGAAATCAAATAATCAATCTTATTTGGAATAAATGTTATTGCAAAAGTTCTCAAAACCCCCAGAGTAATGACCTCGGTTGTTCTCAATTTTGAAAGCATGTCATCCTTATTTTAAGTGCTACGTTTATTAAACGAGAAACCTGGGTTCTTCTCGAAAGAAGATCTAGTAATTTAAGCACAGTCATTATCTACGGATTTTGCAAATTTAGTTATCCTCAATCCTAAATTCGAGCAATTCATATTTTTATTATCTAATCTTTTTCTACACGTTCCCTAGAATCCTTAAATTACGAACTTCGGCTATCTGCATCCTAAAACCAATGTAACATACATTTTGGGAACAGCATCGATCCGATAGAGGGATATGTTCTTCCTAAAAGAAACTTTGGTAATTTAGGTGCCTCGATTCTCCTTAGTTTAGAAAATTTGGTTATTTCAAGTAATTGAATTTGATAATACGTTGTCCTCGAAGTAAGGATTTTCGTAGAATTTCTTTGCAATCTGCAAATGACAGATACTCACGAGTCCCAAACATGGAAATAAGTAATCTTTATTTTAACGAGTTTTTATAATCCACAAGTTACATAATCTGGTTATTCTTGATTGTAAAATCAAATAATTAATCTTATTTAGGAACAATGTTATTCTAAAAGTTCTGAAAACCCCAAGAGTAAGGACCTCGGTCGTTCTCAATTTTGAAGGCAAATGATCCCTCTTTTAGGTACTACGTTTATTGAATGGGAAACCTTGGTTCTTTTCTAAAGAAGATCTAAAAATTTAAGCACAGTCGTTATTTACGGATATTAGAAATTTAATTATCCTCAATCCTAAATTTGAGCTATTCATCTTTTTATTAACTAATCTCTTTCTACAGGTTCTCTGGAATCCTTAAATTACAAGCCTTGGCTATCTGCATCCTAAAACCAAGCTAAAATATATTTTAGGAATAGCAGCGATCGGATAGGAGGATTTGTTCTTCTTGAAAGAAGCATCAGAAATTTAGGAGCCTTGGTTCTCCTTTGTTTAGGAATTTAGGTGATTCCAAGTAATTGGTTCTAATAATATGTTGTCCTCAGAGCGAGGATTTTTGTAGAACTTCTTAGCAATCTATAGATGGCGGATATTCAGGAGTCCCAAACATGAAACCAAGTAATCTTTGTTTTTAGGAGTTTTTGTAATCCATAGGTTACGTAGTCTAGCTATTCTTTATGGTCAAATCAAATAATCAATCCTATTTGGAAACAAACGTTATTCCAAAAGATCTCAAAACCCCCAGTATAACGACCTCAACTATTCTCGATTTTAAAGGCAAGTGATCCCTCTTTTAGGTGCTACGTTTTCTGAATGAGAAACCTCGGTTCTTCTAGAAAGAAGATCTAGCAATTTAACTACCGTCATTTTTAACGGGTTTTGGAAATTTACTTATCCTCAATCCTAAATTCAAGCAATTCATCCTTTTATTACCCAATCTTTTTCTACACGTTTCCTAGAATCCTCAAATTATGAACCTCGGCTATTAACATCCTAAAACCAAGATAACATACATTTTGGGAACAATAGCGATCCGATAGGAGGATTCGTTCTTCTTGAAAGAAGCTTCGAAAATTTAGATGCCTCGGTTCTCCTTAGTTTAGGAATTTTGGTTATTCTAGGTAATTGAATCTGATAATATGTTGTCTTCAATGTGAGGACTTTTGCAGAACTTCTTAGCATTCTGTTGATGATGGATACTCATGAGTCACAAGCATTAGACCAAGTATTAATTGTTGTTTGGAGTTTTTGAAATCCATAGGTTATGTAGTCTGGTTATTCTTAATCGTAAAATCAAATAATCAATCTTATTTAGGAACAAATGTCATTGCAAAAGTTCTCAAAACCCCCAGAGTAATGACCTCGGCTATTCTTAATTGTTAAAGCATGCCATCCCTCTTTTAGGTGCTATGTTTATTAAACAAGAAACCTCGGTTCTTCTCAAAAGAAGATCTAGCAATTTAAGCACAGTCGTTATCTATGGATTTTGGAAATTTAGTTTTCCTCAATCCTAAATTCGAGCAATTCATCTTTTTATTACCTCATCTCTTTCTACACGTTCCTTAAAATCCTTAAATTACGAACCTTGGCTATCCGCATCCTAAAACCAAGCTAACATACATTTTAGGAACAGCGGCGATTGGATAGGAGGATTCGTTCTTCTTCAAAGAAGCTTCAGAAATTTAGGAGCCTCAGTTCTCCTTAGTTTAGAAATTTAGGTTATTCTAAATAATTGATTCTACTAATACGTTGTCCTCGGAGCGAGGATTTTTGCAGAACTTCTTAGCAATCTATAGATGATGGATACTTACGAGTCCCAAATGTGAAACCAAGTAATCATTGTTTTTAGGAGCTTTTGTAATCCATAGGTTATGTAATCTAGCTATTCTTCATCGTTAAATCAAATAATCAGTCTTATTTAGGAACAAACATTATTCCAAAAGATCTCAAAACACCCAGTGTAAGGACCTCGGCTATTCTCGATTTTGAAGGCAAGTGATCCCTCTTTTAGGTGCTACGTTTATTGAATGAGAAACCTTGGATCTTCTCGAAAGAAGATCTAGCAATTTAGGCAAAGCTATCATGAGTTCTCCACTTGATAGCGAGAGGACTCGCTTTATTGTACCTGTAAGGCCTTGGTTAATTTTGGTTGTGAGAGGACTCGCAAGTTTGTGCTCGAGGGGCCTTAGAGGGTGGATGGTCCTAGTTTAGAATTCCCCTATTTAGATTGAAACTCTTTTTTTTACTAGGGTAATAATAGTCAAGTACCGCCTAGAGGGGTAGTGCCCCTAGGTAGCCTCATGCGGGTAAGTTGAGGTGCCTTGTATGGGTAAGTACAGGGAATAATCGAAGTATAGACGATATAATTCTATACTTTCCATAGTTCCAGACTCCTATGGATGTATTGCTTGCATTCATAGCACTTGCATTCATTTTTTATGTAGATAGCTTGCTTGCTTGCGTGATAATAATGTGTGATAACTTGCTTGAACGGTGGTGGTGAGGAACAAACTCACTGAGCTGTTATATGCTTACTCCCTCATAGTTTCTTTTGCAGGTTTACTTATATTAGGATTAGGATAAGTCTCGAGTGCCGAGTATGAGATGAAGATATGTATCTTAGTATTAGGAATAGCTGAGTACCCTTTAGATGATACATAAACATCCTTTGTTGATAATTTAATTTTTCTTGTATTTCTTTTGTAATATTGGTGTATCCTATCTTATTATTTGGTAGGGGATACCGATTCTCTACTGTTCTGAGGAACTGTGGGATATTGGACACCCATAGTTATTTATATTTGTATTCTACAATAAATTAATTACTTAAAAATCAATAACCTTAGTGATTAATTACTTAGAGTCTTGCAATCTCTGACTTGTAAGGTGATTTTCATATCATGGGTGTACACATGTTATGGAAAATTTAGGTAATCCTACTAGGCCTATATGGTCATGATAGGCTCTCCTTAGTTTACGAATTTAGATTATTCCAAGTAATTGAATCTAATAACACATTGTCCTCGGAGCAAGGATTTTTGCAGAACTTCTTACCAATCTGTAGATGGTGGATACTCACGAGTCCCAAATATGAAACCTAGTAATCCTTGTTTTTAGGAGTTTTTTGTAATCCATAGTTTACGTAGTTTGGCTATTCTTGATCGTGAAATCAAATAATCAATCTTATTTGGGAACAAACGTTATTCTAAAAGTTCTCAAAACCCCCAGAGTAAGGACCTCTACTGTTCTCGATTTTGTAGGCAAGTGATCCCTCTTTTAGGTGCTACGTTTATTGAACAACAAACATCGGTTCTTCTCGAAAGAAAATCTAGCAATTTAAGCAATGTCGTTATCTCCAGATTTTGGAAATTTAGTTATCCTTAATCCTAAATCGGAGCAATTCATCTTTTTATTACCTAATCTTTGTCTACATGTTCCTTAGAATCCTTAAACTACAAACATCGGCTATCCACATCCTAAAACTAAGCTAACATACATTTTGGGAACTGCGTCTATCCAATAGGAGGATTCGTTCTTCTTGAAAGAAGCTTCGGCAATTTAGGAGCCTCGGTTCTTCGTAGTTTAGGAATTTAGGTTATTCTAAGCAATTAAATCTGGTAATCTGTTGTCTTTGGAGTGAAGATTTTTGTAAAACTTCTTAGCAATCTGTAGATAACGAATACTCATGAGTCCCAAACATTAAACCAAGTAATTCTTGTTTTTAGGAGTTTTTGTACTCCATAGGTTACGTAGTCTAGTTATTCTTGGTCATGAAATCAAATAATCAATCATATCAAGGAGTAAACATTAATCCAAAAGTTCTCAAAACACTCAGAGTAAGGGCCTCGGCTGTTCTCAATTTTGTAGGCAAGTGATCCCTCTTTTAGGTGCTACGTTTATTGAACGAGAAACCTCGATTATTCCTGAAAGAAGATCTAACAATTTAAGCACCATCATTATATACGGATTCTGAAAATTTAGTTATTCTCAATCCTAAATTCGAGCAATTGATCTTTTTATTACCTAATATTTTTCTACACAATCCCTAGAATTCTTAAATTACGAACCTCGGCTACCCGCATTCTAAAACCAATCTAACATACATTTTGGGAACAGCGGTGATCCGATAGGAGGATTCGTTCTTCTTGAAAGAAGCTTCGGAAATTTAGGTGCCTCGGTTCTCCTTAGTTTAAGAATTTTGATTATTCTAGGTAATTGGATCTCATAAAACGTTGTCCTTAGAGCTAGGGTTTTTGCAGAACTTCTTAGCAATCTATTGATGGCGGATACTCCTGAGTCCCAAACGTTAAACCAAGTAATCCTTGTTTTTAGGAGTTTTTGTAATCCATAGGTTACGTAGTTTGGTTATTTTTTATCGTAAAATCAAATAATCTATCTTATTTGGGAATAAACGTTATTCCAAATGCTCTCAAAACACCCAAAGTAAGGACCTCGGCTGCTCTCAATTTTGAAGGCAACTGATCCCTCTTCTAGGTGCTACGTTTATTGAACGTGAAACCTCAGTTATTCTTGAAAGAAGATCCAGCGATTTAAGCACCGTCATTATGTATGGATTTTAGAAATTTAGTTATCCTTAATCCTAAATTCGAGCAATTTATCATTTTATTACCTAATAATTTTCTACATGTTCCCTAGAATCCTTAAATTACGAACCTCGGCTATCCGGATCCTAAAACCAATGTAACATACATTTTAGGAACAACGTCGATCCGATAGGAGGATTTGTTCCTCCTGAAAGAAACTTTGGTAATTTAGGTGCTTTGGTTCTCCTTAGTTTAGGAAATTTGGTAATTCCAAGTAATTGAAACTGATAATACCACCTTGAAGCAAGGATTTTCGTAGAATTTCTTAGCAATCTGCAGATGACGGATACTCACGAGTCCCAAACATGAAACCAAGTAATCCTTGTTTTTAGGAGTTTTTGTAATCGAGAGGTTACGTAGTCTAGTTATTCTTCTTCGTGAAATAAATAATCAATCTTATTTGGGATCAAACGTTATTCCAAAAGTTCTCAATAGACCCAGAGTAAGGACCTCGACTATTCTCAGTTTTGAAGGCAAGTGATCCCTCTTTTAGGTGCTACATTTATTAAACGAGAAACCTCGGTTATTCTCAAAAGAAGATCTAGCAATTTAAGCACCGTCATTATCTACAGATTTTATAAATTTAGTTATCTTCAATCTTAAATTCGAGCAATTCATCTTTTTATTTCCTAATCTTTTTCTACACGTTTCCTAGAATCCTTAAATTTCGAACCTTGGCTATCCGCATTCTAAATCCAAGATAACATACATTTTGGGGACAGCGGCGATTCGATAGGAGCATTCATTCTTCTTGAAAGAAGCTTCGAAAATTGAGGAGCCTCGGTTCTCATTAGTTTAAGAATTTTGGTTATTTCAAGTAATTAAATCTGATAATACGTTGCCCTCGGAGCGAGGACTTTTGCAAAACTTCCTAGCAATCTGTAAATTGCGGATACTCACGAGTCCCAAACATGAAACCAAGTAATCCTTGTTTTTAGGAGTTTTTGTAATCCATAAGTTACGTAGTCTGGTTATTCTTCATCGTGAAATCAAATAATCAATCTTATTTGGGAACAAACATTAATTCAAATGTTCTCAAAACCCCCAAAGTTAGGACCTCGGCTATTCTCCATTTTGAAGGCAAGTGATCTCTCTTTTAGGTGCTACGTTTATTGAACGAGAAAGCTCGATTATTCTCGAAAGAAGATCTAGCAATTTAAGCACCATTGTTATGTATGGATTTTGGAAATTTAGTTATGCTTAATCCTAAATTCGAGCAATTCATCTTTTTATTACCAAATCTTTTTCTACACGATCCTTAAAATCCTTAAATTACGAACCTTGGCTATCCGCATTCTGAAACCAACTAACATACATTTTGGGAACTACGGCTATCCGATAGGAGGATGTGTTCTTCTTAAAAGAAGCTTCGGCTATTTAGGAGCCTCGATTCTCCATAGTTTAAGAATTTTTGTTATTTCAAGCAATTAAATCTGGTAATCCGTTGTCCTGAAAGCGAGGATTTTTGCAGAACTTCTTAGTAATTTGTAGATGATGGATACTCATGAGTCCCAAACATGAAACCAAGTAATCCTTGTTTTTAGGAGTTTTTATACTCCATAGGTTACGTAGTCTGGTTATTCTTGATCATGAAATCAAATAATCAATCTTATCTGGGAACAAACGTTATTCCAAAAGTTCTCAAAACCTCCAGAGTAAGGACCTCAGCTGTTCTTAATTTTAAAGGCACATGATCTCTCTTTTAGGTACTACATTTATTGAACGAGAAACCTCGGTTCTTCTTAAAAGAAGATCTAGCAATTTAAGCACCGCCGTTACTTCTTAATCCAATAAGGAATCTAGATATTATTTGGGCTGGTGGTTCATCCACTTCACTTCAGATCATAAGCATTTGGAATTCCTGAACGTGCTCATTAGCAGTTTAGCTTCCTTGCCTCGACTCTTGAAGTCTAGCAAATGTATCCTATAGGTAGGTATTTGGTATAAATCTATTTTAGAGAATTCTTTTCTTCTTAAGATAGGTGATGACTTCTCTGTATCTTACTCGCCTCTTCATAATATAGAAGTTCTTCTACCATAATGTAGCATACCCTGAAAATTCTATAGTAGCAACCTCCACCTTCTTATGGTTCTCATACTGATAATAGTAAAAAATATATTCAACCTCTTCCTCCTAATACAGACAATCGTTTGCATCCTTAGAACCATTAAAGCCTAAAATCTGGAGCTTCACATGGTCAACAAGTCAGGGTGCTCTAGCTTGCGTCTCTTCTTCATTGTACTCTTTACCTTCTTCCTCATCCAAGTCACCTAAGTCAATCCTCCTTCATACTCGTCCTCCTACTCTTGTACCTCAAGCTTATTGAGCCGGGTTTTATCTTCTCATAAGTTAAGCAGCTTGGGGAGTATTCTTCATGGCCTTGGTAGGTCGAAAGGCCAAAACATGTACAACTCTGGTCAGGTCAGCTATAAGGTTAGCCATTTCATTAATTCATTCATCCATACTTCTAGGGGTGCCCTAGGGTTGATGTCCATAGTGGACAACACCAATATAATCATCTCCAATACTGGCATTAACACTAGGATCTGTAATCTTCTTGACAAAGCTCAATAAACAAACTTAGAATCTACAAAACAATATGAATGACTTACTTAACTCAAGCAACTCATTTACACTATTCTCTATACGAAAGTTCAAGCTAACAATCAACACAACGACTACTTTTGAAGAGCAACAAACCTAGCCAAAACTTGCTTTGTTTTCGCATGTTTGAAATAAGGCAAAATAAAGTATACGACGATAGCAAACTACTACTCCTTCTTACTTACCCAAACACTCATAGCTAACCTTTACATAGGTAAAACATACTACCACAACAAACACTAGTCACAAGAAAGTGCAAATGCAACTTACCCAAACGAACCTCTACTCTAATACCAAGATGATAGGCCACAGCCAAGGACTAACAAGGGCGGTTGTATTGGGTACTCACCACCTAGCCTTGCTTAACTCGATGTGACTCATGAGTTAGCCTAATGAGGGTACTTGCGATGTAACCTTGCTTAAGGGTTATAATAAGAGTGAAGTAAGCAAATAAGCTATGAGCAATGTTCATGAAAGGGAGTATATTCAATATTTAGAGAATGTAAGATGATTTACGGCTACATATACAGTAGGTATTTATACCCAAAAAGTTAGAGCATCCTACATAAAATGGAAAAGACGAAAAAGGTAATATCTAAAATAAGTATATTATAAGGAATGTTTAAAGGGCATAATTGGAAATACAACAAAAATGGGTATCCTATATAGAAGATTCTATTATAAGGGTCCTTGGACATGTGGCGAGTAACTAGTAGTTGTACACCTGGCAAAAAGATGGATAACTATTTAGCCAGCCGAGGTGTTGTTGAGTGAAGATGTTGAGCCAAGGTGACGATTTAGCAGTTTTAAAGTGATAATTCAGCAATTTTAAGCTAATCAAGTGACTTTTCTTAGGTGAATTTAGCTCGGGCATATTGGGTATAGCTTGGATTTAGATTGGATGCACTGAGTTGTTGTCTAGATGTGGCTTGGGTCGGTAACTGGAGACTATCAATAAGTACATAAGGGTTTGGCTTAGTTAGGGCTCCACATTGATAGACTATAGTAGTTCAAATTCCTTAAATGTAAAGTGTAAAGAAAAAACTTGTTTGGCTATACTTTCTAGTCCTCAAGCTCGGGTTTAGGTTAAGAGTCCAGTGGTCCAATTCCTATCAAGTTGGGCACTCTTTGGGAGTAAATGGTTTGAGAGCCTAGTTGATAGGTACGAGTTAGAAAGAGTTTAAGTCACCTAGGAGGTGTTCGGTTACAGGTCCCTAAATCCTCAAATAGGATGGTCATAGGCCGGAACAAGTCAACTTGTGACATAAATAGGTCAGCCTAGGCCTAACGAGTCTAAAAGGCACCTTACCAATAGGTACCTTAATGATTTAAAGTTCAATTACCTAATATGTAAGGGGTATTACAATCTACCCCCTTACAAAACTGATACCCTCATTAGTTTCGTTACATGGGTTTAGGACTACTACCAAGCAAGGACTTACCCTTTCAGTTAATAAAGTGCTTTGATACCACTTGTAATGATCTGGCCATAGCTCCTTTACCGAGGTATTATCCACTTTAGCATAGAACACTGCATGATTTTGTCCCCTGGTGTAGCAGTTTCCTAGGAGGTCACTCATCTTAGTATTGACTTGGCTTAAGCACACTTTGGTGTTTCAACATGCTTTAAGTTGCTACACTAAAAGGTGTCTCGATAATTTGAAGTTTAGTCATCTAACATATAAGGGGTATTAAATGTGCTCAGGCTGAGTTAACCCCAAGAAGGGTAATCTCTTAGGAAGCTATTGCACTAAGGGACAAAACTGTTTGATGTTCCATAACAAAGAGGACAATACCTCGGTAAGAGGAGTTCCGGCTGGATTGTTACAAAAGGTCACTTAAAACCCTTAAGAAAAGTCCCTGTTCATGCCTGCATAAGCTCACATCACATCCCTTTTTTTTTTCCACCCATTTTGTTACATAAGAACTTATCTCAAAGAACCTTCCAAAACCAATCGCAATTCACTACTTTTGCTACTACCCCTCTCTACTCTTTCTCTTTAATTTTCCTACCCAAGTTGCTACCCATAAACAACCGTTGGACCTCTATTTCCCAGCTCCTTTTTCCACTCAAATGCAACCATTTTTTTTTTCAAGCATTAGGAGCACCAACCTAAGGGAAAGGCTAGGAGTCTTAACATTAAAGCTAAAGAGAAGGAGATATAAGCAAGAATTATCACCTTGTAGTAAAAACTTCATCATCTTCCTTTTCTGTTCATTCCCTTATGTGTACATAGTTTCCTTGTATGACTTTTGTATTAAACTCTAGTATAGGAAGTCTCATGCATGTACAAGAGTTTTCTTATGAGACCCTTGTGAGAACATTTGTAATATGTAGGATTAGAAGCTATGACATGTATACTATTAAGGTACCTTTTGTACGCTTGAGGCTTGTAGGAATATGCTTGTAAATATGGAGTAAATGCAAAGAAAAGCCTTACTACATCCTTGCTTATTGCTAAATGCACCTATAGGCAGCAATTTCTAAAGTTATGTCAACATATGTCTTGGAATATTACTCTAAAAATATATCTAGGTGATCATTTAGCAAGTGGGTGTAGTTATTTTAAGTAAAATGAGAAAAACCACCTAAGAACCCCATCTTATAAGCCATGGCAAGGATAGGACAAGTTGATCATATATTATTCTTTAGCTAAAATGATAATTTAAGGAAGATAATGAAGGATTAAAACATGTTGAGTTAGGACAATTACTAATATAAAACTTAAGATTAGCTAATAAGATAGAAATCCCAAAATAGACTTGAAAAAGGAACTAGGCAGCCCATTATCCTACTCGATCAGACCATGTATAATGGGACAAATCCAAATAAAATATAAGAAGTTTAAGTTTTAGGCCTAAACCAACAAGTAGAATAAGGACATTAGGCCTTGGGAAGCTTAAAGGGACTAAAAACCCCCAAATCAAGCCCAAACCCATGAAAGATACCTAAAAATACAATAAGACGAATAACTAAAATAAGTTAAAAAAACAAATAAGACTTCCTTAGGCCCATTAGAACAATAGGTAAGCCTATGTTGAAAACCAACTCGATGCATGACTTAAAGCTCATCTTTAAGACATTTAGAATAAAATAATGAAAATGGGCTAAGAATAGATATAAATCTTAATAAACCAAGCCCATACATAAAATTAAGGCTCAAAAAGAAATAAAAGCCCCGGATGAATTGAAAATCAAAATAAGAAAGTCTAATAATATGAAAAGAAACGAAAAGCCTAAATTTTAAAGAACCTCATGACTTGCTAACTTGACAACTTAAAGTGTAGGTCCTACCTCCTAAAATATATTTGACCATTGCAAAGTACATTCAAAACAAATGGAGAATGACTACAAGATCATAAAAATCAAATCAAAATAGAAAAGCTATATGCATTTGAAGATTTCAGCTAAATCGTGAAAGATAAGTATAATAACTAGTTACTTAAGTGATAAAGCTCTATATTTGAATAATTAGGAATAAACCCCAAATAGGTAAATCCTTACTAATCATCTCTACTCTTATTTCTCAAGTGATCCTGACCTTGATCCTAAGCTAGTGCCAGATTACTATGATCAGTAACTATAGTGGAGTGAGTACTTTAAATGACTCCACACAAGTTACACTTACAGCTACTGATTGCTGTTGTGTAAAGGCGGCTAATAATTATAATAACTAGGTTCTACTTACATATCAGTTAACTATAGATTTTTTGTGTCTATAAATGATCACCTAAATAAATGGACTTAGTCAAAATCTAGCTTATCTAAATTATATTGCTTCATGCATGAGCATGACATTACATATTATACCAGTCATTACCGCTTGCGGATGGTAAGGAAGGGACTTATAGGGACAAGAGTCCATGTCAGAGGAAATTTTCTATATTTAAGTATAGAGTAGGAGCTCGTAAAAATTAAGTCTCTACCTTAGCCTACGGGTGTACTAGGTACTTAAAGACACTAACCGTATAGTTAAGGGTCTCATTATGAGAGCTTTGTTATAGGGTGTGAGTGTAGACTACAGGAGGCCACCTCATTGTTGGACCTGGGGCTTTTGGTTTACTACTTGATTTTAGAAATGAAGAACTCTTTTTATGAAACACGAAATTTTGGCATGGTTAAGAGCTTAGGTACTAGAATCCGTTTGTGATTGGTACTAGTTAAAAAATCCTTAAACTTAACTTCAAAAGGCATTATACCTAAGTTATATGCAACACCTAGGCAATTGCATGTAATTGCTTGCCATACTACTTGATCATGTATTTATATGTTTGCTAATGATAATATTGCTTGTTGCAAGCCAGCATAGTCTGAAGGATAACTCCCTAAGCTAGTTGTAGCTTTTACCTCCTCAAATTTTGTTGTTGCAAGTTGACCTCTTCGTCATCTTGAGTTGCGGCATGCTTGATGTTAGATTACAAGAACGTAGGCAATTGAAGGAAGATAAGAGCATGAGAAAACTAGATCATATTTGGACTCTCTCTTTGATCATTAATTTTATTATTATGCATGTATATGACACCGTATAGCGTTGTAGGACTACTCTTGACAATGTCGAGCCAAGTTAGTGAGCTACTTAACCTTAAGAGACTCCAGAATACCCGAGCTTCAACTTGACCTAAATTAATTTATCCCAATTTCGAGAATCTCTTTTGCCTTCCTCTAATCTTCATTCTGCAACTACTGAATTTTCCAAGAATTTGCATTAACAAGACCAACCTTGGTACATATCATTAGTCGCCACCCAACACGTGTCTTCTAGTACAACTTCCTTGAAGGATTCTTTCTTTTTTCGTACACTGTAGCATTTTTCATTTTTATCCTTTTAAGAATGTTTTAGGAATCTTTTATGCATTATCTATTTTGTCTTTTTCTCATTTATTGTAACCCTAGTTGAATTACAATTCTTTCGTACGCAAACATCATGTACTTCATTATTGAATTACAATTCCCTTTGGTAGAGTAACTTGTATGTTCTCATTTATTGTAACCTTTGATATGAATAGAAAAACATATCAACTTTGATTTACATTTCACATATGATCAGATTTCTCATGGATTCTTGAATCCTATTTTATGTTTCATGCATCTCTGGAGTCGTATATATGGAGAAGCACTACAATGAATGAGAATTAAAAGAAAGTAAAAGGGGTTAGCAAATCCGGGTAGCTACCATTCAGATATGACACACTAATTGACCCTACTTAACATATAATTTGATAGATGTAATTCATTAGTTTGAACTATAGGATCGATAACCACTACTCCTTTTTAAAGGGAATAGATAAGAGTTAAGAGATAGTAAGAATACTAAGGTTGCTCAAGGAAGGAAACTGTTAATGATCAACGAAGTAAGGTATTTGTATGACCTCAATTAGGGTTACACTAAATAAGGAAAAGACAAAATGGGTAATGTACAAAAGATTCCAAAAACATTCTTAAAAGGGGTAAAGATGGAAAATAATACATTGTATAGAAACGTAACAAATCATTCTAGAATAATGTGCCAAAAGACACATTTCAATTGGGAATTAAAGGCTTGTAGTGAGGTTAGTTAAGCTGAAATGAATTATGAGGTTGCTTAGCAACTACAGGATCTTGCTTAGACAAGGTTAAAAGAAAGTTAGCAGTTAAAGCTGACCTAATCTAGCTTAGGTCAAAGCTCAAGTACTGAAGGACATTTTGATCCTCTCCAGGTCGAGTGTCTCAATAGTCTAACTCATATAGAGATTTGATGACGGTCAGCTCGAGCAATGCCTAAATCATGGTATGAGCTCGGTAATAGGTATGGCTGCTTGGCTGTTCGGTATGCACGACTGGTAGGTCGGCATGAGTGCTTAGCAGGTTAGAAACTATGTTAGTACTTAAGAGAGCTCGACACTCGAGTCAGTAGTAGTGTAAAAGATGGAGATCGAAATAGGAATCCTCGTCTTGAAGGGGGTTTCGAGCTAATTTTCTCTGTTTGAGTCCTTGTAATCCTTTAGTTTAGCTGTATATAACTGGTTCGAGGAGTTGATTCCTATCAATGTTTCTTCTAAGCTTTATTTAGCAAATTTTCTTATTAAGTCAATTATAGAATCTCAATTGTCATTTTTCTATTCCAAGTTAAGCCTTTATGAGTGATGATATAAATTTAACATATATTTTCTATGAGTAATTTGTGCTAAGATAGACTTTATTCTCATTGATTTTATGATATTTAGAGCTTAATTTGCTTAATTATTGTTTTCAACGACTCCAGGAATGTATTATGAAGTTTTGAAGGATTTTCATGCAATTCCGAGCCTTATCGATGTAGAAGCGTTTATCAAAGAATGAAGTGAAGAAGTTTTGATCAAGAAAAGAAGCCCAGTAGGGATCATAGCCAAGGACCATGCCCATAGTCCCTATCCGTGATCCTCTCATTATATATTTCCATTGAAAATTAAAGATTGAAAACAAAGAGCATGTTCACACCTAAGCTTCATAGTGGTATACTTTAAGCATGGAGTTGTAGTGATTTCCAAATCTTCTATTTTTGTTAAGTTTTCTTCGTAATCTTAGGTCCACTTTTTATAAATAGACTCTTAAGTCTAGGGTTATGGAGAGAGTCCCTTGAGAATGATTTTGCAGGTAGGGGGCTCCTCTATTCCCTTCTTTTCTTTTCTTTTATTACGTCTTTCTTTTAATTACATATTAAATTGTTATTGAAACCTATGCTCTGTAAACCCTACTTTTAGTGGGCCTAAGACTCAATTAAGAGTACTTTCCGAATGTTCCTAAAGATCAACTAAACTAAAAACTTAAATTTATATTTAGAAACGAATTAAATTTTTACAATTCAAAAGCCAATTATCGAGAAAACCTGAGCTTGAAGAACTACGAGCTCTAAAGTTACTTAAAGCCGTAAACCTTAAAGCCATTAAGGAATTTTAACCCTAAATAATTAATCGATAATTTAATTTGAATAATTTCATCCAACTTTAGAGAATTTCACAATTTTATGAAAATCAAATCATAAATTACAAAACAATGTAGGATAGAAATCCTAAAACAATTTTCTATAAGGCTATGTCCTTATCTTGATGTATAAGCCTTACACATAAATAAGTAGACCAACCAATCACCTTAGATAACTTATCAATTGAGAGTTGGAATCAATTATCAATTGATAACTTATCAAAATCTAGTGATAAGACAATTTCCTTATCACCTCTTCACTTATACAAAATATGGACAATTTTTCACAAGAATTAATAAGCTTTACTTTAATAAAGAAGACAAGACTACTCCATGGCATGCAAGGACATAAAATGGCAGATCTAAAAAGGGGAGAAAGGGGGGTCATGCATTGGTCATTCACCCATCAATCACTTTTTCTTACACATCACTATTCATCCCTTAATGCTTACATCATCAAGAGTTGCAATTGTTGACTTTATGTAAGCTATAAGGCAACACATCCAAGACATTTAAACACTCCTTCTCTCTCCATTTCCAACCGGCCATACTCTTCCCCATTTCTTTCACTTTCAATTTCACATTCACTTCATCATTCTCTCTTTTGAAACAAACATAAAAAGGGGAAACAACCTTACCCCACAAAATCAATTTTTCTCCCATTTGAAAGCTTCAACTCACGGCATTTTTTTTCCTTTGCACTTACGCCATTTTCTTTCATCATTTAAGACATTTAAGACCATTAGAATCTTCCATAAACCCCTTTCCAAAAGATCAAAAGATTCGGGTTTCAAAAGGTAAGCAAAAAGGAGGAAGCAAAGTTAAAGGCTTAAGAGGAACCTTAGTGCACAACCACCAAACTTTGCGTTAAGGATGAGTAAGTATTTCTTGTGATGTGTGGGTTGATATTTATGTTAGGAGACTTGGATTTCTTGAAGATGCAAGAAAGGTTTAAGTTGTTAGAATGTCTAAAAAATCGTTTTAAGAAACCAACCATAAAACCCTTGCATGAAGTTGAAATATGAGCATGTAAAGTTGGTATTTTGTGAAGACATTTGTTTAATGTTTTGAATGGAAGATTTTAAGCTAAGGAAACCTTGAAATGAGAACTTTAATGGAGGATATGCATGCTGGACGTGAGGGTTCCATGGCCATTTGAATGTTGATTTTGTTTCCATTTAGTTAAACATACTCAAATCTAGATTTAAGTTAAGGAAAAATCCATCACACGAAGTTTTATGGAGAAACCAACTTTGTATGACATGAGCCATGATATGGGAGTTGTATTAAGTATGAGATCTTTTATTTCTAGTTTAATCTTTTATTGTTACAAGCTAGGTAATTGAATAATTTAAGAGTATCACTATTAAAAATAATTAGATATACTCACATTATTAGTTCCTCATGGGATCGACACTTGGACTCAACATTCATTTTATCTATACTGTAAGTTGACTAGGTGCACTTACCTATTAGAGTGTGATACGATTTGGAGTATGCAGTGAACACGAACCTTAATCAAAACCCAAATGGGTATTTAAGGTTCAAATGGAAATGAGGAAGTAGCAAATGGAATGAGTGTTTGAATGTGGATGTGGATGGATGTCACACATCAAGATACAAACACAACTAAGGACTGAGCTCGAAATAGATTTCGATATGACTCACAAAAACCAAACTAACACTTAGGGTTTCAAATAAGGGTTAGATGCAACTCACTAACTTGCTTAAGTGAAGGGGTTCACCACAATCACATGAAGAGGATTGATAAGAATGCACTAAGGATTAAAGAGAAAATAACACTCAATAATCAAGCTCAGCTTAATTAAGCTTACAAGAGAAACATGGCTCTTGAGAATATTCACTTTAATTCTTATATGAAAGATAATAATTCGACTACTTACAAAATTTTGCTATTTATATTAAATCTTAAACCCTAGTGGCGAAATTGTAATAAGATATAAATCCTTAAAACCCTAAAGACTAAGCCCATGATTTAAAAGTAATGACAATATTTATAAGTATACAAAACAATGTTAAACGGTGCGTTTAATAGGAAGGTTAGCATGCAGGGTATCCAAGTTATTCTAGGGTAGGTTGGGTCCAAGCAAGATTAGGTTGGCAATTGGCTGTCCAGGCTAAAGTTGGATTCCTTGAAGCTATAATGTACTAGGACGAGCTCCTCGTGATGATGGGAATCAAGTTACGGGACCTCTGACTCGCAACTGAGTCAAAGAATTAGAGGGGTTAGCACAACGAATCATTATGTTCCAACCAACCCCTGTCGAGGCCAAATACTTACTTGCTAAGTCACCTTTAATGCTGTGCTAAATGACTGCCCTTTATTTGTGTTATACTAAGTTGATGACTACTCTAATGCTGATCTGACCAACACTTGGCATCATCCTTATCAAGAGGCTAAGAGATAGAGAATCCAAACTAACTAGGCCATTCCTACTTAGACAAGCCCACCCGTCCGTACTTTTTGTCCACATCCCTTAACAACCTTGCTAATGTAGTATCGCCACATGTACAGTATCGTATGGAGAATTTGTAGCACCAATGATTGATTTCCTTATATATTTATTTTTTACCCTCTTGTATCATGTACATTGCTTCTTTAGGAAATGTCCTTATTGTCTTTTCCCTTTTGGGCAAGTTTCCCTAACTCACGGGTATAAATACCCTTGTACTTCTAGCTGTAACAAATCAGATTGCCTTCAATACACTCGAGTACTTTCTTCCTTTCATAAACCTTGCTTGTTTACTTTCGGCATCACTTTTATCTTTTCCCTCAAGCAAGATTAGGTGGCGAGTAACCTCACTGGACCAATTTATGCATCATATTGAATTGTGTCGTGAGTCCTTAGAAGTTCCTTTGGTGCATCATATCCTCTAGAACTGTTCATGTATTTTTTCTTACTATTCTATTCGTCTTTGTCACTCTTTTCGTACCTTTTCCCATTAACCCTTTTTTGAGCTTTCTGCAAGCTTGGACTCATCTAGCGACTAACCTTATCTACTCTTGGTCACAGTTCGCACTGTCTTGGTATCAAAGCAAAGGTTTTGTATGAACTATAGTTAATTCTTCTAGAAGTTCTGTTGTGCTCTATTTTGTATGTGTGGAACAGAGTCAGTTATTGTGTTTATTTGACTACTGTGTTATTAGCTGTTCACTTTCTGAAGTGTTTGTTTGAATTTGATTTTGAGAGGAAAAATGACAAACCTAAGTATGAATGTTAGTGTTGGTGATGACAGTGGAGCTGTCCATCATGAACAATAATCTCAGGGAACTCCTGGAAGCACTGATGAGAGACTTCATGAGATAGTTAACCTCTTGGTAGATCTGACCTAAGCTATTCATGCCTTGTCTTGTTGACCCATTGAAGCCACGCAAAACACACCACAAGTTGCTCAGTAGTTCGAGGTAGAGGAGTTGGTGGACGAGTAAAGTGAAGGATAGAATTAAGAGAGCTTGATGGGGAGAAAGCAGAGTATTTTGAAGAGGAGCATATATAAGTCCCTAGAGCATTCAACCATGTGAAGCTTCAAATTCCGAGTTTCAATGGATCCGAGAATGTTGACGAATATCTAGACTGGGAAGAAAAGGTAGAGCATGTATTTGATTACTATCAATATGAGGATTTTGAGAAAGTGAGGACTGCTGCTGCTAAATTCTTCGGGTATGTCGTCATGTGATGGAAGAATTTTTAAGCCATGAGAAGAAGAGAGGGGTATTGAGAGATTAACACCAGGCCCGAGATGAAGAGAGTGCTCAGAAATAGATTCATGTTGGAAACGTATCTCCAAGATACTTTCACTCGACTTCAAGATTTGAGATAAGATGTGAAGTGGAGGAACCACTTGCCCGAACAGTCTCAAGGTTTATTACTAGATTGAGAGGAGACATTCGGGACATTGTGGAGCTCCAACGATTTGACACAATGGATGAAGCTATTAGAATTACCCAGCGAGTAGAGAGGCAAAGAAGGACCCGAGTAACGTATAGAATGCCAACTGGCTAACTAAGACAAGCAAGTCATCGAGCTCAGTCTAGTATTGAACCGAGCAAAAGAGTTTATGTCAGAGCCAAGCAGAAAGGCTGATCTAAAGATGTAGTGCCAACCCGAATGTATGAGAAGGGGCAAGGGTCCGGTAAGAAGATTAGCCATATCAAATGCTTCAAGTGTCAAAGGTTTAGACATATGGCTACTCAGTGCCCGAATTGAACGACGATGGTCATCAAGGGAAACATCCTGAAGTTAGAAATAAAGAGTACAGATGAGGAACCCGAAGAGGATGATGTTCATACCGAGAAAGAAAATGCTAAGAAAGAACTGATTGAGGAAGATGTGTTTCTTGAGGATTTAGACCAGTTACTTATGGTTGTCTAGTGTACTATGAATATGGAACCCTTACAAGAGGAGGAGCAAAGAGAGAACTTGTTTCATATCACCTACAAGGTGAATGATCGAATGAATGCTCTCATTGTAGATGGTGGAAGTTGCACCAATGTAGCATCGACCAATCTTATTTCAAAGCTGAAGCTACCGATTGATGCACATCCTAGGTTATA
The DNA here is from genome assembly GCA_024138005.1 of Lumnitzera racemosa. Classification (NCBI taxonomy): domain Eukaryota; kingdom Viridiplantae; phylum Streptophyta; class Magnoliopsida; order Myrtales; family Combretaceae; genus Lumnitzera; species Lumnitzera racemosa. The sequence continues at coordinate 75,567,149 of JAMXBC010000006.1, forward strand.
CAAGTTGTATTGGTTAAGTGAGAAAGGAGCATTACATGTCACTCGGCAAATATTGCTATCGATAACTATAGGGAATTAATCTAACCAGATCCTCTGCGATGTGCTGCCTATGTATGCTTCCCACATATTGCTGGGTAAGCCGTGGTTGTTTAACAGGAGAGTTATACATGATGGTTACAGGAATACATATATACTGGAAAAGGATAACCAGAAGATCATGCTAAATCCGATGCTGCCGAGAGAAGTTCACAAGCTATAAATAAAACTCGCTCGCAGATCGAAGAAAGCTTTGGTGATGAGTAGAGTCGAGCTACGAGAAGCCATTAATGTTGACGAGCTAACCCTATCGTTGGTCAAGCTACTACTAGAAACGAAGGAGCGGGGTGACCTTCCCTAGGAAATCAAGGGATTACTAGATGACTATGCTAACTTGTTCCCAGAACAATTACCTGAAGGGTTGCCCCCAACTTGAGGCATAAAGTATTGCATTAATTTAGCACCCGATGCTACACTACTGAATAAGCCAACTTATTTCATGAATCTTGAGTAAGCTTCTGAACTCCAACATCAAGTCAATGAGTTACTAGATAAAGGTTATGTGAGAGAGAATCTCAGCCCTTATGCTGTGCTTACACTTCTAGTGTTGAAGAAGGATGGAACCTGGCAGATATGTGTTGATAACCGAGCCATGAACAAAATAATGATCAAATATAGGTATCTAATCCCAAGGCTAGAAGACATTTTGGATGAGCTGAGTAGAGCCAAGATTTTCAGCAAGATTGATCTCAAGTCTGGCTACCATCAAATTCGCATGAGGTTAAGAGACGAGTGAAAGACTGAGTTCAAGACTTAACATAGATTTTATGAGTGGATGGTTGTCATGCCCTTCAACTTATCAAATGCCCCAAGTACTTTCATGAGACTTATGAACCATGTGCTACGGCATCTTATTGGAAAGTATGCCATAACGATATCCTGGTATATAGTGCTGACATACTGAGTCACTATGAACATCTTAGATCCATCTTGGATATCCTTCGTACCGAGAGAATATTCGACAACTTGAAGAAATGTTGTTGTTGCCAAGAGGAAGTAGTATTCTTGGGGTATGTAGTTAGTGGAGGAGGCTTGTGAGTTGATGATGAGAAGATCAAAGCAATTGTTTAGTGGCCGACTCCTACTACTTATGCCCACATAAGAAGTTTCCACAAACTAGCTTTGTTTTATAGAAGGTTTATCAAGAACTTCAGCACCATCACCATGCCACTTACTGACCTAACAAAGAACAACATCGACTTCCGATGGGGAGAAAGGGAGCAGAGGAGCTTTACCGACAGAAAAGAAAGATTGACCTTCGCCCCGATGTTAGTACTGCCTGACTTTGACAAATATGTTTGTAAACCCCTGAAAGTTTCGATCTAGTTTTTGAAATAAATTCAACTATAGTAGACAATTTAGGAGTCGACAAGGCTAATTAAAGTGAAAACCCTAAAAGACTTAATTAATCGCGTAAAGAATTTTTCTACCCTAAATGTTTCTAAAAGCTAAAGATTCCTTTCGAAAGTGATAAAAACCTTTAAAATGATTCCATTAAGGACATATCTACACCAATCCAACATGATATACCCTAAAAACCCTACTTGAAAATGTAATGCTTATATTTTGCAAAATCGTTAGTAAAAGGTTATAGATAACCCTCATTCTTACTTATACAATTCAAATTCTCAAGTAATCCATTAGGAACTAAGATAATGGGTCATAGATTATATTTATTCCTTAAATATAGGATTAAGATAGTCTTACTTAGGGTTAGGATTATAGTTGAAGATTATGTTACATATAGTGAATTTTAAGACTCAAATTAGCACTTTTTACACTTGTTATCCAAAGTAGTTTATCAAATGAGATATATGGACTCTAAAGACCTAAAGTAAGATCTCATCAACCACATTTACACATCAATGCATCATATACCTCAATTCTTCTCAATTCCTTCATTTCCCCCCTAATTTCCCTTAATTACTACATTATGTGCACAAAATTACACATACTTAAGGAATGTTGACTAAGATAATACATGTTGACCAAATTTCAAATGTTGACCAAGTCAACACATGTTGACCAAGTCAACACATGTTGACTAAAGTCAACATTTTGAAAAGTCAACAAAGGTTAAGAGATAAGAAAAATATCTCTTATGTAATGATGTCTTCCTTTTCTTTTCTTTTTGATTTTTCTTTTTCTCTCTTTTTCTCTTGTTGCCGTCCACAAATGTCTTCCTTAACCCCACCACATGTTGTTTTACATTAAGAGAAACAAACAAAAGAAACAAAACAAAAAGTCCTCTTTCATGCCGTGAACTCCCCTCCCTTCTTTCCCTTTCATTTCTTCCCTTTTGTCCCCTCCATTTCAACATCATAAAAGTTATGTTTTTAAGTGCTTTATCTTACTTTCTATTAGTCATTAGTTAGTTAATTAGGTTGATTAGATAAGTAGTTATGTGGTTAGTTTTGTCTTGAAGAAGAGGAAACAAAGTTTCCTTCTTTAAGTGTAGAAACTTGAAGTTTGAAAGAGAAGAAAGAAAGACATGAGGATATGCTTCTATGTATGCATACATAAGGAAATACCAAAAGAGTATAAGTACGAGAACCTTTGTACATGAGTATTTAACATATACATAACCTAATTTAAGATCAAATCTTACTAAACATACCTATACTACACTAAATATGTACATAAGAACACAAAAACGTAGAATTAGGGAGCTTTTCTTAAGGAAAAATTTAGGCATACGAAATTTTAGTATAATATACGTATCCAACTGTATAGGTATACGGGTATGTATACATGTATAAATACGGTATAAACCTAAGTCTAGGTATAAGTATATGTATAAAGTATATGTACATAAGTATAAGAGAAAGAGATAATATGTACATAATACATATGCATATGACATAAGCATGATGAAAGGCTTATGTAAGCATATGATGAGGTAAGTGATGACATAAGCACATGATGACATAAGCCATGACATAAGCAAGTGATGACATAAGCAAGCGATGACATAAGCATAAGATTAGAAAATAAGAAAATTAAGAAAAGTATAGGTAATTAGGTAACTAAATTAGTATAAACCTAATACACCTTCTAAATTAGATTATACCTAATTCAATATATGAATTAGTAATAGCAAAGTAAAATTCTTTCATTAGAACAATTTAAGGAATAAAAGATATAAACATAAGTAATAAAAGTACTTAGGTGTTCATAACTAAAAATTTCTATAAATTTAGCTCATAACATAAAATAGAGGTCTTAATATCCAAAACAGATATTACCATGTGAAAATATGTTCAGAAACGATGAAAAACGATTATAAATTCATAAATATCAAAAATAAAATAGAAAAGTTACATACGATTGAAATTAAAGTCTTACCGGGTAAAAATTAATAGTAATTTAAGTAGAACTAGGTAATTAGCTATTTAGAATTAATAGTTAATTCAAACACTTATTACATTGTTATCACATAATGATCATGTGACTTTGAGGTGAGCGAGGACCTCCCGATCGATTACTACAATTAGGGCGAACCGCTATGGCCGAGTGAGTATTTACCCTGTGATTCCATGCTTGATTGTGATTGTAGATAATGGACTTAAATATTATTGTTATTTAACTGCTGTGTAGGGTTCGGGATATGCTTGTGTATGTAATTGATTGTTGAGTTGTGAAATTACCTTAAATGCAGAGAATGCCTTGTTTGTTGCATAGTAGTATAGAAAATGATTGTGTGTATTAATGGATGGTCACAGCATAATTTGAACTAACTTATACTCGGCTATAAATAGAAACTGAAACATGCATTAACATGCATAGCATGGATACTATTCCGGCCGTCACATCCCACGGAGGTAAAGAGAGGCCATTCGGGGGTTGATATTATTGAGTTATTTGGTTATGTACGGTGCACTTGTACAAAATGGCCTTACCCTGGCCCGGGGAACACTAGGCGTTGGAGGCGCCAACCGCCTGGCTAAGAGTCGAGTCTAGAGACCTCCGTTTAGGGGTGAGTGTGGATTGCGGGGGCCCACTCACAATTATACTAGAACTTGTGTTTTTCTGAAAATAAAAGAGTTATTTGATATAAGTACGGAACATGAAGTTCCGTAGTAAAGTAAGTTCTAGTGTAATACCCAGATCTGATTAGTGCCGTGTAAACTCCAACCCTAACTTCGGAGGGCGTTAAATCTGAGTTACGCATATGAACTAGTTAAGTATGCGTATTATTTGGCATTCTGTTTGATCATTCATTCATATGCGTGACTATAATGTACTTATAACTTGCTTGTTGTGTGGCTGAGGGTTTTGCTCACTAAGCTTAGGCTTACACCCCTTTAGACTTTTGTTGCAGGATAGCTTATTCATAGAGACAGGACGAGGGATGCTACAAGTTAGCCTGGGGACTTGGGCAAGAGCGAGGTGTCCTGTGTGATGAGAGGAAAATAGTTTATGTAGACTATTCCTCATGTACTTATGTTTATCTTATCCTTATGAACTTAGACATACTTAAATACTATGTAATGTAAACTTTTGAGCTTAACTTTTTATATAAATATGTTGTGTGTGATATCATGTGAATCTGGATGTACTTTGGAACTAGTAGTCTTAGAACCTTGTATATTGTGTGAAGAGTTTTTGATTGGAAGGGTAACCAATCAAGGGTTCTTTATACAATATACGGCGTCTACCACGACTAGACTGTCCTCAGTTCGTGACAATGTTAGTACTGATATATGTTTGATTTTGGATCATCAAGTTGGTATCCAATTTGCAATACAGGGTAAGAATGCAGTATGGCTAAGGGGTTGGCCTTAGTGGTGGTGTATTCGACACATCACCAGTAACTTCAATACTTGGGCTAAGAACAAAGACTACAAAGAGATGATAAAGAAGGTCGCTTACCAGTTGCAACCTCGAAAGTTTTGCACCTACTATGATGAAGCTAAGACTATGAGCCCCTATACTAGAGTTTACTTTACAGGCCTACATCTTAAAATGTGGATGCTAGCGTATGACGACTGAGCTCGATTTGGTCATGGGACGACCAATATTGTCGAAAGTTATAACAATGCTTTGCATGATGCTAAGAACTTACCCGTCGCAACACTACTTAAAAAACTTTCTATAATTACGATGACTACTTCAACAAACGTAGGATCAAATTAGCAGAGCAAATAAGCATTGGCAAAGTGTTGACCAAATTCGTGGAGAGAAAGTTTGACAGGTGGCATAAAGTGGCCAACGATTACTGGGTCATGATTTTTTATTATAATGAGTAGATATTCGAGATTATAACAGCACCCAAACCAACAGCACATGGGCAAAAAGGAGAGAACAACCATACGGTCGCCCTTAGGATCGTATGGTGTACTTGCAATAAGTGGCAAACATACAAAATTTCATGCTCACATGCTATAGCTGTTATGGGAAAAATAAGTATAGACTATGTTGCACACATTGGGTAATAGTACACGATGCAAAATCATTTATGTGTATATGCACGTTCCTTCATGCCTTGTGCCGATAAGTCTAATTGGTCATATCTTGATATTCTTGTATGGCATCTAGTTACAACATTAGATAAGGTTAGGAATCTAAGTAAGCCACAGGAGAAACCATTCTAGAATGAGATGGACATTCGAGAGGGATCGTTAACTTACACCTATGGACTATATGGTAGGAATGGACATTATAGGAGAAGATGTCCACAGTGAGGAAGACAACCAATGTTAAGTAGATCCACTAGTAGTTCACTTATTTAACGTGAAAAAACGCTTAATAATATTTATTGATTATTTATATGGCAGTGTACTTAAGAAGTAGTTATTTTTTCTAACTTTTTGTTTTTATCATGAGTTTTCTAGTAAGCTTATAGATTTTCTTTCTTCTTTTGTACTTACAGGAGTAGATGGATTTAAGACCAGTAGATGGATCATTACTTTACTTGCAGCTATCCCATAGATTTGAGCTAGTGTGGGGTGGTTAAGTAAGGAGTAGTAATTGGAAAACATATTTACGATTTGTTCCATTTCCTATGCTGATTGTAACAATTTTTTTTTCCTTGGTTACAAGAAAATTACTAGCTCAAGTGCTATAGACACAAGGCAATATTTAGGCGTTGGGATGGCAAGGAGATCTCGATAGATCCACGTATGATCTTGTATCTAGACCAGTCTGGCTTCATTGGCATACGATAGTTTCCCTTCATATAGTTAGATTGGCACTTGATTACTACCCTGGTTGAGCAATGGAGGGAGGAGACACATACTAGCAAGATTACAGTGATGCTACAAGATGTATCTTTGTTCATAGGTTTACCAACCAATGACAATGTATGACTTTTACTAAGTGAGCCAAGATATGTCACCACCTATTAGGAATTCGCCCACTAGAGAGTGCCTTGAAGGGTGCCAGATTGTTATTGTGGTTAAAAGACAACTTTACCAATTTGCCTTTTCATGTGGACAAAGAGATAGTATAGTGCTTCACAAGGGCACATATCATGCAGTTGATCAGGGGTTGTTCTCAAATAAGTCTAATAATGTCGTACACCTTATGTTCCTACCAGAAAATGCCTTAAAGAGTGTACAAAGCTCCTAAAAATAAGGATTACTTGGTTTCGCAAATGAGAATAGTTGAGGCTTCTAGTTTGAGGATTTATAAGAGCTTCTAAAATAACATTAATTCCCAATAAGATGCATTATTTGATTTCACGATAAAAAATAAGCAGGCTTCTTAACCTAAAGATAAGCAAAACGCCGAATAGATAAAGCTTCTTTCAAAAATAACAAAGGTTCTCATCAACAACCAATGTTCTTAAATAGAAAGATTAGGTTGCACTATTAAGGATAGCTAAGGCTCTTAACCTATGGGTTTTTAAGAACTTGCACAGTAATCTTAGTTCTAAACATGATGGACATCTGAATTTCATGATTGAGGATAAGTGGAGAGTCTAATCCATGTATTGTATGTAGCATGAGGAACAACCAAAGATAATGAAAAGATGGATTAGTTGATTCCAATTTAAGGATAACTAAGAATCCTAATTAACCAAATCCAATTTCAAGAATGACAAAGGTTCTTGCAGAACAAACTAAATTTCTAAAAAGAAGGATTATTTGATTTCACAATTGAGAATAACCAAAATCCATAGTACAAGAACTCTTATGAACTTGCTGAATAACCCTAGCTCCCAATGAGGCGAATTACTTGATTTCATTATTTAGAAGGACCAAAGTTGGTAACCTAACTAAAATCAAGGCCCCAAAATAGCCGATACTTCTCTCAAGAATAACTGGTGTTCTTATGTAATAACTTGAGTTCCTTAACAGAAGGATTACTTGGTTTCACTATTACGACTAGCCGCGGTTCCTAATATAAGGTTTCTTATAATCTCTTACAATAACCTTATCTCTCAGGGCAATCAAATGCTAGATTCCACAATACTGAATAACTTAAGTTCTCGACTTAAGGATTACTGAGACTTCTAGATAAACAAAGCTTCTTACAAGGATAACGAAGGTTCTTATCGAGTAACTGAAGTTCCTTGATCGAAGGATAGCTTGCTTTCACAATTAAGGGTAGCCAAAGTTCCTAATCCAAGGATATTATAAAATTTGCAGAGTACCTTTAGTTCTAAAAATGTTGGATTACTTGATTTAGCGATGGAGGATAACCAAAGGTCCTGCTCCAATGACAACTGACGCTTGTTAATAGCCGAAGGATCATTCAAGATCAAATAAGGTTCTCACGAAATAAACCAAATTCCCAAAAACGAAGATTACTTGGTTTCATTGTAGAGAATCACCATGATTTATAATCTAAGGATTCACAAGAAGTTTTGGATTAACCCTAGCTCCCCGAATGATGGATTACTTGATTTAATGATCTAGAATAACCAAAGTTCTTAACATAAAGATAACTGAGATTCCCAAACAACCAAAGCTTTTTTCAAAGAATAAAGAATTCCCTTGTTGGATAACCTGAGCTCCCAATAAGAAGGGTAACTTTAACTCACCATCTAACTAGCCAAGGTTGTTGTAACAAAATATGTGTATAATCCTTTTGGAAAAGACGATTAATAGGATTTATATTTATTTTGATAATGTACCCAGATATTATCCCACAATGATTTTTTTTTCTTTTTTTTTGCTTGCATTTGACGTGTTTTTCCTCTTGAAATTTAATAAGGGCACCTTTAAGTTTCAAGAACCAATGTAAAGGAAACATCTTTATTAAGATCTTTTTTCGGTAGCTTTTAATCTCAATGTGATTGTAATAAAATAAAAATGCATCAATTATTTGCCCTAACCGTGTTTCTTGCTTTTGAGTTTATCATGAGTCTATAGTTTGATGAAAGAAGGAAGAGGGAAAGGAAAAAAAAAAAGTAGGTGGAAATATTAATTTAATGAATAATAATGGATGGATAATTTTATCGATATTGGATGATGGATGGATGTTGATTATTTTCTTTTTCCTATTTTATTTGTCTTCTTGTTGTTGTGCACAATGATTTATACTGTAGCCTATACACTATTAAATCAGTATATATAAGCGTTTAACTCTACTATCATCCTCTATAAAATCAATATCAAATTCTTCTTACCAAATAAAAAATTGTTGGTCATAGCAACATATATTATCATCCTTCATATTTTTGTTACTTCAATTTTCATTAAAACAAAAGAAAATATTGTTAATTACATGTTTACATGTTAAAGGTTGTTTCTTATTCATTTAGCTAAATATTCATTTGGACTCTTAAGCATAGGTTTTATTTTCTTCACTTTTTTTCATATAATGCCATTTTTGCTATAAGTTTTAGATGCAAAATTATTGGAAAAGACTATTATTATAAATTTACTTTCATAAATTAATTTTTATTACTGGTTCATGATCCATTTTTTCCAACAAACTTCTTCCATTAGCCCATTAATACAATTATTTGCAAAAAGTTATATGAAATTTAACTAATATGTGTCATATATGTATATATATTATTTTGGGAGAAATTACAAGTAACACTCATAAACTTTTTGACTTTAGATGTGAACTAATTCCCTAAACTTTTAAAATATACTTTTAGACGCTTTAAACTTTCATAAATTAGTAACATAAAGGATCTTTCTTTTCTTAGTTAGAAAAATCATACTATTATCAAAATTTAAAGGATCTTAAAGCACATTTTAATAAAATTAGAAAGTGTTGTACACCGAATTAAAGTTTTGATGGTCTCAAAATAGACTTTAAAAATTTATGGAATCAATCCATACCTAAATCAAACTTTAAGAGGTCTATTTGTCTTTTTCCATATTTTTGGGTAATATAACAATACACCATCCAAATATTATATTAGCACAATTTTATTAGTTATCATCTCATTATTATGGGATGGCATTTCAATTCCAATTTATAAATAGAGGTTAGAATTGAAATCATCCTTACCCTACTGAATTGATAGAGTGCTCAGATCTGCTTCCATTTGAATTATACGGAGGATACCTTAACAGCAATAGAGTTTGATGCCTTCAAAAATAAAATTCATCACTTTGTTACACATATCATGTTACTTTAGTTATATAATATATCGTCTATTTTCTTTTTTTTTTTATAAAAAATAAAGTGAGACCTGCCCCATATTAATTCTCGTAGGTTCTTTGAGTGTATTTTCCATATGTATTTTTTTCCTGACATACCCTTTATAATTTAGAAACGACTTCAACCATAAAATAATGGACCAACTTCACTTTAAGGGGCAAACAAAGAGGGTGTTAGGCCATGTCAAGCATGAAATCGAACCATAGGGCAAGGCAAGAAAATAAGGGGATCGGTAATTCACAGCGATCGCTAACATGTGCTTGCAACTAACATTATATCCTCGATCACTACGTTACACGTATGCAAATATGTTAAAATGGAACTATAACTCCATGAGAAAAGCTTGCCCTAATTAGAATTCATATATGTAAATGATGATTAGTGGCCTGGTAACAAACGAGAGGCTGTTTAATTGCAATTTTTAGTTCAGTAGCTTATAATATATATTGCAAAATATGTGCCTTAATTTTGTCTGTAGCTACTTAGACTACGGGTAGATTTCACATATCGTCCTTCTTGTTTTGTTTTACAAGAGATTAGCCCTCTTATCTTGACAACTAAATGTTTAAACCTTTAAATACTTAAAAAAACATGCTTTAAAACTCTTAAATAACTGTTTTATCCTTGATAACTATAGGAAAAATTAAAAAATTATTATAAAAAACCATAATTCCAAGAAAAAGGAAAGAGAGAACTTGATTTTTATCATTTTAATTTTTGAATATTTTGGTATTCTCCTTGTTATTTCACAAAGAGAAAAACATACATAGGTATGAAAATATTTGTTATTTCACAAAGAGAAAAACATACATAGGTATGAAAATATATTTTTTTACGATTCAAGATTTAGATACTCGATTTTAAACATAGAAAAAGATTTTTTTTTTTTGCCAAAATATAAGAAAGTTAACTGCACATAAAATCAACATGATTTCTGCATTTATAATTACTCTGTGCGCCTTTTATAGAAGTAGAACTTCCATATTTAGTCCTCTAGTTCTCTTTCGGCCAAGAAATTGTTGAATGCGAACTGCATAGATTGATGCCTTTCTTACAAGTAGCACTAATGTTTACCATCGACTTAAAAAAATTCTCAATCATTGAGAAAACCTTTTGTTCTCGTTTAATGTACTGTCATAACAGACTAGGAGCAGTTGTCGGATGATTCATGGACATGGTAATATTTTCTCATTAGATATTTCTTTTACCTTACGCAGAAAATTATGATATATTATTAAGTAGTTTAAAATCCAACACACACATACATATATATATATTGTATAAGTATTAATAAAATTTTATATAAAAGATAATAGAATGATTTATTTTTAAAATATCTGTCCTCCATATTTTATATAAGCTCAATATACTCATCACGTGTGTACAATGAGTAGCACGTAATACCTCATTTTTTCTGTTAGAATGTACCACTAAATGTTCCTTAGGTACGAAATCCTGTTTCAAACTTTGCCAAATACATAAGTTTGTCAATATCACATATCAACTGTCAAATGGAGTTTTACATTTTACTTAAATTCAAAAGAGGGTCAAAAAGTGGATTGCCTTTGACATTAGTCTAAAGTTGTTCCAACAACCGATCCTAGAGGTTTCTCATCCGTTTCAGTCCTGCTTGTCTCTTAAGTTGTTCCGGTACATGTGTCCTTTCTCCTAGGTATTTCTAGCTCACAGAGGAGTCATTAAGTACAATGCTTATTATCCCCACTGGATGGGCTTCTGTATCCAAATGGCTGCTTCATCAAAATTTTCTCATATGGCACTCTTCTCTCTGTGTTGCTTATACCTTCTTTCCTTACCTTCAATTGCCAAAACTGAAGGCATAATCCGGCTTTACAAATTTGATGCATGTATTACGCTCTAATTTCAACAACATTATTAGTTATTTGTTCGCTTTTAACTTTTACCTCCTTTTTCTCTATATAGTTGACTTCATGTTAAATTTTGTGTAGATTAAGTTGCAAAATGCAACACGATTATGCCATACAAAAAGTACGGTGATATAAAATGTAAATCCCACAAATTTAACATTTTGGCCATAAAATTAACTTGAGTACTATAGAAAATTTCCTTAAGTTAATAGAATCGATAAATATAAAACTAATTAAAATTTTAAACTCGACACCTAAAACAAATACGGAAAATCTTAATATATTGATCGAAACTCTAATCACATATGAAAACCCTAAGCTTTATATATGTATAAATACTAGAGATTGAACCCGAATATAATAAAAACCCTAAACTAAAACTTTAAATTTATAAATATATAAATTTACTATAATGATGATAAATCCCTAATTGAGTATAATTATCGATCGATACACTTCTAAATGCTAATAAATGTAAGAGTACTAAATTAATTTACAAAAAATTGATAATATTATTTTATAATTACTAGTAACTATATAGATATAAATAAATAAATTAGTATTATACAAATTTAATTATCTAGACTTAATTTTATTGCTTATGTATTATATAGTAAATGTTAATTTTATATCTTAAAATTTTATTTATAATTTAACATATATTATCATAAATATTATTTATTGGATTAGAAATATTTAGAGAAAATTCTAAATTTTATTTTATTTAATTTTTCACTTATTTCCTTATTTTTCCTTTCATTCTTATCTTTTCCTTTTTATTTTGTTTTTCCCCTTCTAAATTATAATTGTTACATGTACATAATATTATCATTTTAATTTTAACCAAAAGTTAAAATGTCATTTTCAAGACTTTATCTTCTCTTTTATTTTCTTTTCTTTTTCCTTTTCCTTCTAATGCTATGAAGCCACCTAGCCTCTACAACTCTCTCTTGTTTTCTTCAATTGTCTCAAATTAATACACAATTTTTAACCTACTTTCTTCCTCCATTTAAACCAAAAAATTCTCTCTCTCTTCTTTCCATCTTTTTCTTTTGTTTTCCTCACTTTCTTTTACCTAATAATCTACCATTTAACCTTCCATTCTACCATTAACTAACACTAAGAGAGGGAAATAAGGAAATTTCTTCATCAAAATTTACCAAGAACAAGTAACTAAGTATTTTCCTTATGTATTTCTATTTTATTCGTAATCTAAGTCATGTAGTTTCCTTTTTATATTTATATGTATTTAGGTGTAGTATGCATTAGAATATATGTAATTAGGATTACATGTACTTTGCCCTTTTGTAATAGAAATATTGTGTATATATATATTTGATTATGTGTATAATCTTATTTCTTTATATTTATGTATTTACATGTGTATATATTACTTCAAAACACAAAAATATATACACTCAAATGCATGGACATGTTATAGTTTAGTTATGTATACATACATATATATACACATATACGGTTATAATATATATATATACATAGTGCATATACATATATGTAAATAAAAAAGAAAATAAGATAGAAATACACACATATATATACATAAGCATCTATTACATATAATATGTACATAAAGATGTACATGAGATAAATTAAGGATGTATACAAATATATATATATACATATATATATATATGTAAACCGAAAAGTACATAGACATATCTATGTACTACATCAAATTTTCTTAAAAATATATTCAGAAAACATAAGTATACATATATATATACGTGTATAAAAATATGTATAATACTAATATAATTTAAGTATAAATGCGTGTATAAAAAAGGTATAAAATATGCATAATAGTAGTATAATAAAGGTATAAATACATGTATATATGTATATGTACATGTATAGGTATACGTATAGTAGTAGTATAGTATAGGCATAAATACATGTATATATATACAAGTATACATACTAATATGTTAATTAATTACATAAATAAGAATATATATGTCTATATATCTATATTATTAAAGCCAATTAGACCTTAAGTAACCATCCCTCCTTAAATTACCATTTAGCCCTCCAATTAAAATTCTATAACAAAAATACCAACACTAGAAACTCCTTATTAAAACCATAAATATTTTATAAAAAGGGTGAAATTGATATCTAAAAAAAAAAAAAACAATCTCCAGGTTTGTAACTTCTCCATTATAGTTTCTTATGCCCTTCATATACTATACACGTATAGTTTTTATATCTATTTTCATAACTGCTTTTATCTTCCATAACCATTTTCAAAAGCCACTATCATTCAATACTCTCTCTCCAAAAGTTGGTTTTTCCTCCACACTGTCTCTCCATTTGTAATACTGGATACTTTTCTTTTTTAACCTTATCTATTTCTTACTTGAATCAGTAAGGAGGGAAATGATCAAGTGATGATGAGTGTTGAAGGATTGGATGTGTACAAGGCACCATAGGTCTTGAGACAATTTGGCATCACACAGTTGATTTTCATGGTAAGAATGATAGAGATTGATATCTAAAGAAGTATAGGGTTAAAGAAGGTAAAATTGGAGTATAATTTATATTTTCTTTTGTGATGTGAATTGCTACTGTAAATTTTTAAATTTATTTAATTGATGCGTTATGTAATTTTTTGTTGGATTAACTAAGCTAATATTGGATTCTTCTATGCTACTAGTTTTGATTTTTCAAAATAATGACTGCTGAAGGATTGGATGCGCATGTAGTGCCGCCAATCTTAAGATAATTTGACATCACAAAGCCAATTTTTATGGTAAGATCGATAGAGATTGATATCTAAAGAAGTATGGAGCTAAAGAAGGTAAAATTGGAGTATAATTTATGTTTTTTTTTTTTTTGTGATGCGAATTTCTATAAAGGTTTAAATTGATTTAATTGATGTGTTATGTAATTTTTGTTGGATTTGGAGCTTTACGAGAGTAAAGAGGAGACAACCAAGAGAGAAGAGGTTTTGATCGAATATGAGAGGTATTTTATTTGTATAGGTTCTTTTTTTTTTTCTATTGTTAATGATTTGAATTCGTAAATTGGATTTGATATTGTATTGTTAGTAATTTTAATTCGTAAATTGAATTCGATATAGTATTAGTTCTTTTGTGATGTGAAATTTCTGTAAAGGTTTAAATTTATGTAATTCATATGTTATGTAATTTTTGTAGGATTGACTAATCTAATATTAGGTTCTTCTATGCTAACACTAGGTTTCCAGTATTGATTTTTTGAGATGGTGACTGTTGAAGGATTGGATACACACGTTGTGCTGTTCGTCTTAAGACAATTTAGCATCACAAAGCCAATTTTCGTGGTAAGACCAAATGAGATTGATATTCAGAGAAGTACGAAGTTAGAGAAGGTAAAAATTAAGTATAATTGAAGTTTTCTTTTGTGATGTGAATTTCTGTAAGGGTTTAAATTTATTTAATTGATGTGTTATGTAATTTTTATTACATTTAGGGCTTTACTAGAGTAAAGAGGAGACAGCCAAGTGAGAAGAGGTTTTAGATCGAATATGAGAGGTAATTTATTTGTATAGGTTCTTATTTTTTGTTTTCTATTGTTAGTGATTTGAATTCGTGAATTAAATTTGATATAGTATTAGTTGTTTGATGGAAAGATTTCAGGTTTCATTATCCAAGCAATATTTTAGATGTTTATGTAGTTTACATTATGGTTATGTTGAAAAGAAATGTATATCTTTTAATGTCCATCCAAAAACTTCAAGTATGTAAATTAATGATGGTTTGAAATGAAAGTTGGTTTTAGTATTAATTTTTTTTTCAATAACCAGTTTAATTTTATTTATGTTAATCTTATATTATGTTTTTTCAATTAATGTCATGGTAGTGTATACATGAGTTATTTCTATGGGAAGACCAAAGTCACAAAGATTATATATCTTGCATTCGGGGTTTGTTGAAAAGGAAATGTTTTTTAAGTAATTATCTTCTAATTTCCTCCCAAAAACTCTATGTATGTAAAGTAACAATGTTATCAAATGAAATTTAGTTTCAATATTAATTTTTTTTTCCCCATAACCTATTTGGTGTTTAATTTTGTTTATCTTAACCTTATGTTATGTAAGCAATATTCATGCCATAGGTAAACCAATTTCATATGTAGGAATGTATCACGTCTTTAATATCACTCATGTTTATTCTTGTGATGAGAAAATTTGTTGTTATATATTGTAATTGTTTGTCTTCTCTAAAAGAGTATATGGTTATTTGTCAAAATTTTACATTAAGAGAATGTGTAGGATTGAGAGTTAAAAACTTTTCTTTATTATATTTTAGTTTTATGATTTTCGTGTAAGATTGATGGTGGATAGTTAGAAATGATTTATAAGCCATTTGTATTGTAATAAGCAAAAGAAATCTTTTATGAACAGAATTTCACCAAAGAAATATAGTAGCCAACATGACATTCATCAAGTTTGCAAATACACTTAAATCATTTATATATCAAGTTACTTTCCCTTTTATGAATTAGCATGACTAATATTACCTTCATCTTTATTTTTATTATTCTATATATTTATTTTGACAAATTTGTAATATTTTGTTTTCTTTAAAGTAAACTAATTTTTTATAATATTTTTCTCAACTAATTTGGTAATTTATATGGTCGATGTGTCTATAACTCCAAAAAAAAGGCGTGTAAAAAGACAATCGCTACACTTTTTTGAAGCCAAATCTCTCTCCCTCTAATGTCATTTGACATTTCTTTTTTAAGACCATTTATATATAATTTCTTTTTTTCTTAGCTAAATGGTTGTATTGATTTTTGTATGAATAGACGACAAATGTTATATATCTAAATATTTTCTTATGTTTAAAAAAAAAATCATGGTAGCCATTCACATGACGTATAGATTAAGCCATAGCCATGCATTATGGTGTTGTTACTAAAGGAATCGTCATTATACATGTGTATAGTTTATATTTGTGACTTCCATAATGAGAGATATAGAATAGATCCAAGTACAATGAAGATGATGAACTAAGAAGAGGGTTATTGCTGGGTTATGATGGCATGATCAAATTTTCCTATTGATGGGTTGATTATAACAATTAATTTATAGATACGCCATCTTTAATTTCTCTACACTCTCCCACTCTATCTTTATTTCAATTTATTCAATGTTTAAGATAAGAAATAAGAACAAGAAGGAAGAAAAAGAAAAGGAATAAAATATTAAATTCAAAAATCCATATTTTCCAACTTATATCGTTAGGCTTTTACAATTAAGTTAAAGTAGATTGAATGTTTTAAAATGTTCTTAACTCATGCGATAGTCCACGAAAGAAAAAAATATACAATTTTGATAGAAAAAAGTTTTGTGTATGTGTATATGACATTGTAAACCCCGAAAATTTAGCTATTTAACAGTAAGCTTTAACCCTAATACTATAGATGACTTGAAGAGTCATTAAAGCCGACCAAGATAAAAATTTAATAAATCATAAATCTAAATATATTATAAGTAGGAAAAAACCTTCGAAATTGATCAAAAGCTTAAATCGCATACTAAAACCCTAAAACTAACTTACACATCATTAACCAAAATTAAACCCGAATTTGATCGAAACCCTAAAATTATAAATATAAACTTATAAAATAATTAAATATTACTTGATAGTGATAAAATTATAGTCGATTGTAATTTTCGACTAAATAGCCTATTTGTGTGAAATTATAATGAAATCGTTATAATAACTTGTAAAAATTATAGTTGTACCAAGTATCAATTAAATTGATAAAATTTCAAAAAATTTAAAAATTAATTTATGATGAGATTTGTTATAATTTAAATGTTTCAAAAAATTACATATATTTATTATTAATTTTTGTTTCCCTTATCATTCTTTTTCAATTTATCTCTTTTCTCTCTTTTCTTTCTTTTCTCCATTTGCAACATCCTGGAAATGAAGCAAATTAGCCGCCTACGTAAAGAAAAAAATTTGCCAAGTGTTGAGTGGAAAATAAACGAAAAAAATTGGATAATTACTTAGCTTAAATTTTAAGCTAACTCATATGTATAAAAGGAGGGAAAAAAAAAAAGAAAAATTTCTACACAAACCGAAAACCTGGAAGAAAAAAAAAAGGTGAAGGAGAGAAAGAAAAAGAAAGAAGGAAAAGAAGAAAGAAAAGAAAGAAAAGAAGAAGGAAAAAAAAAAGAAGAAGAAAGAATTAGAAGAAAAAGGTAAGTAAATTATTTAGTATAGATGTATGTATATAGTATATACATGTATAAATATAGTATTTGTATAGTATATTTTTAATAAAACACTACTATTACATGTATATATGTGCATAAATACATAAATTAAATTATATATGCACATATTAGGCTATGTATGTATGAATGTATGTATATAGGTATATTATACGGAAGAGTATGTATTATGTATTTTTTTTTAAGTATACATATGATTAGTATTAAGTATTTATATTAAATAACTATAGTGTATATATATATATATTTGTACCGTAAGCTATATATATGTATCCATGTATAATTATTTTCATATATATGTATATATGTAATCGTATAGTATATATTTGTAGTAGTATGTTTCCATAAGTAATAATATATGTATATAGAACATATATATATATATGTATGTATAATATAGGGTATACTTTACGGTACACCGCATATATTATAAAATATATGTATAATATATAGTATACATATTTTATAATAAATATTATGTAAATATATATAATATAAGAATGGGCATTTGTAAATTATATATAAATATATATATATTTAGGTCTTCGAAAATTATATTGGTATATTATTATGTATAAATACATATACATATATAATACGTATAATGTAGAGTATATATATATATATATATAAGTAGTATATCGAATATGCATTAGCATATAAATATATTTACTAAATTTGTAAATATGTAAGGTGTATCTAAGTGTGTGTATATATATATGTGATACCGTGAGTAAGGATTTTTGTAAAAGTAAAATTATAACATATATTATAAGTATATATATATATATATTAAACATAAAAGATATAAATAATGGGAAAATGAGAAATAATAAAAATAATAAAGGAAATAATAATAATAATAATAATAATAATAATAATAATAATAAAGTAAAAATCTCAAAAATAGGAAAATACACTCAAAATAATAAAAATATCAAATATATGATTTAAATAATTATTAAATCATAAATATGTTAAGAAAAAGTGAAAATTAATATTTTATAATTTTTAAACTTAAATAATAATTTTTGTGATATTTTTATATCCAATTTAAATTACGAGTCACAACGTTCAAAACGGACCTCGTTACGAAAAAATACGCTCGAAAACGATTAAAATTGACTATAAAGTCATAACGATCCGAGCTAAAACGAAAAAGTTATACGCGATTCAATAAAAAGCTCAAATCGGCAATTTCACGTAACTAAGTGAAGTAGACCTTACAAATTCTAGCACTAGTTAGCTTTAAATTCCCTACCTTACAAAATTTTCATTATTCTCAAGTGATTTCGATATCAACCCTGAGCTGCCACCAGACTACTACAACCCTTGAGTTAGCCATAGTTGAGTGAGTTTTTCCTAATGATTCCGTACTTGTTTGTGCTTGTAGTTAGTGAATCTAAATTATGATTTATAAATGAATATCTATGGGATTGGGTTATGCTTGTACATGATAATTATTGTTGATGGTGAATTTACCTTAAATTGCAATAATATAATGTTTGTTGCATAGTAGATTCACTAGATTGATTGTTTGCGGCTTGGAATGATCATTGAATAAATAAGACTAAATTTTATTCGACTAGAAAAGTTAACTTAGATCATGCATAAATCATGCACTGCATAATTAATTTCGGGCAGTCACATTACATGGAGATAGCGAGAGGTCATACGTGGGTTGATTATTGATTATTATTGATTTCGTACGGTACACACGTACGATATGACCTTATCCCGACCTGCGGGATGATTAGGCGTTGGAGGCGCCAATCGCCTAGCTATAGGTCGAGTCTAGAGGCCTTCGTTTAGGGGTGAGTGAGGGCTGCGTGAACCTACTCACAATTATATATAAAACTAGTTTTGATAAAGCTGGAAAGGATGTACTATTACATTTTAAATACGAAACGCGAAGTTTTGTTATGAAATAAGTTCTAATATGATACCCGAATCTGATTGTACCAATGAATCTCCAACCCTGACTTTGGAGGGTGTTAAATCTGAGTTACACACAGTACCTGGTCACCTGTATGTATTTGTTTAGCATACTGTTTGCCATGCATTCATTTGGTTGAATCTAACTATTGTATGACTTGATTGCTGTATGGTTAAGGGAAATTAACTCATTAAGCTCTTATAGCTTACTCCCCAACTGTTTTCTCTTACAAGTTGCTAGACAATTGGGCATGGGTTAAGATCTGAGAGTTGAGTGTTAACGTCGAGATGTATAGAAGTTAGACTCTAAAGATAGATTATATGGTTCATTGGAATTGTTGTATACTATATTTAAATTTTGTGACTTTAGTAAGTTTGAGTTTTAGAACTTTACTACCCAATCTTATTATTTAGTAGGGGATACCGATTCTCTACGATTCTATTGGACTGTAGCTTATCGAATATCTATCGTCACATATATGTGATCGTAAGTTAATTAAATAAAAACTTTAGTGACTAATTATTTAAAATCTTGCAATCTCTAACTTGCAAGATGATTTTCAAATCATGGGTGCACACATGATACGAAAATTTGAGATAATCTTACTAGACCCCTTTTTAGGGTCATGACAGATGTAAAAGATTAGGGATAAGTTTTTTGCAATTTTATACATCCAAAGTCATATTTTAGTTTAGTTGGTTTGTTTTTCCCTTGAGAGTTGATTTGCCATGTCAATTATTGGATAAGAAAAATTGAAATTTGAAGATTTGTGGTTATAGATTTCATGAAGGAAAAACAAGTTGAATTTGTTAGTATAAAGTCTAAACCAATCAAATGATGCCTACATGAGCTATATATATTTGTTTAGTGATAAGACTATTTAATATTTATGATTTGACAAACCAAAGTTTAAAGGAAAACACAATAAAATGAAAAATTAAAAAAAAAAACCTAAAAATTTAGTACATATTTCTTCATCTTTGTCCCCCATCACTAAAATTTTTATGGAGTACACACCTTATGGATCCATTTAGTCAATTTTTGGATGAAATTGGTGTTTATAATAAAATTTCTAATTAAAATATATGCTTTAATATACATCTAAAGTTTACTACTGAAATTAAAATCTTCTCTTTTTTACCATGTATCATGTCGATCTTTCCTCTTTTACCACATATCATGTATTATCAGGCTATTTATATCATTATTTTTTCCTTAAGTCATCAACTATATGTATATAGTTTGATTCAATAATTGTATCAAATTGTAAATTTTATTATCTATATTATTAAAGCCAATTGGGGCTTAACTAACTGCTATACTTAAAGTTACCTATTTACCTTCTATTTTCCTTATTCAAAGTATAAAACTAGATATATTTGTCATCCATTAATTTCTCCTGCCTATCATTCCATTCTCTCTTCTCTTATCCATACTTTTTATGTGATAGTTTTTCCATCCCTACTTTCAATATGGTTTCCAATAGAAGGTTTTTTTTTTAAAAAAAAAAAAAAAAATCATCTCCTATTTCTTGCTACATGCAACATTTTATCGATGACCGTTCTTTTTCTATAAATAGTTGGTTAACATTATTTGAGGCCAAATTTCCACCATCTCTCTTTCTCTTATGCATGTCTCAATATCTTTTTCTTCCTTTATTTAGATTTCTATTTTAGCTATGAATTTTGAAATCAAAGGTATCTTTAGTATTCTAAAGTAATGGGACTTAGAAAGTCACCTAACTACCATATAACTTTTTATAATTTAAAATTAAAAAGAATGCAGCTATGAAATATTTAATGTCCTTTTATAAATTTGTAATTAAAGATTTTATAAACAATGCTAATAGATATGTAACTTCTTATTTTATAATTATTTTTTATTTTAAGTATATATATTATATATTCATTATATTCTTATCATGTATTATATAGCCTTATCATTTTTATTAATAATTTAACTTTAACTATTTTTATACCCGCAATAGGGTATGTTGTTTGCTAATAATATACATACTTGCACCAAGTAAGTATATAAATAAATATACGCATAAAGTAAATTAAGTATATATATACATATATATATATATATCAAAAATTATATAAGCATATAGATATGTATCTTATTTAATTTCCTTAAAAATATAGATAAAGAAAACATAAATATACATATATATACATATATAAATATACATATGATGTTAGTATAGAATAAGTATAAATACATTTACATCCGTATTGTATATGTGTAAATATATGTATAGTATTAGTATAGTATAGGCGTATATATATATGAACATATCTGTAGACATCTTATTTTTGCCTCTTTTTTTTTCATTTTTTGTTAGTTGAGCTACGTTAATAAATAAATAGAAAAATAAATAATTTTTTTTTAAAAAATGAAAATTAAAAGAAAAAATGAAAAAATATATATATAAAAAAAGAGAAAGTTAAGTCGTATCGTATCGAATCGAATCATATTGAGTCAAGTTGTAATGTATCGAATCAAATCATATCAAATTGAGCCAAGTCGCGTTGGATCGTTTAAAATCAAATCGATAAAGTGTGTGATTAATTTAATAAATTTTAAGTCATTGGAAAAATTGGGCTTTATTAAAATAATTTTTATCCAATTCAGTATAAAATAGATTTTTTATCTAAATTATATTGGGTTAGATTAAATTTATAATTTATTGGATCGGATCAGGCCCAATAGATAGAAAGCTTAAATAGGGTTTCTAAAAATTAGGTCGAATCTTCATCGTATTCTTCATTTATTAAAAATCAAATATGTAATTAAAAGATACGAAAGATTTAGTTTTTGGTTTATAAATAGGAATTCAGTGATAAAATTAGGGACATTCTTTTTCTAGTTACACATTCCCACAAAATCTAACTTTCCATATTTCCAAACCAATTCGCTGACACTCCAATTCAAGCTTCATTCTCCTGACATCTAATTGAGAAGCCAACAAACATCTAATTTTAGATTCCCAATTGCGAAGCCTGATCCAATTCCCCAAACGAATTCAAGATTTCAAAATCCTGAAATCCGATTGTGAAGCCAACAAAAATAGAAAATCCAACATCAAGCAGATGAAATCAAATTCCGAAGCCAATCCTTTTAAAAAATAAAAAAATCTTAACCGAGATTTTCAAAATGATTTAGTTAGGGTTTTTTCTTTTAATTCAGGAAAATTAGATTTCTTAGGTATTTTTTTTAAATAATAAATTGATAAATGAATGTAAACTTGGCTCGGTTTTCGAAATAAAAAAAAAACTACCCACTAAATTTTTTATAAAAAGAGAATTACAATCGGTTTGATCTTGACTAGCGGGTACGTAGGCACATCCAGGGTAACTGCATAAAAAAATAATAAAAAATTTTCCCTTTTTCTTAGAAATTCGTAATAAAAAATAATAATAAATTCACTTTAGTTATCATTTGTATATTTAGGTATATTTTTAGCATTTTTAGAAAATTATAAAAATAAAAACCTATCAATTTTTCTTTAGTTTTTGCATAGTGACTTAGTCTTAATAGGTTAACCCCTAAACTTGGTTTTCTATAGTTTATTTTTCTAAAAATCAATTTATTAGAATATCCGTAGATTAATGGTCAAATTAGATTTTTCTCACCCAAAAACCATAATTTCATTTTTTACCAGTTGAATTAGTTGGCGACTCCAATTTTTAATTTTTTAAAAAATATATTTTCTTAATTTAATGTTAAGTAATTTATACTAAACGAGTTGAACTTGATATAGGTTAAATTAAGGAAATCGAAATAATGCTGGACAATATCTAAAAAGGTATAAATAAATATATACTAAAGTGTTAATTTTTTCAAATAAAATATATATATATATATATAAAGATGGGCCAAAACCCATAAAAGAAAATTTGAAGCTCAATTTACAATATTTAATGAATATAATAATAAATATGTATATATATATATATATTAATATCACCAAATTAGGTAAACATCAAAATTAAAAGAAATGACAAAAATGTCACGTGGACCAATAAGGAAGTGTCACGTCAGCATCTCTCAAATCCTACTTAAACTACAAATTATAAAAAACAATTAGAAAATAATAATAATAATAATTAGCTAGGAAATTACAATGATACCAAAATTAACATAATTGGTAAAATAAGCTTAAAATAAAGAAATAAATAAAATTAATGTAAAAAAAATTCAAAAATAAAATAATTTAAGAATAAAAAATTTAGAAATTAATTAAATTATAAAATAATAAGAAAAGGCTCAAGAATTGATAAATAAAATTATTTGGACCAAAATAACAAAATTCTTAACATTTTTTTTCCTACAATGAAAATGCGAGTCTCAATATCCAAAATGGACCCTACTACATGAAAGTACATCCAAAAACAACAAAAAAATCAACTATAAGATCGTAAAAATCAAAGTTAGAATAAAAAAGTTATACGCAACAGAAGATTTAAACTAAATTGAGAAAAATAAGTAAAATAATCGAGTTAATTATCCTATAAACTAATAATGATGATACAAAAGATACAATAATTTCCAAATATATAAATATATTTTCTAATTACCGTAATAAATAAGTTAAATCATATTTATACCATACTTGGATTACAGTAGGAAATTAAGCAAACTACAATAGAGATTAGTTAACTGAAGAGCTTAACTTTTTAGAATGCTTATAAATTTAATTATTTTTTAAGTACTTAAATTATCAAGTTTTGGAAACCTTAAGGATTGGGATAATGAGCATTAATCTAAGTGAGGGAGCTCTAATGACTCGCTATCTGCTTGTACGTATTGTTTGCGTGATGTTTGCTAGTTATTATTGCTTGTATATCTAAATGACTGTTTTACTTGTATGCTATTATTCGTGTGATCACCTTCTTAAATCGGTAAATATAAATATTTGATCAGAACAATCAATTATATCTGTCTCATGTCTATGAATCAATTGGTATATTGATAGAGAGTGTTAGCTTTGCAAATTTTTGAGAAAAGTACTTTTGGAAAATGTTTTCCTAATTTTAAACTGATTTTTGTATGATTTATGTGAAGGCTTGTAGTGCCCGTGGATGATATTTTTATCACTAAAGTAAAGCTACCATGGTATCTCCAATTGATTATAAGAAGACTCACATATTTGTACCCATGGGGCTTGAATATATTTTGATAGTGATAAGACTCGTTTTGTATGCCCAAGAGACCTTGGATATGATTTGTTGATAGTGGATAGCCCTAGTTAGAGCATACCTATTTGGATTGGTATTTCTTTTTCAACTAGGGTAAGAGTCGAATGTAGTTTGGAGGGACAGTATCCAAGTAGCCTCATGTAGCTAAGGTGAAGTCTCCATGCAGGTAAATACAGAGGAAAAATCAATGTATAAATGAAGTAAATCTACATGTTCCATAGTTCCAAACTCTTATGGATGTGTTGTTTGCATTCATCGCACATGTATTCATTTCACATGTAGATAAACTTACATGTGTGCTAATAATGTTTTCATAACTTGCTTAAACAATAGTGATGAGGAGCGAACTCACTGAGCTATGGTGTACTCATTCCCCTGTAGTTTCTTTTGCAAGTTCCTTTAAGTACGGATTAGGATAATCTTGAGAGTGGAGTGCAAATCGGAGATATGATTAATCATATTATAATTAGTTAAGAATTGTATAACTAATATAGAAACATTCTTTGTAGAAGTACTTATATATTAAGGTTCTATAAAATCTAGTATTTATTGTAATTTAAAATGTTATCTTATCTTGTCTTATTATTTGGTAAGAGATATTGATTATCTATGATTCTGAGGGACTATGGAATATCGAATATCCGTAATTATTTATAATTTTATAGTAAGTTAATAAATTAAAAATCGAAAACCTTAGTAATTAATTATTTAGAGTCTTGCAATCTCTAATTTACAAGACATTTTTCATATTATGGATGTACACATAATATGAAAATTTTACATAATCCTATTAAAAATCTCTCAAGGTCATGACAGTGAACGGTCAATTTCCTAAGCCTCGCAACATGGTCAATCATGTTCCAAATAATGTGTCTATTCACCGGTATAATGCTTCTTCTTTTTTCATATTTCAAAATACAATATAACTAGTTAATACCTTACATAATACGTGGATTTTACTTTAAAATATATTTATATTAATGAAAATAAATATTAATGTAAAATAAATTCATATTCAAGAGATTATGTTAATGAATTTGTTTGATTATATAAATATATTTTATACATTGTAATTTTTGTAGTTATTGATAGTCATATAAAATATTATATTATTTAGAAAAAAAAAACTATAATACTTTTAGTTATGAGATTATAACACCATATAGTAAGAATTCTATCATTTTACATCTAGTTAAGTAAGGGTCGTGACTATTCAACAAAAAAGGTATGGATAATAAAAATAATAAAAGTATTGTTAATGAAAAAGTACGAATAATAAAAACTTTGTGAAAAAGAATAAAAAATGTTAAAAAATGGAGAAGTGAAAATTTATATCATTATAGACTTATCGATTACTTTTTAATAGGCAATTATTTTCGTGACATTGAAAAATGTTATTAATTTAATGACTTCTCATGAAACATAATAACATAAAAATGTAATATCAAATGGGCACTATAACAAAAGATATTCTGAATTTATTATATTAGATAATAAATAATAGATAATAGATAAGCTCATTGCAATACTTAAGAAGAAGGATAGAAGCTACTCTATTTTTTTTTTCCAAAATATACTCTTCAAGCAAAGCAACAATTCTTCTCTTATTCTTTCTCTTTTTCTTTTTTTCTTTTTTTTGCCAACAACAAAGTAATAATTTTATTTGAAATATATCAAAATTGATGTACTAACAATAACTAGTTATAATTTTTTTTTTAATTATAGGGTAACTACTACTACTAAATTCAATATAAAAAATATATAATATATTATAGTATCATGTAAATACTAGATGGTTTCCAAGAAATGATGCACCATTTAAAAAAAGTATAAATAATGTTATAATTTTTTTTTTAACTTAAGATAATTGCTACTACTAAATTCAATATAAAAAATATATAATATATAACAGTATTATATAAATACTAAATGGTTTTCATGAAATAATGCACCATCTAGAAATAAAGTATAAATAATTATAATCAAAAGTATTATATTTTAAAATGAAATATACTTTAAAACATAAAAAATATTTTATATTTTAAAATATAAAATATATTATGAATGTGAAATTATTATATTTATATTTTGTATTTTAAAGTGTAAAATGAAATATTATGAATGTGAAGGGTTATGTTGTTTGCCTTATATTATGCAAATGATATAACTATAAATATAAATATAATTGATGTATGTAAACATCCTTTTACTATAAATGAATAGGTATAGTGTAAACCTTATTACTTAAGAAACATGTAATTAACTAAAAATACTTCTCGATCATTCTCAAGGATTAAATAAATTAAGAACTAAAGCTTATATTTAGAAAATAAACCTAATTTTTCAATTTAAAAGTTCATTATCGATAAAAATTTGAATACAAGAATAACAAATTTTATGTCACCAAAAACCCTAAACCTTAGGATAATTAAGGACTTGTAACCCTAAATAAATAATTTAAAACTTAATTTGAATAATTTTATTCAATTTTAGAAAACTATAAATTTCCTAAGAAGTAAATCCTAACCTACAAATTATTTTAAAAATCAAATTCTAAAAGAATCATATATAAGATAACTTCCTTATTTATCTTATGAGCTATGTTACACATGGATAGGCAAATCAGCTAATCATATTAAATAACTTATCATTTGAGAGTTGGAATTACATATCACTTGATAACTTATCAAAAGCTTATGATAAGACCATTTCCTTATGTCACCATAACTTATACTATATAAGGATAAGTTATCTCATCCCTTTATCAATTTAATTTTAATACATGTGAAGTGATAAGGACCATACCCTAAGAGACTACTCTATTAATGATTGAAAAGAAAAGGATAAGGGAGGCCATACAATGTTAATTATCCATCAAACTAATTGTCTTTAACATCTACTATTTGCCCCTTAATGGTTACAATATCCAATCATTTCAAGGCATGGCTTATGTACTAAGCTAAAGACAACAAAAAGAGACCTTATGGATGCAAACGCACACACAAAATAACCGGTACACACTCTCTCATTTTCTCTTATCTTTTACTCTCTTTTACACACTTTAAAAACACATACAAAAAGGAGAAATCGAGTTCTACTCACCTTTACAATTGCCGCCACTTTCACACCTACACATACATAGCACAAAGTGTATGTTATAGCCTTCACCTTGTCCACCCAAAGAGCTATTTTAGGGTGCTTTGGAACACCCCAAAACCAACCTCAAACACTACGGCTTTGGTAACCTAAGGAGCTTACAAAAAGGGAAAGAAAGCAAAGAGCAAAAGAGGATTCTAAGTGCACCACCACCTTGTATACTTCTTAGGATGAGTAAGTTTTTAAATTTGAAGTGCTATATTATGCCACACCTAGGAGTTCATATATGTTCATGAAGATGTTAAAATGCATATAATGTGATAACATAGCTAGTTTACATTAGGTGACAAGCTCATGAATCTTTTACACAGAAGTTAGATTATGAGTACACAAAGTCTAGTATTATGTAGGATACATGGCTAACACTTAAAATAGAAGTTTGTAAATTAAGAAAATCATGAAATATGTACATAGATGATGGAATAAGATGTTGGACATGAAGCATTTGTAGGGCATTTGGATGTCATTTTTATTTCTATTGGATTACAAATGCTTAAAACTAGCTTAAGTTGAAAGAAAATCCATTACATGATGTTCTACGAGAAAATCAACTTTTTAAGATGTAAACTAAGGTATATAACTTACGATAAGTATATGATTCATAACTTTTACTTAGTACTTAAACTAAATGATCACCTTATAGAAGAGAAATTAAGTTGGCGTTAGAACATAAGTAATGTAGGTTCTCGATTTAATACCTAAACATAAGAGAATGATGAAATAAGTTAAAAAACCCAATTGGAAGCCCCTGGACCTAACTAACTAGATCTAAAACTGCAAAGGAACCTACTCAAAAATATAATAAAACAAAGTAAAAAGACCAACCAAAGTAAGTATAATAAGTATATAAAGCTTATATAATAAGTGTATAAAGCTTAAAACACAAAATCAAACCTAAAAACTTTCAAAACAAACTTAGAACTTCTAATTGAGCCCTCACCAAATTTTTTACTAGCACTTTAATTAATCAAGAAAAGTTATTTTGAAGCCCATAAGAAGTCTACATAAAACTCTATAAGCCTAACAAAGTCACTAACTTTAGTTTAGACAAAAAATAAGCCCATTTGACCATAGAAGCCCACTTAACAATCCAAGAAAATCTTATTGGCACCAAGGTCATGAGAAAAGGATAGAAATCTAACCTTAAATAATGTTTTACGCTTAAAATAAAGTCCTAAGCCTAAGCCCAAAAGATTTCCTAAGATAACAAAAAGTCTAACAACTAAACTAATCTTAAAAGAGCATCAAACCTTAAGAAACCCTACTGTTTTGACCAATGGATAGAATTGTGGGTGATATCTTGAAAATTTAACCACACTACGTTAAAGTACACTAAAAAACAATAGAAATCGACTATAAGATCATAAAAATTAGATTTAAAACAAGAAAGTTATACGTAATCAAAGTTTTAAGTATAAGAAGGAATAATATGAAAACTAAGTTAAAAGTGTAACTTAAAAGATTTTAGGTTAGACTTCTAATTTTATTTCAATTTCTTATAATATCATATTTACGATGTCTAGGGGACCCTACCATTGGAGACAACCTACTCTTAGATTACCACAACTGATTCGCTATGACCGAGTGAGTGATTCTTGAGGACCTCATACTTGGTTTTGCTTATAGTATAAATGAACTTAAATTTATATATTAAACTTGAATACTTGTGGGATATGAGAAGTGCATGTGTATAATATTATGATTGAAGACTATGACTTGCTAATCAAATAATAATTGGAATTGTTTATGATGATAGTTATACATAGTTATATAGAATGAAATAGTCTTATCACAATGAAAATTGGATTAATCAATTATTTTATTAAGGAATTTAATAAGTCATGCATTTCTCATAATTAAATCATAACTATACTAACCACCACCTCATGCGATTATGCCATTATTATATATTCGAGTCTCTATCCTAACTATCAGGTATACTAGGCATCAATAAACACTAACCGTTTGTGAAGGGTCGTATTTTTGTGACATCCGCTTAGGGTGTGTGATATAAATTGCAGAGGCTACCACACCGTTGGATTTAAGAGTTTTGACTTAAATTTAGGCCTTTTTGAAAAGGAAAAATGTATTTTCATATGAAAAATAAAGTTGTTTGTATTATGTATAAGTTTGAGTTGTTTTGAGCACATTGATGCAAGTGGATAAAAACCCAAGTGCTAAAACCTGATTGATGATTTGTGTCAGTTAATTATCTCCAAACCTAACTGATATAATTTTGAGTTGCATACAGTTTCTAGGTCACTGCATGTATTGTTTGGCATTCTAAGTATTCATGCATTCATATGTTTGTGCATTTAATAAAATTGTTATGTAATATGATGAGAAGATTAACTCATTAAGTGTAAGCTTACACCTCAAAAGATTTCTTTTAATGTAGGACAATCTTTTCATCCATCCGAGCCAAAGAATGCTCGAGGTGAGTCTTGTGCAAGGATAGGGTTATGTGATTAAGAGAGCAACGAGAGAAGTTCATAGTTTAGCCAATAACTGTTAATTTCTTTTAGTTAGCTAAATTTTTGTGTAAATAGATAGACCGATAATAGACTTTTATGAACTTTCGATGTACTATAATATTTTATTATGGAATTCTAAGTTCTACGCTTTATTTTTAGTAATTTATGAAGTTAGTTAGTATTTTCCGATAATATGCTTGATATTAGTAATTTGTATATCCAATGATAACGTATAGTAAAAGGAGTCTTATGTGTCGTATGAAATTTCTATAATTAATGAGAGGGTTGATTGTAGATCTACCTACGGTACACGACGATCTATCATGATAATGATACGATTTATGTCATGATATATAGTAAATAAAAAGGCAATTCAATACATAGGATAAAGTTCCTTATAGAAGATTTGATTATTTAGTTTTGATCATGTTTGCCCATATATTAGGGTTTGCACTTGTCTTTTATTAAATGAAATCTAATAATGTTGACAAGATATTGCATAAGAGTTAAAGTTTTAAAAGTAAAAAAGTTGGAATAGTCTTGTAAAATTAGCAATTGTAAAGGAGTAATGAAATGTATTACCTCAAACTACTACATCAAGATAATAAAAGTAAATTATATTTACATAATAAAATTAAGAAATGCTAAAAAAATCATTTTATTCTTTAATAAATATGTAAAACTCCATATCATTAGATACACAAATCTCTAAATAAATATTTGTTATCCCCAACTTGCTATTTCGAATATGTCCCTACCAATCATGAAACTATTACATATCACAACTTTATATATAGTATCTAATAATAAGTAACCACATAAAATCAATCCCTTTGCTATATTCATTTGAAATCATTAAAAATCAACACATTACTTGTTTTTCTATTAAATGGAAATAAATATATAATCAAAAGAATTTTTCATTTTTGGCTTTCATTTAAAACTATTGAAAAAAAAGGTTTAAAAAATCCACATAATATTTTCTTGAAATGTATATGGTAGTATGTGTAAACAATTAAAATATCTTGTAGTAGTATGTATAAACAATTAAAATATCTTGTAGTAAAGGACTTCCTACATTCTTTATATAAGACGTAATGCAAAAACTTAAAAGCATTGATAAATGAAAATAATATGGCCAATCTAAAAGTATTGATAATAGACAAGATTACAAAATTATTATTTGTATAATCTAATGGCTAAGAATAGTACCTAACTATTCTTTGAAAATCTTCATTACTTCCTCTTAGTTAACCATTCTTATTTAATACGATAGAAATACTTGCATCATTAAACATAGCCATGAATAGAACTTATATTTGTTTAGACTCATTTAACAAAACTTACAATCTATATCATAGTTATTTAATAAAATAGATGCAACCAGGATCTTATCAATTTGAAAATAGTAAGGCAAAACAACTCTTTACACATGTCAAAAGTTATGTTTTGAGATTAGCAGTTCAA
Organism: Lumnitzera racemosa; assembly: GCA_024138005.1. Lineage (NCBI taxonomy): Eukaryota > Viridiplantae > Streptophyta > Magnoliopsida > Myrtales > Combretaceae > Lumnitzera > Lumnitzera racemosa. The sequence continues at coordinate 75,599,191 of JAMXBC010000006.1, forward strand.
TATCAAATTAGGGAGATAAACTAAATAATAAGGATGATTATAAAACGAAAGGTGTACAATATGGGAAAGAGAAAAACCTTAGCTTTAGTTGCTAATATTATATTGGGAAGGGTTTAAAAGTCAAATCTGCAAGTTGATCCAAATCCACGTAATTGATATCAAAACATTGAGGATATTCAAAAAAAAAATAATAATAATTAAATATAAGTATTGAAGAAGAGAGAAGTAAATTTTGTTTTCAAAAAATGGTGAAAAGCGAGTAGTTTCGTAGCAATTATTTTATACAATCAATAGGATATCATAAAGGATATCATAAAGGTATGGAAGAATAAGATGGTTTTAGGAAATAATGGTAATAAGTGGAAAAAAAAAGAAGTAGAGAAATGAACGGTAATAATATAGAAACGAGTTGTTGTGGAAATTGAATAACTTAAAATTAAAAGAATATGATAAACAATTATACTTTTTTGTTTTTTTTTTAATGTAAAATTAAAAAGTTATAATCATTGGAAAAGTTTTCGAATATATATATATAAAATAGACAAGATAATACTAACTTAATATGGTCTACAGTAACATTTTTTATTTAAGCCTAATACAACAGTGTAATTAATCAAAAATCTTCTTCTCCTCATAGTAAGCTTTTTATGGTACAGGCATGGCACACGACAACTTCAATCCGGTTAAACAAATGGATCGGAATATGAAAGTCAATGTCCCATCCAAACAGGCCAAAGTTATGTTTATAATTTCACAATAATGGGCCAAAGAGGCATTTTATTCTGGCATGCACACATATCATGGCTTCGAGCAACTCTCTATGGTCCAATTGTCATTCTCTGGAAACGAAATTTTCCTTATCCATTTGTCAAACCTGACAAAGAAGTTTCGATCATCTTTGGTATTCGAAAATCTACAGAATTAAATTTTGATTCAATGATATTAGCTATCATTACAATTCATATTCTAATGGTAGTTTGGAATTCCAGGAGAATGGTTTAAGGCAGATCTTGAAGCAGCCAGCCTTTACAAAATGGTGGAGGATCAAATGTATCTTATGCATAGACCATAAATGGACTTCCTGGGCCCTTATACAATTGCTCTGCCAAAGGTATAGATGCACCTCAAATTGCAAAAGGTTTACTTCATGTGCACTTACATCTTCAAAATTAAGTGTTTATGCTCTCCCATCTTGAAAAGACCAAATTACGATCTTAAACTTCTAAATGACCATTTTTTGCTGGAGGAAAATGGTAATATATTTAAAAAAAATAAAAGAGAAAACATTGAGTATTATAAAATATTTAAGAAACTAAATTATTTAAGAACCTAAGAAATAGGAGTTTTACCTTAGCCTAATTTCATGTTATTTTCAAGTTTTAGTATTTTCTAATTATTTTTACCATAGACAAAATTGTAAATAGGATTTTTTAACCATGTTTTGTAAAGATTTAGGGATCTAAATGTCAATTTTAAAAATAAAGGAACTAAGAAAACATAATGTAAATATAAGAGGGTGAATTCGCAATTTAGCTGAAATCAAAATTTCAATTAATTACCTATTACGTTGTAAAATGAATGGTTATACTCCTAATTTTCAAGTTTAAACTTTGTTTTATTTTTTTCCATATTAAATTTTTTGCAAAAATCTTCTCTCAATTTCAGTATTTTTTGCATGGTAGATACTTTCAAACTCAAGGTGAAGTCACGAAGGGCCTATCTTCTTCATTTAATCAACACTGCTCTAAATGACGAGCTCTTTTTTAGTATCGTAAATCATTCCTTGGCAATTGTTGAAGTAGATTTTGTTTATGTGAAACCATTCGAGACAAAAACACTTCTCATTGCCTTAGGACAAATCACAAATGTTCTTCTCAAGACAAAATGAAATTTCCTACTGGCCACCTTCTTTATAATGGCTAGACTTTATGTGACAAGCCATGGCACTTTTGACAACTCCATAGTTAATGGAATCTTAGAGTACCAACCACCTATAAATAACCTTCATATTAAGGAACTTCCACCCTTTAAACCAACATATCTCTTTCGTGGAAAATTTCACTAATAAACTTCATAGTTTAGCATCTCTACTGTATCCAACAAATATTCCTCAAGAGGTTGATAGACACTTCTTTTTCACAATAGGGCTTGGAACAATCCCATGCCAAAGCAACCAAACCTGCTAGGGAACCAATGGAACTTTCTTTGTCGCTTTAGTGAACAATATATCCTTCACAATGCGTACTGCCCTCCTTCAAGCCTATTCCTTTGGCCATTCAAATGGTGTTTATAATCTTAATTTCCCTAGTTATACTCTAAATCTATTTAACTACATAATTAATCCTCAAAGCAATACAATGGTGGCCAATGGAACCAAATTGGTGGTTCTACTTTTTAATTCATTGTGTAGTTAATAATGCAAGACACTAGCATTCTTGGTGCAAAAAGCCATCCTCTCAATTTATATGGCTTTAACTTTTTTGTTGTCGGACGAGGCTTTGGAAATTTTGATCTAGAATAGGATCCAACGAATTTCAACCTTGTTGATCCAGTCGAAAGGAATATTGTTGGTGTGCCTTCCGATGGTTAGGTTGCTACTCGATTCTTAGTGGACAACCCAGGCGAGTCATGTTTCAGCCACTGGCAAGCTCAAGGGTTTTGGGCCCCAACTTCAGAACTTCTAGCAAATTATTCCTAATAGTGTTGGAAGATAACTGAACATATATACTAATATACATTAGCCATTATTATAAATTTCTATTTTTCAACTTCAGAATTCCTAGATCCGCTACTAATTACAATGAAACATGTACACTAAAACATTTAAGTACTATTTGAGTGTTGACAACTAACTTATGGTCTTCCAAAATTGTAGGAGTGTGGTTCTTGCACCGTCATCTTGAAGTTCATACTAGCTAGGGTTGAAGATGACATGGCTTGTTTTGGATGTTTCCTCCTCCTAAAGACCTTCCCCCAAGTGTTAACATGTCGTCACTCCCATTTCGAGTTTCATGTTCACCGACGTTTCTGACATTGATTGGCTTCCACTTATACTTCGGGTAGTTCGGCTGACCATTTTTCTAATAACGATTGTTTTTGAAATAGGGAGAATCCAAGTAAGTTTTGTTCCTATAACACAACCCATGACTCTTTATAAGAGGATAAATTGAGCTCAACACCTAAATTGCTCTGTTTCATGCACAACTTTAAGTGAGAGAAGAATATGCGAAATTCGTCAGTTAATTTAATATTTTAAGCATAAATTGTTAAACACTATTGCGCAAGGAAGTTTCTTCCACTTCATGCATAGTGTATATATGAAATTTTGGAGTAACAGAATATGAACTAACTCCAAAAATTCAACCAAAAAATAAACCAGAAAAAAAAATTAATGAAATGAAAATTAGATGAATTGGAAAATAATACACAAGGAAAAACACTTAATTTTGAATACAAATCAGGAAACCATGAACTATCCTGAACCCTATCAACAGAATCTAACTCGTATCTCATAAATCACTCCTGTCAAAAAAATTGTACCATAAACAGGGGGGAGGAACTAATGTCAACTTACATGCCAAAGGCCATCTTTATCTCTAGTTTCTTAGAAATCATCACCTAGGGAACCTCTTTAAAAAGAATCTTGTCACTTTATATTCAAGGATTTTAAAATGAGTTCTTTAAGGGTTTGTCTATATGCTTGTGGGGCCTTGTATTTCGTATAAATATATACATATGTGTATATCCACATATATAACGTGGGGAAAAAGAAAAAAAAAAACACTGCTCACAGCAACTTGAAAAGGCAAATGCAAGTTGTTCCTTTCTTTAATTGTCTAACAGATCTTTTAGAAAACAGAAAAGAATCTCGCCCTTGACAAGGTTTAGTTCTCAGTTACGAAACTCATTCCACCCCTTAAGGATTTCTTTATGAAGGTCCTCAGTTGAAGATCTTATAAGAAGAAACCCTAGATGAAGCTGCTATAAATGAGTGAGAAATGGAAACTAAACTTTGCAATTCTATAAATTATTACATTAACTCTACTAAGTGATTTCGATGATAACAAACTATATTATGTTTTTCTAATTGAATTACTTAGTCTTCACAGTTTAAACATAAAAAGGGTGGGTATTCAATGTAGGGAGAACTTGGTTAATGGAGCTCTGATTATCAAAATTCAAATGATATAACCTCGTTATTCACTACTTCCTAAAATACTGATAATTAATGGATAGTGTAATCAAAATAAAAAAGGTTAAGATCAAGATTAGATCAAGGGAAAAGGAAAAAAAAAAAAATAATACGAAAAAATTCCAAAAATATGGTAAGTTCAAAAATAAATCTAATAATAGGCGATTTTAAGTCTTGGGAACAAGATCGTCACTTCAAGAGGTAAATTTTGTCGAGGGCTAATATAACACACAAAAGCTTTCTTCTTCTTCATCTTCACTCATCTAAAACAAACCCTCGCTTTTCAAAAAATCCATATGCTCCATCTCACAAAGAAATTGTTAATTCTGTTCATTTTTTTATTAAATGGACTGTAGATTTAAGATCCTTGCATGGCTTAAAACATATTCATGTAACAATTTCATAAGAACATTAGCAAATATACGGTTTTGTGTCACTTTCTCTCTCCACATGCCAAGGAAGAAAATGATACCTTTTTTCTTATTTTGATCAATTATTCATACATAAAACTATAAAAGATAGCTTTGTACTTGCATATATTACGATACATTGTTGGTTATGTCAATTTTTTTTTTCCCCTACCAATTTATCTGAGCTAGTGTGTTTTCCATGCACTTGTAATATGTAATATAGACATACTTAATTATTGTCGAATATTTTCTTGTGAATTTTGATCAATTTAAAAGAGGATTAAACCGTTACATATAGTGCCATAATACTAAGTATTAAATCAACTCTTATTACAAGCATGTGTTTGTAAATTCAATTTAGTTATTATGTTAATGGTATCTATGATTGTGTTTCTATAAATAGAAAACATGGTTTTCATTGGTATTGTGAATTTTATGAAATTGATGTGATAAACAAAGTGAGAATAGATAATGTAAGAGTTGTTTGCTATATTCGAGAAAACATTATAAAAGAAGCGGATGAGGTATGCTACAATAGATGTTTGACAATAGGACTTAGATTTCCAATTGGTACAACTTATGATTATTTAGTAGGTTTCATATGTAATCATCTTTGAGTTGACATGATGATTCACTAGATAAAGTTGATCCACAAATGTCCTCTTGTAAGAGGAAGAAAGGACTTATTTTGTGTTGTGCCTATAAATAACGACTATGATGTCTAGTGGCTGTTGACATCCTCCCAAGGACATGGTGGAGTTACTGGCTCAATAGAAATTTATATTGAAATTTATGAAATCAACATTCTTTCAATAGTTAAGTATGATTTAAGAGAACATGATAGCAATGTTGGGTTTTAAGTTGAAACACAAGTGTTTGAATCTCAACTAGTTTCACATACTAAAGAGCCAAGTAGTAGTCGCATGCTCAATTAAGCTAACATTTTGATTACAAGTGAATCTAATAGGGATACGGATATGAAAAACGAATTAACTTATGAAGACATTATTGAAGACTCTTATGACATCGATTCAAATGATAATATTGCTGCAAATGAAGGATAGCTCTAGTTTATAAATTGAACTCAGGTGTCGAGCAAGAGGAATGATTGGAGGCATGGTTGATTGCACATGTACATGCAGTTGGATGTTCAAAACCTATACCATTCTATACGACTGGTGTGGACAATGGACTTATATCGTTTGAGGAAAGCATGAATGATAGTAAATAAAGTTTTAGCGATAGACTTAAGGTGAACATGTTGTTAATGATTAAAAAATAAAGATATTGCGTGGTTTTTATCTTCATACGTGTTGAGAAGCTTTAGAGTTGTGAACTTTTATTTGTATAGATCTAGATTGTGTAGGGATCCCAGTGTGAGAGATCAAGTGTGCCTCTAAAGTTTAGTTTTGTTTAGGTTAAACTTGGCTTGGCTTCAAGGTATTTACTTTTTGGATTTTATGTGAAACTGACTTGTAATTGTACAAAGCTTGTTTTCTTTCGTCTATATACTATCCTATAACTGATTTATATCTAACTTGTATATTTGCATTTTATAGTTTTGGAATTGTTTTTTATTAAACTTCCAATTACAATGAGGTGCAACTAAAAAAGAAAAATACTACACCATAAGCACGGGCTAAAGTAGACAGACTTGCAAGAAATAGTGACTTCCGTGGAAATAAAAATGAAAAATACTACACCATAAGCATATGAGCGAAAATAGACAGACTTGCAAGAAATAGTGACTTCCGAAAGTTTCATGCCAGCACTCGCCCCATTTTTTGGACCAAAAAACAGTTGAGGTGTCAGCACCCTGCCAAGAAGATACCAGGCCATCCGTAGCTCCCATGCCTCCCAGGCACAGTTCCAATTTTTCCCATATTATTTTGTTCCAGAAAGTAGAGCAGCTGTCCTGTTCATGGACAATTTTTCTACACACGAAGAGAAGCTATTAATATTCAAGCCAGATGTCAGCTTTATACCTCGGATTGCATTCTCAAGCTGATGGAAAAAATGCCTATGACCCCAATGTTACAACTTCATAAATCATTCGCATCCGACACCCCAAATCGGATGCAACAAAAAAGGGACAGAATAATTATCTTGGTTACTCTATAGCTTAAATGTCCTTTTGGACAATCTGTCTTTTCATCCTGCAAACATGTAATTTTCCTTTCTAGCATTCTTGGCATTGCTCCATCCACTCCAGAATCACCTGCATTCTTTCTAGATGACCAAACTTATACTCACAGGCTTTTGCTAGCCGGTTGAGCAGCCTTCAGATAGTTTTAGCCACCTGCAACTTTCCGGAAAGGGAGGTAGCAAGTGTTATAACAACTCCATGACTGAAGTTCACAAGTATTCATCTTGCAGGAGCAGATAATCCATCTTCTATCTGATCAGATGGCTGTGGCTTTTGAGGTGCTTTCCTTGAGAAGCTTTTTGCGTAGAGGGAACCAAATACAATAGCCTGATTAATGTGCTTAGTATGTCAGTAGAGTTAGAAATGCTTAGTACAATATTACAAGGATTAAATAGAATGAGACTTACTGCTCCAATCCATTGTTCCCAGCTGAGAGGATGGGCAAACCACACGCAAGATAGCATGATGCTCACCAGCTGTAACAAGAAAAGGTAGAACTTTTGATTTCCCCATTAACGAGCACAATATGAATAAAGATAATCATAACATCATTATTTTACCTGTCTTGTGGTCATTATAGTGGCAAATGTCAGAGCTCCAAAGGTGCGGATAGTATAGGAAATAAAGAATTGACTACTTGTTGCTACCTGCCAGTGCCAGGTACAAGCATTATCCATCATTCTTTTTATGTCTCTCTCCTTGCTAACAGGAAAGTTGGCATTGTACCAACACAAGTCAGTTACAGATGTCTTAACTGGAGGGGGAAAAAGTTACTTACAGTGGACAGTAAGGCAATATCAAAGAAACAATCATTGTGACGATAAACAAAATCAACTGCTGGAAGAAGTTGCCCTTGAATTATTAGACCTGAAATCAAATTGGAGAGAATCAAAATGATTATCCTTTTCACCCTAAAGAAATCAAATAAGATAACAATTTGATCATACACGAATCAATTTAATGTATATAAGATTTTATAAGATAACTGGAGCAAATTTTAGTGATAAGACAATCTGAAAGTAAAAGGAAAGATCTCATCACTATGAAGTCTGGGCAGCATTAAGTGTCTAAGATATATAAACAGCTGAAGATGTTTTTGCAGCAAATTCATTCGGAAGATGAATTACAGCAGCTGTTTTAGCTAAAGGTGATGCAGAAATTAGAGGATAATATTTACTTCATTAATAGTCATGGTGTTTGTAAAGCTAGGAGACATTAGACTTCTCAAACATGGGAGAGTATGACCTCTTGTCCTGAGCAGCTTCATCAATGACTCTAATACTTTGCTATCGCCATTGATGGGATAACACAAGTTAGTGAAAGAACAAAAGCATGTTGCATTTGCAAAATGGCAATTTTAAAGAACCTAGCTAGGCTGTTCCAATTCTTCCTATCACATGGAAGTTGCTCCTATCTATGCATAAACATTTATTACAGCTGAAATTGCATAAACTCTTGAAGCATGCTCCATAAGACAAATATGCTAACCATTGTGTATGTTCTACAATTATAAAAGAATATAACTACTGAAATTATTAAAAAAAACAAGCAGTTTGTCTGGTCTATTATAGCCTCAAATGAGTAGAACATTTTTCAGGCAAATCAGTTGCTCAAGACATATTAGAGAAAAAGAGAGATGAAAAAGTTATTAGGACATTCATAAAGCAAGGAGACATTCGACTTCTCAAACAAGGGAGAGTTTAACCTCTCAGCCTGAGCAGCTTCATCAATGACTCTAATTCTTTGCTATTGCCATCAATGGGATAACACTAGTTAGTGGAAGAACACAAGCATATTGCACTCACAAAATGCCAATCATGGAAGTTGTTTGTATCTATGTATAAACATTTCTTACACCTGAAATTGCACAAACTCGATGAAGCATGCTCCATGATACAAATATGCTACCAATTGTGTATATTGTACGATTAAAAAGGATATAACTACTGAAATTATTTCAAAAAAAAAAAAAAAAAACAAGTGATTTGTCTGACCCATGATAGCCTCAAATGAGTAGAATATTTTCCAGGCTAGATCAACTGCTTGAAACATATTAGAGAAAAAAAAGAGATGAAAAAGTTGAGGACATGGATTAAAAGATATCCAGATCAGAGAACATGACATATCTCAATTACTTTATGCAAACATAAAATCCTAGAAATCAGAAATCAATTAACCAGCTCAAAGGCCATGCCAACCACAGCCAAAGAATGCAAGAGAACAGTCCATAGATATATAAAATAGTGCGCCGCAACATTTAGCATACAGGGAACTTGCCTGTCAAACTGAGGATACAGGAGCATATTGTTGTGTAGAATATTTGATTGTGTATTTCCATGTTATAGCCCTTGAATAATTTATCTTGAAATGTACTCGTGAAACCATCAAATCTGTATGAAACATTACTTGGACATCTCAATCGTCTGGAAATCCAGAGAAATAGGGGAAAAGAGGGCAAATTGCAATTCCATCAACAAAACCATTGGTCATGTGCATATATACTCCTGAAACTCACAAAATGTTGTTTTTCCTCTGAAAATTTTCCAAAAGAAGTGTATTTAACTCCCAATATGTTGCTAAAGTTAAAAGTTTGAGCGTCTGGAAATTATATGTAAGCAAAAGTCAAAACCATTTGTTGGGAGTTTGGGCTAAATCTGCACAATGCCAATAGTTTCAGATTGTCATTGTGCTATTATCCACCACCTCTTGTGCTATTATCCACCACATCCCCCACCCTGCCCCCCACCACCCCCTTCCCCCCACCCCCCCCAAAAAAAAAAAAAAAAACAAAGAGCACACCCTGCACATATGAACAGACTTGACGAAGTGGCCATGTGGATACTGCAGCTCAGCAAATAATGGACTGCAGTAAACACAATGCCCAGGGCTCAAGGTGCCAAAACTTTGAGTTTTTATGACTTTTCTAATTGTATGTAGCTAATATGTATAACCAGTTCACATTTACCAAGATTATATAAAATACAAGTATGCATAAAGATGTCCCATCAAGCAAATGATTAATCTATCAAGCTCAAAAAGCAATGTGTACTGCTTCTGTTGCAGTAAATCCTAATCAAGAAAGCAGAGGTTTTTGGGCATATGAAGTGTGACCTTCAAGATTAATAGCTTCACGTGAAAAAATAGGATGCATGTCCATTGGATTAAATAAGTTGAAAAAAGCTGCATGATCACTTAATAAATGGTTTCAGACATGCAATACATGAGATGAAATTATGTACATACCCTAGATAACCAAGCATTAGGGAAACGCCCCAAACAGTACTTTCCCTTCCTCTGTTATATGGACTGACATCAGGTCCAGCCTGCAATAATAAGGAAGATAAACTAAACTCCATTTCAAATCTTCTTGCACCTTTTCAGTTAGATATTCATCTACCACTGGCAGCTGAATTCAAATAAGTGTGAACTTTTATACTTAATCCAAAAATCATCAAGATCTAACTGAAAAATAGGAGTTGGTGCAAAGAAGAAAGTTTTTGAGTTAGTCAAAACATGACATTCAGGCAATCAACCCTTACTAATTCCATTAATCTGCATACCTTCATACAAATACAAGGAAACTGGGAAGAATACAGGAATTTCCTAGTTTTGCACAAAGTGCGGTATCATGCAACTGTCGTATCCAAGGTGGGAACCCTAGGTAAGTAACTCAGTATGTATAAAGTTTACTCCATTGCTAATGATTCCAAAATCAGGCATAGGAGAACTGTCAGGTGCCAGATGGTCAGCATGGTTCATTCAACTATAACATGAATCTTAAATTCCTTGGGTATATATATATCTAATACAATAAGACTTAGTTGTTGAATATAAATGACTATGAAGAGAAAATAAAGGCTAGGAACATTGTAATTACAGGATACAAAATGAATATCGAGCATCCCACGGTCACTAGAAAGGCCAACAAATAGTCGGGTCCCTTGTATCTTTTCTGCATGATGACAGTTCCCCAAACCTGAAGCAATGATGGAGAGTGTATAAAATAGAAGTCCCTATTCAAAATTAAAAAGCAAAGGATATGCTGTGGAAAGAATTTGTCAATCATCAAAGGGGAACCAAAATTGACAATGATGAAGTGGGCAAAGTATAAATCAAAAGCCATTAAAGAAAGTGACACTTCTTTCTCAAAGAAAGCACTGACAATGATAATAAACAGCTAGCACCAGTAATTTACTTACAGGAGGACAATCTTTTTTTCCTTCCTCTTCTCACAGATGGAAACATATTACAAGGATAATCATACATCAACAATTGCAACCACTATAAATCCGACAGAGAAATGATCTCGATCCAAACTTCTGAGTAATGTTTTTGCATGGGAGAATCTTTGAACTTTTAATTATGAATGTTTTCTACTTAACAAGCAGCTCGGAAATTTCAAATTTGAATAAGAAAGTATATATAATATTAGGAACTTGCAGCAGAATTCCACAAAATTGAGGATCCTGGAGCAAAAAGGCACGTTACCATCTCTGTAATTGTCTAGTATTTCACATTATACCAGATGCAATATTAATGTCAGGAATAGACGTCCAGACAATGCCACAAGCATGGAGCAGATCCAAGTCATCAACATCACCACTCCACTACATCTAAATATATGTATAACTGGCTACTGAATCAAGAACAATTACTGATAGGACATTAGGTCAAAATGCTTACTTCTGATTCAGTTCCAACTCACTGGATATACGGAGTCAGAAACAGCTAAAGAAACTCATATGAAAAGAAGGTGCATGATTAAAGAGAATGGTGCAGAGTAAACTAACCATGACAGGTATCATCTTTGCACACTTTGCTAATGTCTGAACTGGAAAACTGACGTACTTCAGTGCCTTAAGCAGAGATGTGATATTAGAAAATTTTGGATGCTTCCATCTAAATTTGCAAATCTCAAATAAAAGAAATTATAGGACTTCACTACAGAGCTATGGATACTACTGTCAAATGGAGAGATGACATCAGCAGCAGAGATGATAAAAGGTGAGAACCTACCTCATACTGGCACGTTGTGGTTAGTATGTTTGATATTGATATGAGACCATATTTGTATAGAGGAGCTACAGGATCCAGCACCTTCTTGCTTGCCTAAAAGCACGGCATTGCATAAGGAATTCTTTGCACGTTTTCTTATAAACCAAAACAGCATTCTAATGTTAACTTCTAATTTCATCCATCTGTTGTAGCAAAAATCCATCCTCATGTGGTGATCACTAAAGTTGCATTCATCTTTCAAGCAGCTAAATATCTCTTCAAATATAAAATATGATAATTCATATTGATTGACAAGCTTGAGCTTTTATCCTATTTACTTGTTACATTTAATATGATGGTCCAGAGCAGACCATATGTATCTGAGTCCTTAGCCATCCCCCCAACTTACTTGATTTTTCCCCATGATGGCCTCATACTATATTTCAGCCCACACATGAGCAGAAGTACATGCATATATAAAAATCCACCCTATTACAATTTTAAATTTTTACTGCAATTGTTGTGTCAAAATTTTACAATATCTATAAAATACAAAATCACTATACGTACCAGTAATACGCCAGCAGAAACTGCAGATGTTGTAATTCGATTGCAGAAAACAAGAAATAATGAATATTTAAAGTACTCCTTGTTTGAACCATAAGGAACTCTCATGATCTTTTCCTGCATAAATAATTGCACCAAAAATAAATAAATAAATTTATCATGCATAAACAAAGCATAAATATTGAAATTATAAAAGGATATGCAGCAGAAATTTATCATGCAAGGGAGAAGAGCTTTAATACTACAGTTTGAAGTTTTGAAATCTTGACATTTTTGCCGTCCCGTCCATTAAGAAGCCTACCCCAATTAGTGGGAATATGCCTTGACTTTATCGTTGTCTATGTATTCACAAAAAAAATCAATTGGTTCTTGCCATAATTTGGGCAATAAGAAAGCTGTTTATACGGTAGAGAAGAGTACCAGAAGATCTGCATATATACTTGTAGACCATACAAGCTAAAGACCAAAGCAAGACCCATCTTGCTGTATAAGCATGTAAACACAACACTCGAATTTGCATCAAGCCTACTCAAGAAAATTCGCAGATGAAGACTCAAATATGAAACTTCAACAGGAATAGAGGGAAATAAAAGCCAATGTAACCAGGAAACAAGCAACTCTGTAAATAACTGTGAGAGCAAATTACAAATATAACCCAATACTATTGTTCAGGTAGATAAAACTCGTAAACTCCTCAAACTATTTTCACCTTCTAATAACTTGTGAAAATGTGCATTTATGTCCAAAACCCTTGCCAGAGTCTCAAATCGTCATAACTTGCTATTTATAGGTCTTTAGCAACGATTTTGGGAGATTTTAGACTCTTATGAGGTTAGAGTACATTTTCAAGTTTATGAGAAGACGAAGGAGCTTTTGGGAGTTTATATGGTCTATCCACTCTGACCAATAGTGTGCATTTTCAAATTTGCAATTATCTCTAACTTCAAATATAATTTGCCACATCCGACATCTATTTGGCTATCTTGTTAAAAAGCGAGCAATATTTCCACTACAATAACTATATGGAAGCCTGTCTATGCTGATAAATGCGACAGCATTTTATATTCCACTACTGCCACGAAACCTATATAGCACAATATCCTAAGCACACAAACTTTGAGCAGAGGCATATGCACAAACCCATGCTTTCAATTTCCCTTTCTGCAGCTTTCAATTTCAGTTAACTGCTGTAGCATCTAGGACAATTAAATTGAACCACAACCACATTAGCCAATTCAATCAAGTTATTTCTTGATTGAGCTGCATATCACTACTTCACACACCTGGCCACATAGGAGAACAGATGACGTTCACATGGCCAAAATTCAAACACCGATTCGAAACTCTTCTTTTGTTAACAAATTTTTCAAGGTATCACCGCATATCCCTTGTGCGATGCAACTCTAGAATGAGTCTAATCCACTGCCTTTGTCATCCAAATGCTCTGCTTTCGGTAAAATAGCTCTTAACTACTCATTCGCATCCAAAGATATGAACAACTTCTATAGTATTACAACAAGAGGAATCAACTGCTCAACATCCAACAGCTTCTAGAATCAAAATTCCGTAAGGTCATGCGATCCACATCAAACTCGATTTTTGGGTCACATATGAAAAATCTTGGAATGAATCCACATGCATTTGACTTCAAAATCGAAAAAGTTAATTGAAAATAAGGGTTTGGATGAACCTGTAAAACGCCATAAATGACGAGAGTGGTCATGATCCCAGATATTGCGAAAATGCCTTTCCATATCTTCCCCTTATTCTCTTGCACAATCACTTCTTCTTCGGCCATGTCCCAGCCAAATCCTCTCCCTCCCTCTCTCTCTCCCCCTCTCTCCATCTCTCCCTCTCTCTCTCTCTCTCCTCTTTCTCCCTCCATATTCCTTGATTTTGAATATATTTAACGACGGATTGAAGACGGCAAGGGATTGAGACAGACGTAAAACTCACGAAGAAAGAGGAATAAATTAAACTATTCAGATAGTTTTATTTATTATGGATTATGTTACGATATTTATTATTTTTTATTATTAACTTCATTAAAGAACAGAGTACCAAGAATGTGGAAGACAAGCGGGACTTTTATTCGGCTACATGTATCTGGTAATACTTTTTAAAGTACAGGCCGAACCGTGAAAGTATACATCAGAAAGTTGATTGGTCAATGTAAATCAACACTCGAGAGAACACAGAGAGAGAGAAGGAGAGAGTTTGTGTGCTCATTCTTTTGCGTTTCATCTCTTCGAAATGCCGCTCTGATTTTGCTCCCTTTTCCATCGCATCCGGCGATTGTTTCTATATCATTTGCCCTAATAGGTATAGTGAGTGTTTCCACCACACCACCCCACCCTCTCTGTTTCGAGGGCGTGAACAACAAAGCAAAGACATGCCACGTCAGCTGAGACGAAAGAGCAGAAGGTGTTGATTAATATTAAGCGGTACATGCTGTATCTTATACCGATATCTTCTATATCAATTTATCTATTTATTTATAATATTGAAGTTGATAATATTTTGTAACAATCATCAATTATAATTCCTCTTTTACTCCTTTTAAAAATACTAGTAGATAGTGTATCTATGATACATGTACTAAAAAATTAAATTAAAGTTTCTTAATTTTTTTTTCCATTAAATTATAAAATTTCCCATTTCAATAATCAAGTTTTAAAAACTTTTGGAATTTATTAATTATATAAAGTGTTTTCATTTAAATCAATTATTTTTATTATATATTTTTAAGCCATTTTTTAGAACACAAATATTCATCCAATTAAAGAAAAAATTACTTAGTCTATATTTCAGTCTTGTGAATACGTTTTCGTAATTTACATTAGAAAAACTAAAAGTTTTTATCATATAATTTTATTTTGCAAATACAAATACAATAAAATAATTAATATATGATTATGTTATTATTAATATAGAAAACATTAACTTTCATAAATTTCTTAAACTAAAATATTTATCTACATTGCTTATAATAAATAATGTATTTTAGGGAAAAATATGTGATTATATTATTATCTCATTGTACATTAAAGAAATGAAAAAAAATATTAATTGTATATTACATATAATGCATTTTAGGGAAGAGGTAAATATATATGATTATGTTATACTTAATATTTATAAAACAAGTTGATGTATATTAAAACCAAATGATACATGAAAAATTAATATTCACTTTTTCTTTAATAAGGCTTTTAGCCTAAATAGGTTATAGGCAAATATTCACTATTAAAATTGTATATTACATATAATTATATATGATGCATTTAGAGAAAAGATAAATATATAATTATATTATTGTTGATATCAAGAATATTCACTTTCATGAATTTTTTAACTAAAATTTTAATCTATATTACTTATAACATATAATGCATTTTAGGGAAAAATGAACATAACAAAATTTTTTTTTAAATATTTTTGGTATTTTATGAAGCAGATATAAAACAAAAGATAAAAATATAAAATCTATAAGATATATATAAATAAAGAAAAATTACCCATTATCTATATAGAGGTGTGTAAGTTATTAGAGAGAGAGACGTTGAGTGCAATTAATAGAAAAAAGGGAAAAAGTGGCAGAGTAGGGAATGGGGAATGGGAAAAAGAAAAAAAAAATTTATACAAAAGTAAGAAATGAATAAGGAGGGAAAGAAAAAGAGGAGTAAGTAGACAAATTTACCCATTATTTATAACTTTAATATTTTTATTTTATTGCTAGTTTTTTTATTAAATAATAGCAAATAGATGATACTTATGTAATTTAAGGATGATGATCAATTAAGTATTTAAGGATTTTAATAATATAGATAATAAAACAATTACATTTTATTATTAAAACCCTATCCCTTTCTTTATCTCTCTCCTCCTTTCTCCACTTTTCTCTCTTCCATACTCTCCCTCTCTCTGTCCCCCATATTTAGTGTACTATATTAAATTTCAATATTCTTTTTTATCCTCACTTTAATTTTCTCTCTTTAATGTTATTTCCCATTGTCCTTCACCTCTTTCCATGTTTATCCATAAGTAGTTTTTAAAAATAATTTCTTATTTCTTTAACTATATCCTATTTTGATAAATTGCCTATATACACAAATAATAATAATAATAATAATAATAATAATAATAATAATAATAATAATAATAATAAGCTATAAGGGCATAATGTCAAAATTGTTAGTTGATCTTCTATATTGTTAACCTATTTCATACTTGTGACATCCTAGAAAATCAATTTAATGAAAGGATTAAATTGAAGAAAATAATAAAATAAAGGATAGAGTAAGAAATTAATATTGTATTTTCTTAAGAAGGGTAAGGTAGTCTTTTATATCCTTAAGTATAAAAGCTTTTACAAAACACCGAGGCTCATTTCTTGTTCTCTTGTTTTGTAGAACCCTCTCTAAGAGAGCTACAAGAATAAGGTTGAAGTAGGCCATTGTGAAGCGTTTCTTTATGTTTGATTACTGTTTTGCAATTTCCTAACGTTGATGGGGGTTTTAGAATTGTAAAAGTACGTGTTTAAGGGGTTGCTAAGTGAAGTTAGGGCAAAAGTTTAAACCTTAACCGATGAGTATTATTTCAATATATAAAAAGTATAACGATTGTCGTTATTATTGATGTCTTGATTGGATTTCATTGTTTGTGTATATATATATATAATCTAGGCGTTGTAAACTATATTATGTAGTGCGGGTTGTGATTGCTTCCAGCATTCTTGAGCAAGGTATGTACTTTGTTGTTTATATTGTTTCATTTGTTGATTTAGGGATTAGAACACACTTGAGTGTTCCTTATTGTTAATTTGATAGAGAAAATCAAACCCTAAGAAAAAATCGAAGTGTTGAATGTGTTAAAATTGTTATAGGATAATTTGGAGCGATTTAGAGTAAAAAAGGATATGAGTATTGTCGAACAAGAGAAACACAAGCAAAGACTACAACCGTAGACTTACCCATTTACCTATTATTGAGAATTTTAATTGAAGTGTCAAAAAGAGAATTTTATGCCAAGAGGATCACAACCGTAAACCTAGGTTATGGACTTGCAATAATGGTTAAAAGCACAGGCATAAACTAAAGGACTTAGTTTAGGAAGGACCATGATCCAAGAACACAACATTGAGTGTATTATTGTAATCTTCTTTTTTCGATCATTTCCCCTTTCTATCTTTCATCTAATGTTATCCTAACCTTTTCTAAACATCTATAGTAGCCTAAATAAATCCTTAAACCACAAGTTGAACTAAAATCCAGATTAATTAATATAGGGAGATAAGTAAGAACACTTATTTAGAAATATGAAAGAACTTAACAAAGTTACTCTTATATTATTATTTAGGTATTGATCTTGAAAAGTTAATTGATGTAGATTTTATGAGTTGTATTCGAGACCCCGATATGTGAAACTTTTGCTTGTTACTTGTGCTTGTCTAAAATAGTTAGTAACCGAACTAATGAATGATTGGAATGAAAATGATGTTATTATTTATGTTTGGTTGGGCTTAGAAGGTTATAGATTAGTATCCCTGAGATGGTACCTTATTGATCCTTAGGTGACGTTATCCTTAGTAGAGTTCCCTTTAGATATGATACAACGTAGAGTTGATATTTGGGGATTGTATGATATGAACCGTAACCAAGAACAAATAAGATCGGCCATCGAGGTAGGTCTGATCCTGCTAAAAAAAATGAAAATAGAGTAGGTTTAGTGAGGGTTTTAGCGAATCCGTGAGCCACCCAACTAGATATACACACCAGCTAAATTCTATATGGTTTAAGACTTGCCAGATATGACGTACAGGTCTGAGTAGTAGGTTTGCCCACGAACTTTCTAAGAGAAAAGACTCAAAGGGGGGTTTTCATTAATTTTATATATATCCGTATTGTTACAAATGTTGCTATTTATAGTATGTCCTAAACTTTAGTGGCAAAACTGTAAATAATGTATAAAACCTTAAATCCTAAAAAATTGGGCCGATAAATAAAATAAAAAAAACATGTACAAAAATATAAAACTGTGCGTTTTTACAGAGGGAAGTTGGTATGCCTTAGAAGTAGTCCCGCATTACTTGGTTGAGACACTAGAGAGGTCGGCCCATAATTTTTGAGTTTTGAAGTTAGTTGGCACTAGTCTCTCCGGCCTTACCAAGTGGATGTCTCGGCAACGTGATCTTTCGTCATATCGGCAAGCGTGAAGCTAAGTAACTGGTCATGCATAGGTGAGGATCGGTTGTTATCTCGACCTTCTGCTTCTTGGCACTTTATCTGCGAGAAATAGGGTCATTCGACTTGGTAGACAAAGTGAGTCAGCAAGTAGATGAGCTCGGCCTTGGCAGTCAAGTTAGGTCGGTACGTTAAATCCTATTATTCCTTCTCCCTTAGAGAAGTTTCGGCTTGAAACTTGGTAATTGGCTGCTTCAAATCCCACTAAGATCAAATACTAACCTACAAAACCTAGAGAGTGTGATATAGAGATAGTTTAGGTCTATGATCAATGCTGGCATCATTTTTAGCTCCTTCCACTCGTTATGAGCCTGATCGACTAAACTCCTCTTTAAGGATCCTTCCTTCCATTCATTGTGTATCTGATCAACTCTATATTAGTAACCCCAGCAACTATCAATCAAGGAGATTAATATAACTTTTGGCTTAAATATCATGTGATAACCCTGGGAGTTTGAACATATAAAATCTCAAAATTCTCTTCTGACTTAAGAATCGTTAACGCTTCATGTGCTTTCGATGTTGGTCTTACAAGTTCATGCTCGGTAGCCTTCTCCCTTTCCACTTCCTCACAACTTAATTCTTTCTCCTCCTATCTAAGATCATGCTCATCAATTTAGATGGCCGATGATGGGAGTACATCAGGAATATAGGGGTTTAACTTCAATTCGACTTGGTCCTCTTCCCTTCTACCACTCGCTTCTCCAGTAACATCCACTACCTTAAATTCTCCGTCAATACTCTCTAACTCGGCATTCTTCTGTTTTCTTATTTTATCCTTGAACACTTCAAGTTGTCTTTCAATCTCCTTCAACAGATCCAATACTTTAGAGAGGTTAGCTTCATAGGTAGGTCTTCTCTCATACAATTTATCTTGATGACCTCGAGGCATGAATCTTCTTCGCATCAAATGCCTTATCTCGTCCCACATAATGATCTTAATGTTTCCTCTATTAATTCTTTGATTTATCATTCTCTTTCACTAAGTAGCTGTAAAACCAATCATCAAATTCTTTATAACATAGGGTCTCTTATGCTTAAGATAAGAATAATTTTCAAAAATCCTATTAGCTCCAAATTCCTAATTCAAATATTCTTTCAAAGTTCCATATCCATCAAATTATGGAATTCGTGATATCACATCTTCATAATAATATTTATAATCGTATCTAGCTTCATATGCTATGTTGAGGATGTTCAATTCAGTAGTGTGGTACTTAAACTTATATGAAAGAAAGAGTTTCTGAACAACTAATAGATAGTAGTACAGCCAAACTGGTATTGGTTCTCGAATTGCAAGTATTAATAACTCAACAATAATTAGCTCTGTTTGTACTTCAATTTGGTAGCTCAGACTCCCTCACTCGATTAAGCTCAGCACGTTACAGGAGCTTAATAACTTAAGTACAACTGGGCAAGTGTTTGAATAAGACAGTCTAGTTTGGAAATCAATCTTGCTATTAGAATTACTTGGTTTGGCAAAATAAGTAGTACGATACAACTTCAATTCAACATTTTAGCTCGGAGGCTCGGCAAAGTTCAAATTTGGCTCAGCAACTATTCTTAGCAAATTAACTTAGACATATTCAATCTCAATAGGCACTTAGTCTTTTCAATTCAGTAAACACAACAATACTTTCTCGGCTACTATTGCAATACTAAAACAGGATAACACATTGAATAGCTTCAAGAAGTCATATCTCGGTAAGCAACCCATATTGGAATTCCCAACCTTCTCTTTAATATATATATATATATATTCAATATGGGATTTACGATGTAAAGAAATTACAATCCAAATTTTCACTAACCCTACTCGAAGAAAATCAATTAGAAAAGTTCCCAACATATAGAATTAAAACCAAACTAATACCCCAGTAAACAAATCTTCGATACCACAAACAAACCCAATAAGTAAACACTTCCCCAAACACAAAATAGAACAGATACAATGCCTAAAACTCTCGACCCTATCTAGAACCTTGAGCTTTGATACCAAGATGATACGAACCGTGATTAAAAACAAACATGGCTGGCTCTCGGGGTGGGTCCGATCCTACCAAAGGAACGAAAATAGAGTGGGTTTAGTGAGGGTTTTAGCGAATCCGTGAGCCACCTAACCAAATATGACACACCAGCTAGATTCTATATGGCCTAAGAATCATCGATGTGATGTACTGGTTCGAGTGATAAGATTGCCTGCCACAATCCTTACTAAAGGGATTGATAAGAGTTAGTAGGAAAAAGCTTTCTAGGAGAAAAAACTCAAAAGAAGGTTTTCATTAATTTTCTATATATTCGTATTGTTATAAATGTTGCTATTTATAATACGTCCTAAACGTTAGTAACAAAATTGAAAATAATGTACAAGGCCTTAAACCTAAAGAATTGGGCCCATAAATAAAATAACGACAAACATGTACAAAAATATAAAACTGTACATTTTTATAGGGGGAAATTGGCATGTGGTAAGTCAGCATGCCTTGGAAGTAGTCCCGTATTACTTAACCAAGACACTAGAGAGGTCAGCTCATAATTGCTAAGTTTTGAAGTTAGTCAACACTAGTCTCTTCAAGCCTTGCTGAGTGGATCCAACTTTCAGCAACGTAATCTCTTGTAATATCGATAAGCGTGAAGCCAAGTAACTAGTCAAGAATAGGTGAAGATCACTTGTTGTAAATTCCGCAAATTTAGCTATTTGATAATAGAATTGAACCTTAATACTATAGATGACTTAATGAGTCATTAAAGCCAAGCAAGATAAAAAATTTAATAAATCATAAATTTAAATATATTACGAGTATTAAAAACCTTAGAAATTGATCAAAACCCAAAATTATAACTTTAAGCCTATAAAATAATTAAATATTACTCAATAGTAATATAATTGTAATCGATTTCAATTATCGACTAAATCGCTTAATCGCGTAAAATTTTAACGAAATCGTTACAAAAACTTGTAAAAATTATAATTGTAACGAGTACCAATTAAATTAATAAATTTTCACAAAATTATAAAATTGATTTATGATGATTATTTTTATGATTTTTAAGTTTAGAAAAATTACATATAATTATTTTTAATTTCCATTTTCTTCCTTTTTCTTTCTTTCTTTTTCTCTTTTCCTTTCTTTTCTTCTTTTCTTCTATTTTTCTTCTCCTACACGTGAATTTAAGCTGCACAATTTCAGCAGCCTATGTGCTTAAAATAAATGGACATGTATCAACCAATTAAGGGGGAAAGAACAAAGTAATAATATAACGATCTAATCCTAATTAATGAAGGGGATAAGCTTCTTTAGTTTTATATTATTTACCTAAAAAAATCAGAAACATATCACACCTAAATCCTGGAAATTTACAAAACTGAAAATACAAAAAAAAAGAAAGAAAGAAAGAAAAGCAAAACAAAGCCAAAAACCAAACCGTGAAAAACAAGGAGAAAAATAAGAAGAAAAGAAGAAGAAGAAAACAAAAAATAATTAGGTAAACATAATTATTTTAGTAGTATATGTGCATATTATATGGTATGTATATGTATATATGTAGTATTTGTATTGCATTTTAGTAAATATTACATTCCCAATACATGTATGTATGCATAAGTAATTAAATTAAGATATATATATATATGTATGTATAAGTATAATATACGGTATGTGTATATATCTAGTAAGACTATACATAATATGTATTTAGTAATATTTTTACAAAATAAATATATATATATATATATAGTTGTATACATGAAAGAGGAATTAGATATGTATTTATGCTTTATTTTCATTTTCATATGTATATATATATATATACATGAATATGTATTTGTATAGTATGTATAAGTATTTTGTATATTTTCATATATATACATGTAAGTTATATTTTATTATATACACGTAAGTTATATTCTATATACGTATAGGTATACATGTATGTGGCATTAATATATATAATACATAGTATATGTATAACATATAGTATATATATATATCGTATACCGAATATTAAGTGGTATATATATAATATAATAGTTACTAAATAAAATAAATTTATAAATATGTAAGAAGTAGGTATATAAATATATATATGAGTGTATTATCGTAAAATTAGGGATTACAAATTAAAGTAAATTATAAAATTAATTAAATATGGTATAAGTACATAAATATGCATATACAAATCATAAAATACAAATGAATAATAAGAAAATAATAAATAATAAAAATAATAGCAATAATAATAATAATAATTGTAATAAGACTAAAATCTCAAAAATAGGAAAGGTATGCTTAAAATAATAAAAACATCAATTATATGATTTAAATAATTATTAAATCATAGATATAAGCTCAAATTAATATTTTATAAATTTTTAAATTAAAATAATAAATCTTGTGATATTTTTATCACAATTCAAATTGCGAGTCACAACATCTAAAACGAACCTTATTACAAAAAAATAAGCTTGAAAATAATAAAAATGGACTATAAGTTCATAACTATCCGAACTAAAACGAAGAAGTTATACTTGATTTGATAAAAAGCTCGAATCGATGATTTCACGTAAATCAATAATCGATTTAAGTAAACAATACGATTTAGCATGCTAGTTTAGTTATTTAATTCTCAAACTTACTACTTTCCATATTCCCCTAATGTTAAGTGATCCTGAGATCGAAACCAACTTACCTTTAGATTATTACAATCTTTGACATCATTTATGACTAAGTGAGTACTCCCGATGACTCTATACTTGTTTTGTACTTATAGTTAGTGCACAAGAATTAAATATTAATAACTTGATGCATGGGGGTTCAAGTTATGCATGCGACTAATATTGATTGAGTATTGTGCAAAATACTGTTAAATGTGATAGTTAAAGATTTGGTTATATAATTGATTGTTGCATTTTTGAATGATTTATTGATAATGTTTAACGACCTCATAAATTGACTTAATCATATTCAACCTAACTAAAATTAAACAGATCATGCATAGAACATGAACATTGCATATAATGTTCCAGCGGTTACCTCACACGGTTGGTAATGAAGGGTCTTGGAGGGATAGATTCCCACATGATTTGATTAGTACAGTGCAGGAGTATTGGTACAACAAGACCCTACCCTTGGCTTGCGGGTTTTATTGGCGTTGGAAATACTAACACCCATGTTATATTGATTACTACATGTTATTTGGTTTTTATTTATAGGTTTTCGTACTGAACGTTAGCTCATTCCTCTTTCTTTTTTAACTGCATGATCTTTAGATAAACAGGTAAACTATGACAAAAATCAGGATACATACTATTATTATCAAGATGAGGATACTAGAGAGTATTATTATTATTATTATGATAAGCTAGTCAGCAAGATTAAATAGACTTGTCATTTGAGTGTTTTTATTAGTTTATTGGAAACATAAGAGTTTAGTTTTTAGTTATGTTTACTTCAGTTACAATATTTTCAAGAGATTTAATTATAACTTTAAGTTACTTTGAGCCTTAATTGTATGAGAGTGTTATGGAGTTAATTATGTTATTTTGGAGAATTTAGTAGCTTGTTTAACTTGACATGTCAATAGATTATTAAGAACACGTGGCGATCTATCACTCCTTGAGCCTAAGGCATTACAATATTATTAAGAAAAAAATTTGCTTTTTATTAGAAAATGGTACACTCTATACAAATATATATAATCAAATGCGTGAAATATCAATTACAAAACAATTATATAGTTAAAAAATTACTAAGAACCTTAAGAAAATAAATATTAAAAATTATCTTTAAAATCCATTATATATCACAACCTTAAAAAAAAAAAAAAACTAAAAACATGCATGGTGCTTCTATTAATACTAATGTATTAAAGTAGTTCATATTAAAGTGTATAATATTATTATGTGGAAACTCATTAAATTTATATAATTGTTAATCACATATAAATAAAATGGTAAATTATTAAAAGTTAAATGAAAGCATGTACATTGCATGTGCTAAAATGAATGTATCAAAGTAACCATATAAAAGTATAAAGGAGAATTATATGGAAATTCATTAAAATGTAATTGTCATTAAATTTAAATCATGTTAAATTATTTTTACTATATCTAAACTAAGTGTCAATATTATAAATATATTAGCAATGGATATAAATTGGATGTATATTTCTTATGAATATATAAAAAAAAGGGAAAAAAGAGAGAGAATATTCCATTTGTGAGATTCATTTTTTTAGTTTATTGGTCATTGTTTAGTTTTTGTATAGTTACATCAAAATGAAACAATTTATTTGTACGCTCAATTAAGTAGTTTAAATTCTAATGAGGATAATTTTTTTTTATTTTAAAATTTTATTATCATGTATGATAAACCTAAATTGGGAAATGTGCTTTTTAAATATACAAAACCTTAATTAGTATCTCTTTTGTTGTTGCTTAAGATTATTTTTATTTGATGAACATTTTATGTATTACTATCATTGCACATTTCATATTTTTTCTCAAACATTTTTACAAATGTCCATCAATTGTTACATATAATATCACTTTATTATTTTTGTATCTATGAAAGTAAAAAGAAAAAAGAAAAGAACCTACTAAAATCATAATTTCAATGTGGTAACCTGTTAATAATCACTTAACTTTACCATTGTGTAACCCCTAAGATATTAAAATTATTATGAATAAGATAATACATATTAAATTAAATCTAAGGTTGTTAATCCAATAAGAGTCAATTATTAGCCATAGCTTAACATTTCCTATTTAGTTGTATCTTTTTTATAACCATAAAAAAATGGGTTATTCCCATTGCTACATACAAAAATTCTTAATTATGTTTTTATAAGCACATTATTGCATATTCAATAAAGCAAATTAAAAGTAATTATAACAATTTTAGTCTACTTATACAAGTAAATTGATAATAATTACTATTATTATTTATTTCCTTCTCCTTATATATTTTAGCTCTATTTATCAAAACTTTTTTCTTTCTTAGATTAATGAATATACCTATAATTTAATTAATTATATACATTTATCAAAACTTTTTTCTTCTTAGATTAACAACTATTCCTATAATTTAATTGATTATATACATTTATTTTATACTTTTTTTTAACTGTATATTTTATATTTTTCAATTTTAAATATGTTTGAAATCCTTAAAATAATGATGCACACTTCACATTCATCCCCATCTCTTTGTTGGTAATGGGTAGATGGTGATTATTGTTCTCTATACCTTTATTAATAGTGGGTAAATGGAAGTTGCTAGGATAGTGATAAACCTTCTTCAGCAAATCTGGAAGGCCTTAAATATCTCTACGTTGATATATTTCCAAGGATTTAAAAGAATTCAAATATGTTTAGACAACAATAAACTTTTTATAGCATATTTTGAAGAAGTAAAATATTTAATCTCATTTCCTATATTTATACTTTCCATTTATTCAAACCTTATATATTTCATACAATTTTTATTACTTTTTTTTTCCACAATTTAGATAAAGGATTTTTAGTATATTAATGTAGTTGTATTCTTTTAATTTTTTTTATTCATAGATTTTTAATGTATTAATATTATTGTTTTCTTTCCTTCTTTTTTTTTTTATATATTTTCATAGATATCTTAGCCATTTATGCATTTTTTTAATGTTAACTAAATTTAATTTTTGCATATATAATGTGGGTGTGCCAATTGGTAGAGAAATGTCAATTATAGAACATAAGGAGATCGATTCCTCCCCTCTTCTCCCATCCCACACCCTCCCCCCCCCCAACTAATGCATTATTTATTAAAGGAAGAGGCAAAGAATTAATTTCACATTATGATGGGCTTCTCTTTTTTGTCTTGTAATGTTAGATTATTATATAAGTACTCCATTTTTCCGTTGTAGTTTAGCTTTCTAAGATAGTTATAAAAATATGAGAAATAATAAAAAGATGAAAAAATAATAAGGCAATAATAGCAAAATAAAAAGGCTAAGAAATTAAAAAAAAAGAAAAAAAAAACTAAGAAAAAGAAATAAAAATGGAGAAAGCTAGGCAAAATCTCAAATTCTTCTTAGAAATTATATCTTTATGCCTAATCAAGCTTGGTCATTCTTAAAAACGTAAGATATGATAAATTTATGGGAAATATCAATGTCTCATTTGCATTTAAATTGATTATTTTACTGTGAAAATCAAATTTAGTATGAATTGAATAAAGAATTAACTAGGGCTTGAAAGTCATCCAATGGACTTCATTTGAAAATTTCTTTATACATGTGAATGCTAGACTAATTTATTAATTACAATGCAAGATGAGTTCTTTAAGAATTAGGTGTGTAGCAACTATAAAGGAGGCCCTAGTTTTGCTTAAAATCTTCATATCACGTATGCACCCATAATACAAAATCGTCTTATAAGTCAAATATTATAAGACTCTAATTAATTAATTACGATGGTTTTTTTATCTTTAATTTATTAGTTTAACATAAATTATAAATAACTAAACATATCCAATATTCTACAATCTATCAGAAATACAAAGAATCAGCATCTGATACCAATCAATGAGATTAGGAAGTAAATTACAAATATTTATATCAGTTATTAAGAGTTTTAAAAGTATCACCTAGTTGTATAAATTATATTTCGACTCTTATCCTTCTATTACTCTACTAACTAGAACGCAGTTAACCGGCAAAAGAAATTACAATGAGGTAAGCTACACTCTACTTAGTGAGCATTCCTCATACCATACCTTCATGCAATATCATAAAAGTTAAACATTCATATGAATGCAGCAAACATATGCTTAAACAATTCATATATAGCCAAATAATAACTGTTTATAGCTTAGGATTATACCCTCAAAGCTAGGGTTGGAGTTAATTATATCGCCAGATATAGGATTCCACTTACCTTCGGTCCCTATTGTCACGAATTGAGGACAATCTAGTTATGGCAGATACCGTATACTATATGAAGAGCCTCTGATTGGTTACCTTTCTAATCGTGAACTCTTTACACAATATACAAGGCTCTATAACCACTAGTTTCCCAAGAACATACATATCCACATGATATTATCACATAAACATATTTATATAAAATTTAGACTACAAAGTTTATAGTAAATAATAATTTAATACATTTAGGTCTATATTACTGATAAAACAAAGGTACATAAGTAAAAGACTGTATAGTCAGTTCTCTCATCACACTGAATGGCCTGCTCTTGCCCAGGTCTTCAAGCTAACCTATAGCATCCCCTAGCCAGCCTCAACGAATAAGCCGTCATACAGTAAAAGTCTAAGGGGGTGTAAGCCTAAGCTTAGTAAACAAAACTTTCTGCTACACCACAAGCAAGTTATAAATACATTATATTTATGCATATGAATGAATGATCAAATAGAATGCCAAATAATACGTATAGTTAACTAGTCAATATACACAACTCAGATTTAATGTCCTCCGAAGTTAGGGTTGGAATATATACGGCACCAGTCAGATCCGGATATTACACTAGAACTTACTTTACTATGGAACTCCACATTCCGTATTTAAATCAAACAAGTCCTTTATTTTCATAAAAACCAAGTTCTAATATAATCGTAAGTGGCCTTCGCAGTCTACACTCACCTTTAAACAGCGGCCTCTAGATTTAACCCTTAGTTAGGCGTTGGCGCCTCCAATGCATATTATTCCTGTGGGCCAGGGTAAGGTCGTTTTATACAAGTATATAGTATAAAACTAATAAATTTATAATAACAACCCTCAAATGACCTCTCTTTGCCTTTATATAATGTGACAGCCGGAATTATGTCTATGTAATGCATGTTGATGCATGTACCAGTTTCTTATAAGCTGAATATAGTTAAGTCCAATTATGATATGACTATCTAATAGTATACACAATTATTATCTTTACTACTATATAACAAATAAAGTATTATTTGTACTTAAGATAAATTGACAACTTAGCACATAATAACGTACACAAGCATTTCCTAACTCCACACAATAATCAATTAACAATATCATTTAAGTCCATTATCTGCAATCATATACAAGCATGGAATCATAGGGTAAATACTCACTCGGCCATGATAACTCACTGTAGTTGTAGTAATCAATTAGGAGATCCTCGCCCGCATCGGGATCACCTAATCATTACAATATAATAATGATAGTAAGCAATTAGATATCTATTTACCTAATTCTACTTAAATTAATATCAATTTTTCTCCGATTAGACTTTATTACTAATCATATGTAACTTTTTCATTTTATTTCTAATATTTACGAATTTATAGTTGTTTTTCATTGTTTTCAGACGTATGTTCACATGGTGATGTCCAACTTGGACGTTAAAACCCGTGTTTTACGATATAGACTAAATTTATTGAAATGTTATCTATTGAAGCTTAAATATTCTTATTGGCTAGTTTTATGTTCTATTTTAGTAGTTAATAATTTTATTAGTTAATAATTTTATTAGTCATTAATTCTTACACTTAGATGATCTTATGGTTTATTATTTTAGAGGCTTATGTCATCGCTTATGTCATGACTTATGTCATCATTTGATTATGTCATTGCTTATATCATCATCTATTACATATGTATATATATATATATTTATCTTTATGTATTTATATACTTTACACATACATTATATATATATATATATACTTACACTTCTAATATACTAGTATGTATACTTGTGTATTTGTATGTATACTAGTATACATGCCCATATATACATACGGTGACATACGTATTTTTATACGTATATTCGTATGCCTAAAGTACCCTCTTAAGAAAGTTTCACAAATTTCATATTTTTGCACTTTAAGGGTTCATTTAGCCAGGTATATGTATGTATAGTTAGTATATACCTCATTTTAGGTGATATACATAATGAGTACCTATGTACAATGGTCTTCATACATGTATTTATCAAGTATACTCTTATATACATATACTTAAGTATATGTACATGTGTTCTTCTTCCATTTACTAAGGATTCTTACACTTTTAAGCATAAATATTGAGCTTCCACTTCCAATAACACATATGCACATATTATACCAAACTTCTACACTAACCTAACTTATACAACTAACTACTACATAAGATAGGAAATTACATAGCAATATACCTTTTACTCCTTGTAATATGTAAGAGAGGTATTAATTTATCTAGTGTATAAAGAGTTGTTGAAATATGGAAGTAGATTTGAAAAGTTTGAGAGAAAGGGGGGCAAGAGAGTGACGGTTTGAAATGGGGAGAAGGAAAGGGATTTTGTGTTGTGTATTTAAGACAAGTAGGGTTTAGGAGGGGGACAAGAGTGGACAGCAAGGATAAGGGAAAGGAAGAAAATGGACATATGTTAATTGAATGAAAAATCAAGAAATGGAAGAAAACTTTAGATGAAAATGACACTTTGTTGACTTTTTAATATGTTGACTTAGTCAACCTTTGGCTTGGTTAAATGTTAACTTAGTCAACTCTTTGAAATTAAGTGGAATTTGTGTGTATATAATGGGGTAATTAAGGAAAATTAGGAGAAAAATTAAGGAAATGAAATGAAATAAAGAGTTTATTGAAATGATTAGTATAAATAAGTAATGAGATCTTTCTTTAGGTATTTATATCCTATATACATTATTTGATAGGCTACTTAATGTAATTGTCATAAAAAGTGTCATTTAGGGTATTAATACTTACTACATGTAACATAAGTATCAACTAAACTCTTAACTCTATATAATACTAACTTAGTTATATACTTAGAAGATGAATGTGATTTATGATGCAATATCTTAATTTCTAAAGGATTACTTTAGTATTATATGTATTTATGAATGATTGAAAGTTATTTTTAATCTTTTACTAATGATTTAGTATAATACTAAGGTTATATTATTAATTAGGATTTTAGGGTAAATTATAGTGAATTAGTGCTTTTATATCCTTAAAGTTATTGTTTTAGGATTTTTATCACTTTCAGATGAAATTTTTAGTGTTTACATATGTTTAGGGTAAAAAAATTTTATACGCGATTGATTAGTTATTTTAGGGTTTTTACTTTCACTAACCTTGTCAACTCTTAAAAATATTTGACATACTTGAGTCTATTTTAGATGTTAGGTCGAAAAATTTAGGAGTTTACACCTATTTCCCATAATCTTATACCTTCACTTTTGTTTTTTTCTTACACAAAACCTTACTTTTCCTAGTTATTGAATTTTATAGCTGAAGGTGTGGACATGAGTAGCATATGCAATCTACTTACTTCTAAGTAGTGGAGTTAAGTATATGACTCTTAACTAGGCGGTTAGCGTTTCCAATTCCTAGTAATCCTATAGGCTAAAGTGGAGCCATGTTGCATGTATGCACCATGCAAAAAGTTGTAATAAATGATCTTGACCCTTACAAGACCCCTCTTTCTTACATGTATGATGTGATGACCAATATATAGCACTATAATTTCGTACTATGCATGTCCTTTTAATTATTGGGTCGGATATTGTTATGTCCAATTTGTTAATATGACCAAATAGATACTACAGACAATTGCAATAAGTAAGTAGGATATATATATATATATGTATATGTATGTATATATTTATATAGACACACATACATACCATACGCACGTATACACACAATCACGCAAGCACGTATGTAAAATTTCTTATCTCTATCCTAAATTAGACTCAAGTGTATTAGATAACCCTAAGAGTCAATAAGGCTAGATAAGACGAAAACTCTAATATAACAATCAAAGATCTAATTACGTATAAAACTCTTAAACCCTAAGTGTGGGTAAACACTAATGATTGTACTCGAAAGTGATAAAAACCCTAAAACTCCAATTTTAAGCATATAAACGTAATCGAACATAAATGCTTAACGATATGCTAAACTATATAAAATTATTAATAAATGATTAAAGATAACTTCTAATTGCTTATAAATGTATACATTCTAAATTAATTTGTATGAAACTATGATATCACGATATAAATAATATTAATCTTATAATTATACAAATAAGTTAGTATTATGTAGATTTAAGTATTTAGTTGATATTTAAATCGTATGTAGTAATTGCTAGTATTATAAATTATACTTTTCATAATAGTTATCTTAATTATGGTACTAAATTTACCTATATTGTTATAAATAAGGTTCGAATAATTGTTTTTCTAATTATTTCATGTAGTTTCTTATTTTTCCTCTTTCTTTAATTTTCTTTCTAATTATATTCATTTCTAAATATATATTCCATAATTACATGTAAATTTGCAAAAGTTGACTAAGTCAACATTGACCAAGTCAACATTTGACTAAGTCAACACTGACCAAGTCAACATTTGACTAAGTCAACACTTATCCTTTTCAACCTAGAATCTTCTCTCTTATTCTATTGATTTCTTTTCTATTTTCCTTGATTTTTTTTTCCATTTTTCTTTTCCTTTTTCCATGCCTTTTAGAACCCCCTAGACCTTACTCTAACTTTCCTTCAAAGCACCATTAAAATACAAACAAACCTAACCACCCCACCCCCCTTCACCCATCTTCTAACAGTAAGCCTTCCCTCTTCTTTTCCCCCTTTTTAGCTTCTTATTTCTTTTTCCTTTTCCATTACAATAAGCTTATCAATTACTACTCCTAAAATCATAACCCCTCATCCATCATTAGCGAGCAAAAGAAGTATATTTATTATGCTAATATTAGTCTTTTATATAAAGTATGTTATGCTCTCTTTTCATCTAATTTTATGAGCTCATGTGCTTAGTTTATTACAAAGTATTTAGTTCATGTTTTAGATAATGATCATACAGTCTTAGGTATAATTTTTGTTTTTCCAAAACTTATGTATGATGTACATATCTATTGATACATATAGGAATACCCATACGTGTATGTAAGTGTAGGAATACATGTGTACATATAATTATATGGAGTATGTATATATATGAATCTTAGTAGAAAATATGGTATAAATACCCATATACACATACCAACCGAAACCCTATATATGAGTATTCCTTTATGTACATTATTAAGTATAACAAGAATACTAAGTATATTATATATATATATAATATATATAAGTATACCAATCGAACCATGATAGTGCATATATATGAATCATACTAAAATTCCTTAAAATATACTTAGAAAATATGTATAAATATACGTATATAACGGTACATAAGTACGTTTATAAATATACATATAATAATACTATACATATAAGTATATGTACAAGTACATGTATTAATATACTAAAAGTATATATATATGGGTATACACATAAGATACTTAGGCACATAAGAATAAAATGAGTACATATGTATATTATAATATAAGTATCTCATATAAGATAATACAACATAATATAATAAAATAATTACATTTATGTATATATGTATGTGTGGGCCGAAACCCATAATAGGCCCATAAAGCATATATCAACTTATATTAACCTTATATAAATACATGTAATAATAATAATAGTTCAAAATTATAAAAATATAAGAATTTAGTAATGAATTAAATCATAAATTAACAAAATGAGATACAAAAGTAATAAATAAGAATATTTAAGTCAAAATAACTAAATTTATAATAATTTAAACCTATATTGTAAAATGTAGGTCTTAACGTCTAAAACGGACCCCACCGTGTGAACTAATGTCTGAAAATGATGAAAATCGACTATAAACTCATAAATATCGGAAATAAAATGAAAATATTATATACAATTAATCAAAGAATTCAATCGAGGGAAAATTAACAGAAAACCTAAGTAGATTTAGGTAATCAATTTCTTAAGATAACTAGTTCACATAGTTACTTATTACCATTTCCATTTTATAATAATCAGGTGATCCTGACAATGGTTTGGATCTTCTTGTAGAATACTACAACGAGTGAGAAACACAATGGCCAACTAAGTAATCTCTATACTTCCATGCTTGGTTGTGCTTGTAGTTAGTGGATTTAAATAATATCGTTAATTAGATGTTTATAGGGTTAGGGAATATGCATGTGAATGCTATTGTGTGTTAAATTGTGAAGTTACTTTAAATACTAATAACGGATTGTTTGTTGCATAGTAGATTGAATAGGAGCTGTACTATTTGTGATTTGACTTAAGTAAATTGGAACATGCATTGCATAAATAAATTCCGACCGTTACATTACATGCAGGTAAGGAGATGCCATATGAGGGTTGTTGATTTTATAAATATAATAGTTTAACATGGTGCACATGTATAATATGACCTTATTTTAGCTTGTGGGAATACTAGGTATTGGAGGCACAAACTGCCTAGTTAAGAGTTAAGTTTAGAGGCTTCCGTTTAGGGATAAGTATGGATTGAGAGGGCCTACTCACAATTATACTTAGAACTTAATTTTTTATTAAAAAAAAGATTGATTTATTTGAATACGAAACACGAAGTTTCATAATAAAGTAAGTTATAGCTTAATAGCTTGATCTGATTGGTGACATGTATACTCTAACCTTGACTTAGGAAGGCATTAAATCTGAGTTGTATACAGTATCAATTTAATTGTATATATCTGATTTATATATTGGTTATTCATGAATTCATATGTTTGAATTTAATGTATTTATAACTTGCTTATCGATGTGGTTGAGAGATTTACTTAATAAACTGTTAGCTTATACCCTTGTAAACTTTTGATGTAAGGATACCTTTTTGTAGACACTGACCGTATGATGCTAGAGGTGGGTACTAGATTTTAGGCAAGTGTGAGCCAGAGTGGGCAATCAAAGGACATATGTAGGTTTTTATATGTACCTTTGTTTTTACCTTGTTGTAGTCACTGTACTTATACTTGAACTACTATATCTTTCGTTTAGTGTATATATTATAAATTAAATATCATATGAATATACTTATGATATCACTTTATCTAATTACTCTTGGAAAGCTAATGGTTATAGTAGCCTTGTATATTGTAAAAGGATCCATGATTGGAAGGGAAACCAATTTGTGGTTTTTTATATGATATATGGTGTCTACTACGATTAGGCTGCCTTTAGGTTGTGACAACTCGTGTGTACACATACATACGCACACATACATGTATGTACGCATGCACCCATTCGCATACACATACATACGCATGTATATACGCATACATGCATACGTATATACATATACGCATACATACATACACATGGTGCATACATCTAAGCATATGTGCACGCTCACACACACATACACACATACATGTAAACAACAAACAATTTAATGATTATAAATTAGTGTACCCTGCTACGACATGGCATGCATAGGCAACCATATGCATCCCATAAGCCCAAGCAGACAATTTGTTATCTTTAATTAAGTACAATTAGTTTATAAGCAAAAGCAAATATAATAATAATCAAAGTACCTATTTAGTCAAGTTATCCTAAGGTCATAATAATTTGAGAGCAAGTCCATGTGAAGGTTAATATCACCCAGTACTTGGATAACTATCTATGTAATTGCTTAAATTCGCTATAATTCTTGACTATAGATAAAACTTGTTTTTATCGTAACATTTTCTTTTTAACTTTGATTTTTGTGTTTGGATGTAATTTCTCATGTTGGGGTCCATTTTGATGGATAGGACCCGCATTGTATAGTACCAAGCTAAAAAGCTTTGGGTTTCCTTAATTTTAGGCTTTCTTTGTTGCATTTTATATTGCTTTGGGTTTCTGTAAACCCCTAAAAGTTTAGATTTAGTTTTTGAAATAGACTCAACTATATTAGACAATTTAGGAGTCGACAAGGCTAATTAAAGTGAAAACCCTAAAAGAATTAATCAATCGCGTAAAGAATTTTTCTACCCTAAATGTTTCTAAAAGCTAAAGATTTCATTTGAAAGTGATAAAAACCTTAAAAATGATTCCATTAAGGACATATGTACACTAATCCAACATGATATACCCTAAAACCCTAATTGAAAATATAATGCTTATATTTTGCTAAATCGTTAGTAAAAGGTTAGAGATAACCCTCATTCTTGCTTATATGATTCAAATTCTCAAGTAATCCATTAGGAACTAAGATAATGGGTCATAGATTATATTTATTCCTTAAATATATGATTAAGATAGTTTTACTTAGGGTTAGGGTTATAGTTGAAGTTAAGTTACATATAGTGAACTTTAAGACTCAAATTAGCACTTTTTGTACTTGTTATCCAAAGTAGTTTATCAAATGAGATATATGGACTCTAAAGACCTAAAGTAAGATCTCATCAACCATATTTACACATCAAAGCATCATATACCTCATTTCTTCTCATTTCCTTCATTTCTCCCCTAATTTCCCTTAATTACTACATTATGTGCACAAAATTGCACATACTTAAGGAATGTTGACTAAGATAATACATGTTGACCAAGTCAACACATGTTGACTAAAGTCAACATTTTGAAAAGTCAACAAAAGCTAAGAGATAAGGAAAATATCTCTTACTTAATGATGTCTTTCTTTTCTTTTCTTTTTGATTTTTTCTTTCTCTCTTTTTTTTCTATTGTTGCCGTCCACATCTCCTCTTCAAAACTCCATCACATGTTGTCTTCTATTAAAAGAAACCAACAAAAGAAACAAATCAAAAACTCCTTTTCATGCTGTGACTTCCTTCTCTTCTTTCCCTTTCATTCCTTCATTTTTGTCTCCATAACTTCAACATCATTAAAGGTATGTCTTTAAGTTGCTTTATGTTATTTTCTATTATTCATTAGTTAGTTAATTAGGTAGATTAGATAAGTAGTTATGTGGTTAGTATTGTCTTGAAGAAGAGGAAACAAAGTTTCCATCTTTAAGTGTAGAAGCTTGAACTTTTGAAAAAGAAGAAAGAAAGACATGAGGATATGCTTCTATGTATGTATACATAAGGAAATACCAAAAGAATATAAGTATATGAACCTTTGTACATGAGTATTTATCATGTACATAACCTAATTTAAGATCAAATCTAACTATACATACCTATACTACACTAAATATATACATAAGAACACAAAAACATGGAATTGTAAAGCTTTTCTTAAGGAAAAGCTTAGGCATACGAATTTTAGTATAAAATACGTATCCAACCGTATAGGTATACGGGTATGTATACACGTATAAATACGGTATAAGTCTAAGTATAGGTATGAGTATAAGTATGTATAAAGTATATGTACATAAGTATAAGAGAAAATGATAACATGTACATAATACATATGCATATGAACTAAGCATGAGGAAAGGCTTATGTAAGCATATGATGAGGTAAGTGATGATATAAGCCATGACATAAGCAAATGATGACATAAGCCATGACATAAGCAAATGATGACATAAGCCATGACATAAGCGATGACATAAGCAAAGGATGATGTAAGCGATGACATAAGCATAAGTTTAGAAAATAAGAAAACTAAGAAAAATGTAGGTAATTAGGTATCTAAATTAGTAAATCCTAATACATCTTCTTAATTAGATTATACCTAATTCAGTACATGAATTAGTAATAGCAAAGTTAAATCCTTTAATTTTAAGAATTTAAGGAATAAAAGATATAAACATAAGTAATAAAAGTACTTAGGTGTTCATAACTAAAAATTTCTATAAATTTAGCTCATAACGTAAAATAGAGGTCTTAATATCCAAAACAGATATTACCATGTGAAAATATGTTCGGAAACGATGAAAAAAGATTATAAATTCATAAATATAAAAAATAAAACGAAAAAGTTACATACGATTGAAATTAAAGTCTTACCGGGTAAAAGTTGATAGTGATTTAAGTAGAACTAGGTAATTAGATGTTTAGAAATAGTAGTTAATTCAAATACTTATTAGCGTTGTTATCATATAATGATCAGGTGATCCTAAGGTGAGCGAGGACCTCCCGATCAATTACTACGATTAGGGCGAACCGCTATGGCCGAGTGAGTATTTACCCTATGATTCCATACTTGATTGTGATTGTAGATAGTGGACTTAAATATTATTATTAATTAACTATTGTGTGGGGTTCGGGAAATGCTTGTGTATGAAATTGTATGTTGAGTTGTGAATTTACTTTAAATGCAGAGAAGGCCTTGTTTGTTGCATGGTAATATAGAAAATGATTGTGTGTATTTGTGGATGGTCACAGCATAATTTGAACTAAATTATACTCGGCTATAAAAAGAAACTGGAACATGCATTAACATGCATAGCATGGATACTATTTCGGCCGTCACATCACACGGAGGTAAAGAGAGGCCATTTGGGGGTTGATATTATTGATTTATTTGGTTATGTACGGTGCACTCGTACAAAATGACCTTACCCTGGCCCGCGGGAATACTAGGCGTTGGAGGCGCCAACCGCTTGGCTAAGAGTCGAGTCTAGAGGCCTCCGTTTAGGGGTGAGTGTGGATTGCGGGGGCCCACTCACAATTATACTAGAACTTGTGTTTTTCTGAAAATAAAAGAATTATTTGATATAAATACGGAACATGGAGTTCCGTGGTAAAGTAAGTTCTAGTATAATACCCAGATTTGATTGGTACCATGTAAACTCCAACCCTGACTTCGGAGGGCTTTAAATCCGAGTTACGTATATGAACTAGTTAAATATGCGTACTGTTTGGCATTCTGTTTGATCATTCATTCATATATGTGACTCTAATGTACTTATAACTTGCTTGCTGTGTGGCTGAGGGTTTTGTTCACTAAGCTTAGGCTTACACCCCTTTAGACTTTTGTTACAGGATAGTCTGTTTGTAGAGACAGGACGAGGGATGCCACAGGTTAGCCTGAGGACTTGGGCAAGAGCGAGGTGTCCTGTGTGATGAGAGAAAGTAGTTTATGTAGATTCCTTCTCATGTACTTACGTTTATCTTATTATTATGAATTTAGACATACTTAAATACTGTGTAATGTAAGCTTTATACCTTAACTTTTATATAAATATGTTGTGTGATGATATCATGTGAATCTGGATGTACTTTGGAAACTAGTGGTTGTAGAGCCTTGTATATTGTGTGAAGAGTTTTTGATTGGAAGGGTAACCAATCAGGGGTTCTTTATACAGTATACGGCGTCTGCCACGACTAGGCCGTCCTCAGTTCGTGACAGTTTCCTTGCATGAATTTTAATTTTTGTCAGGTTTTTAACTCTTCGTGGGCCTTAAATTCATACATGAGCCTAAGATATTGAGATGTATATATTTCTTTGGCCCTGATTACATTTCTTAGTTCAAATTCCTAAAAAATGACTTAAGGTCTCAATTTAGGTTAGTTTCCTAAAATGGGCTTCCTTTTTGTTCTAATGGGCCTAGGGAAAATTTATTACCTTTACATAAACTTTTTATTTTAACGTAGCTTCTGGTCAGGTTTTAATTTTTGGCTCCTTTTATTGGTTTTGCACGATTTTTGGTTTTTAGCCCATCTTAGCTACATACGTAATTGTTTGGACTCAAAACTTAATTTGACACAATTAATAGGGGTTTTATATTGTGCTTTAGTTCTAGTTATAAGCATTTTTGGGGCCCTTTGAGTTGTTTTTAGGCTTGATTCATGAATTCTAGCTCGGTTTTGTGTTTAGAGCTTTAGTATAGTAATTATCTTACTTAAACAAGTCTTAAACCGCTATTATCTTACTTAAATTATCATTTTATCAAAAAGAAAAACATAACGACAACTTATGATCCTAGCCATGCATGGTGTAAGGAGGGTGTTCTAACACCAAAATTTTAGTCCTCTTGATATTTTCACTTCTAGCCATGTAATGAACACGTAGTACCCATTTTTTTTAGCTAATGTATCATAAGACATGTTGAAATAACATTAAGAATAAACTTCTACATGCTATGTATGTAAACCCCTGAAAGTTTTGATCTAGTTTTTGAAATAGACTCAACTATAGTAGACAATTTAGGAGTCGACAAGGCTAATTAAAGTGAAAACCTTAAAAGACTTAATCAATCGCGTAAAGAATGTTTCTACCCTAAATGTTTCTAAAAGCTAAAGATTCCATTCGAAAGTGATAAATACCTTACAAATGATTCCATTAAGGACATATGTACACCAATCCAACATGATATACCCTAAAACCCTAATTGAAAATATAATGCTTATATTTTGCAAAATCGTTAGTAAAAGGTTAGAGATAACCCTCATTCTTACTTATATGATTCAAATTCTTAAGTGATCCATTAGGAACTAAGATAATGGGTCATAGATTATATTTATCCCTTAAATATATGATTAAGATAGTCTTACTTATGATTAGGGTTATAGTTGAAGATTATGTTACATATAGTGAACTTTAAGACTCAAATTAGCACTTTTTACACTTGTTATCCAAGGTTATTTATCAAATGAGATATATGGACTCTAAAGACCTAAAGTAAGATCTCATCAACCACATTTACACATCAATGCATCATATACCTCAATTCTTCTCATTTCCTTCATTTCTTTCCTCATTTCCCTTAATTACTACATTATGTGCACAAAATTACACATACTTAAGGAATGTTGGCTAAGATAATACATGTTGACCAAAGTCCAAATGTTGACCAAGTCAACACATGTTGACTAAAGTCAATATTTTGAAAAGTCAACAAAGGTTAAGAGATAAGAAAAATATCTCTTATGTAATGATGTCTTCCTTTTCTTTTCTTTTTGATTTTTCTTTCTCTCTTTTTTTCCTCTTATTGCCGTCCACAATTGTCCCCCTTAACCCCACCACATGTTGTCTTCCATTAAGAGAAACAAACAAAAGAAACAAAACAAAAATTCCTCTTTCATGCCGTCAACTCCCTTCCCTTCTTTCCCTTTCATTTGTTCCCTTTTGTCTCCTTCATTTCAACATCATAAAAGGTATATCTTTAAGTTGCTTTATCTTCCTTTTGATTAGTCATTAGTTAGTTAATTAGGTAGATTAGATAAGTAGTTATGTGATTAGTTTTGTCTTGAAGAAGAGGAAACAAAGTTTCCTTCTTTAAGTGTAGAAACTTGAAGTTTAAAAGAGAAGAAAGAAAGACATGAGGATATGCTTCTATGTATGCATACATAAGGAAATACCAAAAGAGTATAAGTAGAAGAACCTTTGTACATGAGTATTTAACATGTACATAACCTAATTTAAGATCAAATCTTACTAAACATACCTATACTACACTAAATATGTACATAAGAACACAAAAACATGGAATTAGTGAGCTTTTCTTAAGGAAAATTTTAGGCATACGAAATTTTAGTATAAAATACGTATTCCACCGTATAGGTATACAGGTATGTATACATGTATAAATACGGTATAAACCTAAGTCTAGGTATAAGTATAAGTATGTATAAAGTATATGTACATAAGTATAAGAGAAAGAGATAATATGTACATAATACATATGCATATGACATAAGCATGATGAAAGGCTTATGTAAGCATATCATGAGGTAAGGGATGACATAAGCACATGATGACATAAGCCATGACATAAGCAAGTGATGACATAAGCAATGACATAAGCAAGTGATGATGTAAGCAATGGCATAAGCATAAGTTTAGAAAATAAGAAAACTAAGAAAAGTGTAGGTAATTAGGTAACTAAATTCGTAAAACCTAATATACCTTCTAAATTAAACTACACCTAATTCAGTATATGAATTAGTAATAGCAAAGTAAAATTCTTTCATTAGAAGAATTTAAGGAATAAAAGATATAAACATAAGTAATAAAAGTATTTAGGTGTTCATAACTAAAAATTTCTATAAATTTAGCTCATAACATAAAATAGAGGTCTTAATATCCAAAACAGATATTACCATGTGAAAATATGTTCGGAAACGATGAAAAACGATTATAAATTCATAAATACCAAAAATAAAACGGAAAAGTTACATATGATTGAAATTAAAGTCTTACCGGGTAAAAGTTGATAGCGATTTAAGTAGAACTAGGTAATTAGCTGTTTAGAATTAATAGTTAATTCAAACACTTATTAGCATTGTTATCACATAATGATCAGGTGACTCTGAGGTGAGCGAGGACCTCCCGATCAATTACTACGATTAGGGCGAACCGCTATGGCCGAGTGAGTATTTACCCTGTGATTCCATGCTTGATTGTGATTGTAGATAGTGGACTTAAATATTATTGTTAATTAACTACTGTGTAGGGTTCGGGAAATGCTTGTGTATGAAATTGTATGTTGAGTTGTGAATTTACCTTAAATGTAGAGAATACCTTGTTTGTTGCATGGTAGTATAGAAAATGATTGTGTGTATTAATGGATGGTCACAGCATAATTTGAACTAACTTATACTCGGCTATAAAAAGAAACCGAAACATGCATTAACATGCATGGCATGGATACTATTCCGGCCATCACATCACACGGAGGTAAAGAGAGGCCATTCGGCGGTTGATATTATTGATTTATTTGGTTATGTACGGTGTACTCGTACAAAATGACCTTACCCTGGCCCGCGGGAACACTAGGCGTTGGAGGCGCCAATCGCCTGGCTAAGGGTCTAGTCTAGAGGCCTCCGTTTAGGGGTGAGTGTGGATGCGGGGGCCCACTCACAATTATACTAGAACTTGTGTTTTTCTGAAAATAAAAGAGTTATTTGATATAAGTATGGAACATGGAGTTCCGTAGTAAAGTAAGTTCTAGTGTAATACCCGGATCTGATTGGTACCATGTAAACTCCAACCCTGACTTCGGAGGGCTTTAAATCCGAGTTACGTATATGAACTAGTTAAATATGCGTACTGTTTGGCATTCTGTTTGATCATTAATTCATATGCGTGACTATAATGTACTTATAACTTGCTTGTTGTGTGGCTGAGGGTTTTGCTCACTAAGCTTAGGCTTACACCCCTTTAGACTTTTGTTGCAGGATAGCATATTCGTAGAGACAGGACGAGGGATGCCACAGGTTAGCCTGGGGACTTGGGCAAGAGAGAGGTGTCCTGTGTGATGAGAGGAAAACAGTTTATGT
Organism: Lumnitzera racemosa; assembly: GCA_024138005.1. NCBI lineage: Eukaryota > Viridiplantae > Streptophyta > Magnoliopsida > Myrtales > Combretaceae > Lumnitzera > Lumnitzera racemosa. The sequence goes on from JAMXBC010000006.1 coordinate 75,641,768, forward strand.
AGACTATTCCTCATGTACTTATGTTTAACTTATGTTTACCTTATCATTATGAACTTAGACATACTTAAATACTATGTAATGTAAGCTTTTGAGCTTAACTTTTATATAAATATGTTGTGTGATGATATCATGTGAATCTGGATGTACTTTGGAACTAGTAGTCGTAGAGCCTTGTATATTGTGTGAAGAGTCTTGTATATTGTGTGAAGAGTTTTTGATTGGAAGGGTAACCAATCAGAGGTTCTTCATACAGTATACGACGTCTGCCACGACTAGGCCGTCCTCAGTTCGTGACAATGTACACCTTGTAACAAGTATTAAAGTGGCTTTTTCTTGCATTTTCTCCATGGACACAAGCTTGTTTTCACAAGTTCTTAAGCTTACATGAAGTTCCCTACATAAGTGCATATCGTAACTTTCTAATCCTACATATTACAAACTCTTACATAAGATTTTTACAAGAAAACTCCTAGACACAAGTAATTTCCAATCTTACAATTTAGGACAAGATAAAGCTAAAGATTACACGAGTTTTCAAATATATAAAGGGAATGAAAAAGAAAAAAAATGGTAACGAAGTCTTTACTACAAAGTGGTGGTTCTTGCCCTTAACTCCTCCTTTTTTGTCTTTAATTTGGCTTTTGGTCTCCTAACCTCTCCCTCCTTGTGTAGCTCCTTCTAATGCTTGGAATATGGAGGTCTTAAAGTAAGGAAGAAGATGCTACAACAAGTGGTATTGTGGTGGCTTTTCAAGGCTGGTTAGTGGTGGTTTTTGGCTTGGTTTTAAGGTGCAAATGGTAGCCAAGTTGCTGGAAATTGAAGCCTTCCTATGGTGTTTAGGGGTTGGGGAGTTTTTTAAGAAGTGAAAGGAAAGTTAAAATGAGAAGAAAAATAGAGATGTTAAGCTAAAGTTTATAGACAAGGAGTGCCGATTTTTTAAGGGAGTTTGGATGTTTATGTTGAAAGGGAATGAAATGCTGGAAGGTACATTTGTGGGGTTTGGATTTGGCATGGAGATGGGTGAATTTTGAATGTGTGCTTGATGGGATTTGGCACGAAAAATTTCTGCACACATGCCTTCCTTTTGTGGCAAGAATTCAACTCTTTATCTAGGCTTTTATGGGCAAAAGTAGGCTTAACTAAAATAAGAAATTGTGGATTGTATGATGTCTTGTCTCTTAGTTATTGGTGTTTCAAATTTGATTTCACTTGTTACATCTAGAGCTTTGGCTAAACATAAGGGAAATGGGGAGGGAAAAACATTATTTGTTGATTCTATTGTATATTCATTACATCACTTCATTTGTTGCCATGACATTAAATTAAAATATTTACTAAAAGTTAGGTAAATGTTGGTCCTACTAACTATGATGACATAAAAAATTATGTTATAGTTATTATAAGGTAACTTAGCTATTTCATTAGTCTAAATATATGAAAATTAATTGCATGTATACGTGTATGTATAGTTGGTGCCCCGAATTCGATTTTCATCTCATTATTTTGATTAGGGACATTGAGTAATTCAATGTAATTAGTTAGCATTGTCTAGTACCTTAATTTAATTCTTCATTATCGAATTGTATCAGTTGTGAAATTTTAAAGCTACTAATAAATTTGGGTTTTTATTGAATTTAGGGTTTTATATTTTAGGCTTTAAGGTTAAGGTTTTTCCGAATCAATATTTAAAGTTTTGTAGTTCATTTATAGTTTCAAGCCATTATTTTAAGGTCTTTAGTTACAAATTAAGGCTTTTGATTTCAAGTTTTTATCGTACGTAATTAAGATCATGTATCTACAACACAATTCGTATATGTGAGACAAAATTGTAGTCCTATGGGTTTTGTGTTTTAATTAGTTAATTAAATTAATTTAACATTGTATAATATTTTGTATATTTTAACATACATGAAAGAAAATTATACATATACATATACACATGTATAGCGAAACACATATTCGTAGGATAATTTCTTAATTTTATAAATTTTATTCTCTAACTAGCTTTATTTAGTTAGTTACTATTATTTAGGAATATCGTTAATCGTTTGCTATCGAATTAGTATAGTTTTGAAATATCTAGAGTTGATTTATTAATTTAGTGTTTTAATTGGTTTAATTTTATGCCAATTGATATTATGCGATATATCTTATATATATTTGTATGGAAAGAAAATTAAATACATATAGCACAACATGTACCGATAGGGCAAATCTATAATTTTATTAATTTTACTTTCTGAATGAAACATCACAAACCAAAGTGAGAAGTGATAAAATAATAAAAAAGGGGATTAAGTGCTTAGTTTAAGTGTGGAACTAAAGTTTAGTTTAGAAAATTTAAGATTTTACAAATTTATGTTATTTTATTGGGGCTAATGATAATAATATTTAAATATCTACCCTTGCTATTTTTTTTTTATTTATTAATGAATATTTGTTGTAAATATTACGATACTTTAAGAATATTTTTATTTTATTCATTTGGAGCAATATTTATTAATCATTATCATTTGATCTCCCTTGGTTTCTTCTTCCATTATAAGCCACCAAAGATATCTCTATTATTTTTTTTCCTTTTATTTTGTTTAATTTATTTAACCCTTCTAATCTACCTTGTCAAACGCCCATCCCACCCAATATAATTGGAGACCTTTTTTATTTTATGATTCTATAAACCCTCATTACTCTTTCAGCCGCTACCTTATATGCCAAATCAGCTACCCTCATCCATTCTACCTTTCATTTCACTAATCTATAGAAAATCTCATTGTTAGATAAAATGCGAAAGATGAAGACTAATAAAATCAACTTTAGAGTTCTCCTACATCATTTCTTACTCCGTTGAACCTTGGTTCTTCGTCTAAGTTACCATTTTGTTTTGCTTCCCAACTACCATTCCAGTGGAATCTTGATGTCGTACTCCAATTTGGATGTCTTATCTCCAATAACTAATCTCATTAACAAGCTGAGCTTTAGCATAATTTTCCTTCTATTGAGCTTCATTTTGTAGAGAGCTAAATCTGATTCATGAGCCTCATGCCCAATAATGACATGGATTTGACTCTTTGGGTTGAGGTGATAGGGCCCGAAGAGTTAAGCCTATAAGAATTTGAGATGATCAAGGGGGATTTGACTTGTGGGCTTAGAGTAGAGCCCGTTAGATTTGTTCGTTCGATCCAACCTTCTTGGTTTGGATCATGCTAATAAAATATAAAGCCATTTATTTAGGCTTAAACCCATGGAAAAAGCCCATTTGATACCCATATATAAAAGGCTTCAATTCTAGCCATTGATCAACATCATGATCCAACAGATTGAATCTACCTACCATCCTTTATAAATACCTCTTTCATTTCCTCATTTAGATAGGAGACAAATTCTCACTAATGCTGTTATTATGTAGGAATCCTGTCCCAATGATCAAACACTTAGACACCATAAAAATATTACCATGTTCTTCATTAATCGTAAAGTTTGATGTTATCACACTTCTCCGCCTGTCAGTTAGTATGTTAGAGTATACTAAGACTGCCTACTCCTTTTTGCTATCATAACTCACTTGATCATCCCATACATACAAGTCAAATCATCTCCTTAGTTACGTATAGTAAGATCTATTATGCTGTATGTATGTGACTTCCTTTGGTTTGAACCCCATACATTTCTTTAGCGACTCTACTGAAGAGGAAAGATTTGACATTCGCATTATGGTACCTTCACAAAGAAGGCTTGCTGATCCTATGGATGGCAACGATAAAGAACAAGATGGTATTGCTGTTATCAATAATCAAAATCCACCTCTAATTGGAGGTACGAATCAAGGAGATAGTACTCAAGAAGTTGTTCTCGACAATGTGCAATTAGCATTAGAGTTGCAACAAACCAATCAAAGTCTTAATGAGCTTAGGGCAATATTTGCTTATTGTGTACATGTTTTGGCTACTTTCATTGTTGTGGAATAAGGAACAACTGTTGTAGCTCCCTCAATGTGATGCAACAATATGTTATACTAGCTTCTCAGCCACTTAATCCCTCGATTATTGGTGAGTAGGATGCTTCTAGAGTTGAGGAACGGTCTCCTACAGTGGAACCTATACCCATATAGCATACCCTACCTGAATTGATAAATTAAGCAATTTAGAACGGAGGCTCATTGTCTTCATGTGTCACTCTATGTGTTATGATTGTTGAGTTTATATACCCTACCTTTATGAACTTGGCTTCGGCGAATTCTACTTCCGTGAACTTCACCAATCCTACTCCTATGATGCCAGTAAGGATAGAAGTATCTACTCAGAAGACTTCGTTTGTGACTAAAGAGGATTTGGAAGTGTAAATGAGAGAAACACGGGCAAAATCCACATTAGCTGTGTTAGAATTAAAGCTCCCATACCATTTACGTATTGCTATCAAACCCTATCCAAAAGATTATGTGAGTCTTAAGTTCATGTTGCTTAATGGGAAGAAAGGGAGCACTAAGGAACACTTATTGAAATTTTGAGGCCCTTGAGGTTTATGGCTTAAATGATGTTCTGAAGTTGAAGGAATTCTCAAAATCCCTCACAAAAAAAGCTTATACTTGGTATGTCAATCCCCCTTCGAGATCATTCGATTCATGGGGTGGAATGTGCATGATGTTTCTAGAAAAATTCTTCTCCATTAAAGAAAAGGTAACTCTCATTGACATTGGGTGAATTTGTTAGAGGTCTAAGGACTATCTCATGGATTATATTAAGCGGTTTAAAGAACGCTCTTTGCATATATAAGACGTTTGTGATGAGAGAAAACTAGTTAAGATTGTATTCAAGGGATGTTCCTTAAATACGTGGTTTATCTCGAGAACTTGTCGTTGGCTTCTTTTGCTGCATTAGTTGAGAATGCGTAAAGGACCAACAATTTGGTAGCTCGACAAAGGAATGAAGCTGGAAGATTTAATAAGCGTACCTTGTTTGTGAATGTTGCTTAAGGTGAGTTACAAAAAGAAACAAAGAAATCTGGAAATGATAAGTCTTACGACTCTAGGCCTACTCCAACGTATCCTTGTCTAATGGCTAAAGTGATGGGTTATCGACTTTTGGCCCACTTACTTATGTACGGTTGAGAGGCCTCTAGTCCATCACCTGAAGAATTCTCTCTCATCAACCTATTGATGATGAAAACTGTACATAAAGGAGGGTGGCTGAATTCTTTGAGAGCTCTAGATGGCTATACTATACTATGTTCTCTTTCTTATATTGATGCCTACTATTCTTTAGCTGAGGGCTTTGTGCTGATTGGTCAGACCTTTAGTTATCGAGAGCTTCCTACTGGGTAACAAGAGATAGCCTCCTATTAGTCGAGTACGTTGCTCCCAATCTCCTACCAATTCTTATGGCATCCTTTTCTCATTATGACATCCTTGTTACCGTAACATCTTGATTCTATTGGCTGTTGTAATGAGATAATCTTTTGTACAGAACCAATGTTATGTTACTACCTATCCATCTCATCTGACACTGTACTATTTTTCTCTTTTTGTCATTTGTCCTATTTACCCTTTTCTGCATGTATTAGGAACCCCTTTTTTATGTTTGCCATTTTGTAATTTTCCTTCATTGTAATGCTGCCATAGGGACTTACTATAAATATTTCCTTCTCTTATTCTTGTGAGACAACCTTCTCCAAGTCCATTTTTCACTCTTATCTGATCTTGCTGAGTAGCTCAAGATTAATAGCGGGTAGACCCTGACATTAGCTTGTATATCATATCAAGTGAAGTGTCAAGTCGTATTGTGTTTGTTGGTAGGTCACATCCTCTGAGCAGCTTTACATTGACTATTATATCCCATTTGTTGACCTACTCACTTTATTTTCTTCAATATTTCAAAGGACCCATCTGTTTCTCACCTCCTATATGGTAAGCCGTAGTGATAATTGAGCTCTTAGGCACATCATATAATCCTTAGTATCAAAGCTTAAGGTTATGATTGAGAGTTGTGTTGCAATAGTACCTACTGGTTTGTTGTTTGTTATATTCTATCTTCATTTAGAAGAACGGACTAAGTCCATAATTCAATGTTAGATTGGAATTTTTTCTATGTGGTAATTTCCTGTGTGAAGAGTGTATTTTGAAGCTTATTCTTTTGAGAATGTTGAATTCTAGTGTTCAAGGAGAAATTAACAATGCTGAGAGTGATGCAGTCATGTGACCCAACAAATACCATTTACTATTGATGAGCAGATACAAAACCTTCTGCTATTGTGGCCAATCTAGCTATCTTGGTGCAAAGAGTCTTAGAGACTGGGCTACTAGATAGGATTGCCATTGAACAGGGTCGAGAAATGAGGGATAGGTCAAGAAGGTAGATGAATGAACAACGAGCACCATAGCCCTTTCTTATGAACCAAGCACTACCCCCTCATATTGACAAAGTCACTAGAAGGAGGTCAAAGTTGGATGAAGTGGAGGAGTATGAAGAAGAAGAAGAGTAGTATGTTGGAATTGACGAGCATGAGTTTAGAGCTCTTAGGGGAGCCAAACACCCCAAAGTATAGATTTCGAGCTTCAATGAGTTTGGTAGTGTTGACGACTACTTGGATTGGGAAGAGAAGATTGAAAAGATATTCGACTTTTACAATTATGAAGATGTTGTCCGTATTTGAGTGGCCGCATTGTAATTTTCTAGATATACAGCAATGTGGTGGAAGAAGTTACAAAATGTTCACCTGAGGGCCCAATGTGAAATCCAAACATAGAATGAGATGAAGAGAGTTTTGAGAAGCAGGTTCGTTCCCGAACACTATGAGCAAGACACTTTCCAACGTTAGACTTGAGATAGGGTAATAGGTTGGTAGATGACTATGTTTGAGAGTTTTAGTTACTCATGATTTGATGTGAAGTTGACGAACCCAAGACACGAACTATAGCAAGGTTCATTTCCAGACTAAGAACTAAGGTTGGTCATATTATGGAATTACAGAGACTAGGAAGTTTAGATGAGACCATCCGAGTAGTACAGGGGGTTAAGAGGTAGAGATAAAGCCAACCTAGCTAACCGGGGTTGCCGAGCTGAAGCAGCATGCCGAGTCGATTGGTTTTTGACCGTATACTAAATAGTTCCAAGGTAGATCGTTGAAGACAAGTGCCAAGTCAACCAAAAGAAAGCTAAAGTAAAGGTAAGGTTGTGAAACCTAAGGTTTGAAGAGACCAAGGTTAGAGCTCTAGAAGGAAGACTCGAGAGATTAAATGCTTTAAACATCTTAGCTGTGGATACGTGGTTAGCCAATGTTCGAATCAACGTGTCATGGCAATCAAGGGAGATAAGCTACAATTCGAAGTAGAGAGTGCTAGTAAAGGGAAGGAGGAGCTTAAAGTTGGCCTAACACTAGAAGAGTTTTAAAAAGACCCTAGTGCCCTTACACCTCTAGAAGCAAGAGCTGAATATTGTTTTGTTATGTGTTGATCTCTCATTACTTTTGCTGTCGACGAGCATGCACAAAGAAAGAATCTCTTCTATACGAACTATTGAGTAAATGGCAAACTATGTGCCATAATCATTGATGGAGGAAGCTGTACTAATGTTATAGCATAAGGCGTAGTGAAGGCCATAAAGTTGCCAACCCTTCCACACCCTAAGTTGTATAAGATTCATTGGTTGAACGAAAAAGGAGGTTTACTCGTTCTTAAGCAGGTTAGGTCGGGAGCCAATTAGTCTAGTTGGGAAGTCAACTGAATTGGAGTTAGGCACCAGTGGTCGGTTGCAGAGCTTGGCTTGGCTAACCTTTCCTGGGTTACCTTTTAGGTCAGGACTTCGCAACTAGGTAGGAGTATGTTAGACATGTGTGAGGATCTGATAGACAGGTCAATTAGAGGTTGGATCGAGATAAGAGTCCCCATCTCGGCTATAGCTTAGAGCTAGTATTTTCTGTACAAGCCCTTGAAGTCCTTAAGCTCAGCTTCTTGTAATTGGTTTAGCGGGTTGATTCCTATCATCTACTTGGGGGTCGGAAAGATTTGTCCCCAAATCTGAATTGGTTTCTGCTCGTTCTCTTAGGGCGCTCACAAGGTCTTCTTCTATTGGTTAATGGCGAATCAAATCGGATACATTGAAGGTAGAGGAGACACCATAGTCATCAAGTAACTCGATCTGGTAGGTGTTGCGATTGATCTTATTCAAGACCTTAAATGGGCCGTCAGCTTAAGGAGATAGCTTGCTTTGTCTTAAGTGTGGGAATCGCTCTCGGTTGAGGTGAATCCATACTAAGTCTTCTGGTTGGAAAGAAATAGTTCAGCGGCCTCGGCTACCAATCTTTTGCTGTTTGTAATTGAATTTGGTAATCTTTTTTGTTATGGACCGGTGTAGTTCATGTAATTTTCGTGCTTGATCAACTCTAAATTGACTCTTTCAATAAGTGTTGGGTTGTTGATCATGTCCAGGGGAATGGTTAGGTTAAGGCTATAGATGACCTCGAATGGGGTCTTCTCTATAGTATTGTGGATAGTTCAGTTGTATGCGAACTCCACAACTGGTAGGCATAGATCCCAATCCCTTAAGTTCTTCCCTACAACAACTTTGAGTAGATTGCCTAGTATCCTATTCACCACTTCAATTAAGCCATCAGTTTGAGGGTAGCTATTGGAGTTGAATACTAGTTTAGTCTCAAGTCTCCTCCAAAGAGTCTTCTAGAAATAGCTCAAAAATTTTGTGTCTCGATCTGAGACAATAGTCTTTGATACTCCATGTAGTTAGACAACCTCCTACAAAAACAAATTAGTAATATATAAAGCATCATTAGTTTGATGGTGTGGAATGAAGTGTGCTATCTTGTTGAAATGGTCCACTATAACAAAAATAGAATCTTTCCCTCTAGATGTCCGGGATAACCTTAGGATAAAGTCCATGCTGAGTTCGGCCTATGGTAACGTAGGCGTTGGTAGAGGTATGTACTCTCCATGGTGTTCTCTCTTCCCCTTAGCATACTTACATACTTCACAATGATTGACTACCTTATGGACATCCTTGGCTAAACCTGGCTAGTAAAAATTCTCTTTTAACAAATTGGCTATCTTAACTTCCTCAAAGTGGCCTAAAAGTCCACCACTATGAGATTCCCGAACTAACAGTTCATGTGTAGAGTAGTTTGGAATATATGGCCTATGATCCTTAAATAGATATCCATCCTTAAGATAATATCTTCCCACAACTAGTCCTTTGTGATACTGTTGAACAATGAAGTGAGAGTCATTAACATACTGCTCAATGATGAGTAAGAATCCCAATAATTTTATTTGCAAAGTGGTTAGCAAGGTTTGCAATCATAATAAAGCGTTGATGACCACATTTGCGCTTCCCTTCTTATGTCGAATGGTGTATGAGAAACATTCCATGAACTTTAACTACTTAACTTGTCCCTTTGAAAGCTTATTCTGACTCCCAAGATGCTTCATTGATTTATGGTCAGTATAAATAACAAACTCTCGTAGTAGTAGGTAGTATTGCCAAACAGTAAGGACTCGAAAAAGGGAGTACGTCTCCTTCTTGTACACAGAATAGTTCAAGGCTAGGCCATTCAGTTTCTTATTGTAGTAAGTGATGGACCGTCATTCTTGCATCAGGATAGCACCAATTCTAACTCTTGATGCATTGCACTTTAGTTTGAAGGGCTTGTCAAAATCTGGTAATGAAAAGACAAGTGTTGAGGTAAGCTTCTCCTTTATTTCTTAGAAGCTTCCCTCAGCTCGATTGTTTTACCTGAACACTTCATTTTTTTTGTCAGGTCGGTTAATGGGGTGGCTATTATGCTAAAGTCCTTAATAAATCACCTATAGCAAGAAGTTAGGCCATGGGAATTTCCAACTTCAGTGACGCTCTTCAGCGTTGACCATTCTAGAACAGCTTGGATCTTCTCCTCGCTCGGATTCCTTCCCCTAACACTACAAACCCTAGGAACATCAGCTTTTTTTAGCAGAACGTGCATTTCTATACATTCTTATACAACTTCTCAGCTCATAAAATGCCAAATACTTTGCGAAGATGTTGAACATGGTTGTTTAAGTTGACACTATACACCAATATGTCATCGAAGGATACAACCACTCATTTTTCAAGAAGAAAGCGCATCACATGGTTCATTAACCTCATGAATGTACTTGGCATATTAGTAAGTTCAAATGGCATAACCAATCATTCGTAGAGCCTGTGCCTAGTGTTAAAGGTAGTCTTCCATTATGTGAATTTAGTGGTAGCCACTCCATAGATTTATCTTTGAAAATATCTTTACACCATAAAGCTCATTAACATGTCATCGAGTCTCGTTATCGGGTATTTGTACTTGACAGTAATTCGGTTGATCTCTCGGCTGTTAGTACATATACGCCATGAACCATCTTTCTTCGTATAGACACCTCATTTTTACCATTTTTCTTAGTTATTTTATTTTTCGTTAATTGAGCTAGGTTAATAAATAAAAAATAATAAAATATAAAAAAACAAACGAAAATAAAAAGCAAAATGAAAAATAAAAAAGAAGTTGAGTCGTAGCGAGTTGTATCGAGTTAAGTCGAATCGAGTTGGATTGTTTACAATCCAATTGGATAATAGTATGTAATCAATTTAATAAATCATTAAGTCATTAATGAATCGAGCTTTGTTAAAATGATTTTGGCTTAATTTGATCTCAAATAGATAATTTTATCTAATTTATATTTAACTAGAATAAATTTAAGATTTATTAAACAAGTTGTTGGGCTAAATCAAATTGGATCGGATTGGATCGTGCTGTGGAAAATAGAAAGCCCAAGTAAGGTTTCTAGAAGCTAAGATAAATCTTTAAAGAATCAAAATTGTATCTTTCATATCTTGGTTTAATTGGAATCGTATCTATATTTAAAACGGTATAGAAGATTTAGTTTTGGGGTTTATAAATTAACAGGTAATGTTGATGACGGTTTTGAATTATTTTCCCGACACAACATGCCATCCATTGAGACACTCCAACCATCGCCTGAATACATCATGACTGAACACATAAGCTCACACCATCTACTGTTCAATTCTCTGCACAATACGCTATCTACTGCAACACTCTAGCAGCTGCACACACTCACTAAAACACATGCACAACATCACTTAGCCTACACAAATACTTGGTTAGCACTACACGCTATCCAATGCAGCACACTTCACTCGGTAATAGGAGCCCCTGAGCGCTACACTATACATCACACATACAACATAAAATCTTGTATTAATCACTAACCAAAGCATGTCTAAATGGCTCCACACCATAAAGTCAACAACTGATCAATTACTACTGCACGTGCACAAACTACTAACACAAGCCGAAGTCCATGCATAGTTCATTCACACATACATTTACTTGATCTCACACGACACATAATAGTCCTAAAACACGATGCATACGATCATGTACGACTCGATTCGGTAAAAATTGTTTTATTTTATTTTATTAGTTCGTTCAATTTTATTTATTTTCTTTTAAGTGTAGGTTTTTTTACTATTATATTGTATGATTTTTAAAAAATTCCAATTTTTAATAAAATTTAATTAAATTGTGTTTTAGCAAAATCGCCTTTTTTTAAAGAAGATACGTATCTAGATCGAATCGAGATACGTATGTTGTGGTTATGATTTAGAAAAGATACGTATTGGGATACGTACCTTACGGTTAAGATTTGGAAAAGATACGTATCTAGAATGGATTTTGTAGTTAAGATTTAGAAAAGATATTTTTGACACATAGTAGTTTTAAAAATAAAAAGATCTTAACCAGGTTTTTAAAAAAGATTTAATTAGTTAGGGTTTTCTGATATTTGTGAAAATTAGATTTCTTAGGTTTTTTTTTTAAATAATAAATTGATAAATAAACATAAACCTGACTCGGTTTTCAAAATAAAAATAACCCACCCACTAAATATTTTATAAAAAGAGAACTACAATTGGTTTAATTCCAATTGGCGAGTACGTATGCACCTTCGGGATAACTGTATAAAAAATAAAATTTTTTCCCTCTTTCATGAAAATTCATAATATAAAATAACAAAAAATCACTTTAGTTGTCTTTTGCTTATTTAGGTATATTTTTATTATTTTTAGGAAATTATAAAAATAAAAGCCCATTAATTTTTTTAGTTTTTACATGGTAACTTAGTCTTAATAGGTTAGCCCCCGAATCTGGTTTTCTCTGGTATAATTTTCTAAAAATTATTTTTTTAGAATATTCGTAGACTAGTGGCTAAATTAGGGTTTTTTCCACCCGAAAACCCTAATTTCACTTTTATTAGTTGAACTAGTTGGCAACTTCAATTTTTTTAAATTTTTTAAGAAAAATATTTCCTTAGTTTAATGTTAAGTAACTCATATTAAGCAGGAAAGGGCTTAATATATGTTAAATTAAGAAAATTGAAATAAGGCTCGATAATTCGGAATGAGTAAAGTTGGTACAACACAAGGGCTCATGCTTTCCTTTACATATCCTCGCTCAATAAGTTTATCCACCAGTCTTTTTATCTTAGCAGCCTGCTCAGGGTTCATCCTATATATAGGTCGGTTAGGTAGGACGGTAGATCAATACAGTACTCTATGCCTCGGATTGGTGGCAGTCCTTTAGGTAGTTCTTCCAGAAATAGGTTAGAAAACTCATTTAGTAAGTGTTAGATTTCTTCCGAGACTTCCTGCAATTCCCTCATCTCCATCAATCATCTAACCAACAAGAACATTGGTTCACCAACCTTCTCAATAGATCAAAGCTTCCTACGACTCATTACTAAGGCCTTTTTCTTGCTAGCTTGGGTGAGCTGATTATGAGTTTCATTTACTTGGGACAGGGTTAAGGGTTATAACATTATCTTGCTTCCATCCTCAATAAAGGCATAAGTGTTCTTATACTTGTCATATGTAACATGTCGATCGAATAACCAAGGTCATCCAAGCAGTAGGTGTGAAGCCCCTATGGGGACGACATCGTACACCACTTCATCCGTGTATACATTTCCAACACTGAACGGTATGGTTACTTGTTTAGTCAGGTGAAAAGCACTCTTATCATTAAGCCATTGCAGTTTGTAAGGTTGGGGATGCTTTGAGGTTGGCAGACCTAACCTCTACATAGGGGATTATACAACAACATTTGTATAACTTCCTCTGTCTATTATGATTGTGCATAATTGGCCTTTGATGATACACTTAGTATGGAACAAATTCTCCTTTTGGTCTTCCTTAAGGTTTGGTAATGAACTTAAGACTTGTCTCAAGACTAGGGTCATCACTTCTCTTTGGTCAGCGTAGATACAGGTCTCCTCTTCCTCCTTAGCTTTTGCCTTTTGAACATCCTTCTCCTCCTTAGGCTCACTCTCGTCGATTCTATCCACTACATCTCCTCGTAACACCATAATACGTCGGTTCAGACACTCAGCAGCCATATGTTCGAAGGCTAAGCATTTTACTTCGTTGGACTTCCATTTAGAGGTTTGTTCTTTCTCATAAATTCTCAGGGGCGGCTTAACCTCGACTCGGCTTGGTTGTCCTGCTTGACCATGTTGACTCACTTAGCTATCATTAGGTTGGTCAATCTTTTCTTTAGCCCGATATGGTTGCTTAGGCTCGGCTTAAATAGGTCGGCATGGTATTGGGGCTTAGGAGAGTGTTGGCTCAGGTTGGCTTGGAACATTTCTCCTTTGCTTTTCAACCTTCTGTACTATCTTGATGGCCTCTTCGTAATTATAAAATCTCTGTACTTCCACGATATTGCGAATCTCATAGTTGAGCTCGGAAATGAACTTCGATACTGTACGAGCCTCTACCTCTTCCACATTGGCTTGGATCATTAACATCTGGAACTCTCTTATGTAGTCATCAATATACCGGCTTCCTTAGCACAACTCCTGTAACTTTACAAACGAATCTTGTAGATAAGTCTCAAGCATAAATCTACCTCTTAACAACCTTTTCATCTCATCTTAAGTTCTAACACCTTGTCTTCCATCTCTTACCTTAGCTGCATTTAGATTCTTCCACCACATGGTGGCATACCTAGTAAACTCCAATGGAGCAAGTTGGACTTTGACCACGTCCTCATACCCACAACATTCAAATACTTTCTCAAACTTCTCTTCCCACTCTTAGTATTCATCTGCATCTATACTTCCACCGAAGGGTGGGATTTGCACCTTGACATTGTCTAGCCCTCGAGGGACTCGACATCCTTATCCCTATGTAATCGACTTCTTCTTCTTCACTAAACCCTTCAACAACTCATCTTCCCCAATTCCCTCCAACTCCAGTCTTCATCTAGCAGCTTGGTTTGCTACTCCTTTAGCTTGTAGCGGTTGAATTGGGTGATTGGTTTGATTGCTTTGGCCATAGCGTCTCTCAAGGGCATCTTCCCGTGGGTTTTACCGCTATATACCTTGGGGTTGTTGTTTGTTAACTTGCATTGCGGTAACTAGGCTCTCAACAAGGTTTATGAGTCTATCAAGCTTATCATCAATTAACCATGGGGTGTTACTACCATTAAGACCATGACCAGGATGGGTACAATTGCTCTGGTTACCAATAACACCTTGAATACTTGAATTAGAAATGATATAGTACTTCTCAAACGAATTAATAACTTATTAATAGCTTCAATACCTAATAGTCACCTAAAGAAGATAAAAACAAACTTGCTTTGTTTTCGCAATGAAAAACAGAGTAAAACTGAGTAACAATAAAATTACTCTTACTGTCACACCAATACACTGTAAGAGTTACGGAAGGAACATAATAGTCACTAACAGTAAAGTGAACAAAAACATCACTGCAACTTCATATACTCCCTCACAAAACCATTATCTGATACCAGCAAAGTTGATGCGTCTCCGGAGTTAGACATACGAAGAAGCACCTTAATGAAGCAAATAAGAAAGAAACAAAGAAAAAGGCTAGCAAAGTTCGGGAAGCTACTGAATCGATATGACATACCACTCGATCTTATTCAACTAACAATCTATTGGATATGATACACCGGTCCAAATTGAAGGGTCACTTGCCACTATTCTTTACTAAAGGGAATAGATAAGAGTTGAATGATAACAAGAACACTAAGGTTGCTCAAGGTGAATAATCTTCTATTGAAAGTTGAATGATGTTCATATACAAGAAAGTGGGGGTTTATATACTCCTTTACTAAGGTTGCTTTACATGTATGAAAAGATAAAAGAGTATTCTACACTAGATTACATAAGACATTCTAAAAGGGGTAAAAGAGACAAAAAATATTCAATACAGAAAAGAAAAAATAATTTTAGAACATTGTGTCAAAAGATACATATCTCTTGGTGGCTAGACATCAAGGATATGATACAACGTAAGTGGAAGCAAGAATGCGTTACAGTCAAGGGCCGACCTGATTTGGATCAGGTCGGGAGCCAATAAGTCTGGTTAGCAAGTTAGTTGAGTTGGAATCAGGCACTAGTAATCGGTTAGAGAGCTCAGCTCCACTAGCCTTTCCTAGGTTACCTTTTGGGTCAAGACTTCGCAGCTGGGCAGGACCATCTTAAACACATGTGAGGATCTGACAGACAGGTTGACTAAAGGTTGGATCGGGATAGGAGTCCTATCTCGGTTATAGCTTAGAGTTAATATTTTTAGTGTAAGCCTTTGAAGTCTTGGAGCTCGGCTTCTAGTGATTAGTCTAGAAGGTTGATTCCTATCATAAGGGATCGTCTATTCGAATGGTTGGTGATGCCATTTGGTTTGATGAATGTGCTAAGTACTTTTATGCGGCTTATGAATCATATACTGAGAGCATTGATTGGAAAATGAGTTGTGGTTTATTTTGATGACATTGGGTCTATAGTATTAACCTCATTGCCCATATTGAGCATTTAAGGTCGGTATTCGACATCCTCCATGCTAAGAGATTCTTCGGCAATCTAAAGAAATGCGTATTTTACCAAAGCAAGGTTGTATTCCTCGGATATGTTGTTTTGGAGGAAGGAGTCCAAGTTGATGATAAGAAAGTTAGAGCTATTCTCAAGTAGCCCACGCCAACTAATGCTATCAAAGTGAAGAGCTTCCATAGGCTTACTTCATTCTATCAAAGATTCATTCGGAACTTTAGTTCCATAACAGTGCCATTAACCGAGCTGACTAGGAAGCACTCTGAGTTTAAGTGGTTAGAGAAAGCTTAGAAGAGTTTTGAAGATGTAAAGTCTAAATTGACGTTTGCCCCAGCACTCATCTTACCAGATTTCGAGAAAGTTTTCAAGGTTAAATGTGATGCATCTGGAGTCGGCATTAGTGTTGTCCTTATGCAGGAACACTAACCCATTACTTACTTCAACGAGAAACTCAGAGGAGCTACCTTGAAGTACTTAGCCTATGACAAGGAGTTCTATGCCTTTATCCGAACACTATAGAATTGGCAGCATTACCTATTACCGAGAGAATTCATCATCTACTCCAATCATGAATCTCTCAAGCACCTCCAAGGATAATAGAAACTTTTTCAGTGTCATGCCAAATAGGTCGAGTTCTTAGAGACCTTTTACCATGTCATCAGATATAAGAAGTGGATCACAAACACTGTGGCTAATGCTTTTTCTCGTTGTTATACCCTCATCACAACATTCCGAGCCAAGGTACTTAGATTTGGTACTTTACCTGATTAATATGAATATGATCCACATTTTAGGCCCTTAGTGGCCAAGTGCAATCTTGAAGGAGCTGCAGATGGGTTTTACTTGAATCAAGGGTTCCTAATGAAGGGCAAGTGAGTTTGTATGCCAAGTGGTTTAGTAAGAGAAATACTCATCCAAGAAGCTCATGCTAGAGGCTTGGCCAACCATTTTGGGGTAAAGAGGATGGCTGAGATATTGAAAGAACACTTTTATTGGCTTGGGATAATGAAGGATGTATGCCAAATTCTTTAGAGGTGCGAGGAGTGTAAACATGCAAAGGGAAGGAGAGAGTCGTTTAGAGAGTACACACCCCTACTTATACTTGAGTGGTCATGGACTGACCTAAATATGGCTTTTATGCTTGGCCTTCCTCGAACATTGAGAAGACATGACTCAATTATGGTAGTGGTCGATCGGTTCAGTAAGATGAGCCACTTTATTCCCTACCATAGAATTAATGATGCTTTATTCGTCGATAACTTCTTTTTGCAGGAAATTGTGTGACTACATGGAGTGCCGAGAAGTATTGTGTCTAACCATGACCCAAAGTTTACGAGCTTCCTTTAGAGGACCTTATAGAAGAAGCTTGCCACTAAGCTTATGTTCAATACTTCTTGCTACCTTCAGATAGATAGCTAAACTAAAGTTGTGAATAGGATAGCCGGTAACCTCCTGTAAGCAGTTGTTGGGGAGAATTTGCATGACTGGGATTTATGCCCACTAATCATTGAGTTTGCCTACAACCGCTCAGCTTATAGCTCGATAGGAAAATCACCGTTTAAGGTCATTCATGGACTTAAGCTAAACTTATCCTTCAATTTAATTGTTAATCTAACCACACAAGAGGAAAGCTAACCTTGCCTACAGTGTGCCAAGGAATTCTAGAAGTTGCATCAAAGGGTTGCTAAGCAACTAGCCAAGACTATAGCTCGACAAAAGGAACAAGGAAGTCAAGGAAGGAGATGAGTTGTTTATAACCTCGGAGACCTTGTTTGGATCCATCTTAGGAAGGAATGCCTCCTTAGCAAGAGGACAAACAAACTATCTACCAAAATGGATGGACCTTACAAGATCCTTAGGCGAATTAATGATAACGCTTATGAGGTTGAGCTGCTCGAGGGGTACGACATGTCTACTACACTCAACATTGCCGACCTGACTCTATTTGTGCCAGACACCGACGAAGATCATGATTTGAGGGAAAATCTCTAACAACCCCAAGAAGCTGATGGGTTACCGACCTTTGGCCCACTTACTCGTACACGTTTGAGAGGCCTCAATCCCTCACTTGAAGAATTCTCGCTCGTCAACCAACCAATGATGAGAAATAATATACAGAAGCAGTATTGTAAACTGTGACTAAGAACAGATAAGACTGGTCACTGAATGGGTCTAAGCTTACCAAAAGCTTGAAATGGAAATAATAGGGAATGTGTGAATGGATAAAAGCAAATAAAATAGTAAGAAAAGCCCATGAACAACTCCAATGGATATGACATACCAATGGAACTTTCGAAGACTCACGACACAACTCGATATGACACATGAGATGGTCCAATGAGGTTACTTGCCACGTAACCTAGCTTAAGGGTTAAGATAAGAGTGAAATGAGTGTAAAAAGAGTAGTGTTTATGAGAGGAAAATGCCAAGTATATTAATATTCAATTTATCTTACAACTACAAGTACAAGGGGTATTTATACCTAAGAATTTAGGGCAACATATCTAAAAAGGAAAAGACAAAAATGGTATTATCCCTAAGAAGTAATGGATAAGAATACAAAAAGGTAAAAATGAATATTCAAGAAAAATAATCATTAGTGTAATAGATTCTGTATGAGCTCCTGTACACATGGCAAAGATGTATTGGCAATGCCGTTAGAGGATGTAGACAAAAGAGTACGGTCAAATGGTTTGTCCGAGCAGGGGTGGCTGTATCAATCCAAAGTCTCTCTCTCTAAATCTCTTGGCAAGAGTGATGCCGAATAAGTGGTTAGCTCAAGCTTGAGTGAGCAGGTATGCGTGGTTTAGCAAGTATCTCGGCATTTTTGCATTTAGCACACAATCTCTAAGAGATGCGAAGTCATTCGGTATGGCATGTAAAGTTACTCGGTAAATAGATACTAGGCCTCGGTAGGAGTCTGTTGGAACAAGAAGATTTGCATTACCATCCCCTTTAGTCCTCGAGCTTGGCTGCGGGTAAATAATCTAGTAGCCTGATTCCCATAATTTCCTCCCATTGATTTGGATTAGGATCAAATTCGTACGATCTTTGGTAAGCTCTTCATCAAGGTGATAGGGACTAAGGTTGGTAATGTTGAAGGTATCAGATACCCCATTATCTTTAGGCAGCTCTAACCTATAAGCACTATCATTGATCTTCTGGAGAATCCTGAAGGATCCTTCAACTCTTGTAGATAATTTGTTCCTCCTTTTGCTTGGAAATTGTTCCTTGCTGAGGTGTAACCATACCAATTCTTCTTGTTGGAATTATTTAGCCATCCTATCCTTAGCTTTCTCTTGCATTCTTCTAGTAGCTTGGTCGATGTATCGGTGACTTTGTCATAGATGTGCTAAAGGGGTTATGCTTTAGCTCTTGTGCCTGGGTCTTCTTACTCATATTCTGGAATGAGGTTATGATCAAGGGGCAACTCGAGGTTAAAACCATAGACAACTTCAAAGGGGGTCCATTTGGTGGTGTCATGTACTATTTGGTTGTAAGCAAATTCAACCATCGGCAAACAAACGTCCTAATCGGCTAAGCTCTTGCCTACTGTAGCTCGAAGCAATGATTCCAAAGTATGATTAATCACATTTGTTTGGCCATCAGTTTGGGGGTGACAGGAGGTACTGAATAGTAGTTTAGTCCCTATCTGACGCCACAAGGTCCTTTAGAAATGGTTCAAGAACTTTAGGCCTTTATCGGAGACTACACTTCTTAGCATGCTATATATCCGCATAATCTCTTGTAAGAAAAGAAAAGAAATAGTCGAAGCATCGTTAATCTTGGCACAAGGTACGCCATCTTGCTGAACCGATCTACTATTACCATTATAGAATCTTTGCCTTAAGTAATTTGTGGTAACTCGAGGACAAAGTCTATGCTCAACTCAGTCCATGGTTTTATTGGTATATGCAAAGGCATTGCTTTCTCTTACTCAGCTCAACATTTGGCCTTCTTGTATACGGTGCAACTTTCAACAAATAGGTGTACATCTTGCCTCATTCTTAGCTAAAAGAATCAAATACTTGGCAAGTCATACGTCCTTTTCTCCTCAAAATGTTCGGATAGTCCTCCATTGTAGGCTTCCTTAACTAATAGCTCCTACTGTGAATAAGTCGGCACGCATAATTTTCTCCTTCGAAACAGGTAGCCATCTTCCACATGGTACTTGTCTACTGTTCTTCCATCGACACATCGTCCAAACACCGGTTCAAAGTGTAGATCCTTAGAGTAATGCTCTTTGATGCTTATAAACCTAAAT
The DNA here is from genome assembly GCA_024138005.1 of Lumnitzera racemosa. Classification (NCBI taxonomy): domain Eukaryota; kingdom Viridiplantae; phylum Streptophyta; class Magnoliopsida; order Myrtales; family Combretaceae; genus Lumnitzera; species Lumnitzera racemosa. The sequence goes on from JAMXBC010000006.1 coordinate 75,661,915, forward strand.
AATTTGGTTTGCAGTTCACTTAGGAGTGCATGTCTTCTCGAAAGAGCATTGGTAACTACATTGCTCTTTCCTTGCTTATATTTTATTACAAAATAGAATCCTTCAAGAAATTTAACCCATCTCGCCTACCGCTTCAACAACTTGATCTAACTTCGGAGGTACCTCAGGGACTCTTGGTTAGTATAGATGACAAACTCCCTTAGTAGTAGATAATGCAACCATACTTATAGTGCTTGGTTCAATGCTAAGAGTTCTTTGTCATACACAGAGTAGTTTAGCTAAGGTCCTTTAAGCTTTTCACTATAGAAGACAATTGGTTAACATTCCTGCATTAGGATAACACCCATTCCAATGCTTGATGTGTCACATTTCAGCTCAAATATTTTCTCGAAGTCAGGCAGAATAAGTACAGGGGTCGAGGTCAACCTTTCCTTTATCTTGGCAAAACTCCTATCTTCCCTTTCTTCCTATTGGAAGTTGGTATTCTTCTTTGTTAGCTCAGTAAGTGGTGTAATGAAGGTACTAAAATTCCTGATGAATCTTTGGTAGAATGAAGCTAGTCTATGGAAACTCCTTACGTTAGCATAAGTAGTAAGAGTTGGCCATTAGACAATTGCTCGAATTTTCTCGTCATCTACTCATAAGCTTCGTCTACCTACTACATAGCCCCAAGAATACCACTTCTTCAGCATGGAAGATGTTCAATACGGCATGGAGATGTTTACAATGATTCGGCATATCAACACTATAGACCAGGATGTTGTCAAAGTGCACTATGACACACTTCCCTATCAGATGTCTTAGTACATGGTTCATAAGTCTCATGAAAGTACTCGGGGCATTCGATAAGCCGAAAAGCATGACCATCCATTCATAGAGTCCATCCACTTATCTCTTATCCTTATGCGGATTTGCTAGTAGCCAGACTTGAGATCGATCTTGCTGAAGATCTTAGCTCAACTCAGTTCATCTAATATGTCTTCTAGTCTTAGAATATGATACCTATATTTGATCGTAATCTTGTTCATGGCTTGGCTGTCTATACATATTCGCCAAGTTCTATTCTTTTTTGGCACTAAAAGCATTGGAACAGTTTAAGGGTTGAGACTCTCCCTAACATAACCTCTCTTTAGTAGCTCATCTGCTTGTTGCTGGAGTTCAAAAGTCTGTTCAGGACTCATCCGATAGGCTAGTTTATTTGGTAGTACAACGTTGGGCATTAAGTCAATGCAGTGTTCTATGCCTCAAGTTGGGGCTAATCCCTCGAGTAATTATTCTAAGAATAGGTCGGCATATTCATTCAGCAACTATTTTATTTTTTGGGGTGGTTTACCTCGCTCCATTTCTAATAGTCACCTAACCAATAAGGGGGTCAGCTCGGAGCTTAGCTCTACTCATCATCAAACTCTTCTTTAATCTGCAAGCAAGTTTTGTCTACAATTTATTAACTTCTCTTGGAGGCATCAAGTTTAGTGTAATCTTTCGACCATCCTTTTTGAACACATACGTGGTCCTATATTCATCATAGATAACTCTTCTATCAAACAGCTATGGTCAGCTAAGCAATACGTACAAGGTACACATAGGCAATAATCGTAGGGAATCTTGTTGGAGTAATTTTGAATTGTGATTGGCAGTAGTACTTGTCGAGTGACATGTAGTGCTCCCTTGTCACTAAGCCAATGTAGCTTGTACGGCTTTGGGTATGCAATGGTAAAAAATTTCAACTGTGTAACCATTTTAGCTGATGCCACATTAATACAACTTCCACTATCCACAATTAATGCTTGCACCTGGTCATTCACTTTACAGGTGGTATGAAATAAGTTCTTCCTTTACTCCTCCTCTAGCGAGGGTTCTAAGTTCATGGTGCATTGGATAACCAGGACTAATTGATCTAAGTCTTTAGCAAACACATCCTCTTCAATAAGTTCTTTCTTGGTAGTGCTTTCTTCCTCTTTGGGTTCCTCATCAATTCTTTCTACCTCCGGCTTCAAGCATCTCTCTTGATGACCATAGTCCTTTGGTTCAAGCATTGGGTAGCCACCGAACCCTCGGCACTTAAAACACTTTATCTAGTTCGTCTTCCTGTTAGATCCCTACCTTTTCTCATAAGTTCGAGTCGACACGTCACTATCATGTCGACCCTTCTACTCATCTTGGACATCTACCTTTCAAACCGGCTCGATACTTGATTGGGCTCAGTAGCTTGCCTGTCTGGGTTAGCTAGTCGGCAGTCTGATTGGCACTTAGCTTCTTCTTTACCTCTCTACTTGTTGGGCTATTCTAATGGTTTCATCCATTGTAGTGAATTGCTGGAGCTCCATAATGTCTCAGATCTCACTTCACAACCCAGTAAGGAATTTAGAGATTGTTCGTACGGGTGGTTCCTCCACTTTACATTGGATCATGAGCATTTGGAATTCCTAAACATACTCGTTAACTGTTCGGCCTCCTTATCTCAACTCTTAAAGCTAAGTAAAGGTATCTTACAAATAAGTATCCAACACGAACCTGTTTTTGAGTATTCTTTTCATTTTAAGCCATGTAATAATTTCTCGGTAGTCTTCTCACCTCCTCATAGCTTAAAAATTCTTCCACTACATGGTGACATATTTGGAGAACTCAATAACAACGTTCTCATTTTCTTGTAATTTTTGTATTAATAATAATAAAAAACATGCTCCACTTTCTCTTCCCACTCTAAATATTCATTAGCATTCCTAAATCCATTGAAACTTGGAATTCGAAGTTTCATATGGTTAGATGCTCTAAGGGCTTAAGCTCGCTCTTCTTCGAAATACTCCTCCTCATCCTCTTCATCTAGTTCTTTTAAGTCTATCCTTTGTCTTACTTGTCTGCTTACTCCTTTACCATGAATTGGTTGAGCTAGGTTCTAACCTCTAGCGAGTTGAGCAGCTTCTGGGGTGTTTTGCACGGCCTCCATTGGTCAACAAGCTAACGCATGAATAGCTCAAGCCAAATCTACTAAGAGGTTAGCCAACTCAACAAGTTTCTTGTCAATACTCTTAAGGGTTCCCTAAGACGATCGTCCATGGTAGACAACTCCACTGTTGTCACCTCTAACACCAATGTTTACACTTAGGTCAGCCATTTTCTCCACAAATTCAAAACTCAAACTCTTCAAGTAAGTGATATAGTAAATACTTCCACAAACCAGAAAAAGTAACAACTAATAAACACAGCAATCAAACAAACATAGTAACTCGCTCTGTTGTAAACATGCAAAACAGAGTATAAACAGAACTTCAAACACAAACCACAACTCAAACAAAACTTCTGGTCAGATACTAAGATGTTGCGGACCGTACACAAGAATAAATAAAGCCGGTCATTGAATGGGTCCAAGTTTGCTGAAAGCTTAAAATGAAAATAATGGGGAATGTGCGAATGGACAAAAGCGAATGAAATAGTAAGCACAACCTACGAATAACTCCAATGGATATGAAGCACCAATGGAACTTTTGAAGACTCACGGAATAACTCGATATGATACATGAGTTGGTCCGATGAGGATACTTGCCACGTAGCCTTGCTTAAGAGTTAGGATAAGAGTGAAATGAGTCTAAACAAAGTAGTGTTTATGAGAGAAAAATGTCAAGTATATTAATGTTCAATTTGCCTTACAACTATAAGTATAAGGGGTATTTATACCTGAGAATTTAGAGCAATATGTCTAAAAAGGAAAAGACAAAAGGGGTATTACCCTTAAGTAATGTATAAGAATATAAAAGGGTAAAAATGAATATTCAAGAAAAATAATCATTAGTGTAATATATTTTGTGCAGGCTCCTATACATGTGGTGAAGATGTATTGCTAATGCTGTTAGAGGATGCAGACAAAAGAGTATGGTCAAATGGTTTGTTAGAATAGGGGTGGTAATTTCAATCCGGAGTCTCTCTCTTTCGGTCTTTAGGTAAGAATGATGCCGAATAAGTGGTTAGCTCGGGCTTGAGTGAGCAGGCGTGTGTGGTTTAGCAGGTATCTTAGCATTCTATCATTTGATATACAATCTTTGAGAGATTAGAAGTCATTTGACTCAGTATGTAGAGTTACTCGATAAAGAAATACTTCACTTCGGTAGAAGTCAACTGGAATAGGAGGATCCGCCTTGCCAATCTCTCTAATCTTTAGGGTCAGTTATGGGTTAATGGTCTAATAGCTTAAGTCCCATCAAGGAGGGTGGCTGAATTCCCTGATAGCTCCAAGTAGCTATACCATGATCTGTTCTCTTTCTTATATTGATGCCTACTATTCTCTGGTTGAGGGCTTTGTGTTGAGTGATCAGACCTTCAATTGCCAAGAGCTTCTTACTGAGTAATGAGGATAGCCTCCTATTAGCCAAGTAATGAGGATAGCCTCCTACTAGTCGAGTACTTCTCTCCCGACCTCCTACCAATTCTTACGGCATCCCTTTCTTGTTACGGCATCCTTATTACCACAACATCTTGATTCCACTGGCGACTGTAATCATAGAATTTTTTGTACAGAACCAATGTTGCGCTACCATATGTCCATCTCATCTAACTATGTACTATTTTTCTCTTTTTGTCATTTGTCCTATTTACCCTTTTTCGTATGTACTAGGAACCTCTTTTTTATGTATGCCATTTTGTAATTTTCCTTAATTGTAATGTTGCCCTAAGAACTTACTATAAATAGTCTCTTCTCCTTGTAACTGAAATCAAGATATCAATTCTAAACATTGAATATACTTATTTTTATGAGATAACCCTCTCTAAGTTTATTTTTCTTACTCTTATCTAATCTTATCAAGTGGCTCAAGATTAGCGGCAGGTAGACCTTAACATTAGCTTATGTGTTATATCAAATGAAGTGTTAAGTCATGTTGTATTCATTAGTGGGTCATATCCTTCGAGCAACTTACGTTAGTTACTATATCCCATTCGTCGACCTACTCACTCTATTTTCTTTGATATTTCAAAGGACCCATCTGTTTCTTACTGTTTGCGGTAAGCCTTAGTGATAACTAAGCTCCTAGGCACATCACAAGGTACATCAGATGTCGAATCAATGGTTGCGTAATGAGAATCTCAACCTCTCAAGGGTTAGATGTCTCCCTATAAATGAAGGGAAGAGCGATCCAAAGTATTACAGATTTCATTGGACTATCGGTGATCAATTAAGGATTGTTTCACCCTAAAGAGAATATTCAACAAATGGGTTGCACATGGAGAGTTAATTGTAGACAACAACAACGTTAAGAAGACTCCGCTTCCAGCTCATAACGACTAGAGATGTACTGTCAATGCCATTAGCCATGACCCCTTTACGACTGAAGTAATCGATACATAGCCCTCAGGGAGTAAAGGAAAGTCCATGGAAGCTCATGATGATGAGTACCCATCTCTCGTCACAACATTATTAAAGACTACAAATTTTAGAAACTTTTTCAACTTGTTGGGATTTCATGAAAACACTAGGCTTGTAGCAGTAGTTGCACTTACACAGATGTCTAAAGGTCAATATGCGAAGTGTAGCACAACGTAGCCTGTAAAGAGCATGGCTAGGGCGCATGAAAATGCCATCCTATTCACTGAAGTAGATATGTGCGTGAACAGTTTTAACCATAATTGTTCATTATATGTGGAGGGCGTTCTTACTTGTTATCTAGTTAAGAGAATGTTCATTGACAGTGGTTCTTCCTTGAATATAATGCCGATGAATACATTCAAAGCTGTAAGGATTGATATCCGACACTTAATTAGACAACCCATATCGATAAATGGCTTCAATTATGCCCCTACTGACTTTGTTGGATATGTTAATGTTGATCTTAAGGTTAGGCCCATCCATAGCACTACCACTTTTCATATAATCAATATGCCCGTACAATATCACTTGCTTATAGGCAAAAAGTGGCTGTAAAATCACAATTTAGTTCCTTCGACGTTACATCAGTGTATCAAAGGATACTAGAATGGGAAAGATGTGTTTATTCCAGCTACGAAGAATCCTTTTCAATAATATGAGTCTTATTTTACTGAATTGGGACTCTTTGATGGATTTATTGAGGATGGGGAAATAGCCATAGCCAACCCGCTTAGTGTTCCTTTGCTTACATGTGAGGAAGCTCAAGAGGACCAACAAAAGAAGAGAAGGATGCATGGATGTTATGGAGGGAGGAAGAAGAATAAACAATCTAATAAAATTGGAAGTTTCATTAGAGAGGATGGATGGCGTGTGCACGGCTTATGACGGTTGGAGGGATATGAGGAAGTGTACCTATCCTCTTTAGATCCTGCACTAGTCCAAGAAGTTCAACTTACCCTATAACAATTACAAAATCAAATGAAGCCTTAAGCCGAGGAAATAGAAGAATTAGACCTAGCATGATCAAGAGAGTCACGAGGACTGATTTTCATCAGTAAGAGTCTCCAGCAAGAAATAAAGGTTTACAATACTGAGTTGCTAAAGAAATATAGGGACGTATTTTCATGTACTTACAAAGAGATGCTTGGATTGGATCCCAGCCTTATAGTGCATAGATTCAATATCGCTTCAGGGACTACACTTGTAAAACAAGGACAAAGAGTTTTCCATCCTGAGATTGAAGTCCAAATCAAGCAAGAGGTACAAAAATTGCTACAAGTTGGCTTCATAAGGCCCATCAAACATCTTACCTGGCTCACTAATATTGTTCCTATGAGAAAGAAGAACAAATAAGTAAGAGTATGTGTGGATTTCCAAGATCTAAACAAGGCTTGTCCTAAGGATGATTTTCCTTTACCTAATGTTAATACTTTGATAGATGCAACTGCACGTCATGAGCTATTCTCATTTATGGATGGTTTTAGTGGGTATAATCAAATTAAGATGGCAATAGGGGACGCAAAGTGTATAGTTTTTTGTACACTAGTTAGAAACTTTTATTACATCGTTATGCCTTTCAGACCAAAGAATGTAGGTGCCATGTATTAGAGGGCAATGACTGCTTTATTTCATGACATGATGCATGATTGTATGGAGGATTATGTTGATGACATAGTCATCAAGTCTAGAAGAGCACCTAATCATCTAGTTTACTTACAAAGGGTCTTTAAACGATGCCAACAATATAAGCTCCACATGAACCCTCTCAAGTGTGTGTTCGATGTGTCTTCAGGGAAGTTTCTTAGCTTTGTTATGCATTGAAAATGAATTGATGTTGACTTTATAATGGTGCAACCTATAACATTGATGCCATCTCCTATCACCCTGAAAGAAGTAAAAACCTTTATGGGAAAAGTCTCATACATCAGAAGGTTTATACCTGCACTTGTGGAAATTTCATATCCATTGCATCAACTTTTAAAAAAGGGAGTCTTGTTTGAATGGGATTGAATCCATGAATAGGTGATTTAGAAGATTAAGGCAATCCTAATTTCCCCACAAACTATGACTATGCTTATCAAAGGAAAGCCTTTTGTCTTATATCTTATTTCTACTGATAGATTTGTTAGAGCTTTGCTTGTGCAAGAAGTGGATGATCTAGAGTGACCTATATACTATTTTAGTCAAACACTTCAGGGGGGTAAGGTTAATTACCTAACTCGTGAGAAACATTGTCTCACGCTGGTATTTGCCATGCAAAAACTACGACACTATTTTCTCGCGTACAAGATCCATCTGGTGACTCGATTTGGTCCGATTAAGTACTTATTGTCTCAACCATCCTTATCAAGACGAGGAGAAAAATGGTTGCTTCTTCTCGGAGAGTTTGATATTAGGGTGCAATCCCCTAAAGCTATCAAGTCATAAGCTTTAGCTAATCTTTTAGCACATTTCCTAGATGCATAAGAGGGTTCGAGTACAGATACAATATCGGTTGAGGTCCATGAGGATTCTTTTATGATTGAAATAGAAGGAGAATGGATATTGCAATTTGACAGCTCAACGGGAAATCAAGGTTGGGGAGCCGAAATTATATTGACATCACTTAAGGGTCATGAGGCACCACTGGCATTCAAACTTGATTTTCGATGCACTAATAATGAGGTTGAATACAAAGTACTGTTACTTGGTTTATTGTTGGCATAAGAAGTTGGAGCACACAATCTATGTATTTAGGGTGACTCAAACTTGATCATTAAATAGGCCACAAGTGAATTTGGATTGAAGGAACCTACATTAGTGCCTTATAGGCTTCAATGTAGACCTTTGTTAACAAGTTCAACACTGTGCGATATGAGCAGACAATACGATCTATGAACTAATATGTTGATGCCATTAGCCACTTTAGCATCCAAGATTTTAATTCAAGATACAAGTGATTATGTAAATGTCCAACTAGTTAAGAAATCCATCCCATGTACAACATTGAGTTTCCTTGAGGAAGATGAAGAGGCATAAAATGATTGGTGCATCCCACTAATGGAACAACTAGTGTACCCTAGTATGACTTCTATTTCAACATTGAAGAACTTCATCAAGATTAAGGGAATGTTGTATTACAAAGGATCAGAAGGTGTATTGTCCCGCTACATTAGAGCAAAGGAAGCCTGTCTTAAATTAGACAAATATCACTAAATTTGGTGTGGAGAGGAGGGGCCTTCTCTATATTGTCATATTCAACATGTAGGTTATTATTGGCCCTTGATGGCAAAGGATGCACTCTAAGTTCAAAAATATTATCCTAACTATTTTGAGTTACCTAATCAAGTTGAGTGCAATTTTGTGTCTAGCGTAGGAGACTGGAGGCATCCATATATTGACAATTTAGAAAATAATGTGTTACCTATGAATAGTATGGATGCCAGACTCATTAAGCACAAGGTTAAGAAATATCTCATGCATGAGGGTGAACTTTATAGGGTATCATTCATAGGGAAACCCTTAAAAATGCATTGCCTCTCTTAAGATAGAAACAGTTTTGACGAGGTACACGCTGGAGAGTGTGGAGAACATTAGGGAAGAAGAAAATTGTATTATTATTTACACGATAGGGGGTACTATTGGCCTACATTGGAGGTAGAAGCTTTCAGTTTCATCAAGAGGGGTGCTATTTGCCAACAACATGGTGATGCTATCCATGCCCTCGCGGTTACACTTCATAGTGTTACGACTCCTTAACCTTTCCACACATGGACGTTTGATCTCATTGGACCTATACATCGTCCATCAAAGGGTTACATTTGGATTTTGGTTGTAATAGAATGTTTTACAAAATGGATGGAGGCAATTCCTCTGAAGAAAGCAATAAGACCAACTGTTGCAACTTTTATAAAAGAGAACATTATATGTAGATTCGAGATCCCAAAGTGCATCCTTTCTGACAATGGAACTCCTTGCATTAATTCTCATATCTGACAACTATTAGCTTCTTATAGTGTCAATCATGTTAAATCTATGCCCTACTATCTAAAAGGGAATTGGCAAGCCCAGGCAACAAACAAAAGTTTATTAAAAGTATATGGTTGTATGGTACATGACAATCATAAGGAATGGCATAATAAGCTGCCACTGGCGCTTTGGGCTTATAGGATGTCAAAATGAAGGCTGATGCAAGCGACACCCTTTTCATTGGTATATAGGGCTGAGGCGATGGTTCTAATAGAGATTTTGATTCCATTTGCCAAATTAGCCATAAATGTTGTGCTTGAACTCGACACATTACGAGTGATAGACTTAGAAGCATTGGACTAAAGGCATGACATCGCCAAACATAATCTCATTAACTATCAACATAGACTTGGAGTGGCTTATGATTACTTAGTGAAGAAGAGATCATTTCAACAGGGCGATATTGTACTTCGTACAGCCGAACAAGTGTGTCGAGGTATTTAGCACTAAAATTTACACCCAAATGGGAAGGGCCTTTCATTGTTGAGGAGATAAATGAAAGTGGGTACTGCAAGTTTCGGAATCCTAAGACTAATGTCATCATAACACCTATAAATTTTCAATACATTAAAAAGTTTCATATGTAAAAAGTATGATATATCATAGTTCAAATGAAATATGTAGCTCTAGTCATATGAGCTTGCTTTTAGTCAATCGTCTTTCTAATCAACGTTTGTTTAGAGTAAGTATAGCATTGCTGCTACTTAGTAAGAGCTTTGTCTCCTAAGTGTGTGATAGCTTTAGGTTTACATCATGCTGACTGGTAAGAGTGTTGTCTTCTAAGCGCATGACATGATACCTTTTATACAAAACTCGATTTCACTATCTTATACTCTACACATAATTATATCAATGGGGTTTAGGAAATGGGTAATACCCCCTTAACACATTGAATGTTGCTTTTATCGATGACAGGTTGCAAATTACAGTTAAATTTGCTTGCAAATAAAATGCACAACATTCTATTCTCTATTCTGTTAAATGAATTCTTAAAGCCCAATCTAAAGTTATTATGGCATATGTCGTGATTGTGCTGCTAAATATAATACGCACTATAACTATTACAATATCCTTAATGCTTGTAAAAGAATTAAGTAAGTATGATGATTCATTCAATAACATAAAAAAGCATGAGAAAGTCTAAGTAACAAAGGAGAAGTCTTCTCTTATTCAGTTTCTACAAACATGCGTAAAAGTCCAAAGCAAAAATAAAAAGACTCAAACAAGGATCACTCAATGATGAAGCATTGATCTAATGGAAGATTTGTGATCTATGTTCCTAATATGTTTTTGCATCTCCAGCTTAATCACTTTAAGTTCAGCTTCAAGTCGATCATGTCGCTCCATAATGTCTTGTAGAGTTCAAGCCATGTGCTCCAGCAATACTACTTACCAATAGTTACAAGTCTCAAATAGGTACTGACTCTTAGGATTTGTCCAAAAGTGAAGCAGATTTCTCGACGAAGGTCATTATACTATTTGTCACTTTAGTACCAAGACAGATCAATCCAACCTAGAAATCGCCCTCCATAGCCCATAAGTCCTTTAGCAACTATAAAAGATCCTATGGAACTGTGAATCCATGAAATGAAGAATATGCCTCGGAGGACTGGGGTGCCTTTACTGTATGGGGTAAACCTCCTTTAATCTGCTTCACTACCTCAACAACTAAAGTAAGGTTGGTATGATCATGAGCTACTGGTGAAGGAATATGACTGTAGATTGGGGTAATGTCATTAACTACAATGGTACTTGAGGAAATGTCATCTACTATACTATTTAGCTAGCCATCAAAGAGCCTAATTGCCCATAGAACCTCAATATATTCTAAGATGTCAGCTTCCTCTAAGTGTATAGCCTCATGTTCTAAGTGTATGGCCTCATGTTCGCTCAATCAACAATATTGCTTAGCTCTTTTAAAGCTTCAGTCTGTTTTTCAGCTAGCTATTGTGGTTGATCCACTTCAATAACGGTTTGGTCTTGAATTTCCTCTTAATCGCCAACATTACCTGATGGATTATTTCCATCGCTATCTTCATCCTTATCATTAGAAGATTCATTAGTGTTTGTGGATTCATCACCACTTTCACCATCATCTGCAATCTCAATAGGATGATTGTCTGCTTGAGGCGGTTTCCCAAAACCATGTTAGAAAGGGAAAGGAGAAAGTATAAAAGGGAGCTTCTTGGATGTTATGTCATTCTTCAAAGTATGAGTAGCGTTCCTATTGTCTTCGTCCTACAAAGAAACAAAGAAAAGTGATGAGTAAATAAGTCATGAGATGCAAAATGTAAATATCGAGAGAATGATATCGATAAAATACCTCACAAATTCATGAATGCTTGATTTGTTTGGTGGCGGGTAATTTAAGGGTGGAACGGTCTTTCTTGTTTTTATTCTTTGCATTGGAAAGTGGCTTCTTCTTTTCACTAGGCGATCACAATAAGAATTCATTCTTATAAATAGTCTTCATTGGAAGCTCAGTCTTAACCGGTGTAGTCACATATTTCTTAAAGTCTTCCAAGCAACCTGGTGCGGACCGGAACCAAGAATAAATAAAGCCAGTCATTGAATGGGTCCAAGCTTACTAAAAGCTTGAAAAACGAAGTGATGGGAAATGTGCGAAAGGATAGATACAAATGAAAAGTAAGCAAAAACCTACAAACTCCGAATACTCACAGTATAATTCGATATGATGCACGAATCGATTCAGTAAGGTTACTTGCCACCTAACCTTACTTAAGGATTAGGATAAAAGTGATGCCAAGAGTAAATAAGAAATTTTTATGTAGGGAAGGAAAATACTCAAGTATATTAATGATAATCTAATCTGTTTGCAGCTACAAATACAACGGTATTTATACTCATAAGTTAGGATAACTTACCCAAAAAGAAAAAGACAAACAAGGCATTTCCTAAGAAAGCATAGTACAAGATACAAAAAGGTAAAAATTAATATTCAAGGAAAACAATTATTGGTGTAACAAATTCTACATATGATTCTATATACGTGGTAATGCTATATTGGTGATGCCATTGGAAGATGTAAATAAAAAGTATGGTCAAATTGCTTACCTAAGTAGGGATGGTTTAGTCAGTTTAGAGTCTCTTTATCTCTGCAAGGGAGATGCCAAGTCATTGGCCGACTCGAGCACAAGTGAGTAATCTACAACTTAGCGTACTACAAAGAGATAAGAAGTCATTCGGCTCGGCATAAAGAATGACTCAACAAAGAAGTACTTGGCTTTGGTAGGAGTCAGCTAGAGTAAGAGAATTCGTCTTGCTGAGCCTTCTAGTCCTCGAGCTCAGCTGTGGCTCAAAGGCCTAGTAACTTGATTCCTATCATTCCCTTAAAGTTGATTTGGATTTGGGATCAAATCTAAATGGTCTTCGATTAACTCTCTATCGAGGTGATATGGATTGAGGTCGGCAATGTTGAAGTTATTAGAAACCCCATAATCCTAAAGTAGCTCCAATATGTAGGCGTTATCATAATCTTTTGGAGGATTCTAAAAGGTCCTTTAGCTCTTGTAGATAATTTGTTCCTCCTTTTGCTCGGAAACCATTCCTTTCTAAGATGCGGCCATACCAAGTCTCCTTGCTGAAATTGTTTAGCCATCCTACCCTTAGCCTTTTTTTTTTTTTTGTATTCTTTTAACAACTTGGTTGATGTGTCAAAGGGATTGTGCCTTAGCTCTTGCGTTAGGGTTCTCTTGTGCCTGTATAGGTATAGGGGTGTAATAGAGGAGTAACTTAGGATTAAAACTATATAACACTTCGAAGGGAGTCTACTTAGTAGTGTCATGCACTGTCTGGTTGTAAGCGAATTCGACCATTGGTAAGCAAATGTCCCAATCAACAAGGTTCTTGCTTACTATAGCTCGGAGTAGTGATCCCAAAGTGCGATTAACTACCTCTATTTGGCCGTTAGTTTGGGGGTGACAGGAAGTATTGAATAGTAGTTTGGTCCCTAACCATCACCACAAGATCCTCCAGAAATAGCTCAAGAACTTTGGGTCCTTGTTGGAGACTATACTTCTTGGTACATCATGTAATAACATAACCTCTTGTAAGAAATGAACAACAATAGCAAAAGCATCATTAGTTTTAGAGCAAGGCACAAAGTATACCATCTTGTTGAATCTATCCATGATAACCATTACAGAATCTTTGCCTCAAGCAATTTATGGTAGTCTAAGAAAAAAGTCCATACTCAATTCAGTCCATGGCTTCATTAGAATTGGCAATGGCATTGCTTTTCCTTTCTCAATTAGGCACTTAGCCCTTTTGCACATGGCACAACTTTCAACGACTCGGTACACATCTCACCTCGTTTTCGACTAAAAGAATTGACCACTCAGTAACTCATACGTTCTTTTTTGCCTATAATGTCTAGACAGTCCTCCATTGTGGGCTTCCTTGATCAATAGCTCCTGCAACGAACAAGTCGGCATGCATAATTTTCCCCTTCAAAACAAGTAGCTAACTTTTATACGGTTTTTGTCAACTGTTCTTCCATTGACACATTACGCAAATATGGGTCCAAAGTGTAGATCCCTAGAGTATTACTCTTTGATGCTTGCAAACCTAAATAATCTGGTCAACAGTTTACTCAGGAGTGCATGTCTTCTCAAAAGAGCATTTGTAACTATATTACTTTTTCCTTATTTGTATTTTACCACAACATTGAATCCTTCAAGGAATTTAACCCATCTCACTTTACTTCAATAACTTAGTTTGACTCTAGAGGTACCTCAGCGATTCATGATCAGTATATATGATAAATTCTTTTGACAGTAAATAGTATTGCCATACTTACAGTGCTAGGATCAGCACCAAGAGTTCCTTATCATACATAGAGTAATTTAACTAAGGTCCTCTGAGCTTCTCACTATGGAAGGCAATTGGTCAACTTTCCTGCATTAGGATAGCACTTATTCTAAAGCCTGACACGTTATGTTCCAGCTCAAATATTTTCCGGAAGTTAGGCAGAACTAACACCAAAGCGAAGGTCAATCTTTCTTTTATCTTGACAAAGCACCTCTCCAGCCTTTCTCCCCATTGGAAGTCGGTGTTTTTCGTTGTTAGCTCAATAAGTAGTATTGCAAGGATGCTAAAATTCCTGATGAATGATCTATAAAATGAAGCCAGTCTATGGAAACTTTTTACATCAACATAAGTACTAGGAATCGGCCACTCAATGATTTCTCAGATCTTCTCATCATCTACTTATAAGCCTCCTCCACTTATTACATAGCCCAAGAATACCACTTCCTCCTAAAAAAAGCAACATTTCTTCAAGTTGTCGAATAATCTCTTGACACGAAGGATATTCAATACGGCTCAGAGTTGCTTGCAGTGACTCGACATGTTAATACGGTAGACTAGGATGTAAAAATATACCATGATACACTTTCCTATTAGATATCTTAGCATATGGTTCATTAGCCTCATGAAAGTGCTCAAGCATTCAATAAGCCCAATTGCATGACCATCTACTTATAAAGTTGATATCGAGTTTTAAATGCAATTTTCCCCTCATCACCCGGCCTCAAGTGAATCTAATGGTAACCGGATTTCAAATCAATCTTACTGAAGATCTTGGCTCCATTCAATTCATCCAACATATCCTCCAATCTAAGAATGGGATACCTGTATTTGATTATGATCTTGTTCATAGCTCGGCTATCTACATACATTCGCTAGGTTCCATCCTTTTTCGGCACTAGAAGCACCAATACAATGCATGAGCTAAGACTTTGCCTAACATACCCTCTCTCCAATAACTCATTGACTTGATGTTCGAGTTTAAAAGCCTATTTAGGACTCATTTGATAGGTAGGCTCATTTGACAAGGCGATACTGGGTATTAAGTCAATGTAGTGTTTTATGCCTCGTAGTAGGGGCAACCCTCGGGTAATTCTTTTAGGAATAGATCGGCATATTTGTCTAGCAACTCTTGGATTTCCTTGGGTAGTTTACCCTGCTCCTTCATTTCTAGCAATCACCTGACCAACATAAGGGTCGACTCATCAGGATTGATGGCCTCTTAGAGTTCGGCTCTACTCATCACTAAAGCCTTCTTCAATCTATAAGCAAGTTTTTTTTTTTTGTAGTTTGTTAACTTCTCTTAGTGGCATTGGGTTCATTGTAATCTTTCGGCCATCCTTTCTGAACACATACGTATTCTTGTATCCGTCATGGATCACTCTCTTGTCAAATAGCCATGGTTAGCCAAGCAACATGTGCAAGACATATAAGGGCAACATCGTAGAGAATCTTATCGGAATAGTTTCCATTTGTGATCAACAGTAATACTTACTGGGTGACATGTAGTGTTCCCTTATCACTCAGCCAATGTAACTTGTATGGCTTAAGGTATGCAATGGTTGGCAACTTCAACTGCATAACCAATTTAGCTGATGCCACATTGGTACAACTTCTACTATCTATAATTAATGTTTAGACCTGGTCATTCACCTTATAAGTGGTATAAAACAAATTCTCCCTCTGCTCCTCCTCTCGTGAGGGTTCTAAGTTCATAACACGGTGGACAATCAGGACCAACTGATCTAAGTCTTCAACAAATATGTCCTCTTCAATGAATTCTTTCTTAGTAGTGATCTCTTCCCCCTCAAGTTCCTCATCGGTACTCTCTACCTCCAGTTTCGTAACGTCTCCCTTAATCACCATAGTTCTTTGGTTCGGGCACGGAGCGGCCATATGTCTAAACCCTTGGCACTTAAAACACTTGGTCTGGCTTGTCTTCCTACTAAACCCTTGCCCCTTCTCATAAGTTCGAGTTGGTATGTTACTGTCGGGTCGGCTTAGACATCCACCTTTCGGATTAGCTCGGTCCTTAATTGAGCTCGATGAGTTCCTTGTCTGAGTCAGCTAGTCAGCATTCTGGCAGGTACTCGACATCTTCTCTTCCTCTCCACTCGTTGAGCTATTCGAATGGCTTCATCCATTATTATGAATTGTTGGAGTTTTACAATGTGCCAAATATCACCTCTCAATCTCATGATAAATCTAGAGATTGTTTGCATTGGGGGTTTCTCCACTTCACATCGAATCATGAGCATTTGGAATTCTTAAACATACTCATCAATTGTTTGGCCTCCTTACTTTAGCTCCTAAAGCTGAGTAAAAGTATATTATAGATAAGTTTCTAACATGAACCTATTTTTGAGTATTCTCTTCATCTTAGGCTAAGTATTAATCCTCAGTAGCCTTCTCGCCTCCTCATAGCTTGAAAATTCTTCTACCACATAGGTGGCATATCTAAAGAACTCAATAGCAACAGTTCTTATTTTCTCATAATCCCCGTATTAATAATATTCAAAAATACGCTCTACTCTCTCTTCCCATTCCAAATACTCACCAATACTCCTAAATCCATTAAAGCTAGGAATCTGAAGCTTCACATAGTCAGATGCTCTGAGGACTTTAGTTCACCCTTCTTCAAAATACTCTTCTTCATCCTCTTCATCTAACTCTCTTAGGTCCATCCTTTGTCTTACTAGTCCTCCTACTCTTCTACCTCGAACTTGTCGAGCTGGGTTTTGACCTCTAGCAAGTTGAACAGCTTATGAGATGTTATGTGCGGCTTCAGTAGGTCAGTAAGCCAATGTACGAATAGCTTGGGTTAAGTCCACTAAGAGGTTAGTCACCTCATCAAGTCTCTCGTCAGTGCTTTTAGGGGTTCCTTAAGACTGTCAGCCATGGTGGACAACTCCATTGTTGTCATCTTTGGTACTAATGTTCACACTTGGGTTAGTAATTTTCTTTACAGATTCAAAGCTTAAACAAACTAGAAAATTAATATCTAGCAAATACAATAATTAAATAAATACGCTAACTTGCTTTGTTTCACATACGTAAAATAGAGTATAGAAAAAACTTCAAAATAAGCTATAATTGAAGTGAAACCTTCACTTTAATACCAAGATGGTATGGATATGACCAAGAATAGACAAGGCCATTCACTGAATAGGTCCAAGCTTATCGAAAGCTTAAAAAAGGAAATGATGCAGAATGTGCAAAAGGACAGATATGAATGAAAAGTAAGCAAAAACCTACGAACAACTCTAATGCATATGACACACCAATGGAATTTCTGAGGACTTACAGTACAATTTAATATGATGTACGAATCAGTTCAGTAAGGTTACTCGCCACCTAGCCTTACTCAAGGGTTAGGATAAGAGTGATGTCAAAAGTAAATAGGCAGTAAAAATACTCAAGTATATTAATGATAATCCAATTTGTTTGTGACTACAAATACAAGGTTATTTATACCCACAAGTTAAGGTAACTTGCCCAAAAAGGAAAAGACAAAAAGGGCATTTTCTAAAGAAGCAGTCTATAAGATATAAAAGAGTAAAAATGAATATTCAAGGAAAACAATCATTGATACAACAGATTCTAAACATGATTTTGTATACGTAGCAATGTTATATTGGTGATGCTATTGGAATATGCAGACAAAAAGTATGGTCAGCTTGCTTATCCGAGCAGAGATCACTTAGTCAGTCTGGAGTCTCTATATCTTGGCTTTTCGGTAAGAGAGATGCCAAGTCATTGGTTGGCTTAGGTGTGAGTGAGTAATTTACAGCTCGGCGTATTATAGGGAGACGGGCAGTCATTTGGCTTTGCATAAAGAATAACTTGGCAAGGAAGTACTCAACTTCGGCAAGAGTCGATTGGAGTAGGAGAATCCGCCTTGCCAAGCCTTCCAATCGTCAAGTTCGACTGTAGGTCAAAGGCCCAGTAGCCTGATTCTTATCACAACCTGTCCAGTACGTAAGCTAACTAATGGAAGCAATCCCGCAATGATTGATGGATAGAAAAAATAACTGTCTCACTCCTAAGTGGATATTTCTAAAGTCATCTAGGCTTAGTGATCTACAACACTCATCAAAATCATCATCACTTGATATTTTTGAGGGGGACGCCTTGGTTGAAACCAAACTGTTGGGCAACCTAATGCGATACATATAACATCACCCTACACTCCAAATAATGATTTTAAGAGTCACCCCGTCAAGTACAGAGGGGAGACCCCCAGGCAATCACTAAAGGATGAAATTGGCTTTAACAACATCAAGTTTTTCCCTTATACTAAGTAAATTCATGATATCCTTCGATCATTTTAGATAAACATGTGGGAACTACAAGTATACGGGTATCTTATTGGCATAGGGGAAAAAAGTAACTTCTTTATAGTTGTCCAAAACATTTAATAAAGCGCCTAGAGGTTGCTTCTTGACCTACGCCTAAGCTGGTAGCTCACTACATTTGGGCCGGTCAAAACAGGAGTCACGATATCCTTTATACTACTTACAAAAGAAAATATGCAAGTATATTACATCTACATGGGATACGATAGCATACTGACCCATCGATTGAATGGAGGCCTCATGATAGAGATTGAGATGCCTGTATAATGATCCTAAGTAAAATATTCCCAGGGCAAAATGCTCTTTACGTGCCATACGGATAGCTAAGTGAAATAAATAAGGGCTTACACCGTCTTTTGGACCACCGGGAAATGTGTACAAGGATAGATAGCAAGTAAGAAAAGCCTCCAATTCATACCTACAAGAAGAGATAGTTCATGAGATAACTCACCTAGATTCATAAAATGGAATAACAAAAGTAAGAGTATTGGTACTCACTTGTATTCCTCATTCCCTTTGAAGAAATGTCTTACCTAAACGTTAAAAGTAGCTTTCTTGTGGGTGTTTATGACTTTCTTTCTTTTGGCCTCTAAAGTCAAGATTAAGTCTCAGTCCTCTTCAGAAATCGTTGAAATGGCGATATCAATCATGCCGAAATCATGAAGATGCAAAAGTGTTTTGACATCTTCAAAAGGGGGGGGGGGTGTAATTTCGCCCTATGCAGTCACAAATTATGTATCTGAGTGCTCCAACAACACATCAATACCCTCCAAATCTCCATGTTATTAGATCGAGGAAAGCTGAAATGAGAGGAGATACATATTGGAAAATATATGTCCGCTTACTCCAAAGTATTAACATAGGATGAGTTGCTCAAAATATGATTTACCCAATTAGCCCAACCGGCCATGGGTTTCTGAGGGAAGTGAAACAAGCTTTCAAATAAAGGGACTTCTTTCCTTTCATTTCTAAAGTAGACAATTGAATCTCTTTTTATATTTCACCTCTCTTGAACCTAAGGTTCTTGCTTGATGAAGTCTAAGGCAACCTGAGTAGTTAGTTGCTTATATAAGTCTTGTCTCCTTACATCGCCCTAAAAGGAATCTTCTTTTATCGTTACGTTGACCCACTTGTCCCATGGTGAAGGCAAGATCAGAATGTGACCATCTTAGTCAGTTAGCGCTTGTTTGCTATTACTCTTGTTGGGCATCTTCTTCTTGGACTCCTTACCCATTTCTCAATATCGCTTATAAAGTTGAATAACAAATGTCAGTTAGTCACATGGTGAAAAGAAAGAAATTTAGCATTATTAAAAATATACTGCATATTGGATGAAAAAAAGGGAAGGGAGAAAAGTACACATTGAGCTCAATCAAAAATCAAGAACTATAAAAAGGAGGGTTAAATAATTATTTGTTTCTATCACAAGGAAAAAAGCATATATGGAAAATTTAAAAAGAAAGGATGAAGGGTGTTTCATATTTTATGAAATTCAAGGCATGAAGTCTCCAAACTCTTTTCAGTGAAAGAGTGAAAGATCTACTCATATAGTATTATGTGGCTTCGTGTCATTCGTATGTTGTTTAAATACATACATACATATATATATATATATATATATATATGTAAGAGAAAGAGAGTGGATAAAAGGATACACTTATTAAAATTTGAGCGAGGTCATTAGTATGGGTTATTGCATGATATCCAGTAATGCATTGACCATCAATCATTATTTCATAAATGTAGGGACTTTCATTTTTTTCCTTTTGTTTCTTTCTTCTCCTCATCTATTTCACCCCTGCCCCCTTATACATACTTCTCCCTCTAGCGTTGGCCAACACAAATTCCTCTCCCAATTTCTTGAACTTTGTCTCACCCTCATGTAAACACAAACACATTTTTCTCCTCACATAACCTCTCTTCCTCTTGATAGATCGACACCAAAAGTGAAAGCTCATTCCCTTCATGCTTTCTTTTGTTAATTTTAATGAGTTTGCTCCCTTCACAAAAAAATTTAATATCTTTCACTCTCAACACCGAAAAAAAAAAAACTGAAACCCTTCACCATTTTCTAACCTCATGATTTCCGCTTATGCCAGTTCCCTTTCTCCTTCATCTAAGCATGGTTTGGGTATCATAACCCTAAAAGGGGTCTAGTAGGATTGCCTAAAATTTTTATATTACGTGTGCACCTATAATACGAAAATTGTTTTACAAGTCAAAGATTGCAAGACTCTAATTAATTAGTCTTAAGGGTTTTAAATTTTTTTAATTTATAAACTTATTGTATTATATAAATAACTAAGGATCTGATATTCCACAATTCCTTAGAATTGCAGAGAATCGGTATCCTCAACCAAACGATAAGATTAGGTACTAAAGTTGTAAAACTTAAACTTACAAAAGTTATAAAATCTAAATATAGTATTAATAATTATATGCAATAATTCAAACCATCTACATAGTCTATCTTCAAATTCTAACTTCTATGTATCTCAACACTGATCCTCAACACTCAGCTCTTAACCCATGCTTGATTATCTAGCAACCTACAAAAGAAAACTATTGGAAAGTAAGTTATACGAGCTTAGTAAGATATCCCTCATACCATACTAATAAGTAGGTTATCAAACAAATTATTACAACCATATTAATGCATGTATATACAATATGCCAAACAATATATATAGTTGATTGGGGCTGCATATAACGTTGGATTTTAATGCCCTCCAAGGTAAGGGTTAGAGATATATCGGCACCAATAACAACTAGGCTTTAGCACCTAGGTTTTTAACCACAAATTTAAATTTTGTATTGCACGAATTACATTTCCATTTCCAAGAAATCTAGTAGTATACAAAATCCTAGGTTTAGCGGTAAGGTGACCCTTGCAGTCCACACCTACAACGGAGGTCTTTAGACTTGACACTTAGCTATACGATTGGTATCATGACCCAATAGTATCATTGTCGTGGTAGGTCGCCGTGTACCGTATAAAGGTCTATTATCAACCCTCTTCCTGATCATAGGCCTTTCATACGACACACAAGGCTCCTTCCAGTCTACGTTACCACTAGGCCCATAGATAAGCAATATAGAGCAATTTAACTAAAATTACTTCTATGTTATAATTTAGCTAATTATGTGGGCTCGTAGGACCCATACCAAAAAAAAAAAATATTACAAACAAATGCAGTTCATAATGGAACTGCATTAAATCTAGGTTATGAGAAAAAAATATAAAAGTATTTAAACGTCTATAAATCTATTACAAAATGTCCTCTTCGCTTTCTGATCGCTCCAACTCGTACCTACATGAGACTTACCACGGGCATGCCTCGGCCGAGATTTGTGAAGAGGTTTTCCTGCATCAACAAAAATCTATAGGGATGTAAGCTTAACTTAGTGAGATAAACACCCTCGTCAGTACCACATGATAGAAATTTATTAGATACACAATCATATGAATGCATGAACAATCAATATGCCAAACAATGCATGTAGTGACCTAAGAACTGCATACAACTCAGAATTACCCCCCCTGAAGTCGGGGTTTGGAGATAATTATCCGACCCAAACCAAAATCCAGGTTCTAGACCTTGGGTTTTATTTCATTGTACTATCGTGTTCATGCCAAAATAAATCTCTCTCTCTATATATATATGTATATTTCCTTTACCAAAATCAAATCATATCTTTTAAAATCCCAAGTCTAGTAGTAGGTGGCCCCCGCAGTCTACAAACACACGCCCTAAGTAGAAGCCACAAGACTCGAC